>OY728130.1:572560659-575060659 GCA_963277665.1 Viscum album | reverse complement strand
AATTTATCCCATTTCATATGTCATTCTTGATAAGTCTCATTGAACATGTTAAGTCCATTGGACTGTAATGAAAATTATTCAATAGCCTCTTAGAAAGTAACACATGTCTCATGATATCTTTCATCCTTGACAATAAAATATCACAATTTCCTTCAGTCCTACCTACTAAACCTTATGATTAGTCTCAAACATGTCACCCAAGCCATGTAGTGGCACTGGGTCATACCAGGTAGGTCTTGTGATGGCAATAGGGGATGTCAGATAGGTCTCATGATTTTCCCTGAAAAAGTCCACAAAATCATGTAACATTCTCCAAAAATGTCATCCATGATCATGTTATGTCTTCTAGAAATTCTCTCTGTATCATATTTCTTACCAAGGAAATGTTAACTAGATTATGTGATTGTATATGAAACTTTCTTCTAGAAATCATGAATATGTTTGGTAAACTCTTAGGACATGTATGGAAAAACATTCATACATGTTAACTAGAAACCCCGAGAATTGATAATTTTTCTTTGTGGAAATACTTGATCATTACCCCAAATAAATTATGAGAACTCTAATTCCTTGAATAATCAAGATATGTAGGAACCCTCTATGAGTTCCACAATCCAATGAGAATCCATCACTCTATAATTACCTTCATATATCTGATTTTCTAACCATTAGGATCCAGTCTCTCATATGGGGATATCAATCATCATTATCCATCAATACATTGAGAATCCAACTGTATTTCAAGAACAATGATTTCTTCAACAGACAACATGTATCGAACACCTTCAGATGTCATTAGAAAAATATAAATCACCCAATAAGGGCCTCCCTAATTCTTATGTACCACATCCTAATGTTATAGGACTGATTAATTAATAACCCCAATTTCTCACACCGAGCATGGCTCATGTCGGCTAAGGGATTTGAAATGGTCATCTGACTTGAATCATTAATCTTTACTACTAAGAGAAAACACAGGGAGTAATCCCCATTCATAGGTATGATATGATTACCCCCATACAATGGAATCCACCGTGGGGTATGTCTCGAGGGTGTGATCAAACTGTAAAGACAATAATTACCATCATATAAGGGATAAGTATGGCACCACTCTAAGGCTCAAGATCAAAATTTTGTGCATATATAGCCTTATATTTGTCCACACATCATGAAGCTAAACTACAAATGTTAAACAAACAAAATGAGTTTTGATACCAATTATAAACAGGATAAATATGAAACCTCATAAAAATAAAATAACATCCCTGAGATATTAATATCCCCATTAAATGGTTGTACACTGTGAAATTTCTAGTTATATGGATTTAATATATATGTAGGTAATTGTTAATACGAAAGGATGAATAACCTTAGATACAATCTTATGGGCTCATTAACATATCTCACTTAACATCTGTAATGTTTCATTAGATGATCATTTTTATCGGGTAATTGGTCCCAGGATTGGATTAGGAAGAGATTTATTAACATATCATAAATAGATAATACAAACCTAGAGTAGGAAACAATTATCATCCCCCAATTGTGTGATGAGACTGAACTCCTATCCTCTAGAACAATATGATTTCATATGATTCCTTATGTATTAAACCCCAAATTACCACCTATCTTGGGAAATCAGGTCTCTAATGAGTTATGGATGTGGAAACCATTGTGATATTCTGTGGAAGAAAAAAATGGTGTACATCACAGGAATGACTTCACAAACATCTAAACCCCCACAATCAACCATTGGAAGAAACTAGACATCATTTTCCCTTGACCCAAATATATTTTACAATTTTCATATGTTTCATGGGGATTTGATAGTCATATAATTTTATTTCATTAAATAGGTTATCATTTAATGTATACCAATTTTATAAGTTTCTTTGTTAACTCACCAACAATCATTGTGTGGAAATAATTCTTCTTTAACTTATTTAATCCAATATATATTTATTCTAACAAAATATTCTGTTAATTATACATTCAATTCTACGATGGAGGACAATTAAATTTAACCAAAAATATTTTACCATGATAACATTATTACTCTACATGTAAAACATTATTAAGAATAATTCTCATCATGTTTAATGAGGTTTTCCACTATTTGTCCACATCTTCCATTCCATTCAATTTTTTATTATATATTTTGAAATGAAACATATTTTTTATCACATTTAACCTTCTTAGTTTCTAATACTACTTTTTAAGGGATGCTTCAATAATATGTTTTTCGATGTGTGTTTTCAGCTACGATATTCAATAACATTTGAAAGTATTACATCCATTCAAAATTTTGAATTTTTTCCTCCACTCATAAATATTTTATAATATCCTTTATGTTTTTTATAATATATATTAATGATTCATATTTTACCGAATTGATTATTTTTGAAACATTAACTTAATGTTTTTTTGAAAAAATTATTTACTTTTCAAGGCTCAATTATTGATGATTATTTTTAAATGTAAATATTTTCCCTAATTATTCCATTAATATTTTCTAAAACATTATTTCGTGATATAGAATTAATTCTATATTTTAATTACAAATAATTATTTTTAAAATTATTTCTTCTCAATTTATAAAATTTTACCTTTTTGAAAATATATTTTTAATTTAATCCCAAAATTGATCACTTATATAAATGAAAAAAATTCTACAAAACTCATATTATTTCACTATAATTTTACTTTTCTCTCTAAAATAATTATTTCCAAAAATGTATTTTGAATTGTATAACCCTCTATTTGTAATTATTAAACACTATTTTTCAATGATTCAATTTTTTACATCAATCTGTTATATTATTTAAGGGAATTGTGTTTTTTTCAATATAGAAATGTTATGAATCACAATTTTCTTTCCATGTGTTATATGGGAAGTGTTTAATGAGTGTTTTTCATGTGAAAAAATATGCATCAATTTTTTAATGGTGGATTCCAATATAGACCCTGATTGAATTGGTAATGTTTGTATCTCATGTGTTCATAACTGTACATAAGAGGATTTATCCCAGGTCAACAGATTTCTAAGGGTATTTAACCAAAGAAAAAGTGTAAAAAATAGATTTATCCCATTCTGATGTTCAAATGGATAATTTATCCCAAGGATAAGGGTTTATTGTTAGATTTTTCCGAAGCCAATGAGGTATATGAGTAGTTTTATCCTAAACCTATGATTACATGAGAGGACATTCCAAAGCCCAGTATATTACATTAGTGTTCAACCAAATCATAATATATGATAAATGTGTTTGTATTTATCCCTAAATACAATTTATTAAATTTGTTTATTTTGACACTCTTTTGTAATAATATTGTTCATTTAATTTTGGTATTTGACTCATGTGTATTGTCTAATTATTCAAAATACATTTTATATGGTATATGATTGTTCATTTGAGATTACATTTCTTTATATTATGTCTTTTGTAATATTATTATTTTTCCATTATATTTTGTTAATATATTTCTCCCATGCTCATATTTCCCAATATTTTTATGATCAACCGATTTATGAAATATTGATATGTTTCTCCTTACTAGGTATCATATCTCACCTCAATAAAATGTTTCCATTCTGAAAAATAATAGTGTCGTATTTACATTTTGATATGATTACAATGGATTATAGTCTACATCAATAATAGTGTAATGTTTAAATTTGATAATGATGTCTCTAGTCCTCAATGAAACTACACCATTGGTTATCTAATTTTGGTTTCTATTTGTGAGGTAGAATTTTTATTAATGTAACCAAGTGAAGTAAATGTATATGTTTAGCAGGGTTCTATATTGTTTCTTTCATAGGTGGGTTTTATTGTTTTTGATGATTAATGAAATTATTTTAGGTAAATATAATTGTAAAACATTAGTTAAACCCATATGGATATGTCTATAAAATAATTCATTGTATATATTAACATCCAATATTTTGGTAAATTAGAGATGATGTGATTATTCTAAAAATCACATCCTTGACTAGGTCAATAAAAAATTGATGGGTATGTGGTAGATATATACCTAGGTATAACCTCGTTGAAACAGGATTGTTGATGATTTACTTGATCTTCAATATATTTCACAATTGATTGGTATAATAATTCAATCTTTTTTAGTAACACTCACGGGATATTATTTGGTTAATTAAACATTCTTCACAATCCATTATGAATTCATGTATGTTAATTAATTTTTATTATTTATATGAGAGAAACTAGCATATAATACAATAGATTAAACTAAGAAAGGATTTGGTTGAACATAAAGGTAATAAATTAATTATAATTATTATTATATTTTGAGGTTTAAATTTTTCATGAAATTATATTTTGATATGTCTTTAAGAGTGTATACATTAATGTAGCCTAGATTAACTTCTACTTAATTTTAAAATTGAAAATGGAATGTGGAAATATTATAAAAATAAACATTATGGGAAATTATATTTTTTATAATGATCAACCAAATTATTAAGAATATGGTGTCAGAAAAATTTTGTTCTTTCATTCCCATATCTCTCGATATATGATTAATAAATGACTATTTCCAAAAAACATGGCACAAAAATAAAGAAATTGATGGATTTTAATAGAATATGATGTGAGGAAAATGATGAAGGAAAGAAGATTCACCTACCTACCTATAAATATCTTTTTTTGAAGTACCAAATGGAATGTCTCCAATTGAAAAAATAAATTTATGTGTTGATGGATTGGCCACTGAGATCATGATTATTGACCAAGGGTGAGGTAGTGGATTAATGAAATGCTGCTAAAGTATTTGAAATCTGATAAATGTATAATGTTTTGGGATTATACAATAATATTCTCTATCCAAACCCATAATAATGATTAAATAGTCTAGAACCTCTTTAATGTTGATACAATGGAATGGATATATTATTCTTACTACTGTATTTATGTCATGAAAAATAAAGATATATTTTTTACTTAAAGCCCACCATATATTTGTGGATATAAAATGGAAATATATTTATATAAACCCTATTAGTACCAGTAATTTTTCAATGAGTATAAAATAAACACCATATATATTTGACATTATCTTTAATTATTATTTTATCCAATGTTGAAGTCTATAGAACATGATTTATGAAAGTCTTTTTTCCATGAATCAGCTGAATTAAATGTTTATTTTGAAATATTTTGTCCATGTCGATATAAAATATATCTTATTCTATGTAACAGGTAAATCATTTTCTCAATGATAAACCAATCTATGATCCTCTATTGGTTGAAGGATGACTCTGAGCTATCATTGAAAAATTATTCTATTATAGGAGTTATGATATGTAATAATGAGGGATGTTTAGCTCAAATAATGGGAGAAAAAATAAATATAAGGATTAAACTATCCTATGTGAAAATGATATAACTCCAATTAATGCTGATAAAAAATTTGAGATTCTATCATGATATACATATATCTTCTATATATATAGTTATTTTCCCTTGTAAATGCTACATGAAATTTTGGGAATGTAATTTTTTTATGGTGGGGGGGGGTGGTGGAAGGTGACATGTCAATATTTTATAATATATTTTATTTAATAAATCTGTTTTTAATAGCATCATCAAGACACAACATTAATGTAAAATGAGGTGCATCATATTTATTAGCTATCAAATTTAACAATATGAAAACCTCTTGTAAATATATATATATTAACAAATCAAATATTATTAAATTTAGAGGGTGTAAAATTTATACGATTTAATATGTAAAAGGATTTCCAATGATCAGTTACTAAATAATTAATTAATTAATTTAAACAAATCTCTTAAAAAAATCATTATTTAGTATAAATATTTAAATATATTAGCTGGAATATTAAAATCAATAAGATATGAATTATTTTTATAATTCTCTAAGAAGTTAAAAGGTTTTATAAGGTTATTTTTTATCTCAAGTAGTTTATTATTTCATTAAAAAGATAAATTTCAAAAAAAATTGTTTTATTTTTACAAAATGGACATTAGTCTTCAATTCCACTTATCAATTTTATATTAATTCAATATTTTTTTAATTTTCTAAAAATATTGATTTTTTGATGAATAGAACACAATACCATTTTTATGAAAAATGTTACTTTTATCTTATTATAAATATATAATTATTAACTTAAAAATTAAAAATCATTTTTCTATGAGCATATATGTATTTTATTATTTTTTTTATAAATTTAGAAATTTTATTTTTAGTTTATAGTCCCATAATTGAGATTTCAGAATATAAGATATATTCCCAAAAAAACATCTTTCGAATACACTATACATTTAGTAGTTTCAAATTAGTTTTTATTAATGAAAAAATATTACAATATAAATGATTTATTATATTGACTCATTTTTAGAAAATTATTTAATATGTAGTAATCTAAAATTAAAGAATAAGGATAAATTGCTTTTTAAAAAACAAGTTACCTTAGTGAAAATAAAAAATGTGAAAATGGTTTCATCCAAGAAATAAAGACAGAAAAATATGTTTAAAATGTGTCAAGGTGTTATTGTTTGAGGTATTTTGAGATCATATCAATTAAAAAATTAATTATTTTCTAATTCTAGAGATAAATTCAATGATAGACGCTTCCAATTATGAAATATTATTTTTATTTAATAAAATACTATCATTTTCCACATATAATGTGGTAATACAATCCTCAATTAGAATCCAAAAAAACAATAAATATATCTATTTACTATAACTAAACATATATTTAACATTTCATATCATATTCATGATGTTATGGGCTTCTCAAAAGTCCATCCTTCCAAGATTTCTCCCTCATTCCAATGGTGATAATTCAAGTAGTGTGGTATAAATTTATAAAAAATCATTTATCAAATCAAAATAATTATGAGTAATTATTCATCCTCAAAATCCATTACAACATCATATAATTATAACATCTGTATTATTATAATACTGGTATGTTGTTTTAATAATGGTACAATTATTTACTAATATCCTCATTCCTATTTTGAAAAATTTAATAGTCAATCGGGCCTTGTCGAGACTATTGCATCTACGATATAACATATATCTGTTTCCATCACTTCCATGTAAGGATGGTCATTAAAGGTAATTATCTATATCCTTGAATCAAAAAATTGTGGATGATAATTAAGGTATTTATTTTTAAAATTCAATTGTTGTAATCCAACATTATTAAAAGGGGAAATGAAACATCTTCATCAAATAAAGGAAATATAAATATGGGGGTCATCTGAAATAACAAATATCCACGGTTCTATATAGGGTAAAATTATATTACTATATTTATTAAATATATTATATTCTTAAAGGATAAAATATATTTCTTGTTTCCACCATCATATGTAATATGAATTATTAACTATGTGTAATATTTGACTACCACCTTCATGAAACTATTGATTTCAATTTTATTTTCACACACTCTTTACACGATCAGTAAAGATAATGAATTTAATGGTTTGAAATGATATTTATGAAATTATAATGGTTTTTATAGACATATTTTACTACCTATAAATAATATTAATAATAAATGGCTATGGTAAATAAAACTATCCAAAAAAATTTCTAATAAAAAAATGAATTCATTAAATCATGTGAAAATATTATATTGGATTTCAAAATTTTAAATTTATATAAAACTTTTATCATTATTCATCTCATATAATGATATTACAATTTAATACCTTAACAATTATTCATTAATTATGTTATGTTATTATTTTCATGGTATTAACAATGAACATAAATAATAATTAAAATTTATATCATGGATTACTATTTGAATTTAATTTTTTATAATATATAACATAAATAAATAAATAAATATTTTCTTCATTCTTTAAAATATATATAAATACATAACTATTTATTTAATAAAACACCCTTCAAGTACTACGAATCATTGATATATTCATATGATCAAATTAATCTATAAGGATCATGACCAAAACCACCATAAATTGAAAAATGAAATTTTAAAGAATTTTAAAAAGTAAATTAATTTAACATTTATATTCTCAGAGTGATATGCATTTGTTCTTTAATGAAGAACAATACTGCTATTATGATGCATATGAAAAATGATCACTATTACTCCAAAAAATATTGAAAATAGATAAAACGAACTAATATAAATTTAGGGAATAATGGTAAATGATGATATTAAACATATTTAAATATGTATATATATATATACTTCTTAAATAAGTGATTAAGATTTTTCATTTTGTTATACATGGGTTATAGTGTGGACAATTATAAAAATGTACATGTTATGGATTTCATGTATCATAATCATTTCCATAATATATATTTATTAATGGGAAATATGATATTACTGATACATTATCCGAGATCCTAACTAAAATATTTTACCATGTTATTTTTATTCATGGGATTTTAAGATCCAAAAATTTTTCTCTCTTTAAATGTAATTTGAATCAATGGATAACCAAGTCATAATGTTGTTTTGTTAATTAATATTCCAATTTCGAGTTAAAGATATTCTTCATGAACGTATTTCTCTAATGATTCTCTTCGTAACAAATAATATTCTATTTTTTTATATATAATTTTCTTCTTATAAAAAATATGAAATTTAAATAAATTGATTTTTACCTTTGGTAAAATTATTAATCAAATGAATATCATTATTAAAATAAATTCTCTTCCTCTTCAATGACAGATTCCCCTCAGTGTATATATTTTAATTTTCAATAAATTTTATCATTTATTTATGGAAGACTGACATTTTTGTGTTCTTATGTGACATTACAATCTTCCAATAACTATTTCAGAAGGGATTCTTTTATATATTTTTATGAAAGGATTTTCAATAAATGTATTTCAAAATAAAATAATTGTTTCATATCCTATCTAAATATAATGTTTTATATTTTCCTCTATATTTGTAATTATAACTATTATATCATTTTAAGGTTATATTATTGACCTCTTTGACAGAAAATAATGTTATTTCCAATGAATTCACTCCACTGAGTTAAAACTATTATGTCATATTGAGGGGACATTTTTTGAAGATTATTTTCTAATATAAATGTTTTTAAACCATTTTTATATACGATTTTTGAATCCAAAATTTCATTTTCAATACTATATTACAAGGATTTATTTATGAATATTAATTTTTCAAACATATTATATTAAATTTATAAGACGTGATATATATGAAAGTTAAATTATTGTGACCCATTACATAACCTATAATACTAACATTAAAGGTGATTTCTATAATGATTTCTTATGATTTCATTTCTATTTTCCACTATATCCCTAACGAATATATTTTCCTGGATGATAATTTTTTCGAAACTCCATATAATCATTATTTTATAACAAATTTCTCTGGTAATTGGAATTTGGGTATCATCCATTCACATTATTGATGAAAATCACCTGGATACCATATGTAAATGGTGTAAAACACTTTTTATTTTATAGAGGTCCATCAGGATATTCATAATGATATTTTTCAAGTTTTAGAAAATGTATAGATTATTTACTAATATATTCCTATATTCTCTCCAATGAATTAGAAATTTTTTATATTTCATGATCTCAAATGGGCACGTAAAAGGATTTATCACAGTCTAAAGGCTACATGGTATGATTATCCCAAACTATAGGGTACATGCATAGATTTATCCAAAGACCATGGGTAAATTAGTGGATTATCCAGAGACCATAATGTAATCATTTGATTATCTAAATACTAAAATGTAATGAATATCATGGTGTGTTTCCCCAAAAAATAGTTCCTATATATATTAGTATTCCACACTCTTATATGATAATCTTGTGCTTAATTATGCTCCTTGAATCATGTTTGATGCAACATGTTTACAAACGTTTTTTTTTTCATAGTATATTAGTGTTTGTATTACATCAAATGACATCATATAACTAATTAATAACTATAATTATTATCCAATTCTCATTCCATGTGATATTTATCCTATAATTAAGATTCATAATATTCTTATAATCTGAAATGTAATGAAATGATGATATGTTTTCCTTACTATGTGTTTGAGGTGACCAATTTATGATGATTTTATCCAAAATGTTTTGGAGATCAGTATAACATATATGGAATCTTGAATAGATAATTTTTGTTTTAATTATGGAAATATTTATGATGGTTTGTATATATTTATAGTCCTTAGAGTCACTATATCACTGGTTCTCTAATTTGTGAAAATATTTGTGTCATAGAATTATTATTTTTATTAATATTAAAATAAGTGTGAATTAATAGATTTAGTCATCATAACTAATATTTTGATAACTATAACCAACCTATTAGGTCACAATAAATGGGTATGTTCTAATGTGACACTATAACCACCTGTCCCAATGACTCAGAAGCGCACCCAGGGTAACCCATGAGTTGGGGAATCTATACTGGTTTCTATGATCATTTTATAGGAAGAGGAAGCCTAGTTGATTTCCTTAATGAAAAGTAAGTCTCTTGGAGAATATCCTATCAGATAGGATTTTATGCCCCTCTAAAAGGTCATAATTACAATCCGATATCAGGTCCTCATGGGTCTAGCCCCACATGAAATCATCTAGATAAAATCAATATGAACCATCTAATGACTATGAAACTTCTATATATGTTCACACACCCCATTATATCAGAAAACATCACACGGCCTACATATAGATTTTTAAGGGAATCAAAATAATAGGCTTGTCCACAATAATTCAAAATCAAAGAAATAAAACTAGTACACAAAGAGTATTTTATAACCCCTATCACATTACATTTCTGAAGGTTACTTGTATACATTTAAAATTTTACATTTGAATTAAACCATTTAATTTAACAATAGAAATTTAATTATTAAACAAGTTGTGATCACATTTAGTAGCATGAAGAAACAACCACATAACTTATAGTTGATTCGTGATGAAATAGAGATAGAACAATGACCATATACCTCATTTAATAAGAATTTTCATTATAATATATTTCAATTATATCACACTGATACTTCTATAAGTCCATATATTCATCATATAAATATCTGAGGATGTAATTCACTTCAGTATACCAATTTAACTAAACGTAGTTGCATAATACTTAATTAAAAAATTGCATTATAAAATTTAATATAAAATGCTCCCCATATTATATCACTACATTTGAATCACACCCAAGAACCCAAGTTAGGTCCACTATAGAACCAAATATCAAAATAACCTGAGGACCTATAATGCTTCCATGATACATTATAAATTTTAATTTTAATATATTAGAAAACCCAAAATACTTTTGTGGCATAACATACATTCTTTAAATGAATATTAAATGAAATTCATGGATATCCCCAGAAAACCTGATTATTATGTATTATAAAATCGATATTGAGACAGGGTGATTCCAATAGAATTCTATAGAATCATCAATCAGATCTATAACCATAATAACTAATATTATATAAGTATCATGGAGGATATGAATATGGGATGGTGGAGGTTGAGAGGAACCTCTAATCATCAGAGATCATCTCTAAATGCATTAATTAACTATGGGGGAAGAGGGCGATGAAATAGGGAGGAAATGGTGTTCAAAATTACATTAAAACAATCTAAAATGGGATAAACCTTATAAATATATGGGGTGGGGAATTATTATTTTTACCTTTGAAGGTTCATTGGCTAACTTTTACATGTCCACTAACTATCTTGAAATAGGAGCTAGTTATCTTGGCCACAATAAAGTTAGTGAGAACATATAACAACCACATCTTTTGAGCACCCCATGGTTCTATTATGTTGGTCATGAATAGCACATGATCCTTATTCCCCAAAATAATAAAACATCTAAGAGGTTAAAATTTTCATATATCTATCCATGTTAATGATTTAAAATCAAACCCATTAATGACATAGTAAAAGTATTTTCCACTAGAAATTCTAAACTCATATAATCCTGGATTTTACAATCTCTCAACTAGAACACTTATCATCCCCAAGATTCCTTGGTGTTCATCCACTAATAACACCCAAAATACATCAATTGGTAGACCACATAGAAAAGTTTATTTTTAATCTTTAAATACTTGATACACCTCTAAAACTTAACTCTAATATTAGATACATAAATAATGAAACTAATAAATCATGTGAAAACATATTGAAACACCATGATAAAATTCACCCAATACTATATATCCCAAAATACCCAAAGGGAACACTTCCAAATGTCTGTTATGAATTTGGTTCTTCATACCATATAGTCTACATCAAAAGGCCAAAAAATGAACCATGATGCTTCCCACTGATGGTATCACTATTTGAAACACAAATATTAGTCATCATTTATTACAATTAAAGAGGTTTCTAAATAACTATTTCCAACTGTGAATGGAAAATAGTCATATTTTACTATACAACATTATCATCAATTCCCAACGAAACCATGAGTCTCAATTTCAAAAACCTAGTGCACAAACACACCATAATATCCACGATAATTCTCGACCAACTCTTACCTATCATATCCTAAATGATATTTTGATATTGAGTCCTACCCAAAACATCCCGTTACATGTGAAAAAAAATTTAGGACACAATTTTCTTGACGTATCCTGAGGGTCATCTTTTTCACCCACCGAATTGTCATCAACACCTTACGATGATTCCATAAAAATATAGGAATCTTAAGATCATATAAATTAGATCACCAATGTCTATTCATAATGCCTTATTAAATTAAAAAGAGAAAATATAAAACAACCCAATTTAACATCATTCTATATCACAAGAACTAGTGTGTTTTATTAACAAATCATTGTTTATCATGAAAATTAAGAAAAAATATGATTATCCATTACCAACTGCACAATAGTAAGAAACCTATGTACACTTAGCCGTACCACCCATTATTGATGTGATGCTAAAACTACAAGAGTATCCTAATTAGTGATTGATAGGTTAAAACCTCAATCTATAGAACCTAAATATCTTCCCTCACACAAATGATAATATTAGGTTATATTTTACATTAAAAAAATAAAAATCACAAACACAAAATTAAAAAAATGTACATATTGAAATATTCAATATAAATAAATAATTATGTAGAAATTAATGTTACTAATTAAAAAAATGAGATATAAAATATATAACAATATATTTAATAAATTTATAAGAATATATTAAAACATTATTTGTAAATTAAGTAATTATGTTTATTGATTGAATGAGTAGTTTATTACATAAAATAATCGAAGCATTATAAAAATAAAAATACGAAAATTAATTAAGGATAAAAATTTGGTAAATATGTATGGATATAGTTCATTATGATCCCTTACATCTACCTCTTAAATTATTTGATGACTGAATAAATTATTGCCTCAACTCTAATTGTTTTGAGGATACCAAATCACCCTATATTTCTATTTTGTAGAAATGAACTAAAATTATATATACATTGTATTTTTAATTCTTATATTTATAAACCTCATATAAAAAACATACATACCTTCTAGATTGTTTGGTAGGAAAATTGACGACCCTGAATTTAATGGTAGTGAGCACTGATAATAGAATTAATTGGAATAATATAATATTTTTAGAAGAAACCATGAATTTTTATGATCTTAAATATCTCAAAAGAATAAGAATAAATACATTTCCAGAATCAAATTGTTGAGACATTGAGAATATTATGACAAAAATATCACATTGTTTATTGAATGAGAGAGAAAATTTCAAAAGAGAGTTGTAAAATGAAATTTGGTGACCATAGAACATTAACATTGAAGAATTACATAGAAGGTTAGATTTATAGAAACCATGATGTATATTTATAGCCACAATAATCATTTGTTACATTTTCAAATTTTATATGGTAATGAACCCAAATATTTCCAGAAAAAATTCATATTTACCACCATTGAATGCTTGCTTAGATATATTGCATTGATTCTTCTAGATACCCATAATCAACCACCAGGTATCCCTTGTGGTTGCATTTGGTCTCTCTGATTTTTATAAACACACAATATGGACAGTGACCCCCTAACAGATGGACGAGGAGGATTCGTAAAATGAGGCTCTATTCATCTGCACTATTTTTCTAATGCAACTCCATCGATTATTAAGTGTAATTCTATGGAATGGTAGACTACCTACATCACCACCAGTTAGATGATGTCTATTAATAAACATTTATATGATTATTTTTAGATTACAAAAACCATCAGGGATTCCTATTATTTATTCATTCATTAAAATGATCTCGAGACATCACTCCCATATTTCAATATGAATATCATGATGGCTTCAAGGAACATTCATTGTTCTATGATGATTATAACGTGACGTCATTATGTTTCTGAATAACAAGAACATAAACCAAATAATTAGACACATGAAATATTTTCTCTAGTGATTAATATTTATGATGGTGGGAAGAAAAATAATCTCCCCATAATTGATTATCATAAACAATTAAATAATAAGAACATAACAAGGAATTTTTTATACATATTTTATTTAATTTTAAACAAAAAATTTTAAAAAATTACTAATCCCCTGTGTAATGTTTCACGATTTACCCTATACTGAAAATAAAAAAAATGATTTATATGAGTATAGAGTAAATAAAATAAATTTATTTTTATTTTTATCATCATGAATTATATTTTCAAACGACTTGAGATTTTTTTTTTGAAAATATAAAATGAAAAAAATAGAAAGGAGGATTTACAAAATACTTCAATATAAAAAAAAATTATTTTTAATTTTATAACATCACCCAATATTAATGAAACATATTTATTTAAATTTTTAACTTTAAACAGAAAGACAATTATTCAAAAAATTATTTACAACAAACGTTCATTTCGATGATCATTTCATAATTAACTAGATAAGATAATACACACATAATACACATGCACACATAGATATAGATATATATATATATATATAAAGGAAATAAAAAAACTAATAAATTAAAAAAGGATTATAAATTAAAATTCCTTAAATGATTTAGATTTATAAAATATAATTTTATCAAACCACAGAACATACCACGATAGTATCAAATTAGTATTGTAGTAATATCTCAACACTCATGGTTGGGATGATTTTCAGATTAATAATACAACTAACCCTTGTGATTATATAACCTCAATGTGATTCTGCTCCAGATCCATATCATATTGTTTGTATCCACACATAAAGTGTTTCTCGTATACTTACACAGACCTAATTTTTATAAAATTATGAAATATTGAAAACAACTTTTATTTAGTGAATAAAGGTTATAAAAAATATAATTTTAGAATTAGTTTTTTAAAAATTTAAGAAATAAAATTTAAAATTTCACTATATTTTCTATTTTTGTGACATGTGTTACAACCTAATCATACACCACTAATTTTTAATAATTCCCATGTGAAAATTTATGGACTTTAATAAAGATATCATTATGGAAATGGTTAGTGGAAATAATGCAAAGAAAAGATATCACCTTTTTGAAAGTGGTCTCAAAGAATATGGTGTATTATATTATTTTTCATATTATTTTTGAGTGGATATGATTTTTAAGGATACTAATAAAAATATTGTTGTTACAATTGATAGTGTCGAGATAATCGGCCAGCCAAAATTGTAAAATTTTATAATTTCAAAATCTAATTTGGGAAAAACAACACCCAATAGATATATATTAAACTTAGTCTATATAATGTAAATAATTGTTTTTTTCTCACTACCCCATGAGAATAATGAATTTTTTGTAAGTGGAAAGTCCCACAAGTAGTTTTACAATCTTCCTCAAATCATCCAAAAACATCAGTGAATTAATAAAAAATTTAAAATGATGTTTCTTGAGGATAAAATAATCCAAGATCTTAAATTCATCTTAAAATTTTAAAAATTTATTTTTATATATTCTTAATTAGTTTAAATGCCATTTAATTGAAAATGGTCATAATAGCTTACCCTAAATATGATGTTTAGCTAAGTCATAATAATATAAACTAAACATCAAATAAAAATTATATAAAACTTCTTTTCAATTTTTTTACTTCATCCAATATTATATTATATATTGTGCTCATGGGTGTTATAATTTACTTATCATGATTAATGATGAAATTAATTTTAATATCATTATTATAATTACATTAGTTTAAAAAAATATTAGGATATTTAGAAAATTAAAAACATGACAAAAATATGGTTTTCATACAAAAAAATAAAAACAATATATAAATTTAATATTAAAATTAATTATAATGTGGTTATTTAGTTAGTCAAAAATATACCATCAACATATATTTGAATGATTATTAAATAATTTTAAATGGTTTTGAGATAATATTTGGAATCAACTATTTCCAATTTAAAATTAGTTAATGAAATGAATTTATTGAACCTATTATTCCATGATTGAAGGGTTTTTTTAAAGAATAATGAGACCCGATTAGTAAGAAAAAATGATTCAGAAATTCATGGTTTTGAAAACTGGTTGGTAGATACAGTATTTTTTTCTCCGAAGTAAAAAAATATAGAAATGCAATTTTGACATCCATTTATAATTTATTATATTTAAAATAAGTGGAAAATTCTATAAATATTATATGTTTTCCATCCATGCAATAGTTAAAATGGTTCACCATAATGAGAAACGTATTTTAAATTATATCCTTTAAAATATTTTCTATCCTTTTAAAAATTATATTTCATTGATTATAAATTTTTAATTCTTACATGGTGCTAATAATGATAAGACTACCAGGTCATTAACTATCTGTAATTGAATTGTTCCATTGAAATTGTTACAAATCATCAAGCATGGAAGATATCCAATATTTTTCATTCATTAGAATCATCATGGGAATGTGGTTCATGGGGAGGGAGAAAGTCCGGATGATCAACATGAATTAAGGCTGACTATCTAAGAGTTCCTGAATGTAAATATCTAATATCATTCTTAAGGGGATGTGCTATGGATTGTCTCCATTCCATATATAGATGATTAGAATGGTATTCATGAACATAATCAACTGAATTTGATGTTTTAGGATTAGGTAATGTAAAATTATCTATCTCAATATCATTATCATTTTGAGGATGTGATATTGGAATATTCCCTTCAAATTTTATGTTAATTTATTATTCTATGGTCTTAAAACTATTATTGCAGACTTTTTTGGATTTACATGACTTTATGTAACCATTAATGTCACACTAGTTATATTAATAGTCAAAAATTCCTATATTATCCATGGTATTAATGATAAATAGCTTACAACTTCTAACATCCTCAATTAAAAAATAGATAATATGATCGATAACATATATGATATACCACATCGAGCTTATAATAATGACTAAATAATATATAAATTTCACCATTAAAACCATGAGGTTATAATTGTGGGAGTAAATAATATTAACTGAATTTTGAAAATATTGGTTACCGATGTATATATAATTAATTATTTATTGAAAATTTTATTTTAAATGAATAAAAAACACTTTTTAAAATAAAGGTAACTGTTTTTTTGGAAAACCATATACAAAAGCATAAGAATAATTTATGCCAATAAGGTAATAAATAACACTATTGGATTATATTATTGTTATATATATATAATATTTAATCTAATGTTTAAAATTTATCTTATGTATTTTCTACACAAGACATTAAAATATATCCAACTTTATAAATAAAAGGAGTATTTTTTTTAAAAAAAAAGTTCTTTCGCCTGTTCATAGTGCACATTTTTAAATATAATTTTTAAAACATTTATATATTATATTTTAAAAAAAAATCATCATCTTTTAATTTTTAATTTAACAATTATCTTAGGTAAATTGTTCGTATTTTTCTGAAATGTTTAATTTTTTTTTGAATAGTGAAATATACTGCATTTTAGTTGAAAATTTATTTTTCATTTTAATAATTATTATACATGAAACTAGTTTTTGTTGTCACAATAGATATATAATATATGAGTTAAATCCATTTTATGTCATTATAATAGTTATTACATTGAAATTAGATAGAAAAACTTATTAATATTTCGAACTTCTGTTTTACCCACCTTCTCGCAACATCTACGAGATTATTATTAATCATAATTTTCCCACATTAGTGAATTAAAATTCGAAAAAAGAATATAAAATTTTCAAATAAATTTGAATATTTTGGTATAATAGGATCAACATAATTTCCGTGAAGAGTAACTTTATTATTTTATTTACCACGGTTAAAAATAAATCTTGTAATTATGTGTAAAAATAATTTTTTAATATTATAAAATTACCATAACACATGTCTTCATTTCATTGGATGGGTGTTTTTTGAACAAAATAATCCTTATTCAAATATCATATCTTTTTTAGAAACTTTGTTGTGAATGTGAAATTTATTATATTTTATCAGAAGACAAGATAAAAATGTTATTCTAATATTTTTATTAAGTAAATCAATTTTAATATGGGGATATATAGAAGATAAATTGAACTATAAATATTAATTTGAAGTATAAAATTTTATTCAGAATCATTATAATTTATTTATAATATTTATAAATTTTATAATTAAATTTAATTGGGAGACAATGGTGATCCATTAATTTATTTATTAAAAGAATAATTAATTAAATAATATTAATAGTATTAAAAAAATATAATTTAAAATATTTGATTCCAAATACAAAATTTATGGATTACATTGACATCTTAGACATGTTTTAATGTATTTTTTCCATGTAATCAATATGTTATGATATTTCTAAAAATTCATTTATTGAATATTTTCAAAATTGAACATTATGGGATTTTAAAATAATTAAAATATTAGTGAATGATAAAAAATATAAAAGAATAGAAACATTGTAAAAATGATTTGGGTAATTATAATATTTTTATTAATTACTCATTCTTGGTATTTTAGTAGTTTTAGTAATTATAATAACCTCCAATGTGTTTAAACCATGGTAAAATAGTTAGAGATAGAGGGGTTAAAAAAAATAATAGGATTAATAAATCATCAAAAATGACTACTATTAATTGTATTAATGTATTTAGACCTAACATTATCATATATTATAAATAATTTAGTTTTTGGGATTTTTAAATAAAGGTCAATTCATATTAATTTAATACAATTAAAAATTCCAATAATAGACCTCCCCTCTCTTATAAAAAGACCCTCATTAATATCTATTACTCACACTTAAAACCCCATTTCATTACAACTAGATCTTACCAATCAAATTACAAGAATACCTCAATACAAAATATTGTAATTACTTTAGGTAGAATACCATCCTCTGAGATGTTAAGGGGTTAATAAAAGGTGATCATTCGAAGGAAGGTTAATTTTTTTAATTAAGTGATCATATATTATTTCTTCATAAAATTACCTAAACTATCTTTCATCCATGATGAAATAATAAATATAGTATCCTAAATATAATGATATGTTATTATGTTAAAATCACCCCTAAATTCATCTCCAATTTCATACAAAGTGAAATAAATTTTCTGTTCGTTTGTATGGAGGAGTCCCGCCTCACGAACTGATATAGTTCATTTTTCATTACTATCACTAAAAAATGGTTATAATGGTTGAATAAATGTTTATACATGATATTCATGAATAATTAATCACTATAAAGGAATATTATATCAATAACATTCTTACTTTTGAGAAAAAAAATTATATTTTCATTCTTATGTTTGTGTGAACTATCACCTCTATGAAGTGATTTGATTAATTTTTCATCACCCCATCACATTGATAATAAATATAGTTAAATTTAACTAATTAATTTAATTGTATTGATATTATGAAATTTTGTGAAATATAAAATAACAATTACCTTATTTTCCGAAATGATGAATGAAACATGTAAATGTTTGTCATGCGTACGTACAGCCTAATGTCTCTATTATTATAATGATTTTCATTTAACATATACATACATGTATATTTTATTTAAAAGTATAATTGAGTTATAAATGTTATTATTATTTCATTAATATTATTTTACAGATTATTTAATGATGGCCATTTTGAATATAGACATCGTTTTATAGTCATTTTGGACTAGAATACCTAATATCGACAAAACACCTGATGTAATGATAACTTATAATATAATTTTTAAAAAATAATAATAATAATAGAAATGGAATAAAAAAATTATAATAGTTCTTAAGAAATTAAATAATTATTATAGTTTTATAATTTAAGAAGATTAATATTTTTTGTGAGGAGTCAGACTCATGGTAAGGGACTTCTTACCTAAAAATATCTTTTTAATGATTTGATTATTTGTTATAATAAATCATTAATTTTATGTACTATTTTTTTTAAAAAAAAAATTGAAGGTAGTTATATGAAAATTATCATTTTAAAATGGATAATTTTTAATTTCCCTCATATTTTTTCATGAAGGTATCCTTGTAAGGGATGTTCTTTTTAAAACCTCTTCAAAAATACCCTTTTCAACTATTTTTACTAAAGAAATGAAGATTTAAAAAAACATATAACACATTAATTTATTTTACCACTTTTATGTGTATTTAATTTCTTCATGATTCCATTATATTATCACTATTTTATTTTAAAATGATGTATTTCCATTTATGAATGTGAGACTTTGTAAAAATGAAATGTGATTTTAAAGTGTAAATATTATTTTTCTATCATGATTATTTATGTGTATTTATTATGTTATGGATCCGAGGAATTATATTTAATCATGGGTTATTTTATGATAAAATGATGTTAGTTTATTTGGTAATGTATGTCCAATGCATTGGGTAATGGGACATAGTTAACTTGTTGGGTTACACCTAATTGATTTTGAGAATATACCATAATCGGTATTCTAATTGTAACAATGAATGTTACTCCATATGTAGTCCTGAAATATATAATGTATGAATGATATGGATGAAACAATTTACCACTATGCTTTATTATTTCAATGATTTATTATATAAATTTTATTATTTCATGAGGCAAGCTAAAGTGTTTATGTTTTATGGGTGAAAAGCATCATTTTAAAAAATTATTATAAGGGGTATAAAATATTCTTGAAATAACAGTTCAATTCTTTCTTATATGTTCCGTACTGAACTTTTTGTCCTAATCCCAGGTTATAAAAAAAATCAATGTTATTAAGATTTTTAATGACAAATAGGATTTTGTGATTATTTTTCTTAAAGATGTGTCTAAAAAAAGTCATGTCTTTAAAATGTTTTCTTTGGTGGAAAAAGTGGATATTGAGTATTAGAGTCCTCCTGCAATTGAATATTTTACTATGTTATAGATTATCCAAATTATAAAATACTCTAAACTGAAAAGATACTACAATGTGAATTGTAGTTCAAAAACACTAGAATGTGATATGTTTCATGATGTTTCCTTACAGTTTGTATCAAAGGATGGTTTATAAAATATTGGAGATTTTTATTTTTAATAAATATTTAGGGATATCATCATGAGATTATTATGTTATGTTTTATCATATGTTTAGCATTTTAGAAACACCTTTATAGGGTTTATTTTATAAATCATTAATGTGTGTAAATGTATTTTTAGAGACATTTAGTTTTAAGTTATTTACGTGTTATTAAATTTTAGGATATAAAATTAGAGGAATAAGATAAAATTTAAGGATAAAATAGATTAATGTTATTTTTGAGGTTGTTTATTAAATATATATATCTTTTTTTATATGGGATATATTTATATAGTTTTTAAAAATGAAAACATGCTAGATGGGTAACAACACTTCACGTCTGGAAAAATTGCAGGAATCAGAACCACAATCAAAGGTTGAAAAGGGTGCATCGCATAATATAGGGCTATGTGGCCTCTATAGTTAGTATGAATTTTTATTTTTAGTTAAAAAATTATATGTATTAATAACAATCATATTATAGGAATATATGTTTTATCAAATAGAGAATAATGGTAATGAGAAATGATTTGATGATTAAGTGAATAATGTTTAATGTTCACTATATTAGAAACAAAATATAATTATTGTCAATAGAGTATTATGGAATTTTATTGGTCAAAAAATATTTTTATTATAATTTGGAAAATCATATGCTTTATTATAGACTTATATCCTCGAGATTATGTGAATTTAGAAATTATATTTTCTAGTATGATATATTAAGAGTGATTGATGTTATTTAAAGAAAAATGATAAAATTTATCATTGAATATTATGTGATCATGTAATTTTTGGGTTCCAATATTAGTTTGGATTATTTTTACGAATTATATGGGTAGTTATTTATCAAATAGTCTATTATAAACTATTGGTATTACTTTTCAATTTTGGAGATTAATGTTTATTGTAATCATATAAATTATTATTCTTTTTGGTTAATTACCATATATTTTACTATCTATTTCGTTTTTGGTCAATGTTTAAAGATAATAGACATAAATAGTTAATATTAGATGAATTTGGTGATTCTCTATAAAATCCATCCAGTGACTCATGTTTAAAAAATTCATCTTAAATGCACATCATCTTGAGAAAATTATTTGTAGTGGAATTTTATTAAGGGATGAAACTCTACTTTTAAAGAAAATATATTTCATTATTTTCATAGTTTACGATGTAAATGAATTCCTAAACTATATGAAAAGAAAATTAAAATAAAAAATGATATCTTTTTATATTTCTTACTACGAAATCATTGACATTTTCACCAATTATGTATCTAATGTTTTATTATTGTTAAATTTCTCCTAAACATGTTTTTTGTTACACTCCATCAAAAAGATATAGTTAGATTTATCTTCTATGTACATGTTTTCGAACATAGATTAATAGAATGTTTTATCTTAAGTGACAATCGCAATTACTTCTCATTATTTTCATGTGGAAATTTTGTTATTCAATTTTCAAATGTGGGATTTCAATAAGGGCAATTTTAAAAGTCAAACCGCTAGTTTTTTTTATTTGATTTTCAAATTGTTGGGATATAATTTATAAAGGATTATAATGTAACATCCCCAGTTTTTTATAAAATATAGAGTTTGTGTCTTATAGTGTACATGATACACCACGTTGAGCTGAATCAAACAACTAAATAATAATTAAGTGATATAGTTAAAAACTAGTAATTATATTAATTGAAATGAACAATATTAACTAAATTATAAACATATGATTTAAAAATGTATACATAAATAATTATTTGGTGAACAATTAATTATAAATGAATATAAACCCCTTTTTAAAATAAAATGGAATTTGTTCTGAAATATAAATTTTATATACAAATAAGTGTATTTTATCCCTATAAGCTAATAAATAACATTTTTTGGATTATATTTATGAAATATATATATATATATATATATATATTATTTTATATAATGTTTAAAATTTATATTATCTATATTCTAGACATTGTATATGAAGGAAATAAAAATTTAATTACAAAATGAGTATTTATAAAAAGCTAGTTATTCTGCCTTTTAACTATGTAATTTATTTTATATATTATTTCAAACTTTTATATATTATATTTTCCAAAATTAACATAATTTTTAAATTTTTAAGATAAATAATATATTTGGCTTAATTTTTGTATCTTTATGACACGTTTCATTTTTTGATTAATAGTAAAAAATACTACATTGTAGTTAATTTATGATTTCTCATCTAAACAATTTTTATAATTTAAACTATCTTTTAATGTAACAATAAACCAATAATAAATTTATTAAATACAATGTATGTCATTGTATTAATTCTTATATTTAAATTAAATATAATACATTATGGATATTTTTAATATCTCTTTTACCCACCTTTTTTCCACATTTATGGGATTAGTGTTAAACATTAATTAGCCACTTATGTGAAATGAATTTTGAAAAACATTCATTCAAAATTTTAATAACTTTTAAAATTTCGGTCTAATAGGAAAAACATAATTTTCGGTTAATAGTAACTTTAGTATTTTATTTACCTCTATTAACAGTAAATCAGGTAATCAAAGGTTAAAATAATATTATAATATTATAGAAGTACGTTAACACTTTTCCCAATTTATAATGATTAGTGGGATCGTCTAAAATCAACATTAGAACAAAATTATAACCTTTTCATGACTCTTGGGTAATAATATGACATTTATAATAATTTATTTAAAGATAAGTTAAAAATTTATTCCTCATATTTTTATTAAGGAAATAATTTTTAACATGTGTTTATATAGAAGATAATGTATACTATAAATATTAATTTTAAAAAGATTATATTTATCTACATTATGATAATTTATTTAGATTTTTTATGTTTTAAATAATTAAATTTAATTGTGATAAATTTATGATACAATAATTGATTTATTAATGGAAGAATCAAATAAATGCTATTAATAATATTAAAATAAATATATTTTAAAAATTATGATATAATACAGAATATTTATTGAGTAATATTCCATGTCCTAGATGAGTAAATGTAATTTTTTAATCAAGTTTTTATGATATTTTGAAAAAATCAATTATTGTATAGTATTGACATTTAGATATATGTTATTTTAAAATCAATAATATTTTATTATATGATATTAAACATAAAAAATATAAACATGGAAAACATGAATAAATATATGTCTACAAATATCGTTAATGTCTCATTTAGGGTCGTTTGGAATTTATAGATAATTATATTATCCCTTAAAATGTAAATTACTTGATAAAATTATAAGAGTTAAAACGGTTAAAACAAAAAGTTAAGGATTAAAAAATTTTCAAAAAATTATTAATTTTATTTTGATGAAGGTTCTTCGACCCCAAATAATCTTATATTAATTTTTTTTAGTTTGGATATACTTTAAAAATAAAATGTTTTATTATTAAATTAATAATATTAATTTAATAAAATTATTATAATAATATTAATAATTCCAAAACTATACATCCCCTCTTTCATAAAATGGAAATAATTAATCTCGATTTGTCTCAATTAAAATCCCATTTTATTCAGCCATTCTCTACCCAAAACACATCATATAAAACAACCACATATTATATATGTCTTTTTTTAGGTAGACCAATCTTTTTAGAGGTGTTAAAGTTTTAATCAATGTTGATCATCCGGAGGATGTGTAACATTTTTAATTAAATTATATTGTTCTATTTCTTATTAATCTTCCATCAAATATAATTAAACCCTTATCAAATAATTAATAAAGTATCCTAAATATATTAATATTTTATTTTTTTAGTTTTATCTAATAAATCCATCACTAATATCATCACATGGGAAATTAACATTCCATTCGTGTATAAGGTGGACTACCACTTCCAGAACCGATATTGTTTTTCATTTATTACCCTCTCTCAAGACTGGTTATAATGATATAATTTATGTTTATTTATAATTTTATTTAAATATCTATCATTATAATATTATAATATATTAATTTTGTTCTTACATTCCATACAAATAAAATTGATAACTTAGTTCCTACGGACGTGTGAACTATCCCCTCTACGAACCGATGTGATTCATTTTATTTCATGACATCAAATTGGTGATATATATAGGAATACTTAAATGATTAATATTATAATGAAAATATTTTTATACTTATATGATGATAAAATAATAATTACCTTCTTTCCAGAAATGATCAATAAAAATTTTCAATGTTAGTCATGTGTATGTACAACTTACCGTCTCCCAAATTATAATGTTTTATATTATTCACAACCATATATAAATTTTTCACCTTAAAAGATTAATTTTTTATAATATTTAATTAAATGTCCTAAAATTATTATGTAGATGATTTAATTATGATTTTCCTTATCTGAACTTAGTGAAGGATAAAGTATGTGTTATTGACAACATCATTGGAAATGAATACATGAATTTTAAACTCATTAATTGATGTCTAAAATATTTCATTGTGGGTTCTATTTAATCTCCTGAAAACCCCAAATTTTTAGGTTTTATAGGTGTGGAGAAGTATTGATTATAACCTTAAGAAGAATAAAACACATCAAATCCTTTTTTATGAAATTATAATCTATGGTAACTTTAAGGGAAAATTTTTTATGTCCTTTATGATTTTCATATTTCCCTGAAATTTTAACAAAGACATTAGAGGACTCATTTTTTAAGGATAATATGAAATCCCTTGAAATTTGAGTATAGTCAATAATAATTAATATGATATATTATTTTCCTCTAATGCTGGAAACCTGAGTCTGAAAAAATGGTCATTGTGTACTAGTATAAATTCTTTAGAATAAGAGTCAACTGTTCCATATTTGAAATAAGAATCTTTTTTATATCCATGCATTAAAAGATAAAATAACTAAGATATATTTTAATGATTTTTTAATTAAATCTTGTATTGGACATCTACAAGTGACGTTTACAAAAAATTAATTTTTTCAATAACATATACACAATTACCAAAGCAATGATTTACAACCTTATACATATTGCGACATTAATAACATAGTTAGAAGACACAATAAATGTAACATCCAAGTAAGTAATGAATAATAGATATTTTTATCTATGCCTATTAATGAATTAGATAGTGTTTTAGATGCTCAAAATGAAAAAAAATCCAATTTTAAGCATGGAATACACTAATATTTTTTAAAAGATTGTTTTACAGCCTTTTAATGGAAAACCAATTTTAAACCTATATTTTGACAATTTTATAAGCCACATTTGTCAAAATAAATTTATTCTTTATGATCGGGACATCAAAATTTACTTTGTGTGAATTTTTGGTATTTTTCCGATAAAGTACATTTTTTAATGAATAGTGAAAAATGTTGTATTTTAATTCAAAAACTCTTTTTAATCTAATTTATTTATATGATTAGATTATCTTTTGAATTGTTTTTGAAGTGAAATTAGAATATATTTTTACCATTTTATCCAATGGTGGTCATTGGAATCAATTTCACTTTGAAATTGGACTTAAACAAGTGTCAATCTTTTGATACTTATTGTTTCATAAAAATACGCTTTTTGTCATGACAACGGGAATTAATTATTAAATTAATTAATGTGACTTATATGTTTTGAATTTTTTAAAATAGAATTCATTTTTGAATTCGGAATATCATATATAGATTCGGGTGAATTTTTGGTAATTTTCTGAAAAACTTCAATTTTTGATGAATAGTGAAACCACTAAGTGGTACTTATAAAAACTGATTTTCCATTTAAATGAAAATTTTCCATCATTGTGTTTTGAATTTAAAAAATCCGACATACATGGTTGTCATTAAGAAGTAAAATGTGGTTCAATGAGATTAAAATAATTTTTTGGTGAATAGTAACTTATTAAGTTTTTAATCGCGATTAGTGGTAATTAGTGTAGTTTAAGGTAAAAATAATTCTTTAATAAAATGAGATGAGCTTGAAACATGTACTACCATCATTGGTTGTGTAATGGACGACCAAGACAAGCCATGGGTCAACTTGGGGATCCCATGGAGCCACTTTGGTTGGGAAATGACATAAATAACTTTTTATTTAATGTAAAAGTAAAAATGACACAAACATAATATGTTTTACAAAGAAAATTTTTACATGGGGTTATAATGATTGGATTATTGATTATAAATAGTAATTGGAAAGATAAAAAGATTTCCTACATCATAGTATTTTTTTATAATTTTTAGACATTAAATAAATTAAATTATTTATGACATCATGATGATGCAGCGATGACCTCATTATTTAACGATTTAAATAAAATGGAAAGATAATGTAATATCTAAGACCTACACATGTACAAAACCTATTGGATTAGTGGATTTCGAACTCTTATAACCTTATCCTCGAATTATATCAATGTGGGACATTTTTAATCTGAAACTCTTTTTAAAATAATGTAACTTATCTTTACTTTCCAAGAGTGCCCCTCCTCTCCTCTTATAAAAGGCCCCCACCTCTACCTCATTTCACACACTCCTCAAGCCTTTGGCTCGGCCATCCCCTTCCCATTTACTCTCTCCACATCCCTCTCCTAATCCTAGAGTATTAGCTTTGGGCAGAATCCTTTCAAAGGAAGCCATTAGGCTCAAATCAAAAGGAGTTACACTTTTAAAGGTAATTCATTCTCTCATGTTCATTTGTTTTATTTTGCTTCTCCAACCCCCTAAACTCAATTTATTTACGTCTTTTGTAACAACACCATTATCTTCAATATACTAGGATGTTTTTATAAGATTTCTTCGAGCTACACTCTCACACAACTACATCAAATGGTTAAAGAACATACGGTTTCCGTGGATGGCGAAATTCTGCCTCCTGAAACGATGATTGTTCAATACTCATTTAACACCTTCAATGATGGCCATTATGATGTCACTATTTTTATATATGATATATAATATGTTTATTATTTACTTAAGCTTCTGTATTTTTCATTTATGGCATACCATTATTGTTTCCATTATGGGTAAACAAAATATCTTCATTTTAGGAAGTGCGGACTACCGCCACCTGAAAGTGATTTGATTCGTTAATACCATATGTGGGATGTGTAAAGGATAAAGTTAATGATATTATATATGTTATTGTACTGGAATTATAATATACTCTTATATCATTATGATTCCATTCCAGATAATACGAAATAGAAATGGAAGTTGCGTTCATGCTTACGTACGGCTTACCGTCTCTATGAACGATGCATTTCATTTCTTACCTCTAAATGTGATATAATATTATAAATACATGTATATGATGAATATATATGATATATATGTTATCCAAATCATTAATATCATTCTATATATAATGAACCTTTGACCAAATTAACAACATGTAAGTTTAAGAAGTCTATTTTTGACGTAAGAACCAAATACCAACAAAATGAACATTATTAACTTAAATGATTACATTATGTTCATAACATGGTATAAAATGAATAATGAACTTGAAAAATGTTCTCAAGCAAGTAGATATTAACTCAAGTTTATTATTCAGGAGATTAAAGAACGGTCTGGTCAAGTCGGATACGAGGTATGGGACTTCGTCTCAATATCCTTTCAATGAGGCATATTTTATTTTATACACAAACTTCTTTTATACGGTGTATAAACCCCTTTGACTATCACGCTTATTCAAAAGGAATCTTTTTTATACGAAGCATTTTACAAAATAAAAAAAGGTAATGTTTTCTTGTCCTACGTATGCGGCGACAACGACTTCTCCGCCGCCGTGACCATTATTTGAGTTTCAGCTTCCTCTACATGCCATACCGTTTTTTTAAATGAAAAATAAATACCATGTTTTACTTTGGTATTGAAAATGGTTTTCATAATGTTTTTATTATATCAATGTGTTGTATCGATATATTGAGATTGAAATGTGGAAATGTCATGTTTCCTTTATGCATGTTTTATGTGATATGATTATGTTATGGTTCTTGGGCATTATTATGAAGACGGGTGGTTCTGTGATAAACTAAGGGCGGGTGAGCCCGTTATAGCTCTCCAATGCATTGGGTAACGTGAAGGAGTGAAACGTTAAGGTTTCTCTGAAGCGATTTAGGGAATATACTGTGATGGGTATTCCAAACGTAACCAATAGGATTACTCCCTATGTAAGAATGTTATGAATGCCTCAAGTTACCTTTATGTCTTATGATTTCTATGATTTATTCATGATTTGATGAGGTATGTTAAAGTTCTTATGTTTTATGGGCAAAGTATGATCTCATCCTTATGTATATATGTACCCATGTTTCCTTTCCATATTTTTATAACCCTTACTGAGCTGTTTATGCTCATCCCAAGTTTTTTTGAAATGTTTTTCAGAGGTCAAGGGAAAGGTACATGATATGATGATAGTGTCAAGGAAGTGTCAAGAAAGAATCCATGTTTATTTTAAATATGTTTCCATTGATGAGAATGAAGAATACTATCTTTATGTAACCACTTTGTTTATATGTGGAATGTAATGAAAGTTTTATGATCTAATTCTCTAAAACTCTAAACCCAAAAAGATCCTCAATGTGTAATCTTGTAATAACTCAAGATTAAATAAGGTTTAAGGATGGGGCCTTATAGTTGGTATCGAAGGTCAGTTTATATAACTTTAGGAGTTAGAATTCTATTAAATGATTATCCAAAAATATTTTGTTTTTGAAATGATATAGCATTTGAGGATTACCATGTTTCTTTATCTAAGAAAAGTTTGTTCAGAATGGTTTTCATAGAGGAAATAGGGAAGCAGTGCTAGGAAGGCATACGGAAGGAAATAACCTTCCGAACCAGCATCCTGAGATGGTCGGAATTGGAACTGAATAGTTTGTTGCAGTAATGTTACAGTTGACTCAAGTGATAAATGGTGGGGGTATCCATGCACGAGATCAGCCAGATCAACTGCACTGGAACACGTCAGCGGTGGAACATTTCATGAGGCAACATCCCCCATCATTCAGAGGATCATCTGACCCTGTGTTAGCTGAAGGGTGGATTAAAGAAGTAGAAAATATTTTCGATGTCATGGGGTGTTCAGACAATCAAAAGGGTAGTCTTGCTATTTACCATTTGGAGCGTGAAGCAGATCAGTGGTGGTCGATGGTTAAAAACATCAGGGACGCTGATGAGATTGATGCTCTTGACTGGGATGAATTCAAAGGTATGTTTCTTGAGAAGTATTTCCCTAAGGTTGTTCGACTTAGGATGGAAAAAAAATTCTTGGAATTGAGGCAATAGGAAGACTCAGTGGCTACCTATGAAGAAATGTTCACTCGATTGGAAGGGTATGCTCCAAATTTTATCCGAGACCTTGATAGTAAAATAAATCGTTTTTACTCAGGATTAAAGCCAAAATATTGAGGGGCATTAGCTTCTTGTGAGTTTAAAAGTTATGAAAAGCTTGTTCGATGTGCTGAGAAGGTGGAAATGGAGTTTTCCGATGATCAAGTGTTCTATAACAACCAACAGAAGAAGAGACCGAGGTGGCAGGAGAATGGTAAGAATAATTCAAAAATTTCTGATGGTAAGAAAACTATGTTTCCAGTTTGTGATAAATGTGGAAAAAGGCATGTTGGGGAATGTCTTCTTAATTCTGGAAAGTTCTACCGATGTGGTAAGATGGGACATAAGGCTCGTGATTGCACTGAAAAGGATCAAGGTGAAGGTAAGACCAAATTTAATTTACAGTTAGTGAAATGTTATAAGTGTAATGAGATGGGTCACTATTCAAATGAGTGTCCGACAAAGAGCTTGAGTGATGGGAAGAAGTTAGACTACAAGCAGAAAGGGGTGGTGAAATCCTTTGCAACTACTTCAGCAGATGTCGGGCCATCAAATGAAGTTGTATCAGGTACTTTGTTTGTTTTTTTTCAGATTATGCCAGTGTGTTGTTTGATTTGGGGTCTACACATTCTTTCATCTCTGAAACCTTTTCTAGTAAAAAGGGAATACCATCTCAAGAAATGACTCCTGAACTTTTGGTAAAAACACCTGGGGGGAATGTTGAGGTAAAACGAATTTATAAGAATCTTCCTATCCTTATCCGTGGAAAGACCTACTTGCAAACCTTATTGTTCTACCTCTAGTAGAGTTTGATGTTATCTTGGGTATGGATTGGTACTCAATTTACCATGCTATGATTGATTGTAGAGCTAAAGAAGTTTCTTTTCATAAAGACTTTCAGTTTTTGTACAAGAATGAACCCTTACTGTTGATAACATATCAAGAGGCCAAGAAACTTGTAAAAGATGGAAATGAATGTTACCTTGCACACATTTTTGAAAACAAGGGAACTGTTCAGATTACTGATGTGCCAGTGGTAAATGAGTATCCTGATGTTTTTCCTAATGAGTTGCCTGGAATAATACAAGATCGGGAAGTTGAGTTTACTGTTGACTTAGTTCCTGATGCTAAGCCAATTTCAAAACCCCCTTATCGAATGGCTAAAATTGAACTTTTAGAGTTAAAGGAGAAATTGCAAGATTTATTAGAGAAAGGTTTCATTTGACCTAGCACATCACCATGGGGTGCTCCTGTTTTATTTGTTAAAAAGAAAGATGGTTCTATGATACTTTGCATTGATTATAGGGCCTTGAATAATATCACTGTTAAGAACAAATATCCTTTTCCTCATATCAATGATTTGTTTGATCAGCTCTAGGGAGCTCAGTTTTTTTCAAAGATTGACTTGAGATCGGGTTATCAAAAGCTGAAGGTAAAGGAGGCAGATATTCCGAAGACCGCGTTCCGTACAAGATATGGCCACTATGAATATGTAGTAATGCCTTTTGGGCTAACCAATGCACATGCTGTATTCATGGACTTACTGAATAGAATTTTCCATGAGTTCTTGGATAGGTTTGTGGTGGTTTTTATTGATGATATTTTGGTGTTTTCTAAAAGTAAAGAGGAGCATGAAAGACATCTAAGGGTTATCTTGCAAACCTTAAATGAAAAGAAACTGTATGGAAAATTCAACAAATGTGAGTTTTGGTTGCAACAAATTTCTTTCCTTGGTCACATTGTTTCTAAAGATGGGATAACTATTGATCCTGAAAAAACAAAAGTTGTGGAAGACTGGCCAAGACCCACAAATGTAACTGAGATACGTAGCATCCTTGGTTCGGCAGGATATTACCGAAGGTTTGTTAGAAATTTTTCACGGTTATCTAGTCCAATGACTACGCTAACTCGGAAGGGTGTTAAGTTTATCTGGACAAAAGAATGTGATGATTGTTTTTAGGAATTAAAAAGAAGATTGGTGAATGCTCCAGTTTTGGCACTTCCTTCAAGGAACGGTGAGTTTGTTATCTATAGTGATGCTTTATTGAAAGGACTTGGTTGCGTCCTAATGCAGAATGATCAGGTAATTTCTTATGCTTCACGATAGTTGAAAACTCATGAGGTAAATTACCATACACATGATTTGGAATTAACTGCTGTTGTTTTTGCTTTAAAAATTTGGAGGCATCATTTGTATGGAGTAAAGTGTGAAATATATAATGATCACAAAAGTTAAAAATATATATTCACTCAGAAAGAATTGAACATGAGACAAAGGAGATGGCTAGAATTAATCAAGGATTATGATTGTAGAATTCATTACCATCCGGGAAAAGAAAATAAAGTGGCCAATGATTTGAGTCGAAAAAGTAATGCTTCATTAGAAATGTTGCGTTTGGAACGTGATCCTTTGGTTAAGGATTTGATGAACTTTGGCATAGAAGTTGTTGGTGCAGGAAGTTCTTTTGTTTTGTTTCAGGTATCAGTGAGATCATCTCTATCAGATAGAATCAAGCAAGCACAGAAGCAAGACAGTGAGTTGTAGAAAAAGGTAGAGCTGGTTCAGAAAGGTATGTTGCATGAATTCAACATTGATAATGATTACGTTTTGAGATTTGGGAAGAGATTGTGTGTGCCTTGAGATTCACAGTTGAAGAGAGAGTTGTTATGTGAAGCTCATAGTTCTCCGTTTTCAGTTTATCCTGGAAGTACTAAGATGTATAGAGATCTGCGGGAGTATTACTGGTGGGATGGAATGAAAAGAGATATTGCTGATTTTACTGTGAAGTGTTTGACTTGTTAGCAGGTTAAAGTAGAGCGGCAGTTACCGAAAGGGATGCTTCAGCCTTTACCAGTGCCAGAGTGGAAATGGGAGAATATATCCACGGACTTTGTTGTGGGATTACCGAAGACATCTCGAGGTAATAATGCAATCTGGGTTATTGTTGATCGCTTGACCAAATCTGCTCATTTCCTTGCTATACGAGATACTTTTTCCCTAGATCAACTTTCCCGTTTGTATCTTAAAAAGATAGTCAGGTTACATGGAGTTCTTCTCTCCATTGTATCTGATCGTGATCTCAGGTTCACTTCTAACTTTTGGAAAGGCCTTCAGAAGTCGTTGGGTACTGAATTAAATTTTAGTACAGATTTTCATCCTCAATCAGATGGGCAGTCAGAATGAACAATTCAGACATTGGAGGACATGCTACGAGCTTGTTCTATGGATTATCAGGGAAGTTGGGACCAAAATCTTTCATTGGTTCAATTTTCATATAATAACAGTTTTCATTCCAGTATACTGATGGCACCATTTGAGGCGTTATATGGGAAGTGGTGTCGAACTCCAGCTTTTTGGGATGAAGTAGGGGAAAGGAAGATGATGGGACCAGAGTTGGTAGAAGGGATGGCAGAAAAAGTTCAGATGATTCAGAAGCACATGAGAACATCTCAGAGCAGGAAGAAGAGTAATGCGGATAACCGGAGGAAGTATCTATCTTTCGAGGTAGGTGATCATGTTTTTCTCAAGGTTTCTCCTTGGAAAAGTGTGATGAGATTTGGTAAGAAAGGTAAGATGAGTCCAAGGTTTATTGGACCATATGAAATTCTGGAGAGAGTTGGATTAGTTGCATACCGAGATGCTTTACCTCCGAGTTTATCTCAGGTACACAATTTTTTTCATGTTTCAATGTTGAGAAAGTATATGCCAGATCAATCTCATGTTTTGAGTCCAGAGGTAGTTCAGCTGAAAGAGAACCTATCTTATGAGGAACAACCGTTCCAGATTCTTGACCACAGGGAGCATGTATTGCGGAATAAGGTGATTCACCAGGTAAAGGTTTTGTGGAAAACCACATGATTGAAGAGGAAACACGAGAATCGGAAAATGCTATGAGGGATAAATACCCCCACTTATTTTGATAAGTAAATAAATTGCGGGGACACAATTTTCTAAAGGGGGGAAGGATGTAACATTCCAAGTAAGTAATGAATAATAGATATTTTTATCTATGCCTATTAATGAATTAGATAGTGTTTTAGAGGCTTAAAATGAAAATAAATCCAATTTTAAGCATGGAATACACGAATATTTTTTAAAAGATTGTTTTACTGCCTTTTAATGGAAAACCATTTTTAAACATATCTTTTGATAATTTTATAAGCCACTTCTGTCAAAATAAACGTATTCTTTATGACCGGGACATCAAAATTTACTTTGTGTGAATTTTTGGTATTTTTCCGATAAAGTTCATTTTTTAATGAATAGTGAAAATTATTGTATTTTAATTCAAAACCTATTTTTAATATAATTTATTTATAATATTATATTATCTTTTGAATTGGTTTTGAAGTGAAATTAGAATATATTTTTACCATTTTATCCAATGGTGGTCATTGGAATCAATTTCACTTTGAAATTGGACTTAAACTAGTGTCAATCTTTTGATACATATTGTTTCATAAAAACACGCTTTTTGTCATGACAGTGGGAATTAATTATTAAATTAATTAATGTGACTTATATGTTTTGAATTTTTTAAAGTTGACTTCATTTTTGAATTCGGAATATCAAATATTGCTTAGGGTGAATATTTGGTAATTTTCTGAAAAACTTCAATTTTTGATGAATAGTGAAACCACTAAGTGGTACTTATAAAAACTGATTTTCTTTTTAAATGAAATTTTTCCATAATTGTGTTTTGAATTTCAAAAATCTGACATACATGGTTTTCATTAAGAATTAAAATGTGGTTCAATGAGATTAAATTAATTTTTTGTTGAATAGTAACTTATTATGTTTTTAAACGCGATTAGTTGTAATTAGTGTAGTTTAAGGTAAAAATAGTGCTTTAATAAACTGAGATGATCTTGACACATGTCTTACACTCATTGTTTGTGTCATGGCCGACCAAGACAAGCGATGGGTCAACTTGGGGACCCCATGGAGCCACTTTGGTTGGGAAATGACATAAATAACTTTTTATTTAATGTAAAAGTAAAAATGACACAAACATAATATGTTTTACAAAAACAATTTTAACATGGGGTTATAAAGATCAGATTTTTTATGATAAATAGTCATTGGAAAGCTAAATCGATTTCCTACATCATAGTAATTTTTTTATAATTTTTAGACATTAAATAAATTAAATTATTTATGACATCATGATGATGCAGTGATGACCTCATTATTTAAAGATTTAAATAAAATGGAAAGATAATGTAATATATAAGACCTACACATGTCCAAAACCTATTGTATGAGTGGATTTAGTACCCTTAACACCTTAGCCTCGAATTATATCAATGTGGGACCTTTTGAATCCGAAACTCTTTTTAAAATAATGTAACTTATCTTTACTTTCCAAGAGTGCCCCTCCTCTCCTCTTATAAAAGGCCCCCACCTCTACCTCATTTCAAACACTCCTCAAGCCTTTGGATCGGCCATCCCCTGCCCATTTACTCTCTCCACATCCCTCTCCTCATCCTAGAGTATTCCCTTTGGGCATAATCCTTTCAAAGGAAGCCTTTAGGCTCAATTACAAAGGAGTTACACTTTTAAAGGTAATTCATTCTCTCATGTTCATTTGTTTTATTTTGCTTCTCCAACCCCCTAAACTCTTTTTATTTACTTATTTTGTAACAAAACCAGTATCTTAAATATACTAGGATATTTTTATAAGATTTATTCGAGCTACACTCTCACAAAACTACATCAAATGGTTAAAGAACATACGGTTTCTGTAGATGGCGAAATTCTGCCTCCCGAAACGATGATTGTTCAATACTCATTTAGCACCTTCAAAGGTGGCCATTATGATGTCACTATTTTTATATATGATATATAATATGTTTATTCTTTCCTTAAGCTTCTGTATTTTTCATTTATGGCATACCATTATTGTTTCCATTATGTGTAAACACGATATCTTTATTTTAGGAAGTGCGGACTACCGCCCCCTGAAAGTGATTTGATTCGTTAATACCATATGTGGGATGTGTAAAGGATAAATTAATGATATTATATATGTTATTATACTGGAATTATAATATACTCTAATATCATTATGATTCGATTCCAAAAAATACGAAATAGAAATGGAAGTAGCATTCATGCGTACGTACGGCTTACCGTCTCCATGAACGGTGCATTTCATTTCTTACCTCTAAATGTGATGTAATATTATAAATAAATGTATATGATGAATATATATGATATATATGTTATCCAAATCATTAATATCATTCTGGATATAACGAACGTTTGACCAAATTAACAACATTTAAGTGTAAGAAGTCTATTTTTGACTTATGAACCAAATACCGACAAAATGAACATTATTAACTTAAATGATTACATTATGTTCATAACATGGTATAAAAGGAATAATGAACTTGAAAAAGGTTCTTAAGAAAGTATAGATTAACTCAAGTTTATTATTCAGGAGATTAAAGAACGGTCAGGTCAAGTCGGATACGAGGTATGGGACTTCGTCTCAATCTCCTTTCATTGAGGCATTTTTTATTTTATAAACAACCTTCTTTTATACGGTGTATAAACGCCTTTGAATTTCACGCTTATTCAAAAGGAATATTTTTTATACGAAGCATTTTACAAAATGACAAAAGGGAATGTTTTCTTGTCGTACGTATGCGGCGACAACGACTTCTCTGCTGCCGTGACCATTATTTGAGTTCCGGCTTCCTCTACAAGCCATACCCTTTTTTTAAATGAAAAATAAATACCATGTTTTACTTTGGTATTGAAAATGGTTTTCATAATGTTTTTATTATATCAATGTATTGTATTGATATCTTGTGATTGAAATGTGGAAATGTTATGTTTCCTTTATGCATGTTTTATATGATATGATTAAGTTATGGTTCTTGGGAATTATTATGAAGACGAGTGGTTCTGTGATAAACTAAGGGCGGGTGAGCCCGTTATAGCCCTCCAATGCATTGGGTAACACGAAGGAGTGAAACGTTAAGGTTTCTCTGAAGCGATTTAGGGAATATACTATGATGGGTATTCCAAACGTAACCAAGAGGGTTACTCCCTACGTAAGAATGTTATGAATGCCTCAAGTTACCTTTATGTCTTATGATTTCTATGATTTATTCATGATTTGATGAGGTATGTTAATGTGCTTATGTTTTATGGGTAAAGTATGATCTCATCATTATGTATATATGTACCCATGTTTCCTTTCCATATTTTTATATCCCTTACTGAGCTTTTTATGCTCATCCCAAGTTTTTTTGAAATGATTTTCACAGGTCAAGGGAAAGGTACATGATATGATGATAGTGTCAAGGAAGTGTCAAGAAAGAATCCATGTTTATTTTAAATATGATTCCATTGATGGGAATGAAGAATACTATCTTTATGTAACCACTTTGTTTATAAGTGGAATGTAATGCATGTTTTATGATCTAATTCTCTAAAACTCTAAACCCCAAAAGATCCTCAATGTGTAATCTTGTAATAACTTAAGATTAAGTAAGGTTTAAGGCTGGGGCCTTATAGTAAATCTATAATATAAAATTTTTGAAAATGAGATGTTCTTAATTTAATCTACCCATTATAATATAATAAAAAAAGTACATCATGTTCAAATATAATTTTAAAAATTATGTAACACAATTCATTAAAAATTATTAAATTAACAATCCATACATTAAAAATAATACATCTTTAATTAAAGTCATTTTGGGAAAGCTAATTGTACAAATTCTAGAAATTTTAACTTTTGAACAATATCCATATAGGATTTGTCTTCTGTCAATGTGTTTGAGATAATTAAACATTATTTGATCACCTTACATATCCCTTGCACACTCACAAATGATATAAAATGCAACCTTACAATTTTTAATCATAATAACCATGTTATATAAATGATTCAGGGAATATTTCTTTTGGTTCCCATATCTTGGGTACCCTTAAGCTACCAAATAAATAAATTAAAATCCAAATTTATTTATATAATTTTTTGATATTAGATATTTGATATGAATGATTTATTACATTATTTATACTATATCAATATTTTTATCAATTTTATTCATAAAAAATATGATATTAAATTTACTACTATAATTAAAAAAATGTATTTGTGTGTTTTATTATGAAAAAAAATTATTTTATGATTTTTTTGTGAATAAATCCAATATCCTACTAACTTTGGACATCATATTGTCATCCTAAAATCATATTCGGGGTTTAGTTATCAATCTTTAAGTGAGAAGTTTTATTTTTCGGATCATTGACGTGACATTCAAATTTATCAATAATATATTGTTGTTTTATTTTTTAAACCAAGTAAATATATTCATTTAAAATTTGATATTTATAAATATAATTAGATTGTAATTCATTTTGAGACCATTAACAGTTTATATAATGTTCACAGAAACCATTTTTTGTTTATAAGGACCATTAAGAATATCCTCATATCATAGATAAGTAGTTGAGGCTGTATAAGAGTATGAAAAATAATGAGAAGAATTTACATCATCCTCTACCTCAATATAGACAATGACAAACATACATTCTTTTCTTGATTTATACATTGATGGTTTTTAATTTATATAATTCTATGTTGAAAAATTTATAGATTTTTAAATTTTATTCTTATATTTAATATATTTTTATGGGAATATATTACTTTATCTATCCCTTTTTATCTATAGAAATTATCTTCCATTTCATGATTTTCCTTTTTTATGTGATGAGAAGATCCATTATTTTTCCTAAACATGTGCATCCTATTGGTCATATCTGAAATATTGGCTGAAAAATAATAAAAATATGTTTATTTCCTTGATATGAATTGATGTTTTTAGTATCATTTAACACATGTGTGTCCAATTAATCAATAATTCTCTTAGATATCATGTATTTCATGTGAGATCTAATGATCTCCCCATCTACTATATTCATAGTATTATTAGTCTCATAAGTTTTTAAGACATTGCGTTTCTAATTGCATGGTAAAAAATGACAAAATGGAACATTTAATTGAAGAATGTGTATCATCAAGATCCATTTTACCCTAAAAAATAACTGTGAATCGAGTAAACCTTTCTCTAATTAAATCTTTATAGTTTATAAAAAAAACCTAAATTTATTTTCATCATGGTATAATTTTTATTCTATTTTGATAGTTGGTGTATAAATTTGAAAAAATATGTTTCATATAGAATAAACAACATATCTAATAATGATAGACATGTTATTTTTCAAATAAAATTTCTTTTTACCATATAACATTTTTAATGAAAAAAATAGTTTAATATAAGACAACCATGGGTGTTGAAGAAATCACTTTATAAGGTGGATGTTTCTTCAAAATTTAGATAATGATTTTTTAAGAAAATTAATCATTAAAATATATTGAAAAAAACAAATATGAATAAATAAATCAATTATCCTTATATTGAAAATTATAGTTATAATAGGGTAAAATGGTAACAGAGTGGGGGTGAATTTCCCATTAATAATAAAAAGAAAGCATAATGAAAAGTATGAATAAATTTTTTTTATAAATGATTGAAGATAATAATATACTTATTAGGACATTAAAAAAGATTAATTGAAAAAATGAAAAAAATTTAAAACCTAATTGATAAAACTATATATGATTATAAAGGCAAATGTATATATTGATGTGTGATTCTTAAATTTAACGATTAATCCTTATTAAAGGATTAAACAATTATTTAATTAAATTAATTACTGAAATTAGTAAAAGAAATATGAAAAGTTAATAAGGGACCAAATTATTTATGGATGTTTGAAAATGACTAAATATGATCCCATATAACTATCAACATAATGGATTAAGGATTTAATGTACTGTTGATTTTAATTTATTGGTATTAAAGATACCAAAACTCCATTTCAATTTAATCTGTAGTTCGAAACCAAAATTACAATATAACCTAAATTTAAAATATTTTTTTACTGAATCTTCATAGAGAAAAATTCCATTTCCATTGAGTGGTTATTGATTGTAAATCTTTGCGACTCACGTTAAAATATGTGATCACTAATACTAGAAGAAAGAGGAATATGAGAATATTTCTAGAAGAAATCATAGTTTCAAGTATTATATTTTTTCTAAAATGAATATGGTTAACCAATATGAGATAACATGACCTACTATTGATAGAAAATATTTTTACCATAATTTCATGATCATGATAAGATGAGATAATTCATATAAATTAAGAGAACAAAAAACTAATTTTGTGATCTTTAAACACTGGTGTTTTTGAATTATTAAGAAGAAATTTTTCCATGAATACCTAGAAGAATATTTATATCCTCAAAACCATCACCAATAGTTTATAAATTTCTTGTGGTAATGAAATTGAAGAAGAAAATTTTATTTATTTGGACATCAAATAAATTAAAACTCACATCTGTTGTTTTGATTCCCCTAGACACCATGTATCCTTCATCTCAAAGCTAAAGAGACTTCTGTATATGTTTATAATTATTCTAAATACTGTAGATGGTTGGTTATCTCCCACTATAAGGTATACGCTAATTTCAACCATGGGGATTATTTACCACGATAATGGATGCATTGTGAAACTCCACTAGAAATATAATAGACTTATGTATAATAATTATCTTCTAAAATCATTTTTCACTTTAATCACTTTTTTTGTTCAGTAAACATAAGAAGGTGACAAGAACTATACTGAAATGTATTGTGCGGATACTCTAAAACTATTTTGTAATGAACAATAACATATTAATAACTCGAAATCATCCACATCAGGGAACTATAAGGTGATAAATAACTGAACGTTCTTTAAAAAGTATTTTTCAATCAGACAAGTTTCCAACCAAGATCATCCTATAAGTTGACCATATAAATAGAAGGGCAATATTAAAAAATATATTTAAGGCACCACATAAACCAAAATCCAACCCTCATAAAAACAATTATTCAACTTTTCATATGATTTATCTCAATTAGTAAATATTAAGTCCCATCCCAATTTGAACAATTGATAAGTGATAGGATTCATAGGTTCTCTAGATAAATGGTGTAATATGTAGTGTGTGAGTTAATAACTCAATAGGGATCCACCAAAATAATATTTTAAATAGCTAGATAAATTAGAAATAATTTAATGTGGCGATATATGAATAATAAATAAATAACAAAAAATAAATAAAACACACACTATTAATCCTTAAGTCCGTGAACTCGATTGACAATACCTAATTTCAGTAGATCCATAAATACTCTATGAAAATTATAGTAACTATGAAAACAATCACAATGTCATTCGGGTTTTCAACCTTTTATAAATATAATGAACAAAGGGATAACTTACCGTTTTATAATATTTTAATGTTCGGGGGGATAAAATCACACTGGTATAAATATTCATGATATTAGTTGAGCTCCATCTCGGTAGTAAAAACTAGTGAATACTCTATATTAATATGAAATCATCCATGAATATGACGTATAAATGATCCAAAAGGATTTAATGAAACCATTGATGAAATCATATTCCCCCAGAATATTCCTTGTGAAATAATATTTTCCTCTAGAATGATCATCCATTCTTAATGAAGACCCAACAAATCCCAGGAAATCTGGTATTCATCAGGTACACCGTATTATTTCTAGAAAAAAATATTGGATCCAAATCGATGGTAGACTCATTCATGGAATCATTTACCTCACCATATGCATTATTAATGACCAATCTCTCAGGAATTTTTAAAACTATCTAATAGGGAATACTAAACACCATTTATATGGGAGTTTTCCATTTGAATATTATAATTCCCCACACCCTGTATATTTTTAAACACATATCTTAATCTTTTTATAGTTATTATTAAATACCATCCCATGTAAAGTGAATCATGGGTGGTATGAACTTATAAAATCCTAATCAATATCATCATCCAATTGGTTCACACGAAGGTTAAGGGTTGTAATGGTGAATCATGTAACCACGTCAACCTAAGTTTCAAACTCATATATATGGTCATCCAGGAGGCATCTCACCTACCCAAGTTCTCTAAATTAGTAGATATAATGATTCACCATACTGGGGGTCCTCGGTGTCAACAAAATATATTATGGAATATCTCATCACTAAATACATCACACACATAACAAATTCATAATATAAAATTTCTGTATATCCAAATGGTTAAATCCTTACAAGAATTTGTTTATATTAATCCCTCATATAGAATTCCAATTTATAGGGTACTGTTATGTTAGTACCCATTTACCACCATCTTAACAAAATATCCTAGCTTTTCATAAACAATTGGCTATGATAAATAAATATAATAGTATTAACCTTGGAATCATTTACCAAGGCAAGTAATATAACCCTCCAAGGTTCGTGATGGCCCTAGTAACATTACTAATTCTATAGTTTCTCTTAGATGTTTAATAATTTATGTGAAAATTAAAATAGTTATTTTAATTCTAAGGTTAAAAATATTAATGAGGTGGCTAATCACCTTTAGTGAAATGACTAAACAACCACTTGAACATAATTTATTCATAAAGCTGTTGGGAAAATACCAAGACCACATAACTCCCCCAAGAACAATTACTATTATTAATTTAATCAGTAATCCATAACTGATACTCACTCTATCCTAACAAGTTATCATCCAAAATTCAAATTCCACAACTCACATCCACAAACCAATTTAATTATTTGTAATATAATAATAATTTATTAATTAATTTAATATAAAGGATGCATTAATATTGGAAACTCCAAAAAATGATAACTTTTCATACATTATGACACAACACTCGTGTAAGAACACTTAAATTTTCCTTTCATCAGGATGATTGAACTGCATATAATTTGAATATGATACAATACTAAGATTAATTTAAATTTAAACAAAACGCATTCAATAAATTATGGATTATACATACCTATAACGAATGATTGGGAAAATATGTGTGCATATCATCCTAAGAAATCATATTATTATACATTACAAAATCCATAATGTCTCGTGATGATTCCACCATTCTACCATTATTTCATCATTGAAATCATTGATCAGATGTAAAAAACATAGAGAATATGGGAGAAGGATATGATGGTCATATGGTCATGGTTTATTGTATCAATAATCTCTTTAGATAACCCTAAAAATATCTTAAATTAATGTGGGATGAGGATAAATAAAGCGGGATGATATAGAGTCAATCGAGGTGGAAAATCATGGGGTAAAAGGGATTCCATGTCTAAAAACACAGGGGGGGGGGGGGTGGAGTTCCATTATTCCCTTTTATGGGGAAATAGATAGGTTGTGGGTGTATATAGAATGCCCAACTTGTTGCCTACCTCTAGTGTTCTCTTGTTTTTCCAGGATACCTGCGAAGCCATATTCCACTATCACAAATACATATTTTAATGTGTTCCAACACACAATGATTAACATCGAATAATATTTTCTATTCAAATCCCTCTACTATTTAAAATTCTAAATATTCCATAAGAAATTCCAAACCCCAAAGAATAACTTAACTTATACCCATGATTATCATGTCTATCTAAATATTAATCCACAAGGGTCACACTAATCTTTTCTGATACCAAATGTAACAAACCCATGTCCAATAATAGAAATCCCACATCTAAATTGTTACTATATTACAATATATAAGTGTTTATATAACAAATGATTAATTATCATAAAATTTTAATGATTACAGGTACATAAGTGATTCCTATACTATGAAATAAAAAATAAAAAACATCATGAAAAAAATAACATCAACCTATATGATCATTCAATGGTTCTTTCATTATATTCAAGGGTAAAGAAATCATAATAAATTGGGAGACAAAATTCATAACAATGGAAACTGAACAATAGAATATATCCTGATTATACATGGTATGAAAATATTGTAGAGTTATTAATATATACATAGACGTTTAATCCATTAATTGATTATGAAATTCATCTAATAATGAAATTAAATGCAAGGTTAATGATATTGGAATTATCGCTATAGGAAATACAGATGATTGATATTCATTAACCTACTATTAATGAATTTTAAAATTAATCATAAAAAAACAAAGGAATTTTCCAAGACATATTCATTATATGGGATGGTATATAAATATTCACAAATAATGCCACCACATGTCATGTACCATGAGAAAGTTCGATGCACCAGTGGTCTATCTATAATCAAGCTCCATACATAACATTTATATCTAATTTATTCCACATATAATGAATGACATATATTATATATAATTAATATTACTTATGAATAATAAATCTAATTTATTAATGAATGTATAAAATGTATATTTTCATAATATATGAAATAAATAATGTTAAATCAATTAACACCATATATTAAAAAAAATTATGGAATATTTCCATGAAATTTGATATATTGAAATCATCAATACAAATAATGTCAAATAAATAGTGATTATTTATAGATAACATCATCATGTTAATTTTAATGATCAAAAAATTATATATAAACTATAAATCAGTAAACTATAATATGATGCCATCAATTCATCGAAAAATAATTTTTGAAATAATGGAACATCTTTTGGGGAAATAGTGAGTAAAATAAAAATTAATAACAAAAGATTCATTAATTATTATATATCTTTGTTTTAAAAAAATGTAGTAAATTACTTACTATATACTTCTCATTCATTTATGAAAATAAATCCATTTTTATTTCAATTAGAATTACATTAATATGATTTTTCATTAAAAAAACACAAGACACTATATATTAATCTAATTGAGAATATTGTTCTTCAATTTGGAAAACGTATTCCATTCAATATATCCTAAAAAACATTCCATTAACATTTTTTTAAAAAGACTATTTGGAAACATTTTGAAAAACAATTAAAATTTTATTTTTAAATCATTCTATATAAATTAAATATTAATAAAAAAGATAACCTTAACAATAATTTATTTATTTTAAAAAACTTCCATTATATAAATTTATGAATATATATAGCTAAAAGTAATATTTTTAATGAAAAAAGATAAATAAGTCCAGTTTTTTTAATCCATTGATTCTCTCTTTGAGCACTAAATAGTGGAAAATATGTAAGGGATAACATTTTAAACTCATAAATAACCAATGTAGAATAAAATATATGGTGTTAAATAATTGAAATATATTATAAATCATCTTAAACAATTTTAAACATTAACAATTCCAAATAAGAGATAAATCACATGATAGGATATTTTTTTCTTTTACATGTTTATCTTACTACGTTCAATGATTTATTTTTACATGATTATTATCTAAGTATTAAACACCCCTAATTTATTATTATTCCTCTTAGTTAATGGATGGAATTAGAAGAACCCATGACAATAATCAATTTGATAGTAAATGTGATGAATTCATTAATTATAAGTGAAATATAACTGGAATAGGTAAGAAAAATTCATTAATGTTCATACTCCACTACATCATGTTATTAATAATAACATGAAATATGTGTAACACCCTCATTCTCGTATGAAATATAATGTTTCCCTCAAATTTTTTGAGGAAAACTCCTCCCATGTTTATAGGAAATTATGACCCCCTCTTTACAAAACAATAGTTTAACTCCATTGATGAGATATTATATATCCTCTAGTGATCATTAGAAAATATAATTGTATTATATGTTTTTTCATAATTATGGGGAAACTACTTAGTATAGGACACTGATCAATAAAATGAATTCCAAGAAGAAATTGATTCCATTAAATTTGAGGAAGTAAAAAATATATTTATTTATATATTTTTTCCATGAACCATCCATCTAAAGATGGAAAGTAAATTACTAAAAATAAAGAAGATTAAAGATGATTATATTAGGGTGTGTGGGGAAAACATCACAAGGATTGCAATATATTCCCTTGGTATCTTCAGGAGAACTGAATAAAAGGTAGATCACTTCTTAAGAGGACTAAAGACGAGTCTATAAAAAGCATTATCGATTTGAGACATAGGTAGTTATGAGGATATTTTCTATTTATCCAATAAGGTTGAATATGAGATTAGAGACTATTTATGGTCCCATGGTCCTGATAAAAAATTTGTAAAATAGAATTTAATATGGTAGGATCGATAAGTAAATCCCATGATGGAATGAAGACCTAACATTCTACATGTCAAAAGATTGGTAAGATTCATCCTAGAATATACTTAATGGTAACCAACAGATGCTTGAATTGTAGAAGATAAGGGAATATGTCTCGTAACATTTTAATGGATATAAATAATACCACTAATGTAGAAAAAGAAATGAAGGCTCAGATCAACACCCAAATGTTTTAGAATTGTTTCAAAAGTAAAGAACATTGGAATTATGGTAAACAATTCCCTAAGACAAATGTTTTTGTAGGAAATAATCCAAAATAACCACTATGGATGAAATGAATGTAAGATGGAATCACTACAATTGCAGTGGAACCCAATAATGACGTGGAGACAGGTTTATAGGTTATTCATTTAGGAATAGAAAGCATACTATTCGATTCGGGTCTACGCATATGTTCATATTTTACAATTTTAGAAGAATAAGTCAATCACCATGTGAAAAATTTTAGGTTTAGTTATCTATGAGAATAATTAATTTTTAAATTAGAGCATCCAATGTTTATAACTCCTCCCTTGTTAATGTATATGGGATTAACCTCACAAAAAATATTATCATACACCTTTTGGAAGAGTTGATGCTATATTGCTAATGGATTGTTGGTATTTATAAAGATCCAACATCAAATATTTTGAATAGGATATCACTCTTCATATCCTGAAGCATCCACTAATTTTGTACAAGCCTAATTAGGAAGTTGAATCCATTACAAAAATAATTGACTAAATTTTGGATATTTTTGGCTTTTGAGAATACATATATATATCAAATGCTTCAAAAATAAAGAAAAATAATAATGATTGCATTTATTCACATGATGAGGGATTACACTAATGAATTTCATGATTGATTTTGTTATCTTCCTCCTGATCAAGTGGTGGATTTTTCAATTGATCATTTTCCAGGATCTCTAACAATATTAATGTACCCTTATAAAATGGCCACAATTGAGCTAAAATAACTAATGAATCAGTTATTAAAGAAACATCACAAGGGTTTGATGAGATTAGGAGATTCACCATGGGGTGTTCCATTCCACTTCTTTAGGATCTTGAATGGATCAATACACTTATGCATTGATTATCCTGAGCTAAAAAGTATAATGATAACGAACATGTATCACATTCCACAGATCGATGGATTATTTGATCAACTATATGGTAATATTTTTTTTGTATGATGGACCTTCATTAGGGATATCACCAATTAATGGTGACAAAGGAAAACATTCACAAGACTACACATTGAATGAGATATGGGAACTATCAGTTCATAGTTATGACTTTAGTACTCACTAATTCCCAAACTATTTTTATGGCCTTAAGGAATAATGTCTTTAGATATTAACTCAAAAATATTTTGGCAGTATTTATAGGTTATATACCTATATACTCCAGGAAGAAGGAGGAAAATTAAGAACATTTGAATATTATTATAGAAAAATTAAAGGGAGAAAATATATGAATATTAAAACACCTTAATGTTATGGGAGGGGGAAGTATCATTGATTGGGCATGTAATCACTAGAAAACGGGTATACGTGGGCACTACCAAGATAAAGGAAACTGAAGAGTGGGCCATCCCAACATTAGTAACAGAGAGCCATAGTTTCCTTGGCCTTTCTAGGTATTACTGGTGATTTTTTTTGGAACATGTCAAAATTTTAGTACACACTAACTAATATTACTTAGAAATGAGAAATGTTTTTCTGGAATAGTGAATGTGAAGACCAGTTCAAAGAGTTAAAAAAGATTCTTTTAACTAAAAAATGCTCACACTGCCAAAAAGTGGGGACCACTTTTTTATGTACTGTGATGATTTTAAGAAGTTCTTGGGTCACTCAAAAAGAAAAAATTATATAGTGATAGACTATTCTACAAGGATGTTGAAAATTAATGAGAAAATCTATTATACGCATAATCTGGAGTTAGATATTGTAATCTTTGCATTGAAAATTTTGTTGAATTATCCATATGGGGATAAGTGTTGAATATATACTAAAAAAGGATCACGAATATTATCAAAATGAAGGATCTTAATATATTTCGGGGAAGATTGTTAGAGCTCATAAAGGATACCTACTGCTCAATCCACTGCTATCAAGGTAATCAAAATAAGGTATCAGATGCTCTATGTAAAAAATATCATGAATATTTTTCAATAATAATAATTGATAAGGATTGAATCCTCTTATACCTACAATGTATTAATATGGGAATCATTTTGGAACTTCTCCAATCCTTTATAACATGGTTTCTCAGCCATCCCTTTTAAAGAAAATAAAGGATTCTCAAAGAAATGATGTTGAAATTCCAAAAAATGTGGAAGATATCAGAGATGGGAAATCCTTAGAGTTCAAAATGGATTAAAAAGATTTGTATGATTTGTTTCATGATAACATGTATCATCCAATCCAGAGATGAAGAATAAGCATCAGAAAAACACACATTACTCAACCTTCTCTATTAAACTAGGGATAACAAAGAAGTATCTTGATATCCAAGAGAACTATCTATTGGAAAATATGAATAATGAGTACACAGAATTAAATCAAAGTTACCAGTATGTGAGAAATTGAAGTATGAAAGGATAAATTATAAGGGGATGATGCAACAATTACCCATACCAACATGGAAATGGGAAAACATCAACAATAACCTTTTCAGTGCACATCCAACAAAATCTAGAGGAAATAATGTTATAAGTGTTGTTTTGGATCATTATATAAAGACATTTCAATTTATAAAAAATTAGAGAGGACCTCTAACTGGATCAACTAAAATAGATAAAAATCAAAAAAGAGGTAAGGCTATATGGAGTACTGCTCTCAATTGTATCTGATCGAGATAAGAGATTAATATCAATGTTATTGAAAAGTCTCCAACATGCTATAAACAATGAGGTGACCTTTGGTATGGCCTATCAAATAAAAACTGATCGAATATTTAGGCACACTATTCAACAACTAGAAGACATGAAAAGAGAATGTTTTAAAGATTCCAAAAGTGGAATGGACCCACATCTACATCGGGTTGTGTTCTCTTACAACAACATTTCCCACTAAATCATCCAAATACATAGTTACAATGCCTTTTATGGTAATAGATGATGAAAACCAACATGTTAGAATGAAGTCAGTGAACTTTAGCCATCAACACTTGAAATGGAAGAAGAAATGGTTGTGAAGGTGGAAACCATTAACCATCACATCAAGGAAGCCCAATATTGAAAGAAGATTTATGAAACAAATCATTTATGGGACATATAGTTTATGGGTTGAGACATTTTATTTCTAAACATATCTCTATGGAGTAGAATCATTCTATAAGGGATGAAAAAATTACTATGTCGTTGGTAAATCAGCCCATTCAATATTGTTGACCATGTTAAAGTTATGGCCTATCGACCAACACGTCCACCCATGACATATCAAGTACATTATATACTCTGAATATCCATCTTGATGATCTATATATCATATCCATCTCATGTATAGAATTCATAGGAGGTACATTTGGAAAATGATCTCTTTTATAATGATTAGGTGGTGATGATATTGGATCTTAGAGATAAATGTCTATGATAAAAATATTACTCACTTGGTCATTGTACTGTGGTGGATCCATAAGTATGAAGATAAAATATGGTAACCAAAGGAAGTAATGATAGATAATAACTCTCATATTTTTTCACGATAGTTTTTAAAACACACTTTCAAGGGTGATATTTCTAATAGGGGGATGAATGTAACAACCCAATATTTTACCAATGAAAATTACCTTCTTATAATTATGTTATATAGTCTCAATAACATAAGCATCCCATATAGAGAATAATAACAAATTTATAGATGAATAATTAATTAAATAACATGTATTTCTATAAGTTAAGCAACACATTCCAAAGGAATAGTAACTTCACCTGTCAAATAATAATGTGACACAGATGAATTTTATACCAGAAAATAAAATGTTAACCTCACCAATGAAAGTATATATAATACATAACTATCTTAAATATTAAAATATTATATAATTATATCATAATATAATTAAATAAATATTTTATAAATTGTTAATTAATTATTTATATATTTATAAAACATAAAGGTTTATTTACAATTTTATAACTAATATAATATTTAAAAAATATATTTCCATAAAGAAAATTAATAAATAATTTTTTTATATATATTTATTATATGATCTTTTTAAAAGACCTTAAATATTTTTTAATGTTTTTGAATAAATGTTTTAATTTTAAAAATTGTATTTTCCATATAAATGATTAATTTAATTAGAAATTGTTTTTCACATATTTGGGAAATTATTCTCATAAAATTGAATACATTTTTGAATTCTAAATATTTAGTAATGTTAATGGTTATTAATTTGTATATTTATAAAATAGTTTAATTTTTTTAATAGTTAAATACAGTAATTTATGCTATATATACATTATATGTTTAATCATATATTTCTAAAATCATTGTTGATTTAAGAATAATGATATACAACATCCCTTTATTATTATAAAAGTTTTAGTGATATTTCTCATCTTATTCATAGTATTGATTCAAAATAATAAACCAACAAATAAAATAATTATAAAACATAACTCTCCTCCCATATAAATACTACCCCTCATCGAATCTTCAACTCAAAACTATCATCCATTATGAATTGACTATATTATCCTATGATATCTTCCAAATCCCCTCCGCAATGTTTAGGATCCATTTATCTCAATAGATGACCAAAAACAATACCTCTAATGAGGTTCTCAAGAAGAAGGATTCAAGAGGTAAAATTATCTTTCTTTTCATTCAATTTATTTTCATGTTCTTTTATTTTCTTATTCTCTCTTTAGATCATTTTATCCAATTTTTATAATTACTCTATTGAAAAACATATACAGTAATTTTATTATTCTAATCGAATAATCCACCATAATTTATTCCTCCTCCAATTGTTTTCTGAAAATTATAACATCTTCTGAAAAGTGTTAATTTATCTTGATGAAGGATGATGAGTTTTCAATTTTCATTAACTCTTCCACGATTCCTCAAAATCCATTTCTTTGATTAAAATATATTATAATATAATTATTAAATTTTGTGTTATGTTTTGGAACTATTATACATACATGATATTAATTAATAAAAAAAATTAATTCATGATGATCTGAAAAAATGCCAAAAAATCTAAATGATTATCATTAATGTCAAATATTATGATTCATCCACACCCAAAATAAATAATGAATTATATAACCATTATATCTTCTATATGATCTTTAATAACATATTACTTCAATTTGGGAAAACCATCCTCATTTTTCCTTATTCTTCATACATGCATACAAGTAAACTAACCATGAAAACCATGGAAACGAACACTCCAAAACATTGAAATTGAATCTCAAAACCCATCAAAAGGCAATAAATGAACATAATGATATTATAATAAATTAAATTAATTTATAAAATTTTGTTAAATTGTTACATAATGAATTTAATACGATTATCCATGAAATTAAGATCATATAAGGAACCATTTTAGACATATGGTAAGGGACATTACATTATTCTCCACTTTTCATTCGACCTACTCTTTGTCTCTCTTTTACAATATAAAATTATTCATTGTTTTTATATAATTGTCAAAATTATATGTATATGATCCAAAATGTTGCATCCATATAATATCATCCATATTTTATGTGGAAAAATATGTTCTAAAAAGGTTTCTTTCTGAATTATTCTCCATACAACACCCAATTAAATGGAACTTCTTGATTTCATACCCATTTTCATTTGCACTCCATAATTTGTTTTAAGCCCCAATTGTTTTTATAATATCATTCATTTATTAATGAAAAACTATATTTTTTTCATTTATTGTTTTATATAAAAGATAATAATATTTTCTCTTTAAATTCACTTTAATATTTTCCTTAAACAACAATAAAATGTATTATTTATAATATTTTCAATATTAATTTTATATATTATTTCAAACTTTTATATATTATATTTTCCAAAAATAACATAATTTTTCAATTTTTAAGAAAAATATTATATTTGGCTTAATTTTTGTATCTTTATGACAAGTTTCATATTTTGATTAATAGTATAAAATACTACATTGTAGTTAAATTATGATTTCTCATCTAAAATATTTTTTTAATTTAAACTAACTTTTAATGTAAAAATAAACCAATAATAAATTTATTAAATCCAATGTATTTCATTGTATTATTTCTTATATTTAAATTAAATATAATACATTATGGATATTTTTAATATCACTTTTACCCCCCTTCTCGCCGCATCAATGGGATTAGTGTTAAACATTAATTAGCAACTTATGTGAAATGAATATTGAAAAAAATTCATTCAAAATTGTAATAACTTTTAGAATTTCGGTCTAATAGGAAAAACATAATTTTCGGTTAATAGTAACATTAGTATTTTATTTACCACTATTAACAGTAATTCAGGTAATCAAAGGTTAAAATAATATTATAATATTATAGAAGTACATTAACACTTTCCAAATTTATAATGATTAGTGGGATCGTCTAAAATCAACATTAGGACAAATTTATAACCTTTTCATGACTCTTGGGTAATAATATGACATTTATAATAAGTTATTTAAAGATAAGTTAAAAATTTATTCCTCATATTTTTATTAAGGAACTAATTTTTAACATATGGATATATAGAAGATAATGTATACTATAAATAATAATTTTAATAAGATTATATTTATCTACGTTATGATAATTTATTTATATTTTTATGTATTAAATAATTGAATTTAATTGTGAGAAATTTATGATACAATAATTGATTTATTAATGGAAGAATCAAATAAATGCTATTAATAATAATAAAATAAATATATTTTAAAAATTATGATACAATACAGAAAATTTATTGAGTAATAATCCATGTCTGGGATGAGTAAATGTAATTTTTTGTTGAATCAAGTTTTTATGGTATTTTGAAAAACTCAATTATTGAATAGTATTGACATTTGGATATATGTTATTTTAAAATCAATAATATTTTATTATATGATATTAAACATAAAAAAAATATACATGGAAAACATGAATAAATATATGTCTAAAAATATTGTTAATGTCTCATTTAGGGTCATTTGGAATTTATTGTTAATAATATTATCCCATAAAATGTAAATTAAATGATAAAATTATACGAGTTAAAACGGTTAACACAAAAAGTTAAGGATTAAAAAATTATCAAAAAATTATTAATTTTATTTCGATGAAGGTTCTTCGACCCAAAATATTCTTATATTAATTTTTTTTAGTTTGGATATTATTTAAAAATAAAATGATTTAATATTAAATTTAAAATATTAATTTAATAAAATTATTTTAATAATATTCATAATTCCAAAACTATACCTCCCCTCTTTCATAAAAGGGAAATAATTGATCTGGATTAGTCTCACTTAAAATCCCATTTTATTCAGCCATTCTTTACCCAAAACACATCATATAAAACAACCACATATTATATATGCCTTTTTATAGGTAGACCACTCTTTTTAGAGGTGTTAAAGTTTTAATCAATGTTGATCATCCGAAGGATATGTAACATTTTGAATTAAATGTTATTGTTGTATTTCATCTTAATCTTCCATCAAATATAATTAATCCCTTATCAAATAATTAATTAAGTATCCTAAATATACTAATAATTTTTTTTTTAGTTTTATCTAATAAATCCATCACTAATATCATCACATGGGAAATTGACATTCCAATCGTGTATACGGTGGACTACCACTTCCAGAACCGATATTGTTTTTCATTCATTACCATCCCTCAAGACTGGTTATAATGATATAATTTATGATTATATATAATATTATTTAAATATTTATCATTATAATATATTAATATATTAATTTTTTTCTTACATTCTACAAAAATAAAATTTATAACGTAGTTCCTACGGACGTGTGAACTATCACCTATACAAACCGATGTGATTCATTTTTATTCATCACATCAAATTGGTGATATATATATGAATTCTGAAATGATGAATATTATAATGAAGATATTTTTATACTTCTATAATGATAAAATAATAATTACCTTCTTTCCAGAAATTATCAATAAAACTTTTCAATGTTAGTCATGCGTATGTACAACTTACCGTCTCCCCAATTATAATGTTTTATATTATTCAGAACCATATATAAATGTTTCACATTAAAAGATTAATTTTTTTATAATATTTATTTAAATGTCTTGAAAATTATTATGTAGATGATTTAATTATGATTTGCCTTATCTGAACTTAGTGAAGCATAAATTATGTGTTATTGACAACATCATTGTAAATGAATACATGAATTTTAAACTCATTAATGTAAGTCTAAACTATTTCATTGCGGGTTCTATTTCATCTCCTGAAACCCCAAATTTTTAGGTTTTATAGGTGTGGAGAAGTATTGATTATAACCATAAGAAGAATAAAACACATCAAATATTTTTTTATGAAATTATAATCCATGGTAACTTTAAGGGAAATTTTTTTATGTCCTTTATGATTTTCATATTTCCATGAAAATTTATCAAAGACATTAAAGGACTCATTTTTTAATGATAATATGAAATCCCTTTAAAATCGAGTATAGTCAATAATAATTAATATGATATATTATTTTCCTATGATGTTGGAAACCTGAGTCTGAAAAAATGGTCATTGTGTACAAGTATAAATTCTTTAAAATAAGAGTCAACCATTTCATATTTGAAATAAGAATCTTTTTTATATCCATGCATTCAAAGATAAAAGAACTAAGATATATTTTTATAATTGTTTCATTAAATCTTGTATTGGACATCAACAAGTGATGTTTACAAAAAAATAATTTTTTTAATAACATACACACCATTACCAAATCAATGATTTACAACATTATACATATTGCGACATTAATAACATAGTTAGAAGACACATTAAATCTATAATATATAATTTTTTAAAATGAGATATTCTTTATTTAATCTATCCATTATAATATAAAACTATAAGAACATCATGTTCAATTATAATTTTAAAAATTATGTAACACAATTCATCGAAAATTATTAAATTAACCGTCCATACTTTAAAAATAATACCTCTTTAATTTATGTTATTTTGGGAAAGCTAATTGTACAAATTCTAGTAATTTTAACTTTTGAACAATATCCAAATAAGATTTTTCTTCTGTCAATGTTTTTGAGATAATTAAACATTATTTGATCACCTTACATATCCCTCGGACACTCACAAACAATATAAAATACAACCTTACAATTTTTATTCATAATAACCATGTTATATAAATGATTCATAGAATATTTCTTTTGGTTCCCATATCTTGGGTACCCTTAAGGTACCAAATAAATAAATTACAATCCAAATTTATTTATATCATTTTTTGAGATTAGATATTTGATAAGAATGATGTATTACATTATTTATACAAAATCAATATTTTTAACAATTTTATTCATAAAAAATATGATAATAAATTTTCTACTATTATTAAAAAAATGTATTTGTGCATTTTATTATCAAAAAAATTATTTTGTGATTTTTTTTGTGAATAACTCCAATATCCTACTAACTTTGGACATCATATTGTCATCCTAAAATCATATTCGTGGTTTATTTATCAATCTTTAAGTGAGAAGTTTTATTTTTAGGATCATTGACGTGACATTCCAATTTATCAATAATATATTGTTGTTTTATTTTTTTAACCATGTAAATATATTCGTTAAAAATTTGATATTTATAAATATAACTAGATTTTAATTCATTTTGAGACCATTAACAGTTTATATAATGTTCACAGAAACCATTTTTTGTTTATATCGACCATTAAGAATATCCTCATAACATAGATAAGTAGTTGTAGCTGTATAAGAGTATGAATAAGAATGAGAAGAATTTATATCATTCTATACCTCAATATAGACAATTAGAAACATATATTCCATTCTTGAATTATACATTGATGGTTTTTACTTTATATAATTCTATGTAGAAAAATTTATGGATTTTAAAATTGTATTCTTATATTTAATATATTTTTTATGGGAATATATAACTTTATCTAACCCTTTTTTTCTATAGAAATTATCTTCCATTTCATGATTTTCCTTTTTTATGTGATGAGATGATCCATTATTTTTCCTAAACATGTGCATCCTATTGGTCATATCTGAAATATAGGCGGAAAAATAAAAAAAAATATGTTTATTTCCTTGATATGAATTGATGTTTTAATATCATTCAACACATGTGTTCCCAATTAATCAATTATTCTCTTAGATATCACGTATTTCATGAGAGATCTAATGATATCCCCATCTATTATATTCATCATATTATTAGTCGCACTAGTTTTTAAGACATTGTGTTTCTAATTTCATGGTAAAAAATGATAACATGGAACATTTAATTGAAGAATGTGTATCGTTGAGATCCATTTTACCTAACAAATAATTCTGAATCAAGTAAACCTTTCTCTAATTAAATCTTCATAGTTTATAAGAAAAACCTAAATTTATTTTTATCATGGTAAAATTTTTATTCTATTTCGATAGTTGGTGTATAAAATTGAAAAAATATGATTCATATAGAATAAACAACATATCTAATAATGATAGACATGTTATTTTTCAAATAAAACTTCTTTTTACCATATAACATTGTGAATGAACAAAATAGTTCAATATAAGACAACCATGGGTGTTGAAAAAATCACTTTATAAGATGGATGTTTCTTCAAAATTTAGATAATGATTTTTTAAGACAAATTAATCATTAAAATATATTGAAAAAAACAAATATGAATAAATAAATCAATGATCCTTATATTGAAAATTATAGTTATAATAGGGTAAAATGGTAACATAGTGGGGGTGAATTTCCCATTAATAATAAAAATAAAACATAATGAAAAGTATGAATAAATTTTTTTTATAAATGATTGAAGATAATATTATACTTATGAGGACATTAAAACAGATTAATTGAAAAAATGAAACAATTTTAAAACCTTATTGATAAAACTATATATGATTATAAAGGTGAATGTATATATTGATGTGTGATTCTTAATTTTAACGATTAATCCTTATTAAAGGATTAAACAATTATTTAATTCAATTAATTACTGAAAGTAGTAAATGAAATATGAAAAGTTAATAAGGGACCAAATTATTTATGGATGTTTGAAAATGACTCAATATGATCCCATATAACTATCAACATAATGGATTAAGGATTTAATGTACTGTTGATTTCAATTTATTGGTATTAAAGATATCAAAACTCCATTTCAATTTAATCTGTAGTTGGAAACCAAAATTACAATATAACATAAATTTAAAATATTTTTTTACTGAATCTTCATAGAGAAAAATTCCATTTCCATTGAGTAGTTATGGATTTTAAATCTTTGTGACTCACGTTAAAATATATAATCACTAATACTAGAAGAAAGATGAATATGAGAATAATTCTAGAAGAAATCATAGTTTCATGTATTATATTTTTTTTAAATGAATATGGGTAACCAATATGAGATTACATGACATACTATTGATAGAAAATATTTTTACCATAATTTCATGATCATGATAAGATGAGATAATTCATATAAATTAAGAGAACAAAAAATAAATTTTGTGATCATAAAACCTTGGTGTTTTTGAATTATTATGAACGAAATTTTTCCATGGATACCTAGAAGAATATTTATATCCTAAAAAGCTTCACCAATATTTTATAAATATCTTGTGGTAATGAAATTGAAGAAGAAAAATTTATTTATTTGGACATCAAATAAATTCAAACTCACATCTGTTGTTTTGATTCCCCTAGACACCAAGTATCCTCCATCTCAGAGCTAAAGAGACTTCTGTATATGTTTATAATTATTCTAAACACTGTAGATGGTTGGTTATCTCCCACTATAAGGTAGACGATAATTTCAACAATGGGGATTATTTACCAAGATAATGGATGCATTGTGCTACTCCACTAGAAATATGATAGACTTATGTTATAAAAATCATCTTCTAAAATCATTTTTCACTTTAATCACTTTTTTTTGTTCAGTAAACATAAGAAGGTGACAAGCACGATACTCAAATGTATTGTGCGGAGACTCTAAAACTATTTTTTAATGAACAATAACATATTAACAACTCGAAATCATGCACATCAGGGAACTATAAGGTGATAAATAACTGAACGTTCTTTAAAAAGTAGTTTTTAATCATACAAGTTTCCAACCATGATCATCCTATAAGTTGACCACATAAATAGAAGGGAAATATTGAAAAATATAAATAAGGCACCACATAAACCAAAATTCAACCCTCATAAAAACCATTATTCCACATTTCATATGATTCATCTCAATTTTTAAATATTAAGTCCCATCCCAATGTGAACAATTGATAAGTGATAGGATTCATAGGTTCTCTAGATCAATGGTGTACTATGTAGTGCGTGAGTAAATAACTCAATAGGGATCCACCAAAATAATATTTTAAATAGCTAGATAAATTACAAATAATTTAATGTGACGATATATGAATAATAAATAAATAAAGAAAAATAAATAAAACACACACTATTAAACCTTAGGTCCGTGAACTTGATTGACAATACCTAATTTGAGTATATCCATAATTACTCTATGAAAATTATAGTAACTATAAAAACCATCACAATGTCATTCGGGTTTTCAACATTTTATAAATATAATGAACAAAGGGATAACTTACTATATTATAATATTTTAATGACATGAGGGATAAAATAACACTGGTATAAATATTCATGATATTAGTTGAGCTCCATCTCGGTAGCACAAAATAGTGTCTACTCTATATTAGTATGAAATCATCCATGAAAATGACGTATAAATGATCCAAAAGGCTTTAATGAAACCATTGAAGACATCATATTCCAATATAATATTCCTTGTGAAATAATATTTTCCTCTAGAATGATCATCCATTTTTAATGAAGACCCAAAAAATCCCAGGAAATCTAGTATGCATCAGGTACACCATATTATTTCTAGAAAAAAATATTGGATCCAAATCGATGGTAGACTCAATCATGGAATCATTTACCTCACCATATGCATTATTCACGACCTACCTATCGGGAATTTTCAAAACCACCCAATAGGGAATAATAAACACCATTTATATGGGTGTTTTCCATTTGAATAATATAATGCCCCACACCCTGTATTTTTTTAAACACATATCTTAATCTTTTTATGGATATTATTAAAGCCCATCCCATGTAAAGTGAATCATGGGTGGTATGAACTTATAAACTCCTAATCAATATCATCATCCAATTGGTTCACACGAAGGTTAAGGGTTGTAATCGGGAAACATGTAACCACGTCAACCTAAGTTTCACACTCATATATATGGTCATCCAGGAGGCATGTCACCTACCCCAGTTCTCCAAATCAGTAGATATAATGATTCACCATACTGGGGGTCCTCAGTGTCAACAAAATATATTATGGAATATCTCAACACTAAATACATCACACACATAACAAATTCATAATATAAAATTTCTGTATATCCAAATGGGTAAATCCTTACTAGAATTTGTTTATATTAATCCCTCATAATGAATTCCAATTTATAGGGTACTGTTAGGTTAGTACCCATTTACCACCATCTTAACACAATATCCTAGTTTTTCATACACAATTGGCTATGATAAATAAATATAATAGTATTAACCTTGGAATCATTTACCAAGGCATGTAATATAGCACTCCAAGGTTCATGATGTCCCTAGTGACATTACTAATTCTACAGTTTCTCGTAGATGTTTAATAATTTATGTGAAAATTATACTAGTTATTTTAATTCTAAGGTTAAAAATATAAAAGAGGGGGCTGATCACCTTTAGTGAAATGACTAAACATCTACTTGAACATAAATTATTCATAAAACTGTTGGGAAAATACCAAGACCACATAAATCCCCGAAGAATCACTACTATTATTAATTTAATCAGTAATCTATAACTGATACTCACTCTATCCTAACATGTTATCATCCAAAATTCACAGTCCACAACTCACATCCACAGACAAATTTAATTATTTGTAATATTATAATAATTTATTAATTAATTTAATATAAAGGATGCATTAATATTGGAAACTCCAAAAAATGATAACTTTTCATACATTGCGACACAACACTCATGTAAGAACACATAAATTCTCCTTTCATCATGATGATTGAATTGCATATAATTTGAATATGATACAATTCTAAGATTAATTTAAATTTAAACAAAACACATTCAATAAATTATGGATTTGACATACCTATAATGAATGATTGGGAAAATATGTGTACATATCATCCTAAGAAATCATATTATTATACATTATGAAATCCATAATGTCTCATGACGATTCCACCATTCTACAATGATTTCATCAATGAAATCATTGATCAGATGTACCAAACATAGAGAATATGGGAGAAGGATACGATGGTCATATGATCGAGGTTTATTGTATCAATAATCTCTTTAGATAACCCTAAAAATATCTTAAATTAATGTGGGATGAGGATAAATAAAGGGGGATGATATAGAGTCAATCGATGTGGAAAATCAAGGGGTAAAAGGGATTCCATGTCTAAAAACCCAGGGGGTGGACTTCCATTATTCCCTTTTATGGGGAAATAGATAGGTTGTGGGTGTATATAGAATGCCCAACTTGTTTCTTACCTCTACTGTTCTCTTGTTTTTCCAGGATACCTGACAAGCCATATTCCACTGTCACTAATACATATTTTAATGCGTTTCAACACACAATGATTAACATCGAATAATATTTTCTATTCAAATCCCTCTACAAATTAAAATTCTAAATATTACATAAGAAATTCCAAACCCCAATGAATAACTGGTCATATACCCATGATTATCATGTCTATCTAAATATTAATCCATAATGGTCACACTAATCTTTTCTGATACCAAATGTAACAAACCCATGTCCAATAATAAAAATCCCACATCTGAATTGTAACTATATTACAATATAAAAGTGTTTATATAACAAAATGATCAATTAACATAAAATTTTAATGATTGCATGTACATAAGTGATTCCTATATTATGAAATAAAAAATAAAAAACATCATGAAAAAAATGACATCAACCTATATGATCATTCAATGATTCTTTCATTATATTCAAGGATAAGGAAATCATAATAAATTGGGAGAACAAATTCATAACAATGGAAACTGAACAATAGAATACATCCTGATTATACATGGTATGAAAATATTGTAGTGTTATTATTAAATAAATAGACGTTTAATCCATTAATTGATTATGAAATTCATCTAATAATGAAATTAAATGAAAGGATAATGATATTGGAATTATCGCTATAGAAAATACATATGATTGATATTCATTAACCAAATATTAAAATTTTTAAAAAATAATCATCAAAAAAACAAAGGAATTTTCCAAGACACTTTCATTGTATGGGATGGTATATAAATATTCACAAATAATTCCGCCACATGTCATGTACCATGAGAACGTTCGATGCACCAGTGGTCTATCTATAATCAAGCTCCATACATAACATTTATATCTAATTTATTCCACATATAATGAATAACATATATTATATATAATTAATATTACTTATGAATAATAAATCTAATTGATTAATGAATGTATAAAATGTATATTTTCATAATAAATGAAATAAATAATTTTAAATCAATTAACACCATATATTTTAAAAAAATATTATAGAATATTTCCATGAAATTTGATATATTGAAATTTTTGATACACATAATGTCAAAAAAATAGTGATTATTTATAGAGAACATCATCAAGATAATTTTAATGATTAAAAAATTATATATAAACTATAAATCAGTAAACTATAATATGATGCCATCAATTCATCAAAAAATAATTTTTGAAATAATGGAACATATTTTGGGGAAATAGTGAGTAAACTAAAATTTAATAATATAGGAATCATTAATTCTTATCTATCTTAGTTTTTAAAAAATGTAGTAAATTATTTATTATATACTTCTCATTCATTGATGAGGATAAATCCATTTTTATTTCAATTAGAATTCCATTGATATCATTTTTCATTAAAAAACCCAGAACACTATATATTAATCTAATAGAGAATATTTTTCTTCAATTTTGAAAACGTATTCCATTCCATATATCCTAAAAAACATTCCATTGACATTTTTTTAAAAAGAATATGTGGAAACGTTTTGAAAACCAATTAAAATTTTATTTTAAAATCATTCTATATAAATTCAATATTAATAAAAAAGATAAAATTAACAATAATTTATTTTTTTAAAAAACTTCCATTATATAAATTTATGAATATATATAGCTAAAAGTAATATTTTTAATGAAAATTGTCAAATAAGTCCAGTTTTTTTAATCCATGCATTCTCTCTTTGAGCACCAAATACTAGAAAATATGGAAGGGATAACATTTTAAACTCATAAATAACTAATGTAGAATAAAATATATGGTGTTAAATAATTGAAATATATTATAAATCATCCTAAATAATTTTAAACACTAACAATTCCAAATAAGAGATAAATGGTAATACATGACATTATAACTTTAAAAAATTGAATAAAAAACATTTAAAAGAGAAAAAGTGAATTGAAACAAATAAAGTAAGAATAAAAATTAATTAATAATATAATATGTTAACTAATAACTATATGAAAATTTTGAAGTAATTTTTTTGAATAATATAACATAAGACATAATGGAGTACAATTTAAAAGTAAACTCTGGAAATGGGGTTATTTTCCAAACACATTATAGACTCATGAATACTAAATTTAAAATTAATTAAAAAATTTGAATCTATATTATAATTGTTTTGTTCAACTAATAATCACATGGATTCTGTTTTTTGAGTAGTTATTTTTTATATAGACCAATTAGTTTTTTTCAACCAATTTCGCCAAAATTACGCTAAAATATTGAACATTGTTAAAGGTTTCATGATTTATTTCCATCATCACCAAAATTAAAATATTTTAATAAACACAATTTTTCATTGATATTTATAATTTTAAAATATTCATTTTATGTTGTTAAAATAATAAAATCACATTACTACATTAGGTGGTTGTCTAAACCTATGCCCAAATTACATTATCATTCTCTCATTAATAGAAGAGAAAGAAGTTATATTATATATTATATTTATTAAACAACAATTATCTCTTCAATATCATATAAAATAATTATGAACATATAATTCTTCATGTGGGATCCTTATTTGGATTAAATATTCATCCTCTTTAGTGAGTACTTTGTATTAAACTAGATCATAAAAAATGTAAGGAGGGTTATTGGAAATTTATTTTTGCATGGCACGGAAAAGCAAATTCTATAAAGTATTGTGAATTGGAGGGAAGAGTTGGTGATTTTTTATAAGTTAGCTTAGTGATAAATTTATTATTATTCATAACTAATAAATATTATAGGTGACTTACTTAGGTAATATTGAGACATAAAAAATTTATTTTAATTGAAATGGTGATAAGGTAAAATTTGCTTCATCCAAAATGAATTGAGATGATATTTTTGAAACATAACATAATTGTTAAACCAAATAAAAACCATCTTCCATTTATTATTGTGAAAATATTTTTAACAGTGGTTATATTCATATTGAAAAAAATTTAAATTTAATTCATTATTAAATACGAACATAATAATTATAAATATTTGACCATTTTTTCAATATTCCATTCATATAAGTCACATGAATTAATTATGTATAAGTACTCAAAATACTAAGATTTTTTTTATAAAAAATTATTTTTTAGGAATTAAAATAATATTATACCATAATGAAATGGAATATTGATTCTAATAAAACTAATTATTTTTTTAATAAAACTAATATTATGTTAAATTAAAAGAAAATATAAATATAATGGGACATAAATTTCTATATTTAATTAAAATATTTTATATTTTTTCTAAAAACAAAATTTTTACAATTTTTTAAAAACCAAATATTTCATAGAAAATTTTAAATATTTAACCATATTTAAATTTGAAAACATTAAATCAAAAATTATTTATACTCATTTAAATTTTAAATATAATTTCTATAAAATTTAATTTTTAGTATAATATTGAACAAATTATACTATAATATAAAATAATTTTATTTGATTTGGACAATAGTCAGATGATGTATTGTTGAATTTTTTTAGGATTTTTAGTGGCATGACATGTTAAAGTGTGAAAACCCCTAATTTGAGTATATATTTCTTAAATAAAAATATTTTTAACACGTTCTTTCATCCTCGATAAATAATAAAAAATATAATGGTTTTATAGGTATTAGATTGTATATTTATAATATATTGGTGTAATTAGATGATAGAATTAGATGTTACCACTATAAGAAATCTATAGAAAATGTATAAAAAAGTACCAGCCCTCTATATGAGGATTTTATTTCCACGTATAAAAAGGGTTTGGTTTCAATAGCCGTTTCTCTACACAAATCCCATGATGAACACCAAAATGTATGGATTTAGTAAAATCCAATAAGGGAGATGTTCCAGCTAACTAAAATCATAATTACAACCATGATAGGTGAACCCCCACACATAGCATACAAAAATTCATATCATATACCTATATATTAGGCAATGGGAATGATGGGTTTTTGGAAAAAAAAATTAGATATTACAAAGACATTATTACTAGTTCAATTTCATATTTGTTTGAAAATGTTCTTATAAGATTAAATTTCATCCTTATGAATAATTTTCCAAAAAATTATTTTCCCACAATATTTTTTCATTTAATACTTTCTTAACAGTTATTGAGTATTAATTTGATGACTTGAATTTAATTTTAAGATTAATCATGTGAAAATTATATTTTGGGGAATGAATGAGATTTTTTCTCAAAAAAGTTGTTATTTAACTGAATAGTGAAAATAAGGTTTTTACAAATTCTATAAAGTTTTTGACATCATTTTGTTATATTGTATAAATAAATATTTATGACACATTTAAGACCTACAAAATGTTAATCTATAGATTTAAATAATAAATTTATAAAATTTATGTTTTATTTAGAATCAAATGCATGAATTTCATAATTTGAAGGAATATTTTATTCAGATTAAAAATTAAATTGGTTAGATTATAATAATTAACTTGAGGAATAAATTAATAAAAGGGATGATCAAAAAATCATTTTAATGGAATAAGAATTGTAATAAATCATTGGACATAGGTTAGAAGGATTAACATGATAAAATAAAAAGGCATGAAAAATGAATATATAGAAGGAAAAATATCATGATAACACATATCAATGGAATAGTATGAATTTGAAAGAAACATATAACATGGCATAAAAATGAGTCAAGGATTGATGCCAACACATTGTGGTCAAATACCCACAAATGAATCATGTTCACACCCCTCCCAATATGATGTCTCATGAAAAAGAATTACCCAATTCAATGGATTGCTATATTCGTGCTCCCGTCCTAACATTTCCATTAATATTTGTTCCAAATGAAGTGTCTTGCATGAGGAATCAAATATAAATATAATGGTGACACATTGAAATAATTGGGATTCATAATTATGTCAATAAGGATTTAGAAATAGAATATTATAATGGTGTCCAAGAAATAATGAATATAAATAATACATGAAAATTTATAAGGGATAATAGTAATAGATCATGATAAATTATTTAAAACTGGTTTGAAAAAATATAAAATTAGTATTGAAAATATTATAAATAATACATTTTATTGTTTTTTAAGGAAAATATTAAAGTGAATTTAAAGAGAAAATATTATTATGTTTTATATAAAACAATAAATAAAAAAAATATAGTTCTTCATTAAGAAATGAATGATATTATAAAAACAATTGTGGCTCAAAACAAATTATGGAGTGCACATGAAAATGGGTATGAAATAAAGATGTTCCATTTAATTGGGTGTTGTATGGAGAATAATTCAGAAAGAAACCTTTTTAAAACATATTTTACCCATAAAATATGGATGATATTATATGGATGAATCATTTTGATCATATACATATAATATTGATAATTATATAAAAACAATGAATAAATTTATATTGTAAAACAGAGACAAAGAGTAAGCCGAATGAAAAGTGGAGAATCATGTAGAGTCCCTTACTAAATGTCTAAAATGGTTATTTATATGATGTTAATTTCATGGATAATCATATCAAATTCATTGAGTAATAATTTACAAAAATATTATAAATTAATTTAATTTATTATAATTTCATTATGTTCATTTATTTCCTTTTGATGGGTTGTGAGATTCAATTTCAATGTTTTGGAGTTTTCATTTCCTTGGTTTTCGTGGTCATTTTACTTGTATGCATGTATGAAGAATAATGAAAAATGAGGATGGTTTTCCCGAATTGAAGTAATATGTTATTAAAGATCGTATAGAAGATATAATGGTTATATAATTCATTTTTTATTTTGGCTGTGGATGAATCATAAGATATGACATTAATAATAATCATTTAGATTTTTTGGCATTTTTTCAGATCATCATTAATTAATTTTTTTATTAATTTATATCATGTATGTATAATAGTTCCAAAACATAACACAAAATTTATAATTATATTATAATATGTTTTAATCAAGGAAATGGATTTTGAGGAATCGTGGAACAGTTAATGAAAATTCAAAACTCATCATCCTTCATCGAGATAAATTAAAACTTTTCTGAAGATGTTATAATTTTCAGTAAAAAATGGGAGGAGGAATAAATTATGGTGGATTATTCCATTAGAATAATAAAATTACTGTATATGTTTTTCACTAGAGTAATTATAAAAATTGGCTAAAAAGATCTAAAGAGAGAATAAGAAAATAAAAGAACATGAAAATAAATTGAATGAATAGAAAGATAATTTTACCTCTTGAATCCTTCTTCTTGAGAACCTCATTAGGGGTATTGTTTTTGGTCTTCTATTGAGATAAATGGATCTTAAACATTGCAGAGGGGATTTGGAAGATATCATAGGATAATATAGTCAATTCATAACGGATGATAGTTTTGAGATGAAGAGAAGGTGAGGGGTAGTATTTATACGGGAGGAGAGTTATGTTTTATAATTATTTTATTTGTTTGTTTATTATTTTGAATCAATACTATGAATAAGATGAGAAATGTCACTAAAACTTTTATAATAATAAAGGGATGTTGGATATCATTATTATTAAATCAGCAATGATTTTAGAAATATATGATTAAACTTATAATGTATATATAGCATAAATTAACATATTTAACTATTAAAAAAATTAAACTATTTTATAAATATACCAATAAATCACCATTAACATTCCTAAATATTTAGAATTCAAAAATGTATTCAATTTTATGAAAATAATTTCCAAAATATGTGAAAAAAAATTTCTAATTAAATTAATCATATATATGGAAAATAAAATATTTAAAATTAAAATATTTATTCAAAAACATAAAAAAATATTTAAGGTATTTTAAAAATATCATATAATAAATATAAATAATTTTATTTTATTAATTTTCTTTATGGAAATATATTTTTTTAAATATTATATTAGCTATAAAATTGTAAATAAACCTTTTATGTTTTATAAAAATATAAATAATTAATTAACAATTTATAAAATATTTATTTAATAATATTATGATCTAAATATATAATATTTAAATATTTAAGATAGTTATGTATTAAATATACTTTTATTGGTGAGGATAACATTTTATTTTCTGGTATAAAATTCATCAGTGTCACATTATTATTTGATAGGTGAAGTTAGAATTCCTTTGGAATTTATTTCTTAACTTATAGAAATACCTTTTATTTAATTAATTATTCATTTATAAATTTGTTATTATGCTCTATATGGGATGATTATGTTATTTAGACTATATAACATAATTATAAGAAGGTAATTTTCATTGGTAAAATATTCGGATGTTACATTCATCCCCTTATTAGAATTATCACCCTTGAAAGTGTGTTTTAAAAACTATGGTGAAAAAATATGAGAGTGCTTATCTTTCATTACTATCTTTGGTTACCATATTTCATCTTCATTCTTATGGATCCACCACAGTACATTGACAAAGTGAGTAATATTTTTATCATAGAAATTTATCTCTAAGATCCAATATCATCACCACCTAATCATTATAAAAGAGATCATTTTCTAAATGTACCTCCTATTAATTCTATACATGAGATGGATATGATATATAGATCATCAAGATGGATATTCAGAGTTCATAATGTACATGATATGTCATGGGTGGAAGTGTTGGTCGATAGGCCATAACTGTAACATGGTCAACAATCTTGAATGGGCTGATTTACCAACGACATAGTAATTTTTTCATCCCTTATAGAATGATTCTACTCCATAGAGATATGTTTAGAAATAAAATGTCTCAACCCATAAAATATATGTCCCATAAATGATTTGTTTCATAAATCATCTTTCAATATTGGGCTTCCTTGATGTGATGGTTAATGGATTCCACCTTCACAACCATTTCTTTGTCCATTTCAAGTGTTGACGGCTAAAGTTCACTGACTTCATTCTAACATGTTGGTTTTCATCATCTATTGCCATAAAAGGCTTTGTAACTATGTATTTGGATGATTTAGTGGGAAATGTTATTGTAAGAGAACACAACCCGATGTAGATGTTGGTCCATTCCACTATCGGAATCTTTAAAACATTCTCTTTTCATGTCTTCTAGTTGTTGAATAGTGTGCCTATGTATTCGATCAGATTGAGTTTGATAGGCCATACCAAAGGTCACCTTAGTGTTTATAGCATGTTGGAGACTTTTCGATAACATTGATATTAATCTCATATCTCGATCAGATACAACTGAAAGCAGTACTCCATATAGCCTTACCTATTTATTGATTTTTATCTATTTTAGTTGATCTAGTTAGAGGTCCTATCTATTTTTTATAAATTGAAATGTCTTTATATAATGATCCAAAACAACACTCATAACATTATTTCCTCTAGATTTTGTTGGATGTGCACTGAAAAGGTTAGTGGTGATGTTTTCCCATTTCCATGTTGGTATGGGTAATTGTTGCATCATCCCCTTATAATTTATCCTTTAATACTTCAATTTCCCACATACTGGTAACTTTGATTTATATTCAGTGTACTCATTATTCTTATTTTCCAATAGATAGTTCTCTTGGATATCCAGATACTTCTTTGTTATCCCTAGTTTAGTAGAGAAGGTTGAGTAATGTGTGTTTTTCTGATGCTTCTTCTTCATCTCTGGATTTCATGACACATGTTATCATGACACAAATCATACAAATCTTTTTAATCCATTTTTAACTCTAAGGATTTCCCATATCTGATATCTTAAACATTTTTTGGAATTTCAACATCATTTCTTTGAGAATCCATTATTTTCATTAAAAGGGATGGCCGAGAAACCATGTTATAAAGGATTGGAGAAGTTCCAAAATGATTCCCATATTAATACATTGTAGGTCTAAGAGGATTAAATCCTTATCAATTATTATTATTGAAAAATATTCCTGATATTTTTTTCCTAGAGCAGCTGATACGTTATATTGATAACCTGGATAGCAGTGGATTGAGCAGTACGTATCCCTTATGAGCTCTAACAATATTCCCCAAAATATATTAAGATCCTTCATTGTGATAATATTCGTGATCCTTTTTTGATTAGTATATATTCAACACTTATCCCCATAGGGATAATTCCACAAAATTTTCAATGCAAAGATTACAATATCCAACTCCAGATCATGCGTATAATAGATTTTCTCATTAATTTTCAAAAATCATGATGAATATGCTATCACTATATAATTTTTTATTTGTGAGCGACCCAAGAACTTCTTAAAATCGTCACAATACATAAAAAAGTGGTCCCCACTTTTAGGTAGTGTGAGCATTTTTTAGTTAAAAGAATCCTTTTTAACTCTTTGAACTGGTCTTCACATTCACTATTTCAGAAAAAACATTTCTCTTTTCTAAGTAATATTAGTTAGTGTGTACGACAATTTTGATATGTTCCTAAAACAATCACCAGTAATACCTTGAAAGGCCAATGAAACTATGGATCTATGTTATTAATGTTGGGATGGCCCACTCTTCAGTTTCCTTTATCTTGGTAGTGCCCGCGTATACCCGTTTTCTAGTGATTACATGCGCAATCAATGATACATCCCCCTTCCATAACTTTAATGTGTTTTAATATTCATATATTTTCTCCCTTTTATTTTTATAGAATTTTATTCAAATGCTCCTCATTTGCCTCCTTTTTCCTGGAGTATATAGGAATATATCCTATAAATACTACCACAAAATTTTTGACTTAATATCTAAAGACATTATTCCTTAAGGCCATTAAAATATTTTGGAAATTAGTGAGTACTAAAGTAATAACTATGAACTGATAGTGTCCATATCTCTTTAAATGTGTAGTCTTGTGAATGTTTTCCTTTGTCACCATTAATTGGTGATATCCCTAATGAAGTTCCATCATACAAAAAAAATTATTACCACATAGTTGATCAAATAATCCATCGATCTGTGGAATGTGATACCTATTCGTTATCATTATATTTTTTAGCTCAGGATAATCAAAGCATAAGTGTATTGATCCATTCAAGATCCTAAAGAAGTGGAATGAAACACCCCATGGTGAATCTCTTATGCTCATCAAACCCTTGTCAGGTTTCTTTAATAACTTATTCATTAGTTATTTTAGCTCAATTGTGGCCACTTTATAAGGGTACATTAATATTGGTAGAGATCCTGGAAAATGATCAATTGAAAAATCCACCAGTTGATCAGGTGGAAGATAACAAAACCATTCATGAAATTCATTAGTGTAATAACTCATCATGGGAATGACTTCAATCATTATTATCTCCTTTTTCTGAAGCATTTGATATATATATATGCATTCTCAAAAGCCAAAAATATCCAAAATTTAGTCAATTATTTTTGTAATCGATTCCACTTCCTCATTACACTTGTACAAAATTAGTGGATGCTTCAGGATATGAAGAGTGATATCCTATTCAAAATATTTGATGTTGGATCTTTATAAATACCAACAATCCATTACCAGTATAGCATCAACTCTTCCAAAAGGTGTATGATAATATTTTTTCTGAGGTTAATCCCATATACATTAACAAGCGAGGAGTTATAAACATTGGATGCTCTAATTTAAAAATTATTTATTCTCATAGATAACTAAACCTAAATTTTTTTACATGGTGATTGACTTATTCTACTAAAAATGTAAAATATGAACGTATGCGTAGACCCGAATCGAATAGTAGTATTTCTATTCCTAAATGAATAATCTATAATCCTATCTCCACATCATTATTGGGTTCCACTGAAATTGTAGTGATTCCATCTTACCTTAATTACTTCTATAGTGCTTATTGTGGATTATTTCCTACAAAAACTTTTGTCTTAGGGAATTGTTTATCATAAATCCTATGTTCCTTACTTTTGAAACAATTCTCTAAAATTTGGGTGTTGATTTGAGCCTTCATTTCTTTATCTACATTAGTGGTATTCTTTATATCCCTTAAAATGTTACGAGTCATATTCCATTATCTTCTACAATTCAAGAATATGTTGGTTCCCATTGAGTATATTCTAGGATGAATCTTACCAATCTTTTGACATGTAGAATGTTTGGTCTTCATTCTATCATGAGATTTACTTGTCGATCCTACCATATTAAATTCTATTTTAAAAATTTTTTACCAGGACCATGAGACCATAAATAGTCTCTAATATCATTTTCAACCTTATTGAATAAATAGAAAATATCCTCATAACTACTGATGTCTCAAATCGATAATGCTTTTTATAGACTCGTCCTTAGTCCTCTTAAGAAGTGATCTACCTTTTATTCAGTTCTCCTGAAGATACCAAGGGAATATATTGCAATCCTTGTGATGTTTTCCACATACACCCTAATATTCTCATCTTTAATCTTCTTTATTTTTAGTAATTTACTTTCCATCTTTAGATTGATGGTTCATGGAATATATATATATATAAATATATTTTTTACTTCCTCAAATTTAATTGAATCAATTTCCTCTTGGAATTCATTTTATTGATAAGTGTCCTATACTAAGTAGTTTCCCCATAATTATGAAAAAACATAAAATACAATTATATCTTCTAATGATCCCAAGAGGATATAGAATATGTCATCAATGGAGTTAATCCATTGTTCTGTAAAGAGGGGATCATCATTTCCTGTAAACATGGTAGGAGTTTTCCTAAAAAAAATTGAGGGAAACATTATATTTCTTACGAGAAGGAGGGTGTTACACATATTTCATGTTATTATTAATAACATGATGCAGTTGAGTATGAAAATTCATGAATTTTTTCTTACCTATTCCTATTATATTTCACATATAATTAATTAATTCATCACATTTACTATCACATTGATTATTGTCATGGGTTCTTCTACTTTCATCCATTAGCTACGAAGAATAATAATAAATTAAGAGTGTTTAATACTTAGATAATAAGCATGTAAAAATAAATAATTGAACGTAGAAAGATAAACTTGTAAAAGAAAAAAATATCCTAACATGTGATACCCTATGTCTCAATCTAGATTATCCATGGTGAAAAAATTATTCTTAGGGTTCTTAATAAATTTCTCCATTCCCAATATCAAAAAATAACTACACCTTTCCTTGATACCATCTATAGAGACTGAAACCTTTATACCCAATATTACAAGATTTTATGAATAACTAAACATCAATGTGGAATAAAATTATAATAAAAACTTGTGTATTTGATGATTAGGTACAAAATTAAACATCACAAAACAAAAAAATACATTTTATATAATCTTAAAAAGGATATTCTAACTCCATTTGAGCCCTTATATGTGTATATGAAATCATTCTGAATACATGATCAAAAGGTAAGATCTACTGTAATGACACGAAATTTCCATATAATTTTATTTAAATATATAGGGATTTTTACGAGTCCGCGGTTTCTGACAGTGCTTGATTCCAAGGCCCGGTGTGCCCGAAATAAATTTCTGAAGTTTTGTTAATCTTAAATTAATGCATGTAAGCAATTTTCATAAAAAAGTGGAATAACTCTTAAACGGTTACTCAGATCAGCAAACTGAGGACATTGTTGCACTTAGGATGAAATGATTACCCTAGGCGTGACTTCAGTTTAGTTAGCACTGGCCTCCTTTGAAAAATCCAAAAAATGGAATAACCGTAAATAAAATAATTCAATAAAGTAATTTTATTATTCAAATACTTATAACTCACAAACAATAACTTGGATTAAAAATATGAGACCACCACTGAACTCATGAGGGTAGGATTTCTTTAAGAAAATACTAACTTGGGTCGACGAGAGCCACTAGAGAAAGTTAGTTTTTGGTCGCAAATAAAATGTTTAAGAGACAGTTATTTTATTTTAAAATTCATTACATCTAAAATTTAACTCAGATTGAAAATCCAAGAGTGTCGTTGGGTTCTTTTGATGGTTATTCACCTAGTTAGAGCCCAATCTCGACCGTAGTGGGTCGAGGGAGACTGATAATAATTTTATGAACTTTTTTCGAGTACGTTCAGTAAACGTGCAAGCGGCATTTAATAACATTGGAACCGATTCTCGGAATTGAAATATGAGGGCACCGTTGCGCTCGCAGTGTGGATATTCTCTTAAGAATACTTTCACCTTGACGGCAGATGGTTGGGTATAAAAGTTAGTTTTCTGATTTATTTTAAAAAAAACGTAAAAATCAAGTGTAGCCACACTTAATTTTATTCCAGCCACCATGTGAGTGCGGGTAGATGGAACCTCCACTTGGGAGTTGGTGGTGGGACCACCATACCCTAACCTACCATGAGAGGTTATGGTGGTGGGGCCCACCCGAACCCAATATCCCATGTGAGGTTAAATGTGGTGGCGACCACATGAGGCCACCCAACCCATATTAATGGGAGGAGACCACAACCTCTCAACTCCCCAATTAATGGTGCCACCATCACCCCTTTTAATGGCCAAAACCTCCTCTTTAAATTTGTGCCATCTCCCTTATTTAATTGCGCCAAGGAATGTGAATTAATTAAGGGGACCCTCTTGATATCCTCCAAATTAATTGTGACACCCCTCGTGAAATTAATTTTATGGGGATGGGTTAATTAATTCTATTAATTGAACTACGTTACAACATGATTTTAGAAAAACCCTCCCTCTCCTATATAAAGGAAGCTTGGGGGAAGGTTTTAGGATGACTTCATCAAGCGGCGAAATGCTGGAAAAGAGACGTGTCACCCAACACATGGAGTATTACGCCCCTCCCAACGAAGAACACAAAGAACACACAGAATGCCGGTGACGATCTTCTTCTCCAACCTCCTTCCTCAGACCCCTACGACATGGGACATGATCGTCTACTACAGATAGATAGTCAACCTACTACGATGTCATATTCAAATTATATGCAATTCAATCATCCTGATGAAAGGAGAATTTATGTGTTCTTACATGATTGTTGTGTCGCAATGTATTAAAAGTTATCATTTTTTGGAGTTTCCAATATTAATGCATCCTTTATATTAAATTAATTAATAAATTATTATAATATTACAAAAAATTAAATTTGTCTGTGGATGTGAGTTGTGGACATTGAATTTTGGATGATAACTTGTTAGGATAGAGTGAGTATCAGGTATAGATTACTGATTAAATTAATAATAGTATTGATTCATGGGGGAGTTATGTGGTCTTGGTATTTTACCAACAACATTATGAATAAATTATGTTCAAGTGGTTGTTTAGTAATTTCAATAAAGGTGGTCAACCCCCTCTTTAATATTGTTAACCTTAGAATTAAAATAACTAGTTTAATTTTCACATAAATTATTAAACATCTAAGAGAAACTATAGAATTAGTAATGTTACTAGGGCCATCATGAACCTTGGAGTGTTATATTACTTTCCTTGGTAAATGATTCCAAGGTGTATACTATTATATTTATTTCTCATAGCCAATTGTGTATGAAAAACTAGGATATTGTGTTAAGATGGTGGTAAATGGGTACTAACCTAACAGTACCCTATAAATTGGAATTCTATATGAGGGATTAATGTAAACAAATTCAAGTAATGATTTACCCATTTGGATATACAGAAATTTTATATTATGAATTTTTTATGTGTGTGATGTATTTAGTGTTGAGATATTCCATAATATATTTTGTTGACACTAAGGACCCCAAGCATGGTGAATCATTATATCTACTGATTTGGAGAACTGGGGTAGGTTACATGCCTCATGGATGACCATATATATGATTGTGAAACTTAGGTTGACGTGGTTACATGATTCACCATTACAACCCTTAACCTTCATGTGAACCAATTGGATGATGATATTGATTAAGAGTTTATAAGTTCATACCACCCATGATTCACTTTACATGGGATGGGCTTTAATAATAACCATAAAAAGATTAAGATATGTGTTTAAAAAAATACAGGGTGTGGGGCATTATATTATTCAAAAGGAAAACACCCATATAAATGGTGTTTATTATTCCCTATTGGGTGGTTTTCAAAATTCCTGATAGATAGGTCATGAATAATGCATATGGTGAGGTAAATGATTCCATGAATGAGTATACCATCGATTTGGATCCAATATTTTTTTCTAGAAATAATATGGTGTACCTGATGCATACTAGATTTCCTGGGATTTTGTGGGTCTTCATTAAGAATGGATGATCATTCTAGAGGAAAATATTATTTCACAAGGAATATTCTGGGGGAATATGATGTCTTCAATGGATTCATTAAAGCCTTTTGGATCATTTATACGTCATATTCATGGATGATTTCATACTAATATAGATTAGTCACTAGTTTGTGCTACCGAGATGGAGCTCAACTAATATCATGAATATTTATACGAGTGTGATTTTATCCCTCAGGTCATTAAAATATTATAATACAGTAAGTTATCCCTTTGTTCATTATATTTATAAAAGGTTCAAAACCCGAATGACATTGTGATGGTTTTTATAGTTACTATAAATTTCATAGAGTAATTATGGATCTACTTAAATTAGGTATTGTCAATCTAGTTCACGGACCTAAGGATTAATAGTGTGTGTTTTAATTATTTTTCTTTATTTATTTATTATTCATATATCGTCACATTAAATTATTTCTAATTTATCTAGGTATTTAAAATATTATTTTGGTGGATCCCTATTGAGTTATTTACTCACGCACTACATAGTACACCATTGATCTAGAGAACCTATGAATCCTATCACTTATCAATTGTTCACATTGGGATGGGACTTAATTTTTACTAATTGAGATGAATCATATGAAATGTTGAATAATTGTTTTTATGAGGGTTGTATTTTGGTTTATGTGGTGCCTTAAATATATTTTTTAATATTTCCCTTCTATTTATGTGGTCAACTTATAGGATGATCATGGTTGGAAACAACTATGATTGAAAACTACTTTTTAAAGAACGTTCAGTTATTTATCACCTTATAGTTCCCTGATGTGCATGATTTCGAGTTGTTAATATGTTATTGTTCATTAAAAAATAGTTTTAGAGTCTCCGCACAATACATTTGAGTATCATGCTTGTCACCTTCTTATGTTTACTGAACAAAAAAAGTGATTAAAGTGAAAAATGAATTTAGAAGATGATTATTATAACATAAGTCTATCATATTTCTAGTGGAGTATCACAATGCATCCATTATCGTGGTAAATAATCCCCATGGTTGAAATTATCGTCTACCTTATAGTGGGAGATAACCAACCATCTACAGTGTTTAGAATAATTATAAACATATACAGAAGTCGCTTTAGCTCTGAGATGGAGGATACATGGTGTCTAGGGGAATCAAAACAACATATGTGAGTTTGAATTTATTTGATGTCCAAATAAATAAATTTTTCTTCTTCAATTTCATTACCACAAGAAATTTATAAAATATTGGTGAAGCTTTTGAGGATATAAATATTCATCTAGGTATTCATTGAAAAATTTATTCATAATAATTCAAAAACACCAATGTTTTATGATCACAAAATTTATTTATTTTTCTCTTAATTTATATGAATTATCTCATCTTATCATGATCATGAAATTATGGTAAAAATATTTTCTATCAATAGTATGTCATGTTATCTCATATTGGTTAACCATATTCATTTTAGAAAAAATATAATACTTGAAACTATGATTTCTTCTAGAATTATTCTCATATTCATCTTTATTCTAGTATTAGTGATCATATATTTTAACGTGAGTCACAAAGATTTACAATCCATAATCACTCAATGGAAAGGGAATTTTTCTCTATGAAGATTCAGTAAAAAAATATTTTAAATTTATGTTATATTGAAATTTTGGTTTCCAACTACAGATTAAATTGAAATGGAGTTTTGGTATCTTTAATACCAATAAATTGAAATCAACAGTACATTAAATCCTTAATCCATTATGTTGATAGTTATATGGGATCATATTGAGTCATTTTCAAACATCCATTAATAATTTGGTCCCTTATTAACTTTTCATATTTCTTTTACTAATTTCAGTAATTAATTTAATTAAATAATTCGGTAATCCTTTATAAGCATTAATTGTTAAATTTAAGAATCACACTTCAATATATACATTTTCCATTATAATCATATATATTTTTATCAATAAAGTTTTAAAATTGTTTCATTTTTTCAGTTAATCTGTTTTAATGTCCTCATAACTATATTATTATCTTCAATCATTTATAAAAAAAATTTATTCATACTTTTCATTATGTTTTCTTTTTATTATTAATGGGAAATTCACCCCCACTATGTTACCATTTTACCCTATTATAACTATAATTTTTAATATAAGGATCATTGATTTATTTATTCATATTTGTTTTTTTCAATATATTTTAATGATTAATTTGTCTAAAAAAATCATTATCTAAATTTTGAAGAAACATCCATCTTATAAAGTGATTTTTTCAACACCCATGGTTGTCTTATATTGAAATATTTTGGTCATTCACAATGTTATATGGTAAAAAGAAGTTTTATTTGAAAAATAACATGTCTATCATTATTATATATGTTGTTTATTCTATATGAAACATAGTTTTTCAATTTTATACACCAACTATCGAAATAGAATAAAAATTTTACCATGATGAAAATAAATTTAGGTTTTTCTTATAAACTATGAAGATTTAAATAGAGAAAGGTTTACTCGATTCACAATTATTTGTTAGGGTAAAATTGATCTCGACGATACACATTCTTCAATTAAATGTTCCATGTTATCATTTTTTACCATGCAATTAGAAACACAATGTATTAAAAACTTATGCGACTAATAATACTATGAATATAGTATATGGGGAGATCATTAGATCTGTCATGAAATACGTGATATCTAAGAGAATAATTGATTAATTGGACACACATGTGTTGAATGATACTAAAAACATCAATTCATATCGAGGAAATAAACATATTTTTTTCAGCCTATATTTCAGATATGACCAATAGGATGCACGTGTTGAGGAAAAATAATGGATCTTCTCATCACATAAAAAAGGAAAATCATGAAATGGAAGATAATTTCAATAGAAAAAAGGGTTAGTTAAAGTAATATATTCCTATAAAAAATATATTAAATATAAGAATACAATTTTAAAATCTATAAAATTTTCAACATAGAATTATATAAAGTAAAAACCATCAATGTATAAATCAAGAAAGGAATGTATGTTTCTCATTGTCTATATTGAGGTATAGAATGATGTAAATTCTTCTCATTCTTATTCATACTCTTATACAGCTTCAACTACTAATCTATGTTATGAGGATATTCTTAATGGTCGATATAAACAAAAAATGGTTTCTGTGAACATTATATAAATAGGTAATGGTCTCAAAATGAATTACAATCTAGTTATATTTATAAATATCAAATTTTTAACGAATATATTTACTTGGTTAAAAAAAATAAAACAACAATATATTATTGATAAATTGGAATGTCACGTCAATGATCCTAAAAATAAAACTTCCCACTTAAAGATTGATAAATAAACCACGAATATGATTTTAGGATGACAATATGATGTCCAAAGTTAGTAGGATATTGGATTTATTCACAAAAAAATCATAAAATAATTTTTTTGATAATAAAACGCACAAATACATTTTTTTAATAGTAGTAGAAAATTTATTATCATATTTTTTAAGAATAAAATTGTTAAAAATATTGATTTATTATAAATAATGTAATACATCATTCATATCAAATATCTAATCTCAAAAAATGATATAAATAAATTTGGATTGTAATTTATTTATTTGGTACCTTAAGGGTTCCCAAGATATGGGAACCAAAAGTAATATTCTCTGAATCATTTATATTACATGATTATTATGATTAAAAATTATAAGGTTGTATTTTATATCATTTGTGAGTGTGCGAGGGATATGTAAGGTGATCAAATAATGTTTAATTATCTCAAACACATTGACAGAAGAAAAATACTATTTGGATATTGTTCAAAAGTAAAATTACTAGAATTTGTACAATTAGCATTCCTAAAATAACATAAATTAAAGAGGTATTATTTTTAAAGTATGGATGATTAATTTAATAATTTTCAATGAATTATGTTACATAATTTTTAAAATTATTATTGAACATGATGTTCTTATTGTTTTATATTATAATGGATAGATTAAATTAAGAATATCTCATTTTAAAAAATTATATATTATAGATTTAATGTGTCTTCTAACTATGTTATTAATGTCACAATATGTATAATGTTGTAAATAATTACTTTGGTAATGGGGTGTATGTTATTAAAAAAATTACATTATTGTAAACATCACTTTTTGATGTCCAATACAAGATTTAATGAAACAATCATTAAAAGATATCTTAGTTCTTTTATCATTGAATGCATGGATATAAAAAATATTTTTATTTCAAATATGAAATGGTTGACTCTTATTTTAAAGAATTTATACTTGTACACAATGACCATTTTTTCAGACTCAGGTTTCCAACATCAGAGGAAAATAATATATCATATTAATTATTATTGACTATACTCGATTTTAAAGGGATTTCATATTATCATTAAAAAATTATTCATTTAATTTCTTTGATAAAATTTCATGGAAATATGAAAATCATAAAGGACATAAAAAAATTTCCCTTAAAGTTACCATGGTTTATAATTTCATAAAAAAGAATTTGATGTGTTTTATTCTTCATATGGTTATAATCAATACTTCTCCACACCTATAAAACCTAAAAATTTGGGGTTTTCAGGAGATTAAATAGAACCCGCAATAAAATATTTTAGACTTACATTAATGAGTTTAAAATTCATGTATTCATTTACAATGATGTTGTCAATAACACATACTTTATCCTTCACTAAGTTCAGATAAGGAAAATCATAATTAAATCATCTACATAATAATTTTCAGGACATTTAAATAAATATTATAAAAAAATTAATCTTTTAAGGTGAAACATTTATATATGGTTGTGAATAATATAAAACATTATAATTTGGGAGGCGGTAAGTTGTACATATGCATGACTAACATTGAAAAATTTTATTGATCATTTCTGGAAAGAAGGTAATTATTATTTTATCATTATAGAAGTATAAAAATATTTTCATTATAATATTAATCATTTAAGTATTCCTATATATATCTCCAATTTGATGTGATTAATAAAAATGAATCACATCGGTTCGTATAGGTGATAGTTCACACGTCCGTAGGAACTACGTTATAAATTTTATTTTTATGGAATGTAAGAACAAAATTAACATATTATTATATTATAATGATAAATATTTAAATAATATTATATATAAACATAAATTATATCATTATAAACAGTCTTGAGAGATGGTAATGAATGAAAAACAATATCGGTTCTGGAAGTGGTAGTCAACAGTATACACGAATGGAATGTCAATTTCCCATGTGATGATATTAGTGATGGATTTATTAGATAAAACTAAAAAAATAATATATTAGTATATTTAGGATACTTAATTAATTATTTGATAAAGGATTAATTATATTTTATGGAAGATTAAGAAGAAATAAAACAATAACATTTAATTAAAAATGTTACATATCCTTCGGATGATCAACATTGATGAAAACTTTAACACCTCTAAAAAGAGTGGTCTACCTAAAAAAAGGCATATATAATATGTGGTTGTTTTATATGATGTGTTTTGGGTATTGAATGTATGAATAAAATGGGATTTTAAGTGAGACTAAGCAAGATCAATTATTTCCCTTTTATGAAAGAGGGGAGGTATAATTTTGGAATTATTAATATTATTAAAATAATTTTATTAAATTAATATTATTTATTTAATATTAAATCATTTTATTTTTAAATTATATCCAAACTAAAAAAAATTAATATAAGAATATTTTGGGTCGAATAACCTTCATCAAAATAAAATTAATAATGTTTTGATAATTTTTTAGTCCTTATCCTTTTGTTTTAACCCTTTTAACTCTTATAATTTTATCAAGTAATTTACATTTTATGGGATAATATAATTAACAATAAATTCCAAATGACCCTAAATGAGACATTAACGATATTTTTAGACATATATTTAAACATGTTTTCCATGTTTATATTTTTTATGTCTAATATCATATAATAAAATATTATTGATTTTAAAATAACATATATCCAAATGTCAATACTATTCAATAATTGAGTTTTTCAAAATACCATAAAAACTTGATTAAAAAAAATTACAATTACTCATCCCAGACATGGAATATTACTCAATAAATATTCTGTATTGTATCATAATTTTTAAAATATATTTATTTTATTATAATTAATAGCATTTATTTGATTCTTCCATTAATAAATCAATTATTGTATCATAAATTTCACACAATTAAATTTAATTATTTAATACATAAAAAATTTAAATAATGTATCATAACGTAGATAAATAAAATATTTTTAAAATTAATATTTATAGTATACATTATCTATTATATATCCACATGTTAAAAATTATTTCCTTCATAAAAATATGAGGAATAAATTTTTAACTTATCCTTAAATAACTTATTATAAATGTCAAATTAATACCCAAGAGTCATGAAAAGGTTATAATTTTGTCCTAATATTGATTTTAGACGAGCCCACTAATCATTATAAATTGGGAAAAGTGTTAATGTGCTTCTATAATATTATAACATTATTTTAACCTTTGATTACCTGATTTACTGTTAATATTGGTAAATAAAATACTAAAGTTACTATTAACTGAAAATTATGTTTTTCCTATTAGACCGAAATTCTAAAAGTTATTACAATTTTGAATGAATTTTTTTCTATATTCATTTCACATAAGTGGCTAATTAATGTTTAACACTAATCCCATTGATGCGGCCAGAAGGTGGGTAAAAGAGATATTAAAAATATCCATAATGTATTATATTTAATTTAAATATAAGAAATAATATAATGAAATACATTGGATTTCATAAATATATTATTGGTTTATTGTTACATTAAAAGTTAGTTTAAATTAAAAAAATTGTTTAGATGAGAAATCATAATTTAACTACAATGTAGTATTTTTTACTATTAATCAAAAAATGAAACTTGTCATAAAGGAACAAAAATTAAGCCAAATATAATATTTATCTTAAAAATTGAATAATTATGTTAATTTTGGAAAATATAATATATAAAATCTTGAAATAACATATAAAATGAATATTGAAAATATTATAAATAATACATTTTATTGTTGTTTAAGGAAAATATTAAAGTTAATTTAAAGAGAAAATATTATTATCTTTTATATAAAACAATAAATGAAAAAAATATAGTTTTTCATTAATAAATGAATGATATTATAAAAACAATGTTGGCTTAAAACAAATTATGGAGTGCACATGGAAATGGGTATGAAATCAAGAAGTTCCATTTAATTGGGTGTTGTATGGAGAATAATTCAGAAAGAAACCTTTTTAAAACAAATATTTCCACATAAAATATCGATGATATTATATGGATTCAACATTTTGGATCATATACATATAATTTTGATAATTATATAAAAACAATGATTAAATTTATATTGTAAAAGAGTGACAAAGAGTAGGCCGAATGAAAAGTGGAGAATAATGTAAAGTACCTTACCATATGTCTAAAATGGTTCTTTATATGATCTGAATTTCATGGATAATAATATTAAATTCATTGAGAAATAATTTCACAAAATTTTATAAATTAATTTAATTTATTATAATTTCATTATGTTCATTTATTACCTTTTTATGGGTTTTGAGATTCAATTTCAATGTTTTGGAGTGTTTGATTCCTGGTTTTCATGGTCGTTTTACATGTATGCATGTGTGAAGAATAATGAAAAATGAGGATGGTTTTCCCGAATTGAAGTAATATGTTATTAAAGATCGTATAGAAGATATAATGGTTATATAATTCATTATTTATTTTGGGTGTGGATGAATCATACGATATGACATTAATAATAATCATTTAGATTTTTTGGCATTTTTTCAGATCTTCATGAATTAATTTTTTTATTAATTAATATCATGTATGTATAATAGTTCCAAAACATAACACAAAATTTAATAATTATATTATAATATGTTTTAATCAATGAAAAGGATTTTGAGGAATGGTGGAAGAGTTAATGAAAATTTAAAACTCATCATCCTTCATCGAGATAAAATAACACTTTTTAGAAGATGTTATAATATTTAGAAAAAAATGGGAGGAGGAATAAATTATGGTGGATTATTCCATTAGAATAATAAAATTACTATATATGTTTTTCACTAGAGTAATTATAAAAATTGGATAAAAAGATCCAAATAGAGAATAATAAAATAAAAGAACATGAAAATAAATTGAATGAAAAGAAAGATAATTTTACCTCTTGAATCCTTCTTCTTGAGAACCTCATTAGGGGTATTGTTTTTGGTCTTCTATTAAGATAAATGGATCTTAAACATTGGGGAGGGGATTTGGAAGATATCATAGGATAATACAGTCAATTCATAATGGATGATAGTTTTGAGTTGAAGAGTCGGTGAAAGGTAATATTTATATGGGAGGAGAGTTATGTTTTAAAATTATTTTATTTGTTGGATTATTATTTTGAATCAATACTATGAATAAGATGATAAATATCACTAAAACTTTTATAATAATAAAGGGATGTTGGATATCATTATTCTTAAATCAACAATGATTTTAGAAATATAAGATTAAACTTATAATGTATATATAGCATAAATTACCATATTTAACTATTAACAAAATTAAACTATTTTTTTAAATATACCAATAAATCACCATTAACATTCCTAAATATTTAGAATTCAAAAATGTATTCAATTTTATGAAAATAATTTCCCAAATATGTGAAAAACAATTTCTAATTAAGTTTATCATTTATATTGAAAATACAATTTTTAAAATTAAAACATTTATTCAAAAACATTAAAAAATATTTAAGGTCTTTTAAAAATATCATATAATAAATATAAATAAAAAAATTATTTTTTAATTTTCGTTATGGAAATATATCTTTTTAAATATTATATTAGTTATAAAATTGTAAATAAACCTTTATGTTTTATAAAATATAAATAATTAATTAAAAATTTATAAAATATTTATTTAAATATATTATGATATAATTATATAATATTTTAATATTTATGATAGTTGTGTATTATATATACTTTCATTGGTGTGGTTAACATTTTATTTTCTGGTATAAAATTCATTTGTGTCACATTATTATTTGACAGGTGAAGTTACTATTCCTTTGGAATATGTTGCTTAACTTATAGAAATACCTGTTACTTAATTAATTATTCATTTATAAATGTGTTATTATGCTCTATATGGGATGATTATGTTATTTAGACTATATAACATAATTATAAGAAGGTAAATTTCATTGGTAAAATATTGGGTTGTTACATTCATCCCCCTATTAGAAATATCACCCTTGAAAGTGTGTTTCAAAAACTATGGTGAAAAAATATGAGAGTTCTTATCTATCATTACATCCTTTGGTTACCATATTTCGTCTTCATACTTATGGATCCACCACAGTACATTGACCAAGTGAGTAATATTTTTATCATAGATATTTATCTCTAAGATCCAATATCATCACCACCTAATCATTATAGTAGAGATCGTTTTCCAAATATACCTCCTATGAATTCTATACATGAGATGGATATGATATATAGATCATCAAGATGGATATTTAGAGTACATAATGTACTTGATATGTCATGGGTGGAAGTGTTGGTCGATAGGCCATAACTGTAACATGGTCAACAATCTTGAATAGGCTGATTTACCAACGACATAGTAATTTTTTCATCCCTTATAGAATGATTCTACTCCATATAGATATGTTTAGAAATAAAATGTCTCAACCCATAAACTATATGTCGCATAAATGATTTGTTTCATAAATCTTCTTTCAATATTGGGCTTCCTTGATGTGATGGTTAATGGTTTCCACCTTCACAACCATTTCTTCGTCCATTACAAGTGTTGATGGATAAATTTCACTGACTTCATTCTAACATGTTGGTTTTCATCATCTATTACCATAAAAGGCATTGTAACTATGTATTTGGATGATTTAGTGGGAAATGTTGTTGTAAGAGAACACAACCCGATGTAGATGTTGGTCCATTCCACTATTGGAATCTTTAAAACATTCTCTTTTCATGTCTTCTAGTTGTTGAACAGTGTGCCTATATATTTGATCAGTTTGAGTTTGACAGGCCATACCAAAGGTCACCTCAGTGTTTATAGAATTTTGGAGACTTTTCGATAACAATGATATTAATATCATATCTCGATCAGATACAACTGAGAGCAGTACTCCATATAGGCTTACCTCTTTATTGATTTTTATCTATTTTAGTTGATCCAGTTAGAGGTCCTCTCTAATTTTTATAAATTGAAATGTCTTTATATAATGTTCCAAAACGACACATATAACATTATTTCCTCTAGATTTTGTTGGATGTGCACTGAAAATGTTATTTGTGATGTTTTCCCATTTCCATGTTGGTATGGGTAATTGTTGCATCATCCCTTTATAATTTATCCTTTCATACTTCAATTTCTCACATACTGGTAACTTTGATTTATATTCAGTGTACTCATTATTCATATTTTCCAATAGATAGTTCTCTTGGATATCAAGATACTTCTTTGTTATCCCTAGTTTCATAGAGAAGCTTGAGTAATGTGTGTTTTTCTGAAGCTTCTTCTTCATCTCTGGATTGGATGATTCATGTTATCATGACACAGATCATACAAATCATTTTAATCCATTTTGAACTCTAAGGATTTCCCATCTCTGATATCTTCCACATTTTTTGTAATTTCAACATCATTTCTTTTAAAATCCTTTATTTTCATTAAAAGGGATGGCTGAGAAACCATGTTATAAAGGTTTGGAGAAGTTCCAAAATGATTCCTATATTAATACATTGTAGGTATAAAAGGATTCAATCCTTATAAATTATTATTATTGAAAAATATTCATGATATTTTTTACATAGAGCATCTGATACCTTATTTTGATTACCTGGATAGCAGTGGATTGAGCAGTAGGTATCCTTTATGAGCTCTAACAATCTTCCCCGAAATATATTAAGATCCTTCATTGTGATAATATTTGTGATCCTTTTTTATTAGTATATATTCAACACTTATCCCCATAGGGATAATTCAACAAAATTTGCAATGCAAATATTACAATATATAACTCCAGATCATGCGTATAATAGATTTTCTCATTAATTTTCAACATCTTTGATGAATAGTCTATCACTATATAATTTTTTATTTGTGAGCGACCCAAGAACTTCTTAAAATCATCACATTATATAAAAAACTGGCCCCAATTTTAGGTAGTGTGAGCATTTTTTAGTTAAAAGAATCTTTTTTAACTCTTTGAACTGGTCTTCACATTCACTATTCCAGAAAAACATTTCTCCTTTATAAGTAATATCAGTTAGTGTGTACGACAATTTTGACATGTTCCTAAAAAATCACCAGTAATACCTAGAAAGGCCAAGGAAACTATGGCTCTCTGTTACTAATGTTGGGATGGCCCACTCCTTAGTTTCCTTTATCTTGGTAGTGCCCGCGTATACCCATTTTCTAGTGATTACATTCCCAATCAATGATACTTCCCCCTCCCATAACTTTAATGTGTTTTAATATTCATATATTTTCTCCCTTTAATTTTTCTAGAATAATATTCAAATTCTCCTCATTTTCCTCCTTTTTCCTGGAGTATATAGGAATATAACCTATAAATACTACCAAAATATTTTTGAATTAATATCTAAAGACATTATTCCTTAAGGCCATAAAAATAGTTTGGGAATTAGTGAGTACTAAAGTCATAACTATGAACTGATAGTGTCCATATCTCATTCAATGTGTAGTCTTGTGAATGTTTTCCTTTTTCACCATTAATTGGTGATATCCCTAATGAAGGTCCATCATACAAAAAAAATATTACCACATAGTTGATCAAATAATCCATCGATCCGTGGAATGTGATACCTATTCGTTTAATTATATTTTTTAGCTCAGGATAATCAATGCATAAGTGTATTGATCCATTCAAGATCCTAAAGAAGTGGAATGGAACACCCCATGGTGAATCAGTTATTTTAGCTCAATTGTGGCCATTTTATAAGGGTACGTTAATATTGTTAGAGATCTTGGAAAATGATCAATTGAAAAATCCACCACTTGATCAGGAGGAAGATAACAAAATCATTCATGAAATTCATTAGTGGAATCCCTCATCATGGGAATGAATGAAATCATTATTATCTCCTTTTTTTGAAGCATTTGATATATATATGCATTCTCAAAAGCCAAAAATATCTAAAATTTAGTCAATTTCTTTTGTAATGGATTCAACTTCCTCATTACACCTGTAAAAAATTAGTGGATGCTTCAGGATGAGAAGACTGATATCCTATTCAAAATATTTGATGTTGAATCTTTATAAATACCAACAATCCATTACCAATATAGCATGAACTCTTCCAAAAGGTGTATGATAATATTTTTTGTGAGGTTAATCCCATATACATTAACAAGGGAGGAGTTATAAACATTGGATGCTCTAATTTAAAAATTAATTATTCTCATAGATAACTAAACCTAAAATTTTTCACAGTGATTGACTTATTCGTCTAAAAATGTAAAATATGAACATATGCGTAGACCCGAATCGAATAGTATGCTTTCTATTCCTAAATAAATAACCTATAATCCTATCTATACATCATTATTGGGTTCCACTGCAATTGTATTGATTCTATTTTACCATTATTGCTTCCATAGTGGTTATTGTGGATTATTTCCTACAAAAACATTTGTCTTAGGGAATTGTTTAACATAATTCCAATGTTCCTTACTTTTGAAAAAATTCTCAAAAATTTTGGTGTTGATCTGAGCCTTCATTTATTTATCTACATTAGTGGTATTCTTTTTGTCCATTAAAATGTTACGAGACATATTCCATTATCTTCTACAATTCAAGCATCTATTGGTTCCCATTAAGTATATTCTAGGATGAATCTTACCAATATTTTGATATGTAGAATGTTTGGTCTTAATTCCATCATGGGATTTACTTATCGATCCTACCATATTAAATTCTATTTTACAAATTTTTTACCAGGACCATGAGACCATAAATAGTCTCTAATCTCATTTTCAACCTTTTTGGATAAATAGAAAATATCCTCATAAATACCGATGTCTCAAATCGATAATGCTTTTTATAGACTTGTCTTTATTCCTCTTAAGAAGTGATCTACCTTTTATTTAGTTCTCCTGAAGATACCAAGGGAATATATTGCAATCCTTGTGATTTTTTCCACACACACCCTAATATAATCATCTTTAATCATCTTTATTTTTAGTAATTTACTTTCCATCTTTAGATGGATGGTTTATGGAATAAATATATTTTTCACTTCCTCAAATTTAATGGAATCAATTTCCTCTTGGAATTCATTTTATTGATCAGTGTCCTATACTAAGTAGTTTCCCCATAATTATAAAAAAACATATAATACAATTATATCTTCTAAAGATCCCAAGAGGATATAGAATATCTCATCAATGGAGTTAATCCATTATTCTGTAAAGAGGGGGTCATAATTTCCTATAAACATGGGAGGAGTTTTCCTCAAAAACATTTGATGGAAACATTATATTTCTTACGAGAAGGAGGGTGTTACACAAATTTCATGTTATTATTAATAACATGATGCAGTTGAGTATGAATATTCATTAATTGTTTCTTACTTATTCCAGTTATATTTCACATATAATTAATGAATTCATCACATTTACTATCAAATTGATTATTGTCATGGGTTCTTCGAATTCCATCCATTAACTAAGAGGAATAATAATAAATTATGGGTTTTTAATACTTAGATAATAATCATGTAAAAATAAATCATTGAACGTAGAATGATATACATGTAAAAGAAAAAAATATCCTAACATGTGATTTATCTCCTATTTGGAATTGTTAATGTTTAAAATTATTTAGGATGATTTATAATATATTTCAATTTTTTAACACCTTATATTTTATTCTACATTGGTTATTTATGAGTTTAAAATGTTATCCCTTCCATATTTTCCATTATTTAATGCTCAAAGACAGAATCAATGGATTCAGAAAACTGGACTAATTTATCTTTTTTCATTAAAAATATTACTTTTAGCTATATATATTCATAAATTTCTATAATGGAAGTTTTAAAAAAAAAATTATTGTTAAGGTTATCTTTTTTTATTAATATTGAATTTATATAGAATGATTTAAAAATAAAATTTTAATTGGTTTTCAAAATGTTTCCACATATTCTTTTTTAAATAATGTTAATGGAAATTTTTTTATGATATATGGAATGGAATATGTTTTCCAAATTGAAGAACATTATTCTCTATTAGATTAATATATAGTGTCTTGGGTTTTTTTAATGAAAAATCATATCAATGGAATTATAATTGAAATAAAAATGGATTTATCTTCATAAATGAATGATAAGTATATAGTAAATAATTTACTACATTTTTTTAAAAATTAAGATACATAAGAATTAATGAATCTTTTATTATTAAAATTTATTTCACTCACTATTTCCCTAAAAGATGTTCCATTATTTCAAAAATTATTTTTTGATGAATTGATGGCATTATATTATAGTTTACTGATTTATAGTTTATATATAATTTTTTGATCATTAAAATTATCTTGATGATGTTCTCTATAAATAATGACTATTTATTTGACGTTATTTGTATCGATGATTTCAATATATCAAATTTCATGGAAATATTCTATAATTTTTTTAAATATATGGTGTTAATTGATTTAATATTATTTATTTCATTTATTATGAAAATATACATTTTATACATTCATTAATCAATTAGATTTATTATTCATAAGTAATATTAATTATATATAATATATGTCATTCATTATATGTGTAATAAATTAGATATAAATGTTATATATGGAGCTTGATTATAGATATACCACTGGTGCATCGAATGTTCTCATGGTACATGACATGTGGCGGCATTATTTGTGAATATTTATATACCATCCCATACAATGAATGTGTCTTGTAAAATTCCTTTGTTTTTTTTATGATTTTTTTTAAAATTCCTTAATAGTAGGTTAATGAATATCAATCATATGTATTTCCTATAGCGATAATTCCAATATCATTAACCTTGCATTTAATTTCATTATTATATGAATTTCATAATCAATTAATGGATTAAACGTCTATGTATTTAGTAATAACTCTACAATATTTTCATACCATGTATAATCAGGATATATTCTATTGTTCATTTTCCATTGTTATGAATTTGGTCTCCCAATTTATTATGATTTCTTTACCCTTGAATATAATGAAAGAATCATTGAATGATCATATATGTTGATGTCATTTTTTCATGATGTTTTTTATTTCTTATTTCATAATATAGGAATCAATTATATACCTGTAATCATTAAAATTTTATGTTAATTTATAATTTGTTATATAAACACTTTTATATTGTAATATAGTAACAATTTAGATGTGGGATTTCTATTATTGGACATGGGTTTGTTACATTTGGTATCAGAAAAGATTAGCGTGACCCTTGTGGATTAATATTTAGATAGACATGATAATCATGGGTATACGATCAGTTATTCTTTGGGGTTTGGAATTTCTTATGGAATATTTAGAATTTTAATTAGTAGAGGGATTTGAATAGAAAATATTAATCGATGTTAATCATTGTGTGTTGGAACACATTAAAATATGTATTTGTGATAGTGGAATATGGCTTGGCAGGTATCCTGGAAAAACAATAGAACACTAGAGGTAGGAAACACGTTGGGCATTCTATATAAACCCACAACCTATCTATTTCCCCATAAAAGTGAATAATGGAACTCCACCCCCTGTGTTTTTAGACATGGAATCCCTTTTACCCCTTGATTTTCCACATCGATTGACTCTATATCATCCCCCTTTATTTATCCTCATCCCACATTAATTTAAGATATTTTTAGGGTTATCTAATGAGATTATTGATATAATAAACCTCCATCATATGACCATCATATCCTTCTCCAATATTCTATATGTTTTTTACATCTAATCAATGACTTCATTGATGAAATAGTGGTAGAATGGTGGAATCATCATGAGACATTATGGATTTTGTAATGTATAATAATATGATTTCTTAGGATGATATTTACACATATTTTCCCAATCATTCGTTATAGGTATGTCAAATACATAATTTATTGAATGTGTTTTGGTTAAATTTAAATTAATCTTAGTATTGTATCATATTCAAATTATATGCAATTCAATCATCCTGATGAAAGGAGAATTTATGTGTTCTTACACGAGTGTTGTGTCACAATGTATGAAAAGTTATCATTTTTTTGGAGTTTCCAATATTAATGCATCATTTATATTAAATTAATTAATAAATTATTATTATATTACAAATAATTAAATTGGTTTGTGGATGTGAGTTGTGGACTTTGAATTTTGGATGATAACTTTTTAGGATAGGGTGAGTATCAGTTATAGATTACTGATTAAATTAATAATAGTAATGATTCTTGGGGGAGTTATGTGGTCTTGGTATTTTCCCAACAGCTTTATGAATAAATTATATTCAAGTGGTTGTTTAGTCATTTCACTAAAGGTGATCAACCACCTCTTTAATATTTTTAACCTTATAATTAAAATAACTAGTTTAATTTTCACATAAATTATTAAACATATAAGAGAAACTATAGAATTAGTAATGTTAATAGGGCCATCATGAACCATGGAGTGTTATATTACTTGCCTTGGTAAATGATTCCAAGGTTAATACTATTATATTTATTTATCATAGCCAATTTTTTATGAAAAACTAGGATATTTTGTTAATATGGTGGTAAATGGGTACTAACCTAACAGTACCCTATAAATTGGAATTCTATATGAGGGATTAATATAAAAAAATTCTAGTAAGGATTTACCCATTTGGATATACAGAAATTTTATATTATGAATTTGTTATGTGTGTGATGAATTTAGTGTTGAGATATTCCATAATATATATTGTTGACACTGAGGACCCCTAGTATGGTGAATCATTATATATACTAATTTAGAGAACTGGGGTAGGTGAGATGCCTCCTGGATGACCATATATATGAGTGTGAAACTTAGGTTGACGTGGTTACATGATTCACCATTACAACCCTTAACCTTCGTGTGAACCAATTGGATGATGATATTGATTAGGAGTTTATAAGTTCATACCACAAATGATTCACTTTACATGGGATGGGCTTTAATAATAACCATAAAAAGATTAAGATATGTGTTTAAAAAAATACAGGGTGTGGGGCATTATAATATTCAGATGGAACACTCCCATATAAATGGTGTTTATTATTCAATATTGGCTGTTTTTTAAAATTCCCGATAGATAGGTCGTGAATAATGCATATGGTGAGGTAAATGATTCCATGAATGAGTCTACCATTGATTTGGATCCAATATTGTTTTCTAGAAATAATATGGTGTACCTGATGCATGCTAGATTTCCTGGGATTTGTTGGGTCTTCATTAAGAATGGATGATCATTCTAGAGGAAAATATTATTTCACAAGGAATATTATGGGGGAATATGATGTCTTCAATGGTTTCATTAAAGCCTTTTGGATCATTTATATGTCATATTCATGGATGATTTCATACAAATATAGAGTATCCACTAGTTTGTGCTACCGAGATGGAGCTCAACTAATATCATGAATATTTATACCAGTGTGATTTTATCCCCCTGGACATTAAAATATTATAATACGGTAAGTTATCCCTTTGTTCATTATATTTATAAAAGGTTTAAAACCCGAATGACATTGTGATGGTTTTCATAGTTAATATAATTTTTATAGAGTCTTTATAGATCTACTGAAATTATGTATTGTCAATCGAGTTCACGGACCTAAGGATTAATAGTGTGTGTTTTATTTATTTTTCTTTATTTATTTATTATTCATATATCTTCACATTAAATTATTTCTAATTTATCTAGCTATTTAAAATAATATTTTGGTGGATCCCTATTGAGTTATTTACTCACACACTACATAGTACACCATTGATCTAGAGAACCTATGAATCCTATCACTTATCAATTGTTCACATTGGGATGGGACTTAATATTTACTAATTGATATGAGTCATATGAAAAGTTGAATAATTGTTTTTATGAGGGTTGGATTTTGGTTTATGTGGTGCCTTAAAAATATTTTTTAATATTTCACTTCTATTTATGTGGTCAGCTTATAGGATGATCTTGGTTGGAAACTTGTATGATTGAAAACTACTTTTTAAAGAACGTTCAGTTATTTATCACCGTATAGTTCCCTGATGTGGATGATTTCGAGTTGTTAATATGTTATTTTTCATTACAAAATAGTTTTAGAGTCTCCGCACAATACATTTGAGTATCGTGCTTGTCACCTTCTTATGTTTACTGATCAAAAAAGTGATTATAGTGAAAAATGATTTTAGAAGATGATTATTATAACACAAGTCTATCATATTTCTAGTGGAGTAGCACAATGCATCCATTATCGTGGTAAATAATCCCCATGGTTGAAATTAGCATCTACCTTATAGTGGGAGATAACCAACCATCTACAGTGTTTAGAATAATTATAAACATATACATAAGTCTCTTTAGCTCTGAGATGAAGGATACTTGGTGTCTAGGGGAATCAAAAAAACAGATGTGGGTTTGAATTTATTTGATGTCCAGATAAATAAAATTTTCTTCTTCAATTTCATTACCACAAGAAATTTATAAAATATTGGTGAAGCTTTTGAGGATATAAATATTCTTCTAGGTATTCATGGAAAAATTTCTTCGTAATAATTCAAAAACACCAATGTTTTAAGATCACAAAATTAATTTTTTGTTCTCTTAATTTATATGAATTATCTCATCTTATCATGATCATGAAATTATGGTAAAAATATTTTATATCAATAGTAGGTCATGTTATCTCATATTGGTTAACCATATTCATTTTAGAAAAAATATAATGCTTGAAACTATGATTTCTTCTAGAAATATTCTCATATTCCTCTTTCTTCTAGTATAAGTGATCAAATATTTTAATGTGAGTTGCAAAGATTTACAATCCATAACCACTCAATGGAAATGGAATTTTTCTCTATAAAGATTCAGTAAAAAAATATTTTAATTTTATATTATATTTTAATTTTGGTTTCCAACTACAGATTAAATTGAAATGGAGTTTTGGTATCTTTAATACCAATAAATTGAAATCAACAGTACATTAAATCCTTAATCCATTATGTTGATATTTATATGGGATCATATTGAGTCATTTTCAAACATCCATAAATAATTTGGTACCTTATTAACTTTTCATATTTCTTTTACAAATTTCAGTAATTAATTTAATTAAATAATTATTTAATCCTTTAATAAGGATTAATCGTTAAATTTAAGAATCACACATCAATATATACATTCGCCTTTATAATCATATATAGTTTTATCAATTAGGTTTTAAAATTGTTTCATTTTTTCAATTAATCTGTTTTAATGTCCTAATAATTATATTATTATCTTCAATCATTTATAAAAAAATTTATTCATACTTTTCATTATGTTTCCTTTTTATTATTAATGGGAAATTCACCCCCACTCTGTTAGCATTTTACCATATTATAACTATAATTTTCAATATAAGGATCTTTGATTTATTTATTCATATTTGTTTTTTCAATATATTTTAATGATTAATTTGTCTTAAAAATAATTATCTAAATTTTGAAGAAACATCCATCTTATAAAGTGATTTTTTCAACACCCATGGTTGTCTTATATTGAACTATTTTTGTCATTCACAATGTTATATGGTAAAAAGAAATTTCATTTGAAAAATAACATGTCTACCATTATTAGATATGTTGTTTATTCTATATGAAACATATTTTTTCAATTTTATACACCAAATATCGAAATAGAATAAAAATTATACCATGATGAAAATAAATTTAGGTTTTTCTTATAAACTATGAAGATTTAATTAGAGAAAGGTTTACTCGATTCACAATTATTTTTTAGGGTAAAATGGATCTCGATGATACAGATTCTTCAATTAAATGTTCCATGTTATCATTTTTTACCATGCAATTAGAAACACAATGTCTTAAAAACTTATGAGACTAATAATACTATGAATATAGTAGATGGGGAGATAATTAGATCTCTCATGAAATACGTGATATCTAAGAGAATAATTGATTAATTGGACACACATGTGTTAACTGATACTAAAAACATCAATTCATATCAAGGAAATAAACATATTTTTTTTTATTTTTAATCCTATATTTCGGATATGACCAATAGGATGCACATGTTTAGGAAAAATAATGGATCTTCTCATCACATAAAAAAGGAAAATCATGAAATGGAAGATAATTTCTATAGATAAAAAGGGTTAGATAAAGTAATATATTCCCATAAAAATATATTAAATATAAGAATAAAATTTTAAAATCTATAAATTTATCAACATAGAATTATATAAAGTAAAAACCATCAATGTATAAATCACGAAAGGAATGTATGTTTGTCATTGTCTATATTGAGGTACAGAATGATTTAAATTCTTCTCGTTCTTATTCATACTCTTATACAGCCTCAACTACTTATCTATGTTATGAGGATATTCTTAATGGTCGATATAAACAAAAAATGGTTTCTGTGAACATTATATAAACTGTTAATGGTCTCAAAATGAATTACAATCTAGTTATATTTATAAATATCAAATTTTTTCGAATATATTTACTTGGTTTAAAAAATAAAACAACAATATATTATCAATAAATTGTAATGTCACGTCAATGATGCGAAAAATAAAACTTCTCACCTAAAGATTGATAAATAAACCCCGAATATGATTTTAGGATGACAATATGATGTCCAAAGTTGGTAGGATATTGGATTTATTCACAAAAAAATTATAAAATAATTTTTTTTCATAATAAAACACACAAATACATTTTTTTTTAATTATAGTAGTAAATTTAATATCATATTTTTTATGAATAAAATTGATAAAAATATTGATATAGTATAAATAATGTAATAAACCAATCATATCAAATATCTAATCTCAAAAAATGATATAAATAAATTTGGATTGTAATTTATTTATTTGGTACCTTAAGGGTACCAAAGATATGGGAACCAAAAGAAATATTCTCTGAATCATTTATATAACATGGTTATTACGATTAAAAATTATAAGGTTGTATTTTATATCGTTTGTGAGTGTGGAAGGGATATGTAAGGTGATCAAATAATGTTTATTTATCTCAAACACATTGACAGAAGACAAATCCTATTTGGATATTGTTCAAAAGTTAAAATTACTAGAATTTGTACAATTAGATTTCCGAAAATGACTTTAATTAAAGATGTATTATTTTTAAAGTATGGATGGTTAATTTAATAATTTTTAATGAATTGTGTTGCATAATTTATAAAATTATATTTGAACATGATGTTCTTATTGTATTATATTATAATGGATAGATTAAATTAAGAACATCTCATTTTAAAAATTATATATTATAGATTTAATGTGTCTTCTAACTATGTTATTAATGTCGCAATAAGTATAATGTTGTAAATCATTGCTTTGGTAATTGTGTATATGTTATTGAAAAAATTAATTTTTTGTAAACATCACTTGTAGATGTCCAATACAAGATTTAATTAAACAATCATTAAAATATATCTTAGTTCTTTTATCTTTGAATGCATGGATATAAAAAAGATTCTTATTTCAAATATGAAATGGTTGACTCTTATGTTAAAGAATTTATACTAGTAGACAATGACCATTTTTTCAGACTCAGGTTTCCAGCATCAGAGGAAAATAATATATCATATTAATTAATATTGACTATACTCGACTTTCAATGGATTTCATATTATCCTAAAAAAATGAGTCCTCTAATGTCTTTGTAAAAATTTCATGGAAATATGAAAATCATAAAGGACATAAAAAAATTTCCCTTAAAGTTACCATGGATTATAATTTCATAAAAAATGATTTGATGGGTTTTATTCTTCTTATGGTTATAATCAATACTTCTCCACACCTATAAAACCTAAAAATCTGGGGTTTTCAGGAGATTAAATAGAACCCACAATGAAATATTTTAGACATCAATTAATGAGTTTAAAATTCATGTATTCATTTACAATGATGTTGTCAATAACACATACTTTACCCTTCACTATGTTCAGATAAAGCAAATCATAATTAAATCATCTACATAATAATTTTCAGGACATTTAAATAAATATTATAAAAAAATTAATATTTTATGGTTAAACATTTATATATGGTTGTGAATAATATAAAACATTATAATTTGGGATATGGTAAGTTGTACATACGCATGACTAACATTGAAAATTTTTATTGATCATTTCTGGAAAGAATGTAATAATTATTTTATCATTATAGAAGTATAAAAATATTTTCATTATAATATTAATCATTTACGTATTCTTATATATATCACCAATTTTATGTGATGAATTAAGATGAATCACATTGGTTCGTAGAGGTGATTGTTCACACGTCCGTAGGAACTACGTTATCAATTTTATTTGTATAGAATGTAAGAAAAAAATTAATATATTATTTTATTATAATGATAGATATTTAAATAATATTATATATAAACATAAATTATATCATTATAACTAGTCTTGAGAGATGGTAATGAATGAAAAACAATATCGGTTCTGAAAGTGGTAGTCCACCGTATATACGAATGGAATGTTAACTTCCCATGTGATGGTATTTGTGATGGATTTATTAGATAAAACAAAAAAATAAAATATTAGTATATTTAGGATACTTAATTAATTATTTGATAAGGGTCATATTATATTTGATGGATGATTAAGAAGAAATACAACAATATCATTTAATTAAAAATGTTACATATCCTTTGGATGATCAACATTGATTAAAACTTTAACACCTCTAAAAAGATTGGTCTATTTAAAAAAGGCATATATAATATGTGGTTGTTTTATATGATGTGTTTTGGGTAGAGAATGGCTGACTAAAATGGGATTTTAATTGAAACTAATCGAGATCAATTATTTCCCTTTTATGAAAGAGGGGATGTATAGTTTTGGAATTATTAATATTACTAAAATAATTTTATTAAATTAATATTATTAATTTAATATTAAATCATTTTATTTTTAAAGTATATCCAAACTAAAAAAAATTAATATAAGAATATTTTGGGTCGAAGAACCTTCATCGAAATAAAAATAATAATGTTTTGATAATTTATTAATCCTAAACTTTTTGTTTTAACCCTTTTAACTCTTATAATTTAATCAAGTAATTTACATTTTAAGGGATAATATAATTATCTATAAATTCCAAACGACCCTAAATGAGACATTAACGATATTTGTAGACATATATTTATTCATGTTTTCCATGTTTATATTTTTTATTTTTAATATCATATAATAAAATATTATTGATTTTTAAAATAACATATATCCAAATGTCAATACTATACAATATTTGAGTTTTCCAAAATATTATAAAAACTTGATTAAACACATTACATTTACTCATCCCGGACATGGAATATTACTCAATAAATATTCTGTATTGTATCATAATTTTTAAAATATATTTATTTTAATATTATTAATAGAATTTATTTGATTCTTCCATTAATAAATCAATTATTTTATCATAAATTTCTCACAATTAAATTTAATTATTTAATACATAAAAAATCTAAATAAATTATCATAACGTAGATAAATATAATCTTTTTAAAATTAATATTTATAGTATACATTTTCTTCTATATATCCACATGTTAAAAATTATTTCCTTAATAAAAATATGAGGAATAAATTTTTAACTTATCTTTAAATAAATTATTATAAATGTCATATTATTACACAAGAGTCATGAAAAGGTTATAATTTTGTCCTAATGTTGATTTTAGACGAGCCCACTAATCATTATAAATTGGGAAAAGTGTTAACGTACTTCTATAATATTATAATATTATTTTAACCATTGATCGCCTGATTTACTGTTAATAGAGGTAAAAAAATACTAAAGTTACTATTAACCGAAAATTATGTCTTTCCTATTAGACCAAAATTTTAAAAGTTATTAAAATTTTGAATGAAGGTTTTTCAAAATTCATTTCACATAAGTGGCTAACTAATGTTTAACACTAATCCCATAAATGTGGAAAGAAGGTGGGTAAAAGAGATATTAAAAATATCCATAATGTATTATATTTGATTTAAATATAAGAATTAATACAATGAAATACATTGGATTTAATAAATTTATTATTGGTTTATTGTTACATTAAAAGTTAGTTTAAATTATGAAAATTGTTTAGATGAGAAATCATAATTTAACTACAATGTAGTATTTTTTACTATTAATCAAAAAATGAAACTTGTCATAATGATACAAAAATTAATCCTATTATTTTTGTTTTAACCCCTCTATCTCTAACTATTTTACCATGGTTTAAACACATTGGAGGTTATTATAATTACTAAAACTACTAAAATACCAAGAATGAGTCATTAATAAAAAATTTATAATTACCCAAATCATTTTTACAATGTTTCTATTTTTTCAAATTTTATATCATTCACTAATATTTTAATTATTTTAAAATCCCATAATGTTCAATTTTGAAAATATTCAATAAATGAATTTTTAGAAATATCATAACATATTAATTACATGGAAAAATACATTAAAACATCTCTAACATTTCAAGGTAATCCATAAATTTTGTTTTTGGAATCAAATATTTCAAATTATATTTTTTTAATACTATTAATATTATTTAATTAAGTATTCTTTTAATAAATAAATTAATTGATCACCATTGTCTCACAATTAAATTTAATTATAAAATTTATAAATATTATAAATAAATTATCATGATGATGATAAAAATTTTATACTTCAAATTATTATTTATAGTTGAATTTATCTTCTATATATCTCCATATTAAAACTGATTTACTTAATAAGAATATTAGAATGACATTTTTATCTTATCTTCCGATAAAATATAATATATTTCACATTCACAACAAAGTTTCTAAAAAAGATATGATTTTGGAATAAGGATTATTTTGTTCAAAAAACACCCATCGAATTAAATTAAGACATGTGTTATGGTAATTTTATAATATTAAAAAATTATTTTTACACATAATTACAAGATTTATTTTTAACCGTGGTAAATAAAATAATAAAGATACTCTTCACAGAAATTATGTTGATCCTATTATACCAAAATATTCAAATTTATTACAAAATTGTATATTCGTTTTTCCAATTTTAATTCACTAATGTGGGAAAATTATGATTAATATTAATCTCGTAGATGTTGCGAGAAGGTGGGTAAAAGAGATGTTCGAAATATTAATAAGTTTTTCTATATAATTTTAATGTAATAACTATTATAATGACATAAAATGGATTTAACTCATATATTATATATCTATTGTGACAATAAAAACTAGTTTCATGTATAATAATTATTTAAATGAAAAATAATTTTTTAACTAAAATGCTGTATTTTTCACTATTCATAAAAAAATTAATCATTTCAGAAAAATACGAACAATTTACCCTAAGATAATTGTTAAATTACAAATTAAAAAATGAGGCTTTTTTTTAAAATAAAAATTATAAATGTTTTAAAAATTATATTTAAACATGTACGCTATGAAAAGGCGAAAGAACTATTTTTTTTTTTGAAAAATACTCCTTTTATTTATAAAATTGGATATATTTTAATGTCTTGTGTAGAAAATACATAAGATAAATTTTAAACATTAGATTAAATATTATATATATAACAATAATATAATCCAATAGTGTTATTTATTACGTTATTGGCATAAATTATTCTTATGCTTTTGTATAGGGTTTTCCAAAAAAAAAACAGTTACCTTTATTATAAAAAGTGTTTTTTATTCATTTAAAATAAAATTTTCGATAAATAATTAATTATATATACATCTGTAACCAATATTTCCATAATGCAGTTAATATTATTTACTCCCACAATTATAAACGCATGGTTTTAATGGTGATATTTATATATTATTTAGTCATTATTATAAGCTCGATGTGGTATATCATATATGTTAACGAACATATTATCTATTTTTTAATTGAAGATGTTAGAAGTTGTAAACTATTTATCATTAATACCATGGATAATATAGGAATTTTTGACCATAAATATAATTAGTGTAACATTAATGGTTACTTTAAGTCATGTAAATCCTACAAAGTCTCCAATAATAGTTTTAAAACCATAGAATACTAAATTAACATAAAATTTGAGGAAAATATTCCAATATCACCTCCTCAAAATGATAATGATTTTGAGATAGATAATTTTACATTACCTAAACCTAAAACATTAAATTTAGTTGATTATGTTCATGAATACCCTTGTACTCATATATATATGGAATGGAGAGAATCCATAGCACAACCCCTTAAGAATGATATTAGATATTTACAATCAGGAACTCTAAGATGGTCAGTCTAAATTGATGTTGATCATCCGGACATTCTCCCTCCCCATGAACCACATTTCCATGATGATTCTAATGAATGAAAAATATTGGATATCTTCCATGCTTGATTATTTGTAACAATTTCAATAGGAAAATTCAATTACACATAGTTAATGACCGGATAATCATATCATTATTAGAACCATGTAAGAATTAAAAATTTATAATCAATGAAATATAATTTTTTAAAAGGATATAAATTATTTTAAAAGATATAATTTAAAATACGTTTGTCATTATGGTGAACCATTTTAACTATTGCATGGATGGAAAAAATATAATATTTCTAGAATTTTCCTCTTATTTTAAATATAATAAATTATAAATGGATGTCAAAAGTGATTTTCTATATTTTTTTACTTTGGGAAAAAAAATACTGGATCTACCAACCAGTTTTCAAAAGTATGAATTTATGAATCATTTTTTCTTACTAATCGGGTCTCATTATTCTTTAAAAAACCCTTCAATCATGGAATAATAAGTTCAATAAATTCATTTCATTAACTAATTTTAAATTGGAAATAGTTTATTCCAAATATTATCTTAAAACCATTAAAAATTATTTAATAATCATTCAAATATATGTTGATGTTATATTTTTTACTAACTAAATAAGCACATTATAATTAATTTTAATATTAATTTTACAAATTGTTTTATTTTATTTATATTAAAACCATAATTTTATCATGTTTTTAAATTTCTAAATATCCTAATATTTTTTTAATGTAATGTAAATATAGTAATGATATTAAAATTAATTTCATCATTAATCATGATAAGTAAATTATAACACCCATGAGCTCAATATATAATATAATATTGGATGAAGTAAAAAATTTGAAAAGAAGTTTTATATAATTTTTATTTGATTTTTATTTTATATTATTATGACTAAGCTAAGAATCATATTTAGGGTATGCTATTATGACCATTTTCAATTAAATGGCATTTAAACTAATTAAAAATATATAAAAAAATTAAATTTTTAAGATGAATTTAAGATCTTGGATTATTTTATCCTGAAGAAAAATCATTTTTAATTTTTTTTAATTCACTGATGTTTTTGGATGATTTGAGGAAGATTGTAAAACTACTTGTGGGACTTTTCACTTACAAAAAATTCATTACTCTCATGGGGTAGTGAGAAAAAAACAATTATTTACATTCTATAGACTAAGTTTAATATATATCTATTAGGTGTTGTTTTTCCCAAATTAGATTTTGAAATTATAAAATTTTACAATTTTGGCTGGCCGATGGTCGCGTCACTATCAATTGTAACAACAATATTTTTATTAGTATCCTTAAAAATCATATCCACTCAAAAATAATATGAACAATAATATAATACACCATATTCTTTGAGACCACTTTCAAAAAGGTGATATCTTTTCTTTGCATTTTTTCCACTAACCACTTTCTTAATGATATATTTAGTAAAGACCATAAATTTTCACATGGGAATTATTAAAAATTAGTGGTGTATGATTAGGTTGTAACACATGTCACAAAAAATAGAAAAAATAGTGAAATTTTAAATTTTATTTCTTAAATTTTTTAAAAAAAATTCTAAAATTATATTTTTTATAAACTTTATTCACTAAATAAAATTTGTTTTCAATAATTCATAATTTTAAAAAAAATTAGGTCTGTGTAAGTATACAAGAAACACTTTATGTGTGGATACAAACAAGATGATATGGATCTGGAGCAGAATCACATTGAGGTTATATAATCACAAGGGTTAGTTGGATTATTAATCTGAAAATCATCCCAACCATGAGTGTTGAGATATTACTACAATACTACTTTGATACTATCGTGGTATGTTATGTGGTTTGATAAAATTATATTTTATAAATCTAAATCATTTAATGAATTTTAATTTATAATCCTTTTTTAATTTATTAGTTTTTTTATTTCCTTGACATATATATATATATATATATATATATATATATATCTATGTGTGCATGTGTATTATGTGTGTATTATCTTGTATAGTTAATTATGAAATGATCATATAAATGAACGTTTTTTGTAAATAATTTTTTGAATAATTGTTTTTCTGTTTAAAGTTAAAAATTTAAATAAATATGTTTCATTAATATTGGGCGATGTTATAAAAATAAAAATAATTTTTTTATTGAACTATTTTGTAAATCGTCCTTTCTATTTTTTTTCATTTTATATTTTCAAAAAAAATCTCAAGTCGTTTGAAAATATAATTCATGATGATAAAAATAAAAATTAATTTATTTTATTTACTCTATACTCATATAAATCATTTTTTTATTTTCAGTATAGGGTAAATCGTGAAAATTTAAACAGGGGATTAGTAATTTTTTAATTTTTTTTAAAATTAAATAAAATAACTATAAAAAATTCCTTGTTATATTATTATTATTTAATTGTTTATGATCATCAATTAGGGGGAGATTATTTTTATTCCCACCATCATAAATATTAATCACTAGAGAAAATATTTCATGTCTCTAATTATTTGTTTTATGTTCTTGGTATTCAGAAACATAATGGTGTCACGTTATAATCATCATAGAACAATGAATGTTCCTTGAAGATATCATGATATTAATATTGAAATAAGGGAGTGATGTCTCGAGATCATTTTAATTAATGAATAAATAATAGTAATCCCTGAAGGTTTTTGTAATCTAAAAATAATCATATATATGTTTATTAATAGACATCATCTAACTGGTGGTGATGTAAGTAGTCTACCATTCCATAAAATTCCACTTAATAATCGATGGAGTAGCATTGGAAAACTAGTGGAGATGAATAGAGCCCCATTTTAATAATCCTCACCGACCATCTGTTAGGGGGTCACTGTCCATATTGTGTGTTTATAAAAATCAGAGAGACCAAATGCAACCACAAGGGATACCTGGTGGTTAATTATGGGTATCTAGAAGCATCAATGCAATATATCTAAGCAAGCATTCAATGGTGGTAAATATGAATTTTTTTTGGTAATATTTGGGTTCATTACCATATAAAATTTGAAAATTTAACAAATGATTATTGTTGCTATAAATGTACATCATGGTTTCTATAAATCTAACCTTCTGTGTAATTATTCAATGTTAATGTTCTATGCTCACCAAATTTCATTTTACAACTCTCTTTTGAAATTTTCTCTCCCATTCAATAAACAATATGACATTTTTGTCAAAATATTCTCAATGTATCAACAGTTTGATACTGGAAATGTATTTATTCTTATTCTTTTGAGATATTTAAAATCATGAAAAGTAACGGTTTCTTCTAAAAATCTTATATTCTTCCAATTTATTCTATTATCAATGCTCACTACCATTAAATTCAGGGTCGCAAATTTTCCTACCAAAAGATCTAGAAGGTATGTATGTTTTTTATATGAGGTTTCTAAATATAATAATTAAAAATACAATTTATACTATAATTTTAGTTCATTTTTACAAAATAGAAATATAGGGAGATTTGGTATCCTCAAAACAATTAGAGTTGAGGCAATAATTTATTCAGTCATCAAATAATTTAAGAGGTAGATGTAAGGGATCATAATGAACTATATCCATACATATTTACCAAATTTTTATCCTTAATTAATTTTTGTATTTTTATTTTTATAATGCTTCGATTATTTTATGTAAAAAATTATTCATTCAATCAATAAACATAAATTCCTAATTTACAAATAACATTTTAATTTATTCTTATAAATTTATTAAATATATTGTTATATATTTTATATCTCATTTTTTTAATTAGTAACATTAAATTGTACATAATTATTTATTTATATTGAATATTTCAATATGTATATTTTTTAATTTTGTGTTTGTGATTTTTAATTTTTTAATGTAAAATATAACCCAATATTATCATTTGTGTGAGGGAAGATATATAAGTTCTATAGACTGAGGTTTTAACCTATCAGATCACTAATTATGATACTCTTGTAGTTTTACCATCACATCAATAATGGGTGGTACGACTAAGTGTACACAGGTTTCTTACTATTGCGCAGTTGGTAATGCATAATCATATTTTTTCTTAATTTTCATGATAAACAATGATTTATTAATAAAACACACTAGTTCTTGTGATATAGAATGATGTTAAATTTGGTTGTTTTATATTTTTTCTTTTTAATTTAATAAGGCATTAGGAATAGACATTGGTGATCTAATTTATATGATCTTAATTTTCCTCTATTTTTATGGAATCATGGTAAGGTGTTGATGATAATTCGGTGGGTGAAAAAGATGACCCTCATGATAAGTCAACAAAATTGTGTCCTAAATTAATTTTCACATGTAACCGGATGTTTTGGTTAGGACTCAACATCACAATATTATTTAGGATATGATGGGTAAGAGTTGGTGGAGAATTATCGTGGATATTATGGTGTGTTTGTGAACTAGGTTTTTGAAATTGAGACTCATGGTTTCGTTGGGAATTAATGATGATGTTGTATAGTAAAATATGAATTTTTTCTATTCATAATTGGAAATAGTTATTTAGAAACCTCTTTAATTGTAATAAATGATGACTAATATTTGAGTTTGAAATAGTGATACCATCAGTGGGAAGCATCATGGTTCATTTTTTGGCCTTTTGATGTAGACTATATGTTATGAAGAACCAAATTCATAACAAACATTTGGAAGTGTTCCCTTTGGGTATTTTGGGATATATAGTATTGGGTGAATTTTATCACGGTGTTTCAATGTGTTTTCACCTGATTTATTAGTTTCATTATTTATGTATCTAATATTAGAGTTAAGTTTTATAGGTGTGTCAAGTATTTAAAGATTAAAAATAAACTTTTATACGTGGTCTACCAATTGATGTATTTTGGGTGTTATTAGTGGATGAACACCAAGGAATCTTGGGTATGATAAGTGTTCTAGTTGAGAGATTGTAAAATCCACGATTATATGAGTTTATAATTTCTAGTGGAAAATACTTTTACTATGTCGTTAATGGGTCTGATTTTAAATCATTAACATGGATAGATATATGAAAATTATAACCTCTTAGATGTTTTATTGTTTTGGGGAATAAGGATCATGGGATATTCATGACCAACATAATAGAACCATGGGGTGCTCAAAAGCTGTGGTTATTATATGTTTTCACTAAATTTATTGTGGCCAAGATAACTAGCTCCTGATTCTAGATAGTTAGTGGACATGTAAAAGATTGCCAATGAACCTTCAAAGGTAAAAATAATAATTCCCCACCCCATATATTTATAAGGTTTATCCCATTTGAGATTGTTTTAATGTAATTTTGAACACCATGTCCTCCATATTTCATCGCCCTCTTCCCCCATGGTTAATTAATGCGTTTAGAGATGATCTCTGATGATTAGAGGTTCCTCTCAACCTCCACCATCCCATATTCATATCCTCCATGATAATTATATAATATTAGTTATTATGGTTATAGATCTGATTGCTGATTCTATAGAATTATGTTGGAATCACCCTGTGTCAATCACGATTTTATAATACATAATAATCAGGTTTCCTGGGGATATCCATGAATTTCATTTAATGGTCATTTAAAGAAGGTATGTTATGCCACAAAAGTATTTTGGGTTTTCTAATATATTAAAATTAAAATTTATAATGTATCATGGAAGCATTATAGGTCCTCAGGTTATTTTGATATTTGGTTCTATAGTGGACCTAACTTGGGTTCTGGGGTGTGATTCAAATGTAGCGATATAATATAGAGAGCATTTTATATTAAATTATAGAATTCAATTTTTTAATTAAGTATTATGAAACAATGTTTAGTTAAATTGGTATAATGAACTGAATTATATCCTCAGATATTTATATGATGAATATATGGACTTATAGAAGTATCAGTGTGATATAATCGAAATATTTTATATTGGAAATTCTTATTAAATGAGGTATATGGTCATTGTTCTATCTCTATTTCATCACGAATCAACTATAAGTTATGTGGTTGTTTCTTCATGCTACTAAATGTGATCACAACTTGTTTAATAATTAAATTTCAATTGTTAAATTAAATGGTTTAATTCAAATGTAAAATTTTAAATGTATACAAGTAACCTTCAGAAATGTAATGTGATAGGGGTTATAAAATACTCTTTGTGTACTAGTTTTATTTCTTTGATTTTGAAATATTGTGGACAAGCCTATTATTATAATTCCCTTAAAAATATATATGTAGACTGTGTGATGCTTGCTGATATAATGGGGTGTGTGAACATACATAGAATGTTCATAGTCATTAGATGGTTTATATTGATTTTCTCTAGATGATTTCATGTGGGGCTAGACCCATGAGGCCCTGATATCGGGTTGTAATTATGACATTTTAGAGGGGCATAAAATCCTATCTGATGGGATATTATCCAAGAGACTTACTTTTCCTTAAGGAAATCAACTAGGCTTCCTCTTCCTATAAAATGATCATAGAAACCACTATAGATTCCCCAACTCATAGGTGACCCTGGCTGGGCTTCTGAGTCATTGGAACAGGTGGTTATAGTGTCACATTAGAACATACCCATTTACTGTGACCTAATAGGTTGGGTATAGTTATCAAAATATTAGTTATGATGACCAAATATATTCATTCACACTTATTTTTATATTTATAAAAATAATAATTCTATGACACAAATAGTTTCACAAATTAGAGAACTAATGATATAGTGACTCTAAGGACTATAAATATATACAAACCATATTAAATATTTCCATAATTAAAACAAAAATAATCTATTCAAGATTCCATATATGTTATACTGATCTCCATAACATTTTGGATAAAATCATCATAAATTGGTCACCTCAAACACATAGTAGGGGAAAACATATCATTATTTCATTACAGTTCAGATTATAAGAATATTATGAATCCTAATTGTAGGATAAATATCACATGGAATGAGAATTGAATAATAATTATAGTCATTATATAGTTATATGATGTCTTTTGATGTAATACAAACACTAATATACTATGAAAAAAACGTTTATAATCATGTTGCATCAAACATGATTCAAGGAGCATAATTAAGCACAAGATTATCATATAAGAGTGTGGAATACTAATATGTATAGGAACTGTTTTTTGGGGAAACACATCATGATATTAATTACATTTTAGTATTTAGATAATCACATGATTACATTATGGTCTCTAGATAATCCTCTCATTTACCCATGGTCTTTGGATAAATCTACTCATGTACCATCTTGTTTGGGATAATCATACCATGTAGCCTTTAGACTGTGGTAAGTCCTTTTACCTGACCATTTGAGATCATGAAATAAAAAAATTTCTAATTAATTGGAGGGAATATAGGAATATATTAGTAAATAATCTATACTTTTCTAAAACTTGAAAAATATCATTATGAATATCATGATGGACCTCTATAAAATAAAAAGTGTTTTACACCATTTACATATGGTATCCTGGTGATTTTCATCCATAATGTGAATGGATGATACCCAAATTCTAATTACCAGATAAATTTGTTATAAAATAATGATAATATAGAGTTTCGAAAAAATTATCATCCAGGAAAATATATTCGTTAGGGATATAGTGGAAAATAGAAATGAAATCATAAAAAATCATTATAGAAATCACCTTTAATGTTAGTATTATAGGTGATGTAATGGGTCACAATAATTTTACTTTCATATATATATCACATCTTAAAAATTTAAAATAATATGTTTTAAAAATTAATATTCATAAATAAATCCTTGTAATATAGTATTGAATATGAAATTTTGGATTCAAAAATCGTATATAAAAATGGTTTAAAAACATTTTTATTAGAAAAGAATCTTCAAAAAATGTCCCTTGAATATGACATAATAGTTTTAACTCAGTGGAGTGAATTCATTGTAAATAACATAATTTTGTTTCAAAGAGGTCAATTATAGATCCTTAAAATTATATAATGGTAATAATTACAAATATAGAGGAAAATATAAAACATTATATTTAGATAAGATATGAAACAATTATTTTATTTTGAAATACATTTACTGAAAATCCTGTCATAAAAATACATAAAAGCATCCCTTCTGAAATAGTTATTGGAAGATTGTAATGTCACATAAGACAACAAAAATGTCAGTCTTCATTATATAAATGATAAAATTTATTGAAAATGAAAATATATACACTGAGGGGAATCTGTCATTGAAGAGGAAGTGAATATATTTTAATAATGATATACATTCGATTAATAATTTTACCAAAGGTAAAAATCAATTTATTTAAATTTCATATTTTCTATAAGAAGAACATTATATATAACAAAATATAATATTATTTTTTACTAAGAGAATAATTAGAGAAATAAGTTCAAGAAGAATCATTTTAACTCGAAATTGGAAGATTAATTAACAAAACAACATTATGACTTGGTTATCCATTGATTCAAATTACATTTAAAGAGATAAAAATATATGGATCCTAAAATCACATGAATAAAAATAACATGGTAAAATATTTTAGTTAGGATCTCGCATAATGTATCAGTGATATCATAGTTCCCATTAATAAATATATATTATTGAAATGATTATGATACATGAAATCCATAACATGTACATTTTTATAATTGTCCACACTATAACCCATGTATAACAAAATTCAACATATAAATCAATTATTTAAGAAATATATATATATATATATATATACATATTTAAATATGTTTATTAACATCATTTACCATTATTCCCTAAATTTATATTAGTCGGTTTTACCTATTTTCAATATTTTTTTTGAGTAATAGTGATTATTTTTCACATGCTTCATAATAGCAGTGTTGTTCGTCATTAAAAAACGAATGTATATCACTCTGAGAATATAAATGTTAAATTAATTTACTTTTTAAAATTCTTTAAAATTTCATTTTTCAATTTATAGTGGTTTTGGTCATGATCCTTATAGATTAATTAGATCATATTAATATATCAATGATTCGTAGTACTCGAAGGGTGTTTTATTAAATAAATAGTTATGTCTTTATGTATATTTTAAAAATGAATAAAATATTTGTTTATTTATTTATGTTGTATATTATAAAAAAATAAATTCAAATAGTAATCCATGATATAAATTTACATTATTTTTTATGTTTATTTTTATTCCCATGAAAATAATAACATCACATAATTAATGAATAATTGTTAAGGTATTAAATTGGAATATCATTATATGAGATGAATAATGATAAAAGTTTTATATAAATTTAAAATTTTGAAATCCAATATAATATTTTCAAATGATTTAATGAATTCATTTTTTATTAGAATTTTTTTTTGGATAGTTTTATTTACCATAGTCGTTTATTATTAATATTATTTATAGGTAGTAAAATATTTCTATAAAAACCATTATAATTTCATAAATATCATTTCAAACCATTAAATTCATTATCTTTACTGATCGTATAAAGAGTTTGTGAAAATAAAATTGAAATCAAATGTTCCATGAAGGTGGTAGTCAAATATTACACATAGTTAATAATTCATATTACATATGATGGTGGAAACAAGAAATATATTTTATCCTTTAAGAATATAATATATTTAATATATACAGTAATATAATTTTACACTATATAGAACTGTGGATATTTGTTATTTCATATGACCCCCATATTTATATTTCCTTTATTTGATGAAGATGTTTTATTTTCCCTTTTAATAATGTCGGATTACAACAATTGAATTTTAAAAATAAATACCTTAATTATCATCCACAATTTTTGATTCAAGGATATAGATAATAAACATTAATGACCATCCATACATGGAAGTGATGGAAACAGATATATGTTATATCATAGAAGCAATAGTCTCGACAAGGCCCGATTGACTATTAAATTTTTCAAAATAGGAATGAGAATATTAGTAAATAATTGTACCATTTTTAAAACAACATACCAGTATTATAATAATAAAGATGTTATAATTATATGATGTTGTAATGGATTTTGAGGATGAATAATTACTCATAATTATTTTGATTTGATAAATGATTGTTTATAAATTTATACCACACTACTTGAATTATCCCCATTGGAACGAGGGAGAAATCTTGGAGGGATGGACTTTTGAGAAGCCCATAACATCATGAATATGATATTAAATGTTAAAGATATGTTTAGTTATAGTAAATAGATATATTTATTGTTTTTTGGGATTCTAATTGAGGATAGTATTACCACATTATATGTGGAAAATGATATCATTTTTTTAAATAAAAATAATATTTCATAATTGGAAGAGTCTATCATTGAATGTATCTCTAGAATTAGAAAATAATTAATTTTTTAATTGATATGATCTCAAAATAACTCAAACAATAACTCCTTGACACATTTTAAACATTTTTTTCTGTCTTTATATCTTGGATGAAACCATTTTCACATTTTTAATTTTCACTAAGGTAACTTGTTTTTTAACAAAGTAATTTATCCATATTCTTTAATTTTAGATTACTACATATTAAATAATTTTCTAAAAATGAGTCAATATAATAAATCATTTATATTGTAATTTTTTTCATTAATAAAAATTAATTTGAAACTACTAAATGTATAGTGTATTCGAAAGATGTTTTTTTGGGAATATATCTTATATTCTGAAATCTCAATTATGGGACTATAAACTAAAAATAAAATTTCTAAATTTATAAAAAAATAATAAAATACATATATGCTCATAGAAAAATGATTTTTAATTTTTAAGTTAATAATTATATATTTATAATAAGATAAAAGTAATATTTTACATAAAAATGGTATTATGTTCTATTCATCAAAAAATCAATATTTTTAGAAAAATAAAAAAATATTGAATTAATACAAAATTGATAAGAGTAATTGAAGACTAATGTCCATTTTGTAAAAATAAAACAATTTTTTTTTGAAATTTATCTTTTTAATGAAATAATAAACTACTTGAGTTAAAAAATAACTTTATAAAACCTTTTAAATTCTTAGAAAATTATAAAAATAATTCATATCTTATTGATTTTAATATGTCAGTTAATATATTTAAATATTATAGACTATATAATGATCTTTTTTAAGAGATTTGTTTATATTAACTAATTAATTAATTAGTAACTGATCATTTGAAATCCTTTTACATATTAAATCGTATAAATTATAGACCCTCTAAATTTAATAATATTTGATTTGTTAATATATATTCATTTACAAGAAGTTTTCATATTGTTAAATTTGATAGCTAATAAATATGATGCACCTCATTTTACATTAATCTTGTGTCTTGATGATGCTATTAAAAATAGATTTATTAAATAAAATATATTATAAAATATTGACATGTCACCTTCCACCCCCCCCCCACCATAAAATAATTACATTCCCAGAATTTCATGTAGCATTTACAAGGGAAAATAACTATATATATAGAAGATATATGTATATCATGATAGAATCTCAAATTTTTTATCAACAATATTTGGAGTTATATCATTTTCACATAGGATAGTTTAATCCTTATATTTATTTTTTCTCCCATTATTTGAGCTAAACATCCCTCATTATTACATATCATAACTCCTATAATAGAATTATTTTTGAATGATAGCTCAGAGTCATCCTTCAACCAATAGAGGATCGTAGATTGGTTTAACATTGAGAAAATGATTTACCTGTTATGTAGAATAAGATATATTTTATATCGACATGGACAATATATTTCAAAATAAAAATTTAATTCACCTGAATCATGGAAAAAAATAATTTCATAAATCATGTTCTATAGACTTCAACATTGGATAAAATAATAATTAAAGATAATGTCAAATATATGTGGTGTTTATTTTATACTCATTGAAAAATTAGTGGTACTAATAGGGTTTATATAAATCTATTTCTATTGGATATCCACAAATATATGGTGGGCTTTAGGTAAAAAATATATCTTTATTTTTCATGAAATTAATACAATAGTAAGAATAATATAGCCATTCCATTGTATCAACATTAAGGAGGTTCCAGACTATTTAATCATTATTATGGGTTTGGATAGAGAATATTATTGTATAATCCCAAAAAATTATACATTTATCACATTTCAAATACTTTAGCAGCATTTCATTAATCCACTGCCTCACCCTTGGTCAGTAATCATGATCTCAGTGGCCAATCCATCATCACATAAATTTATTTTTTCAATTGGAGACATTTCATTTTGTACTTCAAAAAATGATATTTATAGGTAGGTGGGTGAATCTTCTTTCCTTCATCATTTTCATCACATCATATTCTATTAAAATCCATAAATTTATTTATTTATGTGCCATGTTTTTTGGAAATAGTCATTTTTTAATCATATATCGAGATATATGGGAATGAAAGAACAAAATTTTTCTGACACCATATTCTTAATAATTTGGTTGATCATTATAAAAAATATCATTTCCCATAATGTTGATTTTTATCATATTTCCACGTGCCATTTTCAATTTTAAAATTAAATAGGAGTTAATCTAGGCTACATTAAAGTATACACTCTTAAAGACATATCAAAATATAATTTCATGAAAAAATTAAACCTCAAAATATAATAATAATTATAAATAATTTATTATCTTTATGTTCAACCACATCCTTTCTTAGTTTAATATATTTTATTATATGCTAGTTTCTCTCATATAAATAATAAAAATTAATTAACATACATGAATTCATAATGGATTGTGAAGAATGTTTAATTAACCAAATAATATCCTGTGAGGGTTACTAACAAAGAGTGAATTATTATACCGATAAATTGTGAAATATATTGAAGATCATGTAAATCATCAACAATCATTTTTCAACAAGGTTATACCTAGGTATATATCTACCACATACCCATCAATTTTTATTGACCTAGTCAAGGATGTGATTTTTAGAATAATCACATCATCTCTAATTTACCAAAATATTGGATGTTAATATATACAATGAATTATTTTGTAGACATATCCATATGGGTTTAACTACTGTTTTATAATTATATTTACCTAAAATGATTTCATTAATCATCAAAAACAATAAAACCCACATATGAAAGAAATAATATAGAACCCTACTAAACATATACATTTACATCACTTTGTTACATTAATAAAAATTCTACCTCACAAATAGAGACCAAAATAAGATAACCAATGGTGTAGTTTCATTGAGGACTAGAGACATCATTAACAAATTTTAACATTACAATATTAATGATGTAGACTATAATCCATTGTTATCATATCAAAATCTAAATACAACACTATTATTTTTCAGAATGGAAAAACTTTATTGAGGTGAGATCTGATACCTAGTAAGGAGAAAATTATCAATATTTCATAAATGGGTTGATCATAAAAATATTGGGAAATATGAGCATGGGAGAAATATATTAATTAAATAGAATGGAAAAATAATTATATTACAAAATACATAATATAAGGACATGTAATCTCAAATGAACAATCATATACCATATAAAATGTATTTTGAATCATCAGACAATACATATGAGTCAAATACCAAAATTAAATGAACAATATTATTAAAAAAGAGTGTCAAAATAAACAAATTTAATAAATGGTATTTAGGGATAAATACAAACACATTTATCATATATTATGATTTGGGTAAACACCAATGTAATATACAGGGCTTGGGAATGTCCTCTCAAGTAATCATACGTTTAGGATAAAACTACTCATATACCTCATTGGCTTCAGAAAAATCTAACAATAAACCCTTATCCTTGGGATAAATTATCCATTTGAACATCAGAATGGGATAAATATATTTTTTATACTTTTTCTTTGGTTAAATACCCTTGGAAATCCGTTGACCTAGGATAAATCCTCTTATGTACACTTATGAACACATGAGATACAAACATTACCAATTCAATCAGGGTCTATATTGGAATCCACCATTAAAAAATCAATGCATATTTTTTCACATGAAAAACACTCATTAAACACTTCACATTTAACACATGGAATTAATATTGTGATTCATAACATTTCTATATTGAAAAAAAACAATTCCTTAAATAATATAACAGATTGATGTAAGAAATTGAATCATTGAAAAATAGTATATAATAATTACAAATAGAGGGTTATACCATTCAAAATACATTTTTGGAAATAATTTTTTTAGAGAGAAAAGAAAAATTATAGTGAAATAATATGAGTTTTGTAGAATTTTTTTATCATTTATATAAGTGATGAATTTTGGGATTAAATTAAAAATAGATTTTCAAAAAGGTAAAATTTTATAAATTGAGAAGAAATAATTTTAAAAATAATTATTTGGAATTAAACAATAGAATAAATTCTATACCATGAAATAAAGTTTTAGAAAATGTTAATGGAATAATTTGTGAACATATTTACATTTAAAAATAATCATCAATAATTGAGCCTTGAAAAGTAAATTATTTTTTCAAAAAAACATGAAGTTAATGTTTCAAAAATAATCAATTCGGTAAAATATGAATCATTAATATATATTATAAATAACATAAAGGATATTATAAAATATTTATTAGTGGAGGAAAAAATTCCAAATTTTGAATGGATGTAATACTTTCAAATGTTATTGAATATCGTAGCTGAAAACACACATCGAAAAACATATTATTGAAGCATACCCTAAAAAGTAGTATTAGAAACTATGAAGGTTAAATGTGATAAAAAATATGTTTCATTTCAAAATATATAATAAAAAATTTAATGGAATAGAAGATGTGGACAAATAGTGGAAAACCTCATTAAAGATGCTGAAAATTATTCCTAATAATGTTTTACATGTAGAGTAATAATGTTATCATGGTAAAATATTTTTGGTTAAATTTAATTGTCCTCCATAGTAGATTTGAATGTATAATTAATAGAATATTTTGTTAGAATAAATATATATTGTATAAAATAAGTTAAAAAAGAATTATTTCCACACAATGATTGTTGGTGAGTTACCAAAGAAACTTATAAAATTGGTATACATTAAATGATAACCTATTTAATGAAATAAAATTATATGACTATCAAAACCCCATGAAACACATGAAAATTGTAAAATATATTCGGGTCAAGGGAATATGATGTCCAATTTCTTCCAAAGGTTGATTGTGGGGGTTTAGATGTTTGTGAAGTCATTCCCGTGATGTACACCATTTTTTTCTTCAACAGAAAATCACAATGGTTTCCACATCCATAACTCATTAGAGACCTGGTTTCCCAAGATAGGTGGTCAATTGGGGTTTAATACATAATGAATCATATGAAATCATATTGGTCTAGAGGATAAGAGTTCAGTCTCATCACACCATTGGGGGATGATAATTGTTTCCTACTCTGGGTTTGTATTATCTATTTATGATATGTTAATAAATCTCTTCCTAATCCAATCATGGGACCAATTACCCGATAAAAATGATCATCAAATGAAACATTACAGATGTTAAGTGAGATATGTTAATGAGCCCATAAGATTGTTTCTAAGGTTATTCATCCTTTCGTATTAACAATTACCTACATATATATTGAATCCATATAACTAGGAATTTCACAGTGTACCACCATTTAATGGGGATATTAATATCTTAGGGATGTTATTTTATTTTTATGAGGTTTCATATTTATCATGTTTATAATTGGTATAAAAACTCATTTTGTTTATTAAACATTTTTAGTTTAGCTTCATGATGAGTGGACAGATATAAGGCTATATATGCATCGAATTTTGATCTTGATCCTTAGATTGGTGCCCTACTTATCCCTCATATGATGGTAATTATTGTCTTTATAGTTTGATCACACCCTCGAGACATACCCCAAGGTGGATTCCATTATATGGGGGTAATCATATCATACCCAAGAATGGGGATTACTCAGTGTGTTTTCTCTTGGTAGTAGAGATTAATGATTCAAGTCAGATGACCATTTCAAATCCCTTAGCCGATATGAGCCATGCTCGGTGTGAGAAATTGGGGTTAGTAATTAATCAGTCCCACAACATCAGGATGTGGTACATAAGAATTAGGGAGTCCCTTATTGGGTGATTGATATTTTTCTAATGACTTATGATGGTGTTCGATACATGTTGTTTGTTGAAGAAATCATAGTTCTTGAAATACAGTTGGATTCTCAATGTATTGATGGATAATGATGATTGATATCCCCATATGAGAGATTGGATCCTAATGGATAGAAAATCTGATATATGAAGGTAATTATAGTGTGATGGATTCTCATTGGATTGTGGAAATCATAGAGGTTTCCTACATATCTTTATTATTCAAGGAATTAGAGTTCTCATAATTTATTTGAGGTAATGATCAAGTATGTCCACAAAGAATAATTATCAATTCTCAGGGTTTCTGGTTAACATGTATGAATGTTTTTCCAGACATGTCCTAAGGGTTTACCAGACATATCCATGATTTCTAGAAGAAAGTTTCATGTACAATCACATAATATAGTTAACATTTCCTTGGTAGGAAATATGATACAGAGAGAATTTCCAGAATACATAACATGATCATGGATGACATGTTTGGAGAATGTTACATGATTTTGTGGACTTTTTCAGGGAAAATCATGAGACCGATCTGACATCCCCTATTGCCATCACAAGACCTACCTGGTATGACCCAGTGCCACTACATGGCTTGGGTGACATGTTTGGGAGTAATCATAAGGTTTAGTAGGTAGGACTAAAGGACATTATGATATTTTATTGTCAAGGATGAATGATATCATGAGATATGTGTGACTTTCTAAGAGGCTATTGAATAATTTTCATTACAGTCCAATGGACTTAACATGTTCAATGAGACTTATCAAGAATGACATATGAAAGGGGATAAATTTTTTGGTGATGTTTTATAATATGGGTAGGTTATGAGAAATACATAAAAACATTTTATTCGTCATTTAATACATATCCAATATTTTTCAATCTTTATTCAAGCCATTAGAGAATATGTTCCCCATGTTGTGTCTGGTTTATCTTATTTTGGGTTTTGTTTGACAGAATCATCATGTAGGAACTCCTTATAATTATTTTACAAATATGATGTTATCTAATCACGTGATCTATAAATTGATCATTTCAATCATCTATTCATGTTTTGTGATCCCTCAGGATTTTTTTGTAGGTTTAAATTTTTTGTTGAAATTGTGATCATGTGAACTTTCTCTCCGAGAATTATTTTCATGCACTCTTGATGTCGTGTATGTATTTTTTCGATTAAATATTTGTGTGTGTGTGTGGGGGGGGGGGGTGATTATAGCCCTCAATTCCCATGTTATAAACTATATTCAATAATTTTAATATTGGGAAATTGAGTTTTCCCTATTTGATGTATTTTTCTGTCATTCACTTTGCATCATACTATCGTAGGTTGTCCATGGTGTGTTACTTGATATTTGGTGACCATAGGAATGTTCTGAACTCAACCAAATTGTTAAAACATGGATGATCCATGCTATTTTTACTAACCATGCTGACATGATAAATATTATTTATAGATTTTGGCATATATTTTTTAACGTCTTCACGAGATCAGGATACCTATTAAAAAGAATTTTCTTAATGGAATCTCACATGTCAGGGGTTATTTATGATACTAAAATGGCTTTTGAAGGGACCCTCTTTGAGATTAGGTGGATATGTATAATGTAACACATGAGATCATATTTTATTCTTGGAAGAGATTGTATGAAAAAATTTCAATTCCACTTCACGTGATTTATCAACCATTACCCTTTTTATTTCAATATTTATTCTTAAAGGGTGGAGATATTCAAAAGATGTGTGGGTGTTGTCAAAGACAATTTCTCCACTTTACTTAGATGATTCACATGTAAAATAATGGATCTTGTGTTGATGTGTGAAAATTTTTAGGACCATTACCCCTCCTATCTTTGGCACATCACATGATCAGTGATGGATCTCATGATGTCCTGCCAGCATTGTAAAAAATAGATTCTCTTCATGTATATGGCACATAACATGATAATCGAAGGATCAAATAATGAAATTCAATAATTTTCAGGTAAATCACTCTTCTTTCATTTAGTTCATTAATAACTAATGATGGATCTGATTATAACATGTGACAAATTCAAATGAAAATTGCAACTTTTATTTTTGTATCTAAGGTGTTATCACATGACTTTAAAATTCACATCTGATTGAATAAATGTATATAACATGATCATTGTAAAATAGGGCCATAAAATAATCCAATAGAAAAATATATGACTCCTGGGATAAGGTTATTTTTCCAAAATCAAAATCCACATGAATCATTACAAAACCAGGGGTTCATGATTCATGTTCAGGGTTTTTGTTAATGTTGTATGTCTGAGAGTTTTTATGTCAAAGTTGATGTCATGAATGAATGGAGAGGAGTCTCATGATAATGTGTCCATGTCCAAGTCAAATAAGTATGTACAAATCCTTGTTTTTTATGGAATCATGAGACTATGATTGAATTATCGATGTAAAAATATAATCAAGGGAGAAAGGATTCATGTAGAAAATCACTGCATGATTTGGTTACATAACCTAAACTACTTGAAGGTTTCCAATAGCCAAGGGTTTCCAGGAGGGAATCACATGACTTTCAAATTATTACATGATAGTGTAATGGTGGTAAGAAGATAAAGTATCTCATATATATCCCTTCTCATTCCCACAACACTCTTGCATGGAATCTATAATATATTCACACAATTATATAATGTTTGTCTTAAAGCTTCTCATTTTGGCATGAATAATAAATGCATTTGGTGCAGACATAAATCTAATTGATATGATCCACAAGTTTTCCATCCTTGTTTCTCTTGTGGGGATTTCATGGTGCATCAAAAATAATAATTTATTCCTTGAATATGAATCATCTTTTTACTATTCACAATTCTACACATAACCAAGTATATAGTTATTTAATATACTTTGGGAAATAGGTATGACTATGATATGCACTCAGTTTGATGTTCGTATGACATGTAATATATAACCGCAACATATAGTTTTTATCATTGTGTGTGTATCAACACTGAATGGTATCCAATCATCCACACATGATAAGTTATGGGGTTCCTCGACACTTTATAGGATAGGTTATATAAACCCTCATCCTTCCACAAGACTGGTTATGCAAGGCCTTGTATTTTACCCAAGATATGAATTATGATGCCTCATGTGATATTCTATATGTAATACATTATATGGAATAACATTTTTGGGGGATTTAGATGATCTATATTTCCTAGAAAGTGATATAAATTTTCACCTATTTGGTATATTCCCTCAAAAATAGTGATCTTCGTGTATTTATAGATGATGTATCAGGCAACAACTACTCAATAGAGAATGGTGGTGGGTTATGCAAACACACTCATCCATCTATCACATAGTTTTACACATCCTCTGATATAAAAACAATTCACCATATAGAGATACCATTGAAAAACTAAATCTTTATGTATTATTCATGGGACATACTTTTATATTTTAATGATCTCATAAACTCATGTATTTTTTAATTATAGCATTAGACACATCAGGAGTTCCATGTATGTGATGGGTTGTTTCATTACACACGATATATTCATGAAACTCATTTTAAATGTGGGTTTTGATTCTGAATTATATACACTCATATTTATACCCACAAAAAACTACTTCACTCAATACTATGTTTTTATTGATGACATAATATTTTCTTCATATAGTGAAATCTGGATAATCATCCCATAGTTATTTTCCAGATGTTTATCCACCCACCTAGCTAAGAGGGTGTGATAATTTTCTTCTTATGTGACCAATGAGACCAATACCCAAGTCATTTTGTCAGTAGATGAAGGTGAAGTGGAAGGAGATCCTAGACATGTGGAACTATATGTTATTCTCATCAATTTTAGAAGATAAAATCGCATTGCATAGTATATTCACATTATTATAGACAATTTTGAAGAATTTTTATAGAATCATTGCATGTAGTATGGATGAACTTGTGTTTGAAGATAGTGAATCTTCTGGTCATTATAATCATTAATGAATCTTTTTCTCGACAGCACCACAAGTGGGATACTCCTAATTAGGTAGTATTTTCTTTATAATTTGATATCAAGAAGAACTTGTCTAATAGGTCATGTGATTCCTCTACTTTAGGTGTTGGAGACTCGTGTGTGAGAATCCCTTCTAAGCTATTTATCGTGGTATACATGTTCCACAATCTAATCCCACATGTGAACCATCCTTGTCACATTTTGTTGCCATATATTCTGTGTAGAGGATTTTCCCTATCCCTTGGGTGGATATAAGTTCACATTATCACATTATTATGGTCTCAACCATCTTCACATGATCATTTAAAATATTTCAAAAGCAGAGATATCTTACAAATCAAAAATATAATATTTTATATGACATGCCTCATGATTTTAGTATTGTTCACATGAGAATTATCTCTAATCTCATGACCCTTAGATTAATCATGTGAAGAATTTGTGATATGGTATTCACATGTTATTTAAATCTTTAAACTTGATCATCATTTGAAGAATCCATCATTCCACGGAACACGACCAATCCATGTAAAATTTCATCCATGGATTTGTATAGATAGGTGAACGTTATTTTCATGGCTCAATTATTGGAGATGGTTTTAATGGAGGTCACTGAATAATTGAGAAAACATTTGGTTTCATCCTCCAACCAGTGGAATTAGTGTAAATTATAGATAATAATAGGTAATTGATTACACATGGGAATCTTCAGATGGATCATATCAATTTGGTTGAGTAGTTGACCTTATTATAATATTTTATATAGGGAAAATGTGTATATCCAAAGCCATACCACATTAGTTTCACGATTGGTTGGGGAGCACATAATATCTTTTCCTAGATCCACTGGTAACTAGAAATTATTGATGTGATTCTTTCCCGACTATCTCTGGAATTGAACAATGTCAACCCTCTCTTCTTCAACACTATCATACCGAGGTGTAGATATTCTCATATTGTATGTGGGAATGGCACACCCACAATTATAGTATGTTCTAGATTGGCATGCAAGATCTCTTGGCATGTTTGAGTAAAATCCACTATGTGCCTAGGTTGAGCTAGTTGGGTATTTGTTTGGCACAGATCTATAACATATTTTGACCAAAATTGACAAATCCATGAAAAATATAAATTAAATTTCTCTAAATTCACACTTTTATAATACTTGATGGACATGTTTAAGCTGTATAATTATGGGTGACAATAAGATTCCCATAGAAATATATTCATATGGAACAAAAATTATTTGATTCTGATGTAATCACAAATCAAATTGTCGTGTACTTGAACTTCTTATGGGCCTCTAATCTCCATTAAATGATTTTACATAATAGATGTCCCCAATATTTCCATGATTGGAGTTCTATTAAATGTGTGGTTCTCTTCCACGTGAATGAACATAGCATTGATACTCTATATTTGAGAGTAGGTACACATTCCAGGATGGAAACAAGATTGATATGAAATGTGATTTTCTTTTGGATCCATGACATGTTCCCTGGTCATCTCTATTCACAAAAAAGGGAAATAGTATAAATTTAAAATATAATTCTATGGTGAAAGAATCGTATAATGATCAAGCACATATTAAGGGAACATGGGTACATAAATAATAAAACCTATGATAAATTATATTATGTAGATCAAGCTTATACATAATAAGGGGAGTGTTATCTTTTTTATGATGACATCCATAGAGAGACTCGGGAATTTGAAGGATAAACCTTTTTCTAAACATTTTTAATTAATGGATATTCCTAATGTTACATATTAATGTCCATATTTTACTCATTCATGATTAACATCATATTTCACTAACATGATTTTCTATAAAGCATCAGAGTTCCCATTATTTATATGATATCATGTAAACATGAATACATTGAATTTCAACTTTAAACCAACAAAAATTTCTCTTTGGAAATTATCACAAATGTTTATGTGTAGGAGATTTATTTTTGATTTATCTTCTCTAGCTATATTAATATTACCCCATTCAAAGATTATATTTTGGAAAAATATATGTATTAGAGTGAGAATGAACTATCATTGGTTGAATTAAATTTATGTAGAGAGAATATATTGATTTTTTTAAGGCCTTATTTTGGGACCCATGATCATTTTTTCTCGTATATTTATATTTTACAAATTTATTTCCATTTAATAATAGATTTTATGACATTGAAGTTATCGATTTCTAATTTTTTCAGCAATCCATTATTGGTTTTTAAATCTTCAAATTTATGTTCCCCTTTTATTTGTGAGTGATAAATTTTCCAAGAAATCACAAAGTGCATGTTCATTGAGCATAGTCATGTATCTTTCCCAATGCACCCTTATCGAGTTTTTTCCTTGGAAATCAGTATTAATATTTTAGTCTAAAAAACATGAAAATTTATGTGATTTATTATAGAGTCATTTAGATCAGACAATCTATTGATGTAGTTTAATTATTTTATCTGGGATTTTACATTGTTGTTAATATACTATTTTCAAAGTAATATTCTTCGTGAATTTTATCCTCATGAGGTGAGGATAATCCATGACGTTTTACATCATGTTTTAATATATTCTTCTGTTAATTTTAGGGTCATACATAAAGGTCATCTACCATGTTGTTTAACAACATGATATAAGTGCATAACTATGCTATAAAGATTACATTCATAATATAACGATATAATATAATATGTAGTTTAATGTTTTTATTCTAGGAATTTTTTGATGAAAATGGAATTTTGTTGACATAATACGGATTACTCACAACAACATTTGGTGTTGTGTTCTATTATACTATTTCTAGGCCTCACAAGGATTGGTGTTTCATTCTTGTAAGAAAAATATGCCTCTGGGTAGTGGGTCCAAATACTTTATCCATTGATAAAGTGTTCAAAAATATGTGTCTCAACTATCTTACAAGGTCTATGAAATATTATAGGGATGGTATTGACAATGATAATATATTTAAGATGCCTCCCGCATGATCTAGTTGACTTTTCTAGACGACATCATATTGTCTGGATAACATGCATGGAAGAAATTTCATGATAATAGAAAACTTGTATGGGGTATGTGCCATGATATATATGGCTTGTATATAGGACATCACAAGACAATGATGGAGTTCCATTTTTCTATCATGAATCCTTTTAAACATGGATAGGTCTGTTATATAATTTGGGATACATGCCCTGGAAATATTACATGATTTGTTTGAATAGAATTGAGTATATTGTGAGGCTTGGGTGCAATGGACGACATACTTCATGAGATGTGGGTTTCATTCCTAGAGGGTTTCATAATATTTTCAGTGCACATCCAAAGGAGATAACCTAATCCATGTTACATGTTGACGGAGTGTCACATTACTTAGGAAATATATCTTTGTGTTCTCAAATTATCTGGGTAGGTCATGAAAAGCACATTAATATCACTGTATCCATTTTCAAAAAATTATCTTGCATGTTTCAATATTTTCCAAAAACATTATTGCATATATATGCTTTAATTAGTGTCTAGTATGTCTTATTTTAGGTTTTTTGTTTTATAGTCGACATGTGGGACTTCCTACACGTAATTTATGTAAAACTATTGAATTCTATAGTTTTATCTATAATGTGGTCACGTTTATCATATATTCATGTTGCATGATCCCTTGGGTTATTAACTAGGTTTTACCTTGTAGAATATATTGATATTGTGTGAACTGATTCTCAGATAAGTCTGATCTTACACTCTCACTGTCATATCTGCATAGATTCATTTGACTCCTCATTTTTTGGTGATGGGGTAGGGGAATTTGTAAGCCTTGAATCCTTAGTTATATGAATCAATTCTTTTTGTGTATCCTGTAATGATGATCTATTGTCAGTGGAGGATTTATGTATCTTTCACTTCGTATGATCCTATTTTAGGACATTCTAGTGGTACCATAAGTTATTCATCAACTACTAGAATTTTCTTCAATCACATTATTTACTAGACCTCTATATATATAAACCATTCCAACTAACCAAGTTGAAATTTAAAATGGATTTTGTAAAGTCGGGATGAAATGTATTTGTGTGAGATCTTGATTCTCATGGGAAGGCATTCACAAGATCGAAGATGTCTTTCCTGGGTACAATCATGAGACTAAAGATTCTTATCAAATCACAAATTATTAGACCAGCATGACATGTCTAATTTCCCTCACATGTCAATGTTGGCTTATCAAGGGTGGTCTCTCATAAAAAAATAATAACCCCCTTCACATTATGTTTATTTATTTCCCTTTTTTATTATTCTTTATTCAATAAGAACATGAGATCTCTCATAGCCGTGGGATTATTTGGATGAAAATCACCATTCTTTTCTATTATCTACCACATAATAAATAGTGGATCATTTGATGTTTTTCATTATGTTTCATGGAAATATTCCTTTCTTGTCTACGGAACCTCGCATTATAATTGATGGATATCACAATGGCATGTGATAATTGTAACAAATGGATTCCCTTATTTCATATAGTGCATCACATGATAAGATATGTATTTTAATGTGGAATGAAATAATAATCATTGAAATCAATATTCTTATCTATGAAATGTTTCCTGACTTGTGATGGAGCTTATGAAAACATGCAAGTATTGTCACAGAATTTAGTAATGCTTGTTTGTGGATTCGAAGAGGCGTTACCTTATTTTATAATATTTATGTTGTCTGAAAAATGGAGATAACATTATCAAAGTCATACGAGTCTATCAAAAAATCAAATGGGCATATCCACGATTAATGGGATTATGTAATGTGGCCAACATCCCAAGATGCATGAATTATCCCTCATGCAAGTGTTCAAGCTGAATGTGTGGGGTTCATGACAAGGACACATTTCTAAGAGTTTTCATGTCAAGGATGATTTCCCTAATGACTAAAGAGTAGTATATTGATCATGGGTTCATGTCCAATTTATATAATGATGATGAAACCCTTGATAGTGTGACAAAATCATGAGACTGGGTTCACATGATCGATGGTGGAACATAATTTGGGGTGAAAGGATTTCTATTACAAGTCATTATATTATTGAATCCCATAAATCAATCTTATTAATGGTGTGTGGTTGCATCCAAATTTACCCTATAGGTATAATTGGTCATTTTAGTATATATACGGGTCGAATCCACAGTGACCGTAGAAGTAATCTCGAGACACTATGATTTGTTGGAGGATGGGTTGTGAAGTGGCTAACTTTATGGTGTTGATTGACTTTAATAAATGGTGATTTGATTTAATTAAAAAAACAAACAAAATTACTTTAATTAAAATCATTAATTATGATAAGTACATCCTATTTTTTCTGTAGGGTTTAATTTGATGTATTTATATTTCATTCAATTTTCTATTTATTGGTTCTTGAGGTATTTATTATGTAAAATAATCCCTAAATATAATTATATGATTTAATCAACACACAATTTCAAGTATAATCACCAATTCACTTAGAAGATCACTGAAATGATCACTCCACAGAATTGGATCGTACTAGAACTCAATATGTGTCATTATTGGAGTCGGTGAAGACAAAGAAGAAGATAAATAAATAAAGGAACTCTTAAAACGAAAAATGGATTTATTAAATTAATAGCATAAAATAAAATTCAATTCAACCAATGTTACTACCTATGATCAACCCATAAAATATTATCCCTCTATTGATATTATTCTATCAATTTTAGCAGGTATTCGACCTAAAGAAGTGGGATTGATGATGAAAAACATTGAAAAATTAAGACTCCACTGTTCTGTGATGAATTCACAAGTTCTTGTGGGAATAAATTAATAAAATGGTTCAATGGTAAAAACATGTGGAGAACTGTAAAAAATTGATGAATAATAAGAACATTTATGAAGATACTAAATGTGAAAGAAAGACATACATGGGAAAATTGACGATACGATTACAAAATGAAAGCGGGAAATTAAAATTGAAAGAAAAATTTGTATTCAAAGAAAAACATGGATGGTAATTTCTTTCTTCACTTGATCAATATTTAGGAATATTATGAGCCAAATAAACACCCCACAAAAATCAATTCCATCATTATTAATTTACAGAGTCAAAATGAGGGTGAAAAAATCTAGGGAATTGGATGTTTCGAAGTTAGCTGGAAAAATCGTCCATATTCATCTCCCTTATTGATATGTGACTTTGTAATTGAAGGAGGCAGAATCCATAGGAATATTAGGAGGAAACTATATTCTTCCATGTGTCTTTTAATTTTGGGAAATTTTTCTGGTCATTGGGTTCTTCCATTTGGATGTTATGATCAAAATGGTGAGATGACTTTATGGGAATCCAAACCAGTCCCACCATTTAAATATTAACTTTGGATCCCTTTATCATCCTGAAAAAAATCATAATTAGCTTCTTCCACAGTTGAATAAAATGATCCCCATATTTGTCTCTATCTTCCGAAAAAAATTAGCTTCATTGGGCATGGTTGAGGCCCCCACTTTTGTTTGATGGGACTTGGGCCCATTATGCATTCTCCAGAAATGTTCTGCGTTCATACCAAAAAAAATCCATCTTCCGTTAAGATTAATCCACCTATACTAGAAGATTAAATTTTTTTAAAACAAAGTGATCAATTATTTAGAAAAATATATTATTGAAAAAATGAATTTAATGTTCTTTATAAACGTGTGATTGATTGGGCCCAGATTTTCATTTTAAACATGAATTGCATTTGATATGAGAAATGAAGTTCAATTTTTATAATGAACTAACATTTATGTTTATGGACTTTGGAACACCTCATTATTTTGATATTAACAATGAATATTATCAACTTTAAGAAGCTACTCACACTCCCCATCATTAGTTATGCTAGTCCCAAGAAAAATGTATCTCAAAAATACGAAATTAAATTAAATGTTTAAAAAAAAGAACAAATATTGCACATAAAAACATCATTCCAAAAAATATTGATAACATTAAAAAATATTTCACACAATATAGGACCATAAAAATATCCCAAGTAAAATCCCATTCTATTGTTAAAATTAATCGTCACATTTTATCCAATTTAAATTTAAGCATGATGATGTGTTCTGCATCATAAAAGACATAGGGCCCATTTTCATGTTTAAGGGGAAAAATGTAAGCACTAGGTGAGAATCACATTAAACATTAATATGAGTATCCATTTTTTTATTTTTTTTATTTTTTTGTTTATTCTTTTAACCACAATAGGTATGAAAAGACTAACTCGGGGAAAGAAAACTATGGATTCACAATTCTCAAGTGTCTTACGCAAAACATATTGTCAAATTCAGGCTCTAAAATAGAGATATAGAGCCTAACTCTTGGCCATAAAACTATGGAGTCACGATCCCCAAGTGACGGACGCCACACATTTGGATAAAAAATTTCTTTATGTGGTCATTTTATTTTGAATTCATTTTAATACGCAAATTAAAATAAAAGTGGCCCAAAACCCTATTATATGATGGAAGGGATCCATGAACTAAAATTTACATCCATGATCCAATAGATGGTCATTGTGGAATTATTATTAAGAGGATGAAAATGTAATCTATGAAAAATCACATAGTACAACCGCATTATCCCAAAACTATGCTCATGAACATAAAAATGCATTCAAATCATAATCATGGAATTCACATTTATTTGAAATTTAGTTTTTATATTTCAAAATATACATTAATGAATTCATGGATAATTGATATATTTTTTAATTGAACTGAGTTTTTTTAATAAAAGACCATTTTTTAGAAATCTAAAATTTTCACTCCCCCCAACATAGAATGAATATACACTTTGATTTGAAATAAAAGAGAAGAGATATATTATAATTGGAATAAAATTGGGGGGGGAGTGATTTTAAATGAAACCTTGTAAAAAATAACCTCATTTTAATTTGATGTCCCATTAACATGCAATTGATTACTTTGGATTTATATAACAAGTAGAATCTTAATGGATGTTTTATGGCTAGGCTTATACTTTTAGAAGGAAAATGTATTATTTTAAATAATAAATATTATTCAGCTACTAAATCTCATAAAATATAGTAGACCACATTGGAAACCACATTGGGTTCCCCTAAAAAACAAAAAACTCACAAAATAAAAATAATAATAAAATGTAAATGTTGGGTTGCCTCCTGGAAAGCAATTAATTTAACATTGTTAGCCCGACATGGACACCCCATATTATCCAATACCAACTATAAAAATTTTAAAGAACCAATATTTCTCCACTTCATTTTGACTGAGATTTATTCATTTTTTTAGAATTTGTTTTATTTGAAAACCCATTTTCAATACGGATTTTGAAAATCAAAGAAATTTCAGTAATGGCTACAAAAATTTGTTTTGTAGTCTTTCCAATGATTTCAAGTGTCATTCCTCCTTTGTGAGATTCTCTATGAAAATTTATGATAATTTAATGTTCTTAGTTATCATAAATTGGGGTATTCATGAGTGGAGAAAGAAGGATCATAGCTTTGTGTTCAGTTTGATTTAATTTTATAAAATAAAAATGGAATATTTAAATGAAAATTAGTTTCTTCTCTAAAAATATTTGAAATAATTGGTTCCTTTTGAAAATATGATTCATCTATATAATTTTCCATTTGAATGTAAAGAGTTGGTATAGACTCAATATTTTTTATCTCCCCCAATTTTTCATTTATTGTTGATTCTATAAAATTATTATTGGAGAAATATTTCAGACACTCAATCCATAATAAAAAATTATCCCCTTGTGAATCATAAAAACTAATTTCCTATTGATTTAAAAACCCTTTACATTTTTTTACCTAATTTATTTATATCATATCCAAAGGTGTGTTATTTTTTAAATTCAAGAGCGGTTTTTGGCATTAAATATTCTTATATGAATGATGATGAAAGGACATCCTGAGTGGGAATGGCTTCGTTAAAATTATTAATTATTTTTACATATAATCTCTAATTTAAACTTTTATATTCATTATATCCATTTTTTCACACAACTATAAAAGTGTTATTTGTGGATAAGTTTTTATTGTATTTTTTACATCATGATATTCATTAAATATGATCTCTTCAATAATCCTCAAGAGGGCTTGAAATTGATCATTTGAACAATCATCATCCCCTTGATTGTACATCTCATCGGGTGTGGGGTATTCAATAATGTTTTGGTCAATTAAATTACTTATGTGAGGTGATTCAAAATATTTATTTCCAATTAGACTATATCATTGGTTTATGATTCTGTATTGAGTATGATAATCCATTGGATTTGACTTAAAATTGGTTTTGGAATTCCTTAGACACACATAACAAAAAAGGGGAATATAGAAGATAAATTTGCGTGAGAATAGAGAATTGGGGGTGAGAAAATAATATGATTTTATAAGGTACTTACATAGGTTCTCGGAAATGGTTCCATGGTTTGGGTGTGCCCAAATTTACCCTACAGGTATAAGCGATTATTGTAGTACATGTAGTGGTAGAATACACATGGACCGAAGAAGTAGCATCGAGACACTATGATTTGTTTTAGGATGGGCTGTGAAGTGGAAAAAATTATAGTGTTGATTGATTTGAAGATATTTTGATTTTATTTCAAGAAAAAAACAAACAATATGACTGTAATTTAAACAATTAATGAATATAGGTCAATTCTAAGATGTCTCTAGGGTTAGATTGGATGTATTTGTTTTTTATGATATTTTTTGTTCATTAGTTCAAGATGTATCTATTAAATTAAATAATTCCTCAAAAAAAACAATCCAATTTAATCCACACATAATTTCAAGTCTATTTACCAATTAACTTAGAGGATAAATTAAATAATCACTCAAAGGAATTGCATTTTACTAGCACTCAAAATTTGTCGTCGTTAAAGTCAGTGAAGACAAAGAAGAAGATTAATAATGAAAGGAACTCTTAAAATGAAGATCAAAATTAAAAATTTAATAACATAAAATAAAATAAAATCCACCGCATGGTACTAACTAAGATTAATCCCCAAATGGTTATACCTCCATTAATTCTATTATATAAATTGAAGTGGGTAGTAGACATAATGAAGATGGATTAATGAAGAAAAGCAATGAAAAATTAACATTCCATTATTGTGTGATGAATTCACAAGTGCTGGTGTGAATAAATTCTAACATTGATTCAATTGTATCAAAGCTTGATGAAAATGGAAAAAATGATAAGAATAATAAGGACTTTTATTATGATACTAAATGTGATAAAAATACTTACAGGGGAAAAAGTGACAATGCGACTACAAAATGAAAGTGGGAAATTACAATTGAAACAAAAAATTACATTCAATAATAAACATAAATGATAATTACCTTCACCTACAGCTCCTTATATAGGTATATTATGAGCCTTAGATACACACCACAACATGGAATTCTATCCCCATTAATTTAGAGAGTCTGAAGGATGGTTAAAAAATCAATAGAATTGGATGTTTCGATGTTGACCAAGAAAATCATTCAGATTCATCCCCCTTGATGATGTGTGAATTTGAGACACAAATTGGCATGTCTGGAGCTATCATAAAAGGAACACATCATCACCCATGTTTCCTCTAAAAGATTTCAAAATATCAGGTCATTTCGTTCTGTTTTTTAGACGTTTTGATCGAAATGGTGGGATGACATTAGGGGAGTTTAGATCGGGCCCACCATTTAAATATTAACTTCAGATCCCTTTAAATTCATGAACAGTTCATAATTAGCTCGGGCCACAGATGAATAAAATTATACCCATAATTATTTCTTCCTTCAGTATAAATTTTAGCTTCATTGGGATTGGTTTGTGGGCCCCACAATTTTTTGATGGGTGTTAATCCCATTATGATTTCTATAGAAATGTACTTCATTCGTCCAAAAAAACTCCATCTTCCCTTGGTATTCATCCATCGATCCTAAAAGATAATATCTTCAAACAAATGTCATAAATAATATCATAAAATAGAAAATTAAAAAAATGAATATAATGTTCTCCATGAACAGGTGATTCATTGTGTCCATATTTTCATTTTCAACATGAATTTCATTTGAGATGAGAAATGATGTAAAATTTCAATAATTCATAAAATAGATGTTTATGGACTTTGGAAGACATGGCTATTAAAATATTAATAGTGAATATTATCCAAATTTAGTTCCTAATTAGTGTGGAGAATCCAAGGGTTCTAATTAGTGTGTCTCATGAGTTTAAAATCAATATTGGAACACCGAAATGTGGTCAGGTTATAGAGTCTCACACAGACATCACTTATCATTCATGAAACACTCATGCAACAAATATATATTATTTTCACATGATGGAATATTAATATCATTTATCTTATCATGTAAACATGGATATTTCTTTCATGAATATCAGAATTCAATGTGAATGATATGATTCAATACGGGTCCTTGATTTTTAATCATTGTCATATATTTGGATGTATTAATTGTATTATTTGGGTCTTGATCAATAGTCATAAAATTTGTGTTCACAATTCCTCACATTACTAGGTATGTGGTAATTTAATAACCTTTTAGTAGGTGGAAAGGCCATGATATTTCCATTGATCTATGTTTGCGTGAATGTTTAAATATATTCGTTATATATTAGTTTTATCATTCTGATCGAATGAACACCTCATGGTATCACAACCCCTTTGCATGATATGTTCACGGTGCATCAACCCTTCGCATGACTTGTAATGTGATTACCTAAAAATTCATTGGAAATATTATGTGGTTTCATTTCTCATTCATGTAAAAGTGTGGAATCATTATTATTTGATCTTCATCAGATAAATATTTATGGGTAATAAACATTATTTGGAATTGGTTTTCTCGAACATTCAAAGAAAATGAGAGATCTTTTCCACCAACCAGAAGCGGCACTATCCAACACGCGATATCTTATATTTATTGACAATTTATAACACTTTATCTAACCCATCTATGAAAGGTGGCGTGTTTATAACCATCCTACTCCATCCATCACATCGACATACCCTGCCTCTGATCTAAAAATAATTCCTTATAAAAAGATAACTTCAAAACACCTAATATTTATGTATTATTTATGTGATTCACATTTTTAGTTTTGTGATCAGATGACCTCATGATGGATTTTCACTATCACATAATCCACTTCAGGAGTACCATGCATGTATTGGGGAGTTTCAACATGTAGAAGATACTATTAAAACTCATTTGTGTAGTGGCTTTTGTTTCTACCATGTATATGGTCCTGGGGATAACCTAAAAAAAACTTCACTCCATACTCTGTTTTCATTAATGATTTCGTATATTCCATGTATGGATAATCTTGTAAATTATTCACATAGAGATTATCCATATGTTCATCCACACACCTAGACATGTGGGTTTCATAATTCACCTCGCAGTGTTACTTTTTAGGTTTGGAGATTATATTATTATATTGGATAACATATACTATTCATATTAGTTTTTGAAAATATCTAATGACTGGTGGAATGAATTTTCACTCTTTATAGATTATAAAATCTGTTAAAAGTGAATATTATTAATTTAGGGAAAAATAATTCTTTGGATATTCATTTAATGATTTATGTTATTTACTAGAAATTGTTAAAAGAAAAAAATAGTATGAAATTGTGTATATTAAATTAAATTATATAAAGTAATTATATTTATTTATATTATTATGTAGTTATGGACTTACACAACGTTGGTAAAATGATCTAGATAAAAAATTATCTTGATATTGTCATTTATATAGAATTGGTTATCTTATAAATCATCATAGATTTATGGATTTAAGGCCCCCAACATTCCATTGATCATTAAATATATTTTGATCAACGAACTCAACCGATTTCTATAAATATTTACTATTTCCCCCATGTCTATTTATTCACATGAAGCACATTTTCATCTACATAGAATCTATGATATGTGTTATTCTTATGACCTATATAAATACATTTGTCTCTTCTTAAGAAGACATTTCAGTAAATATTTTATGATGTGTATTATTCACAAATGTATTTTAAAATATAAAACACATGATTACAATGGTCAAGTTTAAATTGTGAGGATACATATTATTTAAGGTGGTGGAGAATTTAACAGGTACAATTTTTTAAATATTAACATCATATTCCATGGAATTTATGACACACACCACCAAGAATATAAATGATTATAACATACATATTCTTAAAAATGTATTCACTATTTTAAAAAAATTTATTACATTTTATATCGTGTGTTACACCCAACAAAAAATTTCTTCAATATATCGTGTTACACACATGACCATGTTTTAATGAACAAAAATATTATACTAATATTATTAATTAATTTTATAACTATCTCAAAGCCATTATACTATAGGGTATGTAAAGGATTAAATAAATTATGAAAATATAAAATTTATGAACAATTATTTTTTATAATTTCATTATAAATAATTTTTATTATTATTTAAAATTAAAGTAAATGTTTTCGGGGAATCTATATTTTACTAAAATGTAGTTTAATCAGGCTTTAAGTAAATAGTATAATGTTAAATTTTAATATTATTATGAATAAATTATTAAAAAATAATCTTCAATTTTTACATCCACATATCAAAATTATCATTGGGTTACTTTTTATTATTCTTTCAGAAGATTTTTTAATGAATTGTGAAAGGTACTGTATTATAATTCACAATTTTCATTTTGTCTAATAAAGTTTTAAAGAAAAATTATATTTTGAAAATATATTTATAAAAAATTAGTTATATTGTAATTATATTTATTAAATAAAGTTTATTGGATCATTTATATTTTTTATTTAGACATAAAAATGTTGTAAAAAATTGAATATCTTCACTTTAAAAACTTGGTTTTAAATTACCTCTATATGAAATATTTTCAATTAAATACATCCAATAATGTGAATTTAATTTATTCAAAAATATTTCATATTTTAGAAAAAATATTTTTTATTATCTAATATGTTCAACCTAATTTTTTCAAAAATTATTTGCGAAGAAAAAATTAATTACAGTGATTAAGGTAAAAATTAGTTTACAGAGTTGTTAAATGTTGAACATAAAGTATAAGAATGACCCAAAACAAGTCCAACACAGATTTTATGGCCACCGTCTTTCCTTATACCTTCTAGGAACAATATGTTTTCATTATTGGTTACAGGTTACCTGATTAATATTTTGGTTGTAAGTCAATCTTTCAAAAACATACTAGAATTCCACTCACCCCACTAATAAAAGGGAATCCCCTCTCCACTCCAATTTAAATATTAAATTTAATTTTATTAGAAAAAACCTACCAAAATCAGTTTTAAACACCCATATAATATTTAAAAAATATTTGTTTAAATAAATCCAACCTACCAAGGCTTCAGTCTAAACTTATAGATTATTAACGAATAAGAGTTAATGTTATTCAACAAGCGTCTTTACTTTATATATTTATATACCTTGAAAAATGTTTATATAAATGTAAGGACATAATATAATTTTAATCTTTTTTATAAACATATAGTTTTATAATACTTTAATGACCAAAACCATACCCCTTTACAAAAAATGGGTTTCGAAATCTTCATTCATGAGTACGACGGACTACCGCCTCATGACATGATGTCGTTATTTTTCTTATTTCCACCTCTCATGGATAGTCATGCTCAGGGATATAAATTATATATATGATATATATAAAAATATTATACTGATTTATTCAATATATATTTTATATCATTTTACATTCCATTAATTCAGAAATATGATAATATCGCTCATGTTCAAGGTGGACTATAGTCTCGTGAAACGATGTAATTCGTCTATCACTAACACTTCACATGGATTGTGATAAGGATAATGTTATGGATTATATGTAATATTAATGAATTTTATTGTAATATTAATTATGATTATCATTGTTTAAGTAATATATATATATAATTGTTTTTATTTATTTCCTTCCTTTTGGCTCATGTAATGATGATAACATAGTTCATGTTTATGTTGACTACTGCATTCACGATGAAATATGACAATATTTTCATCAACACATAACATTAATGAAATATATAAGTATAAATTATTAAATATATGATATCATAATAATTATAGAATGTTAATATATCACGTACTTACTTTCGATAATGATTGGTGTAAATGGAATCTTTTCTAATTCGTGAAAAAAACCTAGAATCTCTATGAACATAACATACATTATTTTTTATATACATAGTTATTGATTGGATATGAAATTAAAATATAAGAAAAATATGACAATTATATCATTAGTATCATAAAATATATGATATACCTATATATTGTGTGCATGAACCAGAAATGTCAAATAAAGCATGAGAAATCGAGACAATTAATCCCCATAACAACAAAAATAATGAAATATCATTAACTAATGGATGAAAAGATATTATAAAAAAAATATAATATATGATATCAAAAATTCTAATATATTTTTTAAGTTAATTACATGTTCAAACCCAAAATAAAGGTTTTTAAACCATGTTCAACCATAGGGAATCCAATGGGAATGTATTTTATTTATAAATTTCATTTCATTGAATTATATTATAATTACTTAAAAATAATTTATTTTATATTGGGTATATACAGTACAATTGATATGTGATGTCATGAATATTTAATTATTCATGTTATTTAAATTTTCAATTTGAATTTATTCATCTTATGGGATTTGACTTATTGCTTCCCTTTAATTAAGGGATTTCATAACTCCATTCCCATTCTATGGGTTAAACTTTTACATCATTTATGATGTCCTTATAATATTTTGTATAAAATAACTATTCGTTACCATATGTTGTATTTACACCTTCTTATGTGTACTTATTGTTTAAACACATAATTGATTCAATGATTAGTTCTCACGTCAATGTAATTGTTGTTGTAATTATTTATTTCCCAATATCATTATAATCAACATTATTTAACCTTGAATTTTAATTAAAGGAAAATATATGACCATTATCAAGTGAACGAATTAAATTTAATTTTCCCATGTTTATTTCTGAAAATTTCAACAAATAATATAATTGTTCATTTTTTTATTTAAAATGTCTTACATTTTTTAAAGAAAAGCTTACTTCATTTCTTTACTTAGCCAAGAATATATTTTCTATCAAAACCATATGGTCTAAATATGTTTCTTGAAATTTATTTACTCATATCAAAATGATTTTTCAAATTTATTTTCACCCACATTTATTCTTTATATAATGTTTTCAAATGTGTGTTAATTCATTTTTAAAATAATTCCTTTGAGATATTACTGAAAATTTGAACGTATTTTTTTGACATTAATCAAATTGGGATTTATCCTCACTGTTTTATAATTTGAAATGATGGTTATTTATTTCTACAATTATGTAATATATAAAATTACCATCTAGAGTTTCTATGAATCTTTCATTACTGGTATATGAAGATATTTTTCAATAAAATGTTTAAAAATATGATTTTAATATAAAAGTATTTCCAAAAAAATTAAAAAAAGTATATTTTCTTGAAGAATATTTTCAATGATATTTATATAGAATTTCAATATATAAATGAAAAAAATTAATTATTCTTAGTCTAATGGGTATATGTTGATATCATCCATATTCATCCTCTGGGTGATTTATGATTATTTTGACAAAATAATGTATTGAAATTAACATCATTGATTTATTTTCATAGTCATTAACATTTCTTGGAATTATTAAATAACCAATATAGATTCAATATCCCCCAAATTTCATATAGCGACCCAGCCGTTTCTTACATTACTGTTAAATAATTTTAATGGTAAACAACATAATAATATTACACATAAAATATCGAAAGGTTTAGTGTCTTGGGAAAACTAGGACCACACAAAACAAATTCAATTTCAAGCATAAAAATCATTTTAATTTATTCTTCTCTAGCTTCTTATTGGAACTTGTCCTCTACTTAGTACATGTAGCCACCTAATTATATAAATAAAAAGGGGTGAGCTACAATCCTAGTAAGAGGATAGATACTAACAATATAGCATGTGGTTATCATAATCATAACATAGGAAAAATATCATGAACATGATAGGAGCATAAATAAAATACTCGAAATGTGGGAAAGCATAAAAATGAAAAATCATGTCTCAGTGGTTAACTACAACACATACTTTTGAAATAATCTAGAATCTTGTTCACACATCATTTCACATTTACTCATGAGATTCATCAATTTACCCAATGCATTGGAGCGCTGTATAATTCTGGGCGCACCCGTCACATCATAACATTATCATCATCATGCTTCCCACATAGAACACATATAAAAAATGTACATAACTAGCCCATGTAATGGAATGGATTTCATCTCAAAATAATACATTCATAAGCTTTGGGTTCCCAAAGGAAAGAGGGAACAACATACTTGATACAAGAACCATCAACCATGAATGGGAGGTAAATGTTGAGTTCATAAAAGAAGAGTTATTTTGGAAAACATTATGTTAGATGTAAGCTTCATTAGAAAAACATTTATATCCCAGGTAAGATAATTATGAAGAAATAATCTTTAAGGAGTAACCATATCAAAATGGAGTGAAAGAAGTATAACCCGATGGATGAAAGTTGGGTTCGAGAATTTCCCCTTACCTTGTATCTGATTGCTTCCTTCTCTTTAATGTCATGTATAATGACATTATATTAATTAATTATATATCCAAAACCATGCTTACATTAACAGTGTTCATTCTGGTTTCTTTAAGTCATATTATGTTCCTTTGGATGACTTAGAGAGTTTAAAAACATTGTTCAGGGATGTTTGTTTTTACGGTTTTTCGTGGGTGGTTCACCTGTATTCTTCTATTGAAGTTCAGGTAGAACATGGTTAATTACCCAAAAATGATATTAAATTTTTTTAATGATATTAAAGTAGTTTTAATTATTTTATAATTAAATATATTATATCCATTATGTAAGAATTAAATGATGATTATTTGGGTTAATTGGAGCGGTTTTTGGATCACAACGATCTTGTTTTAACTTTTCACATAGTAATATGACCATATGTTATTTCCAAAACATTAAATAGAACATAATACATATAACATATTCTGTTTCAACCATACAAATTGTTTCATTACCAGATATTAAGGTATAAATGGAAGAAGAAGGCATGTTGTTCTTGAAGGTGATAAATTAACACCTCACAAACAACGTTCTCTTTAATAAAATAAAACGAAGAGGGAAAGGTGGTTGGATGATATAATATCCTATTAGAATAATAAAATAATATTATATGTATAATAACTGAGTTACAATACAATTTTTATGAATATAGTTGGGGAGAGATCAAGAAATGAACTCTAACATGAAAGGAAATTAAAGGAGAAGGGGGAGGGAAATTACCTCTTAAATTATCCTCTTGAGATCCTCCTTAAGGAAGCTAGTCTTGGTCTTTTGATGAGACCAGAAGATTTTGGATGTGGGGGGGGGGCTAGGGAAGATGTTTGGGTAGAGTTTAGAGAAGGATTATAGATTGATAGGTGTGAGGAAATGATGGAGTGAAGGGTGGTATTTATAGTGGAGGGGATATGGGTTTCCTTAATATAAAATTCATTAGTTTATTAATTTCCCATAACACAAAAAATAATGAGTCTTGGATAACCAAGAATAGAAATTTTATCATGTGATCCCGAACCAAGTGGTCTTACATCAGCAGAGCATCATCGATGACTCAATAATTAGCTTATTTAGCTTATTTCTGTAAATTACGGTATTTCACTATTCAAAAAAAATTCAAGTATCTCAGAAAAATCCAAAAAATTCACCCCGATTATTTTTCAATGTGTAGATTCCAAAAATGAATTCCATTTTTCAAAAATAATTTTCTAAATATTATTAATGTAATATTTAATGAAAAATCATTATTTACTTAAAAAACAATTTTTAAAATTAAAACTGATTTTATAGTGTTTTCAAAAATTACATAGGGTCTTATAAAAATATCTAAATACCATAATACATTAATTTGATAAATAGTGAATAAATTTTAAGAAAATAAATTTTCTTTGAAATTATTAATTAATTATAATTAATTATTTATGACTTACAAAATTCAAAAATGTTTACTAAGGTAAAATTGTCACTTTCTAAGATGTCTAATTTATATTTAATTATTCATGGATAAGGTTACTCTTCTGTTGGATGATTTACTACTCATAAGGGTATGTTACTATTCCTAAGTGTACGTTACTATTCACTGAGTTTTTTTTTTGTTTCATTAGACTCAAAAAATCATATTGAGCACAACCGTGTATGTCAGATTTTTAAAATTCCAAACACAAAAGTGACATTCTTATGTTTAAAGGCCACTTATCACTTAGTAGTTCATTATGTTGTGTTTTCATGTTATTTTATGAAATAAATATAAGAAGGTAATTTCCATTAAAAAACATTGGGTCGTTACATTCTTCCCCCAATAAGAAATTTCGCCCCCGAAATTTCACTTTACACTAACAGGAGAGGGTACTTCTATTTCATTGCCTTTTCTGGTTCCCAAGTTGTTTCCTCAAAGTTATGGTTCCTCCACAAAACTTTGACATGATGGGTTGTCTTGTTGCGTAAAACCATATCTCTTCAATCCAGAATCATTACTGGCTACTCCACATAGGAGAGATCATCTTCCAACTGCACCACCTTTGAGTTTAGTACATGTGAGGGGTCTGGTATGTACTTCCTCAGTAGTGATAGATAAAACACATAATGAACTTGAGCCATATTTGGTGGAAGTTCAAGACGATAGGCCATGACTATTATGTGGTCAAGGACCTCGAAGGGTCCAATATACCTCAGGCTTAGGTTCCCTTTCTTCTATAATAGCATGACTCTCTTCCATGGAGATATTCGAAGGAAGACTTTATCTCCAACGTCTAACTCCAAGTCCTTTCGATGGTTATCAGCATAGCTCTTTTGCCGACATTGAGCATCATTGATGTATTTTTGGATTCCTTGAACCTTATATTTCATCTCATGAACAAGATCAAGTCCAAGTATCTTTCTTTCTCCAACGTCATCCCAACAGGTTGGAGTTCTACCTCGCTTTCCATACAGAGCTTCATATGGAGCCATATGAATACTCGAGTGGAAGATATTGTTGTATGAGAACTCAAACAATGGGAGATGCTAATCCTAACCACCTTTGAATTCAAGAGAGAATGCTCTTAGCATATCCTCAAGAGTCTGAATAGTCCTTTCAGAGTAGCCATCAGTTTTGGGGTGATAGGTCGTGCTGAAATTTAATTCAGTAGTCAAAGCATGTTGAAGGCTCCTCCAGAACATAGATGTGAAGATTGGATCACGGTCAGAGACAATTGAGAGTGTAACACCACGCAGTCTCACCACTTCCTTCACATATATCTTTGTAATTTGTTCAAGTGAGTGGTCTTCCCGAATAGCGATAAAATGGGAAGTCTTGGTGAGTCGGTCCACCACAACCCATATCGCATTATTTCTCTTTGATGTATTCGGGAGACCTGTGACAAAGTACATAGTAGCATTTTCCCATTTCCACATGGGTATAGGTAATGGATGCCTCATACCTTTGGAATTTTTTCGCTCAGATTTAACTTGCTGACATACCAAGAACCTTGATATATATTCCGCAATCTCCTTCTTCATGTTATCCCACCAGAAGTGTTATCGGAGATCACGATAGATCATTAAACTCCCAGGATAGATATAGAAAGTTGAGCTATGTTCATTATTCAATAGCTACTTCTTTATACCGGGTGATGAAGGCACACAAAGCCGCGTTCCAAACCGAATCACACCATCATCATTGATACGGAACTCTTGCAGCTTCCCTTCCTTTAATGCATTCACCATCTTTTGTATCTCCACATCATCCCTTTGTGCTTCTTTAATCTTCTCCTGGATGGATGGATGGGCAATCATTTGTGCAAGGTAGGATGTATCCCCTATGCTTATGATTTCCAAATAAATTCTTTGCATATCCAAGAAGATAGGGTCTTTCTCAATCCGCAGCATGGATAGAGTATCAGGTTCTTTTCTACATAGAGAATCAGCTACCTTGTTCGCCTTTCCAAGATGACAGTGAATAGAGAAATCGTAATCCTTGATTCGCTCTAACCATCTCCTTTGACGCATGTTGAGCTCATTTTATGTGAATATATACTTTAAGATCTTGTGGTCGGTGTCTATGTCACACTTCTCTCCATAAAGGTAGTGCCGCCATATTTTCAAGGCAAAAATCACAGCTTCCAGCTCTAGATCATGTGTCGGGTAGTTCTGCTCATGGATCGTCAACTGTCATGAGGCATAGTCTATCACATTATCATTTTTCATGAGTACACAACCCAAGCCTTCTTTGAAGCATCACTTTATATCACAAAACATTCTCCACATTTCGTTAGTGTGAGTACAGGTGCAGTGATCAACATTCTCTTTTGCTCCTTGAAGCTACCCTCACATTCATCCGTCCAGACATACAATACCCCTTTCCTTGTTAACTTAGTTAGCAGGCTTGACAATCGTGAGTAGTTTCTCAAAAAACGTCTGTAGTACCCAGCTAATCGAAGAAAACTATGGATTTATCTAACATTAGAGGGCATGGGTCATTCCTCAATCACCTTTGTCTTTGATGGATCCACAGAAATTCCCTCACTTGTGATCACATGTCCAATGAATGTGACTTGATTCATCCAAAAGTCCCACTTGCTGAACATGGCATAGAACTTTTCCTTTCTCAATTTCTCCAACACAAGTATTATATGTTCTTCATGTTCCTCCTTTATCTTATAGTAGATGAGAATATAATCGATAAACACTACCAAAATCATTTCTAGGTAATGTCTAATGACTCTATTCATCAAATACATGAATATTCAAGGGGCATTAGTAAGTCCTAACGGCATCACCAAAAACTCATGGTGTCCATAACTTGTACAGAAGGTAGCCTTCTGAATATCTTTCTTCTTCACCTTTACCTGATGATATCCATAATGAAGATCCACATTTGAGAAGTATTGAGGTCCTCTTAACTGATCGATCAAGTCATCAATATTTGGGAGAGGATAGTTGTTCTTTATGGTGATCTTGTTGAGTTAGCGATTATCAATACATAGCCCCATGGTTCCATCCTTCTTCTTTACAAAGAGCACTGGCGCACCCCTAGGTGATGCACTAGGGCGTATGAACCCATTGTCCAGATGCTCTTGTAGCTGCTTCTTTAACTCCTCTAGTTTGATAGGATCTATCCTATAGGGGCAGTTTGAGATATGAGTAGCTCCGGGTATGAGTTCAATTGAGAACTCTACCTCACAATCTGGGGGAATTCCATGTAACTCTTTGGGAAATACATCGTCGTATTCCCTCATGATTGGAATTTCCTCATCGTTGGGACTTTCCTTCGACTCAACCATTTGTGGTAGGTATGCTTCTTCATAGGTAATCAACACCCACACCATTGAAGGATTTTTCAAAGGAGATTCATGATCTTCCTTGAGTTTGTAGAGGATAATTGGATGGTTCGGAGTATGAAAAGATATTTCCTTTTGCCGATAGTTGATATGCTCTCTATATAATAAGAGCCAGTCCATTCCCATTATAGCATCGAATTCCACCAAGGGAAATATTATGAGATTTTTAGGAAGAATCTTCCCTCATAAGCCAATAAGAGAATAGTCAAACGCTTGGGTCGCAAGGATTGCACCACTTAGTGTTTTTATAGATATATCTACTTCAAGGTTCCAGGGCTTCAATTCTATTGTTCTAAAAACCTTACAAGATATAACGGAATGCGTAGAAGAAGAATCAAATAATAATTTTTCCATTCTTGAGTGAATAGGAAGTGTACATTGTACGACATCATTATCATTATCCACCTAGATAGTAGTGATGGCATTAGCCTTCCATTGTTCCTTTGGATTTGGTGGCTGCTGACGCAGATTACCCTCGAGAACTCGAGGTTTGGTGCACTGGTTTTCATAGTGCCCTATCTCCCTACAGTTGTTGCATTGAACCATGAGTGGTTCTCTCCTCTAATCGGTTACAGTCTACTTCTTTTTTGTGTATTTTGACACTCTAGAGCATGGTGTCCTTCTTTCCCAAACTTGAAGCATTTATCCATCCCTTTTAGGCAGTTCCCATTGTGCAATGACCCACTTTTTGGCATGTAGGTCCTTGATTTTTCTTCCCACCATTGTTATTAGATCCACCATCTTGAAACGCCATCTTTATTTTCTTAGCAGCATAGCCATGGGACTATTCGCCAAACTCCATCTCCACTTTAAGAGCACACTGAACAACTTCTTCATAACTCTCAAACTCTTGAATTGCATGATACTTTCGAAGGTGTGATTTGAATCCACTAAATAATCAATCTATTTTTCTATCATTAATGGTAACAAAACCTGAAGAATACCTTGCGAGCCTTGTGAAATTCACTTCATGGGTTGTGAAAGATTCTCCTTTTTTTCTTGATCTCTATGAATTCTCTCTCCATCTTCGTGTGAAGAGTTCATTGGAAATAATTATTATGAAACATCATCTTAATGTCTTCCCATCCCATCTCTCCAATTTCCTCCCTTGGCTTGGTGCTCTTAATCAAATCCCACCATTGATCAGCTTCTCCATTAAGATGATAAATAGCTAGAGTAACCTTATCTGTCTTAGAACAGTGAAGCACATAAGAGATCTTCTCCATGGAGTTGACCCACTGTTCTAAAACTAGTGGATTGGAAGATCCACAAAACATCGGTGGTCGTTTTCGTATAAAACATTCGATAGCCATTTGCTCTCTCTTTGGTGGAGGAGGACGATCCCCATTATGTTGGTTATTATTTAAATACTGAGATAATTGGGTATGCATCACCATTATGTTTTGAACTCCACCTCCCAAATCATTGGGGATGTCGTTCGGGAAATCGTTGCATTGGCCCTCGCATGAGTTGTTGGCCTGATTTCTCTGAGTTCCCACCATTTTCTAAAATTGAAAAAGTTAGAACAAAATATTTGTAAATGATTCATGAATAACTTATTCATTTAAACAATTTATACCAAAAAAATAACATATGGGATCACTAAGTAAATATTCTTGTGTGGATATTTGTACTTAGTCTCATACTATAGGTCTTCCTACGGTTCACTAATCCTAATTCCCAAATTAACTAAACCTTGACTCTGATACCAACTATAGCGACCCGAACTTTTCTTACATTACTATATCATCATTTTAAAGGTAAAAAAACATAATATTATTACACATAGAGTATCCAACGGATTGGTGTCTTGGGAAAACTTGGACCACAAAAAACACATACTATATCAAGCATAAACATTTATTTAATTTCATCTTTTCTAGCTTCATATTGGCACTTGTCCTCTCATTAGTACATATTGCAACCTGAGGATATAAATCAAATGGGGTGATCTAGAAGCCCAGTTAGAGGATAGATACTAAAAATATAACATGGGGTGAGAATAATCCTAACATAAGAATAAGATCATGAACATTATAGGAGCATAAATAAAAGACTTGAAACATGGAAAAGCATAAAAATGAAACATCATGTCTTAGTGGTTAACTACCACAAATACTTGTGAACCAAGCTAGAATCTTTTTCAAACATCATTTCACATTTACTCATGAAATTCATCATTTTACCCAATGAATTGGAGCACTGTATAATCCCAAGCGCACCTGTCACTTTGAAACATTCATATTGTGCTATATAATTTCGGGTGCACCCGTCACATCATAAGATTATCATCATCATTATTACCATATAGAACATATATAAAAAAATTTCATATCTAACCCATGGAATGGAATGGGATTCATCTCATAAGAATATATTCATAATATTTGGGTTCCCAAAAGAAAGTGCGAACAACATACTTGATACCAGAACCATCAACCATGAATGGGAGGTAAAAGTTGAGTTCTTAAAATAAGAGTTCTTTTGGAAAACATATGGTTAGACAAAATATTCATTAGAAAAAATTTATATCCCATGAAAGGTAAGATAATTATGAAGAAATGATATTTATGGAGTAACCATATCAAAATGGAGTGAATGAAGTAGAACCCGAAGGATGAAAGTAGGGTTCAATAATTTCCCCTTACCTTGTACCTGAATACTTCCTTCTCTTTAATTTCATGTATAATGAAATTATATTCATTAATTAGAAATCCAAAACCATGTGTACATTAATAGTGGTCATTCTGTTTTCATTATGTCATATTATTTTTCTTTGGATGACTTATAGAGTTTAAAAACATTGTTCAGGGATGTTTGTTTTTATGGTTTTTCGTGTGTGGTTCACTTGTATTATTAAATTGAAGTTCGGGTAGAACATGAGTAAACATACAGAAATGATATTACATGTTGTTAATGATATTACAGGATATTGAATTATTTTATAATGAATTATATTATATAAATTAGATAATAATTAAATGATGATTATTTGGGTTAATTTGAGAAGTTTTTGGATCACAACGAACTTGTTTTAACTTTTCACATAGTAATGTGACCATAGGTTATTTACAGAACATTAAATAGAAAATAATACATATAAAATATTCTGTTTCGACCATAAATATTGTTTCATGACCATATCTGATGGTATAAAAGGAAGAAGAAGGCATGTTGTTCTTGAAGGTGATAAATTAACACCTCAAGAACACTGTTCTCTTTAATAAAATAATAGGAAGAGGGAAAGGGGGTTGGATGATATAATATACCAATAGCATCATAAAATAACAGTATATGTATAATACTGGAGTTAAAATACAATTTTGATGAATATAGGTGTGGAGAGATCAAGAAATGAACTTGAACTTGAAAAGAAATTAAAGGAGAAGAGGGAGGGAAATTATCTCTTAAATCATCCTCTTGAGATCCTCCTTAAGGAAGCTGGTCATGGTATTTTTATGAGACCAGAAGCTGTTGGACGTGGTGGATTAGATTGGGAAGGTGTTTGGGCAGAGTCTAGAGAAGGCTTGGAGCTTGAGAGGTGTGAGGAAATGAGGGTGTGAAGGGTGGTATTTATATAGGATGGGAGAGGGGTTTCCTTAATATAAAATTCATTAGTTTATTAATTTCCCATAAGACAAGAAATAGTGAGTCTTGGATGACCAAGAATAGTAATTTTATCATGTGATCCCAAAACAAGTGGGCTTACATCATCATAAAATCATCGATGACTCAATAATTAGCTTATTTATCTTATTTTTGTAATTTATAGTATTTCACTATTCATCAAAAATTCAAGTATCTCAGAAAAATCCCAAAAATTTATCCCAATCATTTTTCGACATGTAGAATCTAAAACCGAAGTCCATTTTTCACAAAATAATAATCTAAATATTATTAATTTAATATTTCATTATAAATCTTAATTTACACAAAAAACAGTTTTTTAAATTAAACCTGATTTTATAGTGCATTAGAAAATTACATAGGGTCTCATAAAATTATCTGAAAACTAAAATACATTGATTTGATAAATAGGGAATAAATTTTAAGAAAATAAATTTTATTTTAAATTATAAATTAATTATAATTAATTATTTAGGACTTACAAAATTCAAAAACGTTTACTATGGTCAAATTGTCACTTTCAAAGATGTCTAAATTTTATTTATTTATTCATGTGTATGGTAACTCTTATGTTGGATGATTTACTATTCATAAGGGTTTGTAACTATTCCTAAGGGTACCATACTATTCACCAAAAATTATTTTTGTTTCATTAGACTCCAAAAATCATCTTGAGCACAATCGTGTATATCAGATTTTTCTAATTTCAAAAAAAAGTATCAAACTTCTTTTTAAATATCACTATGACTTAGTAGTTCATTATGTTTTGTTTTCATATTATTTTATGACATAAATATATGAATGGAATTTCTATTGAAAAACTTTGGGTCATTACATTTCAATATTATTTTCCATGGATATGTTTATTTAATAAATTGTATGCCATTTTTTGTCTAATGTTTAAATTAATGGTATTTGATTAACGGGGGAAATATTGTAAAATATTTATCCTTTACTCTATATTAATATATAATGATAAAGAACAATATTTTTGAATTAAATTTATTTTTCAATATAAAAAGGAAATCATTGGACATTCAATACATGGGTTGGGGTAGATATAATTAATCCCCCTTGATGAATTATTAGTCTCATGGGACGAATCAATTGACTACCATTAGCTATGTGTGTTTTTAACCAGTGTGTTTTTATCTATAATGAGGGACTATCTTGATGGTAAAGGTATCAAGTGTATGGGATACAATACGTATGGTAATTAAAAATTTTATACATTATGAGTTATTTTTTTCAAGGATATTTTCATCATGAAATTACATCTAGACTTATTTAATTAACATTTTATTGATTAAATGGAATGAGTTTTGTGTAATTTACATTTGAATATTTATTATACCTTATCCAATTATAATATTAATGTTAAGGATTAAAGTTAATTTGATTTAAATTATTTTTCATCCCAAATATATTTTTTTCTTGGATATTTTTACATTAATATTATCCATGGATGTACTCACTTTTAATTTATTTATTAAATGGTATTTGTCTTTAGTTATTATTTTTCCAAATGGATAATTCTTATTAATTTTTCAATGCTTCCATTGAACTTAACCCTTATTGAGAATTTGAGTTCACCCTTATTTTTTCCTTATCTAATAATTCCATAACATTTACTAGGAATGGTATGAAAGGATATTCCATATTGAATAATTTTATAATGAAATATATATATTTTTTAATTTGTATATTTAAATGTAATATGTTGATCATAAATTTATCTAGTTTATCAATAATATTGAAAAATTCATTTCATCAGGATGTAACTAGAAATATCTTTTGTTAATGTAATGGTAGCAGTCATCGGATCTTGGCCACTACGATCAGGGTCACTACAATACATGTGATGGATATGGTATATACTTCCTCAAAAGTGATACTTCGAAAAAATGAATATATTTATGAGAAATGATGAGGGTGTGTTAAGATAAAAGAAATACAATGGACATGATTGGAAATTTTAAAGGGACCGAGACACCAATGGATCATATTCACCTTCTCCCAAGATATCATATCATACACCTAGGGAGATATTCAGAGGAATAAAATATCAATAACATTGAAATATAGATCTCATGGACCACATTAAACATATTGTTTATTTAAAAATTGTTCGCCTCTAAATTTTTTTATTCAGTTTGAAATATTTTCCATATTTATGGAAAAATATTAGGTTCTAGCATAATTGTTTACCTGAAATCATCTTTTCATGGCTGTGTTCTACACTTTTTTTATAAGGTCTCTCTTATGGTTTCAGTGGGATGTTGTGGTGGAGATATAATTATATAAAAACATGACTACAAAAATATATTGATCCCACATTCTATAAATCCAATTGTGTATGAACATAGAATATCCACTAATTTATATTATGTTCTATAATATTTACCATCTTTTTTTGGTGATATGTCATTCAATAGATTATCGTAATATATATTTCATGTTGTAGATTCAAATATTTTTTCTGTGACCCATGGAACTCGATTATATAGAATTTAGAGTGGTACATGAAAGATCACATACCCTTACTATAAAGTCTAATGAAATTAAAATATTTTTAATCTTTTTTATACAAATTGTTATGAACCTATATTTATTTTAAAATACTACTATATGATAAATATTATAAATAAAAATCACCTCTCTATCCATCCAAATGAATGTTTAGTTTATCTAAAAATTATTAATATAGAAAATATATTTGATGATCCTTAAATAAATTTATCTATTAATAAATCCCAATATACTCCCTTTTATATTTATCACTACTTATAATCATCCTCATATCACAAGGAATAGAAAAATATGAAGTATTTGAGCAGAAAGGATTTTCTAGAAAAACATATGAACATGAAAAAAAGGTGTAGATTAAAATAATAATGAAGAAAATTTTTATAAATTTAAATTCCATTCTTATAATTATTACATATAGTATAAACCACATAAAATCAATTTTAGATCACAAAAAAAGCATTATAAATGATGGATGAATGAAAAACGAGGGATTTATGTAATTTAAAGAACATGTCCAGATATAATAGTAACTTAACCCTTGTAATAGTAACTTTACCATAATTAATCTTAATGTAGGACCCCGGGACACCCTGAGAGGGGAGCGGTGAATCATGGTGTTAGATTTTTCTTTCAAAAACAAGGATCTTGTTCCCATGTTGGTAGGAACTGGTTAAACCTGTATGATGGAAATGATCAGTATTGAAACATTCACATGCAAAGAGATAACATTTCAATTTTACTTCGTTCACCACTAAGGGCTATGTCCAAGGATCATACACCGACATGTTTTGAGTCATACCAAATTCCACTAAACATCACTAGTTACGGATTACAAAAGGTTCGGGCATAGTCACTCTGTCCCAGGCTCACTGCCTTTTCAAAAGTTTAGGGATAGCTCACTGCATCCCTCAGGTCACTCCTGTTGACTCCCCCTGGCTCACTTCCTTTGGTGAAGTCCCACTCAGTGTATAGACGTGAAGGTCTCTTTAATAGATTTTCATTGAAGTCTTTGTGTCCTATTCATCATGAGACAATGCTTGCATTGAAGTACTTAGTTGATTCACTTTTTTATTCAATCTTCTTCTTTAGTACAATAACTGAAAGAACTAAATCTTTTACTTCTCTTCCTTTGATTCCCAGTACCGACACCTTAGTTTATTGATATATTCCCTTCTTTCTGTGCAGATTCGAGTTTAGTTGCACGAACCATCCTTCTTCTCTCTAAAAAGCACAACGAGGTTGTTAAAGACCAGTCATGTGTGTGTGGTACCACTTCTCTTCATAAAACCAAATTGTTCAATGCTATTCCATATTTCCAAATGAATACATCATCTGTTTCACCGAAGGTATCTAGCAATCTTCCAGCTTTCGTCCTGCACTAAAAAGATGGGCATGCACCAACAACACATGGCACTCTTCTCCAAGCCCGGCGCATAAGTCCCAATACAGCGCACAATTCTTCGGCACGCAAGTCCAAACTGGCACACAAGTATCACCAAACCCCCGGCGCGACACCGCCTTCTTCAACTTCAAACCTGCGCGACTCACTTCATTTCTCACCCAAACCTCCTTGGGCGTGCATCCAACATCTGGAATGCAACTTCTAAAGTCTGGAATGGAAGTCTCACCAAACCACTTGCACGACCACTCACCACTTGCACGACCACGACACCTATGCGATGGGAGCTCTGATTTTCTATAACTATTGAGCTCATCTAGAATGATGAGGGGTCGACCTATATTTATAGTCTTGTGGACACCCTATGCGACGATACGAAAGTCTCCCCTCACCATGCATGTCTCAGTGTGCAAGTCTCTAACCTTGCAAGAAACTTGTGTGACCAACATCCAAACATGGGTTCCATTCTCCCTTTTCCATATTTTCATGTTCTGATCTTGAAGAACTACAGTCGTGGAAGTTCCCAAGCCTCCAAGTAATCGTCGCACAAGTCCCTTTTTCCATGCTAGTCACTTGCACGACCAAACCCAAAACATGCGTGGCCCTTATCCATTTTCCTTATTTTGATCTTCAGATCATGAAAAACATATGGAGTTCAAGTTTCCTCTCCTTAATGTGAATGGTGGGAAAGTCCCTTTTCCAAAAACCACTTTTCATCATTTTTCCATTTTCAGGCCCAAAAATTTGGCAAACACTAGAAAATGGTGCCACGTTGTGTCTGCTCTATTTGTACCGCCTCCAGATCATCCATTCCTTTGTCGACATTATTGAATCAAACACGGATTCTTAACCACAACCCTTTAACTTGACATTCAACCATGAAATCCCATTTGTCAACAAATTTGTATGTCATTTTTTGCTTTTTCAACAAGCACAATCACCTCAAAAAACAATTATTTTCAATGATTTTCTTTCTTCATCAATGCTTCTTCATTCATCACAAATTACACAATCATGATATATATCCTTTGATAGATCAGCTATATCATCATGATATTTTGATAGAATGTGATGTGCATGGAAATCTCAGAATTCTAATCCCCTGCACATTGACTTCTTCAACAGCCATTCTCTACCTCATGCAAATCATATGATTATATTCTTCAAGAAGTCTCTTGCATGGTTCTCATGCAATCATGAAGAATTGTATGGTCTTCATCAAATCACGATTCTTCATTAATCATCCTCGGATGGATTATACTTCACTATTATTCACTTTTGTAAACAATGTGTCACCATTGACACATGTTTTGTGTACTTATGATTAGTACAACAATCATCTGAATTTTCATTCCTCCATTTCATTGGAGTACTTATTGATCTCCTTCATTGACAACTATTGACAAAAAATAAAACCTTATATACAATTTGGCCCCAACAATCTCCCCCTTTGTATTTTTTTCAATACCTTACATATCTTCTGAAATGAATTCATCAATGTCAAAATGAGAATCTTCTCTTCAATCAACTTTTCTTTTCAAACTTTCATTTCACTTTCTCTCTCCCTTATTGACCAGAAATACAAAGTTCATGGTAGAGAGGATATCAATCTTTACTTACGAAATGTGTCATAAATCGTTTCACTCTAAGTCTACATAATAAATTCTTGGTGTAGAAAAAAATAGGAGTTGATTTAGACAGAAAGGTTGTCCATTATTCACTGGTCATGATACCACAAGAGATGAGAATTTATGTACTTTGTCTTCGACGGTTATCCACATTCATTTCGGGATAATGAAATCAATTTTGATTGGGAATAATCAACTGGATACTCCTGCACTCACATCATCAAACAGATCAAAAACATTCAAGTGCAATTGGTAGGATAAGTGGCCTTGGGGTACTTCCATTCATCTTATGTCACTAAACAATTCAGTTACCCCCCCCCCTTTTAGAATGATCTTTGTTCTGAGTAACCAAGGTTGAGATATTGAGAACTGACAAAACGTATCCAATGACATGTTCTTCATGAAATTTAAAGAGTAATTTGCATTTAATACAAGGTGGAGTTGTTACTGGTTAAAACGATTATTCTGGAAGCTTATTCATTTCTCTCCCCCCTCAAGGGAAACACTCATCATCATCGTCATCAAGAGTGATCCTTCATCATCTTAATAATTGAATATCATTTGAAGAATCGTCCAAGGATGAAAACTTCTTCAGCTTAGCTATCAATAGTTGATAGTATTAACTACTTCTCAGGTTCTCCCCTGAGATCATGCTTCACCTTCAATTACCTGCACTATTAACACAAATACAATAGACAAATGATTAAGGGAATAAGGTGGTTCCTCCGTGCTTCATCAAAATGAGCTGCATGGTTGAGGTGCTTCTCTCAACCATGTTACTCTGTTCACTCCAGTATTCATGCTTGCATAATTGAACATATGTTCTGAAATGTGTTGATGTGGTATGGATATCTTCACACTATCTTCTTCTTTGTGTGGAGAATTGTTCTTCTTAATAATTGTCTTTAATGATGTATTCTGGCTCCTTTTGAGGATTTCTTCTTGATCTGGTATTAAGGTTAGACAACCATTTGCAATGTGACTAGATTTCATACATATCTCACACTGAACTTATTTTACAAGTGTGTTTTATATGGTTTTCAATCTCTCATGAACTCTGTCTTCATCACGTGAAAGCTTTTCTTTTCCTTTACCACTAGAACTGGATTGTTCATTTCCATGTTTCCACATTCTTTCCAAATCCTCAGGCCAGATGACCAACATGTCATTTGGAACTGTTGCAGCTGGTTTGGATCTTCCCATGGGTTCATCTAAGTTTCATCCCACTTAGTTTTTCTTTTGGATGAATGACCCTTCAAATTTATGTATCTGAAATCCAGGGTCTTCTCGGCTTACCTACTTGAGATCTTCATAGGAAAATGTTTGTTTACTATATTCTTTTGATTTATTCCCAAGCTAATTTCATCATACTTAGCTGGCATCAGAGGTCTTCTGTTCTTATAAATAGTGAAATCAGGTTGAGATGGACATGTTCCTACCTTGTGACCACTACTTTTGCATATATCATAGATACTATCAAGCATTCCAAATCTGCTTTTTGTAAACAGATGCTTCTAGACCTACAGATGTTGATTCTTCTTCTCTGGATTTCTTCCCTTTGATATAGGGTTTTTTGTGCTTTTTCATTAAAGAGATTATACCAATAATCCATTGCACAATTCCCAAATCTGTTGCAGCACCCACATTGATGCAAAAATAGTTTCTTATTTGTATCTTCTGTATGAGGTTGTTGGGCCTTATTAATTTATTTTCCTCTAATTGAGGAACCAACTTCCTCATTTTTCTTCCCATCCAACGTAGCCATAGTGGAAGGTTTCTTATCCTCCTCTTTCCTCACCCAGACATGTTTATAATTTATCATCCAACCTGCACTTTTTGAAGGTAAATATTTAGAAACAATAGTACAGGATTGTATGGATGGTACCTTCACTTTCATATCGGCTTGTGATAGATCAATGAGTGAAGTCATGATCATTGTATCACATGTTGGAGGAATTTTGATAGTAGAATCCTCCAGTGAGCATTGAGTACTAGCAGAAACTAATTCTTTAGATGGATAATCAAGAGTTTTCATAATCTTTTTGTCACATATTGGAGGTATTTCAGCTTTAGAATCATCCAATGAACATTGAGTACAAGCGTCACCTGTTTCATTCTTTTGTGAAGTTTCAGTATGCATCTTCTCAATATTTTCAATTGGGCTTCCAATTTTTTACTTTCAATATTGAGGATGATCTTCTGATCTTCAATCATGATCATCTTCTCTTCATAAGTCTTCTTCAATCTTTCAACCACATCTTCATGCATCTTAATATTGTTCTGTTACAAAGAGTCATGTTCTCTAAATCTCTTGGAAGTTTCATCCAAACCAGAACTCTTGACTTCAGTGATCTTCAGCTCAACATCAAGTGATTGGATCTTTTCTTTTAGAGTCTTATTGACTCCCTAATTTTATTCAAAGACTTTAATCTGTTTGGTGATCATTAGTCATTCAAGAAATTTTACATCCAATACCTTTTCCACATTATCAGCTTCTCTTTCCAATCGGTTGATCTCAACCTGCACGCATTGAAATATTCTAAAAACTGGAGCAACTCTTTCTTCAGGAATATACTATAGATAGCTTAATAACTTCTCCTATTCATTTGCGATAGAATTGTCTTCCATTCCTTTGGTAGAAACATGATCAACATCCTCGATACATTCCAAGACTGATATTTCTTCATTAATGAAAGGGAATGGAGAAAAGGACAATGTATCTTATTTGGACATGAGGGACTTCTTAATCTGCTTCTTCTCTTTCTTTTTCCTATTTGTCATGGTTTTTTGGATGTAAGCTTCTTCTCAGAAAAAACAGAATCTTCATCAAGACTGCACTTTATTGTTTACTTTTGGAAAGACACTCAAATCCTCTTATGGATAGAATTAATATAATGTATCCATTAAACATGATTATTTCCCTTTGATATCACTTGTAGGACCCCGGGACACCCTGAGAGGGGAGGGGTGAATCAGGGTGTCAACTTTTTCTTTTAAAAAGAAGGATCTTGTTCCCATGTTGGAAGGAATTTGTTAAACCTATATGATGGAAATTATCAGTAATGAAACATTCACATGAAAATAGATAACAGAAAATTTTTAACTTGGTTCACCACTAAGGGCTACATTCAAGGAGCATATGCCAACAATTTCCCAATCATACCAAATTCCACTAAACTTCACTAGTTGTGGATTACAAAAGGTTCGAGCATAGTCACTCTATCCTAGGATCACTGCCATTACAAAATTTTAGGGATAGCTCATTGCATCGCTCAAGTCACTCATATTGACTCCTCCTAGCTCACTGCCTTTGGTGAAGTTCCAATCAGTTTATAGATGTGAAGGTATATTCAATATATTTGAATTGATGTCCTTGTCTCCTTTTCATCATGATAAAATGCTTGCATTAGAGTACTGAGTTGATTATCTTTTGTATTCAATCATATTCTTTAGTACAATAATTGAATGAACTAAATCTTCATCTTCACTTCCTTTGATTCCCAATACCAACACCTGAGATTATTGATATATTCCCCTCTTTTTGTGTAGATCTAATTTTAGTTGCATGAACCATTATTGATCTCTTTGAAAATCTCAATGAGGGTGTTAAACACCATTCATGTGTGTGTGGTACCACTTCTCTTCATAAAACCAAATTGTTCACTATTCTTCTGTGTTCACAAATTAATACATCAACTGTTTCACTGAAGGTATCGAGAAATATTCCAGCTTTTTTGTAGATCTAAAAAGACGGGCGTGTTCCAACAACACCTGGCGCTCTTCTCCAAGCCCGGCGTGCAAGTCCCAATACGGCACATAAGTCTTCAGCACGCAAGTCCAAACTGGCGCGTAAGTATCACCAAACCCCCTGAATGACACCGCTTTCTTCAAATTCAAACCTCCACGACTCACTTTCTTTCTCGCCCTAACCACCTTGGGCACGCAACCAACATCTGGCACGCAACGTCTAAAGTCTAGCGTGAAAGTCTCACCAAACCACATGCCCGACCACTCAACACTTGCGCGACCACCACACCTGCTCTACAGGAGCTCTAATTTTCTCTATGTGTTGAGCTCGTCCAGAATGTGGAGGGTTCGACCTGTATTTATAGGCATTTGTACACCCTGCATGATGGCATGCACGTCTCCCCTCAGTGCGGAAGTCTCGGTGCGCAAGTCTCTGCCCCTACAAGACAGCTGGGTGACCAACTTCCAATCATGGGCGCCCTTCTCCCTTGGCCATATTTTTATGTTTAGATCTTGAAAACAAGAGACGCGCATGTTCCCAAGCCTCCATGTAATCGTCGAACAAGTCCCTTTTGTTGCGCTGGTCACTTGCGCGACCAAACCCAAAACATGCATTTCCCTTATCCCTTTTCCATATTTTGATTTTCATATCTTGAAAAAAATATGGCACACAAGTTTCCTCTCCTTCATGTAAACGGTGTGCATGTACCATTTCCAAAAACCACTTTTCTTCAATTATCAATTTGCAGGCCCAAAAATTTGGCAAACACTAGAAAATGGCGCCTCTTTGAATCTTCAATTTTTGTAGCACCTCCAAATCATCCATTCCTTTGTTTACATTCTTGAATCTAACAAATATCATTAACCATATCCCTTGAAATCAACTTTCCACCATGGAATCCCCTTTTTCAACAAATTTGTATGCCATTGTTTGCTTTGTCAATAAGCACAATCACCTCAAAAAATTTCTTTTCTGGGATTTTATTTCTTCCGCAACGCTTCTTATTTCATCACAAATTCCACTATTGTGATATATATCCTTACCTCGATCAGCTTTATCATCATCATATTTTGATACAATGTGAAGTGCATGGCCATGTCAGAATTCCAATCCCTTGCACATTGTCTTCTTCAACCGTCAAGCTCTACCTCATGCAAGTCATATGATTCTATTATTCAAGAAGTCTCTTGCTTGGTTCTCATGCAATCATGAATAATTTCATGGTCTTCATCAAATCCCCATTCTTCTTTAATCATCCTCGGATTGATTGTACCTCACCATTTGTCATTGTTGTAAACAATGTATCACCTTTGACACATGTTCGGTGAACTTATGATCAGTATAACAATCATCTGAATTTCCATTCCTCCATTTCATTGGAGTACTTCTTGATCTCCAACATTGACAACTATTGACAACAAATACAACCTTATACACAAAGTGGTCCCAACAATTAATCCATCCAATATAATAGTAGTCTCATCCGTGAAATTTTAAATAATATTTAGACATATTATAAATGAAAATATTATATAATTATATATTAATATTTGTAAATAAATAATTTAATAAAAATTTATTACTTGTTGTTGTTTTATAAAACATAAATATTTATTTAAAATTTTAAAATTAATATAATTAGTTATAAGAAAATTTGTTTTCATAAAATAAATTTAAGAAACAATTTCTTGTTATTATTATAAGATAATTTTTTGAGACATCATTTAACTTCTCCAAGTGATATAAAATCAGTTATAGTAGTAAAATCTGTATTTTCCATGTATATGGTGTTTTAAATATTAAATTAAATTTATCATATATAGAAAAATAAGTTCAAAAAATGGATTTATTTTTTTTTATTATACTCACCAAAAAATGGAAAGGGTGAGTTTTTTGGATTTCTCTAAAATAAATGAATTGTTGGTAAATAGTAAAATACGATAATTTATGACTACATCTAAAAAATTTAATTTTTGAGTCATTATTTATGTAAGTATGATCTAATCACCAAATATTGAAAAATACATAATTATTTTATTATATATATATATATATTCATTAGATCAAACAATTTAATGCCTTGAGTTAAAATAAAAAACCAATGAATAAAACAATGTGAATACACCCCTCCCCTCCCCTATAAATGCCAAGAATCACCACCACTAATCCATAGATCTTCCAAGATATGAAGTTTGTATATTTACTGAAATAAAATCTTCCCAAGAACCACCTCCACATAAAATATCCCTTCGTATCATCAAAATATCAAACACTTTACCTTAACGAGTTTCTCAAGGAGGTGAAATTGAAGAGGTAAAATCCTCTTCCTTTTTTATTTAGTTTATTCCCAATTCTATTTCATTTCTTATCCTCTACAAACCTTCACATATCCTAGTGGAATGAAAACTACTTTATCCTTTATATAATTTAATTTTATAATTTTTATGTAATAATTCATCTTCAAATATTTCCCCTTTTCATTTTAATCATAAAATTAAAATATCATATGTCGTGTGTTGATTTACCACCACTAGGGATGATGTGTTTTAATATTTCACTATTACCATCATGTATTTCCATAAAAATATTATTATTGACAAATAAAATTTTATTATACATATATATTATAAATAATTTTCTTGAATCAATATTGAAATATTATTTAAAATAATATTATATGATTTCAAGATGGTCGTAAAATCTAATAAATAAATTAAATCATTTTCATTAACTATTTCTTTAAAGATTCGTCATAATACCCTATAAAAATGATTTATATTATCATTTAATATTATTTATGATCATTAATAACATATAATTTAAATTTTGGAGAATCAATCTTATTATACGCGAACTTCCAGCCTTATATACGAACGAACTAATCCAGGAAATGTTGAAAATGAAACCACTTGAATTAAAGGAATGAAACTTTTTAACTCTTAATAATGACCATAAACTAACATTGTAAAATTATATGAAACAAATACACATATTAATGGTAATTTATTTATTAATTAATTAATTTAATTGTATTATCTATGGTATTAAATAAATAAATAACATGGATATATGATAAAGGGATTCTCTAAACCAAATATATTTCTTTTGAGTTCCCCATTCACTATATTTTTCATATGGGTGTTCCATTAATTTTAATTAAATATAATTTGTTTCCATTACTTTTATTTCTTGGTATATTAAAGAATTTTTTTTCAAAATGTGTATTCTTTCCAATAATACTTCTTTTACATCTCATGATATTTTTTATTCTCATGTCAAGATTGATGATTCTAATACCATGTTGGTTATTAAATCATTATTTGGGGAAACCAAAAGAGTATTCATTAATTTATTCATTATGATGTTTATCTCATTCCATTCCATGGTTTATTTAATTCCCAATATTGATATACGTTTTATGTGGAAGGAATGATATTTTAAATGTTATGATGTAACAGGTGATCCTTGAATAATATAGCGCATGTCAAAGTAATGATGTTACTATTGTGCCAAGAATAATATATAACTTTAAGGAATTGGTTAATTTTATTAATTTAATAGATTAATTGAAATACGTGTGAACACGAATCAACCTTTGTTCGTTAGTATATGTGGTATTTTATCAAGAGGACATGCTGTTTCATTTTAATGAATTTCCATAATCTATGAATTTATCTAATGTTTCCTATCATTATTATGATGATATGATTGTTATTATTATCACCAATATTATATTTATTCATGTATTGTTCTATCATATTACTTGTCTTTTAGATCACCCCATTCATGGATGTATATCCTCAAATGATTACTTGTACTAAAGAAAAAATGACCACTAACAAGCTAGAGAAAAAGAACAGAAATTAAAATATTTTTTACTATCTAAATGTTCTATATAATCCTTTTTTATACATGACATTAATCTTTTGATTCATGGTTTCAAAACATTTTTTGAATTTTTTATCATAAATATGTTGTAAAAATATTTTATGAAATGTAGATTCACAATAGTGGGAATCAGAACAAGGTTTAGTAAATATGAGAATCATTATTAGAGAACATTAGTGAAAAACCATAGTCTGAGACTATATACATGAAAGAAACCAATAAAACTTTTTAGATAAATTTTAAACATATGGACCCCACAAGATATTCATTTAAAACTTATTTCACAATGAAATAATTTATTTATTCATGACTTGTTTACAGATTTTTTGGTTCAATCATTTTCTATTTTAGAAAATGGTGGAAACTATGAGAGAACTTACAAATAACCCGTACCATATAAATGACCCAATTTACCAAAAAACATCCCCAATGCCTTTGGGGGTGGAGTTTAGGATTTCAAAGAATTTCTTATATAGATATCTCATACTATGACCAATAACTTAAATAATATGGAACATACTTGTTCTCCTAAGAGGGGTAAACTAGAGATAAATCCTTTTGTGTAGTAATGACAACTAACATTAAATGGATCTTCAAATACACTAATAATAGAACAATGGATTAATTCAATGGATATTATCTTTTTGGTGTTACACTATTCTGAGAAGGAGAAGGTGAATCTAGCCTTCTGTCCTCTAGATTGAGGGGAGGATCAATAGTGAGATTTAATTAAAAATACTATTCCAAGGGACCAATTTGAAGTGATGGTGTGAGAATACATTAAAATAATGTTGCATAACAAGTATTTCAATCGAACTATTAAAACAATGATAGAGATATAATTCATGATATTTATGAATAAGAAAGGGGTATCTATCATGTCCTATAAAGAATATTTAACAATTTTTTTAAGGTATTATTTGGTTTTTGTTATGAACAATGATATAAAATTTATAAATTATTTAGTGGTTTAACAGCACACATAATAACGACTCTAAAAATTTGATACATTGGTATTTTTGAAGAAGTGTTTCGATGTTATCTCAAAGAGGAGATAAAGCATTGATAATGGTCCCATGGCAATGGATATAACAAACGAATGATGGAGTTTCATGCTGGATGGTCTAATGATAATGGTGGAGTGAAAACTCAACCACTCAAATGTGAAAATTGATGGAATAAGTATCATAGGAAATACTTAAAAGGGTTAGTGAAACACTTCAAGTGTAGGATACAAGGAAAAAAAGCCTATGAATGTCTAATAGACACAAGGAAGCCAGATAATGTGGTGGATCAAAGGAGAGAACCACATATGGTTCAACGCTTATGTAGTAGGATTAAATGGAATAATTCAATATAGTGTACTAAACGTTGAATACCTAATAAATATCAGCATCATCTACCACCAACTAAAAAAGTGTAAGGGAAGTATTATTCCATCGCTAATTATTCGGTGGAACGTGATGAATATGTGGTGTGAGGTGTGATAGTTATTCATTCAAGAATAGAGAAATTAATATTTTATTATGGTACTATGTATTGTATTTTATTATTCATGTCTAATTGAACTATTAAAACACCCTCTCAAAATATAGAGTTTGATTTACTTACAAGAACTGAAAATGGGCAATTATTGTATCCAATGTATGTTACTCTTTCCCGGTTAATGTTTATGGACTAAACCACTGAGATAATCATTTATTTTTTCTTTTTGTCGAATTTTGATTCCATATTGGGCATGGATAAACTATATTTATACAAATAAAATATAAACAATTTGGAAAGGGAGATCACTCTTCATTTCCCAATGAATCAACCAATTTTATACATGTGTATTAAAGAGGATAAATCTCTTTCAGAGTCAACGTCTCAAGTGTGGATATTGTTTCCTTATGAGAAAATATATCTATCTCAAATTATTGATAAAAAGGACACTATCATGCATTATGATATTCCCATTATAATGGACTACACTGATGTGTTCCCTGAAGACATACCTCATCTTCCTCCAGACCAATACGTTGAGTTATCAATTTAATTGATTTATATATCTCTATATATATCAATGAAAACTTATTGAATGGCCACCATTCAGTTATAGTTACTAAAGAATCAGTTAGAGGAGAAACCACACACGTGTTTTGTATGCCTGAGTTCCCCACCATGGGGTTCACCAATCAACTTTGTCAAGAATAAGGATGTATAAATGAATCATTACATTTATTATCATGGTATCAAAAAATCAGGAAAAAATAAAATGTATCCTCTACCATGTATATATTACTATTTCGATCAACTACGTGGGATTAATTATTTCTCTAAAGTGGACATTTGGTCAGGATATCACAAATTAAAGGTGAGGAAAACATATATTACTAGGACTGAATTTCAAACGAGGTATAGACACTATGTGTTCATAGTGTTTCCATTTAGACTCAGTAGTTCTCCAAAAATATTTATGGACATAATTAATAGATTCTTTATAGATTACATGGAAATTTTTTTGAAGTATTTTCTGATGATATTCAGATATACTCAATGAGTAAGGGGGAATATGATGTGTATTTTAATATTGTTCCACAATCTTTTTGAAGGTATAAATTTTATGAACAGTTTAGTAAATGTGTTTTCTAGATGGAGAAATTATCATTCTATTAGAATGATTTCACCAATATAGAAATACTTATGGGCTCCTCCAGGATAAAGGTAATCAAATAGTGTACATGGGTAACATTTGTAATGGAGATTCATAGTTTTTATAGTCTTACTAGGTATGATTGTTGATTTGTGAGAAACTTCTAATGATTGTAAAACCCACTAACCATGATGGCCGATAAGGGAGACATTTTTTTCTTGACAGGTGAATGTGAAGACATTTTCAAAGATTTAAAAAGTGGATAGTCATTGTGTCGGTACTCACACTTCTGAAAAGTGGGGAACTCTTTGTGTATATAGAGATTCTTTAAAGAAAGGACTAGGTTGTGTTCTGATGAAAAATAATAAAATGGTAGCCAACAACTCAAAGATGTTGAAATTCAATATCAAAACTATCATACACAAGATCTAGAGATCATAGTTGTAATTTTCACATTTAAAATATTATGGCATTATCTCCATGGGGAGAAGTTTGAAATATATAATAATCATAAGAGCCTCAAATATATATTCACATAGAAAGCGCTTAATATGTGCCCTTGAATATGGTTGTATCTTGTCAAAGATTATGAATTCTCAATCCACTAGAATTCTAAAAAAGAGAATAATGTGTAAGATGCACATTATAGAAAAAATCATGTAACAATATCACTGATAAAAATTGAGAATAACCCAAAATTTAGTGATTTTTAAAGGATGGGAATGGGAATAATCTTGTAAGGAACATGACTAATCATTTCTGAAATGATTTCTCATTAATCCCTATTTGATCAAATAATTAATGAACAAAGAAATGACATGGTAATTAAGAATAATGTGTAATCTATGAGAAAAGGTAAATCCTCAATGTTTAAAATGGGCGAGTAATGAGTTTTATGATTTGTGCCAGGAATATGTGTACCATCCAATCTAGAGACAAACTTTAAAATGATTCATAGAGGTCAACCTTCTCTGTTAACCGAGGGAGCAGTAAGATGTGTTGATATCTATAAGGTAATTATTGGAGAAAAAATATTAATAAATAGATCTAAGAATATAAAAAAAGATACCTTATTCGTACGAAATTGAAGGATGAAAGACAAAATTATAAGGGGATGATGCAACTATTACCCATTCCAACATGGAAATGGAAAATCATCACCATAGAAATTGACACTAGTCATCTGAATACATCCAGAGGAAACAATACAATATGGGTTGTTGTAAATCTTATTAAAAAGACATCTCAATTTATCATAAATGGAGAGGACTTTCTACTAGACCCTCTTTCATGGACATTCATTAGAGAAGAGGTATGGTGGCGAAGACTGACATTATATGTTATATCTAATCCAGATCTGAAATTCACCTCGATGTTATGGAAATGTCTCTAATATGGTCTAAATGCTGATCTGAAATTCATTATGGCTTATCATCAATAAACAAGTAGAAAATCTGTATGAATTAATTATACAGTAGATGACATTTTGAGAGCATTTTCTGTGGAACTCAAAAAAGAATGGGACCAATATCTGCCTCTGGTATAGCTCTCTAAATATAACAAATTCTAATCGATCATCAAAATAAATCTATATAAATCCCTTTATGTGAAAAGATGCATAACACTGGCCCAGTGAGATGATGTCAATTAACATAAGATTCTTGTGTCTAAAATGGTTGTGGAGATGGTGGAAAAGGTGAAAAACATTTAGCAACATATAAAGGGATCAAAAATTCGATAGAAGAAGTATGTATACACTCGTCAGAAGGGAATAGAGTTTGAGTAGATATACATGGTATTCCTCCACATGTCTCTATTGTAGAGGATCATGAGATTTGGGAAAAAGGGAAAGTTGAGTCTAAGGTACATTAGACCCTTTTAGAGTTTTTATCAGGTCGGAGTTGTCGCCTATTTATTAGGACATCCACCTATGATGTTTCATGTACATGATGTATTACATGTTTCCCTCTTGAGGAATTTCATACCATATCCCTCACATTTTCTGAATCCATTGGTGTTATAGTTGGAAAGTGATCTCTCTTACAAGTTGTAGATAGAAAAAATCTTGGTTCGTAGAGATAATGTTTTATGAAATTAGACTACACAAATGGTTAATGTACTATGTTGAAACAATAAGTATGAAGAGGAAACATGGGAAATAATGGAAGGGATGAATGATAAGTACCCTAACATTTTTCACCATAGTAGTTAATATGAAATTTCGAGGGTGAAATTGTATAGGGGGTGCATAATTTAATAACCTACAACATTATCAATATAAATTACTTTCTTATAACTCTTCCATATAGAATAAACCAAAAAGAAAATCACATGGATAACACAATAAAAATATTATAGGAGAAGAATAAATGAAATAAGAGGAATTTCTTGAAATTAAATAACATATCATGATGGAATAGTATCCTAGCACTTTAAATTGTAATAGAACCATTAGGAATGGTAATTCGGGCTATAAAATAGTAACCTAATATATGAAAATATGAATAAAATATATGTATCTTATACATGATAATTTGATACAATTATATTATAATATGAGTTATACATATTTTCAAATTTAGTAACTACGTGTTGGAATTTTTATATAAAATTAATGTTTATTTATAATTTTATATTTAATATAATTATTTAAAATATCATTTATTTATATAAAATGTATTCATAAATTTATATATTTTTGGTCCTCTAAATATATAATAATTTTTTGAGACCTTAATTAATTTGTAAAAATGTTATAAATTCCGTTGTAATTTTAAAATTTGTAACTTCCATGTAAATGATGCTTTTAAATAAAAAATAAATTGTACATATTTAGAAAATTATTTTCATAAAATGAAGTTCATTTTTTAATAATATACATGACACATTTTTTAAAGAAAAGATTTGTGTTTTTTCTAAAATACTTGAATTTTTTGTTAATAATAAAATATGATAATTAACATTAAAAGATAAATACATGAATTTTTTATTCATTGTTTTTGTAAGGATAATGTAAGAAAAAAAATAGAAATTTCATTTATTAATAACATTCTAATTATTCATAGTCTTAAGCCTAAATAATAAACTAATAAAAAATGAAAAAGCACTCATCTCATCCCCTATAAATACCACTCATCACCACCTCATCTCCTCAAACATTCCAATGAACGATGATTGTAGATGTTCATTAAAAATCACTTTCCAATACCCTACCGTATGTCTAGGACCCCATGGTCTAATAAAAAGATCAAACCTGTTTCCCTAAAGAGTTTTTCAAGGAAGATAATTTTAAGAGGGAAAATCCTCTTCCTTTAACTTTTAATTTATTTTCAATTTCATTTATTTTCATATCCTCTCTAACCTATAAACATCCATGTGTAATGAATAATCCAATGTCATTTATATTCTATAATTTTTTCAGGTTATTGTAATAATCTATCATAAAATATCTTCCATTTTCCACTTATTAAAAACATTAAAATATTATCTGTGGTTTGTCTATTTATATTCTATATTTTTATTAGGTTATTATAATAATTTATCATCAATAACTCATTTTCCTGATGTTTTTAATCATGGATAAAACATTATACTACTTGTTTTTATATTTTACCTTATTTGTGTTTGCATTGGAAAATAGGTTTTACCATAGTATTTTATAATTTATTTCAACTATATGGTAACCCTTGTTACATTTACTAACATTATAATAATAATTTTAGTTTTCATATAGTATATTTATATTTCTAAATAAGGAAAAATTAAATTTTATATTCAAGAATCTAATATATAGAGAACCTTTTTTTAAAATATTTTATTTTTTTATTATTTATTCATAATATTATTTAGTATTAAATAAAAAATGATTTAAATTTAATTTATCAATATATAGGATTCAAAAATGTATTAGTGAAATATTTTTGAATATAGTAATGTATTTTTTCATATATAAATTAAACAATTTTAATAAAACATTATTTAAAACAATTGAATTAGAAAATGCATGGTTATTAATAGTAGTCTGAGTAATCATATTTTTATTCCCAAAAATGAAATTGGGCATAATAAATAATATGAAAAGGATGATCTAAAATTTTAAATTCGTGTTTCTATATTGTTTCTACAAAATTAAAATTTTGTTTTTATTATAAGGTAATTAATGTAGTTTTTCATGTAAAATAGAATTTATGTATACAAAAATTTAAAAATAGTTTTCATACATTAAATAGAATTTTTAAATGATTTGTTTTACATTATAAAGATATTTTATTTATTTTAAAATGTTGAAATGAATTTTCATCAAACTTTTATTATTATAATTTCATAAAATTGTAGAAATTCTTGAAATTGGAATTTTTTGACATTTCCCCTAAAAATAAATTATTTAATGGAAACAAAATATATATATATCGTTGTATTACATGAAATGATTAATTATAATTAATGTTTCATTTTTTAAAATTCAAAATCAATAATTTATAAAATTATCTTTTTTAAATAATCATATGATAAAAATAAAAATAAATTTTATTGAAAAAATACTTTTTAAAATTATATGTGTTTTTTAGAATTTTTTGGAAATTATAGTTTATTTAAATATTTTTTTAATATAGGTTTTATTATTCTTAAATTTTATTAATAATATTAGTCAAATATTTCATGGGTTATTTTTTGGTGTTTTGTGTCAAATTATCTATTACGAAAATTATCAATTAACTCAAAAATATATTCCAAAATCATTGGTTGATACATACTGATACATTAAATAAATTACATCCTCATAAATCTAATTGTTTCTTCATATTGAAACTAACTAATGGTGTCAACAATAAAATCATAAATCATGACAACCATAAAAAATATATCTTTTTCAATCAGAATATTTCGATCCTAGTTTTTAGTTTATCTCTAGTAGTTTTATAATTCACCAACCCTAGAAACCCGTCACCGGTCCTTGATATAATTAAATTGGAATAAGATACAATGGGTATTCATCCTAGATGAAGTATCAGTTTGCTTGTCTTAGTAAACTAGGTACATACATTAGTCTTTTTTTATAATTGAATAAAAAAATTAAAAAAATTATATAAAGACATTATTCCATGTATTGTATATTTTCATAATAGTTATAGTAATATTCATAGAATCATGTGTAATGTAAAAAATAAAGGTTGAACGCAAATGATCAATAAGGGTTAAGTACCATGGATGCAATAATGAATCAATGAGAATAATCAACATGGAATGGTAAATAACTGAACACAAATATCACTTAAATAACTTTACAGTCATGATAAAATAAGGTATAGTCAATGTGGTGAGGTAAATAATCGGAATCACGTTCTATTTAATCAATATACTATGAGTGAAATGAATCCCTATATTTTTATGGTGAAAATATCATGGATAATAGAGTCTCAATCAAATTGAAGGAAATGATTTAATATTGGATTTCATGTTTCTACGTCAGATAATACATTTCCCATCAAGTCCCATCAAAATATTATTTTGAACAAACAAATTCTAAGACATTCCACAAAACAGTTTGAAACATACTAGATATAAGCACGTATGTGTTTTCAAACTAGTTTTTTCTTAATGAGACTACTGATGCATCAAAGGGATTACTATAACTGGTCCCCAACCCATGACATACATAATCAAATAATTCCTCATATATATAATAATAAATTTAACATATATGTAATGTTCCTTATCAAATATCTATATTTTGTATAGGATATATAGTTATCAAATTTTACCTAGTCAACCAAATAACATTCTTAGTAAACAAAATATGTAAAAAAGATATACGATTTTAAAAATGATCATAACCATCACACACTACGATTAATATTTAATTTAAATTTCATTTCCAATGAAAATATATTACAAAAAATTGATTTTGACATGAGAATATTAACAATCAAAAAAGAAATAAAAATTTCACAATAACATTTTTCACATGGTAATTTTAATTTCAAATTAATTTGGTTGAAATAATTCAAATAGAAAAAAAATAGTCTGAATAATTACTTTTTATTATATTACATGTCAATGACCAATATATACACTACATAAAATTGAATTCGTGCATAATTACAAATAAGTCTCAATATATTTTTAAACTGAGACAAAATGCATTACATTGTTGTTCATTTTGTTTAAAATGATTTATCCTCTTGTATAATAGTTTTATTACCTAAATTAAATTAATTAATAAAAATATTAATATTTATGATATCACATATAATATTTTTAAATTATATTTTCATCCTTTTGATAAAAATCTTTAATTATTTTCATTATTTCATGTGTAAATAGCATTGTTTTTCGAGTATGTTTTGACTTGTTTTTTTGTTCTTATAATATAATTATTTACATAATAATATAAATAATTTAATCCATATCAAAAATGTTATACACATTCAGTATCAAATTTTCTATTATAATCACTAAAATTTGGTGATATGAAATGAAAAACCATATTCATGGAGATGGTAGGTCGTATGTAGGCATGCATGTTGTATCCATTTCCATTTTATGTGGACATAAATAAAATTAAATGATATATATTTTAACATTAAAATATAATTTTTATATCATATAAATCAATTTTTTTAATAAAACCATTTCTAAAACATTCTATGTAAAACATAAACAAACACGTTACTTCATGATGTCATTGTCCGCCATAAACACAATTGAAGTTATCAATATCAAAAAAATGAATGAAATAATGTAGGTGTGATATCAGAATTACAAAAGTATAATTTCATCATTAATATAATAAATATCATATATAAACATTAGATCCATCATTATTCACATCCAAGAAAAGAGGTAATGGAAAAACAAATGACATCAGTTTGTGAGGACGTAGTCAGCCATCAATAAAAACGATGATTTCTTAACTCATTCTATGGGTGGGTGTGATGTTTTACATCAATTAAATATCAAAAAAATATCTTCATATGTAATATATTTGTGTTATTATATAATAAATTAATAATTAAAATTTTATGGGGTTGAAAAACACATAAAATAATTTTTTTTTGAAGAAAATTACATCTTCTTCAGGTTTCCTACTTTGGTTGTAATAAAAATGGAATGGTATTACTTATTGCCAAAATATGAAATATTATTTTTTGGTATAGAATTATGTTAGATATTTTGGTAGGGTATTTCCAAACCAAGTGGTTTTATGTTGTGATTAAATGAGTATAGTTATTGATAATTTATAAGTGGTGGAAAGGACACATGTGGTATTTTGGAAAAGTATTGACAACTCCAACATTTTATTCATGTAATTTGGATCAAATAATAGAATGATCAACATATTATAAAGTATATGTTCTATATAATTCGTTAAAATAGTTTTTTGAAATTTTTTCAAGTCATTTCCCCCTTCTGTTAAATGTTTAATCACTCTGTAAACATGTTTTATTATAATAGTTATAATTAATTTTAACTATTTTCACTAATCAATTTTGTAAAAACAAAAACAAAAATTATTAGGAATGATAAATTTTCTTTATTCCAAATATTTACTCCATTTTCCAAAATTCAATTTACATATGAGAGAGTAATTTATATAAAATTAGTCCCATAGATGGAATGAAAAATGTAGTTTTTAAAGTGAAAATATACGAATATTTACCATGTTTTTATATATAAATTCAATATAAAAAAGGAAAAAATGATCTAAATTAAATTAATATAAGTATATTTTATCTTATTTTGAATTTAAATAATATTCATTATATAATTTAACATTACAAATTATATAGAAGAAAAGGTATGTTTTGATTAAAATTCATGCTTTTTTACTATTCAATAATAACTTAAACATCTCAGAAAAATAAAAAAAACTTCACCCTAAGATACTTTTTAAATTACCGTACAAAAAAGTAATTTTATTTCTTGAAATTGAATTTATAATTGTTTCAATATTTATTTTTTAAACAAGTTCACCAGTAAATGGCGAGAAAACATTTTCCCAAAAGTACTTCTTTTAGTGAGTTAAACAAATTTCTTCTTATCTTATTACTATAAAATCATTCAGATGAATTTCAATGAAAATTTATTGAATTAATCATATATAAATTTCATTATGATCAAGTAATGATATAAATTAATTTAATTTATTTAGATAAAACTCCTTTCTTGCATAAAAAATAGTTTGTTATAAGAACATTTCATTTATATTTAATTGGTTTTCGTATTAATTTATAATTTATTAATATCAATTGAATTCAACCATATATATTAATATGTATGTTAAAAATACTTTTATCCTCCAATTTTAGGTTTAGGTGATAATTTTCATTTTAAATAATTACATTAATGCTATATTGTTGTATGGTAAAACATGGTCTTGCATATAACATAAGCTATCGAGAGAACTCATTATTGCGTGTGACATAAGAAAAAAACATGTTGCATGTAATGAAAAATATACCCATCATTTGATGTAATATAAGGTAATTTTTTATTTCATGTAACGTAATGTTTAAAATAAGAATTTATTCTCCTAAAATATTTATGTAGTTATATTCTTCCCACCTTAAATAAACTACATATCCACAATTGAAACATGTTCTCACTATTCTAGGGTTTGACATTTGGATATACCTTTATTGGGAAAACTACATCATAAAGTATTTCATTAAATATCATCTAAATAAGAGATAAAATGTAGTTTGATATTTAGCTAGAATAACATATAACTTGGACTTTTTGTAAGAGAACATAGGAGGAAAGAGAAGATATAGACATGGAGTAAAATAGTAAATATTTATATATATTTATTGAAGCCATTGATGACAATTAATTGAGTTATAAAAGAAAATTTGAGAGGATAAAATTAGTAAATCTATGACCATTTTTTCAAAAAATGATGGTATTAGTATAAAAAAAAGCAAGACCATTTTTTATAGAGTTGAATAATTCATTCCTTCTCTAAGAATGTAAGGTAAGATTCTTGATACATTTATATTGAACAATCTTAATTTTATTCATTTTCTTCTTCTACAAATTTCCAAAATATACCTAACTCCATGAAACTATTATCTAAACATTATATTTGATGTCAAAAGTATTAAAATTTTCATTTAACAGATCATATGATCCCTAAAAAATAATAAGATATTTCTCATGACTTTAATAAAAAAGATGATTAGAAATATTTATCAAATAACAATTGATGTTCAAATTAATCCATTCTAAAAATAATTAACCTTAATACTCATCCAAAAATTTCTTAACCAAATTTAAAAATAAGTTTACTAAATTAAAATTATATTCTCTAGAAAAAATAATGTGGCTTTTAATTATCACATTTGAAACATGTGAATACCATAATCATGTATTCTATTAATACACATTGATAACAAGAATTATCATAAAACCTTATTGAAAAAATAATCCTTCATTATTATATATGTAAAACATAGGTTATTGTATATTCATTAAAACCAAAACTGTTTTAGACCCCATCAATGACAGCATAACCAAATCTCAAATAAATTAATAATTAGTTCCAAGGTGGTCAGTAATATCCAATTTCATTTTTCCATATCAATAATCGCTTTATACAACCATCATTATCTCGGTATTAGTTACATATTAGGACTTTTCTTTACCTCAGTCATATTTTTCCATAAAGCTAATGTTTTAAATGAATCATTTTTTCTTGGTTATTATTACCGTTCAACATGTTCTCCTCTTAAAGAATGTGTATAGTAAAATAATCATTATATTTTATGTTTTTATCATAACATATAATCATTGATAAAATTATCAAATTACACAAAAACTAGATCCAATCATGATTTCTTTAATCATTAGTCTTCAGTTTTCTCAATAGCATAACCACGACTTTGATCTGTTAACATTTTCTAAGGTATATTCACTTGATTCTTCATGCATTTATTTTAATAGTTCACCATATCTTTAGTGGTGAATCATTTAATATTAGAAAATTTATTATTTATAATGAAATCATAATAATGGTGACCTTTTTATCCAGAAATAAAGAAAAATTTTTTTCCTTTTAATCATTTTCCATGGTGTTTCCTTCTAAAATTATCACATGTGGGAAAATATATATTTCCCTTCTTTCCATTATCCATCTATTATTATATTTTCCTCTTCTACTTTATATTTTCATTTAATCCATAAGACTTCTATAATTATTTCTCTATATTATTATAATATGATACTATTACATAATATTATGACAATAATTGAGAGATTATATCCCATCAAAACATTAGATTAAACCAATTAGAGAAATTATTGTTCTTTACAATTATGCGCATTGATGTGGTTTCCATTTATTATACTATGAAACATTTATAAATTAAGGAATTCAATATATTCGATCATATCATTATTAATCATATTTTATAATCCAAATAATTTAGTTTGTTCTTCTAAACTTACCTAAAATGCATATCATATGGTTATGTTCCTTAATCAATATTTTAAAAAATATAGTTTTAATAGTTGTTTTAAAATATCTTTGATACAATTTATAGGTAACATTCCCATATAAGCTCATATATGGTGCTTTATACCCTTAAAGTATCTTTAGATATAAGGAAACACACCCCAAATGACTGATTAGTTTATTAGTCTTTTCGTACTATATACGTATAACTGTCTTTTATTACAATTTAAAAAAATAGACAATTTTTTTCAAAAATAACATTATTACATTTAGCCTATCTCCAAATAATATTCATATTTAAGTTCATTTATTACCTGGTTATGTAATTAGAATATGGGTGATCTCAAATGATCAGTAAGGGTTATTTAAAATGATGAAATGATGAATCCAATTCCATAATCAATATGGAAAGATAAATAAATAAATAAAAATAAATAATAAATAAATTTAATATCATGATAATATAATTAAAAATTTATATGGTTTATTAAATAACAAAAAACACAAAACATTTAATCAATAAACTATGATTCAATTGCATCTATGGATTTTATCATAGTAAAAATTTCAAGAATAATAACAAATAAATGAGAATGAAGGAAAATAATTAATATAATAATTGATATTTCATATGATAATGAGAATTTTACCATCATGACCATGAACTATTTGGTTTATAAAATACCACATTCAAGACCTTTCACATGACAGTTCAAAGAACACTTGTTACAAACATGTTGGGTTTTCCCAATTGAATTTTTATCTTGTGACTACTGATAACTCGAGGGGATTACATTAAATGCTCACCAACCCAAGTCATTAATGTTGAAATCCTTCAACGTATATAAAAAAAATCTATTTATATTATAAATTGTCTTCCATATCAAAAACAGGTATTAAGTAAAGATTTTGATTTTTCAATATTTAAAAATTTAAAATCAATATGTAAAAATGGAATATGGTTTAGGAAAATAATTATATCCCTGAAAAAATTAATATTAATATTTAATTGAAATTTCATTTCAATGAAAAAAATAATATAACAATTTGATTGTTTCCAAATAAAGCTATAAACCACTAAAGAACGTTATATTTTACTGTACCTTTTATCACTAGGTAAATTTCATGTCAAAAACACATGGGGCAAATAATTAAAACTGAAACATAAAATACCATGAATAATGATTTATTCATGATATTACCTTTCAAAATGATGTATATAGACCCCATAAAATTGAATTGATACATAATAATAAATATAACTCGATGAAGAGTACGTTAAGATGAAATTAATTACATCTCTCCTTCCATTAGATAAACATTATTTAGCCTCTTTTATGATTTTTTGAAAAATATTATTATCTTACTAATGAACCATATTAAAATTTATAACATCACACATGATCATTTTATAACTTATTACCACCCATGTTTCAACTACAATTCATTATTTTCATAGTTTTCTATGTCAATTGACTTATCTTTTGAGTTTGTTTTGACATGTAATTTTTTTATCCTCTTAATTCAATCATGATTTTGTAAAATATTTAATTTAGAAGATGGTATCAAAATCATATATATTCATTATATATTTATTTATAGAAATCTATATAATATTGTGATATGAAATAAAATACTACTTTCCTGGAGGTGGAAGGTTGTTATATGAATGAATAATGATTCCTTTTTATTATCATATTGAAAGAATGAAAATTAATATATATATATATATATATTATCATTATAGTATCATTTATATTTCAAATATATCACATATTTTTATTGAAAACATCCTTATTACATTACATGTAAATTATAAATGAATCACATCGCTTCACAGGGAGGTAGTATGTCGCACACACAAGGAACATTATCAAATTCCCAGAAATTGAACAGACTAAAGTTATGTCTGAAAAAATAATAAACAAATAAAAAAACTCATAAATATAATATATATAATAAATAAATTATAAATTCATCATTATTATCATCTATTAAAGGTGGTAATGGAAAAAAGAATTACATCAGTTCGCGAGGAAGTATTTTATCACACACACAAATGATAATTATGTAAACCATTTGATGGAAGTATGTGATTATTTTGGTCATAAACATAAAATAAATACATATCCAAATATTTATGATACTAAGGTTATTATATTATCTTGTAATATTAAAAATTTTAGGATTTGGATATGGAAATAAATTCTAAATTATTTTAAGAGAACAATACAATTTCCTCAGGTTTCTAATTTATTTTTGAACTAAAGCTTGAATGGTTCTGTTTATGCCAAAAATAAGGCTTATTTAATAATGGTATGGTTGTTTTTTAGTTATTTGTGTACTTATTTTCTGATCCAATTTTTTTTAATGTTTTAAATAAGGAGGAGAGGGGTTGCCTTTTATAAGTTGGGGAGAGGACACACATGGTATTTTTGAATTGTATTGTGTAATCCCACTTTTTCATGTAAATTGGATCCAATAATGGACCACTATATATCCTATTTTTTATAAGGTATCTATATTTCCATCCAATTGATCTCGGATATGTTTCTAGGTCGTTTCTTCTGTTATGTTTAAAACATTATCCCATAGTAAACTCTTTTTTATCTTAATCATAGAAATTAATTGTAATTGTTCTCACTTGTAACTTTGGTATAAAATTATGTGGACGTCATTAACCATAATAAATTATTATTTTTCCAAATATGGAGTATAAATTTAAATATTAAATACAATTAAGTGGAAAAAATTTATTTCAAATTTATCTCGTATAATGAATTTGAAAGATAGTTTTTAATGTGAATGTGTTCAAATGATATTAATGTTTTTATAGAAAAAATAAATATAAAAAAGATTCCAATTATTTAAAATGATTTAAATGAACTATAATTTATATATTGTGACTTTAGAACAATTTTTTATTATAATTTATTATTATATGTTATTTAGAATTAAATATATTTTTCAATTAAACTAATTCATTTTCACTACCCATTATGAAATAAATCATCTCAAAAAAACAAAAAAAAATCCCAAAGAATATTTCAACATTCCCCATTAAAAAAATTAATTTTTTTAAAATAAAATTTTTAAAATTTATGAAATTATTTTTAAAATAATTGTTTCATTAAATGGGGTAAAAACTACATTTAGAAAAATAAAATTTTTTATGTGTAACATAATATTTGTTCTTATCTTATAGATGTCAAATATATTAGATGAATGAAAAATAAATTATATAATATTGAATATATATATATATATATATCATAAACATTACACTTTAATTGAAATTAATTTTATTTATGATGAAAAAACTTAACTGGCTCATATAATTTTTGTTTATAAAAAAATTTCATTTATATTAAAATGTTTTTCATTTTATTTTTTAATTAATAAATAATTAATTAATTGAACTGTATATTTTCATTAGTTAGTTATTCATATTCATAAAAAAATATTTAACTATTAAGATATAATTTTTATTGTATATAATAATAATAATCGTATATTATTTTCAGTAAAACATGGTCTTTCATGTACTGAAAGTGTTAAAGGAACTCAATGTTTATTATAATTCATGCTAAAATCAATTTTTCATGTAATGAAATATAAATTCTACATTTTATGTAATAAAATATAACTTATTTTTTCCTCTAATATATGTTATCAAATAAAAGGTGATTAATTTTATATTTTTAGGGTGTTACAATTTGAGCTAGGAATGTGTCCTGAATAAATATAATAAATCTTATAATAAAATTGATTTTCAATGTGGGACCATTTTCATCATTTCCCTTATAAATGGAAATAGATTCTTTTCAAAAATAAAATATGATATCAATATTTTATTGATTACTCTGGCTTCTATGTGGCGATATCCCAGACATTTCTATAGACACGATGAATTCTTCTAAATGGAGGATAAAAGAACATTTTATAGTTATATTATATAAACCATAACATGGGGTACAATAATGAGGTAACATTTACCATAATAATTTAAAATCATTATGGTGTATGTTTTATTCTATTAGTATTTTTTTGATATACTAGATTTACTAAAATTAGAATCCAATAAGATATCCATTAATAGGGATTGGATGATAATTAGTTATTTATTATATTGGACCAAATATATATAATAATTTACATCAGTTATGGTGACAGAATATATTTTTAATTATTCCATTCTCTTACATGGATTTTGTAAATTATTTTTTCCATAAATCAAGAGTTTAGTGTAATTTTTTCATAATTTCTATACACCTAACTATTATGAAATTTTATTGTGTGTTTTTTTTGAAGAAGTTCATTCTCTTGAAAAATGTAATTAGTTAGTCTATTCATATATCTGCAGTATTTATGTTATCGATGATCATGTCATCTACACTTGAAAAACGTACTTCCAAATTGAAGATTCTTATACTATACTTCTTCTCAAATATTTAACATGTATAATGTTGAATTATCATTTATATATGGTTTTTATTACATAAAACATTATTGATATATATTTTTAGTATATTTCCATCAAACTATGACAATAAATATTTTCTATATTTTTTAATTCCCACTAATGTGAAAATAGAACAATTTATTTGTTTTAACAAAAATCTTTTACAAAAAATGATTTTCAGAGACACATATTTAAATAGCAAATCTAATGAAGGATATTAATTTTATTTTCAAAGATAAAACTAGAGGAATAGCTTGAGAGTCAGGTAATGTTCACTTCATAGGTAGTAATGGATTAAAATCATATTTGTTCCAATATAATTAATTATTTCTCCAATTATTTTTAATGCGTTTTTGAAAAATATTTACTAAAGAATGCATCCATAAAACATTATCATCTTTTAGACAAGATTTTGTCCTATATCTGTGTATTCTTAACTACATTCTGTTATTTATCAGCTTCTCCTTTCAAATGATATTAAAATAAAACCACCTTTTTAGTATCTTTTATTTATAGAATAAATAATATCTTTTCAACTATAATGATCCATTTATATGAAATTAGTCTATCAAGATTCCAAATTTTGTTTGATGATAGTTCGTGGATGAAAATATTAATCACCATCTTCAGATACCATGGTTCATTTGGGATCTACACATGGATTGAATTATTCTTCATAAACTTTCTTATAATTTTCATTAATGTGTTCAATCAATTTTATATACACTTTTTGTTATTATTGGAAAAATCTTCATATTGTCTCATACACCAACTTTTTTCTTGGTTCCTCTGGGTTCAAACTAATAATTTATATAAGGGAATGTTAGAAGTGTGAAATTATTATATTCATATGATGAAAAAATAACCTTATAATAAATAAATCATTAATGCTAAATATACCATAGAATATGAATATTTACATTTTAATCTATGTCATCACTGGTTGTCTCCCAAAATAGTTTTGAAATTAACTAGTTGGGTTTTGAAATCAGTCATAATGTTTAATGTGGATAATATATATAACACCCATTTTTTCGTTAAAGAACCCTTTATTTATTCCTTTTATGTATGTAATGGTTTTTGGTGATATTTGGGATTGTTTTGAACACATTTTGAATGTTTTTTGGGTTCGGGCACGTTTAGTAAAGATAGTGAATTTACTACATTAAACATTCTTGTTGAAACATGTCTTTATGGTAAGGTATCATGGTTATGTTAATAGATTGGTCGAACTATGTAGCCACCCAAGTAAAATCATAAAATGTTATATATATTACATTTTCATGGTTGGTGCATAGTTTTTCAAACTATTTAGTCCAACCAAGTGATGTACTCATTGAGGAAGGGGTTGGTGAACAATTAGCACACATTTCCACTAATTGTGTGACTGTCCATGTATAGTTTAAAAAAGAGATCCTAAGAAAGTTGATATATGTCAGGATTAGATCTAAAACCCTTATTTCATTCCATTTAATCCCAAAATCAATGTTTGTACCCTCTAAAATGTTTTGAATGCATTCCCTATAAAACCAAAGTCAATCTGGAGCCTTTTCTTGGTCTGTTGAAGCCTAATTCCTTTAGTAATTATCCTTTTGTGGATTTTTTTCATTGTTTTTGTTAGATCTACATTATTCCCTCTCTCAGTTTTAAAGATCTATTTTTATGTGGATATATATATTTTTTATTCCAATATTGGTAGGATTTTTACTTTTCATGTTAGGGGATGATATATATAGTGGGTTATTGGATTTTCAAACTTGTTTTGGGGATGTCTTTGTGTTATTCTTTGTATTCTCCTTAATTCATAAAGTAGGTGGATTCACCCTTCACTAGATTAATTAATACATGAAGGATTGGTTTTAATGTTTTTATATTCCTTGAAATTTATTGTTAATTTGGTCTGAAAATCATGGTAAATACCCTTTTACTGATTGTTTGACTGTTTTGTGGAATTGTGGTGTTATTATGAATAGTCCATTGTTGAATTGTTTAAAATGATGATTTTAAATTGGTTTCATTTTTATTCATGAAAATATGGATTCGTTTGACTGGTTATCATATTAATAATGGTTTTATTGAAATATCTTGTAAATCTTGATTTGAAATGGTTTTGGGATATATGGGTTTTTGTGAGTTCATACATTCGACATGACCCTAATTAAGGGGCATGTACCATTAGGTTACAAAGGCTTGGGAAAATAGATAAGGGTCATGTGTCATTGAAGAAAATGAATATTTTACACTTAGGTAATACATAGCGCTTGGATGAGAAATCACTCATGTGTATTGAACTATTAATAAAGCATGCATGTGTGTGTGTGTTTGTGAATCATGGAATGTGTAGGCCAAAAATTAATGTGAAATGTTTTAAATTATTGTTTGGTTTTATTTCCATTGAAATTGTTTTATATTGGAACATTATTTTGGTTTTTAACTTCATGGATTTGAAATAAATTGTGCCCAAATCTTTATAAATATTTAATTAATATCATAACAAGTAATATCCTAGTGGTGTTAGTAGGGAAGATATTTTGTGAATTCCAACTGAGATTCATTACTCACCCATTCTTTAGCACAATGGTTCTTTTGAAGAGATTGTTCATTGAGACAATAGAAAAGGTAATATATCACACTTTTTAGTGGGGGTTCATGATATATGGGTTTTATTGTGGAGTTGGAGCATGGATCATGTTGGGATCTTTATATTAGTGTTTGATTTCATTGGTTATTGTTGATTGTGCTTCATCTTATGTACTTCGATTATGGTTTTTTCCCATTTTGTTAGTCAATTATAGTTTGGTTTTGTTATCAATGGTAATACCTTGTGTTGTTTTACATTATTATCATGTATCATGTAGTTGAATTTTGATATAAAATGTTTGGTTTTATGTTTTATTTCTATAACGAAAAATCATCCACTAAATTTTATTCAATACCTTGGAATTTATTTCAACCATTGGAACCCTAGAGAATTCTCATAAGGCCAAGTAATATCATTTTGGATTTTCAGGACAATGATACGTGGCGGGATGTTATATGTTATATTATCTTGTTTTGTTCTAAACATTCATGTTATATTAGGCGTGGATTATCTTTGAAATGTCAACATTTTTTTCAGTATTGAAGTAGAAAATTATTCTGGTCTATTCTTTATGTTTATTAGGTATAAAAGAGAATTATTTTTGTCCATTGATATTTAGATTATAATAATATGTAGCTAATTATTTTATACTATTCATCATGTTACTATGAAGTTTGGTACATAATTGTTTTGAATAAAATTATAGGAAATTGGAATCTCATTGGCATCGGTTTATCCAAAGATATGATCATGACATACATTTTATAAATGAATTCCCATAAGATTACATATTTAATTTTGAGTATTTATTTATGATTTTTTTTAAAAATTATTATTTTTGAATTATGATGAAATTATTTTTCAAATGTGATATTTTTAAATAGGGTATGATTGTGATATTATTAAAATGGTTCAATTTTCAAAATATTGTCAGACTTTTCAATGTGAGTTGAAAATTGAACGTGATTAATTTTAGAATGATTTTTTATGATATGTTTGGTTTTCTAGATGTTGAAATTATTAATCATTTAGTTGATAGTGAATGAGACTTATAGAATTTATTGTGATTATTGAAAATGACACCTATTAGGAATTACAGAAACCAACTGGAGGAAGCTACAGAGAACATGGTTTCACCTAATCTACATGAGAATTAATATAATGTTCAGAGTATTTTCTAATCCACTAATGTTGTAGATATAGGGAATAGGATGGATAAAACAATTCATGTAGATAATTATATATACTTCTATAATAATAATACAAAAATCTTATGGCAATATTCATAACATCAAAAGGAAAACGTGTGGATGAATAGGATGAATCGAATCATCAACTTCCATGGAACACTAGTAATGATGAAGGCCATGATTGTGACATATATACTAGAGGGTCTTGCACAAAATGGTGGGATATAGTGGTTCAGAATAAATTAGATCATTGGTTTTTATTGGATTATTTTGAATAATTATTCAACAAATAATTCAATACTCATACCATCATGATTTCAATAAAGACTAAATTCTTATTATTGAAACTGGAGAGCCTCATATTGATAGAGTGTGCCACAATGTTTTTGAATTTAGTATTCATTTCACCAGATGTTTTGTTCTAGGGCATCCTTAAATGGATACATCATTTAATTGTGGATATATAATGAGAATAACTTGATGTTTGATGGCATTTATAGAACAGATTGTATGGATATGTTTAATAGGGTGATAGTGGAAGAATGAGACATATCAAGAGCAACGGGTGGAGGGAGTATGTTTGTATATATGGGAAATGGTAGGAACTCTAATTATGGGGGAAATTATAGTAGGTAATCATATTTAAAATGTATTATGATGAATTAAAATCATATTTTTGTATTGTTAAATGTAAATCCAAGACCTGATAGAAAATATGGATGTTTTTAATGTGGATCCTTTTACCACATGAAGTTTTTGTTTATGACACCACGTAGATAATATCACAATTAAAACCATATTGTGTATCATCTGCACTATTTTCATGGTGCTTCAAAACTAGTCGATCAGGACCCATTCCATTTATCATATATATCGTATGCATCAATGATTCGAGAGAAAATGAAAAATATATTCCAACAGAGAATATCTATCCATGGTGATTCTAGGAATACCAGGACTCGTAAACAAGGTAAATCTCAACAAGGTAATAAGAAACAACACCTAGAAAGTAATAAATTTAATAGAGATAAAAATTTATTGATGATTAATAACCTGGGACATAGATAGTGAGAGGTAAAATTCATTCAAAATATACCCATATGTATGATTTGTTTGATACAGTTTCATCCCAGTACATTATTTCTTCTCATATTGTTTATTTTATGTTTTTATATGTTGAGATAATTCCTTCTATATTGAAACTACAAACACCTATTGTTCAAAGGGAATTAGGATCTTTTATGGGAAGATAATGTTCTATAACTATTTATGGATCGAATATGAAATGTGATGTCATTGTGCTTGAGATATATTTCTATAATATAATCCTAGTTATAAAGTAGTTGAAAATTTTCAAGTATACTATTGATTTCTATATGAGAAATGTTATTTTAAAGACATCTGATGGTCTCAAAAACACCATTATATGATACTAGAATTTAACAGAGTGTTCAATGGGATTGTTTCAACTAGTAGATGGAATGATCTCATACCAGTTTGGAATGTTTACATTGGCATCGACGGAAGAGATTGAGATTAATAGTTTTCTACTAGTGGATGAATAGTTTAACGATGCGTTTCCAAATAATTTCTATGGTATTACACCCACTAGAGTAGTGGAATGTATGATTGATCTACTTCCAGGAACCAGTCCTATTTCACATATATATTTTCAAATTAACCAATATAATTGAAGGAGATTAATGTGATATAAAAAAGAGTTGGAATATAAATGGTTCAATCATCCTAGCACATCTCTATGGCTAGTGTTAGTCGTTTTTGTCAAAAATCTGAATAGAACTATTCTGTTTCTTGTGGATTATCATATGGCCATGAATGTTATGAATGATAATAGTTATCCACTTCCACAAATTTTTAATCTATTCAATCAATTAAGTGTATCCCAACGATTCTCTTAAATTGACTAGAGATCAGGTTATCACCAACTATGAGTTCATAAGAAGAATATTCCAAATACATCATTAAAAAGTAAATTTTGCCATTATGGGTGTGTGCTAATACATTTTTGTATTACTAATTCATTAGAGGTATTTATTTTATTTATAAATTAAATTTTTTTGTGGAATATCGATTTTTCTGTGGTGGGGTTTATGGATTACATATTGGTGTATTTAAGGATAGGCAATGGAAATGAAAACCACTTGGTGATAATTGTGGGAATCATGAGGGATCATCTTCTATATGTAAAATTATCAAGGTATGATTTTTGGATACAAGAGGTAAGTTTCCATGGCTATAAAATCTCCAAAAAGTGTTTTTGTGGATCCATAAAATATAGAATTAGATATCTTTTGGAGACCACCAATGAAATTCTTTGAGATATGTAGTTTCCTTGGACTATTTTCTTAATAATGATGATTTTTTCATGATTTTTGATGACTAGATTAACCTATTACATCTTTAAAATGGAAGAATGTTTCATTCCAATGGTACTAGGGGTGTCAGAAGTATCTTCACGTTTTTAATGATTATATAACATTAGTACCAAACATGATTTTTCTATAACTAGGAAAATGGTATGTGGTGTGATGTAATGATTCTGTATGTAGGTTTGGATGTGTTCTCATACCGAGAGATAATTTGGTTCCATATTGGTCAAGGTAGTATGGTATCAAGAGATTTTATACCCAGCCCAATATTTGGAGATAACTCTCATTATCCCTGATTTGAAGAATTGGTGTCATTACATCTTTCCTATGAAAGTTACAGTGTTTACAGATCATAAGAGCTTCAAACATATTTTCACACAGAGGGACCTGAACCAATGTCAAATAAGATTGATTGAGTAGATCAAAATGTTCTAATTTGACTTAATGTGTACAACAGGTAAAGGAAAAAATTTGGCATATTCATTAAGAATAAATTCATATACTATGTTTTAAAATGTGTCTTCAGACTAATGGCAGTTGATATAATGGATGGTAGACATGCCATTGGAATGTGAAGATCGATGTGAAGTTGCAGTTTTCATTTTATAATCATTAGTTATTGATTGGGATAAAATAATTAAAGAGGAATATGAATCTAATTCAATTTTTTTTGATAAGGTCAAAACTCAATCGTGGGGAGACCATTGGGTGATGGAGGCTTATGGGAGTTCTATGATGTGCTTTAGAAATAGGATTGTCATAACTATGGACTTTAGTAACCACTTCTTTATGATTACCACCATTCATCATGGGATGTCCATCTAATAATAAATAATATGTATAATGTGTTTAAACCATGGTTTTTGGGGTCGAAATGAAAATGAAGGTGGATGATTCTGTTTCAAGATGCTTAAGGTGTTAGCAACTAAAGTCATGGTATCGTCAACCCATATGTTTATTTCACACCTTGCCTATTACTATTTGAAAATGGGATTTTATGGCCATGAATATGTAACCCATCTCCCATGAACAATTTGGAAACCCAATGCCATATGTGTGATTGTGGGTAAACTCACAATGTTGGACCATTTCATCCCTATCTAGGAATCTCATGTTTTAAAGGGATTGTCTAAAATATAAATAAGCTATGTTGTGTAGAGGAATTTTGTACCAGTTTTAATAGTATCAGACATTGACCCAAGGATTAAATTATTTTTCTATAAATCCTTAAAAATAGACCTTGGAACTTAGTAGACCATTGGAATGGTGTGGCATCCCCAGAGGGATGGCGAACCTAAATAGAGAATATAAACATTGTAACACATTTCTCAGGCATATGTAATGGATTTTAATGGCTCATTGGAAGACTGTGTTCCATTAATGGAGTTATCATATATCAATAGTTATCATGCCTATATAAATATGGATCTATTTGAAGCCTTGCATTGAAATCATTGTTATTCTACAAATGTTTCATTGGAAACAAGTATGACTACTCTGGTTGGTTCAATCATTGTCCAATAAGTAATGGACAAGTTACGGTTGATCAAGAAATATATAAAAATTTATTAGAGACAACCAAAATCATACATGGATCATCATCAATGGTAGTTGTTGTTCATAGTGAGTGATCATGTGTTATTAAGATCACTTTAAGGGTTAGAAATATTCTTTTCAATAATAAGGAAATGTTATCTCCATAATACATAATCCTAATTTAGATAATTGAATAGGTTAGTGAGGTGGAATATCAGATATCTTTTCCCCCCCACAGTTTAGTGTAGTTGATAATTTGTTTTATGTATCTTCGTTGAATAAGTATCATCTTTATCTGTATTATATTATTCAATGGGATCATATTGACCTAGAGCTAGATGAATTATTGGTACAAGTACAAGCAAGGATTGAAGAGGAAAAATAATGTCTTGTATGGGAAATTAATCAGTCTAGTGTGGGTTTTGTGGACCCTGGTTGGTTTTAGGAAGAGAATTCGGAATGTTAAAAGGAAATGATCAAGTAATTGATATATATATTTTTGATAAATAATGATTTTATCCTTTTAGAGGATGAAATATCCAATAGCGAGGAGAATAAAGCACCCCCACTCTCATGTATGTAACATTTTATTTTTGCTTTTTATGTTTGTAAAACGTATTGGTGATGTATGGGAGGTTTTTTAAGGCTTTTTCAATGTTTATTGGGGATTTTATAAAGGTTTTTGGTTTGATCATAGTTAGTGGAAACTGTGAAACTCATATAGAAATGTTTTCAGGGAGGAATATGGATTTTGGGTATGTACAAGGTTTAGTAAAATTGTTAATCCACCCAATATAAACATTCTAATTTCATAAAGTCATCTTTTCCATGGTTGGTGAATAGTTTTTCTAACTATGTGGAAAACCCAGGTAAGGTGATCAATGAGGAAGAGGCTGGTACATACATAGTGCATAGTTTCCCTAACAATGTGACTAACCATGCCAAATTTAATAACTAGACCCTAAAAAATTGAATATATGTGGTTATTATATCTGAACCTCTCATTTACCTTAATTTTGGCACTAACTCAAAATTTTATACTCCCAATGGTTGGGGAAGCATTCCCTATTCAACCAAAAGGAATGTGAAGGTTTTTCTTAGTGCGTTAAAGCCTAATTCTTTTTATAAGTCTCTTTTTATGGTAGTTCATCATAATTTTTCTTATATATAATTTCTTATATATCTTAGTTTCATTGATCTAGTCTGTTACTGATAGATATAAGGTGGATGATTCCAATAATGGTTTGATTTTCCAATTTTGTGGTTAGAGGTAGTGATCTATAGTGGGTATTTCAAAATTAAACCTGATTTTATTGACATTTACATGTAATTATCCATTTTCACCATAATTACCAATGTATGTGGATTCAATCTCGAATCCTCTTATTATAACCCAAGAAATTGGTTTAAAATTTCTATATTTCTTGAAATTTGATGTGAAATTGTTGGGAAAATCATTAATGGTATCATCTTTAGTGATGGACTAAGTAGTTTGTGGAATTGTAGAATTTTTGGTAAAAATGATTTTCTAAATGATATTAAAATGGTTGATTGTTTGATTAATCAAAATATGGTTTTGTTTAAAATTTATTCAATAAAATAATGTTTTTATTAAAATTTATTTGAATGGATTATTTGAATTGGTTTTATAAAACATGGGTTTCTGTGAGTTCATGCATTCGACGTGACACAGAATAAGGGGTGTTTACCATTGGTGTATAAAGGTGATACACCCTAGAATAAAGTAGTGTGAAATTGGGGAATAAGGATTTTGGATATTATGTGGTGACTTAGTGGGTGCGTGATAAACTTCTCATGATTATTGGACATTCAGGAATGCATGTATGTGAGGGTGTTTTGTGAATAATTGAATGGGTGTGCCAAAAAGTAACGTGAAATTGTCTAAGGTATTATTTGGTTTCATTCACTTGGATATTATTTTAGTATCTAAAACCATATTTTTATTAAAATTATTTACTTTTATATAAACTATTTTTAACTGTTTATGTACATTGTTTTATATTAATTTGCTGGCATGTTCTACTATTCTGGTGTGAGTAGGGATGTCATTTACGAAATGCCTGCTAATTTTCATTACTCATCCAAACATTGGAAGCTCAGTTATTTTAATTATATTTTTCATCAATGCAATGAAGAATTGAATTTTAACACTTATTTAACAGTTCTTCATGATACTTGGGTGGTATTGTTGAGTTAGATCACAGTGTATTTTTTTATATTTGTATATTTGTTTAGTGTTGTGGATTTTTGTTGGGTTGTATTTGACTTTATCATTTTATGTTAGTAGTCTTAGGACATGTTACTCTGTTGTTGTTTGGTTTTGATATAAATGGTGTTACATTTTTTATATTAAATTATTATCATGCATCTTGTAATAGTATTTTCTTATATCTTTATTGTCTTGGTTTTTTTATTTCTCTAAGGGAAATCATCCCCCCAAATAGTATTGAATACCATGGGATTTATTTCCATCCTTTGGAATCATGGGGATATCTCTTAAGGCCAAGTAATGTCCTTAATCTTTTTTAAGACAATGAGAGTGGGTGGGATGTTATAATATATATATTTAACAAATTATTTGCCCTATAATTTTCTAAATATACACGTAATTTCTGTAACACACCATTAAAAAGTGTTATGATTGATTTGGTGCTCAACAATAAACTATCAATGCAACATCAGTAGGTACATATATGTCAAAGATTTATCCATATACCAATATCTATATGGGATGATTATTTCATGAATAATAACATAATCTCTACATTGAGAAAACATTGAATTTTCATATTGAAATTATACATATAGCATAGATATATCACAATAATTTTGAATAATTTTATTTCATCTTAATATTATTATGTAAATAAAATAACAATAAATATGGATATAAATTATTTTAATACCATATAATATTCCCCAAACCAACTCTTATGGGTTTGGTTTTGTAATAATTTTATTCAAACCATTTATTTGGTTTTTGTAGAGATAATTTTTTTTTATTTTACTATATTTTATAAGATAAACATTTAAACTCATTAATTATCTCAAAATAAATATAATGAAAGGATTGATGTATTTTATGATCAACTATAAGAGAATCATATTTTTAAATATCTGTGATATGATTTCCTTGTTTGAAACACACAATACTTTTTAAAATACCAAGCATATATTATTCTCATATTCATATCATGGGGAAGGGAAATTTAATATTAGGATGAATCAAATTATTTTTTGGGGGAAACTTATCACCATAACATTAGGGATTATATAATAATCATATTATGAAATACAATAATTATATTAATATATTATTAAAATAATATAAAATTTAATTGGTTTCTATATGTGATTATAGAACGATATGTAATATTAAATGAATAAGAATATTCATTGGAAATATTGTGTAGAATCTAAAGACATTAATCATGAGTTAGAGGGAATAATATGATGGATAATTTTTTAAAAAAATATTGTGGATTATCTGAAGGAATTGATATTATATATCAGAGTTACACACCATTAATTTAATTAGACAGTAGGCTTAGGATAATCTCTTATGTACCTTAATGAGATTATCCTAATTCTTTTACGAGTACATGGGCTTGGGATAAAGCCTATTTTATACCCTTTGGATTGTGATAAATGCACACGTGTACCCAATTTCTTGTAATAAATCCCTTGTGAACTCTTTATCTTTTCAAAAATAATTTGGAGTTCCATTTTTCATAGGTAAATCCCCTTTTGTTCCCTTTGCCTTTTCTAATCCTACAAAGAATGATTTTTCACGGGATAAAGTCACAATTGTACCCTTTTAAACTCTCGAGATATAAAATTTACCAATTAATTAAAGGGAAATATAATACCCCCATATTATTTATCTATATATATTTTTTCCACTTGAATATGATCATTTTTCCAATATTATGTTCACATGTAAAGAAAAATGGGTTTTAGAACACTTTCAAATTGTATCACCAAAATAAACCTCATTATTTTGAGCACTTGGTACAAAAAATAGTAAATCAACAAAATAGACAATTTCATATGAAAATTTATAGAGTGATTCATCAAAAAATAATATAATTTAAATTAATAGTATATAAATAAATATGATAATTTAGATGTCATAAAAAATATTTCTTGAAATTTTTTTTTATAATTTATGTAAAGGGTTAGTTTAGAGTCACTTTGAAATTAATTTTTTTTAAAGGTGTAGTAGAAAATAAAAAATGATATCCATACTCATAAAAGGTATATTCATTAGTGGATCCTTGAAAAGAAATAATAATTATATAAAAAAATTATTTTAATATGAATTTTTTTTTGGTAGGATTTAAAACTATTATTATATTTTGAAATACAATAGTTGAATACCCACATTGTAAAAATAAATCAAAACACCACATTTTAATAAGAGGAAAAGAGAACAATGTAGGTCAAATTAGATATCACATATATTTTTTTGTAAATATATTGGAGAAAATTAATAGGAATCGAAAATATTGAAAATTAGTGTAACTTATCATTATGGAATATGGGAATTATTCTCAGAAATGATATTTTTTTGTGGGGAAGAAATTCATCGAGGAGGGTCATTTGATCAATGAGTTTCATTATTCCATGGGAAAAAGTAAAAATATAATGAAATAAAATAATAGGGGGAGAACTAATAGTATATGAATAAAAATTAATAACATTTAATATAGATAAATGATGTGATTATAGTTAAAAAAAATGTCACAAATGTTTCATCTTTTAAATTGAAGTCTAGTTTTTTAGAGAACAACCTATAAAACAAAATACTCAATGAATTACAATAATATGGAATAAATAATTCAAAAGAATATAATATTTACATTTAAAATACATTATGGAATCCAATATAAAAAATGTCTTATTGATTTGTAAATGAGGAATGGAAACACATGGCATATATTCCACTTTACCTAAACGTTCTCTAACTATAGTGGAAGCTTCAATGTTATCTAAATATTATCATTAAAAATGAACGGAATATGTTATATAATTGATAAAAATATTCATATTTATGTGTTATATGATTTTTGATGATAAAAATATTAGAGTTTTGGGGTTATTATTGATGAAATAAAGGGGAAATTAAAGGGAATATGTATTCCTAATTTATAAGTGATTTTTTCCTGATAATTTATTACTTTTTACTAATAGTGTAGATGTAATTTGAGTTAATGACTCAGAAAATGCCATAATGTATTATGGGATTAAAAAACAAATATAAAAACTCAAACAATATTTTTATTCATGTTTTAATCATTTTAAAAGCCTTTTACTTTTTAAACTATAAATTTACCATTATGGTTTTGAACATGATAACTATTATTTACCATAGATATTTATATTTTGATGAAAATATATTGTAATTACCCTAACAAATTTTTTATGTTATAATCATAAATCTTTTCTATATATAATCTTTTTAAATATTTAAATAAGATATTATTAACTTTTAAATTAAATTTTTTGATATTAAGGATTAAAAATTATAATATATATACTTCTTATAGCATATGTATCTCTTTGAAAAGATAAAAATAACGCCATTTTAATAAAAAAAACCTCGTGGAACACAATAGTTTAACAATTATTGGGGTTATTAACATTAATTCTAATAATAATATTGCATAAAATAAAAAATCAATTAAAGTATTACATAACATGATTTTTTTATATAAAATATAAAATCAACCTAATTAGATTTAATTTCAATTAGTGTTAAAAAATTAAATTTTAATATATGATAAAAATGTGTTTTTTAAATAATACATTACAAAAGCTTCCAAAGCATGAACCATTGGGTTCATACATTCATAAAAGTGATTTTAAAATATTTATTTTATATTAAAATTATATATTTTATACAAAAACGTTTCAATAACATATAAATAATTATTATAATAAGATAATGTCCTAAAATTGATGGTATTAGCATCATCATAATTTTTTTATATTCATCTAAATATCAATTTTTTTACAAAAACATCCAACACTCACCATATATTAATTTTGATATATGAAATTAAAAAAATGAGAATCATTTTTTATTAATAAATCCAAAATTTATATATATTTATTTGAATTAATAATATATATATATATTATTTTTTAAAAATAAAATTTTAAAACATTGAGTGTTATTAATAATATTTTCTATACATTTCTAATTATATATGATAGTTTTATTTACAAGTGGTTTTATTATTATTATTTTTTCATAAAAACATACAACAATTATGTTGTGGCTCATTTTTTTTCATTTGTGTGTGTGAAACATGCTATCAAACAAAGTAAAAATTTAATGATTAATATATTCCAAAATCATAGGGTGTTATAGTATTATAGTTAATCATAAAAATCCCATTAAATATGACATGTAATTTTTATCAAGAGGTAAATACTCTTGTATAAAAGTTATTTACGACAACTTTGTGAGTTAATTCATCCCTACCCAGATGAATTTTTTTTTTGAGTCATAATGAGTTTGATATAAAAATTCATGGTGATGACATCCAAACTCGCATAAATTTTGGTTTCATCACACATATATATTTATTTTATTAACACATTACTGAAAAAACAATAATCTATATATATAATACAAAATGTTTCTCTTCATATTATCCCACAATTACTGTTTCTTATGATGCCTACACATCTTTATGACTCCTGGATGAATATAAATGGTTCAGTTATGATCACTTTCCAAAAATTATTTTTTAATTATTGTTTACGTGGGACATATATCATAATTCCAAAAATTATATATCCAAATTTTTCATGTTTAAAATCAATAAAATTTATCACATTCTTCAACAGTGTGTCATCACCATTTTGCTTTTGTTAATGCTTATATAAATCAATAGTAGAAAAATATAGTATTTCAGCCTATATTTTATAATTTCTATATCCATACACTAAATATAAATATTGATTTGTCCTTTTTCAATCCATATCAAGGAATGGGTATCATTATTCGTTTTTCATTGAGAATCTACCAGCATGTTTACTTTCAAGGGATGATTATTTGTTGACGTATTATAATTACGTATAATTTCCAACCATTTAATTTGGTTTATATACGATTATATCTGTTTTAATATCTAATTTATGTTATTTTCATTAGAATAAATGTGACAATTTTTATCAAGGAGATAATTCCCATAAAATTTAAATGAAAATATAACTAAATTCACATCAAGATCATGCACGAGTTAATTTTTTTCATGTTTTTCAATTTTCATTTGTCATTATAGATTTAAATATAAATTTTCATAATGATACATCCGAAGACATTTTTTGAATCATCTTTAAATATTATCAATTATTTATAATTATAATGTATTGAAATAAACTGTATACTGACCATGATTTTCTTATGTTACATGAATATTTCTTCATATTATTCTATCAAAAATAATTTCACTCCATTCATGTTTAAAATGTTTAATTTATTTTATATCAGAAAAAAATTCTCACTAAGAATTTATCTTATCCATTTAAGACCACAAAACTATGAATCATTATTTCAATGACTGCTAAGGGCCATTTCTAAATAAGCATCCCAATTCATGGGTATATATATATTCACTCACTTCCAATTACAAGGAACATGAAACATACTTTATATAATAATAATTGACCCATGATAATTTTTACATATACTATCTCCTTTCTCATGGTCTTCAACACAATCCGCAATTAATTTTAATGCTATTAATTTCTCTTGTAATATTTATGAATATCGTATATTAATTCTACAATAAATCAGTCAAGGTAATAATTTAATATCGTATTTTAACATCCATGATAATTATAGTGGAATTGGTATGTTTGAAATGAATTGGTTTGAATTTATAGTTTCCATTCATCATATGAACGGTTTTATTGGGTATATACTCCATTTTAAACTTTTATTATGACATCTATATTGGTTTTCAATATTTTTTAATTGATAAGACCCTTTTAGTTGATCTAATTGTTCATAAATATGACCATATAATTCATTTTATTAATAATGATTTTGTTAGGTTGATGTTAATCAACATAACGATTTATTGATCTATCGATTTTTCTGAAAAACATAACTAATGAATATTATAGTGATGTAATATAAAATATTAAACCCTCATTCCAGTTTTCTTATAGGTTCTTCAATAAATATTAATATTTTATGGTAAATACTAAAAAATTAATCTTATTTAGATAAATATAACATAGTATGTGTTTAATTGAATACTATAACTACTATTAATAGAGAAGTTCAAGAATTTCATTAAGGAATATATTTGCATAAACTATTACTATAGTAATTGAATAAATGTTTATTTCAATCAAAGAAAATTGATCCATAAGAACACATTTATTTGTTATAATGACTTTTATTAATCGATTTTCTTCATAATGGTGTCCAAAATCATCCTTATGTTAATACTTTATAATAGGTACTTTTTTATATTATATTGTATTCCACTATCTTTAAAATTTATTTACTAAATATATAGGGATATCCAATCCATTCCAAATATCAAATAAAATTCTAATCGGATAACTGTAAGTATAATTTTAGCATGTCTCCCCAAAAAATATCAGGTACAAAATATTTGAATACTTTTGAAGAAATAAACTCACCATTGTGTGTTTTCACTGATAAATAAATAACTATGTGTTTTAGTAGTGAATAATATATTCTTATTAAACAAGTATAATATAATAGAATTTTTATAAACAAATTATATAAGTAATTACATGGTTAATATTAGAGAGTACTTATAATTTTCTACAAACCATTATCATTTCCCACTTTTGAGGTAAGGATTGAGTATTACCTACATTATTCACTTAGACAAGGAGGTTGCATCTACATATGATCCCCTTTATCCATTATATTTGGAATATTTTAATTTACCAATATATTTTATTTTCAATCGATGATGTTTATGGGATCTTTAGTTGGGACCTTCCACATTTCATTTTCATTAACCATGATTTTTTCATCTTTGAAACAATCATTATCTTGATGTCCACCCTTTCTATAATTGATTAATTTTCCTATACCTTTCATGAAATATAAAAGGTTTTTCCACCAACGTTGTTGTAATATATGTTATTGAAAATTCTTCCATGCATATGGTTATTTATATGAGGTTCTGTGAAATTCTATTTAAATTTTACTTTCTCTAAATCCATTTTAATGATGAGATTCTCTATTTTCTAATCCAACCATACATATAAATTCAAAATAACTTATTGTTAATTACTTTTAATGACATGATTACAAGACAATGAAAAATAGATATTTCTTGTTGTTTCATTTAGAAATAAAAATGGATGTGTACCATGTAAATTTATTAAATCCATCCACATACGTAAAAATATATTCATCCTCTTTTTTTAGAAACCACATAATTATATCTCTATTTATTCAGGATGATTTTTCAAACAATATCCAGAGAAGAATGTTTTACTAATCTTATCCATTTATATAGAGTTATCATTTTTTATTTAAGTTGTGTTCTATATAGTGGTACACTATTGTATAGCCTCAACCTCCATGATATATATGGATACAAAAATTCCCAACGATATATCAATGATTAATAAAAAATTTCTCTTTCATTCTATTATTCTATTATTGTAAAATTAGTTTGTTTGGAGAACCACTAAAGGTGGATTGATTAAATAATATTTAAACTTATATCCCAGATATTATTTCTACATTATTATATTGAAAAAATATAAAGTGATCACACAAACATGGGTCAGTAAATTTTATAGTTTTTATTATCCAGGTATATATATGATTCTTTTATTACCTTTGAAATAATAATCATACAGTAATAAAATTAATAAAAATCATGATATTATTTACAATATCATTGATCATATCCAATGAAATTTAAAATAATTATAATGTGAGAATATATTTTTATTAAGGGTTACTTATAGTGGTGGCTATATTGATTAATTAAGACGCAATCAACAAATAATGGTAAAAAACCAAATAACATGACCTTTCATCAATAACATGGGGATGAAACGTATAAAACACAAAAAATATAAAATATTTACATTTTAGTTGGTATAATGTATAGAATGAAAAAATGTTTTATCTTTCATTACACCCAACAATGAGTATCTTTGTAATATTCTATTACATGTAAGGCTGGGTTATAATGAATAACAATATATTATTATTATTATTACCAAATATGAAAATTATAACTTAGTTATCGGAATAGAGGATAATAATAGCATTTAAAAATCATATGAAAATATATATTCTACACATTATTATTATCAATCTATTTATTATAAATGAAATAAGAATAATTTTACTAAAAATAATGTTTTCTAAAAAAGTATTTTTTTAATACGGTTTACTCGTTCTTGCAACACATTTTATAAGATGATTTTTTAAAAAAATTGGAAAATGTATATGATAAAATAAAGAAAAATAACCAATATGAAATACAAAAACCATCTTATTGTTAGTTTTTTAAAATTTTTGAGAAGTTTCATTTGTTTTTAAATTGTGAAATATACTGAATTTTAATTTATTTTTTTAATTTAAATAATTTATAAAATCAAATTATATTTTGACTTAGTTTCAATATAAAAATAGTACAATTTAATATCAATTAACCCAATTTAGGTCATTGGTATAATTCTCATATAAAATGAAAAAATAATAATTTTTAAAACCTATGAATACTTTCAATTTAAAAACCTTCTTTCTTATCACGTCTACTGGAATAATTTTAAAATTAGAATTTCCACTTATAAATATTTAATTTGAAAAAATATATTATATATTTTGAATAATATTAATCTACAATTATTAATAATGTGATCTTAATTTTTCACCAAATTTAATAGTGAATGTAGTAAAAACTTATTTCAATGGTTGACGTAAAAATTTATTTACGTGGGGTTAAACTAGAATGATATGTGGGAAAATGATCTAAAATATTTTAAAAATTAAATTCAATTATAATATTTAATTATTATAGAAAAATGATAAAAATATAGAAATTACTCGAAAATTACCTTTGAATATGACCTATTTAATTAGTTGAGTAATGATAAAAAACAAATAAGAAACTTTCCTCCCATTTAATATATATAATGATTTGGGATAGGCGAAAAACTCTATATTGGCTATACATATAATTTTAAAATATTAGTTTTATTTTTAAATCAAAATAATTTATTATTAATGTTTAGAGATGAATAATTTACATAAAATGATTATGAAATTCTATTATAGTAATTATTTACTTACTAATTAAATGAAATAAATGATTCTAAAAATAGAAAGAAATTGATTTAAATTAAGTTAATATATTTGTTAATATAATATTTCAGATTAATACATCATGTTATATAGGTTTAAGGATAATTTATAAGAGTTACATCAGTTTTTTGATATATATTTAAATTAAAATTAATTTTTAAATATTAAAATTGACATTATGGTTATCTATTGAAAATTTATATTTTATTAAATAATATAAAATTACTGAAAATATAATATTTACCAATTATTTTTTTAATATTAATATACAAAAAATGTTTCCAATATATTTACAAATTTTTATTTTATAATTAACATAATGACCCTAAAATAGTAAAATCCTTGTTAGTACAGTTTAGTTTAAAGCATTGTTTCGGAAAGATCACATGATTTTCCTTAAGTAAATTATGAAAAAACCTATATTATATTTTTTAAATTTTATATAATATTTATAATATGTCGTTACAAACATTCTAAAAGTTCTAAATATATTTTAGTCTTTATATATAAAATGATCGGTTAGATAATTCGTTACTGTAGTGAAAAACCAAAATGGTAAAAATAAGGAAACATAGAAGATAAGGAAAACAATGTTTAGAACATGTCTTTTATTATGAGTTGGAGTTTTGGATATACCATATCATCAATAAATCCCATTAATATTCAATCATTGAACATATTTAGAAATAGGTTTCCTCCCAATAGTGAATATATTTGGGTCTTTATAAAAATGACACTCTTTTCCAACTATTAAATGACACTCACACCCTTACCTTTTCAAACATATCAATCCATTTGGATTAAACACACCCTAAACAAGTTACTCCCAATAATCCCTCCCATCATCCATGAATCCTTATTTTGGACATAAATCTCTCCAACGAAGGATTTAGTTAAAACCTATAGGGGATTCCATAATAAGTTGTTATGTTCTACAACATGGATCATTATTTTAATTCTCTCTTCACATCATTAAATTTTTATTATACCAAGTTAATATAGTGATTGAAATATATCCCATATATTGGGATGTTTTTATAACAATGTAAGGATCTTAAATCATATCCACTTCTATAGAATGTGCTATGAAATCTTCTTTCGTGTGTACGAAAGACTACGACCTCATGAACCGATGTCATTCATTATCCCACTACCACATTTCATGGTCGGTTGTGATGATGGATATAAAGTAAATATATGATATTTATAAATATATATTCACTATATAATTTAAACCAACTTACATTCCATTCCAAATGAGATAAAATAATGTTGCTCAGGTGTGTGGAAGACTTCCGTCTCATGAAAATTGTGAATCATCTTTCATTTACGCTTCACATGGATGAAAGATATAATGATAATTATTATATGTGATATAAATTAAATAATTATATTATTAATTAAATAATTCTCATTCTATAATGATAGTATATATCATTTTCATTTTATAATTCTCACTCATGTAGAGATGATAACATCATTCGTGTGTGTATAGACTACCACCTTTACAAAGCAATGCGATTCACTTTTCATCATGACATAGATTCAATGATATACATATAATATATTAATGATTTTATATTCATTTTATAAAGTTAAAATACTACTTAACACGTTTAAATATCGATCGGTGAAAAAACAAAAACATTACTTAGGAATACACACTACCTACCATATCAATGATTGTAAAGTGCATCATTTTCCTTAAAAATAATTCATTATTGGATTTAAAAGGAAAATATATATAAAAATTTTATAATTATTCCATAATTATTATTATTTATTTGATTGAACTATGTAGTATGTGACTGGAAAATTTCATTAATGACAAAACATGCAAAATAAAACAAGGCCATTAGCCCCCAAAATAATGTAAATAATGATTTATTTTTTATGAAGAGGTGATAAGATGTAATAAAAGGATCAAATATTATATTATCAATAAGATTATGGTTTTGTTATAAAATAATAAAATGATTAAAACCACTATATATTCAGTTAAAAAATCTATAATCAAAAGGAAGCATGGGGTAAGGGATTTCAACCAAATTTCATTTTGTTGAGTCATATTGTAATGTTTTAAACTAAATAGTAATTATATGGGGTATATACATAACCTTTTAAATTTATTCTCATGAAAATTTCATTATTCATGATATTTTATGATTATATTTTAGTTATTTAACTTTTGGGATTAGATTTAAATGTTATAATTTGGTGACGAATTTATTAACAGAATTTAAAATAAATGGGTTAAAATAATACTTAATTGATTATGTCATCCAACTATTTTGTGTATAATGAATCATTATGTCGCGTCTAGACTATGATTTTGTGTAATTTTCTTGTTTATTTCAATATCATCATTATTATTTTTCGTTCTCAAGTGTTTTTAGCAATAATTGATTCTTCAGACCCAATAACATGCAGTTAATGGTTGGCGCCTTGTTAGAAGAATCCATGCACTAGCCTAGGATAGACCAAGAACCATGCATAGTGGGATTTCCTAGGCTATACATCCTTCTTCACCGGCATGTGGATAATCATGTTCTTGAACTATTGGTTTTTTCTGGTGTTCTTGGTTGAGCGTACGGGCTTCCATCCGTCCCCAAGGAACTGTGCGGCCTTGTTACTCCTTGGATATAGAGGGACACATGGTCTCCTCACAATTTGGAAAATCATGTGCCCTATCCAGGCCATTAAAAACATATATTTTCTAATTTTTTTACTATTCTAATTTAACCCCATATTCACCAATCGTATCTCACACTCAAGGTTTCCTTCCTTAGTCAGCTCCCCATATCTTTTTCGCTCATTTGGAACACCAAATTTAGGCTCATTTTGGTTGGGAATTGCCACAAATCATCATGTAGGTCCCTAATCCTATTATTTCCTCTCTTTTCATTGTTCATAATTACTTCTTCTTTGGGTTATTCCTTCTCCTGTTGATGGGATGACGTAATAATGGTTCAATATCAATTTCATATGTTAAATCATGAGGTTCGTAATATGGTGTTGCCTTCATAGAGTCTCCTTGAAGTGCATATGTGATTTTACACTCTATTCTAGCAGTTTCTAAGCTTGATGTAGGTTATTAAAAGCTTTAACATTAAGGGAAAATTTTGGTATTCTTTCTATTCACTATAAATTTGCTCTATGAATTGTTTTGGTGGTTCGATCATTGTTTTGGAGGGAAATTGGTGTACATATCGATTGAAAGGGGATTTTATAAATAAAAATGGTTGTTTTAATGGATGATTCTAAAGAACAAACATTTTCAAGTGATTTCGAAATTGGTATTTGTAACAACATCATATTTTTTGAATAATTTTTCACAAATTAATTTATCATTCTGATATTCTCATATGACAAGACTCTTAAAATTGTTATATATATTGAGGTATTTATTAAAACACAATGCCAATAATTCATTTCACAATGAATTGACTTATCGTACACAATACACATCAATAACTAGGATTGAGCTACACACAATACTGACATGGCATTTTCTACCTGCACCACCAACATGGCGTACGTTACATGCAACACATATGTATCTACAAAACATCATTTTTTTATTATAATTATTTAGAAGATATAATTATAACCTATTCATTAAACATATCTATATGAATAGTAATAATTAATTTTAATATATAATTTATTAAAATTTTATATATATAAGACATATTTTTAATTAAAGATAATATATTTGGTAAAGTCCTTTTATGTTTGAAAATATTGTTTATCAAATTAACTACATTTAATAATAAAATTAATTTTATACACATTTATAATTTCATATTATAAAATGAATTTAATTTTGGTATTTAGAATATAGAAGTTATTTTAGAATGAATTTTCAAATTTTTTTGAGAAAGATCATTTTTTTATGAATAGTGAACAATAATTTTTTTTTAGTTAAAAACTATCTTTTCGTTTAAATAATTATTAATGTTAAATAATATTTTAAATTTTTTTGAGGTAAAATTATATCAATAATACATATATTAATATAATTTAGGTTATTATAATCAATATCTCTTTGATATTGAATATAACAACTTAATAGTATTTTGAAATTCTTTATACTTTAAAAACTCATAATTTCTTCTATCTATAAGATTTTCATTATTTTTAATATTTATTCCTCTATTAATTGAATTCTGAAAAAACATCCTAAAAATAGTAATAACTATAATATTTATTTTCTAATTACATCATATTTATTTTTTCCACAAAATGATTAGTAAAAGAGATTAAAATTAATCATAGTTATTAAGGTCAAATTAAGCTTATTTAGGGACTAAACATTAATCATATGATCCCAAATGACCTATCCACATTTCCAAAACGTATTTTATGTACATTAATCGGCCATAAAACCTCAATTATTGATTTATTATGTTTTATATGACTTTATATAGGTATGATCATGTTCACACCAAACGTGTTTCGCATATTTCCATCTGGGTCCTTTTTATTCCCTATAAAAGACCAACATCTCTCCCACTTACTCAAAACTATAAATTATGTTTTCCCATGACCTTAAGAATAAAATTTCAATAATACATAACTTACCCCTATAAACATTAACTTATAAATAATAAAATGCAAGGAAATAATTTGGCACAGACCAAATAGAGTTACCCGATTAAGAGGGGACATCTTCCCTAAAGGCCTTACTTTTATTTTCTTTCTACACCCCTCCAATATATTTATCACATTATTGTATAAAATATTATTACAAAAATAAAAATATGTTTTTATTATAATTTTTTACCTAAATTCACACACAACTCACTCTAATGGGTAATAAACATATTGTTTATGTGTACAGAAATCTACCACCTTATTGAATGATGATTGTTCAATTTTCTATACCGCCTATCATCATGGTCATTATGATGAAAAAAATGTTTCTATATGTTATATATTTTATTTAATATTTCTTAAGGCCTCTTTATTAATTTTAAAACTCATATACTTTTTTATTATCATTTGGTGTTGATAATATAATTTTGTTTGTGTAATTGTGGACTACTGCACCTCAAAGTAATATGATTCATTAATACACTACATCAATTGTATTAAGAATTGTTTTGGTGAATATATAACATTTATACATGATATAATAAAAATAGTTTCATAATTATATATATATATATATTAATAGAAGTCCTTTACATTCTTTCTTTCAACACGATGATTGAACATAAATAGTCTTCATGCATACGTATGCGCAACCATCTCCGTGAATGTTGTATTCCTTTTCATGAATACATATTATACATATTATTATAATATATATATAATATATATATATTATATTTATATCATTTTTTATATTTTTTAATCATGATATATTTATAATGACACACTATAAAACAAATAAAGACACATATGAAGAACAAAGAGAATGTTTCTCAAAGTGAAACCTTAACATAGGATGGTTGAAAAGCGGACAATATAAAGTCATTATAAAACAAAATATGGTATTATATATAATAATTTTGTTCTATAAAAATTGTAGAATATATTTATATTTATAATATAGCTATTTTTAATGAGAATGATGAGAGTCAAGACAAAAGGTTAGGGGATTATATCTCACTTTTTATTTCTCTGAGATACATGCTACGTTCGACACTCTTTCCTTTTCTATGGTGTATATACTACAACGATTTTATTCAATGTATAATATAAATTAATTTATGGGTATCAAAATATCTATTTTATGATCTTTCATTCATGGGGTATAAATTTAAAATTTTACCAAATAGGTAAAATAGTTTTCTGACAATTTTCTTTCTTTCAGACTCATGTTTTTTATGTGCCTAAATTAAATTTGAGGTGTATTTACATCATGTTTACAAGATATATCAATAATATCATACTTTTAAAGATATTATAATCTTTATTTAATTTCATTTTCTGTTTTCTTTCTGAGCAAGAAATTTTTCTAACCATTGTACTGTGCAAAGGGAATGTTCTTTTTACATCGTATGACATGTATGGATTTACCTACTATTATTTCATTTAATCTAACTTTTAAATTTTAAATGGATACATTTTAAGATAAGGTTTTTTAAATGTAATTTTCATTTTAAACTTGTTTAATGTTTTTTTGATATTATTTTATATGTTTTCATTGAAAATTGTTTTCAATATTTTTTCAAGATTATATTATATGTTTTCATGAAAAATAATTTTCAAAAAATTTTCAAGCTTATTTAATATTTTATGAAGGATTTTTTTTCAAAACTTTTTCAACAATATTTTATATTTTTTCAAGTAATATTGTTTTCAAAATGATTTCATGCGTTTTTTATATGTTTTCATATTTTTTTACGCGAAATATTTTGTAAAACCATTTTGAATATTTATTTCAATGTTTTCAAAGTATTTTCAATGAAATGGTTTTCAAAATGTATCCAAGATTTAATTTATATTTTTGAATTATTTTCAATGAAAAATGATCTATTAACTATATTAGAGTTTATTTTATATGTTTTCAGAGAAATTGGTTTTAAACATGATTTAATTTATTCATTATGATTTTTAATGGTATTTTATATGAAAATTATTTTAAAATGGTTTTATGGTTTATGAGTCATTTTTAAAGAAATCGTTTTTTAAAAGATATTCAAATTTATTTTCCATCATAGTAAAAATCATTTGATATTACTAATGACCATTAATGAAATGTTCTACAGGTTCCACTCATATTATCTCTATGAATGGGTTATGGTTAATATCATGGTGTTTATGAAACTCATTTATACTTCACGGGTTATATGTTTATGATGTCTATTTCTCTTTAAGAGGTTATATGATTTTGAAATTAGATTCCATTTCATGGGACATTCTTTTGATGAAATGATTTTAAAACCTGTATCTTTTTTCGAATGATATGAAATGTTTACATGTTTATGATAATAATTTTATTTCATAGTTTTTGATATGATGGTTTAATATTTTTTGGTACATGTATATATGATTTCATTATGAGATGGGTGGGAACAATATCTCTCTCCAATGAATTGCGTAAAGATTGATATCTCATGATATTGACATGGATAGAATGAGAAATGAACATGGTTCAATATTAAAGGGGTATAATGGGAAATGAACTCAGTTATTTATTACAAGTCTAGAATTGGAAATCAAGAAAGTTAAGTATTACTGGTAAGGAACGAAAAATTAACATTGTTCATTATTATAGGGATAGAAGGATGACTGAACATAGTTCAGTGATAGTGGGTTGGAATGGTATGTGAAACCTACTCAATGAAGGACATTATAAACCAAATATCATTGGCAATAATTCCTTGAATAATATAGAAACCATTACTACGTGCTTATGTGTTTTTTAAAATTTCATGTCTTAATACTATGTTATGATATCATGGTATATGTTGATTATTTCATTATGATTTATGTCTTAGGAACTGGAAATGAATATTATGATATCTAATATGTAGTTTAGGATCTCTAAATTTTATTCTCAAGTTACAAACTTTTTTATTCATGTTATACTTATGTATTTGTTATAAATACCCTTACTGTGCATCTGAGCTCTCCCCATTCTTATGTTTGATTTCCCAAGGTCACTAACAAAGGTTTTACGTAGAAGTATAAACAGGTTGAGATCTTTATATGAGATATTTATGTTCATTTACTAGGGTTGAATTTGTTTTAAATGTTTACATAGACACTAAACAATTATGGTACTCTGGAATGTATTTTGTAATTTACTGTGTAATGTTGTAAAATAATGTATTATCGTTATATGTTAAGCATGGGTCATTGTAGTTGGTATTAATGGAAAGTCTTAATAATCTTTTTAGAACTATGATGTGAAAACTTTAGTGACATACCTTGGTATATTTCATAGTATATGTCAATTAATGTCTCAAATGATAATTATAAGGTTGAGTTAACATATAGAAAAATGTATTAGAATATAGGTAAAGGATATAGTGAGTGGTTTTCTAGAAATTTATCCATGTGTTGGTACTTGAAGTGAATGTGAATCTGGCACAGATGTAACTTGGCGTAACAACTCTAATAAGATGTTCAGTGCCTGACTTGGGGTAATATAGTACATGACAACGGACATTACTGGACAAATATTTTTACACTCATATGGGATATGCATTGGGAATTAAGAAACATGTCCCAAACCATCATAAGTATTTAAATATATGTTGGATATGAAAATCCTATGATTAACCTAGGGGTTCATCGATTAAGGAAAATGTCATGATTTAGACAAACTATATGTAATTATTTTCATGACTATGTTGTTTTCATCTATGACTAGTAAGGCTCACACTATTCTTTAGGTTTTAGTAAATTGATAGAACTAATAGTAACTAGATTAACGTTGAATGAGATGGATGATTGGAAATGAAAACTCAAGTGGGATTATCCCTGGAGTGAAATATTTTGTGATCAAGCCTAATCAGTTTTCACATAACACGATTAATAATGTATATCTTAACCAACTATTTGACTCAACAATGAAGAGAAATAATGGTTTCAATGATATTTTGGGTAATTTCTATCACGTATAAAATATTTTTTTATTTCATTTGTGATAATAATGTCAATAGAATAACCTATGTTAATGAATTTAAGGGACAAGAAGATGTTTTGGATTTGGAAAAGATGGACCCAAAGTATGTGACTGCAATAGAAAAATGAAAATTTTGTTTAACGAAATAGATCAGAATGTTGTCATGCCTAATACACCATCAAATTTTATGTGTTTTAAGTGTGTATTAAATGGTCATTATGCATCTAAATGTACTAAGATTAAACCTCTTAAAGGGGAATTGCAATGTGGTGCTTGTTGTGGTTACATAGATGATGATGAAAAGATTACCAATAAATTGTGATTGGAATGAGTTATTGTGTGATAGGATGATGTAGCCTTGCTAATATCATTTATATTAAGTGGGATAATCATTGTGTTTATGTGTTTTTATTAAAATATTATGACATATGAATGATGAAATATACAAGGATTGTTCTACTTAGGTTTTTTATCAGTATTTACATTTTCATGTTCAGTGTTCTTAATGGAATGTACAAGTGATTCAATGAAAATGGTAAAATCTTACTAATAGAAGTTAACCCTTAATATGTTCTTTATGATTAGATAATTATGTTATGAATAATTAAATTGGATGGTACTAATTACCATGGAATTAATTCAGGACATGTTGACAGGTACATCATGATATCATGTATGAAGTTTATAACTTCTTAGAATTGTGAAATATATCCAGTAATCTATGGAATAAGTAATAATTCGTGTTTTCCAAAAATATTTCTAAAAATTCATGTTACTACCATGTTCTAATAGAATTTACCATGAATGTATTCAAATGTTTGGAATGTCACACCCAATAGATACTTTCTAATATACGAGAGACCAATGTTCAAATAGTTTTGTGACATTTTTTATATGATTTTTCATTTTCATCGTTTAGAAGGGTTATAAGGGTTTACAATCATGAAAATACTGAGTTAATCATTGGATGATGTATTTATGTATTCATATTGGTATGAAACCATGGTTAAAAGTACATTTACAGATTAAACTTATTTCAAAAATTTCAATAATTTTTTAGAAATTTTTTTAGTATGCTATAATAAAAGGACATCATGTATATTACGTTAAAACCAATAAATTCCATTAAGTATGCGGGTTTGGGACCAATGTACAAAAGAATATATGGGATTCAATCCTACCACTAGCCTAAGGAATTTCCTTATAAATATTAAATTATTTTTTATCAATTATTATTTATGATTATACAACAGCGATATGTTTTATGTTTACAGATATATGTTTTAGCCATATTCATTTTTAGGAATAATATTAGATAAATAGTTATACATTTCATTCTTTTATGAGCCTTATGATATAATAAAAAAGTGTATTTTTTTCTATTCAGACATAGAAGTTAATTTTTGGATGTTCATTACATGAGGTAATTCATGAATTAGATATTGATAAATGAACAATTAGTCTGTAATTTATTTATAAAAATAGGTCATGTATTTATATTTATTTATATTTGTGGCCAATAAAATAATTAATCAGTGTTAATATAAAGATCGAAATAAAATGTGTTGTCATAATATCATAATTTAGTCGAATCGATGACCTTTTAAATCCCAACAGATTTATGACTTTTAGGTCCTCAAATTTTCATTGATAATTCACTTGTTTTTTATTGATGGACTTAGTTACTCCCTATAAATATATATTTTTTCCCTTTATATACAATGTTCACTCATAACCTATATTTTCCTATGTGGAAACACAGTTTAATGTATCTTTGGGTAACCATTATTGTTGTCTCAACCCGTCCCCCGGGGCTCGTGTCGTGACTACCCCAAGCCCACCATCCATAAGCCAATGGCTGGAGACTAGCACCAAATGTGTAATTCCCTAAATCTGGGAAGGAATTGCATTTATAACTATAAACACACACACACACACAACAGATCACACAGATGGATTCCATACATTATGAAAAATAGTATAATAATAATATGCTAAAAAGTAAAGGGGTCGGAAATACAAGCCCAACTATAAAGTACAATTACAATTAAAAAGGAAAAAATAACTGAATGATGAAATGAAGCTCCTCAATCGTCCACCATGAATCCTACCTAAAGGGTAGGTACCGATAGCCTCCTCTGCACTCCATGTCCGACAGACTCCTCTGGGTACCGACTCATCGTGTGGTCCACCATCGGGAACCGTCCAATACTAGTACACTCAGCCTCAGTCAGTCCTATCCTTCTTCGGCATCCAACACAACATGGTGCGGGCATAGCCCATGTAGGGGTGAATATAATGATACTCTTTAAGGACCCTGAGACCCTCAAGGTTGCACAAAATCCAACAAGGATAAACCACAAGGTATGAAATCAACAGTTAACCCCACTTATGTATATGCCTATACATATACCCAAGTTATCAAGTAATCCATATCAATCATGAGGTAAACAAAAATGTTACTGACTCAGCTCACACAGGTATACAACTTATGTAGAAAGATAGAGATGATCATATGTAGCCACTGAATCATATATTCTGTCGAACCCACACGGGATCCAGGAACAGTAAACAGAGTCGTCAAACCCACACAAGATCCATGAACAGTCCTCAAAGCTGTCCAACCCACACAAGATTCCGAAACAGTCGTCAGTGATGTCGAACCCCCACAGGATCCAGGAATAGTCATCAGTGCTATCGAACCCACAGAGGATCCAGGAAGAGTCATCATTGCACAGCCAGCCAAAGGGTTCCGCCCAAAGCATTCTTGATTCCGATAGGGTCTGCTCCTCAAGCCAAGTATTGATACATCAACTGCCACAAATCCCCAATTTTATGTATCCAAAAGATTTGTCTTTAATTAAAAAACTCAATGTGATAGATTGTTCATCAATCGGACACCCAGTCTGAGAGTTATTGGAATTTATGTTCCGAGAGCCCAAATGAGTTTACGTTCGATCCAACCCGGTCGTACCCGAACTATGTCAAAAACTTGAGTGGGGTACACCAAAGGAACATTCTCCATCCAATGATTCCATCCCTGTAGACGGTTCATCAATCGGATGCCCGTAGCTCATGTTACGAGCGAAAGTGTGGAAAAAGGTCAAACGGGTCAGGGTATGGTCCGACCCGGTCCACGGGTTCGACCCGGTCAATGGGTCTAACCTAGTTAGTGGGTCTGACCCAGTATGTGGGGGTAGCGCAGCCCACGAGGGTGGCCTGGACCGCACTTGTTCCGGCACATGGGGTTCGCACTTTCCGCATCCAGCGGGGAGGTCGCGCCCCTAGAAACCCCTACGGCTTAGCCATTTGGGTTGAAGTCAAACTGTCGCCATGTTGCAAAAGTCCACATCATGCGGGACCCACATAGTGGGGTCCTGCTACTCTCAGCTTGTCGAGCGGCCAATAAACTCCCAAGCTGTGCGATTACGCCACTCTTGCTCTGGAGACTCAGCATCTCGGGCCGCCGGTCCTCCTTGCGGTCAACCTTGTGCCGACGACCACTGCACCGCCACGACCCTCTTTTTTCTCCACCCCACAGCGCGGTTGCGACGATCCTTCTTCGGTGACCCGGAAGCTCGGGCCACTGGTGTTTTCAACACCGGCCATGCATCGGCCTCTATTGCACTGCCACATCCCATTGGTTGTGGGTTAATCCTCTGGAGGCGCGGTTGTGTCGCCGCCTTCCATGTCGTGACGGTTGTTACTCCATCCGTCAGCGAAATTTCCCTGGGTCACTGGATGAGATCAGATGTTTTATTTCTCATTCCGGAAGTAGTTGCGCATTCCTCGAGACATTTCCTTCAATCTACAATCAAATTTTATGATAATCTCTCATTCTGGTCTCATGTCACATTTAGCGTCATATTCCACAAATAAGGCGGAGGGTTCGGGCCATGTATGTTCCTCACACACCTTCCGCGTTAGGTTGATATAATGCAGCTTCAAATTATAATCATCAACAAAAAATGAAGAACATGCAAAAATTAAACAAGCATGAACCCCTATCTCAGATTCATTGACGTCGGGACAAAGGATGGAGAAGTTGAGGACGACGTCATCAGTGTTCTTCAAGGATTATGCTTCCTCCTTTATTCTGACTGAGGATCAAAAAAGAATATGTCTGTCATTGGCGGATGAAGAATTATTTATTATTTGTGGGTTTTTCGTTGTTGAGAGAATATGTTTCTCCATGTGGTCTTCCAACCCCTCTCCCAATAATGGAATGTCCATTATAAATTAAGTTATGTTTTAATAATTTAATTAGAAATGCTCCATTAATTCCAGAGTTGTTGGCATAAATTAATTCGGGGAATTGGATTCATTAAGGTGGAGTGGTTGTGGCACCATTAAGTGGGGAGCTCAAGAGGTTTCTCCCCACATAATGCGGAGTTGAGGAGGTTTCAGCCTCAGGTGGTCCCCACCTCATGAAACAAGAAGAGGTGTTTAGACATCGGGTGGGCCCCACATCAATAACCTCTCATGGGAGTTTAAGGTGTGGTAGTCCCCACCCCCAACTCCCAACTTCCAAGTGAAGGTTTTATCCATCAGATAAAAATAAATTTTACACAACCTTATTTTTATTTAATTCATTTAAAACCCAAAAACTAAAATTTATTCTCGGCCGACTATAGTCAAAGTGAAAGTCTCCATAAGCGAATACTGGTGCTACGAGTTCAACCGTGCCCTCAAATTTCATTTCTGAGCACCGGTTCAAAAGTTATAAAAACCCACTCACACGTTTACTGAACCTACCCAAAAGAAACGTTAGAAATTGATTCCGGGCACACCGGGCCTCTGAATCATGCACCGTCAGTTTTCGCAGACTCATAAAACTCTCATGTATTTAATAAAATTCATATAATTTCCATGTATTAACATTCTCCCCACCCCAGGGATTTATATCCCCATAAGCTATAACTCGATCTAAGGGAACAATTGGGTGTAATGGGCATGCATCTGGGCCTCCCTCTCTCATGTCCTCTCCTAAGATTATCATGCTGTCAGCACATGCGCACCGGAGGTATCGACCATCCACATAGGACCCACTCTTATTGATCCTCAATATCCACTAGAACCTCCATGAATGTTTCCCCATCGTCAACATCTAACTCTCTATGGTCGATGATGTGAGATGGGTCATACACATATCTCCTCAGCTGAGATATGTGGAAGACGTTGTGCACCTAGTGCATCTGAGGTAGAAGAGCTAATGGGTATACCATCTAGACAACCCTACTGAGGACCTAGAAAGGTCTGATGATCATCGGAGATAACTTTCCGCCTCAGTCAAATCTTCATAGACCTCATCGAGGTGAGACCCATAGAAATACATGGTCACCATCCTCAAACTCCATAGTTCTTCATCTCCTATCAGCATAGGACTTTTACATTCTTTTTGCAGTCATCATCCACTCTCGGATGATCTGAACCTTCTCTGTGGTAGCTCGTACCATCTCTGGTCCTACTAGTGCTAACTCCCTAGGGTCAGTCAAACATAAGGGTGATCTGCAAGGTCGCCCGTATAATGCCTCCAAAGGTGTCATCCCAATGGTGGAGTGATAGCTATTATTGTATGAAATTCCACCAAAGGTAAGTGATCCCCCCATCTATGACTGATGTTGAGGACACAAGCACACAACATGTCGTTAAGGGTCTGAATGGTCCAATTAGTCTTACCATCTGTCTAAGGATGTAAGGTTGTTCTTAGATGAAGATACGTACCGAAAGCCTCCTCCAACCCCTTACAAAGTTGGGAAGTAAACCGTGTGTCACGATCGGAGACAATAGATGAAGTTACTCCGTGTAGACGCACAATCTCATGCACATAGAGGTTTCCCCTGCTCTCTATTGAAGTATTCCCTCTGATCTATAGGATGTGGTCCGACTTGGTGAGTTGATCAACAATCACCCAAATAGAGTCGCGACACTAGGATGTATGTGGAAGTCCTGTCACAAAGTCCATGGATATCCCATCCCACTTCCACTCTAGGACCTCTAAAGGCTGAACCATGCCTACTGGTACCTGGTGCTCCGCCATCACTTGCTGACAAGTGATGCATCGAAAGAAAAACTCTGCTACTTCCTTCTTCATACCCGGCCACCAATACGGTCACTGAAGGTCTTGTTACATATTCTCCACTCCTGGATGTACCGTTAAAGGGGGTCTATGGAACACTCTCATCAATTCCTCTTGATGTGACACTGTTACCATAGTAAGTCCTCTAAAGAGGATAAGGTGCTCCCTACCTTCAGAAAATCCATCAGGTGCCTGCCATGTTTATATATGTGCACGTCATTTCTCACAATCAGTGTCCGCAAACTACACCTCCATAACTCATTGAAGGATACAGGGTGTGACTATAAGAGACTGAAGGAAAGCTACTCCTTCTCTATCTATAAAGGATATCTGTAAAGTAGCTAGCTGCTCTGTCGCTTCTCCTAGTGGTTTTATACTAGACCTCCTACTGAGCACATCTGCAACAACATTCCTTTTCCCAAGTGTATAAACTATCTCAAAGTCAAAGTTCTGGAGGAACTTAATCCAACGTCACTATCTCAGGTTAAGGTCCTTCTAAGAGACAATATACCTAAGGTTCTGTTGGTCAGAGTGGAGTGTGAAATGCTCACCCATCAGATAGTGTTGCCGCATCTTCAAGGAGGAGACCACAGCTGCTAACTATAGGTCATGGGTAGCGTAGTTCTTCTCATGATGTATCAAATTTCGAGAAACATAAGCGATCACTACTTTCTCTTGCATCATGAAACATCTGATTCAGGTCCCTGATGCGTCGTAGAAGACTATGTACACTACGCCTTCTTCTGAAAGCCTCAAGATGGGGGCACTAGTCAGCCTCTACCTCAGCTCTAGAATGCTCTATGGCATATCTTGGACCATACAAAGGGTTGCACCTTCTTCTTCAAGACTATTAGTGGTGCTGCAAACTCTGGAAATGTCTGGAATGAACCTCTGATAGTAACCAGAAAAACCTAGGAAACATTGTACCTCTGTTACACTGCTAGGTGGCTCCCAAGCAAGTACCACCTAAATCATTGCTGGATCCACCCCAACTCCTGCCTTCGAGATGACCTGTCCTAGAATGTGAACCTCTCGGATCTATAACTGGCTCCACAAGAGATTTCCGTAAAGCGGGTTCTCTCGTTGTGTGTCCAATAGTTCTAGTAAATTTTAGGCATGCTCTTCCTCAGTAGTTGAGGATATTAGAATGTCGTAGATGAAGACTATGATGAAGTGATTCGAGGTATGACTGGAAGAACTTGTTCTTGAGTCCCATGAACACTTTTGAATCATTGGTTACATGGAATGGCATAACCAAGAACTCATAGTGGTCGTATTGACATCTGAAGGTTGTCTTCTGCACATCCTCATCTCAAACTCTGAGCTGGTGATAGCCAGATCTGAGATCTATCTTCGAGAACTACCGTGCTCACTTCAGCTGATCAATGAGTTTTTCAATCCTTGGGAGTGGGTGCTTGTTTTTCACGGTCACCTGGTTCAGGAGATGGTATTCAACACAAAAACTGAAGCTCTCGTCCGCCATATTGGCAAATAGAATTGGGGATGCCCAGGGATAAACAATGGGTCAGATGAATCCCTTCCCCTGCATGACCTCCATCTATAACCACAGATCACGATGATTAGTAGGAGTCATCCAATATTTTTGTGTAGATATTGGTGTCATCCCAGGGTACAAGTCAGTGTATAATCCACCTCTTTATGAAGAGGTAGTCTAGAAACATCGTGAGGGAAAACATTCGTGTACTGGTCCACCACCACAGGATAGCTCAGACTCTCCACATCAACTGCTCTGAGGGTAAGGCATGACAACTGATGAGTGATCGGCTGCACCCTCCTCCGAGTAAGTTCATCATATGTTGCAAAGGCTCCCTTCTCACCGGTGATGTAAAACCTTGTCCCATCTGGGAAGACACACCACACATTGCGCCTAATACAGTCGATCTGAGCATGGACTGTATATAACCATTCCATACCCATGATGACATCATAAGGCCTCGACGCTGCTTCTATGAAATCCCAGCTGAAGATCTTGCCTCCTAGAGTAAGCTCACACTACCGATACCAGTGTTAAATCGTCGAGTCTGCTCCCATAAGAGTCTCTAGCTGTGAGGATCGAGCCAATGGCTCCGTCGGAATCTCTGAGCTCCGAACGAGGGCAGTGAAAATGAAAAGTGACTAGAACCCATGACTATAAGAACAACATCTATGGTGGAATAGGCACAGACTGTACATCGAATAATCTCCAGTGCGACATGATTGTAAGCCTTAGCTTCCTGGAGCTGAGATCTCCCATGTACACCAGCTCCCAGCGGTCAGGGTGGACCTCCTGGTGGTCGTGGTGGTAACACCATGAAATGTCATCCACCGTCAGCTGCACGGACAGCTCCTCTGCCACATTTTCCTTCTCCTTGCAGAACGCCACGATCAAATCTCTGTATCTACATGGGAGTTCCATCGAACGTCTCTTGATCATCCAAACGGCGGTTCGGAAAATCATGAGCCATGTGACTATGGCCGCTGCATGAGTAACACTGCCCGCTCCAGGCATGTATGTCTTAGTCCTGGGTGCCCCCACACAACTGATTTTGAGTCATGCGGTTGTCCACCCGTGGCTCTGGTCCTCTTGTACCTCGGCAACATATTTCTACTGACAGCTATAGACGACTACGCTGCATGTTGACTAGTGGTGGGTCTCACTGCTGGTGACTGCTCAGTAATGAAGATATCCACTAAGAGGGCTTTCTCCAACACCCTTCCTGCGTCGGGATGCTGGGGGAGATCATTAAAGACCTGATCTCTAGCCTAACCCCCTGCCCGAAGGTCCGGGCCCTGATGAATGGGTCTCATTCCATATCTACGGCGTAGCGCGAGACGTCGGTGAACCTCGTTGAGTACTGTTCCATCGTCATGCTACCCTACTGTAGATGCAAGAGATCTTGTATCAACACCGCATGTAGGGTGGATGGGACAAAATCCGCCCGAAAGAGGCTCTCGAAGTCTGCCCAGAGTATTGTCACCTCATCATCCACCAGGAGCATCAGGCTTAACCATCAACCTGTTTCAGCCTGAAAGAGACTCGTGGCATGGATTACCATAAGGTCTTCTGGTGTCCCTAACAGTCTGAAGACTCTCACCATAGCCTCCATCCAATCCTCAGCTGCCTACGGGTCCGCCTCTCCCCTGTCCCTGGGTGGCCTCTGGAGGTGGAATTCGTTCAATGCGCTCATGAGGCATGCACTCTCTGCTGATGAGGCTGGTGGCATCGGTGGCCCAACGGTTAGTGTCACCACTGGTGCCTCCTCTGTGATAGGGCCCTACACGGATGCGTCAATGCTCAGTGGGATGCCATCTCGTACAAAGCCTGGAACCATGGCTGGTTGTCTGCGTGGGGCTATCCTGAAAAGTAACAACTGTGCCATAGTCAATAAGTTGTACCTGGTTAGCTGACTCAAATAGATCACAAAGAAAACTCATGAAACACACACGCAATAAGTGTTTTCGTGCACTGGGTCAGAAATTAGAAGTCAAAGCCCTGGTGTAGGGATAGGTCGGTCGCCGCACCAACACTGGACTCCATGAATTGTAAACCACACTTAGTACCCTTAACACTATTGCTTCATAGAAAAGATCAGAGTCCTATGTTCTGTGAGAGAATCCACTCCTCTGATACCAATTTGTCACGACCTGTCCCTCAAGGCCTGTGCTGTGACTACCCCAAGCCCGTCATCAATAGGCCAGAGGCTGGCGACAAGCACCAAAGGCGTAATTCCCTAAATCTTGGAAGGAATTTCCTTTAGGACTATAAACAAACACAAAATAGAGCACACAGATGGATACAAAACACTAATAAAAACTGTATAACAAGAGAATGATAAAAAGTAATGAGGCCAGAAATACAAACCCAATTGTAAAGTACAAGTACAACTGAAAAGGGTCAAAATATCTGAAAGATGAAACGAAGCTCATAGACCATCCACCATGGATCCTACCTAAATTGTAGGTACATATATCCTCCTCAGCACTCCACCTCTCATAGTATCCTCCGGGTACCGACTCGTCAGGAGGTCCACCTATGGGAACTGCCCTTCCTAATACACTCAGCCTCGGTCAACGCAGTCTGTCATCTGCAACCAACACAACAAGGTGCAGGCATATCCTGTGTAGGGGTGAGTATAACGATACTCAGTAAGGATCCTGATACCCTCGAGGTCTCACAATATCCAACAAGGATAAACCACAAGGTTTGAAATCAATAGTTAACACTAGTTTGGTATATTCTCATACATATACCAAAGTCATCAAGTAATCCATTTAAATCATGAGGTAAACAAAAAAGATACTGACTCAGCTCACATAAGTATACAACATATGTAGAGGGATAGAGAGGATCATATGTATCCACTAAATCATCTATTCTGTCGAACCCACATAGGGTCCAGGAACAAAAATCAGAACTGTCGAACCCACACGGGAACCTGGAAACAGTAAACAGAGCTGTTGAACCCACATAGGATCCAGGAACAGTCGTCGAAGCTGTCAAACCCACACAGGATCCAAGAACAGTCGTCCATGTTTTCGAACCCACATAGGATCCAGTAATAGTCGTCACTACTGTCGAACACACACAGGATCCCGGAACAGTTGTTAGTTAACAGCCAGTCATAGGGTTCCACAGAGAGCATGCTTGATTCTGGGAGGGTCCGCTCCCCAAGCCTAGTGTTGATACATCAACTACCACGATGCCCCAATTTGATGTATCAAAAATATCTATCATTCCAAAAGAATCTCAATGTGACATATGGTCCATCAATCTGACGGCTTGTCTAAGAGTAATTGGCATTTCTGTTCTGAGGGCCCAGTTGGATTTACGTTCAATCCAACCCGGACATACTAGAAATTTGTCCAAACCAGGAGTGGCATATACCAAATGAACCATCTCCTTCCAAATTTTCCACCTACATAGATGGTTCATCAATTGGATGACCATAGCTCAAGTTACCAACAAAAGAATGGGAAAAGGTCACAAGGGACTGGGTCCGGTCCATCCCAGTTGGACCGACCCGTCCGTGGGTCTGATCTCGTCCGTAGGGCTGACCTGATCCGTGGCTCAGCCCAGCCCATGAGGATGTCCCTACCCATGCTGGCGACCCATCCCATGCTGGGTCCGGCATGCGTTGGGTACGGCTCGGCGGCCTGTGGGGTCCGCCCTAGCCGTATCTAGGGGGAGGCCACGCCCCTTGGAAATACCAAAGGGCTTAGCCATTCGGGAGGATGTCAAACCAGCGCCATGTTTATCTGGTCTGCATCACATGGGAACAATGCGGTGGGGTCCCACTGCTCCCAGCTGGGTGAGCAGCCATCTACCTCCAGTGCGGCGCGGTTGCGTCGCGCCTCCTCCGGCAGATCAGGCTGCTGGTCCTCCTTGCGGTCGGCCTTGCTCCGTCCTCCACTGCACCATCACAGACCTATTTTTTCACCACCATGCGTTATGGTTGCACTGCGCCTTCTCCGGTGACCTGGTGGCTCAGGCCCCCGGTTTTCTTCGCGGCAGGCCTTGCATCAGTCGCCACTGCACCGTTGTGGCCCATTGGCCACTAGTTACTCCTCTGATGGCACGGTTGCACCGCCGCCTTCCTTGTGGTGATGGTTGTCGCTCCATCTATCATTGAACATTCTGTGGGTCACCGGACGAGTTTCGGTGACCTTTTTCTCTTTCCAGAAGTAGCCTCATATTCCTCGTGACGGTTCCATCGATCCGCAATCAATGTTGACAAGAATCTCTCTTTCCGGACTCATGTCGCATTTAGTTTCAAATTCCACAAAGAAGGCGAAGGGGTCGGGCCGTGTTTGTTCGGCCTGAAATCCTCCGCGTTAGGGTGATATCATGCAGCTTCGAATTATAATCCTCAACAGAAAACAAAGAACATACAACAATTAACAAAGCATGAACCCCTACCTCAGATTCGTTGACGTTGGGAAAGAAGATGAAGAAGTTGAAGATGATGCCGTTGGCATTCTTCAAAGAAAATGCAACCTCTCGTGTTTCGTTTGAAGATCATTGAAGAAGTTATTCGTCATTGGTGGATGAAGCGTTTTTTGATCTTCAATGGACGTTCTTCATTGGGAGAATAAGTTTCTCCAAGTTCTCTTCCAACCCCCTCCCAACAAAGGAATGGCCATTAAAAAATAAATTATGTTTTAATAATTTAATTTGAAATGCAACATTAATTCAAGAGTTATTGGCATAAATTAATTAGAAGAGTTGGCTCCATTAAGGTGGAGGGGTGGTGGAACCATTAAGTTGGGATCTCAAAAGGTTCCCCCCCACATAATGGGGAGTTGAACAGGTTTTATCCTAGGGTGGTCCGCACCACAATAAACAATAATATGTGTTAGACCTTGAGTGGGCCCCACCTTCATAACCTTTCATGGGAGGTTAAGGTGTGGTGGTCCCAACCCCCAACTCCCAACGTCCATGTGAAGGTTCTAATCATTAAATAAAAATACAATTTACACAAAATTATTTTTATTTAATTAATTTAATACCCAAAACATAACTTTTATTCTTGACCCACTATCATCAAAGTAAAAGTCTCCCTAAGAGAATACTGGTGCTACAAGTTAAATGGTTCCCTCAGATGTAAATTCCAAGCACTTGTTCAAAAGTTATAAAAATATGCTCGTACGTTTACTGAATGTACCTGAAAAAAACATCAAAAATTGATTCTTGGCACACCAGCCCTCGGAATCACGCGCCGTTCATTTTTGCAGACTCGTAAAATTCCAATGTATTTAAAAAAATTTCCACATAATTTTTTGTCTTTATAATTGTCCCAAAATTCCTTTTTAAGTGAATTTTAGGTATTCATTTTTACAAACTGGGTTTCTATTTACAAAACATTCAAGTATTAAACCATTGAAAATCTAGACTATACTTTATGGATAAATTATTTTTGATGGTGGTAGATGTAACACCCCGAGATTTTGTGAAATAGTTTTTTCGATTAAATATAATTTTTTGATATTTTCAATTTCATGTGACACTAAAAATAGTTATATATATATATATATAAACAATAAGTCAAACATTCCTTTAAAAAGGCACCGACATGGCTTTCACTAAACACATTATCGACGTCGCTTGCGCTGCCAATAACAACTACATGGTAGATTTTACATGCAACACATATATTTATACGAAACATCATTTTGTTGTTATAATTATTTAAATTAGATAATTATAACCTATAATTTAAAAATATCAATATTAATAGTAATATATAATTTTAAAATTATATTTATAATTGTTTTTTATAGATAAAATATAGGTAATTAAAGATATGATTTTTGTTAATATATTTTTATGTTTAGAAATAATGTGTTCTCTAATGAACCACTTTTTATAATAATATTAATTTTAAAAAAAATTAGAAAATTAATATTATAAAATTCACTTCATTTTTGAATTTATAATTTCTAAATTATCTTAGAGTTAATTTTTGTGATTTTTTTGAAAAAATACATTTTTTTATTAATAGTGATAGATAATGCTTTTTATTTTAAATGCATTATAATATAAATAATTATTAATGATAAATTTTTATTAATTTTTTATTAAAATAAAATTTTATCAATTATTCATATATTCATAAAATTTAGGTCATTATAATCAATTTTAGTTTGATATTGAATTTAAAAAACATAAAACACTTTTGAACTTCTTTCTACATTAAAATATTGTAATTTCATCCAGTATCTAGGATTTTAATTAATTTTAATGTTGCCGCTTCAATGAATTGAATTTCTAAAAATTAAAATACACCATTTTAATTAGTATTATATTTATTTTATAATTTTATCATGTTTATTTTTTACAAAAAAAATTAATATATTTCACTAAAATTAATCGTAGTGATTAAGGTCTAATTAAGTTTATATAGGGACTAAACCAAATCTCAGGATCCCAATTGAACAAGCAAAATTTAGAAAATACATGTTTTTGATATATTTCGGCTATAAACAATCAATTATTGATTTATTTTGGTTTTTATTACTTTTTTAGGTAATATCATTTGTACACCAAACTTGTTTAAACAAATTCAATGTGAGTCCCTCTAATTCCATATAAAAGGACACCACATCTCACATATCCTCACACCTATCAGGCCACTTATATTAGATCAATATCATCCCAATAATATTACCAATATATATTTATTCATCCTAGAATTATTCCTCGGGCCATAAGACAATCCAAGTAATCATTTTGGCACTAACCAAATGGAGTTACCCAATTAAGAGGCAACATCTTCTCTTAGCTCCTTCACTTTATTCTCCATATCCACCACCTCCTCTCTCTTTATACAATTATTGTATAAAGTAAATAGTATTCTCACTATTCTAGGATTTATTTATGATAATTTTATGATATAGACTTACACACACCTTCATCTAATGGGTAATGAACATATTGTTTAACTGTACAATGAACTGCCGCCTCACTTAACAAAGAATGTTTAATTTTTTTACTGCCTCTCTTGGTGGAAATTATGATAGATAATATATTTATATATTTTATATATTATTTTTATTTTTTCATAAAATAATTTATTCCTATTATAACACATATATAGTAACTTTTTATTTAGTTGTTTTACGATAATTTCATTTGAGTAAGTGTCGACTACCACCATCTCAATGAGATAAGATTCAATTATAAAATACATGTATTTTATTAAAATGGTTTTAGTGAATATATAAGATAATTATAAATTAATAAATACATTATAGTAATTATATATATATATATTCACATATATGTATTTTAAATTCATTCTTTCAACATGATAATTAAACAGAGTTAATTTTCATGCGTACGTTCGACATCCAGTCTCCATGATCAAGGTATTATGTTTCATAATTATATATTATATAGATAAATATAATAAAAATATTATGGTTATATATAATATTTATATAATCATTTAAATTCATAAATCATTATATAAATATAAGGACCAACAATATAACAAATTAGTACACATACAAATAACAAAGCGAATATTACCCAATGTCAATCCATAACATAAGATGGTTAACAAGAGGGTAACATATGGTAATCATAAATCCATATATGGTACTAGATATAAGAATTTGGTTATATATAATATGTATAATAAATTTATAATTATTGTAAAGGTGGTTTGAATGAGTATGACAAGACACATGTCACATGGTTAGTGGATTTCATGTCGCTTTTTATTTCTGTGAGATAAATGATATGTTTTCCAATCATTCATATAGTGTTGTTTATGTAATGCCCATGATATTATTATTTTTATATTATACTTAAATTTATGGGTATTCACATATCCATTTTATGATATTTCATTTTTGTGGTATATCTTTAAAAAATTTTAAAATCAGAAAAAGAGTTTTGTCTCAATTTTCCTATTTTGTGACTCATGCATTATTTTGTTCCTAAATTCATTTTGTGGTTTATATACATCCATTTAACATGGAATATTCTGAATATAATTATTCTCATTATATTCTAAGCATTATATAATTTCCTTTTATTACATGGATAGTATGATCCCATGTTTCCAAGTGATAAGAGTTTATTGAAACACTCTCACAGCTTTCCAAGATTGTTTATGACTATGCTTCCATTTATTAATTATTATAACCCATACCTCAAGATAATTTTTAATATTTAATATCTTATAGATATTATTAATTTATTCATGAATTGGTACAATTTTTCTACACTTTGGGACACAAGATAGTGAAGAATGTGTTTTTAAGAAAGACCTACTTTACCCCCTCTTCAGTCGAAAATCTATGTTTTCACTAAAACAGTTTCTAAGAATATTATATAAATATCATATAATCATTAAAATACATTTTTAACCCTTTTTAATTTACTAATATCAATAAAGACATATTGTTGTATCTTTATAAATAGTAAATCATTCTAGCCTTTTTACCGTGAAAAGGGAATGTTCTTTTTACCACATATGACACGTATGGATTTTTTCATTTTCATTTCATTGAAGCATCATTTTGATTTTTAAATGATTAAATTTTAAGAAAATGTTTTTTAAAAATATATTTTCATTGAAAGTTGATGTAATTTTTTTGAGATCCTTCTATATTTTTTCAAGTAAATTTGTTTTCAAATGGGATTCAAGCTTCTTTTATATGTTTTCAAGGAAATTATTTTTCAAAATGTTTTCATGGTTATTTTATATGCTTCCATAGAAAATTGATTCCAAAATATTTTCAAGATTCTATTTTCTGTTTTGAAGGAAAATTAACTTCAATATTTTTTCAAGCCATACTTATAATTTTTCAATTTATTTTTAATAAAATCGTTTTTCAAAACGTTTTCAAAATTTCATTTAAAATTCAATTTTTTAAAACAATATTGTATTTTAAATGTGTTGAATATTATTTTATATGATTTAAAGAAAATGGTGTTCAAAATATTTTCTTGTATTCCTTATAGTTTTTCATTGTATTTTCTAATAAAATCATTTTCAAATGGTTTTATATATTACGAAGCCTTTTTCAAAGAAAAAAAATGAAATATTTCTTAAGAAATGATTTTTAATGATATTACAAAATTATTTTCCTTCTATGATGAAATCATTTGATGTTAATCATGACCTTATATGATAAGTTCTAAAGGTTCCATTCATATTAATTCTCTAAATGGGTTATCCTTAATTCCATGGTCTTTTAGAAACCAATTTTTCTTTTATGGGTTATAAATTTAAGAATTTTATTTCTATTTCACAGGTAATATAGTTATGAAATCCATATCTCATTCACGAGTTATAATTTTAATGAAAAGATTATGAAACATGTATCTTTTTCTACAAGTTATGTTATAGTTACACATTTATAATACCTATTTCATTATATGGGTTATACTATGATTGTTTTGTTATTTTGTGTCACATGTATTTTTTATTTCATTATGCGATGGGTGGGACCAATATCTCCCTCCAATGTATTGGATAAAACTTTATATCTCATGAGATAGACATGGATGGAATGATAAATGAAGTCAGTTCAGTATTACAAGGCTGGAACAAGAAATTAACACTATTCAGTATCATAGGGTTTGAATGGGAAATGATGTTGGTTTAGTAATACACGGTTGGAATAGGAAATTCCATCGGTTTAGTATTATAGGGCTGGAACGATTTGTAAAATATGTTCAGTAATAATAGGCTAGGAAGGTGTGAGAACATGATTCAGTAAAGGGATTTCTCCACTGTGATGTCCTTGACAGCAATGACATAACTATAATGGAAATAATTTTTATATTTTAATATTTTTTGAAAAAATTCAATTTTTTATTCAAATGTTATGCTTTCATGAATTATGTTCATTATTTACATATGATTCATGTTTAATGAACATAAAATATTTATTATGATATATAATATAATGGTTTTGATCTTAAAATGTTTTTCTCGTGTTCCATACCCTTTTTTTATGTTATGCATACACATTTTCCTTTATTTAACCTTACAGAGCATATGAGATAACACTTTACTTATTATTAATTTACTCCTTTTATGAATAAGGGTTTTAGGTAGAAGTACTAATGTTGGAGATAGTTTTTGGATTATTGAAGATATTACAATAGGATAGAATATATGGTTTCTATGTTTCCAAACACACTAAACTATTAGGGTCCCAGAGCGTGTAGTTTTTTTAAATACTAAATATTAAAAAATATATATGTCAATATTCATTTAGGTTAAGAATGGGTCACTATATTTTTTCTTTTAGAATTGATGTTTGGATTGGGTTTTTTCAATGTTCGGATTTTGTTAATAAAAATGGTGTCTTTTGTGTATGTTTTCTATTTTGGATTAAGGGAAAGTGATAGTGTTGTTTCTTGTGAACTGAAAAGCATAAATTGATCACGAAGGGAATCCTAGTTTACTAGATAGTTGGATTTAGACTAATGTGCTAGAAAAATCGGTGGGGTTGATTCCCAGTTCTTTCTTGAAGGATAGATGCTACAACACTAATTAAACATTTAAAATGATGGTAGACCACTAGAACATGGGATGCGATCCCCTCTAGTGGCTCATGCATGATAACACTATGGGTAATGGTTGTTATACCTTGTTCGCAGAGGTATGAGGTTCTTATGGTCCCATAGACACTTGAATTTAGGGATTTCAGATGGTTATTGTGTGGTGATATGCATGCATCTTGTATCTTGGTTGTATATTCCTTTCAATATACTTAACAAAGAATATTCTCTATAAAATATTTTCATTATTTTCATTAAAAATAGATTGGTGATTTGTTTTATAATGTTTATCATGTAATTATTATTTTTGGGAGGTATTCTATTGGGAAATGGATCACACCCTAAGTACACTATAATGGTCAGAATCATTTCACTTTGGGAATAATGGCTATTTGCGATGGTTGGATTACACTATCGTAATTAACAGTTATTTTTGACAGGTGGTAAAGACTGTGGAAAACGGTTTGGCACAAAATACGCGCCAAACTGTGGGCACGGGTGTTTACGAAGGGTTTATATTCCCATAACAAATACCCGATAGTTGGTTTTAGTATTTGTGAGGGGAAACTTTTCCTATCAGAAATACTTTTTCGGCAGTTACCATTTCTGATGTGGAACGTCACAAATAACATTTAAATGGAGCACTACAATTAATGTGGGGAGAGTCATTTGTGACAGGGCTCGTCGCAAATTCCACTGTTTGTGATGATTTACCCGTCATAAATACTCCCGTTGTAAATAATATATCTTATATATATCCCCATCCATTTTCCTCAAATTTCCCTCTTTAATCAACTTATCTCTCTATCTTTTTTGAAAGAATATCTTCTAAAATTTTTCATAGTTTAAACTTTTAAATAAGAACATTATATGTGACTTTGATACTACATAAGCATTAGTTTTCATGGTACTTATACAAAAATCATCAGTTTTTAATATAATTATCTATTTTTAATTTCCTAGTTAATTTAATTTACTTTAAATTATTTATAATTTGTTTCAATTAGATGTAAATTTATTAAATTAAATTAAATATATTTTTTAAGTATTTCATTCTATAAATATTTATATTTATGTATTAATTAGTAATAAATTGTAATCATTCATTATAATTTTAAATTACTTGTAATAATTTTAATTAATTTGAAATAAATTGTGATATATTGTAATAAGTAGTATTAATTAGTAATAACTAGTATTAATTAGTAATTAGTAATAACTAGTATTAATTTGTAATAACTAGTATTAATTTGTAATAACTAGTATTAATTAGTAATAACTAGTAATAAATTATATTAATTAGTAATATGTTGTATTAATTATTAATAAATGGTATTAATTAGAAATAAATTGTAATAGTTTGTAATATTTAGCAATAATTAGTAATAAGTAGAACTTATTAGTAATAATTATAAATAATTTGTATAAATTAGAAATAATTAGAAAAAAACAATAATAATTAGATACAATTTCTAATAATTAAAAATAATTAGAATATATTCATAATAATTAGAAAAACAACGGTATAACTATCAATAATTATTAATAATTAGTAATGAATATTAATATTTAGTAATAATTTTTAAAAAATGTAATTATTAATATTTACTAATAATTTTGATTAATTAGTAATAATTAAAATTAGTTATTTATAATAAAGATAAATTAGTTATAATTAGGATTAATTTTTAATAATTAGTATTAATAAGGATATGTTTTTAATAATTAGGATTAATTAGTAATAATATGTAATAATTAGAAATAATTAGCAATAAATATGATTAATGTAACGACCCAAAGTTTCATTAATGGAAATCCCTCTTGATCTAATTAAATGTCTCTTTATGATTATATAAAATGTCAACTTCATTGGTTTTATGTTAAGAATTTTTACCGTTGCTAATATATCCATTGAACAGTGATCACATGATTAGTATAAATATAGGGCTTTAACAAATCCAAATTTACTCAGACAATGGAATTGATGGCCTCATCCAGTAGATTTGCCCCATACGAAGCCCATTTTTCGGAGCTCAGAAAAGTGGTGGCATCCTTGGGATTTGATCTTGACCATGCCCAAGCTGAGCTTCATCATGTCAAGCTCGAACGGGACCATCTACGGGAAAATTTGAAGTTGATAGAGATTACCACTCGAGCGATGTTATCTGAGCCACCCTAAGAGTATGTCACCATCACACACCTTACCCTTAGGTCTTATACGACTTCTTTAAGGGGTTATGTAACAAATAAATAGTACTATGTTCATGTACATTATTTCTTTATATAATAATGAATATAATTTCTAGTCATTATTGATACATTTTAAATAGTTTTTAATGTACAAATAGTGTTTTTAATTATTATTTAATTAAGAAATCTATTTTATTAAATTAATAGATTTTTGAATTAAATAATATTTTAATAAAATAATATTTTCATTATTAAGTTAATTTTTATTAAATATAAATGATCTTATAATTTTATTATTGCAATTATGATTTTTATTAAGGTTTGAAAGCCATTTCTGTCAAAACTCGTGCAAATTCGATAAATGCCGGTTGTTATTTTAAAAGTGAAAATTAAAATATTTAGAAAATTATTTAGATGAAATAAATGTTATTTCTAGAATCAGGACGTCAAAAGTATCCAATGGTGAATTTTTCATAATTTTCTGGGGCAGTCAAATGTTTGGGTAAAAATTAAATATCGTTTAAATATATAATGTGTTTTATGACATCATAATGACCCAATAATGATGAACTAAAATACTATAAGCTTTACGTTCGTCCAATATATATTTTACCATTAAAATAATGTTATTTTGGGTTTGTTTGAATTAATTTTCAATGCATTAATGGACCCCTCAAGACATATTAAACACCTTGTCTTTTTGAATTAATTTCCATGGGAGTGTGACTCACCTACACATAAGAAACCCATTTAATTTAATGAATTTCGGACTTTGGCCTTATAAAATATTGTTATCTTTTTTCCTTTTCCAATACCCATGGGAAAAAACCATGGGATGGTTTGTGGTTTGGATTAATTTAATGTAAGGGGACCCAAACCAAAATAATAAAGAATTCCCTCACCTTTGCTATATAAACCCACCCTAGCTCCCACTTCTTACTCACCCAAAGCATTTGGAGTTCATCCAAACTCTGCCATATTTTCTCTAGAATCCTCCCAAGATTCCCTTTCTCCCAAGAAGCCTCTCACAAGCCTCTCTCTAGACTTTGGAAGCACACTTCCAAGTAAGGGTTTTTTCATCCTTTCTCTTTTGTCAATTTTCTTTAAGTTGTATTTCCCTTTTAATTTAAATGATGAATGTTGGGGTATGGGTTTGCACCTCTGCCATAATGCCCTATTATTGTTTGAATGATGGGAGACCCCTTTCTCTCCCATTAAATGACTCCCATGTACACATGTTACTATGCCGAAATTCGGAAAGGAACTTCTCTCTCCTCATTTACATTCAAGCAATACTTTTGTATCGTGAATCTATATTCCATCACAATGGTTGGGACATGTATCTATATTACCTAGTTACTATCCATTATATGTAAATATGATGAGTAACCTCTTTTTCTCTCATCGACAATTTTTTTGAATTCTTATGTCACGCCGTTACGATGCCGAAATCGCACTGATTTTCTAAGCCAATGCCATTGTGTAGTGAATACCATGCCCATTTCTCCATCAAGGGTATTCACCATTATTCACATTTAATTATTGATTATAAAGTTTCATGTATTAATTCCACATTCCATCATCGTGGAATAAATTATAATGTTTTATGAATCCATGTTTTATGATCCATGTGGCACACTAATGCATGAAATGAAATGTTTACAAATGGTGCACCCTTATAGCACTCTAATGCATTGGGTAAAGTATAGTATCCTGATATGTCATGTCAAATGAGTGTTGAATCATGATAATTCAAGTGCAACGAGGGTTTACTCGTGCTTTATGTGGAATGAGGATTTACTCATGCTTCATGTGTAATGAGCCTTGGCTCATGCTAATTTCATGTTAAGTGTTGTTGCCACATTTCCATGTTATGATTGTCAAGATTTATAATGCCTTTATGTTAATGTTTCTATTTTTCTCTATTGATATTCCTATTTCCTAACATGTATTGTACCCCTCATGTTATTCTATTTGTATTCCCTTATTGGGCATTATAGCTCACCCTTTTCTTATACATGTCCTCAAGTTATCCCATGCAATGCTAATTACGAGGGAATGTAATAGTCATGTAAAGGAAGTTTTCAATAAGGATGTTGTATTTCATGTTTTAAATTTATATGCAATGATCCTAAGACCCAAATACACTAAACCTATCTATCTTATTTATTGTATCAAGTGAGTTTTTATGTAATAAATCATGTTTAAGTTTGTAATAAAATCAGGGTTGTCATAGTTGGTATCTGAGGGAAGTTTAGTTATTTTTGGGATTAGGATTAGAAAACCTTACTAAATACTTAGAGACATGACTTTTCATAATAAAAGCATCCCTATGTTTTGGTATGTACTGAGTAAGTGGTTTATCAAACAAATACTTCCATGTCTGGATACGAGCAAGTAAGGGCGGCTCTGGCAAAGATGTATCATAGGGGTAAAACCTGAAAACACCGCTTTGAGCTTGACTCGAATGGAAACTGGTGCATGAAAACGGGCCTTGCTTCACTATTGGTTACGACACCCCCGGGGGATATGTTTTGATAAATTCAAAATCTTAGTATGGACCCTTATTAAGAGAATAAAAAAAACCCTACGAATATATGTTAGAATGTATATCATGAAAAGCCTAGATTGAAGCCTATAGACTCATGAGTTAAGGAAATAAAAGTTTGTTTAAAAGTCATCAACTTTTGTGTTTGGTTTACCCTTTATGAGTTACCCCTAACTTTCCTTGTATTCCAGCCAATGGCCGGTAATAGGAGGACTCGGGCTAACAACCGTTGCAAAGATGAGTGTGATTACTGTACTAATGATATATGCAATCCAATGCGAGTGGGAATCACGAACTTTGTCATGCTTCTCTATCAGCTAAATCATGTTTTGAATAGAAACACGGGTCAAGAGGAACTTTCAACCCCCCCCCCCCCCTAACAAAGAACAAGTCACTATTGAGAGCTTCATGAGACAAAGGCCCATCTACATTTAGTGGATCATCCGATCCCACGATCGCTGAACAATGGATCAACTCCATTGAAATGATCTTCTTCATCCTTCAATTTTCTGAACAAGAGAAGGTTCTCCTGGTGGATTATCATATAAAGGGTGAAGCTGATCAATGGTGGACGTTGATAAAAAATATGTAGCATGATGAGGTGATCGAAGAATTGGAATGGAATGATTTCCGGAAGATGTTTCTCAATAAATATTTTCCCCGCACCATCCGACTTAAGATTGAAGGGGACTTCCTATCCCTCAAGCAAAAAGACAAAGAATCTTTTGAGGCGTATGAGGAAAACATGAAAAGGATTTCACGATATGCTTCCGACATTTTCATTACCCCTGAATGCGAGGTTGACTGCTTCTTTGGTGGGCTGAAGCCTAGCCTGCGGAAAGCATTAGCGATCTGTGACTTTGACAGCTAAGAGGAAATTGTCTAATGTGCCCTCAAGGTCGAAATGGAGTTCGGGAAATCACAGGGGTATAAAGGGGATATGAAGAATATGGTGGACTTCAATGCTGGTGGTACGATGGATAAATCCTACGGTTCTAAGAAGATCCATCACCCCTCTTTCCAAAAATGCGGAAAGAAGAACCCTAGAAATTGCCTGAAGGGGACGAGGAAATGCATCAGTTGTGGAATATAACAGCACCTAGCTATTAACTATCATCAAGAAAGACTCGCGGCTATGACAGAGGAGAGGAATGATCCGTTTGATCCTCAATGCATTGTTCAATGCTAAAAATGCAAAGAACCAGTGAATTTTGAAAATCAGTGCCCTAATCCAAGGGTTTTTGGAGGCAACCAACAACCTCCAAGGCAGCAAGGAAGATCTTTTGCCATCACTTCTACCGAAGTGAACCCCGACAACGTTTTGGTGATAGGTATGCTAGTTATTCATTAAATAATAGTGAATGTACTTTTTGATTCAGGTTCTACGCATTCTTTTATATCCTGAAAGTTTAGTAGAAGAATCCCATCACCACCACAAAACATGTAAGAGAAGATTTCGGTGAGTAAGAAAAATGGGGAAATCATTGCATCCCTAGAATATAAGTCCTCACTTGTAATAATATGTGGATTGAATTTCCCAGAAAACCTTTTCATACTCCCTATGGTGGAATTTGATGCAATTATTGGCATGGATTGGCCTTCCTTATATAGAGCCATCATAAATTGTCGGGAGAGGGAAATCACACTCCATATTGAGAATCGACCCCCGATTATTTACAAGTGTAAGGAGGAAGATGAATCTCATTCAGCTCCATCATCTCAATTATGGATATTACTGCCCTATGAGCATGCGTATCTCGCTCAGATGATTGAGTCCAAGGAGGAAACCATCCTTGAAGAAATTCCTATTGTGAGGGAATTCGTGGAAGTGTTTCTCGAGGAACTGCCTGCTCTTCCTACTGGAAGAGATGTTGAATTCTCAATTGAACTTATACCCAGGGATTTACCAATATCCAAGACTCCATATAGAATGGCTGTTGTAGATCTTGAAGAGCTGAAGAAACAACTACAAGAGAATCTTGATAAAGGGCTTATACGCCCAAGTGCTTCACCATGGGGTGCACCAGTCCGCTTTGTCAAGAAGAAGGATGGGTCAATGGGGCTTTGCATCGATTATTGTGAACTTAAGAAAATAATGATAAAGAACAAGTATCCTCTCCCAAGAATTGATGAATTATTTGATCAGCTACGTGGAGCACAATACTTCTCCAAGGAGGACTTGCGGTAGAGATATTATCAAGTAAGGGTGATGAAGGAAGATATCCCCAAGACTGCTTTTCACACAAGATACGGGCACTATGAATTCATAGTAATGCCTTTCGGATTCACTAATGCTCTAGAAATCTTCATGGACTTAATGAATATAGTCTGTAGAGATTACCTTGACAAATTTGTGGTAGTCTTTATAGATGATATTCTCATATACTCCAAAACCAAAGAGGATCATGAGGAGCATTTAAGGACTGTACTGGAGACATTGAGCAAGGAGAAGCTCTATGAAAAGTATATCAAGTGTGAGTTCTAGTTGAAGGAAGTCTCATTCTTGGTCCATATCATTACAAGCAATGGGATATCTATAGACCCCTCCAAAACAGATGCAATTGAGGGATGGTCGAGGCCAACATCTGTAACGGATATCCATAGCTTCTTGGGTTTAGATGGATATTATTGACTATTTGTGAGAAATTTATCATGATTTTATAACCTTCTTACCAAGCTAACTAGAAAGGGAGTAAAGTTTTCTTGGAGTTATGAATGCGAAGAAATCTTCAAGGAGTTGAAAAGGAGGCTTATCACTGCGCTCGTGCTCACTTTACCCATAAGTGGGGAACTTTTTGTGGTATTCATTGATGCTTCCAAGAAGGGATTAGGTTGTGTACTAATGAATAATGATAAAGTTATATCCTATGTCTCATGGAAGTTGAAAATCCATGAAATAAACTATCTAACGCATGATCTAGAGTTGGCGGCGGTGATCTTTGCCTTGAAAATCTGGCGGCATTATCACTATGGAAAGAAATGTGAGATATATACTGACCACAAGAGTCTTAAATATATATTTACACAGAAAGAGATTAATATGTGCCAGAGAAGATGGATAGAGATCATCAAGGATTATTACTATTAAATCAATTACAACCCTAGGAAAGCGAACAAGGTGGCAGATGCCCTGAGTAGAAAGGATCCAGTGATTCTGTCAATGATGAGAATTGAGAAGGATCCCATTTTCTCAAACTGGATGAAAAAGGAAATGGGAATCATAGAGAATGGAACCCCATAAATCCTTTCAGAAATGATTGCTCAACCTTCTCTTTTGGAAAGGATAAAGGATACTAAAAAGGATGATGTGGGAATGCAAGAAAAAGTCAAAGCTATCAAAAAAGGGAAATCCTTGGAGTTTAATGTTAATGAAGAAAGAATTGTGTAGTTTGGGAAAAGACTATGTGTTCCATCAACTCCATAGATGAGGAAGGAAATTTTGGATGATGCACATAGTTTGAATTTCTCTATTCACCCAGGGAGCACAACGATGTATCGAAGTCTCTAAGAAAACATTTGGTGGGATAATATGAAGAAGGTGATCACTGAATATACATCAAAGTGCCTGGTGTGTCATCAAGTGAAGGCAGAGAGGTAGATGTATAAGGGGATGATGCAACCATTGCCCATACCAGAATGGAAATGGGAGAACATCACCATGGACTTTGACACCAGACATCCAAGGACATCCAAAGGCAATAATGTAATCTGGGTTGTTGTGGATCGTCTTACAAAGACTGCACACTTCATTTCTATTCAGGATGATTTCTCTTTGGATCAATTGGCATGGATATATATCAGGGAAGTGGTAAGTATGCATGGAGTACCAATATCTATTGTGTCTGACCAAGATCCAAAATTCACCTCTATGTTTTTGAAAAGTCTTCAACATGCCATGAATACTGAACTGAACTTCAGTAAGACTTATCATCCTCAAACTGATGGCCAATCCGAGCAGACTATCCAATCACATGAGGAAATGTTGAGCGCATGATCAATGGAATTTAAAAGAGGATGGAATCAACATCATCCTCTAGTTGAGTTCTCTTATAACAATTGTTTCCACTCGAGCATACAAATGGCACCATATGAAGCCCTGTATGGGAAAAGGTGCAGAACACTAGCATGTTTGGATGAGGTCGGTGAACATAAGCTTCTTCGACCAAAAATGGTCAAGGAAATGGTGGAGAATGTGAAACCCATCATATCAAGGTAGCCCAGAGTCGACATAAGAGTTATGCAGATAATCGTCGATGAGACCTTGAGTTTAATTTTAGAGACACCATTTTTCTATGCATATCTCCGTGGAAGAAGGTCATGAGCTTTGGAAAGAAAGGGAAGTTAAGTCCAATGTACAGCGGCCCCTTCGATATTCTTGATCGTGTTGGGGTTGTGGCCTATCGACTAGAACATCCACCTACCATGGCCAAAGTACATGATGTCTTTCATGTATCCCTCTTAAGGAAGTATATACTGGACCCTTAACATGTACTCTCTTCTGAGGTGGTACAATTGGAAGATGATCTTTCTTATGAGGAGAAACCAGTGATGATCTTAGATCATAGACAAAAAGTTCTACAAAATAATACAATGCCCCTCATCAAGGTGTTGTGGAGAAACCACAAGTTTGAAGAAGCGACTTGGGAATCAGAGGAAATGATGAAGCTGAGTTACCCACATCTGTTTTAGTGTGGGAAAAGACAAATTTCGAGTGTGAAATTTCATAAGGGTAGAATATTGTAATGACCCAAAGTTTCATTAATGGAAATCCATCTTGATCTAATTAAATGGCTATTTATGTTTATATAAAATGTAAACTTCATTGGTTTTTTGTTAAGAATTTTGACCATTGCTAATATAACCGTTGAACAGTGATCACAGGATTAGTATAAATATAGGGCTTTAACGAATCCAAATTTACTTAGACAAAGGAAGCGATGGCCTCATCCAGTAGAATTTCCCCATACGAAGCCCATTTGTCGGAGCTCTGAAAAGAGGTGGCATCCTTGGGATTCGCTCTTGACCAATCCCAAGCTGAGCTTCATCATGTCAAGCTCGAACGAGACCGTCTATTGGAAAAGTGGATGTTGATAGAGATTACCACTCGAGCGATGTTATCCGAGCCACCCCAAGAGTCTATCACCATCGCACACCTTACCCTTAGGTCTTATGCAGATTTTTTAAGGGGTTATGTAACCAATAAATAGTACTATGTTGATGTACATTATTTTTGTATATAATAATGAATATAATTTCTAGTCATTATTGATACATTTTAAATAGTTTTTAATGTAAAAATAGTGTTTTAAATTATTATATAATTAAGAAGACTATTTTATAAAATTAATGGATTTTTGAAATAAATAATATTTTAATAAAATAATATTTGTATTATTAAAATAATTTTTTTTAAATATAAATGATCTTATAATTTTATGAATGCAATTATAATTTTTATTAAGGTTTGAAAGCCATTTCTGTCAAAACCCGTTAATTTTCGATTAATGCCGGGTTTATTTTAAAAGTGAAATTTCAAATATTTAGAAAATTATTTAGATGAAATAAATGATATTTCTAGAATCAGGATGTCGAAATTTTCAAATGGTGAATTTTTCATAATTTTCTGAGACAGTCCATTTTTTGGGTAAAAATTAAACACCGTTTAAATATATAATGTGTTTTATGAGATCATAATGACCCAATAGTGATGTAATAAAATACTATAAGCTTTATGTTCGGCCAATATAGGTTTTAGCATTTAAATAATTTGATTTTGGGATTTTTTGACTTACTTTTCAAAGCATTAATGGACCCCTCAAGACTTATTAAACACCATGTCTTTTTAAATTAATTTCCATGGGAGTGTGACTCACCTCCACATAAGCAACCCTATTATTTTAAGATGTCCGGACTTTGGCCTTATAAAATACTTTTTTCCTCTTCCCCTTGCCAAAAACCATGGGAAAACCCATTGTATGGTTTGTGTTTTGGATTAATTTAATTTAAGGGGACACAAACCTAAATAATAATGAATTCCCTCACCTTTCCTATATAAACCCACCCAAGCTCCCACTTCCTCATCACTCAAAGCCTTTGGAGTTCATCCAAACTCTTCCATACTCTCTCTATAATCCTCCCAAGGTTCCCCAAGCTACCAAGAAGCCTTTCACAAGCCTCTCTCTAGCATTTGTAAGCACACTTCCAAGTAAGGGTTTTTTCTTGCTTTCTCTTTTGTCAATTTTCTTTAAGTTTTTTGCCCTTTTAATTTAAATTATGAATGTTGGGGTATGGTTTCTCACCTCCCCCATACTGCCCTATTATTGTTTGAGTGATGGGAGACCCCTTTCTCTCGCATTAAATGCCTCCCATGTACACCCGTTACTATGCCGAAATTCGGAAAGGAACTTATCTCTCCTCATTTACATTCAAGCAATAATTTTGTATCATGAATCTAAATTACATTACAATTGTTGGGACATGTATCTATATGACCTACGTACTGTCCATTACATGTAAATATGATTAGTAACCCCTTTCTCTCTCATCAACCATTTTTATGAATTCTTATGTCACGTCGTTACGCTGCCGAAATCGCACCGATTTTCTAAGCCAATGCCATTGTGTATTGAATACCATGCTCATTTCTCCATCAAGGGTATTCCCCTTTATGCACATTTACTTATTGATTATAATGTTTCATGTATAAATTCTACATTCCTTCATTGTGGAATAAATGATTATGTTTTATGAATCCATGTTTTATGATCCATGTGGCACACTTATGCATGAAATGAAATGTTTAAGAAGGGTGCGCCCTTATAGCGCTCTAATGCATTGGGTAAAGTATAGTATCGTGATAAATCATGTGCAATGAGTGTTGAATCATGTTAATTCAAGGGAAACGAGGGTTTACTCGTGCATTATGTGCAATGAGGATTTACTCATGCTCCATGTGCAATGTGCCTTGGCTCATGCTAATTCCATGTTAAGTGTTGTCGCCACATTTCCATTTTATGATTATCATGCTTTATAAGGCCTTTATGTTCATGTTTCAATTATTCTCTATTGATATGAATATTTCCTAACATGTATTTTACTCCTCATGTTATTCCATTTGTATTCCCTTACTGGGCTTTATAGCTCACCCTTTTCTTATGCATGTCCTCAGGTTATCCCATGCAATGCTATGTACGAGGGAATGTAGTGGTCATATAAAGGATGTTTTCAATAAAGATATTGTATTTCATGTTTTAAGTTTTTATGTAATGATCCTAAGCCCCAAAGGCACTAAACCTCTCGATCTTATTTGTTGTATCAAGTGATGTTTTATGTAATAAATCATGTTTAGTTTGTAATAAAAGTAGGGTTGTCATAATTAATTACTATTAATTAGTAATATTTAGCAATAATTAAGATTAATTTTAAATGAAGAGTAAATATTAATAATAATGTATAATAATTATAAATAATTAGTAATAACTATGAATATATAATAATAATTATGAATACTTAATAATTATTATTAATAATTATCAATAATTTGTAATAATTATGATTAATTAGTAATAAATAGAAAAAATTAGGATTAATTAGAAATAATTATCCATAATTATGATTAATTAGTAATATTGAGGATTAGTTAGTGATAATTTGGATTAGTTAGTAATAATTAGGATGAATTAGATATAATTCGGATGAATTAGATATTATTTGGTTTAGTTAAATATAATTATTATTAATTAGTAATAATTATGATTAATTAGTAATAATTATGATTCATTAAAAATAATTAGTAATTGTTAATAATAAATATGAATAATTATGAATAATTAGTAATAATTAGTAATAATTAGTAATAATTAATAATAATGAAGAGTAATTAATAATAATTAGTAATAAGTAATAATTATTATTCACAATTAATATTAATTAGTATTAATTAATAGTAATTAGTAAAAATTTATTAGAATTAGTAATAATTATCAATAAATATGACTAATTAGAAATAAATTTTAATAATTAGAAATAATAAGAAATAAATTTTAATAAATGGTAATAAATAGTAAAATTTAGTAATAATTAATAATAATTAGTAATAGTTACAAATAATTGTTAAAAATTTGTAAAAATTAGTTATAATTTGAAATATTTAGTAATAATCAGAAAAAATTAGATTTTATTAATAATAATTTATAATAATTGTCAATAATTAGTAAAAATTGTTAATAATTAGTATTAATTTTCAATAATTAGGATTAATTAGAAATATTTAGTAATAATTAGTATTAATTATTTATAATTAGTTATAATTAAGATTAATTATAAATAATTAGTAATTTTTAGAATTATTTATCAATATTTACTAATAATTAAGAATAATTAGAAATAATAAAATGTAATAAGTAATAATTATGATTAATTAGAAATAATTTGAAATAATTACTAATATTTATGATTAATTAGGATTAATTAGTAATAATTAGTAATAATTAGGATTAATTGTCAATAATTAGCTATATTTTTGATTAATTAGTAATAATTATGATTAATTATCAATAATTTGGTTTAATTACGAGTATTCAAGATTAATTAGGAATAATTCAGATTAATTAGATATAATTAGGATTATTTAGAAATGCTTAGTATTAATTAGTAATAATTTGGATTAATTATTAAAACTTAAGAATAATTAATAATAATTAGTAATAGTTCGTAATAATTACTAATAATTAGTAAAAATTAATTTTAATTAGTAATAATTAGTAATAATTATGAATAATTAGTAATAAATAAAAACAAATTTGTTTGAATTGATAGACTGTCACAATATTTAGCAGATTTGCTGCATTCCTTTTGATCGACGCCTCAACTCCTTACCATTTCCTCTCACTAAAATCAATATGAAACATTTTCTTGGACATTCGTTAGAGCTTATTTTTCATAGTGTTTTATGTTAGAGATATGTTTTAGGAAGTGAGTCATTGGAAAAAATAGGCTATTTTTTCTGATGACTCGTCCCATTGAAACTTTTTGCAATGGAAATCAATATGAATAGTCTGGTCCGATGTAGGAATATTCATTTTTATATGCACGAGATCCTAGAGAGTTTCTCAGTGAGGCCTCCCTACAATCCATCCTATGTACATGAAAATGGATATTCATACGTTGAAGTAGAAATTTTAAAGTGCTTTTAGTTACAGAATGTTCCTAGGGGATGGGTAGTTACGCAAAAGATCTTCCACCAATCCATTGAAAATTGTGACACCGATAATTAATAATAATTTTTATAAAATACCTAATATTAATAATATTTAGTGGTAATTAGTATAAATTTATATAATTGGGGGTAGATTACTATAACTGCACAAAAATATTATAAATTACTATAAAATAATAATAATTTTTATAAATTGAAAAATAATTAATTCAATTGCCTTACCTTTTGTGGATAGTGTTTATCTTATATCTAATTATAAAAAACAACTAATTATTTCATGTCTTTTAGAAAAATATGGAATTAAGAAGTCAATAATAGTCATTATCTGATTATTTTTCTTGGATAAAACACGACAAAAATACAAAGGGTTCTAGTATAAATCTTGTATATATTAATGATGTTCAAGCTTTCTTATCATTTTGGATCATCAAAACCAATTTTTGATTCATAAGGGACAATTCAGTTTCCTTGTATAAAAAGTTATTTTGAGGACGTATGACACATTTGAAAACATTAGAGGCCATTTATTGGTTTTTGGTTTTCAACCAGATTATGTTTTTTGGTATCAACATATTGAACGCAGTTCCAGAGAGGATACTAATAATCTTGTTCTATATCCTTCATGTTTTCTATATTTATTACATGATGTGGAAGGTCATTCTATTCAGCAAAATAAAAATCATGAAGATATTGGTTTAACTCATCAGTTGGAACCATCTCATTTATATGAGTTGTTGAGAACCATTGAGGATGACTTATACCCCGGTTGCAAGATAAGAATGTTTGATGGAATTGATAAATTTATAGCCATTAAATTAGATAATGGATTGTCACATAGATTTTATTATCATATATTACCTTTTTTTAAAATACTACTACCTGAAATAAGTGATTTGCCTATAAATTCCTATTAAAGATGGAGGTTTTTTCATAATCTTTGTCGTGGTTATTAGAAGATTCATTCCTATTCAAATCAATGCGTCTTATATCATGGTGAATGTGATTTTCTCGATAGTTTTACTACATGTGGACAATTAGCATATAAAGAATCTCAACCAAGGGATTATAGATTTTTTCCTATAGAACAATTAAGATATTTCTCGATCACACCAAGATTGGAGCATTTATTGATGTCTCAAAACACAAAATCATTGCTTTCATTGAACAAAACCAAAATTTTAACCAGTTAAAGTGTAAATAATCACTCTAATGGCGATTCACTGAAAAATTTAAACCATGTGCATCCTTCATTTTCTTTAGATGCCCGAAACCATCGATTGGATCTTTCTACTGACAGTTTCTGTCCATTTGGTTCTTACGGTAGTCCATATTAATATTGAAATGTCATTAAAACTTCTTATAATTTACCTCCATTGATGATGATGAATGATCACTGTTTATTTTTTACCTTATTAATTATAGGTCATCCAAAAAAATATCGATGTTTATTTGAATCCATTAATTGATGAGTTCAATTCACTATGGAGTAATGGTGTCAGTACATATGATATTTCTGTGAAACAAAAAATTCTACTAAAAGATGAATTGATGTGGAAAATTATTGGCATCCCTTCATATGGAATGTTATCTAGTTGGAGTACACATGGTCCAAAATCATGCCCATACTGTGTGAGAGACAACAATGTGTTTATGATTGTCAATGGAAAAACCTTTTTTTACTGTCATTGAAGATTTCTTCCAAATGATCATCCTTTTTGAAGAAAGTATATCACTTTAGAAAAGGAAAATTTGATAATTATGGGCCTCCAAAAATTATATTAGGTACAAAGTTAAAATCAATTGTCTATTTATTACCTCATATAACATTTGGACCAACAATAAACCAATAAAAATTTAATGGTTTTGGAAAAGAGCACAATTGGAAAAAACAGAGCATTTTTTGGGATTTGACATATTAGTCTGATTTTTTGTTTTGTCACATGTTTGATGTGATTCATATTGGGGAAAAAAATTATAATTAATTTCATACAGTTTTGGATACACCGGGAAAGTCCAAAGATTATGGAAAGTCATGAATATATCTTTCCCATATTTCCAAGCGACCAGAACTTGAACTATTTCAAAACGTTAGATCACATTTGTTAATGATTCCACAAGAATATTATACACATTTTAAAGATATTAACATATTATTTTGTTAGTGGAATGAATATTTGAGGCTTTCATATTGTTATGATTCCATTTTTGGAAGTTGGGTCATAAATAGACATATTACTAAAATGGAAAGTCATGACTTCCATGTTATAATCGAAATAATTCAACCAATTGGATTAATAGGATTTATAGATCCTATGATTTAGGATAAACATACAGACATATCTTATTTTCTTGAGACATTTTTTCATAAACAATAGACTACTATGATTTATTAAAACTGCAAGAATCTGTCGTTTTAATTTTCTGTTTACTAGAAAACGTCTTCAATCCAGGTTTGTTTCACTCAATGGATCATTAGATATTACATTCACATCATGAAAAAAATTGTAAAGTTCCTCTACAGTTTTAATGGATGTATCCATTTGAGATATGCTTGTAGAAATAAAAAAAGGGTATAAAAAAATAATTAGTTGAAGGCTCAATTGTAAAATCTTATTTGCATGAGAAAATTCCGTTTTTGTTCTCTCATAACATTCAATATAAATATCCTTCATAACACAATAACTTGAGATGTAATGAAGGAAATGTGGATGATGATATGAGAAATAAATTATCAAATTTTAATCCGCATGAACTAGGCTTCGGTGGAGTTCATGAATAGTGGCATTCACCTGATGAACAACACAGATATCATACATATATTATGGTCAACTGTGAAGAAATTACACCATTTATAATGTGGGTTATCTTATCACTTAATCTATAATATATATGACCATGGATTACTCATATTTTATTTTTATTTTATATGATAATCATATCATGAAATAGTTTTCATAAATTAAAGCAGCTACGCTTGAAGAATGGTGTAAAAAAATCATACTAGTCTAAAAAATGGGCCACATAACTAATTTTTCATTTCACATAAAAAATAAATTTAATACGTTTTATAGTGATAATTGTTTTAAAACATTTTAGGTTTCTCAACATGCTAATAAAATTAATAATAGATTTTATGTATTGAGTAACCCACCATCAAAATTAGTTAAATCATATAATTTATATTTGGTGAATGGTTTCCTGTTTCATACATGTGCATATAAAGAATTAAAAAAAATTAATAGTGGTGTTATCTTGAGAGGATGTCATCATATAGAAACTGATGTTGGTTTTTAGGGCATGATTGGTGAAATATTTGAATAGTGTTATCTGGGACAATATTTCATAATGATGTTTAAATGTTAGTGGTTGAATACTGAGAGAGGATTGTGTGTTTATATTATCAATGAAATGATTCATATTAAATTTAAAATTCATCTGGCTGTAAATGATAACTTTTTGTTGTCTTATCGGGAACATAAAAGTTATTATGAAAATTACTATTCTATTTTAAGGGAGTTAGGCGATTGGTAGAGCATAAAAAAATCTCAAGAGAATCAATTTAATAAAATTTAACGTGGTTCCATTGAAGTTCAAAGAATTGAAAATTTTCATGATACTACTCTGAATCCATCTTTATCTTGGGGAGACATAAATATCCTTGATGAAAAACCATAGTTATGGGAAAATGGTGATGATTCTTTTATTTATATGATAACGGAATTTGAAATGACAAGATATGATGATGCTGAAAATATTATAGAATTTGATGATGATAAGGAGGAAGATGAAGACATTGACATCGACAACTATGAATATGAGGGTTAAGATGGACATTGACACAGTTAGATGTTGGTTATAATCATATATTATATATATCTATATATAGTAGTTGTATTCAACTATTTCCTAATGGAAATATTTTTGTGTTTCATATTGACAAGGATCTGTATCGTTTGATACAAGAGAATGATTTACCATTGGAGGTCCATAAGGATGGATTAGCCGACACACAGACTGTTGGCTGTTCAAGGGGAACTCAGAGGGGGTATGGTCTTTCCAGACTAATGATTCTCAACTATATCCTAGAGTGGTGTCCATATATTGGGTTCGATCCACGCAAGTATAGGTATGTTTACAAGTGTATATTATTTAGTTTTAATTTATTTATTTATATTACAATTGTTTGATGAATTGTTCTTCTTTTTCACAGAATTACGCATATAACTATTGGATATGGGAGCGCTACATTACATAATTATTTCTCTCATGCATGGGTGTTATGGGATCATATTCTCATCAATGTTCATAAGATAATGTTTTAGAATTGGCAGATACGCAAATAAATAATATTTAGTTTGAAGTTAATTTAATTAATAACTTGACATTAAAAATTAATTGTAGGGTTTTTGGTAACGCATTAAGAAGAGCATGCACGAGGCTATTTGGAAGGCATAGAACAGAGTTATGCCCCCGATTTTCCCACACATTTTTTCCAAATTTGAAAAGGAACGTAATGGATAAAGCATGCATGAATGAGTTTGTTGAGACATGATGCGTCCACCAAGATGATTATATTTCATCTCAGGATTTGGATGGATTATGTACACGCTAGTTAATTAAAACATTTCAGAGTAGATCATCATCAGGTTTGAAAGAATATTTGTAGACAGGAGGTTACACATCAAGCTGGCATTAGTACATTCCTTATGAATAGAAAGCATATGGTACGTACAATATTTTAAATATTTCATATAAAATTAAATGTAAACTGTTAATTGTATATTCATATAGGCAGTCACACAGCCCGATATTATGTAGTACGTTGTTTATAAAAAGATGTACGATGATCCATCTACTAGGTATATTATAGGTTCTCCCCAACATCATATTGTGGATAGTATATGTTTTTTTTTTGAGTTTTAATTTTAACTAAAAATTAAATTTTAGCAAATTCAATTTTAAAATTCAATTTTGGGAGCTATATGAGGCCATGACATCTGAGACAGATTATTAACACTACTTAAGAATAGAAAAATAATGTCAAGATAGCCCTTGATATTTCAAAATCCCAAAGTGAGATTCGATGAATTCAAAGGAAATTCAAATCCACAAAAGTGATACACTATAGACCTACATGGAAAAGCTGTGCAATAGACCTACGCAGCGATGCCGCATGACATACCTACGAGACAACAGAATTTCTGTATCGCTATGTGGTAGACCTTTGTAATGGACATGTGTGGACAACGTCCCTTCACCCAGGCCCCATACATACATATAAATTGGATATTTTCACTCCCTATTTAAAGGACTGAAATAGCTAACAGACTCCCTGAAGCTCCCATTGCATAGATCTTTCTCCCAGATCTGTCAAATTGTCTTAGGTGGCTCTCTAAAGTGCTAGAGAAGATATAATAAAATAGGATAATCATGTTTGGAAATTCATTCAAAATTTTTACATAGGCTTGGATACCCTAAGTGAAATATACTCTTCATTACTAATTAAAAACTTCGTGAAAAACCTATGCGACACACCTTCGCAGCACACCTGCATGGTACAGCTGCGCGGTGCAGAAATGCAAGGTACCTATGTGGAACACTTGAGGGAAGTACCTATGCGGTAGAGCCTGGTATATGGCCTACATACCAACTTCAGTACCCTCTTTAAAGCTATTCATTATAGGGTATCTCCTTCCTTGTTTCCCTTATCTGAAAGGGACTATGTTGAAGCCTCCACCAAAACCTCTAGAATTATCAAATCCTTGGAAAAGACAAATCCGCATGTGTCCGATTTGGGTTTTTATTTCCACAGTCCAAGGATTCCAAAATTTGATTCACAATGGGGTTAGGATTCATTGTGTGTTTGTGGGTTTTTATCACCACAGACACATGGACGTTTCACCTAGGAAGAGTGTTGGGAAGTTCATAGATTGGATAATTAGTGTCTAGGGCTTGACCTCTACCATCTCAAGGAGATGGAACCTTAGAACTCTAGTAGGGAAGGAAAAGTTCACGCGTGCTATTCCATGTAGGAAAACGAAAAATATCCCTCCCCTACCAGGATCAATTTTAGGTCATCCATCAATCTGTAATCCTGAAAACATAATCCTTTATTTAATTTATTTGAACCTTTTCCAATGTAAAGTGAATAGAACGAAGGCTCATCGCCTGGCCCTCATCCTCCATCACCGCCATAGTTGTGGCCTCTTCCACTAGTAGTGGAGGAAAATTTTATGTGTCATTTTTTAGTCTTTTCACATCCTCTTGTTTCTCACACTAAGAATGAAACTCATGGGATTAGAGATTCTTGATGATTACAACATTTTTAAAAACACCCATATGAAGGAACTATGAGAACTCTGATTCTTGTTCAATCCAAGATACGTATAAAGCCCTTCCATGGATTGATCTCATTGGATATCCTATCCAAGAATCTATAATTATTTCCATTAATATGGGAATCCTCCATAAGAATATTCCCCAAATTAAATCCTCGAATCACAATGTCATCCTTTTTAAGAAGTAAGCCCAAACTCATTTCTCTCAAAAAACAATACTCTTCTATGAGACTCATTAAACTACCTGGGAATGGATTACCATCCACATCAGATATGTTGGAAGCCTCCTTGCTATTCTAACCCAACATTTCAAGTAAAATATGTTCCCCTACGGTCATTTTCCCAACATGGTCTAATCTTACACGAAAACACATATCCTTTCAATGATCATTTGGTTGTTTTGGCATATACCCCCCACCAAACTCTAACTAAAATTTTTTGTCCTAAATGTCCATACCACGTGAAAATGAACTGTATGGATAGGTCTTTATCACTTGACCATTAATGGAATGATGTGTCCCATTAAGTGGAACTGAACTATGTTGGTTATGATTCCATTAACAAAGATACATAGGTAACCCATGTCATGGGTATGATCCTAATATTAAAAAAGCATTCATCTCCCTGGATGACAATAAATTCCAGAGTTCCCCACTGAGTGGCTTAAAAACCAGTATCATCATAATGATGATTAATAGAATCTTTAAATAGTATAAATAAGGATACCATTTATGGAGAACCTCGAATACAGACATATATCAACATTAATGAAGAACCTTGATTAGATACTCATGATTCTAAATTTTACACATGTTACTTAGTTATTGAAAATTTCAAGTGAAACATGTGTTATAAGTGGTGAATTAATAAGGATTCATGAAAATATCGTAAAATTTTAAATAGAGTCCCGAAGTAGACAGAAATTCACCCTAAAAAGGGTGTGATGCATCTGACCTCCAATCATATCGACCAATGCACGTTTCTAAGTATCATAAATTTCAAAATCAATAAAATACTAACTTTGGAATGTAGATCTCTTTTGTATTATGAGATTTTGGATGTTTAAAGTTCCATGAATAAATCCAATGGAAACCACCAGGAAGTAGTGATTCTAAAAACAAGATGACACATTTCGAGGAACATCCAATATATTATGTTGGATGTTTACTATTCCATGAATAATATGGATGTTCGGCCCTGGTCTCTCAGATCTGATCATGAATGAAGAAACACTAGGAACAATGTCCAATCAATATGGAGCATGTTCTTACCACTACCCATACATAGAAGTCCATCAGTCAAACTTGATTGAAAACAATGAGAATCTACACACACCCATCCATCTTAATTTTTCTATCCAGCAGACTCATCTAGCTCAATCCTACCATTCCAACCTATAAAATCGAGTGGAGTAGTGTGAGTAGGAAAATAAACTTGTTAAAAAATATCATTCAGTTAGTAGGCTCGTCTGATTTCATTTAAAGTGGCCCGCCAATCCAATGTGGTGGATACCAGAAAACAAGAACGTACACCTGCTTACAATTAAAAATTCTTCCAGCAGTCTCATCTGCCATTATTGAAGAATGTTCGTCAACAATACTTAATGATAAATTGATATCAGGCACAAACACCTTCTGGGGTTCATCAAGCCTACCAACAGTCTCATTTGGCAGCACCCAGAGAAGTCAGTTGGAATGCTTCGACGATAAATTTGGGGTAGACACCACTCTATGCTCCCTTAAATGAGTACTTTCAATACCCACTGATAGTAAAATGAGGATAGGAGACGGAAAAAACACTTAATCATGATAAGGAATGGATGTTTATTCTTTTTCTGACCACTTGAGTCACCAAACATATCTTATCAACGGTGAAAGGGAAGACACAAATTCCAGCCCATATTCAAGAAGCATGACACAATATTATAACAAATCCTTCTGTTGTATCAGAAGAACAAACACAGAAATCTATCACCACACCTGGGATGAGATATCAGTATGATATCCTAGAGCAGATACACAACAATGTTCCAGTCTAAGAGGGTCAGGGGGCATACTCCCCCATATCATACATACAACAATATCAGGAACAAACACCCTTTCCAATTGAATGTAATCGGTCTATTATGGTGGCTTCTCCAAGGTAGGCACATAAAGCTACCCAATAAAGCCACTTCTCCAAAAATGTGGTCCCACCTAAGATTAAGAGTACATTCAATAAGAAGTCCCACTAAACACGGTGGAAAAATCAAGAGTCAATATTCAATTTGGCACCTCTTAATTCTAGAGTTCTTGAAGCACTCATACATTTATCTTTTACAGCTCAAGATCTTACCCTCTCATTACAAAATTAAGGGATTAGTAGTATTTATTCTAATGTTTCCCATTCATCACTTCATCATGAAGGCTTCCTTTATGAAAATTCCGTCAATCCAGAAATCCTATCTTCAGATAAAAGCCACAACAACCCTTCATTTGGCTAGATGACCAAGGGGAAAGAGGATTTATCTATTGCTGTAATCCACCATGATGGTACACCTCATGATGGAATTCACTATGAAATTCTTCTCTGCATTAGTATTTCCCATTTTTATGAAAATTCTATATTTTATAATATAGTGATGAGAAAGCCCTCTTATCTCGAGCCACTTACCAACACAAATCCTGTCTTGTATGATTCCTTATTATTGTCTAGTGAAATTCTTGTTCAACCAGAAGACTTATTAAGGGAACAATAATTCTTTGAACCTTCCATAGGTAATTTTAATTTTATTACAGAGCGCCCACTATGGTCAGACCAAGTAGAGGAACCTCTAGTGAAAGATGATGAAGATATGTTAAACATGAGAAAATAATTGGCTAAAGGATAAATACAAGTCATGTTCTTGTCTTTGGACGATTCAAAGTATAATATTACAGAATATATGGAAGAATATAGAATTCATGATATCCATCTCATCATATGAAAGACTCTTCATCATTTTAAAACCAAAGTATTAACATATGATGAATATCAAAATCATGTAAAGGTAATTTAAGGGTTGCAACTCCCAAATGAATTGGCATGTCTCTAAGTTTTCCAACATCCAAATGTTGAAAACAATCAGATTACCCTTAAGCGTTCATGTCTCATTTCTCTAAAGAGGCTACGCTAATTAATTTCTAACCCCCCATCCGGTTTTTGTATCATATTATAGGGTGCACATGGAGAATTGCATCTCACTACACTCCAGAATTAGAATAGCCCTCTAAAAGTGGTCTCATGCAATTTTATTTCCCATGGATGGATAAAATAAATAGATTTTGTATGTAATCAAATGTACGCTAAAAAATAGGCCTCAACTACCTCTCATTAGACTCAGGTCCAAAGAAATAATGTTGTTGAGTTATTTGTACATAATGCATCTGAGAATCTTGAGCAGGCCCCCACATAGAGGATGTTTGCTATTAGATGACACAAATTTCTGAAATAACACAACGATGATCTAAAAAAATTTATTTGAGAGGTTGTTGGATAATGCATCCAATTAATTTTTGAACAATAATTTGAAAAATCATAAGAGAATTTACATGAATCTCATCCATAGTAGTTCAAGAACAACCCTAGCATGCCGATATAGGGGATCATTTAATTAAACCTTCTTTTCAAATACTTGATGAAGAAGAATATGATTAGCCCTAGATTACATGACTGGGGGATTTTTCTCATTTACAATCCCCACCTCAACGGAAGCCAATTTTCTCCCAATTAGGGATGAATCCATTGAGAGAGAGAGAGAGAGAGAGAAACTGAACTATTTGAGGATTCCATTCATGTTACTATCCATCAAATATCTCCTGAGAATCCATCATATAGGAGAGAAGAGTCTCATGGAAGATATTGGTACAAAGATACTGAATAAATTCCATCAATGCATTATGCATCAGTAAATGTCATTAACACAATTACTGGAGATCCTCCAGAAAATGATTTTAGTTCAGGGGAATTAGAAGATAATGTTCTTATCCATAATATGGTATTTACTGAATCAAATGAACTAGGTGTACATACCCGAAATCGGAGGCTTATCCAGAATCTTGGTTTTACATCAAATAACAAACTCCCACCCCTTCAAAAGGCATCTAACAATGGTAATGGTAAAAGTCAGATTTTATCTCACATTTCCACTGGAGAAGGTCAATATCATTTTCGTGAAGAGTGATTTTCATAGTAAAAAGATGAGAATAAAGTGTTTACAGCACTCAACACTGAGTTAATTCGAAGTAGTATTTCTACTAGACGTACTTCCTATATAGATCCTTAGCATTCACATCGTATAGGATCACTTCAACAAAGTTTATTTGTGGAAACAACCGATGCAGATAATAAATTCTCTCCATTGGGTACACAGCCAGGGAAGGATAAAACACATCCTTATAGGCTTCTTCTTGTGGGTTATTCAAAGTAAAATACCAGCACCACCACTAGTGGTTTTTCTGATCGTTGCAAAAGTTCAAGATCTAGTTTTTCTACCTATAAAGGTCCCAATTCATACAGATATTCCCCATGATCTATTGAACACAATTGAGGCATTAAAAACTCGATTGGAAGCTATAGGGGAATGACCTACAGTTGTTCAGCAAGAAAAGAAAAATTATCCTGAATGGAAAGACCTGAATCTTACCCCACCAAATTTTTTGAATAGATTATTTCCAATATTTAATGGTTCAAGAGATCCAGAACCAAACATACCACATTTATTTACTCATTTTGATCCCATTATAGGAACTCATCAGCAAAAAAGAAGCATTAAATCTGTGGTGTTTTTCATTCATTACAGGGAAAAACTTTTGTATTGTTTACATGTTTCCAATCTTGATCAATTTCTAGACAGGAATACCACTTTCAGAAATTCCTTCTTCAATTCATCTCAACCGTACCGAATACTATAGTTTTTTATCTTAAAATTTTCAAACAAAGGGATAATGAATGTGTTTTATATTTCATTGCTCAATTTACGAGATTATAGTATTCCATAATTCTGGCACTCCACAAGATGTGTTTCTTCCAATTTGTGTAGCAAATCATTGTGATGAGTTATTCACACCACTGCTCACAGTATAATACACAGGAGGGTTTCAAGACATTACATACTTTTCACAATATATAAAATATTATTTTATAGAAACTAAGGTTAAAACTCGTGTAATTCCGTCAGCTCGGGTTATGAGAATAGGTAAGGCAGAGCCTGCTCTAGATACACTCTAGAAAGCACCTATAATAAATTCCACATCAAAACCTTCATCATATCGAAGGGTTGCACCTTCTGAGCATTATCATAAATGACCGCCTCGTCAAGATGACCAAATAGATCAAATGTGGGAATAGTTTGGAAAATTATAGATCAATGATTATTCTTTCTAAAAAGAACAAGTTCCCAGTAACATTATCTCATCTCAAGAAAAAATTTGGTTCAGTTTCCAAGGGAAAAGAAACCAAAACAATGAAGGAGATGAAGATCATCTGAATTATTATCCATTCCTCCATATATTGGGGAATCCCATTCATGAGTGTTTTGTTTTCATTACCCACCTATAATAAAATTTAGATTATGGACTAGTGAAATTGAAAATTTTATCAGCTCGTGTTGTGTGTGTTACTACTACTGATACAAAGAAAGAAGGTGAATGATATGATGTAAAAAGTAAAAATGTTCCAAAATATGATGATTGGATGATCAGGAACATGATCAACCGAACTCATTCCATTATATGAAAAAATTTGATAAAAAGGATTGTGTGTTCAACCACTCCTACCATAAAAAGCCACCATTATAAACAGGCCAATCCTCAAAGAACCTATGTGATCAGAATGATAAAGAGAAGTCAGAAGAAGGAAATCTCATGTCCTGGAAAATTTTGTCCTTGACCCTGGTAGATTTCATGACATCTGCTTCAAAATCACAGGCACCCCCCCTACAGAATAGAAATATCATAACTAACCTATCAAGAATAATCTTTATCAGATGAATAATTGATTTTTGGTTTAGTCAACATTATCCACTTAACAGATCCTTATGCCAATGGTGATTTGGATTATAATGAGTCTGAGTTCCTTATACCTAATTGGTTAACTAGAATAAGAGGCCATGGTTGAGGATACATGTGATGACATGGGTATTCTAGAATCCATTATTTTTACACTACCCCTACTCGAACTGTATATGCGGTAGAATCTCAAGGAAGAGCCCTTTAGTTGGATCAACATGAACAAGGAGATTCTTCCATGCAAGATAGGTTCGGTACAAATACGATTATTTTTGTGGAACGATTTGATATTAAAACATCTTCCTCTCATAAATAAAATATACCAAGTCAGTCTAATATACCAAATCTAGGAGTATTGATAGCTTCTTTTATGACACAAGGTACATCTGCATCACGAGCGTCAACTTCCAAGGAACCTACAAAACATCATCTCCTTGTAGGGAAACATAGACCTTTGTACCAAAATTACGATGTCTCAAAACAATTGTCCTATTTACCAACCATGTTCTCAATTTTGGATACCATAAATCTGTCAAAGGATCTTCGAGAAGCACTTATCGAGGCTTTGTTATGTCCTTAAGAGTTTGAAACTGAAATTGATGTTGTAGAGGTTTACCATATAATGAATGATCCTATAGAGTTTCATGAAGTTATATCCTTTATGGATGAAGATGAATATGATTTTTTTACATGGATATATTAGAAACTTATATCTATCTGTAAAGGTCAGTGCCATTGATATCCGACGATCCTTCATGAACAATGGATCAAGAGTCAGCCTCATTCTCGTTCATACACTTCTTCGATTGGGCCTTACTTAATCTAACTTATCGTTATCTATATTAATGTTTATAAGATATGACATGTATATGCAAGACCCTTTGGGAGAGATTACATTTAGAACTCAATTTGGAGATCTTGTGTCTAGATCAAATTTCATCGTAGTTCATCCGAAAATAGCCTTTAACATTCTACATGGAAGGCCCTGTCTACATCAACATGTGGCCATACCTTCGTCATACCACCAATGTCGTAAGTATTGATTCCATGGTAAAATAGAAACATTTTTATAGTGATAATTATTTTTTTAAAACATGTGAATCTCAATACATTGAGGTAGAGTTTTTTCACACAAAGGGAATGTGGCCCATGATAAAATAGGAAACAAGAATTAATGCTCTGAATGGTTTGTAAAATATCCCATAAATCCCATTCATACATTTGAGTAAAGATTATGTGATAAATATAAATTAAATTGAAAAGGTAAAACCATATCCCAGAATTCCTATAGTAACATCCATACTATCAATTCCAAGAAATTGAGCCTCATAGAATAGATGAAATTGTTGCTCCACCAAGCAGTTATGGAAGATTAAATGGAGATGAATTCATTTCATTAGCTTAACAAAAACAAGTATCTACAGCATCAATAATAATATATGAAGTTGTATCAATTATAAAGGAATAAAAAGATTATGATTCCAAATCCACCATCTCCTTTTTATTACCCCAAGAAAACCCTTTATCTTCAGTGTGGTCAGGAATGGTGGCCTCTTCTTCATGGTGTTCAAATAATGACTCCTCTAATAGATCTGGATGTTTTTCTTCATTATCTAATATACATGTATAATCAAAAGAAGTTACATATAAATAAGAAAAAGCGGAACATCTTAGGGATGCTTCTATGGAATTTGAGGAAGGTGTCTTTACCACTATGGATGAGCTTAGAGAATTCCCACACTATAATTAGTGTGGCCATGACTTCTAAAGAGAAAGAGGTGTATAAATAATTTGTATGGCAACATAAAAATATAATTTCATGAAATTATACAGATATTCTAAGACATAATTTAGATTTATCAATTCATCATTTGGGTTTTCCATAATAACATCGTGGATTCAAGCAGGGAACAAGAAGAACACAACCAACTCATGCCTTTAAAATTGAAGCTACAGTTAATAAATTTATAAAGGATAAAATTTTCAAAGAACATAAATATCCCAAATGGATTACCATTATTTTATTAGTGAAAATGATGATTGGGAAAATCATAGTTTATATTCATTTTAGATATCTTAATTGGAATTTTCTTAAAGATGAGTTTCAATTTCCAATTACAGTGCTTTTAATTGATGAACAAAATGGATATGAAGCTATTTACATCATGGATGGATGCTCTGGGTATAATAAAATCCATATAGTCCCATAAGATAAATAATATACATCCTTTAGATCCCCACATGGTTTTATTTTCGATTGTGTAATATCTATTGGCATAAAGAGTGTATGTGAAACATATCAATGTTTCATGCACTATATCTTCAATCTCTTCTTAGGAAAATTTGTTGAATGTTATGTGGATGATTTGCTGGATAAATCAAGATAATGTTCCAATCGCTTGTCTTCTCTGAAGACCGTATTCAATAAACATCATCATATAGTTTTAAGATGAACCCCTTGAAATGTTCTTTTGGGGTAACCATAATAAAGTTTCTATGGCTTGGTTGTACACTATCGTGGAATCGAAACTGATCCCGAGAAAACAAAATCAATCATTTGAATGTAACCTCTTCGAATTTTTAATGAATTAAGATTTATCAAGGCCACTTGGCCTGTATTCGGTGCTTTGTCTCTGTAGAGACCCGTATCCTGACGTACATGGACATTACATTACATTTGTGGAATACTTAATACATAACAAAAACACACACTAAAGGATATTAATAGTTTAGTGTCTTTGGAAACTCGGAACGTAATCTTCTAATCGTGGTGAAAGTTCTTCAATATCTCCCATAAAGGTCATCCCTTTTTTTACCTAAAACCTTTCTTTATATCCTGGGTAAAAGAAAACATAAAAGGGTGAGCTCAAATGCTCAGTAAGGGTAAACAAAAGAAATATCAATCACATCATATACATAAGAACATAGCTTTTGGAAATCTTAACATGCAAAAGAGATCATAATTTCATAACATGGGATAAATCATAGAAGTGAAATGTAATCCCAATAATCATAACTTAAAACATGAAACTTTGTGGCATACACACATAATCATAGAGAATCATTTCTTGTTAGTCAAGACTCATTGCCAAGACTATCTTAGTGGACAAAGTCCCTTTCTGAATCGAGTAATCCTCGTTTCAGTCCTGTTTCACTGAACCGGTATAACCTACCATTCCAGCCATGTCTATCTCATGAGATATAAAATCTTTACCCAATGCATTGGAGGGAGATATAGGTCCCACCCATCTTATAATGAATCCTTTCTTATGTGTGCCACAAAATCATAAATCATACATCATTTCATAACCCATGTAATAAAAATGGGATTCTTAAAACAACATGACATCATAAAACCATTCATATAAGATAAAGGAATTCATAAACATAATTCCATCACAACATAGTCAAATCAATGTAAAAATATGGATAGAAACAGAACACTTTATTATCTTAGATGTAAAATAAATTTGATAAAACACTTGAAATGAATTCTTGAGGAAAATATCCTTTCTTCTTCAAAATCAATTTCTTTTCACAAAACATCATGCAATTTTAAAAGAAAGCGATTTTATTAAAAATAGTCATGAAATATTTTGGAGGAAGGTTCATGAAAATAAGGCTTTATAAAACCGTAAAAATCTGTTCGTGCCGTATAAGTTAAAAAAACATTCTTCGTACTTTTGTCGAAAAGTCAAAAAGTACCTCGTACGAAAAACGACAAAAGATTCCTTTCATTCATATTACTAAAAACTCACCAAAGGGTAAAAATGGATTTAAACAATTTTAGGTGGATGGAAATAATATTACATATTGATGAAACATGGATGTGGATGATAAAATACACCCCAGTAAATACTTACGAATAAACAATCTCGTATAAAAATGAGATTGTGATATTTCCCTTACCTTAGGTCCGATTTGCTTTGTTCGTGTCCGAAGCTCCTGTATAATGGTTTAAATAATGTTATTGACTTATTACAGAATCATATTCATTGTTATGATATCATATATGGTTCACTTATGACATTATATTACCCGTTCTTTTGTAAATTCCATGTTAAAGAAGCGTTTTGGGTAAAATCGTTTCATTTATCGTAGGTGTTTTGACTTGTTGTTCTTGACATCATTATTACTTATATCATGATTTAATTACTTCCAGAATATACAATATGATTTATATATCATATATATTCAGTATATATATATAATAGGTAGATAAATAAAATGAAAAACAGCGTTCATGGAGACGGTAGTCCGTACGTACGCATGAACGCTGTTTTCCTTTCCATATTGTCTTGAAATGGAAGTAAGTAGATGACATAAATATATATATATATATACATAAATCCAGTAGCTTTATAATGTCATATATTTCATTATTATTTCTTATATATACTTTATAATCATTCTTAAATGGTTAACATGGAGAATGAATTTCATCGCGTCGTGGAGACGGTAGTCCGTACGTACGCACGAGCGATGATATTATTTCCATAAATATTGAACTGAATTGGAGTGGATTATACAATATATCAGAATCAATATGATGTTGTAATAACTATGTATAGTTATTCTTTACACCATTATACCCATCCATGTAAGGTGGTGGTGGAAAATAGATTACACCACGGCGTGGAGACGGTATTCCGTACGTACGCACGCGCGGTGATTTCTTTTTCCCTAGGATGGATAGATGGTGAAATAGGGTTGTTTCATACTTATAATAACATATCAGTATATGAGTGATACTGATGTTATTACTTCATAATGAAACAACCTAAGAAGAAGAAATGGAAGAAGAAATAAAGATGAAAGAATTGGTAACGGTAATTACCTCTTCTTTGAAGCGCCTTTTGGAGACCTCCTCTTAGGGAACTAAAATTGGTCTTTGAGGGAGACCAGAACCTCTAGGATGTTGCTAGGGAAGTGGAGAAGAGATTTTGGCAGGGGTTGGCCGAGCTTGAGAGCTCAAATTTGTGTGAGGAGGAGGGGGAGGAGGTGTCCTTTTATAGGGGAGGAGAGGGGCACCTTAGGAATATCTCAAAATATTATTTTATATTAAAGTCAAAACCGGTTTATAATGGTTCCAAAGGGTCTTATTTCGAAGCTAAAGTGGGGATGGGTCGAAATCCTATCAACCAATAGGATTTAGACAAGTTTAGGGTATTATTTTAACCTTATCAATTAGATTTAACTCTAAGTTAAGTAATTTAACTTTTACCGTGTCTTTTTGTTTTCTTTCACTATATGGTTAATAAACTTACTATAACATGCCAAACGAACCCCAAATTGTATATTATTAATACATATATCCTGATCTAAGTCATTTGGATGAACCTTAGATTTTTAGGAATAAAATATCAATTAATAATATAATATTTGATTTAAAAACTATTTTGTGTCAATTTTGACACTATTTGATATATGATTTTTTGTGAAAGTCATAACAGAATTATATGTTCGAACAAAGTTGATTAAATCAACACTAATATATCATAGTAACCTAGAAAATTATTGGAATTCATAAAAAGTCTTAAATTACATTTATTTTGCTATTTATATTATCAATTATGTCAATATTTCATTAATAAGATAATTACTGCATCATATTTGTGTCATAAATAAATTATATTATTTGATGTCTAAAAATTACAAATAAAATACCATAATGTAGGAAATCTTTTTAGCTTTCTAATGAATATTTATAGTCGAATTTATCTTATGTATAACCCCATAGTAAAAATGATTTACTTATTAAACTTTGATTTTAACTATTTTAACCCTTCTTTAAATAAATTAATAATAAATGTCCTAATCTAATCCAAGTGGGCCTAAATGGTCATATTTTATTCCTAAGTTTGTTTTTGGTCGAATTACACTTGTCCAATAGAATTAGGACATGTGTTAGGGTAATATTAATATCATATTTACCCTTAGTTACCCTATTTACTTTTAACCGTGGTAAAAAAAGTAAAAAGTTACTATTCACCAAAAAATTATTTTCATCTCATTGAACCACATTTTAGTCCTTGATATTAACTGTGTCTCTCGGATTTTCGAAATTCTATTCACAGAAGCGGTAAAATTAAGTTTTATGCAAAATTCAGTTTTTAACCTACCACTTAGTAGTTTCACTATTCATCAAAAATTGATGTTCTTCATAACAATGCCAAAATTTCATCCCAAGCTATATTTCATATTCCGAATTCAAAAAATGAAGTCTATTTTACCAAATTCATAACATAAAAGTTGCATTAATTAATTTTATAATTAAATCCCGCTGTTAACACAAATAGCGTGTTTTTTAAGAAACAATATCTATCAAAAGATTGACACTTGTTTATGTCTAGTTTAAATGTGAAACTACATCCAATGACCAACATTGTATTGAATTGTAAAAATATATTCTAAATATACTTTAAAATCACTCAAATTAATAATTTATCATTATTAATTATTTCGATTAAAAAAGTTGTTTTTAATTAAAATTTAGTCATTTTCACTATTCATCAAAATATGAAAGTTATCCGAAAAGTACCAAAATTTCACCTTAGGCTAAATTCGATACTCCGAATCCAAAAATAAAGTTCATTTTGAAAAATAAGATTTACTGGATTTCAAAAAGTGGTTATTACTATTCATAACGGCTAGTTTTAATAATATTTTTATAGCATATCGTTGTTTAGTGAAACTCGGTATTGCGTACTACACACGCTATCGAGAAAGGTCGTGATTGCGTGTAATGCAAGTCAAGTCAAGGATGTGTGTTGTGCAAGCTCCTTTTGGTGTAGCGTACAACACAAGACATTAATAAAATTAAAAAGAATATTTTTTTTAAAAAATCTTGGGCTGTTACATTCTACCCCCCTTAAAATGAATTTCGCCCTCGAAATTCGTCGGGGTTATAAATGGTTTACTATTTGAAAGTTTCTTTAATAGAAACCCACATCGTAAAAAGGAATACCAAAACTTGGCTTTAAAAACTAAAGTATGAAATGTAACGATTACCCAAATAAACTAATCACTGGGTTTCCACATAGGTGAAAATATGGATATGGAAGAGAAATCTAACCATCATGTTCTGATGGAGAGTGGTAGAGAACATGGCTATGGAAAAGCCAGTAATCACAAATCCATAAATTTGTGACGATCTAAGGTACCATCGGATTCATCAGGTATAAGAGAACTAGGACAACATTTTTGGTTTTCAAGATTATTTCCCTAAAGTTAAAGAATTTGAATTAGAATAAATACTTACTTTATTTTGTTACAATCTCACTGTTGTTCGTGCCCTTTAACAATTTCCACTTCATCTCATAAATAAATGACGTTGAATTTTTTATTCGTGAAGTGTTAGCAGATCATGTGATAGAATGACGGGTCATTCCATCTGTCTCAAAAGGTTAGCAAAATTTATATACATAAGTCGATCTATAGTGGGATTAATCATATATGGTTCCTAAAATGGACTTATACTTCATATATCATACTGCTTAATATAATAAAACTAGTTTCTACTAAACAGGGACTTCCTGTAGGTCAGTGGTAGGCGATAAAGGCCAGTTGCACTTCGGTTGTGGGTTCGATTCCTACAGCCTTGTCCGAAGCGATGGGCTGTCGCCCGTCCTGCAGGTTGTCCTTTTTCTAAAACTACGTCACTATAACATCCCATCAATAATATCGAAAATCTTCTATCCTTAAACAATACTAACTTATGTCCAACATAATCCAGTCTAATCTTTAGGCTTATACATAATACTGCAGTCCACTCTCATAATATAGTGAAAACGATTACCAGAGATTTAATACTGTCATTGATCCCCACATAAGATATGTCTTGTTGGTCACATTCCAAACATTCAAAGTCCTTAATCGTGTATTCTCTTGAATACCTTAGTGAGTGCAGTTAAAAGTTAACACTTTCCATATACCAAAATCCTCAAAATTCTATATACTCAAACCATGATATCACTTAGTCCTTATATCAATCATGAGCTCATGAATACTATTAAACATTTCATTTTCTCGTCTTCATTATGCGCATATCATCTTATTTCCAAAAAATATCTCAATCACTTTGAATACCACATCAATATATATTGCAATACTCAATGATACAACATTATTTTGGAATCACATTACATAAACACTTAATCATTCCACCACATCGTTGTCATATTCAACATTGCCAATAGTGATCGCATGTGATTTCCCTTTGTCCTTTGCCTTCAGTGGTTGCTCATGTTGATCATCACTAACCCTTGGATTAGGGCAATTATTAGCATAATGCCCCATTTCCTTGCACTTGAAGCATTGAAGTGTTGGCGGTGCGTTCTCTGCAGTGTTTGCTTTATTCACATCATTAGAAACCCTTTTTTTATTACTTCGACACTCAGCTGCTCAATGACCTTCTTTTCCACACTTAAAACATTTTCTAGTCCCTTTAAGACAATCTCCACCATGCTTCTTTCCACACTTTGTGCATAAGGAAACATTCATCTTCTTTTCACCATTATTCTGAGATTTCTCCTTGAACTCCATCTTTCGTTTCTTGTCAAAACCATGAGATGGATACGTAACACCAACTTCCATTTCTACCTTGATAGCACAACGCACAATTTCTTCATAGCTACTGAAGTCTCTTATAGCTAATGCCCTTCGAAGACTTGGTTTTAAGCCACTGAAAAATCGATCAACTTTACTTTCAGGTTGGATGATAATTCCAGAAGCATACCTTGAAAGTCTTGTAAAATTTGCTTCATAGGTACCAACAGATTCATCGTCCCTTTTCATCAGTTCAAGATACTCTTTCTCCATCTTTGTTCGAAGAATACGAGGGAAGTACTTATTGAAAAATAAGTTCTTGAACTCGTCCCATTCCATAGACTCAATTTCATCCCTTTGCCTTGTATTCTTAATAAGATTCCACCATTGATCAGCATCTCCTTCCAAACGATACACTTCTAGGATGACTTTATCATGTTCAGAGCATTGAAGAACTGAAAATATCTTTTCAGTAGTACTAATCCATTGTTCAGCAACTAATGGATCAGTAGACCCACTGAAAGAAGGTGGACGCTGCCTCATGAAGGATTCAACAGAATGTTGCTCCTTCCTTTGCTCGTTTGGAAGTCCTGCATGATTCATAGCTTGAGAAAGTTGTGTGAGCATGGCTACAAGACTTTGCATTCCAGCTCCTATATCGTTTGGTTGCTCAGGGGAACAATCATTGCATTGCCCATCACATTCCGCATTAACACGGTTCCTTCGGGTTCCAGCCATCGTCTAAAACCCCAAAAGAATAGTGTGAGAGGAAAAAATCGTAATAAAGGGGGAGTAACTTAAATATCTATCATCTTTGGTTTAATCTAATATCGTTACCATAGTTCTAGAACTATATCCTATACGTATACTTATCCTTAGGGGCATCCCTAGACATACCTTAGAAATATCTCTAGGGATCTCACTAACGTTTTCGCATCCGAGTTTCCAAAGGTTGACTAAACCATTCCTCTGATACCAACTGTAGAGACCCGTATCCTGACGTACATGGACATTACATTACATTTGCGGAATACTTAATACATAACAAAAACACACACTAAAGGATCGTAATAGTTTAGTGTCTTTGGAAACTCAGAACGTAATCTTCTAATCGTGGTGAAAGTTCTTCAATATCTCCCATAAAGGTCATCCCTTTTTTTTTTACCTAAAACCTTTCTTTATATCCTGGGGAAAAGAAAACATAAAAGGGTGAGCTCAAATGCTCAGTAAGGGTAAACAAAAGAAATATCAATCACATCATATACATAAGAACATGGATTTTGGAAATCTTAACCTGCAAAAGAGATCATAATTTCATAGCATGGGATAAATCATAGAAGTGAAATGTAATCCCAATAATCATAACTTAAAACATGAAACTTTGTGGCATACACACATAATCATAGAGAATCATTTCTTGTTAGTCAAGACTCATTGCCAAGACTATCTTAGTAGACAAAGTCCCTTTCTGAATCGAGTAATCCTCGTTTCAGTCCTGTTTCACTGAACCGGTATAACCTACCATTCCAGCCATGTCTATCTCATGAGATATAAAATCTTTACCCAATGCATTGGAGGGAGATATAGGTCCCACCAATCTTATAATGAATCCTTTCTTATGTGTGCCACAAAATCATAAATCATACATCATTTCAAAACCCATGTAATAAAAATGGGATTCTTAAAACAACATGACATCATAAAACCATTCATATAAGATAAAGGAATTCATAAACATAATTCCATCACAACATAGTCAAATCAATGTAAAAATATGGATAGAAACAGAACACTTTATTATCTTAGATGGAAAATAAATTTGATAAAACACTTGAAATGAATTCTTGAGGAAAAAATCCTTTTTCTTCAAAATCAATTTCTTTTCACAAAACATCATGCAATTTTAAAAGAAAGCGATTTTATTAAAAATAGTCATGAAATATTTTGGAGGAAGGTTCATGAAAATAAGGCTTTATAAAACCGTAAAAATCTGTTCGTGCCATATAAGTTTAAAAAAAAATTCTTCGTACTTTTGTCGGAAAAGTCAAAAAGTACCTCGTACGAAAAACGACAAAAGATTCATTTCATACATATTACTAAAAACTCACCAAAGGGCAAAAATGGATTTAAACAATTTTAGGTGGATGGAAATAATATTACATATTGATGAAACATGGATGTGGATGATAAAATACACCCCAGTAAATACTTACGAATAAACAATCTCGGATAAAAATGAGATTGTGATATTTCCCTTACCTTAGGTCTGATTTGCATTGTTCGTGTCCGAAGCTCCTGTATAATGGTTTAAATAATGTTATTGACTTATTACAGAATCATATTCATTGTTATGATATCATATATGGTTCACTTATGACATTATATTACCCGTTCTTTTGTAAATTCCATGTTAAAGAAGCGTTTTGGGTAAAATCGTTTCATTTATCGTAGGTGTTTTGACTTGTTGTTCTTGACATCATTATTACTTATATCATGATTTACTTACTTACAGAATATAAAATATGATTTATATATCATATATATTCAGTATATATATATATAATAGGTAGATAAATAAAATGAAAAACACCGTTCATGGAGACGGTAGTCCGTACGTACGCATGAACGCTGTTTTCCTTTCCATATTGTCTTGAAATGGAAGTAAGTAGATGACATACATATATATATATATACATAAATCCAGTATCTTTATAATGTCATATATTTCATTATTATTTCTTATATATACTTTATAATCATTCTTAAATGGTTAACATGGAGAATGAATTTCATCGCGTCGTGGAGACGGTAGTCCGTACGTACGCACGAGCGATGACATTATTTCCATAAATATTGAACTGAATTGGAGTGGATTATACAATATATCAGAATCAATATGATGTTGTAATAACTATGTATAGTTATTCTTTACACCATTATACCCATCCAAGTAAGGTGGTGGTGGAAAATAGATTACACCACGGCGTGGAGACGGTATTCCGTACGTACGCAGGCGCGGTGATTTCTTTTTCCGTAGGATGGATAGATGGTGAAATAGGGTTGTTTCATACTTATAATAACATATCATTATATGAGTGATAATGATGTTATTACTTCATAATGAAACAACCTAAGAAGAAGAAGTGGAAGAAGAAATAAAGATGAAAGAATTGGTAACGGTAATTACCTCTTCTTTGAAGCGCCTTTTGGAGACCTCCTCGTAGGGAACTAAAATTGGTCTTTGAGGAAGAACAGAACCTCTAGGATGTTTCTAGGGAAGTGGAGAAGAGATTTTGGCAGGGGTTGGCCGAGCTTGAGATCTCAAATTGGTGTGAGGAGGAGGGGGAGGAGGTGTCCTTTTATAGGGGAGGAGAGGGGCACCTTAGGAATATCTCAAAATATTATTTTATATTAAAGTCAAAATCGGTTTATAATGGTTACAAAGGGTCTTATTTCGAAGCTAAAGTGGGGATGGGTCGAAATCCTATCAACCAATAGTATTTAGACAAGTTTAGGGTATTATTTTAACCTTATCAATTAGATTTAACTCTAAGTTAAGTAATTTAACTTTTTCCGTGTCTTTTTGTTTTCTTTCACTATATGGTTGATAAACTTACTATAACATGCCAAACTAACCCCAAATTGTATATTATTAATACATATATCCTGATCTAAGTCATTTGGCTGAACCTTAGATTTTTAGGAATAAAATATCAATTAATAATATAATATTTGATTTAAAAACTATTTTGTGTCAATTTTGACACTATTTGATATATGATTTTTTGTGAAAGTCATAACAGAATTATATGTTCGAACCAAGTTGATTAAATCAACACTAATATATCATAGTAACCTAGAAAATTAGTGGAATTCATAAAAAGTCTTAAATTACATTTATTTTGGTATTTATATTATCAATTATGTCAATATTTCATTAATAAGATAATTACTGCATCATCTTGGTGTCATAAATAAATTATATTATATGATGTCTAAAAATTAAAAATAAAATACCATCATGTAGGAAATCGTTTTAGCTTTCTAATGAATATTTATAGTCGAATTTATCTTATGTATAACCCGATATTAAAAATGATTTACTTATTAAACTTTGATTTTAACTATTTTAACCCTTCTTTAAATAAATTAATAATAAATGTCCTAATCTAATCCAAGTGGGCCTAAATGGTCATATTTTATTCCTAAGTTTGTTTTTGGTCGAATTACACTTGTCCAATAGAATTAGGACATGTGTTAGGGTAATATTAATATCATATTTACCCTTAGTTACCCTATTTACTATTAACCGTGGTAAAAAAGTAAAAAGTTACTATTCACCAAAAAATTATTTTCATCTCATTGAACCACATTTTAGTCCTTGATATTAACCGTGTCTCTCGGATTTTCGAAATTCTATTCACAGAAGCGGTAAAATTAAGTTTTATGCAAAATTCAGTTTTTAACCTACCACTTAGTAGTTTCACTATTCATCAAAAATTGATGTTTTTCAGAACAATGCCAAAATTTCATCCCAAGCTATATTTCATATTCCGAATTCAAAAAATGAAGTCTATTTTACCAAATTCATAACATAAAAGTTGCATTAATTAATTTTATAATTAAATCCCGCTGTTAAAACAAATAGCGTGTTTTTTAAGAAACAATATCTATCAAAAGATTGACACTTGTTTATGTCTAGTTTAAATGTGAAACTACATCCAATGACCAACATTGTATTGAATTGTAAAAATATATTCTAAATATACTTTAAAATCACTCAAATTAATAATTTATCATTATTAATTATTTCGATTAAAAAAGTTGTTTTTAATTAAAATATAGTCATTTTCACTATTCATCAAAATATGAAAGTTATCCGAAAAGTACCAAAATTTCACCTTAGGCTAAATTCGATACTCCGAATTCAAAAATAAAGTTCATTTTGAAAAATAAGATTTACTGGATTTCAAAAAGTGGTTATTACTATTCATAACGGCTAGTTTTAATAAAATTTTTATAGCATATCGTTGTTTAGTGAAACTCGGTATTGCGTACTACACACGCTATCGAGGAAGGTCGTGATTGCGTGTAATGCAAGTCAAGTCAAGGATGTGTGTTGTGCAAGCTCCTTTTGGTGTAGCGTACAACACAAGACATTAATAAAATTAAAAAGAATATTTTTTTTTTATAAAATCTTGGGCTGTTACAGTCTCCAATTAGAAACTCAAGTCTTTTCCCTTCAACAAATTATTGATGATTGAAGTTACCTATAAATTGACAAATGACTACCTAGAAGAATTTGATACACTAAATAAATATCTTCTGAGTCCACCAGTATTAATGCCACCTATTGAAGGAAGACCGCTTATTTTTTATGTGACAACTTTAGAGCGATCACCGGGTGCCTTCCTTTCACAAAAGAAAGATGGTGGGAATGGGAATAGCCTTTACTATTCTAGTTAAACTATGCGTGATGCAGAAACATGGTATTCATGTATTGAAAATTGCTTACTGGCATTAATATTTTCATTTAAAAAATTAAGGCACTACCTGCAACATCATGAAGTCCAATTTGTATCTCACAGTAACCCACTAAAATTTATCCATAGTCATCATATGTTTAAATGGAATTTGGAACGGAGACCAGTTATTCTACAATAGTTTGATATCCATTTTGTGCCACATGAGGAAATAAAAGGCCAAGCTCAGGCTGATTTCCTTACGGATCATCCATTCGAGGAGGAAATATCATGGAACATTGAACTTACTTATGAATAGGACCTATCTATTCAAGATAATCTCCAAACACGAGAGATTCTCATTGATGGTGCCTCCAGAAGTCTAACAGAGAAGTGAATGGAAAACCCAAAACTCAAAATTGTTGGGTTATGAATTATACTTATCTCCCATGAAAAGGTAGTATTGCCTTATTACTTTCTATTATATAATGGCAGAACCTGCAATGAAGCTGAGTATCAGGCTCTCATTATTGGCTTGGAATTGGCACATCAGGTGCAAGTGAATCACATGAAAGTGAAAGCTGATTCAGAATTGGTAATAAAAAATATCAATGAAGAATATTCTATCATAAAATAAGATTTACCCCCTTTGTGTGATTATGTGAGAGGGTTAATGGGTGAATATCCTTTAGATCCAACCTTGTATTATGTCTTCTGATCACAAAAATCCCAAGATAATGCTTTGGCTAATGAAACTACAACCTTGGAAGATCCAAATTGGGATGAGGCAGAAATCAGTGTATCCCAATGTCATATGGTTTCACATTTTGTTCAATCCACAATGGAATAAATTAATGAAATTATCCCTATTTCTGATGCATATGTTCATACCATGGGATGGAGAATACCCATTATGGAATACCTTTAAAATGGAGTACATCCACGAGTTAGGGATGAAAAATAACAAATCTTATGATGAGCGGACAATTTTACTATTTATGATAGACCAGATCACCAGAAGATCCTATACAAATGAGGCTTTAAGGTAATCCTCTTCAGATGTATTGATGGAAAAGAAACGGCAGCTTCCATGAAAGAAGTACATTTATGAGATTTTTATCCTCACCAAGATGGGCATATATTTTTGATAAATTTTGAATAATTGGATACTTTTGGCCTTCAATGGCGTAGGATTTCATAGATATCACTATGAAATGTCATCACTTCCATGTGCATTATAACTTTATTCATCAACCCTTGGAGTTGATACATACACCTAACTACTCCTGGACATTTTTACATGGGGAATGGATGTAGTAGGACTTTATCCTCTAGTTATGGCTAAGCAGTTAAAGTATATCCTTACTGCTACTGAAATATTTTCTAAATGGGTTGAGGAAATTTCTCTCAATGAAATTGGATCCAAAAACATTGTTAGTTTTTTCAAAATTAACAACATCACCAGATTTGTTTTCCATCATACTATATTAATGAAAAATGGAACAAATTTTTATTATCACGAGGTAATGAAGTTATATAATGAGAACAATATCGAATCCAACCCCTCGTCTTGTTATCCTGTGGCAGCCAATGGAAAGATAGAAAGTTTCTTTAAGACCCTATCATATATACTCTAGAAGATGGTGGATGAAGAAAATATATTTTATCCTGATAAACCGTTGCATGATTTATGGGCTTATCAGACTACTACTCATAATACCACCGAAGCTACACCTTATTCATTGGTATACAGAATAAAAGTAGTTTTTCCAATTGAAATGCAATTGCCTTGATTTATAGTTGTGATCTGTGATCGGTTGTCTATAAATGAGAGGTATCGGAAATGGTTTGCTGCGCTAGAACGATTTGATGAGAAAAGATTTAAAACTTTTCATCATTTATATGTCTATAAAAATATAATAGCACGATCCTTTGACACGAATGATCTCCTCTGTTAATTTATTCAAGAAAAAATTGTATCGGTCTTTAGGACTCCAAGGATACATCGAAGAAAACATCTAAAGCATGAGTTAATGTTCGAAGGGACATATTCCATACATATGGTCTACTCAAATAGAGATTATTTATTAATCTCAATAGATGGAGTGATTATTAAAACTATATCCAACACATGATTATTCACGAAATACTATGTGTAGTTAACCCACTCATTATTGCTACAAGATTGCAAACTGCACAACCCCCACCTCCTTATAGCAAGACATAAAACTGCACAGAAGAAAGTCATTATTGGAAGATGTTAAACTGTGTAAAAACTATAAGCATCCATGCATCCTGACATTTAAATGTTTATCATATTTTTCCTTGTCGCATGACATTAAACAGCATGACACCATTTTTTATCGTTACATGAAATTAAATTGTACTGTTAACATCTTATATACATGTCGTTAAGAGATTCTATATGCAAGAATAATTTATATCAGTTATACTCATTATTGGCATTTGGGTCCTTTTCATCCCTATGATTGAGTCAGATCTACATAGGGGCCTCATTTCCAGAACTATGCGTGGCTTGATCCTCTTCTATTTGAGATACGTAGAGATGGCTGGATCTCCAATCATGGGCCCGACGGTAACCAAAAAAAATTTATTCCTTTTTTTGTTTTCATGTATATGAAAGAGATATATACAGAGTGATCTTTTAAGATACATTATTTTATTTTCATATAAACTTTTGTCTTAAATTTAATTATTCTTCAAGACTGTTTAAATCCCCCATCTCCCATGTCAAACTTGATTGTTGTGGGAAATGAATATTTAAATAACTACGCAAAGCTTGATTTTAATCAAAATGTGATACGTAGAGATTCCTAGATCTTTAATCATGGGTCCAGCCATAAAAATTACCCCATTTATTCCTTATATATGAATCAAACCTTTATAGGGAATATTTAAAGAATCTTGTATGGCTTGATTCATTCCCCCAACAATGCAAATGGTGACACATGTCTTTTATTCATTAGTCCATTTACAAAATGACTTTTTTTTCACAACGGTCCATATTCATCCATACCGCAAGATGTTAAACTGTATGGAAATATAATTCCACTATTCTTCACTTTTGTCACCACTATGTTGTAAAAAACCCACTTATTGTTCCTTGTTTCTCAAACCGAGCATAGATCATGTTGGACTTGGAATTTGGTAAAAGTATTGTTTATATAAAAAAGGTTACTCAATTTCTTATCAGGATATCTCTTTCCTCATTGCAATAATTAAAATTACATAGATTAATGTCCTCATGGAATGACTTGAAACTAAAATGTATAATGTCCTGACGACATGACATGAACCTGCACAGTAAAATGTCCTTGTTGCAATACTTTAAACCGCACATCCTAATATCTATTCAATGGGAAACATAGAAAGTCTCTATTTTACATATGAGTCAGATCTATGTAATGGATGTCAAAATCATGCCCAATATTGATTCAAATATTTCATATGTGCATTCAGCATAACCCTTATCTGTATTTCACACTCTAAATCTTAAATATTTACAGATATTCATAATTTTTCTTACGATTTCTGGTGATCAAGTTTCCCATACATAAGAGCTCTTTTTTTCCTGACTATGCAGCATGTGCCCTTAGGTGGACTTGCATTAGTATCTTACATAATAGTCCTATCAGTCAAAAGATGCCACTATTTAGCTATTCCGTATATTACACAGTTAGACCGGCATAATACAGCGCCCCATAAAGGGTATGTCAAATGATGGTAATTTCTATAATTTGATTACATAACAGGCCTCTCAGTCAAAAGATTCCACTATTTTTCTATGCAACATATTCCCTGGTTATCACTACATAACACAATCCCCATATTAGGTTTCTCAAATAATGTTAACTATGTTTATGGAAAAGACTTCTTCTAATTCCTTTATCACTTTTTCTATATCACTATTCAGATATAGAAATTCACAAATCACATTTCCTAATTTTTCCCTTACAATCCAGAATGTGTTAGTATGTTTGGAAACATGTTACAATGAAATTGAGAGAATCTCATACCTTTGGTCCGAGCTAAAGGCCTTAAATTAAAATAAAACAATGTCCTCACTACATGACTAGAAACGATATATTATAATGTCCTAACTGCATGACTTGAAACTGCATTGTATAATGGACAATTGCATGACTTAAAATCAGAGAGTATAATTTTCTCACTACATTACATGAAACTACACATTATAATGTCCTCAATGCATGAAATAAAACTTTATTGAACAATGTCATCACTTCTTGTCTTAATATAGCACAATATGATATCATAAATTCTTATTTCTGATAAATTTTAACCATAAATCATACACCAAATTTGTATGGAAATGGTTTTCCTATTCATGATATATATCGGCATCAAATTTCTCTTTCACTATTAAAATTCATTTCTGTGAAAAAATACTCTCCTAATATGGTCTTGAGTCACATAAATCTTGTTTTCCCTAATCTATCAATAGTAAAATGTAAAATATTTGATATCTCTTTTTCTTGACTATGTAGCACGTTCCCTAAGGTGGCCTTTCCTAACTTGCCTACCTAATGGGCCTTTCAGACAAAAGATGCCATTATTTGGCTCTATAGAATATGCCATAGCAGACACTACATAACACAACACTCGTAACAAATTTGTAAAATGATGGTAACTTATTTCTTGGAGGAGACTCCTCGTATGTTGATACACGTTTTATATACTGTGACTATAAAAAATAATGACCCAAGATTCCCCTTGGGAATATTTAATAAATATTAGAGAAATTCATAGTGATTGTTGTTTTGATTGGGATCTCATTTTAAAATTTGTGGTCAAATCTATTTTGTAACAACCAAAGCATCCATGGTGTGTTTCCCATTGAATAATGTAACAGCTTGCGTCGTACGCAATTTCGGGATTCTAACACACCGCGCCCAATCAAACTAGCCGTTATGAATAGTGATACCCATTTTTTAAAATGGACTTTAGTTTTGAATTTGGAATATCGAAATTATCATAGGGTGAATTTTTGGTATTTTTCTGAAAACATTCAATTTTTGATGAATAGTGAAAAACACTGAGCTATTGGTTAAAATCGTCTTTTTATTTAAATAATAATATAATTTATATTAATTTTTTTAGGTCAAAATAGATACATAATAAATATATATGTTCAATTTAATTTAATTGAGTAATTATCTAATATGTTTAGATATATAAAATATTTATTGAACTTTGTACTTTCTTTTACCCACCTTCTTGGAGTATTTACAAATTTGCATAAAACATATTTTTACCACTTCTATGAGCTGAATTTTAAAAATTTGAGAGACATTGTTAATATTAGTAAGTAAAATTTGGTTCAATGAGATGAAAATAATTTTCTGTGAATAGTAACCTTTGACTTTTATTTACCATGATTAAAGTTAAACAAGGTAATTAATGTTAAAATTGATATCATAATTACCCTAAAAGTTGTCATAATTCTATTGGATAAGTATAATTCGACCAAAAAAACCTTATAAATAAAATATGACCCCTTTTTTCCACTTGGATTAGATTAGGACATTTCTTATTATTTTATTTAAAGAAGAGTTAAAAGAGTTAAATTCAAAGCTTAATAACTAAACCATTTTTAATATAGAGTTACAGAAAATATGAATACGACAATAAATATTAATTATGATTATAAATGTATATCCTACATAATGGTATTTTATTTATAATTTTAATGCATTAAATAATTTATTGTATTTACGACACAATGATGATGCAACATTTACTTATTAATGAAATATTAAAATAATTGATATTATTAATATCCAAATAAATGTAAATTGAGACTTGTGATAAACTCCACTAATTTTCTAGGTCAATATTATATGTTATGTTTGGTTAAATAAATTTTATTTTAAGATATAATGTTTCAATGGCTTTTAAAAAAATATAAAACTAAATAGTGTCAAAATTGTTAAAATTGGGTTCAAAAAAACTATATTATTAATTGATATAATATCCATAAAAATATATGTTTAAGAAAAAATACATACATAAGGTTTTATATATTAATTATGAACCACTATGGGTTCTATTTATAGTTTATAGTATGTTTATTAACCTTAGAACAAAAAAATACAATGATTCGTGGTGAATGTCAAACTTGTTTACTAAGAGTTAAATCTAAAAGATAATGTCAATATGGTGACCTAAAACTATCTAAAAAATATTGGTAGAAAGTTTTTTGACCCATCCCCACATTATCCTATAAATAAATCATTTTTTAAGCCATTAGAAACTGAAAATTATTTTATTATAAAATAATATTTCACGCCTTTCCTAATGTGACCCTCACCTCTCTTATAAAAGGGCACTTCTCCTTCTCTTAATTTCACACCTCCAGCGCCATTTGGATATTCCAAACCCTACCAAAATATCCTCCCAAATATCCTAAATTAATCATAGAGGCATTCATTTGGTCATAAAGCCAACCTGTGTTTCCCTTTTGATCAAATCAAAAGTAAGAACCCGAAGAAGAGGTAAATATTTCAACACCTATTTGAAGTTCTTTTCTTTATCCACTTCCTCTTTATTTGGGGTTTCCATTATAAAATAATAACTCTAGTATCTTATATATACTATTAAATTATTATAAAAAATGGTTCAACAATATTAATTATTTTATCCATCATATGAATGAAAATGTCACCATACGTGTGTACATACGGCTTACAGTCTACACGTCATGGTGTAGTTTGTTATTCAAAAACTTCATTATTTGGATGGGTATAATAATGAGTATAACTGATATAAATAATAAATATATAATTTTAATTATTCTTTATATATGATAATCCATCCAATTACTTACAATTTCACCATCAATATAATGATATTGTTGATGGTGCATACGTACGGATTACCGTCTCCACGAATGCGATGAGATTTAATTAACCATCATAACCATTCAAGAATAATTTTCAATTAATGACAAAAAATAATTTTTATGAACATAATATCATTATGTATATGAATCAAATACATCCTGTCAATAATAAACACGACTTACATAACAAAGAATATAAAGGAAATCGAACCAGTTAACACTTGAAATGATGATACTACTCAAATATTAATAACTAAGCATTATTAAGGGACCATATATTATTTCATATAAATGTATATAGATATTCTATAATTTAATAAAAATGATTTAAATAATATATAGGAGTTAAACATACCCTCAACTTAGTAAAAGTACAAGGTAATGGGTAACTTCACAATCTCTTTATTATCTGAGGTCGTTTTTACGTATCTACTAGGACCTCTTTATCATCCACATATGTGTTTTCATAAAAATATATTTCAAAACATCGTTAATATTTACTAGAATATGAGTTAAATTTATTTATACACTTATTTGACCTTCTATGTTTTGAATGTAATCATTTGGTCATTTTCCAAACAATGTACTTTATGACCTTTTCGATAAAATTAAGTTAAAAATGTATTTTTATCTTACACGGTGGGTGTGGTTATTTTATTTCATTATAACATCATCGAAGCTTTCCTTACATGATTATAACTATATTTTCAAAATAAATGTTTTCATTTATAATTATGTGACTCTTAAATTATTTCAAAATCTAAATAGATATTTCTTTCAAATATTTTAGATTTCATTTATGTTAATATCCTTTGATAAATTTTACGCTCATTTGAAGTTGATTTATTATGATACAATTATTCCATATTTTTTTTATATGATTGACTATGGATGAGTTGTTTTTATACCATTCTTGGGTTATGGATAAAGTATTGACATTTATCATGCTAATTTTAATACGAATGTTTATGTTATGTTTCATCCTTTTCATATGAGGAATCTATTGGACTTAGTATGTGACGGGTGGAGCTCATTATGGCTTCTCAATGCATCGGTACATCTCATGACACAATTAGATGTGGAATTGGATGATGCCTTTTTTAATTTGATATATGGTTTTGGCCAAGGCCTACATCATTTTTACACGTCTTGGCCGAGGCCTTGACAAGATGTTTCAGAATGTCTAGAATTATACATTCCCTCATTATGAAAATAATAATGTTTTTTCATGTGGTTATTTGACAAGTAGAATACACATGACTTTGTTTTATTATGGAATTGTTTACTCATCTCATATTCATGCCATAAATTGTCATTTTTATTATTTGTAAAGTCATGTGTTTTTAATTATTCATCATGCCTAATTATTAGGTTATCTTCTGATGTATTGCTTTCCTTTATTGAGCATTTGGGCTCACCCCTTTCATACGTTTCATTTTCTCAGGATATGAAGAAGATAGTAATGACTGAATTTCAGGCATAATCCTGGAGACATGGATGTTTCTATTTGAAAAAATTAGTGTGGTATTCTTTTTGATGTTATAATGTTGAACTTATGTATGTATCTTGTATCTAATAATACTAAATTGATCGGTCTTTCCGGACTTGATTCCTTGTATCTTTCCAATGTTATGTAATAAAGCACCAATTATGGGTAACTGGGGTTGGGGAGTTGCATATTTGACCTTAAACATTAGTCCTTTATAATCCAACATGAATAAAATTAAACTGCCCACAACAAGAGACGTGGTACTCAAAATATTGAGAACCCACAAGGGAACTCTGAACAAAAGTCGAGTCCTTGCTCAGTAAATGTACATTTTGTATAATTTAGGTAATATTGAGGAATATAAAGTGAAAAGATATGAATTTTATGGGTTTTTCCATATAACCATAGAAACAAATCAAACTATGCTCATTATACCAACCAGTTTAATAAGACAATTACGAGCACCCCCATTCATGTCATTGTAATCATGATTATATAACCTGAATTTTTGATGTTTTAAAAAATCACCATCATCATTACCATTAAAATTGATATAAAACAAAAAACCCATATTAAGAACATATATGATTGAGGAAAAAATTTATATCATTCATTCGAAATTAGAGAGACATCAGCAAGATAGATCCTCTATATCATGTTTTAAAATAATCTCTCAAAAAGTCTACTAATTTGTTGAAACTTATCCCGAGATCTATCAGCTGCCTCTTGAAGTTGACACATCTTAGAAACTATAGCCTCTTCGGCCAAACATAGTTCTTCCTTAGCTGTTGAAATTCGGGTTATCCACATTAATTGTGTTTCTCCCAATGTATTGACAAATTTCTCAAGTTTTTTATGATCATAATCCAGTTCTTATTTATGATATAACGACTCTTTCATGGCTTCTCTAATTTGTTGGATGATTTTGATTGAATCCTTGTTATGATCCACCTCTGCCTCAGCTACTATAGCTTGGAAGATCTCAATATTGATATGTTGTTTAGCATTTTCAAAATCATTTTATAGCTTACGATCCTACTCTCGTCGGCGAATGGTCTCTTTCATTACATTGTAGACATGTCGATAAATAAATCCACTAAATCCCAATATGTATAATAATGCTAGGTGTTTGGAAAAATAGTATAATAGATCATCTAAAGGGTTCTCGGTAATTATTCTCAAGATATTCCACCATTTATTCTTATGTTCCAAGCCAATATCATATTTTATATCTACATCTAATGCTGAGTAAGTACCATGAGGTAAAATATACTCTGGAAACACATCACTTACAGAGATTCCTTATTCTGCTTCTCTCGGATCAATAGAAGCTTCCCATTGTACTGATGGTTGTTCCAACATGGAAGCTTCACATTCTAATATAACTATGGGAGCTAATAACCCTAAATGATAAATCATGTTCATTGTCAGTTTTAGAAAAATCACTGAAAAAGATTATGATCTAGACAACAGATGGAATTTACCCAATAATAAGTCATCCACTTGATTGGATTCATCCTCGGTATTCTTAAATACAGTAGTTTGAGTAGATCTTTCTTGAGAAGGGTCACTATCCTGAGTTTTCCTAGTTTCCATAATTGAATGATCTGGAATATCTCTCAAAAGAGGGTCATATTTATGTATTTCTCTAGCAAAAAAGAAGAAGGATAAAGTGGAATGACCCATTCCTGAGAAGGCTTTTCCACATTTTCTACAGATAAAGCTGCATAAGGTGAACTTTTATGTAAAGTACCATGTAAAGAAGAACAATTCTGCATGGTAAATGCACGAAAAAGGACTTATGACCATGAAATTCCTCATGAAAAATCCCAAACTCTTTTATAGAATGTTGAATATAAATACTTTGATTAAGGGATTCCATTATTTCAGTGTTTATGGCTTGGAATATTATAGCATCCTCACCAGTTAATTTATCCATCAAAAGTTGGATGATTCCCAAATTCGCTCCACTGACATTCTGTTCTTTTGGCTTTTAAATTGGTACAACATCATCAGATATTTCCAAGTTTGGGTCAAGATCAGTATTTATTTCAAATTTCCCAAGGTCTGCATTCCATTCTTCTGGAGAAATAGGAATACCAGCATTTTTTATTGCAGGATCCATTGGAAAAGGAAATTGGTTTGAGATATGTCAAAAAGAATAATATTATAAATATTTTAATATTTATGAGAAATGTATTTGATCTTACCCTATATTTTAACTCTCTCAGAATAACTAGTAGTGGGTATAACCAAATATTTTTATATTTTATCTAATTATTAGTGGATCTGTTAACATGAAATTGGGTTACTCATAGAGTTTCCCTCTCTAGACTTGAAGAATCAACTCTTATTCCCCAGAAAGAGAAGGGAGACACAGATCCTGAAAAAGGATAAATGTGATCTCTAGAGTGTATTGTGAAAATTATAATCCCCTAAGGACAGTATAAATACATAATCCTTTGGTGAAAACTTCATACTAATCACATTACTCTCTTGCGGTTATTTTCATAAGCATGAGAATATATTGAAAGAATCCTCTTGGGAGGAGAAACTTGAGTGAATGGATTTGGATTATCCGTCTTCATTACCATAGTCCTGATTCATGCTCCTGTATAATGTTTTGGGGAACTGGGAGGATCGTTGGATGTGTTGATGCAAGAACCTACAAGCCTATACATTGGTGATTAAAGAACTGATCTGGAGTTTTCTTCCCTGCATTTAGGCTGAAAACAAATGCATTTCATCAAGATTAATTATGGTGAATTGTAAAGCATATTTGAGACAAAAGAAAAAGAAAATATGTTCTCAGTTTTAATATAAATATCACACTTCTCCTCAGGGTCAATAATTACCCCTTCGTGCATTCCAATGTCCATCATATGATATACTCTTTTAGAGGTTGGTATTTTCTCATCAGTTGAATATATAAAAGCCTCTAAATACATAATATACCCATGCACTTTAGTGAGGTTATTATCTGGATTGCAAACAAAAGGTTCCTTAATGTCACCCACATCGAGTATTTGAATACCATGCGTGAGGAATGCCAATGAATCCTTTAGATCACTGTTCACACTCTCCCAATGATGAATGGATAAAGGTTTCACATAACTCTATCTCGGTATGGTTGATTGTCGAAGAGGTTCAACACATTCTGACTTGTGAACATCTTCAGGCCTCTCTTATTCTTTAAAAATTTCTATAGAGGGAATATGAATCTCTTTTGGATGATGGAGATTGGATCACCTTTGTGTCACGGGTATTACTTATCTAGCCAGGGTCTTCCTGGTATACCTCCTATGAGGATGTTTTAAAGGGTCTAAAACCTCATAGAATTATACATAATCTCTAGCATGAAACCTCTTACCATGATTTCCACGTGAAAAAGTTTTTGTAGTTACCACTTGATATGTTACTTTCGTCAAATCCCCATGAGTATATGAGGAATCCATAGCATTGGCATATCCAGCATCCAATCTGATTGATGCATATGATGAAGGTAACATAATCCACAATTTAGAAGCCTCTAAAGTTGTTAGAAACCATAATTGTCACTCTACCATTGGGTGTTTTTCATTTCTAACATAGGTGGGTGGAAAAGAGTTTTATTGTTTAAGTCATCTAGATAGACGAGAAAAATAATAAGGGATGTAAGCCTCACTGATAATTTCACCATCAATCCTAGTCAATAATTAACTATCCTTGAAGCCATCATATAAGACCTCATCTCATAATTATTTCATTACCATCGATATTATATGTTACCATTGGTGGGTTACCAAAAGGAAAGAAGCAGAATCCTCCTAAGACATTCAATGCCTTTAACACTACATTAGGTTTAAAATTTTGAAGAAGAATATGAGTCACATTCTTGAAAAATGGGGTGAATCTACCATTGGAAACTCTAACTAAATTCAACACTGAATATGAACAAAAGTGTGCTACAATCCATCCCCAAAACACTTGGAATGGCCCGATAATTCTAAATAGATGCTTCCCATTGCAAAAAATGATGTAGTGAATACTAAATTCATGCCAATGCAAGAGTTTCTAACCCAATATACTTCCCCTATACAAATTTATTTGTGATAAAAAAAGTCCCTGGCCTTACACAGCCTTCAGACTCATGAAATGGCATCATGTAAATGCTTTGCCACATGGAAAGAAAGGCAGATAAGCGTATCTTTTCATCAATATCAAAATTGACTTTTTATCCCCAGATCATATAGTCACCTCTCTCCAATGTAGGCCAATATGCTCATGAGAAACCCCATTTATCTATAGAAGGAAAATCAAAAGGACATCCATTGGTGGCACCTTTCTATTTTGTTGGTTCTAAAAAGTCTTCCACTCACACCCTGGCATGAATATATTTCTCATATTTGGGTATTTTCTTTTTCTATTTTTAGTAGTTCATGAACCAACTATGGGGTTCAGGTAACATCACTCCATGTTGTAGCTAGAAGAAATAATTCTTTATACATTTACCCAAAAATGGGAACTCCATCTATTTGGTATACATCCCACAATCTAATTCCAACTCCACCATGTGTCATGTGTAAATAATTTGTTTGCAGACTCCATCAGCTCAGAAATTCTGGAATGAAATATTTTTTATAAACATTTGTTTTTCCCATCTAGACAGATTAATAAATATAAACATCTGATAACTCTTTCATGATCCTACACAATTGCGGCACACAGGAAATACCAACATCTTCTTAGGTTTCACAACTCCTCCAGAACGATGATCCCATTATTCCATACAACTATTAGAATGATCTATCTGAGAAGTCCAAAATTTTTAATCATAGCAATGTGGCCTTGGATCTACCACAAGATTCTTCATATTAGGAGTACAACCATAGTAATACAGGTTGCAACCAATAGAGAACGTTCTTTAATGTACTGGAAACCCCATGCACTAATATTTAAGCAATTACAGTTGGATAATTGAAGAATCCTTTCTATGGGAAGAACATCATAATAGATTGAAAATTGGATTCTTGAAAAATCCCATGCTCATACAGGGGTATGTAAGGACTTTTTAGATATGCACGTTGATATGGAATAAAACCCTTCCATAGTCCCAGAAGTGTACTTTCAACAACGTCATAATAGTCTGGTTTGATGATATTCATCATTTCATTTTAATGAGCCATAGATTCTTTAGTATAGTTTTTCAAATCAGCCATTTTGTTTTAAAAAATTATCAAACATCCTCTATTAGGCTGGTATTCGGATTTAAAAATCTACTTAAATGAACACGAAATCAAAAATTCTACAATGGAAACTGTTCGCGTAGGTCCTTCGATGTGGCCTGTCGTGTAGGTCCTTCAATGAGGGTCCCATCACAAATCCATCAACCATGTCCTTCCATGTAGCTCCATCACTAAAATATTTTCACCTTGGTAAAATTTCAAAGAGGCTATGAGAGAGCACTATGCGTTGAGGCTAGACTAAATATCTATGCAACGAAAGAAGAAAACTGGGTGGCATGGATGAAGAAACTCACAATTGATCGAACATATTTACAGTTGTACGTGAACCTGCCTGACATATCTATGCGACAAAACTATGTGACATATCTATGAGAAGTATCTCTAGGACAATCCTGCTCTATCTAGAAATTAACCCATAGTCTTTTCCCCACAATTTTACATCAGGACTCGACCATTTTTCTAATCGGATTCAATCCTGAGGGTGGGGGGGGGGGTTTCTGACACAACATAAGAATAAAAAATTAATATGAAGATAGCCATGGATATTTAGAAATCCCAAGGTGAGGTTCGATGAATTTACAGGAAATCCAAATCCTCCAAAGGGCAGCAAGACAAATCTGCATGGTAGAGCTTCACGACAATGCTACACGACATACCAACGCGACAACATAATTTCTATTCCCCTACATGACATACTTGTGGGGAGGTCCTATGTGGAGGACATGTGTTGGAAACATGCCTTTGACCAAGGCTTATCCATGCCTATAAATAGGACCCTTGGTCCCTCCACTTGAAAGACTGAAAATTTTGAAATAAATCCTGAAGCTCCCATTCCATATCTCATTCACCCAGATCCCTCAAATTGAATTAGGTATCTATCTAAAGTATGAGAGAAGAGATAATTAAATGGGAATAAATTTTTTTGAAAGTCTTTCAAATTTTTTACATTGAATTAGTTGCCCTATGTGAAAACGATTCTTCAATAATCATACAAACCTGTGCGACACACCAGCCCGACACACCTGCATGGAATACCTGCACAGTACGGCTGTGTAGCGCGACAATGTGTGGTACCTACATGTAACACTTGCCACATTACCTACCCGAAAGATCATGGTATACAGCCTACATACCAACTTATGTACCCTCATTAATTCCATTTATGGAAAGGTATCTACTTACAGGGTTCTGTTATCAAAAATGGACAAAGTTGAATCCTCCAAGAAAACCTCTTGAATTATCAAACCCTTGGGAAAGGCATATTAGTGTGTCCCCTATTTGGGTTTTTATTTCTATAGTCATAGGTTTCCCACATTTATTTCACAATGTAGTTAGGATTCATGGAGTTTTAATGGGGTTGTATATCAACAGTCACATGGAAATTTCACTCAAGAATAATGTCGATAACATCACAGTTTTGAGAATTAGTGTTTAGGTCTCGACCTATCCCTTCTCAAAGAGACGGAACCTCAGATATTTAGTATGGATAGTAATGTTCATGGTTTATTTTCCATGCTAGCTAATGTAAAATCTCCCTCCACTACCCAAATCAATTTTATGCGTCCATCCAAGTGTAATCCCCTAACCTTTATCCCTTATTCCTTTCATTAGACTATTGTCCAATGTAAATTGAATAGAGGGAAGGCTCATCACCGCTCCCTCATCTACCCTTTCCGCCATAGGCATTCCCTCTTCCACCAGTGGAGGGGGAAGAGATTATGTTTTAGTGAGTAATATTTCACATCCTCTTGTTTCTCACACCAATAATGACTCACGCGGGATTAGAGATTCATGATGATTACAACATTTTCACGAACAAACATATGAAGTAAATATGACAACTCTATTTCCTATTCAAACCATGATACGTTGGAATACCATACAGGGCCCGAGCTCATTGGATATCCTCTCCAAGAATCCAACCCTAAATCCCTTTATATGGGTATCCTCCTTATGAAAAATCCCATATTAAACCCTCCAAATCACCAAGGAATCCTTTTCAAAAAATAATCCCAAACTCATTTCCCTAAATAGACAATAATCTACTATGAGACTCATCAAACTATGTGTTCTTTCATTCCCATCCACATGGAAAACGTAGGAAGCCTCCTTGAAGTTCAAACTCAAAATTTAAATTCAAACATGTTCTATTTGGGCTATATTCCCAACATGGTGAAATCTTACATTGAAACGCATATCCTTTCCAAGATCATTGGGTTGTTCTGGCATAAGCCCCATAGAAAAATCTGACTAATTGTAATGACCCACTCATTTGTTAAGGAAATTTCTACATTATTTAATTAATTGTCTTATTTTGTATAATGATCCTATAAAATGAATGAACTTCCTTGTTTTAGGATTTCAGATTTTAGAATACCATTATGAATTGTGACTATTTCTAATATATCCATTGAACAACGATCTCTTGATTAGTATAAATATTGGTCTTTAATAAATCAAATTTACTCAGAAAAAGGAAGTGATGGACTCATACAGTAGAATTTCTCTATATGAAGCCCATTCCGTGGAGATCAGAAAGGATGTGGCATCATTGGGCTTCTCTCTTGACCAATCCCAAGATGAACTTGAATATGTCAAACTTTAGTGGATCCTCCTATGAGAGAGGTAGAGTTTGAATGATATTACCACACGAGAGATGATATACGATCCACCCCAAGAGTTTTTCACCATCACACACCTTAACCTATGGTCCTATGTGAGTGTTTTAAGGGGTTATGTAGCAAGACATTATCACTATGATTTGGTGCATTATGTTTGTATAGAAAAAATAATATACATTCAATTTTGTATTGTTACATTGTAAATAGTTTTTAAAGAAAAAATAATTTTTTTAGTGAATATTAAATTAAGAAAAATATTCTGATGAATTAATGTGTTTATGAATTAAATAATATTTTAATAAAGAATTATGATGAAATTAATTTTTATTATATATAAATGATTATATAATTTTTATAATACAATTGCATTTTTTTGTTAAGGTTTGGATGTTGTTTTTTCCAAACCCATGACTTTTTGATAAATATATGTTTTTATTTTAAAAGTAAAAAATTCTCATATTTATAATGTTATTTAGATAAAATGAGTATTGTTTTTGGATTCAGGATGTCAAAATTATCCAACAGGGAATTTTTTAAAATTTTCTGAGAGTCAATTTTTTGGGTGAAAACTAATTATCGTTTAAATATATATTGTGTTTTATGACAACATAATTACCAAATAGTGATGTAATAAAATACTATAAATTATATTTTCGGCCAATATATGTTATATACTTGTGATAATGTTATATTTTATATTTTGGATTAATTTTGTGGTACCTTAGTGGAACCTCGAAGACTTATAAAACATTTTATCAATTTAAAGTATTTCATTTAAGAGTGTGACACAAACCCAGCTAAGAAAGCCTAATATTTTATAATGATAGGCCATTGGATTATAAAATATTGTTTTCCACCCCCCTTTGTAAAATAAATGGGCAACAACCATGGGATGGTTTGGGGTTTTGATTACATTAATGTGTAGGTTCCAAATCCTAAATAATAAAGAATTCCCTCTCCTTTCCTATAAAAACCCACCAAAGCTCCCACTTCCTCTTCACTCAATGCATTTGGAGTTCACCCAAACACCACCCATTTATCTCTTTAATTCTATCAAGGTGCATCAAGCTCCCAATATGTATCTCTCAAGACTCTCCCAAGCCTTTGGGATCACATTTCCACATAAGGGATTTCTTTCTTCCTTATTTATGTCCAAGTTTCATAATATTTATATTCTATTTTATTTTGAATTATTAATGTTGGGGTATGATTTAAAACCTCCCCTATACTGACCTTCTTATGTTATAATGATGATAGACCTCTTCCCCTATCGTTATGGCCTCCCATGTACACCCATAACCATGCCGAAATTTCATAAGGGATTTCTCTCTTCTCGTTTACATTCAAGCAAATCTTTTGTGTTATAATTCCAAATTCCATTTCATATGTTGGGACATGTATATATATGACCCACATAATGTAAATTTCAGGTACATATATTTATACAACCTTTCTCTCTCATCAACCTTTTTTATGAATTCTTATCTCACGTTGTTATGCTGCCAAAATTGCACCACGATTTTCCAAGCCAATGTCATTGTGTAGTGAATACCATGCCCATTTATATATCAATGGTAATAATATTTATGAATATTAACTTAATTATTATAGATTTTCAAGTATGAGATCTATATTCCTTTATCATTAAATAAATTATTATGTTTAATGACTCCATGTTTTATAATCCATGTGGCACATTTATACCTAAAATGAAATGATTAAGAAGGGTATGCCCAGATAGCTCTCCAATGCATTAGGTAAAGATTAATATAATGATGCAGCAAGTGCAGTGAGGGTTTACTCATTCTAATTCATGTGAAATGATGGTTCACCCATTCTATATGTGTAGTGGGGAATGGATCATGCTATGATGTAAAATGTTGTTTCCACATTTCCATGATATGTTAATCATGTTATATCACCCCTTTATGTTAATTTTTCTATTATGGTCTATTAATGTGACTTTTGCCGATTATGTATTGTATTCTTCATGTTATGACATGTTTACTCACTTAATGTGCTTTATATCTCACTCTTTTCTTCTGCATGTCCTTAGGATATCCAATGCAATGCTAGGTACGAGGGATTACAGTGGTCATGTAAAGGATGTTTTCAATGAATATGTCTTGTTTTATGTTCTAAGTTGTTATGTAATGTTCCTAATCCCCAAATACACCATACATCTCAATCCTCTATGTTGTATCGAGTTAAGGTTTTTATGTAATAAATCATGTTTCAGTTTTTAATAAAGAGTTGGGTTATCATAGGTGGTATCAGAGGATTGGGTTAGTTATTTATGGTATTAGGATTAGAAAACCCTAGTAAAAGCCGTAAGGATTGGACTAAGTATAATAAAAAAATTCCTAGTGTTTGGTGAGTATTGAGTAAGTGATTTATCAGAAAAAATACGTCCCTGTCTGGATACAAGCAGGTAGAGGTGGCGCTAGCATAGATGCACCAAGGGGTGAAAAATATGACAAGGAGTCTCGGACATAACCCAGTGTATCTTGGTACACGACAATGTGCCTTACTACACACTTGGTTACAATACTCTAGGAATATATTCATTGATAAATTCACAAGATTAGTATAAACCATTTTTTATGTTAATAAAAAATTCCCCTAAGAATATATGTTGGGAATTATATAATAGATAACATATATTGAAAACTATAGATTCATAATTTATTGAAATAAAAGTAATTTATATGTCATCCATTTTTGTTTTTGGATTACACTTTATTTGTTACCCGAAACATTTCATTATTCCATCCAATGTCTGGTAATAGAAGGACTCAAGCTAATAACCGATGTGATGATCACTGTGATGAACATTCTAATGAGAGGCCAAACCGAATGAGAGCGGGAATGGTGAACTTTAACACAATACTCTCTTAGTAAACTCATGTATTGAATAGAAACATGGGCCAAGAGAAATGTTCAACTCTCCCCCGAAGAAAGAATGTGTCGCAGTCAAGAACTTTATGAGACAAAGGCCCCCCACTTTTAATGGATCGTATGATCCCTTAATTTCCGAACAATGGATCAACTCCATTGAGAGGATCATCTCTATCAATAAATGTTCCAAACTAGAGAATGTTCTTCTGGCTGCTTATCTTATAGAAGGTGAAGCTGATCAATGGTGGACATTGATTAAAAATATGAAGCCTAAAGAAGATATCAAACCTGATAATGTTTTTCCACATGCTTATCATATGAGATTGCATGTGGTTTTTGTACTTTATGGTTTCCCACTTTTTCCTCAAAAGTGCATCATAATAAAAAATTATATATGATGATGATGTAATGGAAGGATTTCCTGAAAATGTTTTTTGATAAATATTTTTCGTGCACCCATTGATATTATATGGAAAGGGACTTCCATTCCCCCAAGCAAAAAAAGGCAATGAATCCATCGGAGAAAACCAGGAAAACATCATAATGCTTACACGATATGCCTCCAGCATTATCGTTACCCCCAAATTCATGGTAGACCACTTCTTTGATGGGACAAAGCCTGGCCTACAGAATTCCTAGCAATCCATAACTTCATGATATATGAGGAAATTTACTGATGTGACCACAAAGTAGAAATGGATATTGGAAAATCTCAGGGGTATCATGGGGAGAAGAAGTGTAAGGTGGAATTCAATTCTGGTGGTCTGATGGATAAATCCAATGAAGCTAATAAAAACCATCACCCCACATGCCAATGGATCAGAATGAAGTACCATAGAAAAAACTTCAAGGGGGTGATGAAATGATATCAGTGTGGAAGAGAAGGGCATAATGCTATTAACTAGAGACAATAAAAACACATGGCTACGATGGAGTATAGGAACACTCTATTCAATCCTCACATCTTTGTTCATTGCATTAACTACAGAGAACTACGGCCCTTTAAAATTCAGTTCCTTGTGCCGAGGGTTTTCCGAAGAATCTAATAACCTCCAAGGCTGTACGGGAGAGATATTTCGATCACTACCCACAAACTGAACCCCGAAAATGACGAGGTGATAGGTATGATAGTTATTCATTCAATAATATCAAATGTAGTTTTTGATTCTGGTTCTACACATTCTAATATATCACGAATGATTAGTATAAAATTCCCAATACCACCACAAATCATGGAAGTAAATATGTAAGTGAGTATAGATAAGGGGGAAATCATAGAATCCTAGGAATATAACTTCTCCCCAATCACAATTTATATATTGAACTTCCCAGTGAACAACTTCATTCTCCCTCTAGTAGAATTTGACACAATAATTGTCATGGATCAGATTTCATTTTATAGAGACTACGTAAATTTTTCATGACAGGGAAATAACTCTCCATATGGCGAATCGGCCCCAAATTCTGTACAAGTTTAAGGTGGAGGATGATTCTTATTTAGCACCATCATCTCATGCAGGGATATTACTTCACTATGAACATGCATATTTTGGTCATATGATTGACTCTACATATGGAACCATCTATGAATACATTCCTATTGTGAGAGAAATTTGCTGATCTATTTCTTGAGGAATTTCCATGTCTTCCTCCGATAAGAGATATTGAATTCTCAACAGATTGCATACCTGGGGCATTGCCAATATCCAAGACTCCATGTAGAATAGCTGTTGTGGAGATTTCAGAACTGAATAATCTACTATAGGAGAATCTGGATAAAGGGTTTAAACTCCCAAGTGCTTCATCATGGGGTGAACCAGTCCTCTTCGTCAAGAAGAAGTATGAGTCAATGCACATTTGAATTTATTATCATGAGATCAAAAAAATCATGAAAATGAACTAATACCATCTTCCCCGAATTTATGACATGTCCAATAGGCTACATTAAGAAAAATAATTATCCAAGGTGGATCTACAATCAGTATATTATCATGTAAGGGTGAAAAAGAATGATATCCCTAGGACTACTTTTTTTACATGATACTGGAAGAGTGAATTCATAGTAATGCCATTAGGACTCACTAATGCTCCAGAAATATTCATGGAAATAATGAATATAGTCTTTTAAGATTACCTCGACAGTTTTTGGTAGTCTTTATAGATTATATTCAATTATACTCCAAAACCATGGAGGAGTATGAGAAGTATCTAAGAATTGTAACATAGACCTTGCGAAATGAGAAGCTCTCTGCAAATTACATCAAGTGTGAGTTATAGTTTAAGGAGGTCTCGTTTTTTGGTCATATCATAACAATAAATGGGATATCTGTGTATCCCTTGATGATATCTACAATAGAGGGATGGTCGAGGCCAACATCGTGATCGATATCTATAGCTTCCTAGAGTTAGCTGGATATTATCTCTGATTTTTTGAGAAATTTATCACTATTTTCAAACCCTCTTACCAAGCTAACATGGAAGGGAGTAATGTTTTCATGAAGTGATTAATGTGAAAGGAGAATCAATGAGTTGAAAAGGAGGCTTGTCTCTACACCCATGCTTACATTACCCATAAGTGGTGATCTTATTTGGGTATTTACTGACACTTTGAAGAAGGGCCTTTAGATTGTGACAATGAAAACAGAAAATTTCATTGCCTATGATTAAATAAAATTGAATGTTAATGGGAATAATTATCCAACACGTGATCTAGAGTTGGCTACAGTGGTATTCATTTTAAAGATATGGCGACATTATCTCTTTGGGGAGAAGTGTGAAGTATATATGGATCCAAAAGACTCTAGTATATATTCTCAATTAAATAGTTGAATAGGTGCCAATGAAGATGGTTAGAGATGATCAAATACTTTGACTACTCAATCCATTACCACCCTGGGAATGTGAACAAGGTGGTAGATTCTCTATGTAGAAATGACCCAACAATACTATCATTGATGATAATTGAAAAGGATAAAATCTTCTTAGATTTTATGAAGATGGACATCAGAATCATAATGAAGGGAACATCATCATTCCTATAACTAATAATTAATCAATCATATATTTGGAAAAATTTAATGAATGATTAAAATAATTATGTGGGAATTCAGAAAAAAGTTTTAACTATTATAAAAGTGATATTTTTTGGAGTTCAGTGATAATAAAGAAGGAATTATGGTATTTCAAAAAAGACTATGTGTTCTATCAAGTCCAGATCTGAGGAAATAACTTTTTGATGATGCAAAAAGTTCAAATTTCTCCATCCAACCAGGATTAACAATGATGTATCGAGATCATTGAGATAATTATTGGTGGGATAACATGAAGAAAGAGATCACTGCATATAAATGAATGTTCTTGGTATGTCTTAAAGTGAAGGATTATAAGAAGAAGTCTAAGTTGATGATGAAACCATTACCCATACCATAATTGAAATGGGAGAACATCACTATGGAAATTGTCACCAAAATTCCAAAAACAGCCAAAGGAAACAATGCTATCTGGGATACTGTGGATTTTATTACAATGAATGCACACTTTATAGAAATTAGGTAGGATTTCACATCAGGTCAACTAGCACTAATATACATCAGAGATGTGGTAAGGCTACATGGAGTACCACTATTGATTGTATATGATTGATATCTAATATTTTATTATATGTTTTGGAAGAGTCTCTGACAGGCACTGAATACTGAGCTGGACATCAGTACGGATAACCATCATCAAACTGAATGCCAATCTGAGTGGACTATCTAGACACTATAGGACATGTTGATATCATGATCAATGGACTTCAAAGGAGAATGGGATCAATATATTCCTATGGTTGAGTTCCCTTATAATAATTGTTTCCACTCAATAATCCAAATGGATCCTATTGAAGTCCTGTATTGGAAGAGGTTCAAAACACCAACATGTTGGGATGAAGTTGGATAGAGAAACTCCTAGGTCCATAAATGTTCTAAGAAATTGTGGGGAAGGTTAAGACCATCCAGCAACACATTAATGATGTTTAAAGTCGATAATGGAGCTATGTTGATCATTGTCTATGAGAAATAGAGTTTGATGTCAAAGACATGGGATTCCTCCACATATCATAGTGGATGAGAGTTATGAGATTTGGGCGTAAGTGGATCATAGTCCAATGTACATCTGTCCTTTTGAGATCTTTGATCAAATTGGAGTAGTTCCCGATCGAATAGCACTCCCATCTAACCTGACTCCAGGACATGATGTATTCCATGTATAACTCTTGAAGAATTATATACCTTACCCATCACATGTACTCAATCCAATGGTGGTACCATTAGAGAATGACCACTTATATGAATAGAATTCGGTGATGGTCTTAGATAGTAAGGAAAATGTTCTACGAAATAAGACAATGCCCTTCATGAAAGTATTGTGGAGAAACCACAAGTTTGAAAAAGAAATGTGGGAACCAGAGAATGTAATGAGGTTGAGTTACCCATATCTTTTCTAGTGGGGGGAATGGAAAATTCTAAGGAAAAATATCTTTAGGGGTATGATTGTAAGGACCCGAACATTTGTTAATGTAAAATCGTATTGATCAAATCAAATTTCTTATTGTGTAAAATGATCATATAAAATTTATGCTCTTCCATGATTTATGTTTTTGTATTTTAAAATACCATTAAGAATAGTGACCATTTCTAATATAGCTGTTGAACAATGATAACATGATTAGTATAAATATTAGGATTTAACAAATCCAATTTATTCACACAATGAAGCGATGAACTCATCCAGTAGAATTTCTCAATACGAAGCCCATTTTAAGAGCTATGAAAGGAGGTGGAATCATTGGGCTTCACTCTTGAACAAGCCTATGCTGAGCATGGAATATGTTAAACTTCAGCAGAACCACCTATGGGAGAAGTGGAAGTTGATAGAGATTACCACTCGAACGATGTTATTCGAGCCACCCCAAGAGTCTCCAAAATCGTGCATCTTACCCTAGGTTTTTATGGGAGTGTTTTAAGGATTTATGTAACAAACCCAAGAACAATTATTATGTGAATTATTTTTGTATAGAATAAAGAATATAAATATATTTTGTTAATGTTACTTGGGAAATTGTTTTTAAAAGTAAAAATAGTATTTGTAGTTAATAGTCAATTAATAAATCAATTTAGATGAATTAATGGATTTATGAATAAAATATTTCTTTATATAATATTATTATTAAATTAATTTTTATTAATTATAAATTATCATATTATATTTATAATACAATTTCAATTTTTCATAAGGTTTTGATGCTATTTTTTCAAAACCAATGAATTTTCAGTAAGGTTTGTTTTTATTTGAAAATTAAAAATTGACATATTTATAAATTTATTTAAAAAAAATGAATTTTTTTTTGGATTTAGGAAGTCTAAATTATTCAATGGTGAATTTATAATTATTTTTTAGGATATTAGAATATTTGGGTAAAAATTAAATATCATTTAAATATATAATGTGATTTATGAAATTATAATTACACAATAGTGATGTAATAAAATCCAATAACTGGTTTGTTTGGCCAATATATGTTTTTTATTTAAATTATTGTTATTTTAGATTAGTTTCATTAATTATATGGTGCCTTAGTGGACCCTCCATGACTTATAAAATGTGTTATTTTTTTAAACTGTTTTCTATAAGAGTGTGACTCACCTCGATATAAGCGAGCCTAATATTTTAAGAATTTAGGACATTGGCCATATAAAATATGTTTTTCCACTCCCCTTTGGAAAAAACAGTGGGCAATAACCATGTGATGGTTTGTGGGATTGATTAGATTAGGATGTAGGGTCCAAATAATAAATAATAAATAATTCCATATCATTTCCTATATGGACCCACACAAGCTCCCACTTATTCTACACTCAAAGTCATTGGAGCTCAATCAAACCCTGCCTTACTCCCTCTAGAATCCTCCCATAGTTCTGAAAGTTCTCATGAATCCTCTCTCAAGCCTCTCCCCAGCCATTGGGATCACATTTACACGCAAGGGATTCCTTTCTTCCTTATATATGTCCATGTTTCTTAATATTGTTATGCCATTTTATTTTCAATTATAAATGTTCGAGTATGATTTTTCACCTCCCACATACCTCCATATTTATTGTTGAATGATTATGGTCCTTTTTATCTCTCATTAACCCCTCCCATGTACACCCGTTACAATGCCGAAATTACATAAGAAATTTCTATATCCTCATTTACAGTCAAGCAATTATTTTGTGTTATGAACCCAAATTACATTTCATATGTTGGGAAATGTATATATATGAACCCCTTAAAATCTGTTTCATATATATATTATGAGACACCATATCTCTTTAATCAACCATTTTAAAGAATTCTTATGTCACGTTATAATGCTGCCAAAATTGCATCACAATTTTCCAAGCCAAAGTCATTTGGTAGTGAATACCATGCCCATTTCCCTATCAAGGGTATTAAAAATTATGCACAATTAAATAATTATTATAGAGTTTCATGTATGAATTCCAAATTACATTATCATGGAATAAATGATGATATTTAATGAATCCGTGTTCTATGATCTATGTGGAAAATTTTATGCATGAAATGAAATGATTAAGAAGGGTGCACTGTGACAGTGCTCCAATGAATTGGCTAAATATTAGTATCATGATACTTCAAGTAAAATGAGGTTTTGCTCATTAAAATTAATGTGCAATGATGGTTTACATATTCTCCATGTGCAATGGCCCTTGACTCATGCTATCATGTTAAATGTTGTTGCCACATTTCCATGTTATGTTAATCATGTTATATCACGCCTTTATATTCATGTTTCTATTATGTTCCATTGATATTCCTATTGCCAAACATGTGTTGTATTATTCATGTTATACCATGTTTACTCACTTACTGGGCTTTATATCTCAGCCTTTTCTTATGCATGTCCTCAAGTTATGCCATGCAATGCTATGTACAAGAGAATGTAGTGGTCATGTAAAGGATGATTTCAATAAAGATTTCGTGTTTTATATTCTAAGTTGTTATGTATTGTTCCCTATCCCCAAAGACACTGTAACTCTAGATACATTATGTTGTATCAGGTGAAGGTTTTTATGTAGTAAATAATTTTTATTTGTGTAATAATGAGCGGGGTTTTAATATTAATCCCCTTTCACTTAGATGTCCATACCAGATGAAATTAATTAGTATGAATGGGTCCCCATAACCTGAACATAAAACGTATTATGTGTCCTAATAAGTGGCACCGATCTAAAAGGGTTATGATTCCTTTCACAAGGATACGTAGGTAACCCATGTCATTGGTATGATCCCAATATTAAAACAAATCGTAGCCTTACTAGAAGACAATAAATTCCATAGTTCCCCATGTTGTGGTTTAAAAATATGTATCATCATAACTATGATTAAAAGAATCTTTAAATAGTATATGAGAGGATACCATTGATAGAGAACCTCGAATACATACAGATATCTCCATTAATAAAGAACCATGAATACATATTGGTGATTCTATTTTACACATGTAAATAAGAGATAGAAATTTTCAGGGGAATCTTATGTTATACTTGGTGAATAAATATGGATTCATGAAAATATATTAAATTTATAAAGAGAGACCTAGAGTCGACATAATTCCCCCCCAAAGGGTGTGATGATTCGGACCTCCAATCCCCTCGAACAATATATGTTACTAAGTATCGTAAAGTTCAAACTTAATTAATTCCTGACTTTGGAAAGAAGGTCCCTCTTTGATAAAGAACCATTGGATGTCTTTAGTTCCACGAATAAATTCAATGGAAACCACCTGGAAGCAGTGATTCCTAAAACCAGAACACATGTTTCAAGGGACTATGAAACCCATATGTTGAGAGTTAGGATGATGCTAATGGTCAGAAAAGTGCCTCGATTTGATGAGGTAGAATAGATGTAGGAGACATAGTATTGATTCGAGAAAGGCATAGTTTTTGGTATCGCCTCTCGCGTGACCCCTGGGGTTTTTATGGTGAATCGCTGATGACAGAGTCATCCTCAAGAGGAGATCACCGAGAGTCATCATCTTCTCTTGAACAGTATCAAAAGTAGTTGTGAGCATAAAATGAGAATATTGAGAATATGTGTAGGGAGTAAATGGGGATGTGTCTATGGCAGCAGCAACTGAAATAAGAGTTCCTATGACAGTAGCCGCTGCAGCAACAGATGCAAGATACGATGTGTCAATGGTGGTGGGAGGAGGAGCTGGAGCATATAGAGTACATGCGACGTCTGAAAAATAGTTTACGGATGATTTTTCTTCAACCATCATCTCGAACACCTCTGGACAACCCTCCCCCTTAGTGATGATTTTTTATTTTATAATAAAACATTTGAATTTTTTTTTAATATTAAATATTTAATGTTTTAAATAGTGTGTGATTTATATTTTCACTAATATTAATGTTTTTTATTAATTAATTAATTTTTTTATATTTATTAATTTATTAATTAATATATTTTTATATTTTTTGGAATAGTTAGGATTTTATTATATTACTAATATTAATATTAATATTAATATTTAATTAATATTAATAATAATATTATTATATTAATTAATTATATTTTATGAATATTAATTTTAATATTTTACATTGTGTTATATTTAATATATTATAAATAATTTTATTCTATTAATATTACTATTATAATTTATTTATATTAATACTATATGATTATTAATATTACTTTATTTAATTTTATTTAATATTTTTCTATAATTTTCATCTCTTTACGACGGGCCTGTCGTAAATACTAATTGAAATGGTCTGTCACAAAAGGTTTTGTTTTTTAAATTACCTGAAGTACTTTCGACGGTTCATCACCAAAATGTATAAACTGGGAAAATATTTGGGATGGGTCACTCAACCATCGCAAATAGTTTCTTAAAAAATTTTCCTAATGTTTTTTTGCAATGGTTCTACTTTTCTTTTCAAATAATATTTTTTCGCAATGCTCTATCACATAAAGTAATATTTGCGATGCTTTTTTCTCCAGCAGGTCATTTTCAATGGGATCCCATAACATATATCATATCATAATAACTTATTATTCTTGTTGTGTTTGGCCTATTATTTTTCAAAAATCAAATGTTTGAGGTGTCTAGGTTTAGTTCATGTTGTTTTGGGGTTATGTGGATCATTCCAATGGAATTTCATTTCAAAAATTTTACCAAATTTCATGATTTCCAGTTTTGCAATGGTGCGTCATTTCCAAAAGTGTTTATAGTTTAAATATTTATAGTTTTCCTATGGTGTTTCATTATTGTGGCGGGTCAATCTAGTGGCATGTTATTCTAGTGGTGTGTTTTTCTGGTAGAGTTTCATTTTGTCGTTGTGTCATTCTAGCAGTGTCTCTCTGGCGGTAACTCATCCTAGCGGTCTCTCATCATAGCAATGTATCATCCTAGTAGTGTCTCATCCTGGCGGTGTCTCATCCTTGTAGTTTTTCATCCTAGTAGTGTGTCAACCTTGTGATGTGTAATCTTGGTGGTGTATTATTTGCAAATGTTTTCATTTTTTATTTATCTAGATTTCTAGTTTTTCCTTTTTTATTTTTTTAAGGTAAATGTGTTTAATAACATATTATTGAATTTTCATGAAATTTATAATTTTACAAATCATATATTTAAATTTATAATAGTCGGGGAGCCTTCTCACTTGTCAACCCATGAGGTTGTTTTTTGAGATAAACCCTCAATGGTTATTAAAAACTGTATCTAATCTCAAGCATTCATGATCTAAACATTTAAAAGAAAATATCATTCCTTCTCCCTTTAATTGAATATTTCTATTGGGAACAGATATCCCAAATCCTTTTATTATTTGAGAATCCTAATTTTTATAGTTTGGTTTTTTCACTAGATAGTTTCATATTGTACGCATGACCCTAATTTTGGTGCAACGAGGTTATATAGATAATCGTTATTCTGGGAAGGATGTCATTTTTCTTTCATAAATATTGTATTATGCAGGATGGGTATATAAATTATCATCCATGTGGATATTTTTTTATTAAAGATTAATAATGAGAATAGAATCGGTTAAAAATCAATAGAAAGGTGACAGAAAAATTTGACATATGATCTTACAATTTTTATTTGATTTGTTTTTTTTTCTTTATTTATTTTACAAAATGTAAGAGATAAATGGCCCATTTTAAATTGGTTCTATTGGTGGTCCTTGATTGTGCTTATGATTAAGTGAACTATAGAACGCATTTTGTGTGGTTTTTGATGTCATTTATTATGAATTTGGTTAACCACAATCATTATGTTAATAAATTGTATGCCCTAAGTTCATATGACATGTTTGATATAATACATAATCGATAATGTGATATTAAATAAGTGATAACTTTATAAATTGTAAAATATATTTTGATCCTGTAGGTTTTGTAATTTATTTGTGGTCACAGTTTTTTGTTGTGGGTTGGCTTTGATTATATGATGGATGTGATATGATTATGTTGTTATATGTGGGGGAATTCGATGTGATTTTTTATGTAGAAGCGCTGTGGTGGAAGGTGGAATTGGTTTTGGCTGTTGGGATGTTTCTTTTACATTACTACCTAATATGTGTTGTGTTGAGATAGTTTCCTGGTTGGTAGGTATAGTGAAGTGAACAATAGTCATGAACTATAAATATGAAATGAAAATTATTTAAACTGTATTTTTAATGGATAAATTAATGATGGTTTTTAAGTAAAAATCACACTACATGTTTTAGTGGAACATGTTGGTAACCAAGTAATTTGCAAAATTATTTAATGTTAATTAATGACTAATAATGAACTATGGCTTGAGTTTTTCTTATATGGTGTTGTGAATATATATATGTTATATTAAATGTGACAATGTTGTTAGTTGGTTAGTTTTTTTTAGAACCCATATTTTGTTCTTGAGTATTGATACTATATATACACTTGTATTTTCATTATTGTTTCTATACACACCCCACCCATGATGAGCACCATATTTCAAACACCCACATCAACACATTAGGGGATTCTATCCCAATATACCTATCGGAGGATGAATGGATTTCCACTCAATATTCCATGCTCCATCTTCGAAGTGATAGTGCCCCATGTGCCTTCAGGTGAGTTATGATGCATGCTCCCATGTATATTAGAGACATGTTTCAATGTTTGGTCACAATAATGTCTATATTGAGTTGTGATGTACGTTACAAGGTGTATTTGGGATGACAATTGTTTTTTTTGTGAAATCCCATGTGTGTACGGGCCTAATGAGATATGTTGTGAGGCCATGGTGTGTACGGGTGAGATGTGTTGTGAGACCAACATTTGTGTTGGAGGAAAGCGATGTATTATAATTCTAAGAGGTGGGAGCACTATAAAATTTCTCATTAGGGTGTGAGAGTGGGTAATCTGAGGGTATGTGGTGAGGGGTACCCCATAATCGATGTGATTTACTTTATATTAAATTAATTGATGTGTGTCTTTGGGGGAGCTTGCCTTTTGGATGTCGGGGTTATTTTTAGTCTGCAAGTTAGGAGATTGTTGATTTATTTAAATTCTCGTTGGTGAATTAGTATGTTCCTTACAATTATTCATGATAGTATATGGTTTTTACTATCGAGGATACCTTTATTCTCAGACTATATATCTAAAATATATTTTGAATTTTCCAAGAGGATTACATTGACCATGTTGTACCTTACTATCTTCGACCTTGGGACGGTTGATGTGTGATGCGGAAGTTTGTTTTTGGGTATTTATGTGGGAGAATTTTATATGTATCTATTATATTTACACATGTATTGTGAGATCATTTTTCTTATCTCATATATTTTACAAGGATTTTAATATGTTTAATAGATCCCATCTCCTGATCTTGTTTCCTTAAAATGTAATTCATTCTATTTGGTGAAATTTGACCACTTTTGGTTCTAGTCACTAACCAGGTCCCTACAAGGGGTGGAAATATGACGTTCATTGTCTCCCTTTATTGATTATCTTCCAGAGAGGGGTATCATTGCAGGGATGGGGTTTTGATAGAGTGGTAGCAGAGGTGATGGTTTATATATAGGGGGATTTTAGAGTTAGGAATAGTGTGTAATTCATGGGTTGTTATGGAAATAGATTTAGTTCATCTTGTTGTGAGACAATGGCAAAGGATTCTAGCTAGAATATGGGATTTTAGGGTCCCCATGATCGAGTGCATGGAATCTGGGCTTATTTAATGACCAAGATAGATGAGTATTATTGCATGGTATAGACCTAGGAGAGGTACATGCATCATGATTACATGTATTCTTATTTAAATTGGGTTTTTTAGGGATAGTAAAAATGTATAAAATGAATTCAATGAATTAATTGTTATTTAAATATATCTTAATTAAAATCCAAACTATTGGGATTAGGAAATCCCCATTTATCTTCAATTTATGGATTATTTTCATCATTTGTGTGTGGCCCCGGTAGTTTTGGTTCAGTAGGTTGACCCCATTGATCGACGGAGGTCTAACCTGGATGACGATGATTATAAGTGGGATAGGATGTAATGTGATTTTTAGCGGTAGGATATGGAAAAGTATGAGGGGATCAATTCTAATTTGGAAAAATATAGTTGGCTAGAAGATATTGAGATCACATTCATCTTGATCCACAACCTAATCAATTACATGGTCCCTTTAGTATTTATTTATATGTGAGGAGTTTTTCGATAGTGGTGGAATTTTTACTTTGGTGATTATAGGGAAGCACATGTCTCATGGGTGGACATTCAGAATGATTTTTTGATAATGTTCCCCTCATAGACCGTGAAGGATGAGGATATGTAGGGGACGCTCTTCCATCATCAAGGATTAATGTCTATATTGGATATTGGGATCATGTTCAAGGTCCTTCTATGCATTTACACTAATATTTTTTGGATGAAGAGTCCGGAGGGAGTCGTCTTGAAAAGGGAAAACATCCTTTGATCTAGTATGAAATTACACGTTTTATGTTGCCAGCGTATATAGAGGTTTAGAGGAAGGAAAATGAGATCAATCAAATGCAATCATGAGGTTTTTTACCACGAGAGGTGATCTGATAGGGTTCATTGGGGGGAAAAGTTGTTTGTTGCATGCCTTTGGGGTTGGGGACATTGAGGTTTCGACCATCTGGGATCCACATTTCGATGATTCCCTATCTACCTCTTGGTTTCTATATATGTCATATGGTCTTGGGGACAATTTTTTTCTTCTATGGGGTTCACATCCATCTTCATGACCAGTACCCAGTGGCTTCCCAAGCTCAGTATGGTCGATACAGAATTATTCAATGACATCTTAGAAGTTGTTACTAGAGAGGCTAGTTGAATAACAGGGGAATCCGGCCTATGGACTAGCTTGGGAAGATATAAGAGGTAGATTTATACTTATTGATGTTCCCCAAGATCAGGGAGCTTGTCCAAATCATGGTCATGGAGATGTATTTCAGCAGAGATGTAATGGAGCTGAGCATGGTTAGTTGTATATAGTGGAGGTAGCAGCATCAGATGGGCCATAGATTGTTAGATGTATGATCTGATTATAATATATGATTGTTATTTTATAATATTGGATCAACTCACTACTTTGTTTCACCTTCTCTAGCCTATTCCCAAATATTAGACATAGATAGGCTTCACGTACACCTCGTTTTGACCATGCCATTCAGAGGCCAGGTTATCTTGTTTGATGTGTGCCACGGGTTTAGACAGATGAAGGGGCCATATTAGTCATGTCGGGAAATTTTCATGATTAGGATTCATAGATATGATATCATCATTGAAACCAATTTTTTAATTCTATGAATGATTTTATTGAATTTGTTCAGTGGAGAATCATGTTTTGGGGCATGAATGGCCAGCGCATAGTTGTTGTTGCTGAGCGGAGCTGTTTGGTGGGAGAAAGACACATGGAACCCATTTTGTGAGAACCCGGTTCTTCCTCTGAGGTATATATCTTTCCTTTTTAGTTTATACTTAGAAAAATGGTGGAAATAGGTCAAGGTACAACAATAGTCCTATTACATGAATTTAATAGGAACAAAACACTGTGTACATATAGTTACATGCTATATATGTTTGGATACATGCCATGAAATCCTGGTACACAGCCATGTAATGGTCTGGCTAATGAATGTATAGGTACGACATGTAGTCTCAAGTACAGACCGTGTATTTTTAATATTGGTTTAATCTGGAAGTAGCATTGTTTTTCTTTAAATTGTTAGGGGATCAACCATGTTGATGGACAAGAATCCCGAAACCTGAAATACCTTCCTGATTTATCATCTCAATCATAATTCTTTCAATGTATGTTGTTTTTGAAACCGATTGGTAAGCTATATATTCCACTCGAACCAGTCTTCATTTTTTTCTCTCAATGATGCAATTTAATGTTGAGTGTTTATCATAGATTTGCATATATACATTTTTCTAGATTGAATTTGGGGTGATGAATGGATGAGGAGAGTCATACTACAACGTGGTAGGCGTTCTTGTTCCCTTCCCTAAATTTGGGTTTATATATGTTTCATAGTACTGTTCTCCCATGTTTAGGGTGTACCATTGATTAATAATTGACCGTTGTTGTATTTGAATGTTAAATAGGTCGTGACTTAAAATTAATTTAAGAAACTTGATCTTTTTTTTTAAGGTCCACCACTGGATACGTCTCCCTCGATTGACCATTGTTTGGCCATTCGACTAAGGATGCCTAGGTTCTTGACTTTTTTACCTTTTTGTGGGTTGTTTGAAATATAATTGGTTTATTGAATGTTTCCCACATGGGACGAAAATTGATTAAGACTTATTATAGTTTATTTCTTATGGTTTCATATTATACAAAAAGTACCCATGTGGGTATATTTGTTTAAGATTTTTAATTGTTAGATTACATATTAGGCTGGTTATTTGAATTTCCTATATGATTATAATTTTCTTAACCTTCTGACAGTTTAATTCACTTGTTTCGTGTTTTTTATAATTCCCTCATGAGTTGTTATTATTTAACCATATAATAGTGTAATTTACATGTGTTTTCTATTATGCTGAAATGCTGATTTACTGGGCTCAAACCTGTTGATTTTTTTACAGGTTGGTGGGGATTTGTTATGCATGCAGGTGAGTATTTTTTATGCTTGCGGGTGAGGGTTTTTCATGCCTCCAGGTATGAATTTTTTATGCCTCGAGTTTAGTATTGATATTCCTATGGGTGGATTTTTGTGAAACCTTTGTGCAAGATGTTGATTTGAATTTTGAAATGGAATAATGTATGACGAGATTTTCAAGCCAAAGAACTAGCTTTGATTCAGTCATTACATTACTTGTTTACATAACATTCTGATATATCTATTGATAATTCAATTCAAGAGGTATTGAAGAGCTTATGATTTATGTTGAGACATGTATACTTCAATGTAATTGAATGGTTGATCTGAAAACAATGAATGAATATAGGAAACATGACTTGTAGGATTGTATACTTTAGAGTACTTACTAGTTTACCAATTTCCCTCTTTGTACACTACTTACTACATATAGTCACTGACAAAGAGGCACAAATATTTTGTGGGTTTTTTCTATGATTTATTTATCACACATGATTTCTCCATGCATTTGGTCCCAAATAGATTATATTATTAAAGAAGTTGATAATGCAATGTGCCCTTCAATAGGTACTTGAGATGCTATTTAGGAGACGGAGATCATGACACGGAGTTGAGGCTTGCGATGATTCCTAGTTTTCTTTATTTCAATTTTCTTTTGGAACATATATTATGGATTCCTAAATCATACGTGCTTTGGTTTCTTTAATAGAACATAAATTGATGCATCCTAATTTTATAGAATGATTTTTCATTCTTTATCTCAATCTGTATTCTACTATTTATTTTCGATTTATGATTTTTATTGCTTCTGTTGATGTATTATTATTTATTCCACTATGTTACACTCTAATAATGGGGGCATTGTTTCCCCAATGTTACACCCTAAGCCATTTCTGATAGTTAGTAGCCTCTGGAATTTGGGTAAGGGTGATTTTGTGACAGCCAGACCCTAGAATACTCGGAGCTGGAACCTTAAAACATGATGTGAAATTTTTATCAAAAACATGCACTGATATTTTACACACCATGTATCTTACAGAGGATCGATTCGATTCAGGTTCTGGGAAACCAACTACTTTTGATTTGCTTCTTCTGCTGGAACTGGTACCTAAAAATGTTTATTCAAAAATGTAGGGTGAGCATAAGAATTCCCAGTAAGGGGTTGTAAAATAACATAATATACCAATATAACATTTGAAAACATCATTTTAAAAAAAATTCCAATAATACATTTTCTTAAAGAATACTGAAACATAAACATCACAATATAGCATTTAGTCTAAAAATCAAAGGGCACTGTTTCTTGAATATTGATAGAGTTATGAGTAATAATGATTCAATTATAAGCATATTCCTTCAGAATAATTAGAAAAAGACCTTATAAATAATTATTACATATGAAATTTATGTACAAATTTAATAACTTAGAGTAATACATAATCATAGATGCACATAAAGGTAGAAACATCAATATCATTCTATACTAATGTGAATCATACACTATCTAATAAATCACTGAGTGAAAAATAAACATCATGGCATAATAATTTACTTCTTATGATACTCATTCGTAATGGCTCTTAAATGTGGATATTCTACTAGTCGAATATCCACTTGGTTAATTATTTATCATAATCATAATGATGGAACATATAATATTAGACCATGTTGAGACCTCGTGTCAAGACCTGAATTTTCAATGCCCTTGTTCCATGACCTTATTCTATCATGAGAACTATCGATTCATCGAGGGGCCATCATTAACCAGACCCCAATACGTTATACCGAGTCTATTACATTCCTCATATTCTATATAGGGTCGTATATTCAAAATTTCCCATACCACTTTTAATATTTAATTTCCCATTTCATATTATTCATGTTGTCCCATACCACCTTGAATAATTTAATTCATAATTCCATAAAAGGTCATAATATTTTTAATTACATTCATTAGCATTTACATATACATAGTGAATCTGGAATACAACTATTAATTACAAAACTATCAACTATATGGTTGTGTCATTAAATGTCATATATGTTAAGCAGATTATAGCACATGGGATGATAAGTAATGCACAAAATCAATACAAGCCCCGTCACATAATATGATAAACATAAATTATAAAAACTTATTAATCAAATATATATTGGAATTTATTCATGTTTTGGATGCATATGTACTTAAAAGATGAACCAAATACTTTATGTGGGGTATTAAACTCACAGATTCACAAACATTTATTACTGATATTCTTTTGTATAACACATCACATGGGTATAGATAATGTTAGAAATGGAAATATTGACACCAAACCATAAAAAATACCATTATATATATATATATATATGAAAATAAGTGATTCATACATATGTATTTATGAGTAGCAAACCCCAATATTATACCGAGGAATTCAATTTAAATACTAAGAGCATAAAAAGTATAATATTTGGAGTATCCAAAACAAGGTAAATGTGTTGTGTAAATCTATTTACACTCAAGGGAGAATATAAAATGATGTATTTTTAAATGAAGACATTCATATTTCAAAACACATGTTTTTTTTTGTAATCCTTGGAAAATTCTAAATAAAATTGTGGATCACAATCTACTTGTATACACCTATATTCTCATATCCGAATATAATCTATGTATTAAAGTGTTTAAACCAAAGAAAGCCCCATTGACACCAAAATGATTTTAATATATTAGTCACATTAATCCACAATTGTCCCTAAATATCATATTATAAATTTTATAATATTTATTTATTAAACAACATTCATATATATATATGTGAACATATAAAAATTATATGCATAACTGGGTATCCATAAGGGTCTTACACCAAAATTAATTTATACTTACAAGTTTATCAACAAAAAACATAAATTAACCATTGGAGTTCAACGTTTACATTCTTAAATCATTTCCATGAAGTGCTAATTATTTAAACTATGTAAATATATATATGATAGTGTATACTATATATATATATATATTTTTTATACAAAATATAAATCCTTGAATTCATAAATTCTTCTTTACCATTGAAACCCAAAGTTTAGGAGTCTTAATGTCAGACATAAGAGGTTTATATTATACTGTATGGTTGTGTTTATATATATATATAATCGAAAATACAAGGGATGTCAACATGTTTTGCATGTGAAAAATAATTATCATTTAGGTTTAATAATACACCATAAGGCCAAAATCCAGAAGTCATGGAATCAGGTATAGGAGGGTTTTTATCAAAACCACAATGGTGTATCAATATAACAGTATACATATTTATATAAGTATATAATCATTCAACACAACGAGAAAGGAAATATAAATCACATACATTCATAATACTATGTGAACTCAAAATTCAGGAGACCTAGGATCAGTATAGGAGAAAATCATAAGTAAACCCTAAGGTTGTATACATATTTTTATGTGAATACATATATATTTTTATACTTTTAATGCAACAATATAAGACAAATCATTCCATTACCTTGTTTGAGTAGGAGGAGTGGCTCAAGGAGGATGCTGAAGATCTCAAAGGCGACTTGATAAGAGGGAGGACTAAGAGGTTAGTGTTCAAACATAGTTTTTATATAAACTATATTATGCAAAAAATATAATGAATATTTTAAAGATACTACTGAAAAAACCAAGGCATATTTGGTTTATTAAATTACCGGGGAAATTATTTGACTAATGGAGGTCTTAGATAGTGATGGGGGAGTCACAAGTAAGAAAATATTTGTGAAAGTTGGAGGAAGACCTACTTATGTGGTCCCTACATAGAATAAGAAAACGTCGCGGGAAGAGAAAACTAGAAAATGAATGGACGACCAGGATTGGATCTGGATTTCATACGATGGTTGGGGTATATCCATGTGATTTAAAAAGGATAGACAGCTCATATTAGATCATGAATGTGATTAGACTGTTACGGAATGACACAAAGTTTTAAAAATAATAAATGATCAAGATTATATCCATGTGGAATTGGACAATACCCAAATAATGCAGAGGATTCCACGAATACTAGGATTTATTCTCTGGATCAAAACAAATGGCCCAGATTGCATGTGACGTCCAAAGGCCTAGATTCAATCCTGGTAGATTTTTCTCCACTCCTATCAAAATGGAGGGACTCATGCGGGTTTTTATAATTTAAGATCTCTAAGCAATATCTAATAATTCTCCTTCCCCCCTCCCAGTACCGCCCCATACTAGGTTCTCTGAGCATACTCCTAAGGCCACCCATTCAACTATGATGCCTTGCATGGTGGTGCACTCTTCTCCCCATTCGTTCTTCAAATGTGCACACACTATTCCAACAGTTTAGCCTGTTCTATGGTGGGAGGCTAGGCTAGGATTCTTAGCACATGCTTCCTCCTTCGTCCCGGATAGAGGGTTGGCCCATGTGCGGTTTATTTTTTTATTAACTACAACACTACATTTCCTTACAAATATATGGGGTTTTCAAACCAAAATTTCCCTAAGTATTTATATACACTATTTTTTTAAAACATAAAGGGATAAATTAAAATTTAATTCATCTACAATAAATCATTATACTAGTATTATAAAAATCAAAGACATAGTTTAGTGAAAAACTTGATTAAGAATTAAGAATGAAAACATTTACATGATATTTTAAATATTTGAATGCTATTTAATATCCTCACATCATTTTAAAATAATACTTAGTATATACCAAAAATGTTAAACCATTATCCTTTTTAATTTTATAAAAACAGTTCCTATGTTTAAAATTATAATCTAAATGCATTATTTAATTATTTTATAAAACTAACAATTCCAATGTATTTTAAATTAAGCCACAAAAGAGAATGATCTATAATTATATCCATTAGAAACTCAATGGTTACCCAAATATAAATATTCTAATTGGGGAGATATAAAATTATACATTAGAGTGTCCAAAATTCAAGAAAATTGAAGAAGACGGTGCACATCATTCCAATGATACTCAGTGCTGTTGCAGCGGCTCTAGCCATAATAATGATGTTTGTGGTGGATCCAAAAGACCCATATTATCTTCTTTGGGGTCTCAGTATTTTGGGTGGTCTCCAAGAAATTCTAATAGATATTTTAATTGGAATTTTTGGTTAGTATGCTATTCCTTTGACCTTGTTGTAGTGTAAACACTTCCGTGTATTATTTAAATGAAATTTCATGTATTTATAGTTTGAAATTTTTTTCGGATAATAAGAAAATAATAACATAATGTTTCTATTGAATGATATATTAGTTTTAGTGAATCACATTATTCCCCTATACAAAGAATTACATCCTCACAATCCATTTCATAAAATCATTCCAGAAAAAAACTCTCTGACATTCTTCATCGCATCCTCCATCGTGGAGGATCTTTAGGTGTGGGTAGAAGAATAACTAAATTGGTGTTCATCTATACTACATCCCTGGCCTAGAAACACCATCAATAGTATGTGTTAAACACAGGCTATGTAAACTCAGGCTTCTATATAGAGGCTTAAATGGTAGAGTGTTTAGAGTTGTCTGAATGGACAAACTTTCTAAGAACACGTCAGATTGCCTCTTATCCGAGAATGATGATGTCGTAGATGTGGTCGTACAAACTGAAACATAGGATTTGGTGAATAAATGTTTTGAGAAGGTCCCCTTACAAGGAATCCTCATTAAACCATACACTTGATGTGAATTTTTGGGAAAGTGTGAGTCATAGGAAAAGACCTTAATTGTACTTTCCCCTTTACCTATACTCAGCGAGTGGGGAAGTGGCCATGCAGTTGTAGATGTAGGAATTATCATTGAAGGAGAAGAGAATGTCTTGACTCTTCGATACCACATAAATATTTCTCTATATTCATCATATATTTTCAACGGGAAGGTATTCTTCTGCACATGTATTGACCATAACGGACTCTAGCACCTCAATGGGGAGTGATAAGATATGAATTTCTCCTTCCATCTTAAGATAAATTTTTTTCATGAGAGTCTAATTAGTGTAACACAAAAACCAAAATAGTAGATGAAGGAAGAAACCAAAAATTATATTTTCATATAAAAGTGGAACATATCACCCTGGACTAATGGTTTCCCCAGTTCTTAGTTACATGAATTCCCAAAACAATTTCGAAACTCTCGATCTCCCTAAACCAAATGCAACCCGAGCAGTCTGGTATAATCTTGTGGGTACACTTATGGTGTCTCTAGTGTGTGACATGAGGGGTATAAAGCCAAGAGACATCAGTATTTACTTTATGTCTCTTCACAGAATCTGAGGCCTAAAATTTAGGAATTTCAAAGTCCTTTACATGACTATAATGGCTACAGGAATGGAGAGGTCACATATATGTTTTGTGGAGGTCACCAGCTGCTGCAGCTTCTTGGAAAACCATGAAGAACTGAATGCCTTATGTTATGGGAATGCATCTAAAAAGTCCTTTGAAGTATATTCCTCGGCATTCGTATGATGTAAATTGGGATTTTCATCATAAATAGGTCATCTAAACCCGCTCTTCGATGAAGATGTAGTACACAAGGATAGTTTGACAATTCGTAGAGGTGTTTGCCTGTCCTAAAAATGTGTGCATAGTTTATAAAGATGCCATGGATGGATATGGAAACTGTGGTTTTTAGAGACTCTATATAAAGAGACAAAAGTTTAGTATTTTCATTTTCCATCTTATAGTTAAGTAGAAATCATACTTAGTAATGCTTTAGTAAATTTTTCTTTATTCAGTTATGGTTTTCAAGAGTTATCTAAACTGAATCATCTAAAACCAATGGTGACAACCCGACCCCATAATACCCAGAGTTGGCACCTTAATACATGATATGTAATTTTTAAAAGAAACATGAATTTATATTTTACACATCATGTCTCATACAGAGGATCCATTCAGTTCAGGTTTTGGGAAACCAACTAATTCATACATGCTTCTTCAGCTAAAATTGATAGCTGAATTTTTTTATTTAAAACGTAGGGTGAGCATAATATTTCCCATTAAGGGGTTTTAAAATAACATAATATACCAGTATAACATTTTAAAACATTATTTTTAAAAAATTTCTCATAAAATTTTTTATTAAGGAATACTAAAACATAAACATCACATCATAGCATATAGTCTAAGAATCATAAAGGAAAATTTCATGGAATTATGACAGAGTTATAAGGAATCATGATTCAATTATAAGCATGTTCACTCAGAATAATAAGTAAAAGATGTTTTAAATATTTATGACATATGAAATTCAAGTAATAATTTAATAAATAAGAGTAATACATAATCAAAGTTTCACATATAGGTAATAACAGCAATTTCATTTTCTACTATTATAAAATATAAACTCTCTAATAAATCCTTGAGTGAATAATAAATGTCACGCCATAAGCATTTACATATTCTAATACACATAATCACTGGATCTTAAACATGGATATTATACTAGTCAGGTATCCACTTGGTTAATTAATTATCGTAAACATAATGAGGGAACATATAATATCAGACCATGTCAAGGACTCATGCCATGACCTGAAATGTTAATGGCCTCTTTCCACGATACGAACGTCTAATGAGAACTATAGATGCATCTAGGGGATTTCATTTACCGGTCCCCAAACCGTTATACCGAGTCTATTACAATCCTCATATTCCAAATAGGGTCGTATATTCAAAATGTCTCATACCACGTTGAATATTTAATTTCTCATTACATATTATTCAAGGTGTCCCATACCACCTTGAATAATTTAATTCCTAATTCCATTATAGTTCATAAGATTTTTAATTACATTATTTAGCATTTAGAAATACATAGTGAATGAGGAATATAAGTATTGTGTTCAAAACTGTCAACTACATGGTTATGTCATTAAATGGCATGTATGTTAAGAATATTATAGCCCATGTGATGGCAACTAATACACAATATAAATACAAGCCCTGTCACATAAAATGAATGCACTAAATAATAAAACCGTATTAATCAAATATATATTGGAATTTTTTAATTGTTTGGATAAATAATTACATAAAATATGAGCCAAATATTTCATGCGGGGTATTAAACACACAGATTCATAAACATTAATTAATGATATGCTCATATATAACACATCACAGGGGTATACATAATGTTAAAAATGGAATGAATGACCCCCAATAATAAAAAATACCATTATATATATATATATCTGAAAATAAGTGATTCATACATTTGTATGTAAGAGTAGAAAACCCCAATATTATACTCATAAATTCTATATAAATACTAAATGCATCAAAAGTATAATATTTGGAGTTCCAAAACTAGGGAAGTGTGTTGTGTAAATCTATTTATACACAAGGGTGTATATAAAATGCAGTATTTTTAAATAACGACTTTCAAATTTTGAAACAGATGTTTTATTTTTTTCTTGTCAATCCTTTTAAAGGTCTAAATAAAATTGAGGACCAAGGTCTACATGTATACAAAAATATTATTATATCTGAATATACACTATGTTTTCAAGGGCTTAAAAAAGAAAAATCCATTAACACCCATATGAATTTAATATATTTTTCACATTAATTAACAAGAGTTCCTAAAATCATATTATAAATTTTAAAAGATTTATTTATTAAACAATGTTCATATATGTATATGTGAACATATGAAACATATATTCATAAACAAGTATACATATGGGTCTTACGCAAATACTAATTTATACATACAAGTTTATCAAAAACATAAATTAACCATTAGAGTTCAAGGATAAAAGGCATAAATCCAGTCCAAAAAGTGAGTATTATATAAACTATGTAATTATATATGACTTTGTGAACTGTATATATATATATAAGTTTTGTACAACATATAATTCCATTCATTTTAAAATTGTTCTCTAATTTTGAAACCCAATGTTTAGGAGTCTAAAAAATGGTGATAATAGGTTTATATTAAACAATATGGTTGAACACACACAAAAACACATATAACTGAAAATACAAGGGATGTAAACATGTTTTTCTTGAGAGAAAGAGTTATCCTTCTGGTTTAAGAATACCACATAATCCCAAAATCCAAAATTATTGGAATCGGGTATAAGAGGATTTTTATAAAAACCATAAGGGTGTATATATATAAGAGTATACATATTTATAAAAGTATATAAACATTCAACACAACAAACAATGTAATATAAATCCCTTACATTCATAATACTATTTGAACTGAAAATATAGGAGACCTTGGATTATTGTAAGATAAAATATTAACTAAAACATAAGGTTGTATACATATGTTTATGAGAATACATATATATGTTTATACTTTCAAGGAAACAAAGCAAGGAAAATCATTCCCTTACCCAGTATGAGGAGGAGGATAGGCACAGTGATGATGCTGGAGATCTCCATGGAGACATGGGAAGAGGGAGGACAAAGAGGTTAGAGTGAAAATGCATTGTTTATATAAAATATATTATGCATAAAATATAATATATATTTTAAAGTAACTGATAGAAAAAATGAGGCCTATTCAATTTATTAAACGACTGGGGGAAGTATTTGTGGAAGGGGGGCTTCAGATGGTAATGGGGGTGTCACAAGTGTGGAAACAAATTGTGAAAGTATGAAGAAGACCTACCTGTGCGGCGCACGTGGAGAAGAAGACGATGCAGCGGGAAGAGAAATACCAGAAAACAATTGGACCACCAGGATTGGATCATTCCTTGATCAGAAGGTCGAGGTGCGTCCATAAGATTAAAAACGGAAAGAGGGCTCAAATTAGATCACAAATGTGATTGGACAGATATGCTGTGTCGCAGAGTTTTAAAAAGACGGAATTGTTAAGATTAGATCCATGTTGGATCGTATGACACACACATAACTTGGATGATTCCATAGCTACTGGGAGTAGCGCATTGGAACAAAATATATGGCCCAGATCACATACGACATGATCCAATGGCCATGATTCGATCATGGACAATTTTCCTTGTCCCACATCGAAATGGAGGGAATCTTGCGGTTTCTTTATAAGACAAGAGCTATGAGAAATGACTCAGAATTCTCCCTCCCCCCTCCTGGTACCACCACATACTGGGTTCTACAGGCGCACTACTGCACCCACCCAAGCTATCGTGCTACCCTGAACGGTGGTGCGCTCTTCTCCCCATGCTTGCTTCTAGAATGCACACACAACACCCACAAGCTGGCATGTGTTGAGGCTGGAGGCTAGGCTCAACAGCCTAGTGCGTCCTGCCTCCTTCAACTCGGCTAGAGGGCTATCCCATGTTGGGTTTATTTTTTTGATAACTACAATAGTATGTTTACTTACATATACAGGTGTTTGTAAAACCAAAATTACCCTTAGTTTTTATAAACACAATTGTTTAAAAACACAATGTGATAAATTAAAATTTAAAATGTCTATAATAAAACATTATACAAGTATTATAATAATTAAAGATATGGGTTAGTTAAAACCTTTTTTATGCATTATTAATGGAAAAATTTACAATATATTTGAAATATTTTAAAGGTGTTTTAAATCCTTAAATCATTTTAAAATCACACATAGTGTAGCTCAAAAATATTAATAAATTTTTCTTTCAAAGATTACAAAAATTTTCACATGATTGAAATTATCATTTCAATGTAGTCATTAATTATTTTAGAAAAGTAACTATTCCTAGTTGTATTATGTGAATCTATAATATAGAAAAAACTATAATTAGAGCCATTATAAACTCAATGGTTACCCAAAGAAGAATAGTCAAATTGAGGACCTATAAAACTATACATTAGAGTGACTAAAATTCAAGAAAATTGAAGATGGTGGTGCACATCATCCCACTGATGCTCAGTGGTATTCTAGTGGCTCTAGTAATACTAATTCTCATTGTGATGGATCCTAAAGACCCATATTATCTTTTTGGGGTCCTCATTGTTTTGGGTGGTCTCGCTACAATTCTAATAGGTCATTTAATAGGTATTTTTGGTTGTTGTGGTTTTCATTTGACATTGTTGTAATGTCATCACTTCGTTAATTTATTTAAAAGAAATATGTGTTATTTATATATTGAATATTTTTCATATAACATAAAAATAAAAACATAATGTTACTATTACAAGAGAGATTAGTTTTTGGGCGTCATTGATTGAGGCCATGAGGCCAACCCAGTACGGGGCGCCAGTTGAGTGGCATCCAGATCCGGGACATTTCAAAGTGGTATCATATGAATTCATTTCTCGGATATTTTACTATTTGGTGAGAATATAAAGGAAATAAAATTTTGTAATTTGTTTTTCCTCGAAGTAGCTACCTTGTGTACAAGGAAAATCCAAATTTCCTCGAATTGAATTGTGATTTTTGGATTTTTGGTTGTTACCGTTGATTTGATTTCACTGTTTGGTGACACACATCTTTTTTGATGTCATTATTTATATTGTTGTGGTTCAATTTTGTTGAAACCAGATGAGATGAGGGTATTCCATCCCATTCATCATATAGAAAAAAGATATAAATCACATGCCATGAATTCTTGTCATGCCATTTATAGGGAACTACAAATTTCTTGTTGTTTTGATAGCTATCGTTTTAGATATGAATGTTATTGTGATAGGTACCGTTATATATTTGAAAGCTGCTGGTATAGGTGTATTATTACATGTTATGTTTGAATTGGATGGATGCCAAATGTTCTTCCCTAAGGAGTATGGGACCTCATAGATTGAAATTTTTCAAATCATGTTTTTGTATTAGGAAATGCATTGTGCTTTTACGTGCTATATGTGGATTCCAATATTTGATTATCGAGGAGTTGGGGCCCCCACCGATCGAAGTATGGTATATCACTGCATTACATTGCAAAAAAGGTCTTATGGGGACATTTCTAATGATTATAGTCTGAAATCCTAGACAACACGGTGTGTTGTCATATGAAAACACACCATGCATTCTTCTGTTCAGGATGAATTTTTTTTCAAGTGTATGTTGTGTACTCTTCAAACACATCGTGTAGTATTGGACTGTGTCACTGATCATGTGAGAGGAAACACATGTTTTAGTGTTTTTATCAGAACACATCATGTAAATTATGTACACCTGATGTACTTTTACATAGGTAGACCCGTGTTGCTCAGGCCATGTAAATTCACATGGCTAGGAGGGAGGGCTTGAGTACATGCCGTATTTTTGCCTAAAATGTCGTGTACCTATGATGATCAGATGACCATGATAGAAGAAGTTTCACTCCCATGCGAGAGTTCATGGGGACACAACATGTGTCAGACTGACACATTGTGTACCTGGGATGTTAACACGCCCAGTATTGTGGGAGTACACACAGGGTTAGTTGCTTGAGGGAATATGTCGTGTATCATTTCAACAGTATGTCTACATAACTTTTATGATCTTTTGATTTTTTTCTTCTCGTATTTAGTTATTTTACTCTTGAATAGTATACCTTGATGAATAATCTTATACTAAGGTGTTTATACTGGAATTTTCAATGAAATAACACCATGATGAACTTTAGTAGTGCACCAGGAGAGTTTCAATGATCATACCCCAGAGGTGGTAGGCCATTGGCTACTAGTGGATCCTCTTATCTTTCCAGTTGCGGCACAAGATGTTATACTAGAAGAATATATGGATGCATAGTTACATAAAGGATTCATGAGTTTTATATAAACTGTCTATAGAGTACCTTAGCCTACCACGTCAATGGAAAAAGTGACATGAGTATTACAACAACATTATCCACCTACGATTTAGTGGATGGTGGACCACAGTCTATAGAGTCATGGATGGATACAATGCTTACGTTCTTTAAACATCTAGAGACACCCCCTAAGAGGAGTGTCAATATCATTTCTTATATGCAGTGTTATTTTTCCAAGAGGTGGTGGTATGTTATCACTCATACCGAGGATCATCAGGACATGCCATTGAGGTTTTTTAGATGGTCTTCAATGTGTAATATTTCATTGGTACAAGGAGGGCCAATAGATCACGAGAGTTCATTCATGTGGAGTAGGGTGATATTTCAGTGATGTATTACTCTTCATGTTTCACTATGATTGAATTATTCTCACTTATTCTGAAAGGTGAAGAGACCTCAAGGAATAAGAGATTTGAGGATGGTTTCAGGTATGACATACGATAGTTGGTGAACATAATTAGGTTTACTTACCTATATTATATCATGAATGAGGCCTTGATTAACAAGCATAATACACAAAAATATGGAGGTGCAGTCAAGGGCTGTTTGGAACTGAGATTTTGTAATTCCTTTATCGGGATGAAGAAGCATCATATGGAACATTCTCACAGGGATATGAGAACTTAGAATGATTTTTGGGTAGCAAGGTGATGTGTTATCACTATGGTAGATCTGGGCATATTAGACCACAATGTCTGATGGACCCAGTCGAGTGCTGAACATGAGGCAAGATTGACCATCTATAGTGTTTCTTCAAGGCATTTCCACCAGTAACTAAGGAGAGTGGTTCTGAATAGACTTTTCATTCAGGATCTAGGTCATCAGCTTATCACAAGTCATGGAATTGGAATAAATGAACTTGTTTGGGCTAATGTGGTTCTCATGGATATGGTAAATGGAACCAGGTATCTCAATGACTATAGGGTTGGTCAATATAGGGTAGTTAGGTTGTGCCTCAGGTATGCTATACATTTCAGGCTTATGAAATCCAACAGACCCAATAGCAGGAAGATCCCATACCATCTACTGTCATAGGTACTATTCTACATTCCTCTGTTTTATATTATTTCGATATTTAATATAGGTTATTCACAAAGTTTAATATATATTCCCATTTTAGAGATATTTGGGCTCTATTTTTCCTATTTTGATGATGTTATGATACTAACCAATTTGTTAGAGATAAGAGTGGCAGGTTTCTGACAGTGTAAGGAATTCCCCCATGTTGTAAGTGTGTTATACTTCATTTTGGATATCTATGACTTAGAGATTTCAGGAATTTATTTCATTCTCAAAATGGAATGTTTAGTTCCCATTCAATCCATTGTTGATTTCTATCACCATAGGGTTTTTTTTACATCACAAGAAAGAAAATCATTTCTATACAATGGACAGTGGGATGTCTATCCAATCCGAGCTGGACTTGGGAAATGTGGGTTTATTAGGATGACCAAACATATTACCAATTTATATCTAGATGACTAGGGAACACATTTGATGGATTTCTCTCCAATGATTGATTGTTTCATGGATTTCTTCCCAGATTACTTTCCAGGCTTACCTCTAGTAATATAGGTGGAGTTCTCTATCTAGAAAGTACCAGGTGCTACACCGGTATCCATTTTTCAATATTGGATGGCTCTAATGGATTTGAATGATCTCAAGAGGCATCTATAGTATTCACAGTTAAAGGGATTCATCCAAACCAGTAATTCTCTATAGGGTTTTCTAGTCTTTTTTGCAACAAATGTGGATGTTACCCTTAGGATATGTGAGATCTACCTAAAACTGAACTAGATACCAAATAAAAACTAATATTCATATCCTTGTATTGTTGAACTTTTTGATCAACTTCAAGGAGATATATTGTTCTCAAATACCAACATGATATTTGGATATCAACAGGAATGTGTTCGACCTTTAGATATACCTCCTATTGCATTTTGTAGTAGGTGTGGTCTATAAGATTATCCCATTATGTCTTTCTGTCCCACGAATGTGCTAGTAAATTTCATAGAATTTATGAACCAAGTGTTCTTTCCTTACATAGAATTTTTTTGTGATTTTAATGGATGATATCTTGGTGCAGTGTTACAATAGATACGACCATGCCAACCATCGTAAGATTGTATTGATTACACTGAGATAGAATTAGTTATATGTATTTCTCATTAAAGGCCACTTCTTGATGGATCAGATTAATTTATTTGATCTCGTAATCTCATATACTAGAGTATCAGTAGACCAAGAGAAGTTGATAATAGTAGTTACTTGGTAGATTCTTAAGAACCTATTTTAGGTAGCGAGTTTTATAGGGTAGGATAGTTACTACAGGAATTTCATAGATGACTTCTCATGATTAGAAATTCTAATGACGGGCTTCACAATGAACGGTGTGAAGTAGCAATGGTCAAATTATTGTGAGAAACAATTTCAGGGGCTGGAAGTGAGATTAATGTCCATTCCAATATCGATTTTAACTGAGTTTATTAGGAGATACACTATATACTATGATGTATCACTGATTGGGCTGGTAGAAGTTCTTTTGAAGGTGGATCGAGTTGTAATGTATGTGTCTTAGTAGTTGAGGCCACATGAGAGGAACTGTACAACACACAATCCCATGTTATTCATGGTTATTCATTCCTTATTTTTTTGGAGACATTACTTATTGGGGATCATTTCATGGTGTACACAGACCACAAGAGTCTCAATTACACAATAACATATCATGATCTGAATTTAAGGAAATGAATGTGGGTGGAATACCTATAGAATTTTGTCTTAGTGAATACCAACACGCTTGGGAATAGAAACGCAATGATCGATGCACTACGTAGGTGGAATCAGATACATGTAGAGAAGTAGGCCAGTAGCGAGTGGCACCTGATGGTTTTGTTCTCTGAGAAGTGTCTGGATGTTCAAGGTAGGAAGGGGTACACTTTTCATACATCCTTAGTTGTTACCTCTACCTTACGGTATATAGTGAAGGTGATACAACTATAAATTATGATGTCTTAATTCTGTGGGAGATTATGTCATGTGAGAACCATCCTCTTGGTTTGAACATTGTCAAGGATGATGTTCTATGGTTTCAAGGTCAAGTATGTGTTTCAAAAGACATGCATGAGTAGCTGATGTGTGTTTTTCATGCTTCAGTTTGGGTAGCACATCCTAGTGTCACCATGAAATATATACATTTACATCTCTAGTAATTGTGTATAGATTTGAAGGGATATGTAGCTATTTCTTTAATGAGATATTCCACTTATCATTAGTTGAATGTGTGACACCAAAGACCTGAAAGATTTTTTTAGCAGCTACACATTCTTGAGAGGAAATGGAATGAAGTCGTGATGGATTTATTGGTGTGTTACCATGGTATCCCAAAGGTAATAACTTAGTATGGGTTGTGTATGATTGGATTATGAAGGATTCACATTTCCAATAGATCATGGATACCTTCAATGATGATGAGATAGAAAGGTTGTACATCTGGAAGATTCTACAACAACACAAGGTTCCCCATTCTATCATTTGAGAGAGGGACACTCCTTTTATATCTTTCTTTTGAATAGGGATATAGAGGGATTTTGGAACACATGTGATTCTTAGAATAGCATACCAACCCCATGAAGATGGAAAGTTAGAGCACATGATTCATGTGTTTCCGGACATGCATTGGGCAAGAATTTGTGATTTCAGGGGTTCATGGGAGACCCACACACCCCTTGTTGAGTTTTCCTAGAATAATAGATTTTGGGATACTATTCAAATATATCCATATGAAGATTTTTTGGTAGACCATTTCAATCACCCCTATGATGGCTGGATGTATGAGAGGTAGCTTTTCTATGACCTCTTATTTTTCATTAGGCCACTGAGCAATTTTAGTGGAATCAGATGTTGATTTAAATTGCACAGTCTTGTCAAAAATCTTGCATCGATCGATGCAGATGAACACAGGAGAATGAAGTTATTATTTAGGTTTTCATACATGTTTCACCAAATTTAGGACATGGTTGAATCAAAAAATAGTGTAATCTATCACTAGGATGCATCAGTCCATTTGGGATTTTAGAGAGGATCGTGCCAGTTGCCTATCGATCACAATTACCTCAAAGGTACATGACGATGCATTAATTATTCTACATTTCCAAATTCTGATGCTAATATTTGGTCCCATATAACATCTTTCATGAATAGGTGGTGGGGTTTCAGGAATATGTGTTCTTTTTGGAGAATCTCATTCTAATTTTGGATCATTGCACAAATTTTCGCCTTGGATGATCTTTCCTTTAGTACGGGTGCTATGAAAACATAACTGAGTGCAGGTCAAGACCTGGGAAAGGGAGGCCAACATCCAATCACAATGTCCATATTTATACTCTGATGATCATTTACCACCCATGGATGGGAATTTCATGAATGAAAATCTTTATTGGGGATTATTTTGACGAACCTAGTTCTTTCATTGACATATGTATCTTTCCTTTTTAGTTATTAATAAGAAAATGGGGGGAAAGAGGTCATGGTCTAGTTGAAGGAATGTTACATGACATGATTAGGAACTACACATTGTGTACATAGAGGTACATGTCATGTTTGTTTGGCTACAAACCTAGAAATCCTTGTACCAGACCCTGTAATGTTCTGGCCCAAAACTGTATGCACACGGTGTGTAGTCTGAAGTAGACACCATGAATTTTTACTATTCGATAAATTGGGCAGTAGCATCGTTTTTGTGAAAATGGATGGGGATAGTCTTGGGTTGATGAACAAGAAGTGCTAGACCTTCAATCTCTTCACAATTGATTAAACGAAACCTGATACATTCTCTATCTATTGCATTTGAACCTGATCGGTATTCCCTCGATTCATATTGATCCATTCTTCATTATTATTTCTATCAATGAATCTATCTAATGGTGAGGATTTATTATAATGTATTAGTTCATCATCAATATAGATTTAATTGGAGGTTATGGAAGAATGAGGAGAGTCGTACTATTATATGGTAGGTGGTATTATGCCTTACGCAAAACGTCTAGTTGTTTATATGTGTCATAGTGCAATTTTATCTTGTTTAAGGTGTAGTGTTTATTGTAAATTGACTCTTATTGCTTCCAAATGTAGATTAGGTCATTAATTAAAATTAATTTCAACATGATTGAGCTTGTTGGTTTGATTAAGGGCCACCCCTTGGGTGATTTTACCTCAGATGAACATTGTTGGGACATTTGTCCTAGGATGCCTATGGGAAAGCATTTTTTCCCATTTGGGTGTTGTTTCAAATGTAATTGGTCAATTGAATGTTAACAATGTGAGATGAATATTAATTAATCCTTGTGATAGTTTAATTCACATGGTTTATTGTTACACATAAAATACACCTTTGAGTATATTTGATTAAGCATTGTAATGGTTAGATTACATATTACCCTTGTGATATGAACATTCTAGGTGATTATAATTTTTTAAGACTTATGACCTTTTAATTAACTTTTTTCTTGTTTTGTATGATGTAGATGTTTTCTATTATAATGAAAACATGTAATATTGTAATATACATGTGTTGTATTTTATATTAAAATTCATATTATACTGAGCTCAATCATGTTGATTGTTATGCTTAGGGGAAAGGATTTTTTTATGCATGCGGGCAAGGATTTGTTATCCCTGTGTAAGAGGATTTTTTATGCCTGTGGGTGTGGATTTCTTATGCTTCTTGGAAAGAATTGATATGAATACGTTCATGGTTTTTCTATTCATATGGGAAAGCTATTTATTTGAATTTTTAAATGGAATAACTTATGACATGTTTTTCAAGCCAAAGAGAATGGTTGGATTAGTTCATCACTTTCTTGTTTAGATAACATTCTAAAGTATCTATTGAGCATTCTTTATATGGGGAATTGTGGTTATTTGGTTGGATATCAAGCCTTATATTTTTTAATGTAGTTGAATGATTAAACTAAACAAAAGGAATTAAAATTAAATACATGACATGTAAGATTGTTTAATTTTAATTACAACCTATTATACCGATTATAATTTTTGTACACTACTTGCTGAAAATACTCACTAAAAGAGAAGAACATATATTTGGTCATTTTCAATTGAGATTTATTTCTCGCATCCTATTTGGGTCATGCTTTTGGGCCCAAATAGTTTATATTGTTGCAGGTATTGATAAATGTATGTTCTCATTGATAGGTACTCGATATTCTATTTAGGTTCTATAACGCCCCGACCCTAGTTACCCAGAGTTTGTGCATTATTACATAACATTGGCATGATCACAAGAAAGATCAAACCTCGAAAGATCGATTGGTTTAGTAGCCTTGGAAACACTATATATATTCATAAGTCTTACATTACATCATAAAATGAAAAACTACTACAACAACATATTGTCTCCATAATCCACACTCATATCCCCACATAAAATCCCTGCAGGTAATTCATAATTTACTTCTTCACTTCCTGGGAGAAATAAAACATAGAAAAGGGGTGAGCTCAAATTCCCAGTAAGGATAACAATATAGCGGAAACTTTCATCAATAAGAATAAACATTTAAGGAAATGTATAACTAAAACAAAAGCCTTCCAAACATGAACTTTCAACATGGTAAGACATAAATAAAATTAAATAATGCCATTTACTTATTCACATGGATATTCTACTAATCGAATAATCACATGAAAAAATCAATAACCACTTTCATAATGTTGGAATGCATAATACCAGGCTATCATAACCACATAGTCAAGGCCTCGTGCCAAGACTACAAATAAGATTTTGTCAAGGCCTTGTGCCAAGACACTAGTTTGTCTCATGAGACCTACCGATGCATCGAGGAGCTATAGCGGGCTCCACCCGTCACATATTAAGTCCAATGCATTCCCATATGAAAAGGTTTAAACATAACATAAACATTCGTATTAAAACTAGCATACGAAATGTTATAAACTATGAATGGTATAAAACTAGCACATCCACAGTCAAACATATCACAAAACCTTCAATACAATATAGAAGTTTTGTATCATAATAAATAAACTTCAAATAAGTGTAAAATCCATCAATGGATGTTGACATAGATGAAATCAAAACACTTTTTAGAAAAATATCTCTTTCTATTTTTGAAATCATTTAAGAGCCATATAAAATAAAACATTTTCTTGAAAATATTCTTATAAGCTTGTAAGGAAAGCTTTGAATATTTTATAACGGTGGAAAATAACCACACCCGCCGTATAAGTTAAAAAAATATTCTTACCTTAATTCTGTCGAAAAGGTTAAAAAGGACCTTGTTTTGAAAACGACAGAATGATTCCTCTTATAAAAAGTAAAACAAGGGTATAAATGACTTTAACCCATATTCTTGTAAAAATGTTTTGAAATACATTTTGAAGAAACATGGATGTGGATGATAACGAGATCCCAGTAGATTATTACGTATAAACAACCTCGAATAATGAAGAGATTGTGAAATAACCCTTACCAATTTGGTAACTTATGAAACATACAACCCATGAAAGAGGTATCATACAATGAATATGTAAATACACATAAATTAGAGTGTATTACATAAAGAATATAATTATGGTCAGTACATACACCACACAAAAGGTGATGGTGCCAATATGACATGAATCTCATGGGAATAAGGAGTGAGATGAAAACCCCTTACGTTGTACTTTTCCTTGGTTGGGGTAGGTTAACCTCCTGTATAATAGTGAAATAATTGTTATTAAATTATACAATAATCATATACATTAATATGATATCATATATGATCTTTTAATATTGATTTGATAATAATATCTTAGTATTATCGTTGTTTCAGGTGTTAACTTACTTGTTTTCTTTTATATGTTCTGTTACATAAGAAATGTTTGTAAAGGATAGGTTTTATATTATTCATATCCAGAATCATATCAAGTCCTCAAAAATCATTTTTCAAATCATCAAATGATAATTATACTTGAATGGATACGATGGAGAATGAATCTCATCGCGTTCGTGGAGACGGTAGTCCGTACGTACGCACGAGCGACAATATCATTCTTTTGATATTAAAATAATATATAAATGGATGGTATATCATATATACAGAATCCTTAACATGTTATATTTATTATTTACATGAGTTACACATCATTATTATACCCATCCAAATAATATTATATTGAATAACAATTACACCACGACGTGGAGACGGTAAGCCGCACGTACGCACGTATGGTGACATGTTATTCAAAGGGTGGATAGAATACTGAATATGGTTGTACCATATTTATAATAACATCACAGTATATATATGATAATGGATTTATTATTTTATAATGGTTACAACAAAGGAAGAAGAAGTGGAAGAAGAAATGAACTTAGAAAAGGGTGGTGAAATCATTACCTCTTCTTTGGGTTCTTCCTTTTGATTTGATCAAAAGGGCTCCTTAGGTTGGCTTTATGATCAAACTAAGGCCCCTAGGTTGTAGTGAGGGAAGTTGGGAGAGTATTTGGGTAGAGTTTGTCCGAACCAAAAAGCTTTGAAGGTGTGAAGAAATGAGAAGGAGGAGTGCCCTTTTATAAGAGGGGTGAGGGGCACCTTTGGAAAAGCTAGAAATATTAATTTATAATAAATTCATATTCGGTTTCTAATCGAACGAAATTTGATTATTCAAAATTTAAGGTGGGGATGGGTCGAAAACAACTCAACGAATAGAATTTAGACAGGTTTGGGTACTTATATTAACCTTATCTTTAAGTATTAACTCTAAGTTAATTAGTTTCACTTTTACAATGTCTCTTTGTATTTTTATATAATATGGTTAATAAACTTACTACATACATACAAGAGACCCCCAAGTGGTCCATTAATGATGAAACTATCATGATATAAGTATCTTGTCCGAACCTTAGATTTTTAGGAATTTAATATCAATTAATAATATAATATTTGTTTTAAGAACTCTTTTATGTCAATTTTGACACTATTCAATAGTTGATTTTTGTGAAACTCATAACAGATTGATTACTTCGAAAAAAGTCACTTAAATCAATCCTAATATATCATATTAGCCTAGAAAATTAGTTTAATTCATTAAAAGTTTCATATTATATTTATTTGGGTATTTATAATAACAATTATTTTAATTTTTCACTATTATAGTAACTACTGCATCATCATTGTGTCATATATGAAATAAATTATTTAATGTCTAAAAATTATAAATAAACTATCATTATGTAGGAAATCTTTTTATCTTTGTAATGAATATTTATAATCTAAAATCCAACATATATAACCCTATGTAACAATTTTTGTTCTAAAAGATATATGCTTGTGTCATTTTTGTATTCATTTTAACTTAATTAAAATAAAGTGTCATTATCACTTACAAGTGGATCCATGGGGTCCCAAAATCGACCCAAATATGTCCATGGTCGACCATGTATCCACCAATAGGGTTAAGACATGTTTTAGGGTAATTTAGTATTATTATAATATTATTTTTTAACCCTTATTTACCGGATTTACCCTTAACCATGGTAAATAAAATATTTACCGCAGTAATTATTCAAAATGTCTAAATATAAAATTTACCTATTTACACAATTTGAACATCCTGATTCCAAATATGGAATCCATTTTCCTAAATTCAATACACATAAGTGGCATAAATTAATTTAAAATTAATTCCCACTGTCAAAACAAAAAGCGTGTTTTTAAGAGATGATAACTATCAAAAGATTGACACTTGTTTATGTTCGGTTTAATTGTAGAATTATGTTCAATGACCAACATTATATTAAATGGTAAAAATATATTCTAAATATACTTTAAAACCACTCAAATTCATAATTTATCACTATTAATTATTTTGACTAAAAAAGTTGTTTTTAATTAAAATTTAGTAATTTTCACTATTCATCATAATATGAAAGTTATCCGAAAAGTACCAAAATTTCACCTTAGGATAAATTCGATATTACGAATCCAGAAATGAAGTCCATTTTAAAATATAAAATATATATAATTTCGAAAAGTAGGTATTACTATTCATAACGGCTAGTTTGATTGGTTGTGGTGTGTGTTAAAACTCAAGGTTGCGTACAACACACGCTACTGTATTATTCAAAGAAAGCATACCGTGGAAGCATGGGATGTTTCATTTTAAATTTTTTATGCCCCATTTAGTCAAAAAGTTTAAAATATTGTATTTAAAAAAGGGTTCACTATTAAAAGTTGATAAAAGTGCAATACTGAAAATGAATTTGTTCTTTCATTATATCTAGGAAACTCATAATATGGATTCTAAAATTATAAGGATTATATAAAGTTTAAAATTTAGATAATACTATTCATAACCTCTTTTGAATGGCTTTTTTTTTGTAAGTCATGGTGTGATTGAACTCGGTGTTGCGTGTAGTGCAAGTTATTGAATTATTTTGAAGAAATAACACACTATGAAATCTTGGGGTGTTACATTCTCCCCTCCTTCAATAAATTGCGTCCTCGCAATTTGAAATTGTTCTTCGAAAATAAAAGGTTGAAAATAGAAAATATATTTGTGGGAAAACCCACATTGGAAATTGGGTTACTAAAATTTAGTCTTAATATGAGGAAAAGTGAAATGAAAGGGTCACCACCAAATTATGATCTCGATTAGGAGAACATTGGTGGCAATTATAGACATATAATTGGAGGAAAAACGTAAATATTTATAGGTAGTGATTGAGTTCATCAATCACAAACAAGTATAAAATTGAGGTCCTTAAATTCATCAATCTATGATGATTTGAAATACCATCGGTTCAACAAAACATAGGGTATTATGATAACACATTTTTGACGTTTCAAAATATCTTAGTTGAAATCCCACATCGAAAAATGAATTAATGAGGCCTCTATTTAAAATAAAGAGTCGAAAGTATGATGTTTACCGAAAATAACACATACTAGGGTTCCATGTAGGGAAATATGGATATGGAAGAAAAATATAACCATCAATTATCTGATGGAGAGTGGTAGAGAACATGGCTATGAAAAGGCCAACAATCCCAAAGCCATAAATTAGTGATGATTTAAGGTACCATCTAGGAAAACATTTTTGTTCTAAGTTGCTTTTCTTAATATTGAGGAATTTATTTATGAGATTGGATAAGATCATAAGGAGATATACTTACTTTATAATTAGAGTTTTATCCATTAATAAATTTCTACCACAAACTCATCTTTCACTCTAAAAGATAATAGAATGTAAAAAAAAATTCTATTTACACTATTCGTATAGGGTTCCAAAATAAACGAGTTTATAATTTATCTACAAGATCTTTTAATAAAAACTACATTATTTAATCCAGGACATCTCGTGGGCTAGTGGTAGGTGATACACCCTTGTCTCCCTTTGGTTGCGGGTTCATGTCTCGCAGCCTTGCCGGACGCGACGGGTTGCCGCCCGACCTCCGGGTTTTCATTTTATGGCAATCCAAAATAATCCAAACTAGAACTATCCAAAATACTTCTGTCCAAACTCACAGTCCATCATTTATAAGGAAGGTAAACATAATATAGATCCTTTTTACCCCGTAATAGCATATGAATACCTTCATCATGTATTACCATATTCCTTATTGATTACATTCATGCTCCCTTATTCCATATAGAATGCTGGATTAATCCAAAAATGTTTTAAACCCCAACAATGATGGAATATACAAATCATTAATCAGTTCCAAGGTAGTCAATAATATCCAATATAATTTATCCAAAACAATCACATATTATTCCAAAATCACTACCTCATTATCAGAACTATATTATGATTTATCATTCTCTCAACCATATATTTTCCAAAAAATTATCCTTCTATTGAGTCACTTTTCTTTGTTCCACACAATCTCAAGTCATTAATGAAATAGTACTGCAGTACAATCCATATATACTCCATAATTATGATAACAAGTACATTGTTGATACAACACTCAATTGACATAATCAACATAAGAACTCTAATCATTCCTCTTCATATGTGGTAGTATCATAACTTGATTATTATCCAATAACATCATTTGCGGCATAGTCTGATGACTGGGACATAGGTTCGCGTAGTGTCCAAACTTCTTTCAAATGAAGCATTGTACATTTAAAACCATTTTCTTACCCTTGCAGTCACGTACTTTGTGCCCTTTTCCTCCACACTTATAACAAACTCCCATTCCTTTTAGGCATGTTCCAGGGTGTTTCTTTCCACAGTTACCACATATGGGAAAATTCTTCTTTTCCCTCTTCCCTTTATCCATCTTTCTCTCTTCCATCCTTTTCTTCTCTTGCTTCCCTTCAAATCCATAGGACTCAGTAAACTCTTCACTTATCTTATCAAAACATGATATTATTTCTTCATATGATGATAATACATGGGAGACTATTTCTATTATAAATTCTAGCTTAAGACCATGAAAGATATGATCCTTCCTTCTCTTTGGATCATGTGCATTTCTGGAGTTCTCATTCCTTCTACTGGGCGCCATTTCTAAACAATGGCATACACTAGATCGGTTTATGAATCAAAATACATAATCCCATACTTATAAAACACTTAACATAAATTGAAATATTTATGGATATAATTCATAATCATAAAAATGTCTCCTTTGAGGATGTATATACTCATAAACCCTTCATAATGATTTGTAAAGAAAATGAGAGTTATCCTAAGCATATCCCCCGGGAGTGTCGTAAACAATAGTGCATCAAGGCCCGTTGTCGTGCACCAGTTCCCGTTCGAGTCTAGCTCAAAGCAGTGTTTTCGGGTTTTACCCCTAGGTACATCTGTGCCAGATCCGCCTCTACCTGCTCGTATCCAGACAGGGATGTATTGCTCGAAAAACTCACAAAATCCCTATAATACCAAAATTCTAGGAAGTTCTTCTACACTAATCCTCAAAGTTCATCTTAGGTCAACGTGCTCTAATCAGAGTTTATCTAAATCTAGCTCCCAAGTTTTTTACTAAACTTCCTCTGATACCAATTGTAACGCCCCGACCCTAGTTACCCAGAGTTGGTGCATTATTACATAACATTGGCATGATCACAAGAAAGATCAATTCTCGAAAGATCGATTGGTTTAGTAGCCTTGGAAACACTAGAGATATTCATAAGTCTTACATTACATCATAAAATGAAAAACTAATACAACAACATATTGTCTCCATAATCCACACTCATATCCCCACATAATATCCCTGTAGGTAATTCATAATTTACTTCTTCACTTCCTGGGAGAAATAAAACATAGAAAAGGGGTGAGTTCAAATGCCCAGTAAGGATAACAATATAGCGGAAACTTTCATAAATAAGAATAAACATTTAAGTCAATGTATAACTAAAACAAAAGCCTTTCAAACATGAACTTTCAATATGGTACGACATAAATAAAATGAAATAATGCCATTTACTTATTCACATGGATATTCTACTAATCGAATAATCACATGCAAAAATCAATAACCACTTTCATAATGTTGGAATGCATAATACCAGACTATCATAACCACATAGTCAAGGCCTCGTGCCAAGACTACAAATAAGATTTTGTCAAGGCCTTGTGCCAAGACACTAGTTTGTCTCATGAGACCTACCGATGCATCGAGGAGCTATAGCGGGCTCCACCCGTCACATATTAAGTCCAATGCATTCCCATATGAAAAGGTTTAAACATAACATAAACATTCGTATTAAAACAAGCATACGAAATGTTATAAACTATGAATGTTATAAAAATAGCACATCCACAGTCAAACATATCACAAAACCTTCAATACAATATATAAGTTTTGTATCATAATAAATCAACTTCAAATAAGCGTAAAATCCATCAAAGGATGTTGACATAGATGAAATCAAAACACTTTTTAGAGAAATATCTCTTTCTATTTTTGAAATCATTTAAGAGCCATATAAAATAAAACATTTTCTTGAAAATATTCTTATAATCTTGTAAGGAAAGCTTTGAATATTTTATAACGGTGGAAAATAACCGCACCCGCCGTATAAGTTAAAAAAAACATTCTTACCTTAATTCTGTCGAAAAGGTTAAAAGGACCTTGTGTTGAAAACGACAGAAAGATTCCTCTTATAAAAAGTAAAACAAGGGTATAAATGACTTTAACCCATATTCTTGTAAAAATGTTTTGAAATACATTTTGAAGAAACATGGATGTGGATGATAACGAGATCCCAGTAGATTATTACGTATAAACAACCTCGGATAATGAAGAGATTGTGAAATAACCCTTACCAATTTGGTAACTTATGAAACATACAACCCATGAAAGAGGTATCATACAATGAATATGTAAATACACATAAATTAGAGTGTATTACATAAAGAATATAATTATGGTCAGTACATACACCACAGAAAAGGTGATGGTGGCAATATGGCATGAATCTCACAGGAATAAAGAGTGAGATGAAAACCCCTTACCTTGTACTTTTCCTTGGTTGGGGTAGGTTAACCTCCTGTATAATGGTGAAATAATTGTTATTAAATTATACAATAATCATATACATTAATATGATATCATATATGATCTTTTAATATTGATTTGATAATAATATCTTAGTATTATCGTTGTTTCAGATGTTAACTTACTTGTTTTCTTTTATATGTTTTGTTACGTAAGACATGTTTGTAAAGGATAGATTTTATATTATTCATATCCAGAATGATATCAAGTCCTTAAACATCATTTTTTAAATCATCAAATGATAATTATACTTGAATTGATACGATGGAGAATTAATCTCATCGCATTCGTGGAGACGGTAGTCCGTACGTACGCACGAGCGACAATATCATTCTTTTGATATTAAAATAATATATAAATGGATGGTATATCATAGATACAGAATCCTTAACATGTTATATTTATTATTTACATGAGTTACACATCATTATTATACCCATCCAAATAATATTATATTGAATAACAATTACAGCACGACGTGGAGACGGTAAGCCGTACGTACGCACGTATGGTGACATGTTATTCAAAGGGTGGATATAATACTGAATATGGTTGTACAATATTTATAATAACATCACAGTATATATATGATACTGGATTTATTATTTTAGAATTGTAACAACAAAGGAAGAAGAAGTGGAAAAAGAAATGAACTTAGAAAAGGGTGGTGAAATCATTACCTCTTCTTCAGGTTCTTCCTTTTGATTTGATCAAAAGGGCTCCTTAGGATGGCTTTCTGATCAAACTAAGGCCCCTAGGTTGTAGTTAGGGAAGTTGGGAGAGTATTTGGGCAGAGTTTGGCCAAACCAAAAGGCTTTGATGGTGTGAAGAAATGAGAAGGAGGAGTGCCCTTTTATAAGAGGGGTGAGGGGCACCTTTGGAAAAGCTAGAAATATTAATTTATAATAAATTCATATTCGGTTTCTAATGGATACAAAGTTGATTATTCAAAGGTTAAGGTGGGAATGGGTCGCAAACAACTCAACCAATATAATTTAGACAGGTTTGGGTACTTATATTAACCTTATCTTTAAGTATTAACTCTAAGTTAATTAGTTTCTCTTTTACAATGTCTCTTTGTATTTTTATATAATATGGTTAATAAACTTACTACATACATCCAAGAGACCCCCAAGTGGTCCATTAATGATGAAAATATCATGATATAAGTCTCTTGGCCGAACCTTAGATTTTTAGGAATTTAATATCAATTAATAATATAATATTTGTTTTAAGAACTCTTTTATGTCAATTTTGACACTATTCAATAGTTGATTTTTGTGAAACTCATAACAGATTGATTACTTAGAACAAAGTCAATTAAATCAATCCTAATATATCATATTATCCTATAAAATTAGTTTAATTCATTAAAAGTTTCATATTATATTTATTTGATTATTTATAATATCAATTATTTTAATTTTTCACTATTATAGTAATTACTGCATCATCATTGTGTCATAAATAAAATAAATTATTTAATGTCTAAAAATTATAAATAAAATATCATTATGTAGGAAATATTTTTATCTTTCTAATGAATATTTATAATCTAAAATCCAACATATATAACCCTATGTAACAATTGTTGTGCTAAAAGATATATGCTTGTGTCATTTTTGTATTCATTTTAACTTAATTAAAATAAAGTGTCATTATCACTTACAAGTGGATCCATGGGGTCCCAAAATCGACCCAAGGATGTCCATGGTCGACCATGTATCAACCAATAGGGTTAAGACACGTTTTAGGGTAATTTAGTATTATTATAATATTATTTTTTAACCCTTATTTACCGGATTTACCCTTAACCATGGTAAATAAAATATTTACCGCAGTAATTATTCAAAATGTCTAAAAATAAAAGTTACCTATTTACATAATTTGAACATCCTGATTACAAATATTGAATCCATTTTCCTAAATTCAAAACACAGAAGTGGCAGAAATTAATTTAAAATTAATTCCCGCTGTCAAAACAAAAAGCGTGTTTTTAAGAGATAATAACTATCAAAAGATTGACACTTGTTTATGTTCGGTTTAATTGTAAAATTATGTTCAATTACCAACATTATATTAAATGGTAAAAATATATTCTAAATATACTTTAAAACCACTCAAATTCATAATTTATCACTATTAATTATTTTGATTAAAAAAGTAGTTTTTAATTAAAATTTAGTAATTTTCACTATTCATCAAAATATGAAAGTTATCCGAAAAGTACCAAAATTTCACCTTAGGCTAAATTCGATATTCCGAATCCAGAAATGAAGTCCATTTTAAAATATAAAATATATATAATTTCGAAAAGTAGGTATTACTATTCATAATGGCTAGTTTGATTGGTTGTGGTGTGTGTTAAAACTCAAGGTTGCGTACAACACACGCTACTGTATTATTCAAAGAAAGCGTACCGTGGAAGCTTGGTATGTTTCATTTTAAATTTTTGATGTCCCCATTTAGTCAAAAAGTTTAAAATATTGTATTTAAAAAAGGGTTCACTATTAAAAGTTGATAAAAGTGCAATACTAAAAATGAATTTGTTCTTGCATTATATCTAGGAAACTCATAATATGGATTCTAAAATTATAAGGATTATATAAAGTTTAAAATTTAGATAATACTATTAATAACATCTTTTGAATGGATTTTTTTTGTAAGTCATGGTGTGATTGAACTCGGTGTTGTGTGTAGTGCAAGTTATTGAATTATTTTGATGAAATAACACACTATGAAATCTTGGGGTGTTACAGGTTCCAGAGAGCAGTGGACCGAGATGAGGATTGAGATGATTATTAGTTTCCTTTGTTTCTTTATTACTTTTGGACGATATATTGTGGATTCCAATGGTGCACCTGTTTTGGTAGTTTTCTTTGAAAATAATATCCTACATCATCCAATGTTTGTAATGATGATTCGTTGTTTATCTTATGAATCTTCCGCTATTTATTTCATATGTATGTTGTTTACTACTTCCCCTATTGTATTATTGTTTATTCTATTGTGTTACACTCTACCAATTAGGGAATATTTTCCCCACTATCAAACTATAGGCCCTTACTACAAGTCGAAAGCCTCTATCATTTTGGAAATGCGCTTTAGACCATGTGGATAACCAGGTAAGTGGAACTAGTTGAGTGGAATCCAATTTGGGACATTACGTATTCATTTTCTGATGTCTGAGATTCCAATGTATCCAATGGGTGCTAGTGTATAGAATGATCTGGGAGACTTCAGGTAGTTCTTGTATGTTTTCCCCAAAGAGGATGTGACACTACCCCTTCGACAAATCATTGAGTCATCATAGACTTGCAGCCCAATGCTAGCCCAATTTCATTGACACCTTATCAGATTTCACCATCTGAATTGTGGGAGTTGACGATTTAGATTGATGATTTGATGAAGAAATTATTCATTCGTCCTAGTTTGTCACCAAGGGGAGCTCTAGTTTTTTCACTGAGAATGTAGATGGTAGTTTCAGGTTTTGTATAGAATATCAGAGGTCTAATCAGGTGACAATGAAGAACTGTTACCCATTTTAAGGATCAATAATAATTTTGACCATGTGAGAGGGGTGAATTAGTTTTATATAAATGACACATGGTCTAGATATTAACAGATCAGAGTGAAGGAGGGTGATATACCAAATAATTATTTCAGATGAAGGTATGGGGACTAATAGATTAGAGTTACATCGTTCAGTGTTTCAAATACACTATCCATGTTCATAGGGCTCATGAACTCCATGATTCATTACTTCCTAGACTATTTCATTATGATATTCATAGATGATATATTAATCAACTCAAATTTATAAGAGGATCATGTCAATCATATTAGAGATTTCATGAAAGTTCTTTAGAACCACCATCTGTATGGGAAGTTATCCAAGTGTAAGGTTTCGACCTAATCTATCCATTTCCATAGACATGTGGTGTCCCAATAGGGTGAGGTTATTGACCCAAAAATAGTCAAACCACTAGTATCTTTGGAAGTACCTAAAAACATTGCAGAAGATCATAGCATCCTTAGTCTAAAAATCCATTATCGGAGGTATGTGCTTGTTTATGTTGAGTTAAAGCCGTGTTGACATATATGATAAGGAATGACCACCATTATGCATAGACTAAACAGTTCTCCGAATCATTCGGTTTCTTATGGGGGATATTGGTTAGTGTTCCAGTTCTTCAATTTTCCAATGAAGGGGTGATGTTTTTGGTGTTTTATGATTTCTTTTCGTCTATGCATAGGCTGAATTCTGATGTTGTAGAGGCCAGGGAACTCTTATGTGTCTACGAAACTTCTCCCCCATGAGAAAAACTATCCCAACCATGGTCTTGAGCTAGTAAAAGTTGTGTTTCACTAAATATTTTGTGACAATACCTCATTAGAGATAACATTGTGGTCTTCATTTATCTCAAGAGTTTTAGATATATCCTTTCCCAATGCAATCTGAATCTACAATAATGAATTTGGATAGAATTTCTTCTAGAATTTAATTTTGAGATCTCTTAGAACTCTAGAATGGGGAATTTCATGGATACTGAATTTATTAGAAAGTTAATAATGATGATTTTCTATAGTCTACAGATTCTTGTATAGTGATTATGTATTTTTAATCCACACAATTAAGTGAAAGGGTGAGTGGTGTTTGAGAATTTTTGTTTTAGATATTTATTCAGTATACTATAATAAAGTATGTGGATGAGTCATGGTGGGACACTTAGAGGTAGAGGTTTTGTGTGATAGTGTTGGCCGTGGTGATGCTTCAAAGGGATGGTCAGAGAATATTCAAAATTGGATTCTATTTCAAGGAAGGATATTAGTTTTTGAAGTAATGTGAAAGATGTTTATTCATGATTTCCATATATCAACTTTTATGGAACACTGGGTAATTTATAGTATGTACCATGGCCTGAGGCTAGAGTATTTGTGGCCCTGGATGAAATGTGAAATGGCAAAGTTTATAACAAGGTTCTTCTTTTTCTAGTTCGTAAAGAACAATCATCATATTCTGGGTTATTTTTTTGTGACACATGGATTTTCTTATGTGGAAATGGGTTGAAATATTGGCGTGTTTCTTTATAAGGTTACCCATAGCTAAGGGAATTTATAATAATATGTTGGTGATCATGGGTCAGATCATGAAATCAGCCATGTTTTTAGTGATCATGGAGTTGGGAACAATGGATGCTTTGGATTATATTTATATGGATGATGTGGTGATGTTTCGTGGTGTTTTGATGTCCATTTTCTGGAATTGAGATTCATGTTTTAAGTCATAAGTCTAGAGGTGATCTCAGCATACTTTTGGAACCAAGTTATGCCACAACACTACCTTCCACCCTTAGATGGATGGGAAGACTGAGCAGAAAATCAAGATGCTGGATGATATGATGTTGGAATGCATCTTCTACATTGGGTTTTATTGTGACCAACAACTTTCCTTGGTCGAACTTGATTCTTATAATAGCTATCACTCTTCCATTGTCCTGGAATGATTTGAATCATTTTACGGATGACCAAGTCATTCTCTATTGTGATAGACTGAGGTTGGGGAGGCAATAGTTCTTCATCATAAGGTTGTGTAGAGATAGTCATATAATTTTTAGAATGTTTTATGGATGTTTAATATATAAAAAGACTAGTAGAATTATTATGACGACTATAGGTGGATGCCCCTAGATTTCAAAGTTGGAGGCCATGTGTTCTTGAAGGTTCCCCTCAACATAGGAATGGGAGACTTGGGAAGGGGAGTAAGATATTTCCCTTGTCTGTAAGAACATTCATAATGTTGGGGAGAGTTGCCAAGGTGGTATAATAGTAGGAAATTCCACCAAGGTTGGGAAGGGTCCCCGATCTCTTCTATTTATCTTATCTCCATTAGTATCTTCACGATGATTCCCATATCATTGATTAGGGGGATTTAGTTATCGACGATGATATGACCACCATGGAGTATCGAGTGGATATCCACATCCATAGAGAAAAGGATCAACGATGATAGATGATTTTAATTGATTTTATACTATAGAGGCATTGTGTCCTAGATGGGAGTATTTGGGAGCATGAGAGGCAAAAGCGGACCCATTACTCAGAGTTGTTTTTATTTTTTTCCCTCACTATTTTATATGTAATGTGACATTAAGATCTAGTTGTTTTATAAAATGTATTGTTTTCCCTTGATGTGATGTGTGATGGGTGATGTGTGATAATGTTCCTACATGAGAAAAAAAGGAAGATGTGATTCCTAATCAAGATGATTTTTATTCGAATGCGATTAAACATATGCGAGAGAGTCAGCGCCACCTACATTGGATAATATCTTTACACGTAGGATGGAATTTACATGATACAATGTCTTTAATATTAATGTTTTCTATATGTTATATGATTTTGGTTTCACATGTTTGATTTGTGGAAGTATTTCAATTGTAATGATATCCTTGAAAGGTATCATGAGGGATGATTGTTCAGACCCTTACTCTATTTTCTTCTGGGTTTTTTTGAATTCTTATGGGGGAGAATAGATTGTGAGGTATCAGATGTAGTTTCTTGGAAATTTTGGACTTTTTCTTTTTTGAAAATATAATTTTTATGTTTCTGAGGTTATTTAGGGGTGTTTTGGGAAATGTGACTCATTTCAATTGCATACAATTTCCAATAGTTTACCATTTTTCCAGAATATTCAATTTTTTCTAGTATTTCCCTTTTTACATATTTTATGATGATAAATGAGTTTAATAAAATAAGTTATGAATTTTAAATATTTTTTAATTTTTACCAATAATATCATTACTATTCTAGAAGGTAGGGATCCTTCTAAATGATAAAACCATTTGGGTTTGAAGATATCTTCCATTAATGGAGATTTAAAGTTGTGTCTAATTCTGAGCATTTATGATATAAACATTCTAAATCAAATAATCATCCTTTACTATTTAGATCTAGAATTATCTTGAGCTCATAATCCCCAAGTCCTTGTTCCTTGTTGTTGAGTGACATTGTCACTACTGTTGGTTCATGTTTCCCTAGAGAGAATCATTCTATATCTGCGACCCTATTTTTGGTCCAACAATGTCTAGTGGATCATCATTCATCCAGGAAGGATTTCATTTTCTTTCATAATTTTTTATCATGTGGTATAGGTATATAAATTTTCAACCTTATGGATATTTTTTATTCCATATTAATAAATATAATATAATTTTCTTAAAATCAATATAATGGGGATGTGAAATATTATGAATGATCTTATAGATTTTATTAATTTTTATTGTTTTGATGTTATGAATTTCATATGTTAAATAGATCATAGAAAATTATCCTCATTGGTGGTCCATTCTTTTGGTTATGATGATGTGAACTATAGAATGAATGTTTTGTGGCTGTTAAAGTCAATTATTATGAGTTTATCTAACCATGTACATTTAGTTTATAAAATAGATTCCACAAGATCATATGACCTATGTGATAACACCCTTAATCAATAATGTTGATTGTAATAAGGGATTCCTTGATAAATCAGAAAAGATGTCTTAATATAGTATGTTTTTTATCGTATTTTTTTTCCATAGTTGTGTGTTGTTGGATTCCATTCCCTATAACTCTGTCTTCCTTGCTCCCACTTCTTGGAAATAGTGGCCCAGGTGTCTTCGAGTGAGTGTTTATGTGTTGTCCCTTGTATCGTCAGGTGATGTCGTGAGGTGTGGTTCCAAGTATATTCGCAATGAGTTCAGGAATCATCGATGTAATGCCCCGACCCTAGTTACCTAGAGTCGGTGCGTTATTTTAATACATTGGCATGATTACAATGAATCATGTCCCAAAAAGACCGATCAGTTTAGATGTCATGGAAAATAGATTACATAGATGGATGCTACATTACACTTTAGAAAATAAAACACAACCTAAATGATCATTTGAGAATTCCATTAATCCCCTAGATTAACCCTTCTTATCAATCATAATACACTTCTTGGAATCCTGAGAAAATTAAAAAATAGAAAGGGGTGAGCTCAGATGCTCAGTAAAGATGATCATATAGAAGAAACATTCACAAATAAGAATAAATATTTAAGGCAATGTATAAGACTAAAACAAAATCCATTTTAAACATAAACTTCAGCATAATATGTCAATGATACAATAAAATAATTCCATTTACTTATTCACATGGATATTCTACTAGTCGAATAGTCACATGCAATATCAATAGCCACTTTCATAATGATGGAATGCATAATGCCAGACAATCAAAACCAATAGTCAAGGACTTATGACAAGAATACAAATAATATTTTGTCAAGGAATTCTTCCAAGACACTAGTTTGTCTCATGAGACCTACTGATGCATCGACAAGCTATACCGGGCTCCACCCGTCACTTACTAAGTCCAATGTATTCCTCATATGAAATGGCTTGGACATAACATAATCATTCGCATTAAAACTGTCTTAGGAAATGTCAATACATTACCCATAAACCATTAATGGTATAAAAATAACACATCCACGGTCAAAAATATCACAAAAACATCAATACAATAAAGAAGATTTGTATCATAATAAATCAACTTCAAACAAGTTTAAAATCCATTAAAGGATTTTGACGTAGATGAAAATGATTTGTAATACTCTTTGAAGGAAATATCCATTTTTCATGAAAACATTTAAAAGCTACACAATTTAAAAAGGAATAAATTTAAATAAATATTTGAATAAAAGTGTCCCATACCACTATGAAACTTTTGAATGCAATTAACATTTTAAAACATTCAAGTCCATTTAAATAAATCCTTAAAACCATTTTGAAAACATGGAAATTAATGAGAATGGTTTGGAAGAATAAATCATTAAAACATTTAAAATGATGTTTTAGTAAAAAGTACCTTAAAAGAATAGATTAAAAAAGTATTTTATGAAACATGTACATTGATAATAAATATGTCCCAAATGAAACTTATGTAAAAACAACCACGGATAATTAAGAGATTGTGAAATTAACCCTTAACAATTAGGTAACTTATGAAACATACACCCTATGAAAGAAATATCATACAATGAATATGTAAATACACATAAATTAATGTTTATTACACAATGAATACAATTATGGTTAGTACATATGTAACAGCCCAAGATTTTATAAAAAAAAATATTCTTTTTAATTTTATTAATGTCTTGTGTTGTACGCTACACCAAAAGGAGCTTGCACAACACACATCCTTGACTTGACTTGCATTACACGCAATCACGACCTTCCTCGATAGCGTGTGTAGCACGCAATACCGAGTTTCACTAAACAACGATATGCTATAAAAATATTATTAAAACTAGCCGTTATGAATAGTAATAACCACTTTTTGAAATCCAGTAAATCTTATTTTTCAAAATGAACTTTATTTTTGGATTCGGAGTATCGAATTTAGCCTAAGGTGAAATTTTGGTACTTTTCGGATAACTTTCATATTTTGATGAATAGTGAAAATGACTAAATTTTAATTAAAAACAGCTTTTTTAATCGAAATAAATAATAATGATAAATTATTAATTTGAGTGATTTTAAAGTATATTTAGAATATATTTTTACAATTCAATACAATGTTGGTCATTGGATGTAGTTTCACATTTAAACTAGACATAAACAAGTGTCAATCTTTTGATAGATATTGTTTCTTAAAAAACACGCTATTTGTTTTAACAGCGGGATTTAATTATAAAATTAATTAATGCAACTTTTATGTTATGAATTTGGTAAAATAGACTTCATTTTTTGAATTCGGAATATGAAATATAGCTTGGGATGAAATTTTGGCATTATTCTGAAAAACATCAATTTTTGATGAATAGTGAAACTACTAAGTGGTAGGTTAAAAACTGAATTTTGCATAAAACTTAATTTTACCGCTTCTGTGAATAGAATTTCGAAAATCCAAGAGACACGGTTAATATCAAGGACTAAAATGTGGTTCAATGAGATGAAAATAATTTTTTGGTGAATAGTAACTTTTTACTTTTTTTACCACGGTTAATAGTAAATAGGGTAACTAAGGGTAAATATGATATTAATATTACCCTAACACATGTCCTAATTCTATTGGACAAGTGTAATTCGACCAAAAACAAACTTAGGAATAAAATATGACTATTTAGGCCCACTTGGATTAGATTAGGACATTTATTATTAATTTATTTAAAGAAGGGTTAAAATAGTTAAAATCAAAGTTTAATAAGTAAATCATTTTTACTATGGGGTTATACATAAGATAAATTCAACTATAAATATTCATTAGAAAGATAAAAAGATTTCCTACATGATGGTATTTTATTTGTAATTTTTAGACATCATATAATATAATTTATTTATGACACAAAGATGATGCAGTAATTATCTTATTAATGAAATATTGACATAATTGATAATATAAATACCCAAATAATTGTAATTTAAGACTTTTTATGAATTCCACTAATTTTCTAGGTTACTATGATATATTAGAGTTGATTTAATCAACTTGGTTCGAACATATAATTCTGTTATGACTTTCACAAAAAATCATATATCAAATAGTGTCAAAATTGACACAAAATAGTTTTTAAATCAAATATTATATTATTAATTGATATTTTATTCCTAAAAATCTAAGGTTCATCCAAATGACTTAGATCAGGATATATGTATTAATAATATACAATTTGGGATTCTTTTGGCATGTTATAGTAAGTTTATTAACCATATAGTGAAAGAAAACAAAAAGACACGGTAAAAGTTAAATTACTTAACTTAGAGTTAAATATAATTGATAAGGTTAAAATAATACCCTAAACTTGTCTAAATCCTATTGGTTGATAGGATTTCGACCCATCCCCACTTTAGCTTCGAAATAAGACCCTTTGGAACCATTATAAACCGATTTTGACTTTAATATAAAATAATATTTTGAGATATTCCTAAGGTGCCCCTCTCCTCCCCTATAAAAGGACACCTCCTCCCCCTCCTCCTCACACCAATTTGAGCTCTCAAGCTCGGCCAACCCCTGTCAAAATCTCTTCTCCACTTCCCTAGCAACATCCTAGAGGTTCTGGTCTTCCTCAAAGACCAATTTTAGTTCCCTAAGAGGAGGTCTCCAAAAGGCGCTTCAAAGAAGAGGTAATTACCGTTACCAATTCTTTCATCTTTATTTCTTCTTCCACTTCTTCTTCTTAGGTTGTTTCATTATGAAGTAATAACATCAGTATCACTCATATACTGATATGTTATTATAAGTATGAAACAACCCTATTTCACCATCTATCCATCCTACGGAAAAAGAAATCACCGCGCGTCCGTACGTACGGAATACCGTCTCCACGCCGTGGTGTAATCTATTTTCCACCACCACCTTACATGGATGGGTATAATGGTGTAAAGAATAACTATACATAGTTATTACAACATCATATTGATTCTGATATATTGTATAATCCACTCCAATTCAGTTCAATATTTATTGAAATAATATCATCGCTCGTGCGTACGTACGGACTACCGTCTCCACGACGCGATGAAATTCATTCTCCATGTTAACCATTTAAGAATGATTATAAAGTATATATAAGAAATAATAATGAAATATATGAAATTATAAAGCTACTGGATTTATGTATATATATATATATATGTATGTCATCTACTTACTTCCATTTCAAGACAATATGGAAAGGAAAACAGCGTTCATGCGTACGTACGGACTACCGTCTCCATGAACGGTGTTTTTCATTTTATTTATCTACCTATTATATATATATATACTGAATATATATGATATATAAATCATATTTTATATTCTGGAAGTAAGTAAATCATGATATAAGTAATAATGATGTCAAGAACAACAAGTCAAAACACCTACGATAAATGAAACGATTTTACCCAAACCGCTTCTTTAACATGGAATTTACAAAAGAACGGGTAATATAATGTCATAAGTGAACCATATATGATATCATAACAATGAATATGATTCTGTAATAAGTCAATAACATTATTTAAACCATTATACAGGAGCTTCGGACACGAACAAAGCAAATCGGACCTAAGGTAAGGGAAATATCACAATCTCATTTTTATCCGAGATTGTTTATTCGTAAGTATTTACTGGGGTGTATTTTATCATCCAAATCCATGTTTCATCAATATGTAATATTATTTCCATCCACCTAAAATTGTTTAAATCCATTTTTACCCTTTGGTGAGTTTTTAGTAATATGTATGAAAGGAATCTTTTGTCGTTTTTCGTACGAGGTACTTTTTGACTTTTCCGACAAAAGTACGAAGAATGTTTTTTTTAACTTATACGGCACGAACAGATTTTTACGGTTTTATAAAGCCTTATTTTCATGAACCTTCCTCCAAAATATTTCATGACTATTTTTAATAAAATCGCTTTCTTTTAAAATTGCATGATGTTTTGTGAAAAGAAATTGATTTTGAAGAAGAAAGGATATTTTCCTCAAGAATTCATTTCAAGTGTTTTATCAAATTTATTTTCCATCTAAGATAATAAAGTGTTCTGTTTCTATCCATATTTTTACATTGATTTGACTATGTTGTGATGGAATTATGTTTATGAATTCCTTTATCTTATATGAATGGTTTTATGATGTCATGTTGTTTTAAGAATCCCATTTTTATTACATGGGTTATGAAATGATGTATGATTTATGATTTTGTGGAACACATAAGAAATGATTAATTATAAGATGGGTGGGACCTATATCTCCCTCCAATGCATTGGGTAAAGATTTTATATCTCATGAGATAGACATGGCTGGAATGGTAGGTTATACCGGTTCAGTGAAACAGGACTGAAATGAGGATTACTCGATTCAGAAAGGGACTTTGTCCACTAAGATAGTCTTGGCAATGAGTCTTGACTAACAAGAAATGATTCTCTATGATTATGTGTGTATGCCACAAAGTTTCATGTTTTAAGTTATGATTATTGGGATTACATTTCACTTCTATGATTTATCCCATGTTATGAAATTATGATCTCTTTTGCAGGTTAAGATTTCCAAAAGCTATGTTCTTATGTATATGATGTGATTGATATTTCTTTTGTTTACCCTTACTGAGCATTTGAGCTCACCCTTTTATGTTTTCTTTTCCCCAGGATATAAAGAAAGGTTTTAGGTTAAAAAAAGGGATGACCTTTATGGGAGATATTGAAGAACTTTCACCACGATTAGAAGATTACGTTCCGAGTTTCCAAAGACACTAAACTATTACGATCCTTTAGTGTGTGTTTTTGTTATGTATTAAGTATTCCGCAAATGTAATGTAATGTCCATTTACGTCAGGATACGGGTCTCTACAGTTGGTATCAGAGGAAAGGTTTAGTCAACCTTTGGAAACTAGGATGCGAAAACGTTAGTGAGATCCCTAGAGATATTTCTAAGGTATGTCTAGGGATGCCCCTAAAGATAAGTATACGTATAGGATATAGTTCTAGAACTATGGTAACGATATTAGATTAAACCAAAGATGATAGATATTTAAGTTACTCCCCCTTTATTACGATTTTTTCCTCTCACACTATTCTTTTGGGGTTTTAGACGATGGCTGGAACCCGTAGGAACCGTGTTAATGCGGAATGTGATGTGAAATGCAATGATTGTTCCCCTGAGCAACCAAACGATATAGGAGCTGGAATGCAAAGTCTTGTAGCCATGCTCACACAACTTTCTCAAGCTATGAATCATGCAGGACTTCCAAACGAGCAAAGGAAGGAGAAACATTCTGTTGAATCCTTCAAGAGGCAGCGTCCACCTTCTTTCAGTGGGTCTACTGATCCATTAGTTGCTGAACAATGGATTAGTACTACTGAAAAGATATTTTCAGTTCTTCAATGTTCTGAACATGATAAAGTCATCCTAGCAGTGTATCGTTTGGAAGGAGATGCTGATCAATGGTGGAATCTTATTAAGAATACAAGGCAAAGGGATGAAATTGAGTCTATGGAATGGGACGAGTTCAAGAACTTATTTTTCAATAAGTACTTCCCTCGTATTCTTCGAACAAAGATGGAGAAAGAGTTTCTTGAACTGAAGCAAAGGGACGATGAATCTGTTGGTACCTATGAAGCAAATTTTACAAGACGTGCAAGGTATGCTTCTGGAATTATCATCCAACCTGAAAGTAAAGTTGATCGATTTTTCAGTGGCTTAAAACCAAGTCTTCGAAGGGCATTAGCTATAAGAGACTTCAGTAGCTATGAAGAAATTGTGCGTTGTGCTATCAAGGTAGAAATGGAAGTTGGTGTTACATATCCATCTCATGGTTTTGACAAGAAACGAAAGATGGAGTTCAAGGATAAATCTCAGAATAATGGTGAAAAGAAGATGAATGTTTCCTTATGCACAAAGTGTGGAAAGAAGCATGGTGGAGATTGTCTTAAAGGGACAAGAAAATGTTTTAAGTGTGGAAAAGAAGGTCATCGAGCAGCTGAGTGTCGAAGTAATGGAAAAAGGGTTTCTAATGATGTGAATAAAGCAAACACTGCAGAGAACGCACCGCCAACACTTCAATGCTTCAAGTGCAAGGAAATGGGGCATTATGCTAATAATTGCCCTAATCCAAGGGTTAGTGATGATCAACATGAGCAACCACTGAAGGCAAAGGACAAAGGGAAATCACATGCGATCACTATTGACAATATTGAATATGACAACGATGTGGTGGAATGATTAAGTGTTTATGTAATGGGATTCCAAAATAATGTTGTATCATTGAGTATTGCAATATTTATTGATGTGGTATTCAAAGTGATTGAGATATTTTTTGGAAATAAGATGATATGCGCATAATGAAGACGAGAAAATGAAATGTTTAATAGTATTCATGAGCTCATGATTGATATAAGGACTAAGTGATATCATGGTTTGAGTATATAGAATTTTGAGGATTTTGGTATATGGAAAGTGTTAACTTTTAACTGCACTCACTAAGGTATTCAAGAGAATACACGATTAAGGACTTTGAATGTTTGGAATGTGACCAACAAGACATATCTTATGTGGGGATCAACGACAGTATTAAATCTCTGGTAATCGTTGTCACTATATTATGAGAGTGGACTGCAGTATTATGTATAAGCCTAAAGATTAGACTGGATTATGTTGGACATAAGTTAGTATTGTTTAAGGATAGAAGATTTTCGATATTATAGTGACGTAGTTTTAGAAAAAGGACAACCTGCAGGACGGGCGACAGCCCATCGCTTCGGACAAGGCTGTAGGAATCGAACCCACAACTGAAGTGCAACTGGCCTTTATCGCCTACCACTGACCTACAGGAAGTCCCTGTTTAGTAGAAACTAGTTTTATTATATTAAGCAGTATGATATATTAAGTATAAGTCCATTTTAGGAACCATATATGATTAATCCCACTATAGATCGACTTATGTATATAAATTTTGCTAACCTTTTGAGACAGATGGAATGACCCGTCATTCTATCACATGATCTGCTAACACTTCACGAATAAAAAATTCAACTTCATTTATTTATGAGATGAAGTGGAAATTGTTAAAGGGCACAAACAATAGTGAGATTGTAACAAAATAAAGTAAGTATTTATTCTAATTCAAATTCTTTAACTTTAGGGAAATAATCTTGAAAACCAAAAATGTTGTCCTAGTTCTCTTATACCTGATGAATCAGATGGTACCTTAGATCGTCACAAATTTATGGATTTGTGATTACTGGCTTTTCCATAGCCATGTTCTCTACCACTCTCCATCAGAACATGATGGTTAGATTTCTCTTCCATATCCATATTTTCACCTATGTGGAAACCGAGTGATTAGTTTATTTGGGTAATCGTTACATTTCATACTTTAGTTTTTAAAGCCAAGTTTTGGTATTCCTTTTTACGATGTGGGTTTCTATTAAAGAAACTTTCAAATAGTAAACCATTTATAACCCCGACGAATTTCGAGGGCGAAATTCATTTTAAGGGGGGTAGAATGTAACAGCCCAAGATTTTATTAAAAAAATATTCTTTTTAATTTTATTAATGTCTTGTGTTGTACGCTACACCAAAAGGAGCTTGCACAACACACATCCTTGACTTGACTTGCATTACACGCAATCACGACCTTCCTCGATAGCGTGTGTAGTACGCAATACCGAGTTTCACTAAACAACGATATGCTATAAAAATATTATTAAAACTAGCCGTTATGAATAGTAATAACCACTTTTTGAAATCCAGTAAATCTTATTTTTCAAAATGAACTTTATTTTTGGATTCGGAGTATCGAATTTAGCCTAAGGTGAAATTTTGGTACTTTTCGGATAACTTTCATATTTTGATGAATAGTGAAAATGACTAAATTTTAATTAAAAACAACTTTTTTAATCGAAATAATTAATAATGATAAATTATTAATTTGAGTGATTTTAAAGTATATTTAGAATATATTTTTACAATTAAATACAATGTTGGTCATTGGATGTAGTTTCACATTTAAACTAGACATAAACAAGTGTCAATCTTTTGATAGATATTGTTTCTTAAAAAACACGCTATTTGTTTTAACAGCGGGATTTAATTATAAAATTAATTAATGCAACTTTTATGTTATGAATTTGGTAAAATAGACTTCATTTTTTGAATTCGGAATATGAAATATAGCTTGGGATGAAATTTTGGCATTGTTCTGAAAAACATCAATTTTTGATGAATAGTGAAACTACTAAGTGGTAGGTTAAAAACTGAATTTTGCATAAAACTTAATTTTACCGCTTCTGTGAATAGAATTTCGAAAATCCGAGAGACACGGTTGATATCAAGGACTAAAATGTGGTTCAATGAGATGAAAATAATTTTTTGGTGAATAGTAACTTTTTACTTTTTTTACCACGGTTAATAGTAAATAGGGTAACTAAGGGTAAATATGATATTAATATTACCCTAACACATGTCCTAATTCTATTGGACAAGTGTAATTCGACCAAAAACAAACTTAGGAATAAAATATGACCATTTAGGCCCACTTGGATTAGATTAGGACATTTATTATTAATTTATTTAAAGAAGGGTTAAAATAGTTAAAATCAAAGTTTAATAAGTAAATCATTTTTAATATGGGGTTATACATAAGATAAATTCGACTATAAATATTCATTAGAAAGCTAAAACGATTTCCTACATGATGGTATTTTATTTGTAATTTTTAGACATCACATAATATAATTTATTTATGACACAAAGATGATGCAGTAATTATCTTATTAATGAAATATTGACATAATTGACAATATAAATACCAAAATAAATGTAATTTAAGACTTTTTATGAATTCCACTAATTTTCTAGGTTACTATGATATATTAGTGTTGATTTAATCAACTTGGTTCGAACATATAATTCTGTTATGACTTTCACAAAAAATCATATATCAAATAGTGTCAAAATTGACATAAAATAGTTTTTAAATCAAATATTATATTATTAATTGATATTTTATTCCTAAAAATCTAAGGTTCAGCCAAATGACTTAGATCAGGATATATGTATTAATAATATACAATTTAGGGTTCGTTTGGCATGTTATAGTAAGTTTATTAACCATATAGTGAAAGAAAACAAAAAGACACGGTAAAAGTTAAATTACTTAACTTAGAGTTAAATCTAATTGATAAGGTTAAAATAATACCCTAAACTTGTCTAAATCCTATTGGTTGATAGGATTTCGACCCATCCCCACTTTAGCTTCGAAATAAGACCCTTTGGAACCATTATAAACCGATTTTGACTTTAATATAAAATAATATTTTGAGATATTCCTAAGGTGCCCCTCTCCTCCCCTATAAAAGGACACCTCCTCCCCCTCCTCCTCACACCAATTTGAGCTCTCAAGCTCGGCCAACCCCTGCCAAAATCTCTTCTCCACTTCCCTAGCAACATCCTAGAGGTTCTGGTCTTCCTCAAAGACCAATTTTAGTTCCCTAAGAGGAGGTCTCCAAAAGGCGCTTCAAAGAAGAGGTAATTACCGTTACCAATTCTTTCATCTTTATTTCTTCTTCCACTTCTTCTTCTTAGGTTGTTTCATTATGAAGTAATAACATCAGTATCACTCATATACTGATATGTTATTATAAGTATGAAACAACCCTATTTCACCATCTATCCATCCTACGGAAAAAGAAATCACCGCGCGTGCGTACGTACGGAATACCGTCTCCACGCCGTGGTGTAATCTATTTTCCACCACCACCTTACATGGATGGGTATAATGGTGTAAAGAATAACTATACATAGTTATTACAACATCATATTGATTCTGATATATTGTATAATCCACTCCAATTCAGTTCAATATTTATGGAAATAATATCATCGCTCGTGCGTACGTACGGACTACCGTCTCCACGACGCGATGAAATTCATTCTCCATGTTAACCATTTAAGAATGATTATAAAGTATATATAAGAAATAATAATGAAATATATGACATTATAAAGCTACTGGATTTATGTATATATATATATATATATATATGTATGTCATCTACTTACTTCCATTTCAAGACAATATGGAAAGGAAAACAGCGTTCATGCGTACGTACGGACTACCGTCTCCATGAACGGTGTTTTTCATTTTATTTATCTACCTATTATATATATATATACTGAATATATATGATATATAAATCATATTTTATATTCTGGAAGTAAGTAAATCATGATATAAGTAATAATGATGTCAAGAACAACAAGTCAAAACACCTACGATAAATGAAACGATTTTACCCAAAACGCTTCTTTAACATGGAATTTACAAAAGAACGGGTAATATAATGTCATAAGTGAACCATATATGATATCATAACAATTAATATGATTCTGTAATAAGTCAATAACATTATTTAAACCATTATACAGGAGCTTCGGACACGAACAAAGCAAATCGGACCTAAGGTAAGGGAAATATCACAATCTCATTTTTATCCGAGATTGTTTATTCGTAAGTATTTACTGGGGTGTATTTTATCATCCACATCCATGTTTCATCAATATGTAATATTATTTCCATCCACCTAAAATTGTTTAAATCCATTTTTACCCTTTGGTGAGTTTTTAGTAATATGTATGAAAGGAATCTTTTGTCGTTTTTCGTACGAGGTACTTTTTGACTTTTCCGACAAATGTACGAAGAATGTTTTTTTTAACTTATACGGCACGAACAGATTTTTACGGTTTTATAAAGCCTTATTTTCATGAACCTTCCTCCAAAATATTTCATGACTATTTTTAATAAAATCGCTTTCTTTTAAAATTGCATGATGTTTTGTGAAAAGAAATTGATTTTGAAGAAGAAAGGATATTTTCCTCAAGAATTCATTTCAAGTGTTTTATCAAATTTATTTTCCATCTAAGGTAATAAAGTGTTCTGTTTCTATCCATATTTTTACATTGATTTGACTATGTTGTGATGGAATTATGTTTATGAATTCCTTTATCTTATATGAATGGTTTTATGATGTCATGTTGTTTTAAGAATCCCATTTTTATTACATGGGTTATGAAATGATGTATGATTTATGATTTTGTGGCACACATAAGAAAGGATTCATTATAAGATGGGTGGGACCTATATCTCCCTCCAATGCATTGGGTAAAGATTTTATATCTCATGAGATAGACATGGCTGGAATGGTAGGTTATACCGGTTCAGTGAAACAGGACTGAAACGAGGATTACTCGATTCAGAAAGGGACTTTGTCCACTAAGATAGTCTTGGCAATGAGTCTTGACTAACAAGAAATGATTCTCTATGATTATGTGTGTATGCCACAAAGTTTCATGTTTTAAGTTATGATTATTGGGATTACATTTCACTTCTATGATTTATCCCATGTTATGAAATTATGATCTCTTTTGCAGGTTAAGATTTCCAAAAGCTATGTTCTTATGTATATGATGTGATTGATATTTATTTTGTTTACCCTTACTGAGCATTTGATCTCACCCTTTTATGTTTTCTTTTCCCCAGGATATAAAGAAAGGTTTTAGGTAAAAAAAAGGGATGACCTTTATGGGAGATATTGAAGAACTTTCACCACGATTAGAAGATTACGTTCCGAGTTTCCAAAGACACTAAACTATTACGATCCTTTAGTGTGTGTTTTTGTTATGTATTAAGTATTCCACAAATGTAATGTAATGACCATGTACGTCAGGATACGGGTCTCTACAACATACACCACACAAATGGTAATAATGTTAATATGGCATGAATCTCACAGGAATAAGTAGTGAGATGAAAACCCCTTACCTTGCACTTTCCTTTAGTCGAGGGTAAATTTAACCTATTTTATGAAGATCGTATTATGTTATTAAAGTATAACAGAACCATATTAGTATTTATGATATCATACATGATTCGTTAATGACTTTATAATAGCCATTAAATAATAATTTACATGTTAAATTAACATTTCGGGTAATAATCGCTTTCTTTATCGTATGTGTTTTAACATGTTAATCTTGATTGTATCACTTAGACCAAGATTTAAATACTTCCAGATTATAATACATGATTTATATATCATATATGTTCAGAATATAGATATTTATAATACACATATATATGAAATTAAAAACACCTTTTACAGAGATGGTAGTCCGTACGTACGCATAAACACAGTTTCCATTTTCATACCGTATTGAACAGAAATAAGTGAAAAAGATATATGAAAGTACACACATATATAAACATATATAAATATATATATCTCTAGTAGAATTATTATATAATATATTACATACTTATTGGTAATATATATTTTTATAATCGTCGATGAATGGTGAATGTGGAAATGAATCTCATCATGTCATGGAGACGGTAATCCGTACGTAAGCACGAGCGACAATAAAATTTCCATAAAGGTGTGGAATTGGATGGTATATTAATTTTACGGAGACATTATAATGTTATTTTCATTTTTTATATACATATTACTCATCATTATATCCTTCCAAATAACATAGTGTTGAATAACAAATTACACCACAACGTGGAGACGGTAAGTCGTACGTACGCACGCGTGCTGCCATTATCATTCATAAGATGGATAGAATAATGAATACATTTGTTACATAATTATAATAACATAAAATTATATATAATATAATGGAGTTATTATTTTATAATGGAAACCAAAAATAGAAAGGATGTGCAAGAAGAAAAGAACTTGAAAGAGGTGGTGAGATATTTACCTCCTCATCGGGTTCTTCCTTTTGATTTGATCAAAAGGGATCCTTAGGTTGGCTTTCTGACTAAAGGAATGACACTAGGGTGAAGGGAGGATAGTTGATAGGGTATTTGGGATGAGTTTGGGCGAACCAAAAGGATTTTAAGGTATAAATGTGAGAGATGGGTAAGTTCCATTTTATAAGATGGGTGAGGGGAACCTTTGGAAAAACTTAAAATATTATTTTATAATAAATTCATATTCTGTTTATAATGGCTCCAAAGTAACTTATATCGAGTCTAGGGTGTGGATGGGTCGAAATCATCTCAGCCAACAGGTTTTAGAAAAGTTTATGTTACCATTTTAACCTTATCATTTATATTAAACAATAAGTTTAAACAAATTAACTTTTAACATGTCTTCTTTTATTCTTACACTATATGGTTAATAAACATACTATATACTGCCAATTGAACCCCAATTGGTTTATTAATTTCATATAAATTATTATATAAGTATTTTGGACGATATTTCAATTTTGAGGACCATTATATCAATTAATAATATAATATTTGTTTTAAAAACTATATATTTTATATCAATTTTGACACAATTTGCTATATGTTTTTTGTTAAAATAATAACAGCATGATTAAATCAAATAAAATAAATTGAATAAATTTTAACATGTCATATTCACCTATAAAATTCGTCTATGTCATAAAAAATTAGAAATTATATTAATTTTAATGTTTATAAAAGATATATTGGATTCTTTCGTTAATAATGTAATTATTCTATCATCATTGTGTCGTTAATAAATTTAATTATTTAATATCTAAAAATTATAAATAAAATACTATTATTTATGAAATATTTTTATCTTTCTAATTAATATTTATAGTCTAATTTAACATATGTATAACCCTATATTAAAAATGGTTTAGTTATTAAACATTGATTTTAACTCTTTTAACTCTTCTTTAAATAAAATAATAATAAATGTGTTAATCTAATCCAAGTGGACCTAAAGAAACATATTTTATTCCTAAGGATTTTTTGGTCGAATAACACTTATCCAATAGAATTAGGACATGTGTTAGTGTAATCATAAAATCATTTTTACCCTTAATTACCCTATTTACTTTTAACTGTGGTAAATAAAAGTAAAAAGTTTCTATTCACCAAAAATTATTTTTATATTATTAATCCACATTTTTCTTAATGATATCTACCATGTCTCTAGGATTTTTTAAACTCCACTCATAGATGCGGTAAAATTATGTTTTATGTGAATTGGAAAATTCTCATAAGAGGTGGGTAAAAGACGGTGAAAAGTTCTAAAAACATTTTATATATCTAAAATTATTATGAATTGATTTCAATGAATTAAATTGAAATTATATATATATTATGTATCTATTTTTATTTAATATTAATTTTTAAAAAATAAATATTTAGTTTTAAAAAAATCGCTTTTAAATGATAACTCAGTGTTTTTTCACTATTCATCAAAAATTCAACGTTTTCAGAAAAAAAAACCAAAAAATCACCCTAGGATAATTTAGATATTCTGAATCCAAAAATGAAGTCTATTTTACCCCAAATTACAAACATATAAGTTTCATAAATTTATTTAAAATTAAATCTCGTTGTCAAAACAAATAGTGTGCTTTTAAGAAACAATAACTATCAAAAGATTGACACTTGTTTATGTATAATTTCATTTTCAAATTAATTCCAATGACAAAAGTTGGATTAAAGTTTAATAATATAATATAATTATACTTCCAAAACATTAAAATGTATACTCCAACTCTAAAAATTATTTTGATTAAAAAAGTTGTTTTCAGTTAGAATATAGTGTTTTTCACAATTCACCCAAATAAGAAAGTTATCAGAAAACCACCAAAAATTTATTGAAATTAATTCATATGTCTCGATTCTATAAAATAAGGTTATTATGTCAAAATGAATATTTAAAAGTTTCAAATATTGGATTTAAAAAGGGTTCACCATTAAATGGCGATAAAATTGCATTTTTTTAAAAATATTTCATTTATCTGAACAAAATGTATTTGTTCTTACATTATGTCTAAGCAACTAATAATATGGATTCTAAAATTATAAGGATTATATAAGTTCAAAATTCAGTTACTACTATTCATAACCGCTTTTGAATGGCTAGTTTGGTATGTAATGGTGCGCTTGAACTCGGTGTTGTGCGTAGTGCATGTTTTTGAATTACTTTGAAGAAATAACATACTATGAAATGTTGGGGTGTTATATTATTCCTTCCTTCAATAAATTTTATCCTCGCAATTTGAAATTTTTATTCAAAAATAACATTTTGAAAATAGAAAATACCATTGTGGGAAAACCCACATCGAAAATTGGGTTAATAAAAATTAGTCTTAATAGTAAGAAAAGGGGAATGAAAAATTCACCGCCAAATTATGAACTCGATTAGGAGAGCATTGGTGGAAATTAGAGTCACATAATTGGAAGAAAAATTTAAACATTTATTGGTAGTGATTGAGTTCATCAGTCACAAACAATTGTAGAATTGAGGGCCTCCAAGCCATCAATCGATGATGATTTAAAATATCATCGGTTCAACAAAACATAAGGTATTAGGATAAAACGTATTTAGTTTTTAGATTCCTTACCTAAAGTTTAAGAATTATTTTTTTCATAAAATAAGTGAAGAAAATATACATATATATATATACTTTACAAGTAGAGTTTAATCCTTTAACTAATTCCTACTACCAACTCATCTTTCACTCCAAATGATATAAAAATAATAATTATATTTACGTAAATCATATAAGGTTCCAAAAATAATGATCTTATAAATCATTTGTCAGAATATTTTAAATAAATTATACAAACCAGTACATCACGTAGTCTAGTCCTAGGTGATGCACCTTTGTCGCTCTTCGGTTGCGGGTTTAAGTCTCGCGGCCTTGCTAGAGGCAACTAATTGTCTCCCGACCTCTGGGTTTTCCTTTTTATAAAAATTTAAAAATAACCTTAACAATAGTATCCAATTTCAAAATTAATCTATTCCAACCTTTAGACTTATTCGAAATACTTATATCCAAACTCTCAGTACAAAATTTATAAGGAAGTTAAACACAATGAGGATCCTTTTTTCCATGTAATAACATGTGAACACCTTAATCATGTATTATTTTAAAACATGGTAACATTATGAATTACCATAAAACCTTTTTGATTATATTCATACTCCATTATTCCTTATAGAATACTGGATATACTCCTTTTATCCAAAAAATGTTGTAAACTCCAACAATTATGGAATATACCAATCATTAATTAGTTTAAAGGAAGTCAAGAATATCCAATATAATTTATCCAAATCAACCATCTCTTAATCCAAAATAACTACCTCATTATCATGAACATATTAAGGATTAACTTCCTTCAACCATTCATTTTCCAAAAATTGTATCTTACTATTAATTCACTTTTAGTAGAACCATATTATCTCAAATCGTCAATAAAATAGTACTGTAGTACAATCTTTATTGATCTCAATAATTCATGTAACCAATATAATATTGATACAACACTAAAATGAAATAATTTTATAATAAAAAAATACGAAAACTAGTCATTCCACTTCATTTTAGGTAGTATCATAACTTGATTATTATCCAATAACGTCAATTGTGATATAATTTTATGAATGGGTCATTGATTCACATAGTGTCTCATCGCCTTACAGATTAAGCATTTTACATTTGAAAACATTTTCTTACCCTTGAAATCACGTACTTGGTGTCCTTTTTCTCCACACTTATAACATACTCCCATTCTATTCAAGCATTTACCAAGGTGATTCATACAAAATTTATCACATATTGGAAAATCTTTCTTTTCCCTCTTCCCTTTATCCATATTTCTCTCTTCCATCCTTTTCTTCTCTTATTTACCTTCAAAGCCATATGACTCATAGAATTATTTACTTATATTATTAACACATGATACTATTTCTTCATATGTTGAGAATATATTGTAGACTATTTCCCTTATAAATTTTGTCTTAATATTTTGAAAGATATGATCCTTTTACTCTTTGGATCATATATTTTGTTGGAGTTCACAGTCCTTCTACTGGACTCCATTTCTATACAATGGCATACACTAGGCCAGTTTATTAATCGAAATTCATAATTCCAAACATGTAAAATATCTAAAGTAAATTGAAAAGTTTATGGATATAATCCATAATCACAAAAAAATTTCTTTGAGGAGGTATATACTCATAATCCCTTCATAGTGGTTTGTAATGAAAACGAGAATCATCCTAAGCATATCCCTTGGGAGTGTCGTAACCTAGAGTGCATGAACTCCCATTGTCGTGCACCAGTTCTCGTTCGAGTCTAGCTCAACGTGCTGTTCTTGGGTTTTAACCCAAGGTACATCTGTGCTAGAGCCACCTCTACCTACTCGTATCCATACAGGGATGTAGTTTCTAGGAAAACCCACAAAATCTCTACATTACCAAATTTCTAGGAAGTCCTTCTGAACTAATCCTCAAATTCTATCTTAGGTCAATGTGCTCTAATAAAATTTTATCTAAATATAGCTTCAATGGTTATTGATAAATTTTCTCAGATACCAACTGTAACTCCCCGACCCTAGTTACCCAGAGTCGATGCATTATTTTAGTACATTAGCAGGATTATAAGGAATCATGTCCAGAAAAACCGGCCAGTTTAGAAGTCTTGGAAAATTGATTACATACATGGGCGTTACATTAAACTTTAGAAAATAAAACAAAACATAAATTATCCTTTGAGAACTCCATTAATCCTCTAGCTTAACCATTTTTATCAAACATAATACACTTCTTATAATCCTAAGAAAATTAAAACATAGAAAGGGGTGTGCTCAGATGATCAATAAGGATAAAAATATAGCGGAAACTTTCATAAATAAGAATAAACATTTAAGGTAATGTATAAGACTAAAACAAAAACCTTTTTAAACTTAAACTTCAGCATAATATGTAAAATACAATAAAATAATTATATTTTCTTATTCACATGGATATTCTACTTGACGAATAATCACATGCAATATCAATTGCCACTTTCATAATAATGGAATGCATAATGACAGACTATCATAACCACATAGTCAAGGAATTGTGCCAAGACTGCAAATAAGATTCTGTCAAGGCCTTGTTCCAAGACAGTAGTTTATCTAATGAGTCCAACCGATGCATCGAGGAGCTATAGCGGGCTCCACCTATCACTTACGAAGTCCAATGCATTCCTCATATGTAAAGGTTTAAACATAACATCAACGTTCATATTAAAACTGGCATATGAAATTTTAATACTTTACTGATAAACCATGAATGGTATAAAAATAACACATCCATAGTCAAAAATATCACAAATCCTTCAATACAATACAGAATATTTTGTATCATAATAAATAAATTTCTAAAAAATTTAAAATCCATTAAAGGATTTTGACATAGATTAAAATGATTTGTAAAACTCTTAGAGAAATATCCCTTTTTCATTAAAAAATTTAAACCTCACATAATTTAGAAAGGAAGACATATAAATACATTTTTGAATAAAAGTGTCCCATACCACTTTGAAACTTTTGAAAGTAATTAACATTTTAAAACATTGAAGTCCATTTAAATAAATCCTTAAGACCATTTTAAAAACATGGTCATTAATGGGAATGGTTTAGAAGAATTAATCATTAAAAAATTTAAAATGATGTTTTAGTAAAATGTACCTTAAAATAATCCCTTTGACAACTATTTTATGATACATGGACATGGATAATAAATATTTCCTTGTAGATACTTACATAAAAACAACCTTGGATAATAAAGAGATTGTGAAATTAACCCTTACTAATTTGGTAACTTACGAAACATACACCCTATTAACGAAGTATCATACAATGAATATGTGTATACAAATTAATTAAAGTGTGTTACACCAAGAATACAATTATGGGAAGTACATACACCACAAAAAAGGTAATAGTTTCAATATGAAATGAATCTTACGGGAATAAAGAGTGAGATGGAAACCCCTTACCTTGAACTTTCCTTTCATCGAGGGTATGGTTAACCTCCTATATGAAGGTCGTAGTATGTTATTAAAGTATAAAAAAAGATATTTGTATATATCATATCATACATGATTCAATAATGACTTTATAATACCCATTTAATAATAATTTCCATGTTAAATTAACATTTCGGGTAATAATATCTTTCTTTATCGTACGTGTTTCAACTTGTTACTCTTAATTGTATCACATAGAACAAGATTTAAATATGTCCATATTATAAAACAGGATTTATATATCATATATATTTAGAATATAAATATGTATAATAGACATATATATGAAATTAAAAACAACGTTTTTGGAGACGGTAGTCCGTACGTACGCATAAACGTTGTTTCTGTTTTCATATCTTATTGAACGAAACATAGTGAATAAGATACGTGTAAGTACATATATATATATATATATATGAATATATATATATATATATTCAGTAGAATTATTATTTCAAATATTACATACTTATTAGTAATATATATTTTTATAATCGTAGATGAATGGTGAATGTGGAAATGAATCTCATCGCGTAGTGGAGACGGGAATCCGTACGTACGAATGAGCGACAATATCATTTCGTTACAGGTGTGGAAATGTATGGTATATTAATTTGACATAGGCATTATCATGTTATTTTCATTATTTATATACATATTACTCATCATTATATCCATCCAAATAACATAGTTTTGAATAACAAATTACACCACGGCGTGGAGACGGTAAGTCGTAGGTACACACGCATGGTGAAATTATCATTCATAAGAAGGGTAGAATAATTAATATAGTTGTTCCATATTCATAATAACGTCATATTATATATAAGATACTAGAGTTATTATTTTATAAGGTAAATATCAAAGAGAAAGGAATTGGAAGAAGAAAAGAACCTGAAAGAGGTGGTGAGATATTTACCTCTTCTTCAGGGTTCTTCCTTTTGATTTGATAAAAAGGGCTCCATAGGTTGGCTTTATGACGAAATTAAGGCCTCTAAGATACATTTAGGATTTTTTATAGGGTATTTGGGCAGAGGATGGACGATCAAAAGGGCTATGAAGGTATAAATTTGAGAGAAGGGGAAGTGCCCTTTTATAAGAGGGGTGAGGGGAACCTTTGAAAAAACTTAAAATACTATTATATAATAAATTTATATTATATTTATAATGGCTCCAAATTGACTTATTTAAAGGCTAGTGTGTTTATGGGTCGAAATATATTAAAACAATATGTTTTAATCAAGTTTAGGTTACCATTTTATCCTTATCATGTAGATTTAACTCTTAGTTAAATAATTTAACTTTTACCGTGTCTTCTTGTATTCTTACACTATATGGGTAATAAACTTACCATATACTGCCAATAGAACCCCAATTAGTTCATTAATGTCATATATATATTATTATATAAGTCTTGTTTGCTAATTTTATATTTTTAGGACCATTATATCAATTAATAATAAAATATTTGTTTTAAAAACAATTTTATGTCAATTTTGACACTATTGAGTATTTGTTTTTTGTTAAAATAATAACAAAATGAGTACTTCAAATAATATAAAATCAATGAATCCTAACATTTCATATTCACCTATATAATTATTGGATGTCATAAAATCTTTGAAATTATATTTATTTGAATATTTCTAAAACCATTTCGTTGATTGTTTTATTAATAAGGTAATTACTACATCATCATTGTGTCCTTAATAAATTTAATTATTTAATATCTTAAAATAATAAATAAAATAAAATTAATTATGAAATATTTTTAGATTTTAAATAATATTTATATTCTAATTTATACTATGTAAAACCCTATATAAAAAATGATTTAGTTATTAATCTTTGATTTTAACTCTTTTAACTCTTCTTTAAATAAAATAATAATAAATGTCTTAATCTAATCTAAGTGGACCTAAACGTTCATATTTTATTCCTAAGGTTGTTTTTGGTTTAATTACACTTATAAAATATAATTAGAACATTTTTTAGGGTAATAATAATATCATTTTTACCCTTAATTACCCTATTTACTTTTAACTGTGGTAAATAAAAGCAAAACGTAACTATTCACCAAATATTATTTTTCTCTTATTGAACCACATTTTACATAATTATATCAACCGTGTCTCTCAGATTTTTTAAATTCCACTCATAGAAGAGGTAAAATTATGTTTTATGTGAATTCGCAAATTCTCCTATGAGGTTGTTAATAGACAGTGAAAAGTTCTATAAACTTTTTTATTTATCTAAAATTATTATAAATTGACTCCAATGAATTAAATTGAATTTATACATATATTATGTATCTATTTTGACCTAAAATAAATTTAAATAAAATAAATAGTTATTTAAACAAAAATTCGATTTTAAATGATAAATCATCTTTAATTAACTATTCATCAAAAATTGAATGTTTTCAGAAAAATACGGAAAATTAACTGTAGTGTAATTTTGATATTCCGAATCCAAAAAAATAGTCTATTTTACCAAATTCAAAAAAAAAATTGAATTTATTAATTTAAATATATATCTCGTTGTCAAAACAAATAGAATGTTTTTTAGAAACATTAACTATCACAAGATTGACAGTTTTTTATGTATAATTTCAATGTGAAATTAATTCCAATGACCAAAATTGGATTAAAGGGTAAAAATATAATCTAATTATAATTCCAAAACATTAAAATGTATAATTAACATTATAAATTATTTCTATTAAAAAAGTTGTTTTCAGTTAAAATATAGTATTTTCACTGTTTACCCAAATTTGAATGTTATCAGAAAAACACAAAAAATTTATTGAAACTAAATTATTATGTCTATATTCTGAAGAATAAGTTAATTTTGTCAAAATTAATATATTAAAATTTCAAATATTGGATATTAGAAGGGTTCTCCCTTAAAAGGCGATAAAATTTCATTTTTTAAAAAATACATCTTTTATATGAAAAAAATGTATTTGTTATTAAATTATGTCTAAGAAACTCATAATATGGATTCTAAAATTATAAGGATTATATAAAGTTAAAAATTTAGTTAATACTATTCACAACTGCTTTTGAACGGCTCGTTTGGTTAGTCGTGGTGTGCTTGAACTCAGTGTTGCGTGTAGTGCAATTTATTGAATTACTTTGAAGAAATATCATACTATAAAATCATGTGCTGTTACAATCCATATGATATGTGATGTGTTGTGATATTACTGGTGTGTGTGAGAAGGATGATATGAGTTTTGAAGCCCAAATGATTGTGGGAGGGATTTGTTATGAGGCCCAATTGTGTGTAGGAGGGATGTGATGTTGTATATTCGTAAGAGGTGGTACCACCAAGACATTTTTAGTTGGCATGTGATAGTGGATAATAAGTGGGAAAGTAGTGGGGATAACCTATAATTGATGTTCATTAATGTATATAAGATTAAATTATGGGTGTTTGTTTCCTCTGTAAATGGGGATGACCTTGTTTGTTTAAGGTTCAAAATTTATATTCGGGTTCTAATTAGATTATTTGTAGAACCGGAAACACCCAATGAATCAATATCCATTTGGACCTACTTTCCAAAGGCATTTTTTCATTATTTGTGGACCGATGAGGCTTATGAATTTGAATTGGTCGAGAGGATGGGTTTTCATGCACATCACAACTTTTTGGGGGGTGTTATTGAATACTACGGGACTGTCTTATAGATTTATTTTATGTTCATGAATTCTTATTAATTCTCCAGTCATAAAAATGAGTTTTCTTTTAGATTTGGCAATCGATGATTGATATGTATGGGATTTAGAGAATGTTTTATATGTATTTGAGGTTATTCATTTTATAGATAATCATCTGTATGTATTATATATTCTTAGTCAATTGTATCCTTCAATACATTTTATAGAAATCTCTTGGTCATTATGATGACCATGCTGGTTTTAAAGCCACTGAGTGGGGCACTTGAAGATTTATTTTCCTTCAAAAAGACATGTATTATTTCAGAGTTTGGATCGTACTCGCAGATGGGCTACCTATGTATCCTCATTAAAAAAGAAACCAGAACCCATTTAGTTCGATAAGAAGGATATCGTTTTACGTCATATGGGACAGAAAATAATCAATGAAATATGGGTTTGAACCTTATAAAGGCTTCCTATGTACTCTAATTTTAAGTCAGAGATCAAAGCCCTCTTAGTTTGGGTAAGGAAATATTGGACTTATGCATGGTTAATGGCCCAAAAGAGATGTCATGATTACCTATACCCTATAAGATCACATGAATCATGCTTTGTGTGAGAAAAAAGAGGAATCAGTAAACCTGATGATTGTGCCATGAAAGAGGTAGTCACAAGAAATGATGCGAGTCTTACATATGTATGACTGCCCAAGTAAATGGAGACCAGAATATACTTCAAAAAAGAAGCCCAAGAGTAGGGACCATAATGGTATTTGTATTTTATGGAGATTTGGAGTTTTAAACCGAGGCTTACTCCTAAGTAGGACGACAAAATTAAAGGGGACTTATGATTCGGGCTTCTTCCAGAGAAAGGGGCCGAAGTCAAAAGAAATTTAAGAATGGGGCTTACTCCTTTAAAGGAGGACCATGTTAAGGGGAATTATGACTGGGGCATACTCCTGAGAAGGGGGCCCAGGTTAGGGGAATTATGACTGGGGATTACTCCTGAGAAGGAGGCCTAGGTTTACGGGACTTGTGACTAGGGCTTACTCCTATGAAGGAGTCCCTAAATCAAAAGATCTTCTCATCTTAAAAGATGAGGTTATGAAGGAATCCTCTTACCATAGTGACATAAAGCATGTATTTCATGAGGTTTTGGGAGACATTATCACAGAATTCCTTTCAGATAAGGAATCCAACAAAGTAATCGTGCCATAAATGGATTTGAAAAGGGGTATGAGGGCTAATATCTTGTAGAGGAGAGGTGAATGTGAGAAAGGCACATAAATGATGTTGGCGCAGAAGTGTTGGCCGTGTAAGACATTTGGCACACAATTATTGGCCGGGGAAGTATACTAGCATATCATGGGTTCACCTGGGCGACGAATAATCTGTTGGGTAATAATTGGGTGAGACATAACTCAAGCCTTTAGTATTATCCTAAGATGTTTCCAAAAGGGGTGCGCACAAGTTTCATCGAAAGGGTTGGGTGGTTTACAAGTGTTTCCATATTTAATGAGGTTTGGAAACTTAGGCGTGCATGTTTTGATGAATTCTAAACACTTAGACCCTATCCTACTCCTTCAAGTCTTCCATTCTAGGTAAAAAGTTACCTTAGAAGCTTTCGGAAGTGTTGAATTGAAGTCTTGGGCAACCAGAGCTTGAATCTGAGTATTAGAAAATTTGTCCTCTAAATGGGTGGGGCACAGAGGATATTTTTAGGCCACCAGTCACCTTGGAAAAAAATAATAGGGTGCACTAGTGACTTTAGCGACCCATAAGTGGCAGACAATTGACTTTCGCGGTGCACATGAAACATGCGTGACTACCTCCAAATGGGTTCCTAGTCCATGCCTTTGTCAATTTTTGATGTTCATAAAAGGGTGACCCTATTTGTGCTTAAAGTATCCCCTTTTACATTCATTGGACTCTCTGAAGGAAACAATCTTTAACAAAAGTCCCCCCTCAGAGTTAGGTATGAAATAGAATGAGGATCCATCTCTGAGGTAAAGCCAGAGAACCAATAGTCTATGGTGCGTAAGTTCGGCGCGTAGATGCTGGGGCATATAACTATGGCGCATAGGTGGTCTAAATCTCCTATATATAAAGGTTCTTTCCCGTGCAAAATCATCCATGTTTTGGAAACTTAGGCTCTCGTTGCGTAGGTTCTTTGGTTTTCGGTCTTCTGTCTTCGGGATTTTTTTCGCGCTTCTGCAAAAGGTATTTGACTTGCGGGTCATGACTAGGGTGGTAAAACATGTGCGACCTGATTGACTTGTGCTCCAAGTTGGGACTTTCACACCTTAATAACTTTCCCTATTTTATTTCATTCAACAAGATTTCACAAAAAATTCATAATTAAGGTTCTTCTGTTTGATCTTAGTGTAGATTCAATGCCTCACAGAAGAATTGGATCAGCTGATGAATTGGCCAGCAAGAGAATAGATGACATGATGACCATTTTTGGCCATTATTATTATGTTATCAGCGACAACACTCTCTCAGATTTGGTTAACTACTTGAAGAAATATCATTCAAATTTCCGACAGAGCATCTACATTGACTTTATAGGGTTGTGGTCATCTGTAAGGAGTCAACGTTTCAGTGGCAAAGAATTATATTACTCATTACTGGTTTCACACTTACACCAATTTTTCTTCAGCAAATGTCCCAGTTGTAGGATCATTCTCCAATACTGGAACAATGGAGAATGGATTCATAATGAATCATAACCCACATGATTTAGATCAGAATCCTCAAAATCCTGAGCTGCAGCCGCATTGTTATCCCTCTTTTTTCTGAAATTCTCAGATAGACCAATCCAAGGGATAAAAAAAGTGTTGGGATTTCCATCCTGGAGGAGGTGTGAAGCCGACTTGGATGTGGGAATATTGGCTGCGACAATCCTGTGCATAGTTTTTCAATGACCTGAAGGGAGCTGTAATATGTGAATCCATCTGGGCAGGGCATACATATTTCTATAGGAATGAAAATTTCATGCCGGAGTTAATCGGTCGTTGGAGCCCGGAAACGAATTATTTCCATCTGACTCATGGAGAAGTAGGCATCAGTTTGTGGGATGTCTACAAGATTTCATGGGCTCCAATTTTGGGAGATATGTATGATGAATTCATCCCCCCAAAGTGACCAAGAATGATTTGGAGAAGACTCTATCGTTGGCTCGAGAGTTAATGAAAATATTTCTACATGTTTAGGATTACCAACACCATGAAAACCCACTCCAGAAAAGATATCCATCTATATGAGTGGATGTACATGTATTTTATTAAGAAGAAAAAGGAGGGACCTTCCTACTCTCATCTTACTAGTTTCCCTAGAGAATCAAAGAGTGGTTCCCCTGGAACATTTTGGCCAATTTTGGAAGAAGTAAAGTTTGATCGATGTGGGTATGAAGTGAAACCGAAAATTTCAGTGAAGACCCATCTGTCTGGCTTTTTGGCATTGGGGCTCAGTGATTACCTTTTACCAGTTTGGGATTCAAAAGGAATCATGAGGTCGGGGACCTTTTTCGTTGCAGCCAAGCTGGATGAAAAGAAGATGGTTGGGTTGGCTACCCTAGTTTTAGCAATAATTCATAGGAGATTACTTCATGTATATATTGGTAAGTCTCCTCTAAGTATAGTGGGACCATTAAATGTTTTGTGGGGATGGATCACCACTCACTTTAGGAGATATGTTGTACTAAGAGGGTACAGGTTTCTAGAAGTTCTTTTCGGCCATCTGTTCAAGACTTTTGTGGAATTTCTTCTTTATCCTTCAATGCTTATATTATCAAAATAAGGTTGAGTATGTTCAAGTAGTTTCACTTATTTCATTATGGAAATCCACCAACATGGTGATTTTTTGATGATGGAACAATCAACCCGGAGTTAAGGGCATACATGCTGGAATTTAGAGATGGTACACTAGTAACGAGGATTGACAGAGAAATTATATGTGAGGCCTATGATCCATATAGATTCACACTTCAATTAAAACTTCTACAGCAGATTACAGTATCCCCTATGGTGAATGTCAGGTTAGATCAGCATATGATTGTTTCTCGTCTACTATGGTTGCTGACATCTTTGGAGAAGACTGGGCCAGTAGTTGATCAACCAGCTTTTGGAGTGGAATGTCGATTGACTACATGGTATGCCAAGAGCTGGGTAGTATAATTCCCTAAAGGGGTATTGAATCATCCAGTCCCTCGGGTAGGGACAATGAAGAGAACCATTAGGAATGATGATTTTCATTAGGAAGGTGATTCTTCCCCACTTAGAGCTAATTCTCCAGGTTCCTCACCCAGAACTGATTCACTGTATTCCCGTGAAGGGGATGATGAGGCACAAAATGAATCAAAGCGGTCTTGTGCCAGTTATAATCCACCTTCCAGAGTCAAGAGACCTACTCAATCGACTCATGGTGAGTTATATCATTGAGGAAATTTAGTCTTCATAATTTTATAGAGAAAAAAGTTTCATTTTATTATCCTTTATCTATGATTGTAGAAGCTAGGAAAAAGTTGATGTCCCAGATTGTAGGACACCCCTCTCAGCCTTCTAGTGCACATTCTGAATATTTATGACTAAAGGCTATCTAGACATGGCAGAGTTTCTATTGTGATGTTGAATCCGCCTGGATGGACTTATGTGAAGGATTGTATGTCCCTTGAGTGGTGAATATTTGGGCATCCTCTGACATCCGTTTTGAGGACAACCTAAATGAAGTGAGGGTTTACATCAAAGAGCTAGAAACACTCATTCATGCCTCTGATAAGTCAGTTCCTGTCACCAAATGGGTGAAGGAAAAAATATACCATGGAACCATTGAGTGGATTGGTCCTTCATTAGGCGAAGTGTGGCGTGATTACGTGGCTCCTAAAGATGTAATTTTTAATTTTTATAATATTTCTATTTTCTTTTCAATTTGAATTTAATAAAAGATTTGTTTTTTAAGGAAATAATATTCTTCATCCTGTAACTTGTAAAGGAAAGAACTAATGAAATCCCTTCATCGTGGTATAGCCCTGGTGGCACAACTCTTGGAGCCACTAAATGTCCTTGTGAGCCTTCTGAAGTATCTTTAGGTCAGCAAGCCATGGATGAAGAGTTAGAAAGTCTGTTTTGTCTACCATACCCATTTTCAGAGATTATGATTCTAGTCCACCAAAAAAGTACAATAATCAAAATCATTGAAGAAAGAAGTCCACAGTCAAATGCTTTATCAGTAGTTGTAATTCATTCTGGTAGCCTTGAATCTTAACTTATGAAAAAGTGCTAAGACATTTTGGGATTGAAGGGGCTTCTTCAGTTTTCTCTTTAAGGGAAAGGACTAATCATCCTTAGAGTATAACTATGGATATTGAAGAATAGCCACATGTTCATGCTCAAAAGTCTATTCCAGAAGAAATACTGAGAGAAGATGAGCCGACATCTATTTCTGATTCCAGGAGAGAAAAGACTTCTGTTAAAGTAACAATACATCATAGAATTTCAAATAAGACAACAATTGAGTTCTATTCTATGATGTTTTAGGTTCAACACATGTACTAGAACATTTTTCAACCACTATAGCTGACCCCACAACTGTCTGTGAAGAAGTTGTCTGGGGTTATAGATTTCCATATGAAAGCCACGAAGAAGATATGCTATGTGCTCCCACTATTGAGACTATCAATGGATCTAGGACATCATTGGATAAAATGATGAAATAGGGAATGTCCATTGAAAAAAATTTAGATCATGTTAAATTTTCATGTGGTTTAGAAGAATTTGCAGATATAGTTCTAAAATCAACCGAACGTGAGTTTCATCATTTGCCTTTTTAATCTTCCAAAGATTACACTTCTAACCCTATTTGGTTAAAAAAATGTACAGTTCCATCTAAAGATACTGTTGATCCAACAATGCTTTAAAGGAGTGTAGAAATTGATGTCAACCCTATTATTGCAGAACCACCAGCTCAGGTGGAACTTAACACGACAGGACCTTTTGAAATCCATCATGAAAATCCTATTGAAGCTAGGAAAATGAGGAGGATTCTTCACAAGTTTCTAATCTACTTTTAGGTAAAAGATAATGATATTTGTGGCATACTTAATCTACAAGAAAATAAATCAACTTTTGTTGTCTTCTGTAACTAACAATACTTTCAATTGACCAAACAGGGCTGTCAACATCAATGGATATATCTACAGGTGAAGCCTCATCCTTAGCCCAAATATTAAGAGAAGGTGAAGTAACTATGGTCAGGGAAGGAGCAGAACACAGAACATCCTTAAGTGAATTAATCCTGGACTATGTTTTGCCCTGTGATAGTGATGCTGAATTCGACCCCTATGTGCAAAAGAAACTCTAATTCTCACGTCTCAAGGCATTGAAAAATATATGGAAGATAATATTTGAGGTTCCACTTGAAAACCTGCCTTTGAAAATTCTAAACATTCATCCCTGTTCATTATTCTGGGACTTGGCGGTTTTGGGCATCATGAAATCCATGTCGTAGTGAAACATGTTATTAAACGGACGAAGTAAGATCAAAGGTGTCATCAAGACCTGATCAGAGCATGATTTCCGATCAATATTAGTGAATTTTAGGCTGTAGTCTCCCAAGATGAGGATGATCATGCTGTAAAGATGAACGAGCTGAAGAAAAATATCAATGAGAATATTGTCCAGCAGTTCCAACTTCACCAAGAGATAGATACAGGTTCTGGGGAGCATGACCAGCTTCATAATTCATTGTAAGAAGTCCAATCATATGGTATAAAACCATCAAAGATTTCAAAAAAGCACTTCTTCGAGCAGAAGAGAGTGAAGATGGTCGGGTAAATGAACTTCATGTTGCTGCTGACGAAGCTGGGGATGCTGTGAAACAGATGGGAAGTCATGTTGAATGTCTTCTGTAATTTCTGAAAGAAAAGGGAAGAGACTCTAGTCCATGGATGTTCTTATAATCGTGGTCATCAATTAAAAAAACAATTCATCTTCCATCATGATTATTGCTCTTTATTTTTCCCCTAACCAATGTGCCTGGTAAACATAGTTTGATTTTTTACTAGGGTTATATAAATAACCCCACAATATTTATCTTTTAATTTCTAAATATTGTCTAAATCATAAAAATTTTATTCCTAGAGAGCTGGGATTCGACTTTTGTTCAGAGTACCATTTATTGGTTCCCAAGTTAATAAGTACCATATCTTTTGTTATCGGCAGTTTAGAATCATGTATGCTGGACTATAAAAATGATAATAATTAAGGTCTAATATCTTTGACCAAATGGATGAAATTGACACTATTATTGATTATTTTTTTGGAGAAATATTACCATATTCAAGTATAGAGGATGAAATTGTAAATTGTGAGTTGATAAATTTTGAATCTATGGAATGACATGGGAAAAGAGCTGAAAGGAATTAGTGGAAGTCTTTTATAAGAATGAAGTTACCACTTCTTGGCTAACCCGTTATGGGGGTTGAATTATACAGGCCCAACTAGGTCATTTAATTTAGACCCAAATAGTAGTATCTTTTGGCTGACAGGTCCGTTATGTAGACAACTTATGCAATGTCATCTAAGGGAACGTGTGACATAGTTGGGCAAAAGAACTCTAAAAAATTTTACTCTCTATTGCTAATGTCGAAGATAGATTTAGGGGGATTCAAATTTTCCAAACAATATAGTCTTCTTTATAGATAATGGTACTTGAATATGGAGAGTATATTTCCATTCAAAATTGTCAAATAATTGGAGGAATGTGACTTCTAAGAAGGTCTGAACCAAACATAGGAAAAAAGGTATTTGTGGTTTTAAATCATATGACTGAAACTAGAGATTGAAAAATTATACAACATAACACTTTCAGATGATGAAATAGAATATGGAACAAATATGTTAAGGCTGGCAGTTGTTTCTAGATCCCTACTTATTATCGTTAAGACTAATAGGGTAAAAAGATGATTCTCCTAATAATGAAGTTACCAATACATGACAAACCCGTTATGGAGGAAGAATTATGCAGGGCCAACTAAGGCAGAAGCTGCATAGTCAAATAGTAGAATCTTTAGGGATGATAGGTCCGTTATGCAGACAACTCATGCAAGGAAACTTAAGGGAACATGTTGCATAGTCAGGAAAAAGAAATATCATGTCTCAGACATTTTGCGACCAGATGTCAAGAAAAGGGTTATGGAGACCATGAATATTATTTGTATAATGTTGTGGCTCGGTGTTCCATATCACACCATGTGCTCCCGGGGGGACTTTTCAGCCTAGGGACCGAAAGTGAAGTTTGGGGTTAGGGCCAATGGCTCAGGACTGGACTCGAGGAATTCTCGAGCGTTACTACGTATCCCATGACGATGGGAATCAAGCTGCACGTAGTTATTGAAATACACTTTGTACAGATTTGGTTCGTACATATGAGGGGTAAAGATAACTTTATTGCAATTATGGATGGACCCCAAATTAACGAATTATATGTCACTACGTATTTCATAAGGAAGAAAATAAATCCATACATAGTTCTTGAAATATGACAAGGTTGTTGAACATGTCAATGATGATTCCTCTCGAGTGAGGGTATCAGGGATTGTTGCAGTTTATTTTCATACAAGAAAAAAGTGAAAATAGTTTAAGGTCATATGAATGGAATACTACTATGTAGTTTAATGTCTTGAAGAAAGGACAATGGGGGACTGTATAGTTTAATGACATATAGCAAGGATGATGGGACATACATGGTTTAATGTCATGTAAGATGAAAGTGAACCGATATAAATAAGATGGTTGACAGGGGTGTCATGGATCAACATTGTATGGGATGAAGGTGAATCAATGTGAATAAATTGGTTTCGGGCATGAACCTCAAGAGGTTCCCTACGTACCCGACCTAGGAGGAGAGGATCAAAGTCAGTGTAGTTCAATTGATAGGGATTTGACGATCGGGGTGTACATGATGACAACGACCCGAAGATGTTGTTGGGTCTTAAGCATGGTTAGCAGCCCAGAGAAAATGTCATGGTCAAAGCTTATTTGAGCCTCACGCGAGTCATGCTCGGTGTGAGAAACTAGAAGTAGGAATAGAGCTGACGATCGTGTGGTGAAAGATGCGACCATGAAGGATGATATGGGGCTTATTCATGGTTAGCTGCCCAGGGCACGCATGGAAATAGTGTTTAAAAGTCAATTGTGCATGCGGCGATCACTGTTTAATGTCAGGTGCCACAGAAATGAGGTGCTTGGTAGTTTAACGTCTTGCATCTCAGATGATGCTTAGATTATTGTCATATAAGATGATAGAGGAAACATAATTTTATGTCATGAAAGAAGATAGAGGGGACACAGTTTAACATCATCGAGGACGATATATGAGACAAAGTTTAAAGTCATTTAGGATGATAGAGGTGACACAGTTTCACATCATATATGACGATATAGGGGACACAGTTTAATGTCATGTAGGACGTTAGAGGTGACACAGTTTAACGTCATATAGAACGATAGGGGGATATTATATTTAATGTTCTGCGGTGAGGAAAATGGGTGTATTTTTGTAACACAAAACACTTCTTCAAAAATATTGCATTGGTTGGAGTTGTAATGAGTTCTCTATCCATTGAGATTAAAGAATAAGCTCTGTTTGGGTAGACCTTATTTATTGAGTAAGGTCCTTAACACTTTGGATCAAGATTTAGAAGTTTATTTCCTGATATCATTGGGGTTCTGAGAACGAATACCAATTCTCATTGAATAAATGAATGAATACAAAATTATTTATTGAAATATCGTGCTATTCAATTCTGATATACTTTTAAATAGTGCAGTGTGCACAATCTTTTTTCATCTAGTTGTTCCAATTCATAAAATCTATTTTGATATTTTTCATCTGTAGATAACTGATCAGAAATGGCGAGTCATAGTGGAGGTAATTGGACTTCAATAGGGAGTACTGCTTTCGTTCCATATACCAATGAATATGAAGCTGGTCGTGTAGTAGTGCAGGTGGCAGTCCGATAAGACCATAGAGCATAAAAAAGATTATAAGGCAATGATTTTTTATCTTTATCCACTATCTTTTGATGTCTATTTGAAATATTATTATTAAAAGCCACTACTTGACCATTGGCCACTACTTGATATCGAGATCAATGGATGGATCTGATATTGTAATCTTGATACAATTTTCTTACATCGGATGAAAAAAATTGGTGCCATTATCCATCAATATGGTATGAGGAACACCAAATATGGTAATTATGTTATACATAAAAATTCTAACATTGCTTTTAGAACCAAATTCATTGAGATGTATTGCCTCATTTCATTTGGAAAATAAGTTAGTAGCAGTAAGAATATACTTAAACTTTTTAGCTGTAGCCAGAAGAAAAGGCCCTACTACATCCATTCCCTATGTAGGAAACGACCCGGAGTATTTATCCATATGAAGCAAATCCAGGGGTTGATGAATGAATTTCACACATACATGGAATAAATGACACTTCTTAGTGAAATAAAAACAATCTTTCATCATTGAATACTAGATGTATCCAAGCCTTAGAATTTGACCAGAAAGTCTATGTCCAGACTGGTGGGAACCACAAACCCCTCCATTTAATTCATTCATTACAACCACTATCTCTTCACCATAAATACATCTGAAGAGTTTTCAATCAAAACCCCACTTTTATAGAATTGTTTTAGTGATCTGGGCTATCATATACAGTAAAATTGACCAAAAGTCACCAAACTTGTTCCTTCTAATCTCTATTAGGTGGGAGTGTTCCATTTTGAAGGTATTCCCTGATAGGTGTCATCCATCCAACAGTATGACCATATGGTTCAGAAATGAGACTGATTTTATTGATTTTCTATATTCTGATTTGAACAGAATGTGAAACTACAAGACGGTGGGCAATACTAATGATTGTTCCATCCCGATTTGGAACTTCTAGGGATGTGGCTACATTAGCCAGTGCATCAACTAGAAAATTTTCTAATAGCGTGACATAATAAAATGTCAGTTCTGAAGGAAATTACACCATTAACTCTCTGAAATAATCATATAATGGAATTAACTCTTCCATTCTGGTGGCATAATCCTATTGATTTGTTTGATTACGAAATCTAAAAAACCTTTTACCTTCATGTGATTCACCTGTGCCTGAAGCACCAATTCCAAGCCTATGATAGGAGCTTGATATTCTGATTCATTGTTTTTAACTCCATCCAACAATAAGAAGGAGTAGGTTAGTACTGACTTTTCTAGGGAAATAAGCATGATTCTTAACCAAACTTTGTTGAATTTTGGATCTTCCATTCTCTTCCCTGTTGGACTTCTGAAGGCACCATCAAAGTACATTTCCCATATTTGAGGATTATATTGAATTGAGAAAACTTCCTCTTCAAGAGGTTCAGTATTTAAACATGTATCTTCTACATATGGGTGTTTAGGAATGAAAATCGGCCAAAGCGTGGCTGTTTATTGCCTTTTGAGACACATACTGGATATCAAACTACTACAATCCAGTGTCCTCCATCTTTTGTAAGAGGACTTTGAAGGCAAAACACTCCTGAATGGGATTCCCATACATCTGATGAAATGGGAAATAGTTGGGGAGGTCTTCATCTCTTTCCTTATTCAGCCTTTTGGGCCTTGGAAACTGAACCAGATTGTTTTCCATAGTTGAGATAAAGTAAACAAGAACATGTTGATTTCAAAAAGAATAAAATTTCTTCTTTAAATCCTCAAATAGTTTCTGCCTTTGATCTTTTTGATCACCTTGATGAGGCGACCATTGTTTTTTATGCTCCAGAGGTGGATCCCTTTGATATGATTAAGGTTTTGAAGTGGAAGCATGTACAAGTGCTTCTTTAAGTGTAATTGTAGCTGTCTCTTCTTTCCCTATTGTCCTTCATAGAACTGATAGAATTACATGAATTTTAGCGTTATTCTTTATAAGAGATTCTTCTATCTGTTGAGTGATTGATGTACGGTCTCTAAACCCTCTTGTGTATTTAATAGGGATCGATGGTATGAATAATTCATCACACATATTTTCCACAGATATTGGCAGCAACTCTTCTTGAGGGAGTGATTAACTTAAGGAATATTTTAATCCCTTTCATCGAGCAATGAAATATGAAACTCTTTCATTTACCAATTTAATAAAATTGGTAAGATCAATAATGGTCGTCTTTGGTAATGTTGAGGTAAATTGAAGAAGGAATTTTTGACAGAGATCTTCCAACCTAGTAATTGACCGAGATTGGAAACTTGTATACTAGACAAAAGAAGGTCCCTGTAATGACTGCACAAAACACCTGAGCTAAACTTCTTCTTATTGTTGAGGGGTTCCCATAATAGGATCTCAATGAGAAAAAAATGTGTTAAGTGTTTTTATGGATCTCTTGAACCATTAAAAATTGGGAATATGGTACTCACAAAATTTGATGGGGGAGGAATTGCATCCACCCATTCAGTGTATACTCTCTTCTCCGATTGAACTGGTGCACATAATTCTTTCATAGTTCCAACCGAGCTGTTAATGACTCAATGGTAGTCATTAATTTTGGAGAAACATCTGGTTGAACTGGATTCTATGAAGGTTCAACAACTATAGTTTGGACAGGTGTGGAAACTGGCACTGTCACTGATGGAAGTAGTTCCTGTTATTATCACATATGACCCATAGAATTGGACCCGGGAGGGTGTACTTGTAAAGGGGGATATTCTTGATCCATCCCAATAGCTGAAACAAATTGTGTTGATTGATTAACTCCATTATGTTTAGGAGGAATACTACTTTGAATTAGTTCTGTAGTTAACCTCCTGAAATCAATAATTTATTCTTCTTGTTGTGCGATCCTTTCCTATAATGGTATTGAATGGGCTTCTCTAGAGGTAAGGTGGAATATAACCTGAATTTTTCCATTCCCATTATTGGATGCCTTTCGGAGAGGGGGAGTTTGTTATTTGAAAGAATACCTAGATTCTGGGAAATGCTTTGATTTCGGGTATGCACACCATCTTCACTTGTTTCGGTGTATATAACATGTTGAACATGAACTTCTTCATTTGATTCCTCTATGTGAGCCTCATTTTTATGGGAATTAGTTAAAATGGAATTGATTACATTTATCGATGCATAATGAATTGCAACCGTTCTGTCAGGGTTTCTACGAAATTTGCTTCTTCCATGTCCTTTATGAGATACTGAATTTTTTTGTTGATCCATTTGGAACATATTGATGAACCATAATTTAAAGCGAATTTCCTAATAATTTGGCTCTACGTTCCCCATGTGGCTTCTTCCCTAATCGATAGAAGACTTACTTTTGCTGAGGAAGTGATTGAGATTTTGAAAATGTCCCCAGTCCGGTGGACCTGGGTTGTTCCTGTTTTTCCTACTCAACTTGTCAAACCATGTTTGGTGAACCTAAGGGTTGGATTAAAAGAGTCCTCAGCCTGTAAAGCTGAGGTAGCTCTTGAGATGCTACATCTGAAAATTTCATAAAATCTATTCTGATTTTTTGGATTTTAGTCCAGAAATTGTTCAGATGCATCATCTGAAATTCCACTCAAATCACCTGGCTCTGATGACCGTTCGATTATTTATAACACTTATGTTACATGATGATGATCATTCTATAAATGAGAAGCATGTTCGATGTTCTCATTTTCTTGCTACAAGAGTAATTCGACAACATTCTCTTTACATTCCTTACTTTGGGAAGAACTAGTTGAGAACTGTTCTTGAGAAAGCCTTTGTTTACACACAAAACTAGTTAGATGTGTACATCCATGGGAAACAACATTGCATGCGACCACATTTGGCGGGATTTGTTGACTAGAGAGAACAGTGAAATGCGATACATCATGAAATCCTAATCCCCTAATATAAAGACCAGATGGGGTATTGTTAATTAACTGGTGCACCCTTTTTAATGTGCCAAGGCATGTATGCTGAAGGGTTCTCCGATGCTTTTCAACCGATGGATGTCGGGAAACTAAGAGAGATGCCATGTCAATTTTGCATTGCAACACTTCTATTACCTTAACATTTTTTTGATATTCATCAAAAGGTAATATTTTCTATTTTAAGTGACAATGAGTTTTCCACATGCTGAGACAAATATCGTGATTACAATCATCAGTCAACATTTCTGGAATATCATACTTAGAGTCATCCAGAGGCCAAAACATGACTGGTATTTCACCTTTCGCCAGTTGTTTTCTCATATTCAGCACTTACTCTTTGTCATTTGATGAAGATTCTTCTACCTGATTGGACCAATGTTGGTGATTCTTTGTTGTTTCATAAGATTCAACAAGATTGGTAGATAATTCAATTGTCAAATTAGAAGATGAATGACCTAGGGGTGGTTCGGAGAATAACCTACACTGCAGTCTATCTTCTGATTGAAAAAGTATTTCACCTGGTAGTGGTAAGGCATCAGACATGTATGGCCTCACATTTGCAAGTGCCTCAAGATAAGAGGGCTTTCTCTTTACTGCATTTTCCATTGAAGAATTTTCCAGGAAATGCTAATTACTACTGCGGAGAGAACATTCATAGCTAAATTGATCATCATGGTGAGGAACACCATGGTGGGTTACAACAAAAGATGCAACCTTTTTTTCCATGGTCTTCTAGACATGTAGAGGGTTATCATGGCTCTCATCTGAATATGATACATCGAGATTGGCCAAATTATCATGAAGCAATCCTTCATGAGGAAGTTTCTGTTGAAGACCTTCAGAATTATTGTTGTTACTTCCAAAATTTGTAAATGGGAGATCATAATCTTGAGTTGCAAAAGATAATTTTCTGAGGACTTCATGAACTCCATCATTGAGCAAGGACTTATTGCAGATTGGTTCTTGATTTTTTAACGGTGTTGGATGGGTCTTTTTGTTGTACACCTTCTTAATCACTTTAAACCCCACTTTTTTAAAAAAAATTATTATGGTCTGGTGTGTATGCATGTTCATGAGAAATGGTCAGGTTAGGATGACTATCTCCATTTAAATCGGGTGTTTGTTCCTGACTTGATTGTCCAAATGTCATGGGGGAGTATGCCCTCACAAACATCCTGGACTGGAACAGAGTGTTTATCTACTATGGGGTGACATGTTGATGAGTCGGTCCACTGACATGGATAGATTTTTGTTTCTTTTCCTGTGATGTCACTGAAGTTGTTATAATACTTTGACAGATATCCAGAATATGGGTAGGGATTTTCTTCTACTCTTTCATCATTGTCAGAATGTGCTCGGTGACTTTAGCCCCTGAAATGGGAATAAACGTCCATTCCTTGACTGTATTATGTGTGTGTTCCTGCTCCTGTCCTCCTTTTCCTGTCAGTGAATTCTGTTAGTACTCATGTGTTGGGGAAGAAAGTTGTGTCGGCCTCCTGTTTGTCTTTGGGGTTTTCAAATTGATATCTTCGGGTGCTACTAAACGAGTTTGTTGGTTAGCTTGATGAATTGCAGGTGTATGTGCCTACTAATTGTTCTCCACCCAATATGATTGATAAAATTACATCAATAATGGAAGACGATATTGTAGATAGAATTGATGAGTGTAAACACTTGTATGTGCATGTTCACAGGTGGTCACCACAATTGGTTAGTGGGCTTCTTTAGATGTAGTTAGATGAGCATGTTGACTGGATGATGATTTATCAATAGGTGTATGTGCCTGCCTATAGTACTCCATCAGAATTGCATGGAGGGATTATTGTGTTACTTCCAGACGAGTCTGCTGGGCATTGAACTTAGGATAAATGGGTGTATATGCCCGCTTGTTGTTTCCAATCAAGTTAGGTTGATGGACTTCCCCGGATGGGGCAGAGGTAAGAACCTGCTCCATGTTGGCCGAATTTCGCCTCTGACGGTTCGTTATGCGTGCTCGGGTCTAAGGAACCTGAGCTGACCACCAAGATGCGATACCCTCATCATTTTGAGGGTGCACTACCGCACTAGTCTGGTAGAAATTGTTGGTGGGAGTCCTCAGGAAGAGCTCATGTCATCTTGAACAGAGGCCTTGAGTGACCTCTTCATTCACCTCCCTGTAATATGGGAGGGACATGTTATTGTGTTCTAGGGATAACAACCCAAAATAGTTGGAGATGGTGGTTAGCACCGCCTGCTTCTTGACCACTGGTCATCGCTGTCCAGGCAACCTGTGTGAGTTGTTAACATGGAGGGCTTGTCGAGTAGCCTCCAGAGTCGGTATGGTACCATGTGGATGGTATTCCCTCACAAATGCATTCGAGACCCAGCGTTGATGATGCTGAGTAGGTGATGTCATCCTCAAAGAGAATGAGGATCTAGTAGGTGTAGTGGATGAGGCATTCACAAGGTGAACCTTAAAGATGTCATTTTGTGTGGAAATGAGATCTTGAAAAAGAGTGCATGTTTGATATAGTAGATATAATCAAGATAAGTCCATCTAGACTATATATTTTTGATGAGCACGTATGTTATTGATTGCTTTGTTGGCCCTCATATTGAATTTAATAGGGGCCTAAGAAAAAATTAATACATCATTTAACTTGTTTAAGGATTCACGTCGGTTTCACCATTTATTGTTTCCTCTGGAAATGGGGATGACCTTGTTTGGTTAAGGTTCAAACATTCCAATCAGTTTCTAATGGGTTTATTCGTAGAACTAGAAACACCCAATGATTCTATATACATTTGGACCGACTCTCCAAAGGTAGGTGCTCATTTGTTGTGGACTGATGAGGCTTAATAATTTGCATTGGTCAAGAGGATGGTAGGTTAGGCTCCACAAACCGTTTTGGGTGGAATTATTACCTACTTCGGGACTCTCATATAGAGTTAAGTTATGTTCATGAATCCTTATTAATTCACCAAGCATAAAAATGAGTATTCCTTTAGATTTGGAAATTTATGATTGATATGTATGGGATTTAGAGAATCTTTAATATGTATTTTAGGTTATTCATTTGATAGAGAATCACCTGAATGTATTAGAGATTCTTAGTCAATGGTATCCTTCAATACATTATATAGAAATCTCTTGGTCATTTTGATGACCATACTGGTTTTAAAGCAACTTAGTGGGGAACATGAAGTTTATTGTCCTTCAGAAAGATAAAGATTATTTTAGAGTTGTGATCATACCCGCAGATGGGCTACCTACGTATCCTCATTACAAAGGAATCACAACCCACATAGTTCGATAAGAAGGATATAGTTTAACATCATATGTGATGAAAAATAATTAATTAAATATGGTCTTGAACATTGAAAGGCTTCCTACGTACTCTACTTTTAAGGTAGAGATCAAAGACCATGTAGTCCGGGTAAAGAAATATAAGACTTATGCATGGTTAATGGCCCAGAAGATATGCCTTGATTAACTTTACCCTCTAATCTCATGTGAACCATGCTCGGTGTGAAAAAGAAGAGGTATCAGTAAAACCAATGATTGTTCCACTAAAGAGTTCGTCACAAGAAATGGTGTGGGGCTTACGTATGTATGACTACCTAAGTAAATGAAGACCAACACTTACTTCAAGAAGGAAGACAAAGAGTAGGGTCCATAAAGGTATTTGTATTGTATGGTGATTTTGAGTTTTAACATGGGGCTTACACCTAAGTAGGATGCCCAAATTAAAGGGGACTTATGATTGAGGATTATTCCTACGAAGGTGGCCCAAATCAAAAGAAATTTTAGACTGGGGCTTACTCATGAGAAGGAGGCCCAGGTTAAGGGGACATGTGACTGGGGATTACTCCTGAGAAGGAGGCCCAGGTTAAAGGGACTTGTGACTGGGGCTTACTGTTGAGAAGGAGGCCCGGGTTAAAGGGACTTTTGAATGGGGATTACACCTGAGAAGGATTCCCTAAATAAAAATATCTTCTCAATTTTAAGAATGAGGTTATAGAGGAAACCTCTAACCATAGTGATATAAAGCCTGTATGTCATGAGGTTTTGGGAGATGGTCTCACATAATTCTCTTCAGATATGGAATCCAACAAATTAACTATGCCATAAATGGGATAAAAAAGGGGTTTGAGGGATGCTATCTTGAAGAGGAGAGGTGAATGGGAGAAAGGCACACAAAAGAAGATGGAATGCAAGTGTTGTCATCGTAAGTCATTTGGCATGCAAATCTTGGCCGCACAAGTATACTTGTGCGGTATGGATTCACCTGGGTAATGAAGAATCTTTAGGGTAACACTTGGTTTGAGACTTAACTCATGCCTTTAGTATTATCTTAATATGTTTCTATTAGGGGGTGCGCAAGTTTCATCAAAAGGGTGGGATGGTGCGCAAGTGTTTCCATCTTTAAAGAGGTTTAGACACTTAGGCACACAAGTTTTGATGAATTCTAAACACTTTGAACCTATCCTAATCCTTCAAGTCTTCCATTTTAGGGAAAAAGTTACCTTAGAAATTTTTAGAAGAGTTGAGTTGAAGACATGGGCGACCAGAGATTGAATCCGAGTTTTGGAAAATTTTCCTCTAAATGGGGCGGGGGCACAGGGGCTATTTATAGGCCACCAAGAAACTTGGTCAAAAAAATAATAGGTTAAGAATCTGACTTGTGCGACCCAGAGGCGGTGCGCAAGTGACTTGTGCGACGCACATGAAACATGTGCAACTCCCTCTTAATGGGTTACTAGTCTATGCCTTTGTCAATATTTTATGTTCTTCAAAGGGTGACCCTCTTTGTGCTTAAGGTATTCCCCTTATACATTCATTGGACTCTATGATGGAAAGCAACATCAATGGTGTTATTGTGTGATCATGCCTTGGTGAGGTTGGGTTTAAGATCATTCTTTCTCTTAGTTTTTGTAAATGTTTTTTTGTTTTCTCATGGGTTAATAGGTATGCTCCTCCACTTATACATGAGAGCCTTTGTTTTTTCATACATAGTATACATGTATTCTCGTCGTAATTAGAATAAAATTGTTGTAAGGTTTTTAAGTGGATTATGTAGACCGTGTTGGATGATACTATCTGATACCTTATGACGATTATTGTGTTGGTGCTATTATTTTTTCTTGGGTATTTACATTGGATAATTTCATTTGTACCAATTCTTTTTTCACATGAATTATTGGGTTATTTTATAATAATAATTATTATATATATTAGGGATTTTATTTTGATTGATACATCCTACCTCCTAATATTATTTCCAAAAAGGGTAATGTCTTCCATTTTGGGATATTTTTACACCCTTGTTGCTAGTCTTTAACTCATGGCCTACTAGAGGCGAGACTTTGGGGACATTATCCAACTTTCTTCATTTATGGACCACCAAGTGTACCTTTGGATGGACGATTTCATGGAATAAACTCTATGGTGTTTGTAGATATTTTAATATTTAACCTAGGTAAAGGTAGTATGTTTTGTAGTGATGATGTTCGATTGGGTAGACAGTGTTCCCCTTTATGAATATCTTACTAGAGGTGGCTTGAGGTTTCTATCCCTTTTATTTCATGGAGATTCCTGGTTCTGCAATTTGCAATTCTTCTTATTTTATGTTTTGATTTTTCTAGATTGTAAAATTTTTAACATGTGATGGTGATACCTATTTTGGTTATGGTTATTGGTTTTAATGATGTTTTATTTTAGATGAATGTTTTATGTTAATTATGTGGGAGAAATCTTACTCAATGTACAATGTTCGATGCCTATGCACAAGTTACGAGAACATAGTGGTTGGAAACCCCCTTTAGTAAATGCCACGTGCCATGTTGTGTGTCAACATGGATGGAATCATAGACCAGTTTGTGAAAATTTAGTATCATATTTGGTTTAAACTTATCTTTGGGTCATGTAATTTGGACGATTCTTAATATATAGGAGGTAGATCTATTAGGGCTTTATGTTTTGATTATGAGTGGTGTGTTTAGTGAAAAAAACTTTTAACAGTCCTTGTGTCACCATGGGATGCTAGTATTTGGTTTCACATCTCCTCCAGGTGACACATACATGCTGTAAAATTTTCATGGACACCAGGTGGGGCTGAAGTGGTTTGGCTTGTGATTGTTCTTGTTATCTTTTTTGGTTTTTATATTATAAAGATTTTTCAATATTTTTTTCCTTAATTTTTTTTGGATATTATATTAATGCATCCACTATTTTGTAGAATGGTGTAGCAAAATGCCTCCCCAATGACATCCTATGTTACTATTGGAAGGGGCTGTAGATATTTCTCCCTCACCAGTTGATCCGAGATTTGTGGAAGTAGTGTATCGGGTTGTAAATGATATAGGATAGGGAGGGGGCCCTAGTCCCACTCATTCCATGGAATCTGAACCAACCTGATAATGAAAAAATATCATAAGTTCTTCAATATAAAATTGTAACACCCCACGATTTTGGGAAATATTAATTTTTTAAAAAATTAATCTATTCTTTATGAAATTTTGAATTTCTTTCAACATTGAAGATAATTTATTTTATTATATCATTATGATTTTCTGGAATTATATAAAACACCAATTTAGTCATGCTTTATATACAACATTAACATTTTCTTTCTCCAAACACAACGCCGACATGACATACGATACAGTGAACACTGAGTTTCTACGAGAAGTTTTTTATATAATTATTTAAATCATATAATTATAACTAAACCACAAATAACAAATATAGGAAGATTAAGAACTATTTTTAAAATATTATTTATGATTTATTATAAATAAAAGAAACATATTTATAAATAAAGATATGATTTATGTTAAAGTCTTTTTTATTAAAAATCCAAATTTTTTGACTGAAACACTTTTAAAAATAAAATTAACATTATAAACATTTATAAATTTAATTTTATAAAATAAAAATTATTTTTTATTTTGGAATATCAGTATTATCTTACAATGCAATTTTTCTATTTTTCTATAATGTTTCAAAGTTTGATAAATAGTGAAAAATAATGCATTATAGATAAAAATAGAATTTTAATTTAATTAATTATATAATTGAAAATATTTTAAAGTCAAAATATATAAATAATATATATATTTTTCCAAAAGAGGTCAATGGTATAATTTGTATAATATAATTATATAAAAAAATTATTGAACTTTTGAACGTCTCTTTTAACCGCCTTCTAGAAACATTAATGAGATTAAAATTAAACATGATTTTACATCATCAATGATTTGAATTTTTAAAGAATGACTTACATTATTGTTAGTATGTTGGAAAAATGTGGTCTAATAGGACCAAAATAATTTATGATGAACAATAACTTTTGAATTTTATTTACCACGGTTGAAGGTAAATATGGTAATTCAAGGTATAAATAACATTATAATAAAAAACAATTACCATAAGAGTGTTCATAATATCATTAGATATGTGATTTTGGACAAAAATAAACCATAGGTCTAAAATATTATCCTTTTTATTCGACATGTGTTCGATTCAGACATTTATGTTCTTTATTTAAAGAAAAGATAAAAATTTTATATTTAAATTTTAATAAATAAATAATTTTTAAAGTAGGGTTATAAATATGACATTTTTTAATATAAATATTCATTACAAATATAATAAATATTTTATGTCATTATAATTTTTTTTTATCATTTTTAGATATTATATATTTAAATGTAAATATGACACAATGATTATGTATTAATTGATTTATTAAAGAAAGAATTAAATAAATTATATTAATGTTTTTTCAAAGAAATATCATTTGAGATATTTTATCCCATCCAAGAAATTTTTTTTATGACTATGACATGTTAGCGATGAGTTAATGTATTGATTCTAAGCAATTAGGTTTTTATGATTTTATAAAAAATCATGTAATAAAGAGTGTAAAAATTTACATAAATTTCATTTCAAAATAAATAATATATTATTAAATGAAAAAATATATAAAAAACTATATGTCAGCCAAAAAACAAGTATAATGGTAGATATGTCATAAAATTCCTATTGGGGTTCTTTTAAAATTTTATAGAAACAATTTTATCAATATAGGGTAAAAGGAAAGTTGTCATGGTAAGAGTTAAATTGTTTTACTAGGGCTTAAAGCCAAATGATAAGGTTCCATTTGTGACCTAAAAAGGAATAAAATTAATATTTTTAGGGGATCTAAGATCATACTCATATCATCTTCAAATTAAATCTCTATTGAACTATTTTATATAAAAAATAAATTTATAATAAATTAATAGTTTTGGAGTATCCTAAAGTGCCCCTCCTTCCCCTTATAAAAGTGAACATCTCCTTCTCTATTATTCACACATATAAATCCCTTTTTATCGCCTAAAACCATAATATTTCTCCTTAAATATTTCCTCCCTTCTTCCTATTATCTTTCAATTGGGTATAAGACGACTCACGGAAGACTTTTGGAAGAAACCAAAATGAGTTACCCTATTAAGAGGTAACATATTCTCTCAAACCTCATTCCATTATTTTCTTTCTCCAACCAATTAACTATCAATATTACATTATTTTATGAAAACAATAGTATCCTCAAAATATTATGATGTTTTTATTAAAATAGTTTAACCTATTCTTTTACAAACCTCTATTTAATGGATATCGAACATACTATTTCTGTGTACGGTGAACTACTGCATCACGAAACAATGATTATTCATTTTTTCCACTACAACCAATCATGGTGGCCATTATATTGGAAAATAAAACTATATATGATATATATTATATTTATTATTTCATTATTCTTTTTTATTCTTTTTACAAACAATTCATTTTTTTACTTTTTATTTTGTGTTAATAAAATAATCTCTTTTGAAGATGTGTTGAATACTACCCCCTCAAAGCAATGTGATTTGTTCACACACCACATGGAATTTATAGAAGCTGGGGTTAGTAAACATATCTTATATATATGATATAATAATTCTAATTTAATAAATAATTATATACATATATATACATATATATACATATGTCATTTACATACTTTCTTTCTATAAGAGATTTAAATTGGAAACATCATTCATGTGTACGTATGACTTACCATCTCCATAAACTGTGTATTAAATTTCAAATGTTTTATGCTCTAGATTATTGTAATACTCATATATAGAATATAAATTATATTTGTATCATGGTTTACATTATTTAATCATGATACAATTATAATCACCATCGATATTACAAGTACAGACACATGCGAAGAACACATTGAATATTACCCAATGTGAAACCATAACATAGGACCATCAAAAAGAGGGTAATATAAGGACATAACAAAAAAAATGTTGTTATAGAAATAAATATATCCTTATTTAAAACAATATAGTAAACATACATTTATTATACATTAATCTTGTTGGAGTATGAAGAGTGTCAAGACAAAAGGTAAAGGGATTTTTGTCTCACCTTTATTTATGTGTGACTTCTGCGTCATACACTACTTTTTTTATATGGTTTATATAGTTCCCATGAATGTCTTTTAGGAGTCTTATTTAAATTATTATGATATATCCACATTCGGATGATTTTTTACATGGTTCATACGATTCATTTTATTATAATATGATTATTGTTGATTTCACAATCTCTGCTTTATTTGAGATTGTAACATTTTAAGTTTATATTGGGTGATATTTATCATCAATGTCGATGTTTTATAAATATTCTTTCTTAAAGTGTTTTATTATTTCCATTTACTGCTTTAATTTTAATTTTTCCCAATTCTTATTTTATACTACAAGGTTTAAAAGGAACATTTCTTTCCTTTTTCAAATGATGTCCATTTTGACTTTTTTGGTAAAAGAATGAGAAAATGTATTTTTAACCAATATGGAATGAACATATTTTTACACATTGATGATACATTACTAACTTGAATATTTATCTAATGGTTCACATGGTTATTTTAAAAATAATATGTTTTTTAAAATTTCATGGAATTTTAGAAAAAGAAAACTATTTCATCAAATAAATTATATTTTCATCAAGAACAGTTTTAAAAGATTTTCATGATTCCTTTATAGGATTTCATAGTGGTTTCAAATAAAAGGCGTTTGAAAATTTATTATGTTTTTAAAAGTGATTTTTAAATAAAATTCATTTTCCATGTGATCTTGGGAAATCCTTCCCCAATTATGATGACATACTTTGTTATTTTTTAATAATACCATTCATATTCATTCCCTGAATTATTTATGTTTTGATGGAATGATGTTTAGGAAACTCACATCTTTTATCATGAAATTATTTTTGAGAAATGATTTTGAAACCTATATCATTTAGATGGGATATGATATGATTTAAAGTTTATATTAACCATTTAATTTCATTGGTTATAATATTTTTACATGTGATCTTGTGGCACATGTATGTATGATTTCATTATGATATATCTGGGACTGATATCTCTCTCTCATGCACTAGGTAAAGATTTATATCTCATTAGATAGAAAAAAAATTTCATGAAAATTATCCTTAACAAGTAATATGGCCACGATAGTGAACCATGACTTCCAAGACGGTATTAGGAGAGAACACATGTTGTAAAGATGGAAATTGTAGTGAACCATTACTTCCAAGATGGTATGAGGTGTGAACTCATGCTACTAAGATTGCAATGGGAGTAAAGCATGACTACTAAGATGGTATGTGGTGTGAACCCATACTAATAATATCATATAGGTTGTCATACAATTGCTACTATGGATATAATATTATATTCTCATGTGGCAGCCACATTTTCATGTTTTCTCCAAATGTTAGGATTTCAGGGTCTAGTATCTTTATTTCATTATGATTTGTCTGGACATCTATTATTTATTCTAGGTTTCATGTATATCATATTTGATATGTAGGGTATGATCTTATTTTTTCATGATCATGTTTTCATACCTTTATATGCATGATTATTCTTACAGATCTCCCTTTTTTACGCTTGTTGTGAATTTTTACTTAGCCATTTCTTATGTTTCCTCTCCCCAAGTAACAATGAAATGTTTTAGTTAGAATTACTATAGATCATTAAGGGATATGTTGATGATATTTCACCAGGATAGAATATTTCATTTCCATGATTCCAAATAGACTAAATTTTTACTTTTACTAGGCATTTATTATTATAATGTACTGAATATTCATTTAATATGATGTAATATACATATATGTTAAAATTAGGTCACCATATTTGGTATCAAGGAAAATATATAGTCAACCTTTGGAAACAATGATGATAAATTAATTGTGATATCCATAGGTTTATTTCTATGGATTTTATTAGGGATGTATCTGAAAATAGTTTTAAGGATGAGTCATAATATAGGACAATGTCCGTGATTTTTTTTGTAAAAGTTAGAGTGAGTGGTTTCCTAGAAATATATCCATGTTTGGATACAACAAGTGGATGTGGATCTACTACAAATATAACATGTATCACACACGTTCTGAGGTATGTAGGCTTTTTTATTCCATTAATGTGCTTGGAATGATTTGGGAAGATGTTTTAAATAGGTTGGAAGAGTTTGAATGGTTTTGAATAAGTTTGGTTGTTTTTCTAAGGGTACACGGTTTGAGAATGGTTAGAAGAAACTGTGTGGTTTCTCTATGAAACTGTGTAGGGGAGAAAATCGGATTCGCGTGACATTTTCATGGTTTTCCAAACCATGTGAGGAAACCATGTTGACCCCTTCTCTTGAGCCAGTGGTGTGTGCATTTTTTTCCAAATCGTGCGGGCTAACTATGCAGCCACTTAAAAATAGGGTTTATTAATTTGAGGTTCCTCGGGGGGGGGGGGGGGGGCACATTTCACTTCTAACATCTTTCCTAGTCGAGCCTCACATAGGATTTTGTGTTATCAAAGGTTATAGGTGATATGCCACATGTTTTTAAGCAAAATGAAGGGGTTTTAAAGGTTGTTTAAAGGTGGTTTCTCTTAGGCAAGTCTCGCTTCTAAGATTCACTTTTGTTTTTTCAACGTCTTCTCTTCCCTCTCTCTTGGTTTTCTAGATCTACATTTTTTCAGGTAGATCTAGTGTTGGGGATGCCTTAGGTATTGATTTTATTGCTTTTGGAAGTTAGGGAAGGGGATCTAGAGCGGTCTGAGTGGTGTGTTCTCTGGATTTGGGGCGTAGTTACTTGTTAGTTGAATTCCCCGGAACCCAAAAATTATGTGGATGTTATCCCTACTCACATGATTAGAACATGTAGTTTTGGTTACAATTAAACAGTTTTTCTTGAAATTAATTATGTCAATGATGTGTGAGTCTTGTTGGAATTCTATTTCGTGATGGTTTGCAGAATTTTGGGGAAAATGAGTTATTGATGAAAAATGGGTTTTTTGTGTGAATTTAAAATGCTTATATTAAAATCGCTAATTAATGATTATAAAAAAGTTTTTTTTGTGATATATGATTTTCAATAGAAATGTTTATCAAAATTTGGTTGGGAATGGAACGTTAGTTAAAGGTTGTTTTCAATAAATGGGTGATTTATTTAAGTGAATTGGCATGTGTTGGATATTGTTGTATGCTTATTGTGAGGCCTTGGAGCTTCGGGTCTATGATTTATTGAGAGTTATGGCTTGTGTTGGATGTGTGGAATGGGGCAGGATGTATCACTATAAATATTGATGGATAGTGGTTGGATGAACCACCATTATGGAAGTGGGGGTGGGGGGATGTCTCACAATAAAAAGGTGATGAATATTTGTCAGAAGAACCACCATGATGGGTAGTGGTCGAGAAGTACCTCTAGTTGTAAATGGGGTCAATGGGAATGGAGTAAGTCCCACCATAATGATTTTTTGATTTTTTTTGCTTGAAAACATGGAATTGGTTGTGTTAATGTGATATGGTGAAATAGATTATGGCATTGTTATTTGGTTTTCATTCTGTTGCATTGTTTGTTTAATGGTTACTTAGTAAGGGTGTGTTGGATTGTGGTAATGGTTAAACTATTGAATGATTTATATAAACTATTTTATATAAATGTGATAGTGGGTTTATCCTATAGTTGTGTGTACGAATGTCATTTGGGGAAAACATACTGAGTATTAGTACTCACTCCCTTCTTTAGCAGTTGGATGCTTTTGCAGATGTTGAATTCTGGTACACAGGTAATGTAAAAGCATCTCTTGGCTAGTGGTTTGTACTGATGCTTGGGAGATGTGGTGGTTCTTGGACCATGGATCTTGGGGTGGAGATGTGGAGAGTGTCCTATTATATTTTGGGTCTCTTGTTATGTCTTCAACATGGTACTCATATATTGTGTTTGTTTGTTTTGGTTCTTGGGTTGTGTTGTGGAATTATTGGGTGTTCTTTTGGTAATGTATGGGTTTGGTTGTTTTGTCAACATGGATCATGTTGTTTGTTCTTAGTTGACTGTTTTGTTGGGTGGTTTCATCTTAAGGGGATATCATTCCCCAATTTATTTTCGAAGCCCATGGAATTTATTGCCATCCTTTGGCACCATGGGAACGTTGCATAGTGAAAAGTATCATTCCTCTGTCCTCTCAAGAAATTGAGATGGGGCAGAATGTTACAAGTGGTATCAGTTTTTTTGGTCCTTGTATTTCATGTGAGGCCAGTTGTTTGATCCTTGGTGTTGATCATTGGTCTTGTTGTTGACATTCATTCATGGTCTATTCCTTGAGTCGGGATGGTAGTAATCCGTAGGATTTTCAGAAGATGGTATGTATAGAATAAAAGGACTTAGAAAACATTTTTATGCTAATCTCCATGTTACCACTGAGTTTGGTATATATGTGTTTGGAGACACATATAGGAGTTGAATATCTAATTGTCATGGGTGTAAGCAATGATACAATCATGGAATGCATTGTTGAAATGACTTCCCACAAGGATGAATATTTCTTTAGGGTATAATAATTTATCGGGTGGTATGAATGTGTGGTTTTTGAAAAATTATGAATTAGGATTCAAAACAGAAGGGTTTGACCATGGTAATTAATGGTATTTTGAAAATGGGTTGATTTTCAAAACATGGGGGATTTTTAAAAAAATGGTTCATTTTGGGAAATGTGAAATTGTGGAAAGCCTTGTAGTGATAGTTGATATGTAATTAAAAATAAAATTGTAAGCCTTTAGTTTTTAGGGAGTGAGAGTAATGGTGATACTTATTTTGATAGGGATGTAATTGGGTAGGAATCGTAGAGACCAATCAGAGAAACCTACTGGAAATGGGGTTGAACCATTTCTACATGTGAACCAGCAGTTTACCCAAATCATTGATCAAGATTTTCAAATAGTGAAGACATGACTATAACTAGATACACCAATTATTATATCTATCACAACGATAAATCCATGTTTTGGAAGTATGATTGTCATTATGAGGTGAGGTGTCAACCCTAACCCTGAAATAATAAGAAATAAAGAAACCTTTTCTCAATGACAATAAATGCATCAGAATCGGACCACAAGACCATTAAAACATCATTTGAGACCCATGTGTATGATGGGATGTTTTCAGTGTGGTTCTCAAAGCCACATCAAGTAGGATTGTAAGTCACAACCTCGAGAATGTCATAACTGCAAGCAGATTGGGAATCTTTGGCACTATTGTTGTAATTCCCTGAGGAGGGGTGTTTGTGAAAATCCTAAAAAAGGGAAGTGTTAGTAGGATAATAACAAGTATAGCATGGAAATAACACATCTTATTTAGGCTGTGCAATTATTGCAGGATGATTAGTCGAGACAATCTAGAGTTAAAGGTACAGTTATTTTATTTTTTACATTGTTGGAATATTGGTTTGAAATGGGTGCTTCCCATTATTATATTTCTTCTTTCTATGTTCATCTGTTTGGTTTTAATGTGGAAATAATCCCTTCTATTTTGAACCCACAAACTCCACTAGGTCAAAGAGTGTGTCGAGCCTTCCTATGTCAAGCATGTTTTTTATTTGGGTACGACATTGAATCAATATAGATTTCTCAGTGCTTGAGATAAAATTTTATGACATAATCCTAGGAATTGATTTGTAGACGATGTTTAATGCCCACATTGATGACTATGTGCGAGCTGTATGTTTTGTTATGGGGGTTGGTGTTAGACATCTACTTAGAGGGGAGAAGAGCCCGAAGATGGGTGTAACAGTTTTGTTGTCACCAACAGTTGGAATGATCTCATATCAGTTAGAGGCCATGTCTTTGGGATTAGTGGATGATTTTGAGAATAGTGTTCTTCCAACAGATGTGGATCATTTTATTAATGTCTTTCCAATAAAATTACAAGGGTTTCCACCCATGTGAGATGTCAAGTTTATGATAGATCTTCCAATGGGGACCTACCCTATCTCACTTCCTTCTTACCAAATGAAACCAATAGAATTGTGTGAATTAAATATGCAATTGGTAGAGTTAGAATGAAGAGGGTTCATCTCACCTGGTACATCTCTATGGTTGGCTCCTGATTAGTTTTTTTAAATGGTGGATGGTACCTTGTGGCTCTGTATTGATTATCAGAGACTTAATCTGGTTATGATAAAGAACAAATATCTACTTCTATGCCTTGATGATTTGTTTGACCAATTTAGGGGAGGCCAGTGGTTCTCTATGACTTATATGAGGCCAGGGTATCACCAATTGTGGGTGAGGAAGGAGGAAATTCCAAAAAACAGCTTTCAGAAGTAGATATTTCCATTACAAGTATCTGTTTATGCCCCTTGGTATAACGAATGAACCAATGGTGTTCCTGAAAATGATGAATCCAATATTTCAGAGTTATCTAGATTTCTTTGTTTTGGTATATTTGGATGATATACTAGTGTATTTAAGAAAAATCATAGATCATGAGTAGTACATGGCGATCATGTTGGGGATCATGAGGGACTGTTAGTTCTATGCCAAATTGTGAAAGATATACTTTTGGATACAAGCTGTTCGTTTCCTTGAACATGTTTTTTCAAAGAGGGCAATTTAAGGTGATCCAGAAATGATAGAGGTTGTTTCCTCATGGAAACCACCATAGAATGTTTTCAATATATAGATATTCCTCGGACTAGCTGGGTATTATTGACATTTTGTTCATGATTTTTCATGACTGGCATTGCTGATGATATCTTTGACAAATTAGAATATCCCATTTCAATGGGATGATCAGTGCTGGAAATGTTTTGAAGATATAAAGGGTCACCTTTCAACAACACCATTCTTGGTTTTTATAGAACATGGGAAAGGGTACGTGGTGTATTGTGACACATCAGTATCAGGGTTGTGGTGTCTTCTTATGCTGGGGGATCATGTGTTAGTGTATGGTTCAAGGTAGTTGATTTTTCATTATAAGAACTACACAACACATGATTTGGAGTTGGATGTAGTGGTTCATGCATTAATGATGTGGTGTCATTATCTATTTGGTCAGAAATATCAGTGTTTACTGGCCATAAGAGATTATATCATATTTTATCACAGGGAGATTTGAACTTGATCCAAAGGAGATAGATGGAATATCACAAGATGTTTTATTTCGAAATAATGAAAACATCGGGTAAACGAAATTCAGTAGCAGATTCAGTTACTAGGAAATCATATACACATGTGGTGAAGTAGGTATTAGATCAGTGGTAGTTGATTTCAGTCATAGACGACATGTGGATGGAATGTGAGGACCGGGGTGACAGAGTGGTCTTTCTTCCAGTTTCATTAGATCCTAAATAGGTTGTTTTGATTAAAGAGGAACATAAATATGATTCTTATTTTTGGTGATGAGGTCGAAACTCAATGGCAGGGAGACAATTGGGAATTGGGAACTGAATGGGAATTTAGTCTTGTGTTTTTGGAATAGTATGGTGGTACCTGCAGCTTTTCGGGAAGAACTTCTTAGGGATTATCATCATTCTAGGTGGTCTATATCTCTTGTAATTCATAAAATGTAATAGTCATTAAAGGCACAGTTTTCATGGGCTGGTATATAAAGGGATGTGGTCAGGTTTGTCTCGAGATGCTTGAATTGTATGAAAGTCAAGCTAGAGAATCAGCGCCCATAAGACATGTTGTATTCTTTACCCATCCATGTGTGGAAATGGGAGAAAATAGTAATGTATTTGGTAACTGGACTCCCAATAACAGTCTGGATACATGATTCTATATGTGTGATTGTGGATTGGCTCACAAAATCAGCCCATTTAATTCCTATTGGTGAATATCATACGGTGGTGGATCTGTCTAGAATCCATATCTGTGAGGTCGTAAAGAGGCATGGTGTTCATGTTTCGATGGTATCAGATAGAAATCTGAGGTATACATCTCGTTTCAATAAAAACTTCCTACAATCCCTTGAAACACAGTTGACGATGAGCACGTCGTATCATCTGTAGACGGATGGCCAATCCAAGAAGAAGATATAAACACTGGAGGATATGTTAAGTGGTTGTGTGGTGGATTTTGGTGGTTCATGGGAGGATACCATACCACTGGTGGAGTTAACATATAATAATAGCTATCAGACTTTGATACATATGGTTCTTTTTTAGGATTTTTATGAGTTTTTGTGTCATTCTCCACTATGTTGAGTAGAAACAGGTGAGACATTGATAAATGGACCAAGAGTTCTCCAAGAGACTCTGGAAAAAATCATGTTGATCAAGAAGAGCATGGAGAGAACTCAATATCATCAGAAATAATATTCGGACCATCGTCGATGACCATTGTTGTTCAAGGTGGTTGATCATGTGTTTCTGAAAATATCTCATAGGTTAGGACATCGTTGGTTTGAGATACAAGGTATGTTATCTTTGAGGTATATTGGGCCTTGTGAGAAACTTGATCGGATTGGAAAGGTGGCTTACCATTTGGCCTTTCGACTACAGTTTAGTGTAGTACATAATGAGTTTCATGTGTCATAGTTGATAAAATATCAGCTGGATCATGACCATGAGATTATTTTGGATAATGTGGAGCTAGAAAGGGGATCCTCCTTGGGGAACATGCTAGTGCAGATCATGGATAGGTAAGAGAATATCATGCATGGTAAAAGCATCATTTTATTTTGTGTTTGTGGTAGCATGGTAAAATTCAGGAGGAGACATGGGAGCAGGATAAATAGATGGTCGAGTAATGGCCCGAGCACTTTTGTAAAAGTAATGGTTCTCTACTTTCCAAGGATGGAAAGTCCAATAGTGGGGAGAATGTATCTCCCTTTTTTGAGGCATATATCCTTTTTATGCCTTTAATGTTATTGGTATGAGTTGGGAATATGTTAGGAAGAGTTTGGGAGAGTTGGAATGGTTTTTAATAATTTTGGAGGCTTTTGTAAGGGTGCATGGTTTGAGCATGGTTATGGTAACCAGTGTGGGTTCTCCAGAAAACTGTGTAGGGGGAGAAAATGGGCTTTACACGGCCTGAACATGGTATTCCAAACCGTTCAAGGAAACCATGCGGACCCCCTATCTCGAGGTAGGGGTGTGAGCATGGTTCACGCATGGTTTTCCAAACTATGTGGGCTATCCATGAGACCATTTAAAAATAGGGTTTTTAAATCCCAGCTCTTCATGGGGTGGCTAATTTCACTCAATCCATTCTCCCACTCGATCCTCACTTTGGATTTTGGGTTCTCAATGGCTGGAGGTGCTATCCCACTCATTTTGGAAGCATAGTGATAGGATTCAAGGTGGAATGACGGTAGTTTCTCCCAGGTATGTCTCTCCTCTTGGTTTCTATTTTAGTTTCTCTAAGCCTTCTCTTCTGTTTCTCTCGGTTTTCTTGATCTACATACGTTTCTTATAGATCTAGTGTTGGGGTTTACTTGGGTGTTGATTTTAAGGCTAGAGGATGTTAGGGAAGGGGGTCTAGAGGGGTTAGGTTCGTGTGTTCTCCTGATTTGGGGCGTGGTTTCTAGTAGGTCGAATTCACCAGACCCCTAAAGGTAGGTGGATTCTCTCTTGACTCTACATGGATAGAACTAGTAGTTTTGTTTACAATTAAATTGTTTGGTCTGAAATTAATTGTGATAATGAAATGATATTCTACTTGGAATTATATTTGGTGATGATTTGGGGAATTTTGGGGAAATGATTCATTGTGTTTATAAGGGGATTTTCTATTTTATTATAAAATGTTGATTATAAAATTGATGGAAAATTATTACAAAAAAATGTTTAATGAATGATGGTTTTCAATAAATATGATTATAAAAATGTGGTTGGGAATGGAATGCTAGATAATGGGTGTTTTCAATAAATTATAAATTAATTGAATTGTATTGTCCTGTGTTGGAAATGGTTGTGTGCGTATTGTGCGGACTTGGTTCATTGTGTTTGTGGTTGATTTAGTGTTATGGCCTTTTTTGGTTGTGTGGAAGTGAGCGGGAAGTATCACTACAAAAGGCGACGAATAGTGGTTAGAAAAAACCACCATTATTATAGTGGAAGATATGTGTCACTATTAAAGGTGATTAAAAGTGGTCAGAAGAACCACCATGATGGGTCGTGGTCGAGAAGTACTGTTAGTTGGAAATGGGGTGAAAATTATGGTTGGAAGTCCCACAGTAATGATTGTTTTGTTGTGTGTTCCTTGAAAACATTGATGTTTTGTGTTAAAGTGAAGTGGTGAAATGGTAAAATGTATGATTACATGGTTTTTTTTGTTTTCCCTTGTGAAGCATGGTTTGGGTAATGATGGCTTGGTAAGGGTGTGGTGGATTTTGGTAATGGATGCACTACTGAGTGTATTATATAGAGTAGTTTATATAAATGTGTGATCTGTTTAATCCTAGTTGTGTGTGTAGGGATGTCATTTGGGGAAAACCAACTAATTTTTAGTACCCACCCCCTTCTTTTCCACTTGGGTGCTTTTTTAGTTGTTGTACTCCATGACATATGTAATAGTAAATCATCTCATGTCTAGGGGTTCGTAGTGATTCTTGGGATATGTGGTGGTTCTTAGAGAATGGAGCATGGTGTGGATATCTAGAGTGTGTCTTGGTATATTTTGGGTCACTTTTCTAGTATTAAATATGGTACTATGATATCGTGTTTGGTTGTTTTGGTTCTTGGTTTGTATTGTGGAATAATTAGGCTGTCTTTTGGTAATGTATGAGTTGGGTTGTTTTGTCGACATACATCATATATCTTGTTGATAATGGACTGTTTCGTTGGATGGTTTTATCTCAAGTTAAAATTGTTCCCCAATTTATTCTTGAAGCCCTCGGATTTTATTTCCAGCCTTTGGCACCATGGGAATGTCTCTTGAGGCCAAGTATCATTCCTCCTCCCTCTCAATCCAATGATATGCGGAGATATTTTACATAAATAGGGGTAAAAACTCTGACAAGATGTTTTGGGCCTCACCCAGGTTAATCTGATAGATGAAAATGAGACTTATTACATAGATGGGTTGAAACTCCAAGGGATCTGATTCAGAAATTCAAAAACTCTTCACAAACCACCATGAAATATTTCTATATTATTTGGCTATGAATTTCCAAGGATGAGCCCAATGTGTCCTGTATTATGTATGGTATCCTGATTTTGGAATACCAAAAGTAAATATTTTGATGACTATGTTGTTTTCTACTATGATATGTAATGATAACAATATGAATCTAGTTTTAGTCAATAGAAATAATAGAGAGAAAATGTATTAATTATTAATGTGATGGAAGATTTTCTAATTATCAGTCAAGTTGGATTATCGTTGGAGTGAAAGATGTTGCAATCATGCCTAATAAAGTTTCTATGAACATGATTAACAACATATAATTTAACAAACCATCAGACTCACTAATGAATATAATGAAGGTGTTTGATGAGAATTCAGGTAATGGAGACCGTGGAGTAAATAAGATTCTGTTTGCTTTGTGTTAATAGTGTGGAAAGAATCACCTAAGTGAATGTATTATAGGAATAGTTATATGTTTTCACAGTGTAATGGAAGGAAAAAAATCATGTGGCTACAAGGGAAAAACGAAGGTTTAGGATAACAGAATATATAGGAATATTTACCTCCACGTTTCATCATTGAAGGTTATCTATTTTAATTGTGGAATAAATGGTCATTATGTAACTCAATGTCCCAAGAGGAAAGCTCCTGATGAAAATCAAGAAGGTGGTATAAAAAGTGGTTACATTTTTTATGATGAAGAATGACAAAGGAAATATGAAAGGAAAGATGAATTATTTAATAGGATGAGGTTGCATTATTATTTGATTATGTATTATGTGATTAGTGTTTTTATGTATTTGATTTAAAAAAATATATGTATCAACAAGGTTTGTTCTACTTATGTTTTTTGCTCAGTATTTACATGTTTATGTTGAATGTTCCCGATGAACTAGGGATTTGATTTAATAACAAGGTGATAATTTTATTTATGGATGATAACCCTTATTATGTTATTTATTTTATGACAATGCTATTATTATAAGTGTATGTGGGTAATGAATAAGTAAACTAGACAGCACAAATTACCTATGGTGATGATTATTGAAAAAGTGTTCTATGCCATCAAGGATAATGTTTACAACATTTTTTTATTCTTGAATAGATCCAATATACATTGGAATAAGGAAGCATGCATGATTTTCCAAAGTATTTTTGGTAATTCATATCAGTTCTATGCTCTAATAGAATTTACTTTATGGATGTTCACATGTTTGGAAGGTGAAAACCAATAGTTACTTATTCATATATGCAGTATCAATGATAATACGGTTTGGTGACCTTATTTCTATTTTTAGGTTTTTTATCATTAATAAGGGTTAAAAGGTTAACTATTCTTGAAAATTGAATGTTAAACTTATGAGGAGGAAATTTTTAATTGAGTTTGTATTAAAAACCTTGGAATAAATGTAATTTAAATGTTAACCTAATTTCAAGGAATTTTATAATATTTTTTTGGAAATTATATTTCTTTGAGGAAATATTATATGTTAGGTGAAAAACAATAAATCCCAAAAGGCTGAGGGTCTGGAACCCATGACTGAAGTATGATAAAGGTTTCATTCCTACCACTGGCCAACACGATGTTCTAGTTTATACCTAATTTATTTTATGAATATTTATTTTTGATGAACTAGTAGTGTTACATTTTAGGTTCACAGATAAATGTATTAACCATATTGATTTTTAATAATATTAATAGGAAAATAATTATACATTTCATTTATTTATGGGCCTTAATATCTGCTAAAATTTTATTTAAGTGATTTGGGCATCAAGGTTAATTTATGAACATCCATTTTTTGAAGTAATGGATAAATTAGAAATAGGTAAAAGCGCAACCAAATAATGAATATTTTTTGTATTCTTTGTCAACAAAATAATTTCTAAATGATAATCTAATTATCAAAAATGAATTTGTTTCCTAATACAATAATTTATATTGAACTAATTTCCTTTTAAATAATAACATATTTATAACATTGAGGACCACATATTTTCATGATCATTGACTAGTTTCTGGTTGATGACCTCAATCACTCCTTATAAATATATATGTTTTTCCTCCATTTTCAATCTTCACCCCAACCTATGTTTTCATATTTGTAATCCTAGTAATATGTTACTTTGGGTAACCGTTATGGTTCCAAATTACCAATTTTAATTAAAGAGTTAATATTAATTTCTACGATGAGTGTTTCAATGAATGAATCTTTCAAGTAATAATCTTTTGAAAACCTAGATAAATATTGAGGGAGAAATTAATTTTAAGGGGGTAGAGTGTAACACCCTAAGATATTATGAATTATTATTATTATTTTCAAATAAATTTATACTTTTTTATTTTTTTAATTCTATACAACATTAAAGATAGTTTATGTTATTAAATATCCATGTTTGGATAGAGTTATATAGAGAAACACGTTAATAGTGCTTTACATATAACAGAATGTTTATCTTGCTCTACACGCAACACATACATAGTGTATGATGCATGAAACAATGAGTTGCTACGAAACATTTTTATGTAATTATTTAAATGAGATAATTATAACCTAACCATTAAATATTGGTATAGGCATACAAATAAAAAAAATTAAAATATTTTTATATAATTGTTTATATAAATAAAACATATTGATAATGAATGATATAATTTTTGGTAACAACCTTTTATGTTAAAAATTCCATTTCCTAGACTAAAAACTTTTTAAAATAAAAATAATTTTATAAAAATATATAAATTTAATTTGATAAAATAAAAATCAGTTTTGAATTCGGAATATCAAAATTAGTTGATGGTAATTTTTTAGTATTTTTCGGATATGTTTCAATTTTTGACTAATAGTAATAAATACCACATTGTAGTTAAAAAAAGAATTTTAATTTAAATAATTATTTTTCCTTAAATTGATTTTAAATGAAAAATAGATAAATAATAAATTTATTAATCCAATTTAGATTATTGGATCCATTTTTATAATGTAATTTGATATGAAAAATTATTGAACTTTTGAAGGTCTCTTTTACCCGCCTTCTAGACACATTTATGAGATTAGTATTAAACATATTTTTATAGATGATATTATTTGAATTATAAAAAAAAACTACATGGTTTTCATTAGTTTGAAAAATGTGGTTCAATAGGATCAAAATATTTTTTTGAATATGAAATTTTGAATTTTATTAACCATGGTTAAAGAAAAAAATGGTAATTAGGGTAAATATAATATTATAATAAAATATCATCACAGTAACACTTGTTATAATTTCATTGGATAAGTGTTTTTCATCCCAAATCACCCTTAGGTGTATAATATGATCCTTTTTAAGCCACTTGTGTTAGATTAGGACATTCCATATAGATTATTTGAAGATGAGTTAAAATTTTTATAATCAAATTTTATGAAATAAATAATTATTAAAGTACGGTTATACATAAGAATAATTTGACTATAAATATTCATTATAAATCATATAAATGTTTCTATATCATTATACTTTATTTTCTATTTGTAGACATTAAATAACAAAATTTAATTATTACATAATGGTGATGTAGAAATAGATTTATTAAAGGAATAATCCAATAAATGATATTTCTAATATTAAAATAAATATAATTTGAGCTATTTAATTCCATTTAGATATTCTTGGATTACTATGAAATGATAAGGATAAGTTAATTTTTTTTTATGAAATATATTTGTTGTGATTTTATAAAAAAATAAACCTATAAATGTTGCCCTATTTGACATAAATGATATTTAAAAGTAAATAATATTTTATTAAATGATGAAAAAAGTCATTAAACGAAATATTTCTTCAAACTAAGTATGATAATGATATATATATGATAAATGATCCATTTTTTGTTGTTTTTGTAATTAATAGTATCTATATTAACACTTTAGTGTTAACAAAATGTTATCATTGTAAGAGTTAAACTCTTAACAAATGGTTATAGCAAAAATACAAGGTTTATTTTGTGAAATAAACATGTCTAAATTTTTTTGGATGTGGATATTTTTACTCATGAACATCTCATATTCGAAAAAACTAGCATTTGATCTATTATATACCAAAACTAAATTTATAACAAATTATTTTTTTGGAGTTTCCTTAAGTGCCCCTCCCCCTCTTATAAAAGGGAACCTCTCAATCTCTTTTATTAACACCACTAAATCATTTTTTCAGTCATAAATGAACTATTTCTCTTACCAACTACCATACCTTACTCCTACAATCCTTTAAAAGTGCATAAGGAAACTCAAGGAATCATTTTTTCACAAACTGACACGAGTTTCCCAATTAAGACGTAACTTCTTCACTGAAACTCCTTTCCATTATTTTCAAAATTCCCCCTACACTTTCATTATTCCATTATTTTAAGAAAAAAATAGCATCCTATGTAAAATATAATATTTTTAGTATAAGTTTTCATATTACACTTACACACACCTCCATTTGATGTATATCGAACAAACTGTTTCTATGTACAATGAACTGCCGCCTAATGAAATGATGATAATTCAGTTTTCCTGTACCACCAATCTTGGTTTCCATTATGAGGGAAACTAAATATATATATATATATATATTATTTATAATATTTATTACATATTTAAGATTATATATAAAATTTTACCACACATACATTTTTTATAATCCATTTTGTGTTAATATGATAATATCATTTGAGGAAGTCTAGACTACCACCCCCCACAACGAGATGTGATTCATTCTCACCCCATATTGAATATATTAAAGGTGGGGTTTAGTGAAATTATATGATATATATGATATAATAATGCTACTATAATAATTATATATATATATATATATATTTCATTTACAAACAACCATTCAATACAAAAATTTAAATTGAAACAACATTAATGCGTACATATGGCTTACCTTCTCAATGAACAATGTATTCCATTTCATATTTATTTATTAAATAAATTATTGTAATATACATATACTAGATATAAATGATATTTATATCATTATTTGAATTATGTAATCAATATATAATTATATGGACCAATGAGATAATATGTTAAGACACATGAAAAGATCAAAGAGAATATTAACGGACGTGATACCATAACATAGGATCATTAAAAGCGGGTAATATAATGTCATAACCAAAAAATATGTGGTATAACATAAAATAATGTTCTTATGTAAATTATTTATAATAAAATTAAATTTATTATAGAGGAATATTGATTAAGTATGATGAGCATTAAGAAACAAGGTAAGGGGTTTTTTGCCTCACCATTATTTATATATGACACATGACTCATAAACTACATTTTTCCTCTATGTGTTGTCTATATGTCCCATGAATGAATTTTATGAGTATTATCTAGAACATTTTACAATTTAAATATTCTTATAACATTATTTTTACATGGGTAACACAATTCTATTTATTATAAATCAACTAATGTTTATTGGAAAATCTCTTCCTTATTTCAGATTGTTTCATTTTAAGTATCTATTGGGTAAACTTTATCATACAAGTCCATGTACTCTAATGATATTTTTATTTAATATTTTATTATTATCATATGTATTTTTAAATTGATTTTTCCTTATTTTTCATTTTATAAAATGTTTTAAAATGATTCATTCTTTTATTGATTATATGGTGTTATTTTTTACTTTTCTGGAAAAAGTATGAGAGAGATGTTTTTTTAAAATATACGTCCTGAACAGATTTTTATGATTTCATGATTTCTTATTACCTTGATGATTCACCTACAATTTTATAAATATATTTTAAAATAAAATAATTTTATAAATTTTGTGGCATTTTAATAATAGAAAACTATTTCAAAAAAGAAATGATAATTTCATCAAGATCTATTTTATATGATTTTTATGATTCCATTATATGTTTTCAAAGTAGTATCAAATTAATGTGTTTTGATTTTTTTAAAAAATATGATTTTTTATGGAAAATTCATCTTCCATGTGATCTTTCAAAATCCTTCCCCACCTATGATGACATATTTTGTTATTGTTGAATAATATCATTGATATTATTTCACTGAATGGATTATTTTTTATAGAATTATTTTTAATAAACTAACTTCTATTAATGGGTTATTATTTTTATAAAATTATAATTAAACCTTTATATTTACACTGGTTAGGATATGATTTCATGTTTACAATACCCATTTCATCTCATAGGTTATGATATATTTATTTATGATCATGTGGAACATGTGTGTATAATTTGATTACGAGATTGGTGGGGCATATGTCTCCCTCTAATGCATTATGTAATTATTTATATCTCATGAGATAGAATAATATGTTATTGGGAATGAAAATTGACTACTAATATTGATATGGGAGAAAACCATGACTATAAAGAAAATAGGAGGAGTGAACTCATGCTACTATAATGGTTATGGGAGTGAACCATGACTACCAAATGGTATGAGGAGTGAACACATGATACTAAGATGGTTGTGGTAGTAAATCATGACAACCAGGATGGTATGGGGAGAGAACCCATACTAACCATATGGTCTTGGTAGTGGTGCCTTGGATACTATGGAATTCATATTATATACTTATGTGTTTTCCCTAATTTCATGTTCTATTCTTATGTTTGGCTTTCTTGACCTATGCTCATTATTTTTATATGATTCATGTCTTATTAATATCCATTCTTTTAACCATGTTTCATGTATATTATCTTTGATATGAAAGATATGATCTACTACTTTAATGATTATTCTCCCATACACTTATGATCATTATTATACTTATACATCTTCTTTATTTTCCATTTATCTGTATTTCAGTTCATGAATTTTTTATGTTTCCTTTACAAATGTAAAGAAAAATGGTTTTGGGTAGAAGTACTGATGGTGGAGATATTTCTGGGATGTGTTGAGTATCATTCACTAGGATGGAAGATTTTTTTACATGTTTCCAAGGACACTAAAAAAGTATGGTCATTGGGCATGTATTATTATTATGTATTTAATTTTTTTCTAAAATGACGTATTATTAATCTATGTTAGTCATATGTTTCTCTAAAACCCCCAAAATTCTGGGGTAGTATAAATCCCTAGGAAGCATAGGAGTTGTTTGAAAATATTGATTTGATGTTTGGGTTATTTGATACTCATGGGGAAATTAAATTAAATTGTTCTTCTTTCTTATTTTGAGGTCCCAATCATATGGGTGGGAAAAAATGGTTTATTCTCGCAAGCATGATAATATGGGTTTGAATTACTTTAATTATATATTTAATGAGAGGTATTTCCTTGATACGATAGCCTTCGCTAAAACCTAGTAATTTTAAGATCTCAATAAGGGGGATCAGATCGCGTTGGAGTATAACAATCATTTTTGTAATCTTGTTTGGTTTACACTCGATGGGATTTCAATTGACCTATTTATGGCTCAATTTCTTTAAAAGGTTTTTTGACCAAATATAAAACCCCAATTTTTCTTGTATATAAATAATATATATACTGAGGTGGTTGATCATGCCTCAATTGTGGAAATTGATCACTTTAGAAATTTTGGTTTCTATGGGCTAGTTTTAGTAGTATTCATGGCAGTGGTATATTGTCTGATAAGAAGTTATAGCATAATGAACATGAATAAGTGGTGGTTGTCTCTTAGTATATTATTCTTAACCTTTTTCATTGATGACTTTAAATGATGGGTTAGTCTTCTAAAATCAATGTTAGAATGAAGGGAACATGCAATCAACCCATTCCGCTCCCTCCGGACCTTGTCATCAGGGTTATCTAATGAGGAAAATAATGTGGTTTTTAAAATTCTCACACACATATTAGGGAGATGTAGGTTTTGTAGACACTAAAGTATTTCATCCAAATCAGAACCAAATAGGATTGCGTGTTCTGGTTTTGGCGTTCGTGGCACAAGGGCCTGATCTTATTCATGGAAATGTTAGCTTAAGGTAGAGCCGCATGCCAATTTTTATTATTAGGATTAGTCAGTGATGATTCATCTTCATTATCTATACCAAGAACATGAATAACCTGATGTTGTACCTTCAACAGTTTCAGGTACAATTCATATTGAATCATCCATACCTATTGTTCTATTTGATACTACTGCTATTATTTCATTTATTTTTTCCCATCATGTGGATGTTTTGGAATTCTGAACTGTGTTCATGTTGTATATAGTATAGTTGGTAATCTACAAGGAAAGATATTGGGGAAAGGTTTCAGGTGTTCTATATATACCCTCACCATGTCAGTGGTCAAGCTAGAATGTGATTTCACAATTTTTGAAATGGTTTTCTCTGACTTGATCCTCAGTATGGATTGTATGATTCATTTTAGAGCACACATTTATTTCTATCTCTATAGAGTGTGTTTTGTAGAACCTGATGGGTCAGAATCCATGGTGAATGGGATCGTAGGTCAGGACACGATTGACCACAACTTATAGTGTTTGGTGGTCTTGTTTTGTAGATATCATTTCTCTTATTGGAGGATGATGGTAGACGATTTGAGGTAGGATTACATATTGTCGTGGATGATTTCATAAATATATTTCCATATGATTCATGCCATCAAAGATTAACGTGGAGGTCAATGTCAATTTTTCACTTGGGAAAAAATGATATCTCTTCCCTCAGACTGTGTAGACCCCATCATGTTGAGGTTATTAATGGTATAACTGGATGATTTGAATGCAAAAGTATTCATTAACTTGAGTGACACACCATGGGTCTCCGTAATCCTGTGTTCAATGAAGGGTGATAAATCTATCCATTTATTAATTTATTAACATATTTTTATCAAGGTAATGATAATGAAAAAATTCATTTTCCCCATATAAATTACCTTTTTTATAATATCCAGGGAAAGATAGTTATACAAGATCAATTTTTGTTCCCGGTATAGTATTTACATGTTAGAGAGGCGTAAATTCCTAAAAAATAATTCCAAAGTAAGTACAACAATTTAATGTATTTTTAATACCATCTAGGTTGATGAATGCTCCATTGGTTTTGGTGGGGCTCATGAATTTCATGTTCCATCAGTACCCTGATTCCATCATCATGGTATCTGTGGATGACATCCTACTCTAATATGGCACTAAGTAAGAGCATGAGTGACACTATAGGATTATTTTTGGTAACTTATAGATATTAACTTAATTACTCTATGATTTATATGTTCACCTTTTATACCAAGGATTTATAGTATACAAGTCTTGAGATCATAGAACAAGTGGTATCATTGAACCCCCAGAAGATCAATACAGTGATGTCATTGGATCGAGTCCCTTGAAAAGTTTGATTTTGATATCCTGTATTATATGAGAAAACATAATTTCGTAGAATACTCCTTCAGCAGTAAAATTTTGGTATTGGAAGTGAATGTTTCCTGTGATGAATTTATAATTTAGGGTTTTTTCCTAGATGCATCTAGAGACTGTGGATCATGGTTTAGGTGTGTCCTTTGATAATGTTTAGCTGACACCCTCCTTCTAAGAGATTATTCAACAATAGCTTGGGGGTGATGATTTGTGCCATCAATCTATATAGTTCATAAATGGTGGGGAGGATCCCATTGGAATTATCTTCATCTTCAAATGTTGTTTATTTATTCAGGGGACGGGTATTAATATCATTGTCACTACATATGGTGTTGATGTAGGATATCCTCAAATCTTAGGAGGCCATCTATGTCGGGACAACCAAGAGGTTTAATGATGTCTGTCATCAGTTCTAGACACCTAGCATCAGAGGTGATGTAAAGGAAATTTATTCTCATTGTTATACATAATATCATGTTAAAGAAGTGAATAAAAGTTCCTTTGGATTGATTCATCAATTACACATTCCTACCTGAAAGTGGGATATGGTCTCCATGGGATTCATTGTCATCTTACCTCACACACCACGATGATAGAAATCTTTATGGGTGGTGATTGGCTGCCTGAACAAATTATAAAATATCATTTCGTTTAAGACTTAGCCAAAGTGGAGGAATTGACTTTGTTTTGGATCAAATTAATAGTGAATATTCATGATCTTATATTGGATATCAATTAAGATAAATAACCTTTATTTAACTCATTATTTTGTAAAGCCCTTAAAAAATAAATGGGTCATAGGTCAAGTAGGGAAGTACATACCATCCTCAAATGAATGATCATGAGGAGTGGGAGAATTTGATCTTAGTAGTCAGGCTTCAGGCATGTGTGTTAGATTTTAGATGTTTTTGGGACAATATTTTGGGTTTATCATTTTTTTCACATAACATAGGATACTATCCCTTGATAAAAATGGATCCCATTTAGGTTCATTATCGTTAGACATAATAATCACCTTTTTACTAGTTAGATGTGGGAGGGACCTCATTTTTGGGAAAATGTCTCGTTATGGAAGAAAATGAGAAGTTACCTTTGATCATGAAATAATAATTAACATTACATAAATACAATATGTCTTATGATGATTACTAGAATTGAGCCTTTTAATTCTTTGTGGGTGATCGAGAGTATTTGGATGTGGCTCTTAATTTGGGTCACCAATTTATCTGTAATTATAGAATTTTAACCCCAATGTATGTCAAAAATTTAAGGATACATATTGAGTTGGTAAAGTTGTATAACTGTTATCTATTCCATAAGTCATATGTTGATCAGCAGCACTGAGCCTCTTATTTCATTGTGGGTGATCGAGAGTTATTTACAGTGTCTCTTCATTTTTGTCAACATTTTACTGGTAATTAGGGGAATGTAACTCTAATATATGTAAGATAGTTTGAGGTTATGTAGAAAGTTGGTAAGGTGGATGACCAGTCAGATTTCCCATTGTAGATTACACAAATTCATGATATTTCCAAGGTCTTATAGAAAGAAATGTATAATCTGGATCCATACCATGTGGTACATTGGGAAGAGTTGGAGATGGAACCAGATTTCACTATGATTGTGCGGCCAAGGCAGGTTGTGTATTCTTAGGAGAAAATGCTACATGGTATGTCAATATCATTGGTTCAGGTACATTAGTATTATGTTATTGACCAAAATGAGACATGGGGTATAAATATTTGGTTTATGAGTATTACCCATTTTTTGTTCTTTGGTTAGACATTGAGTTGACTTTCTTAGGGTGTAAAGTTTTCAGGGTGGGGAGAATTGTCACAAAAATGATTTATTTTGTAGATATTTTTTATTTTAGATCTTTCTTTTGATCCTTATGTTTCCATGGCGTTTTTTGTGAAAATGGAGTATTCAAGACTGATAGATGGTCGGGCACTGTTGGTTCATGGTATGTAAAAATCATGCGCTATCATAGGAGAGATTGTATTCCTTGGACAGTTGGACTATCCAGGCTGTAGGACCTTCCACACGTGTGTGCAACTAATAATTCAAATTGAGTATTAGTACATTTTAAGGTGAATTTTGGACCAAATATGATTTTGAATATCCACAATAAACATGAGACCCAATTCCTACATGGACAGAGAGGGACACACGGTTGCTGCATGTTTTTTTAAAACTATCCGGAAAAACCATGTGGCACTACTGGAAAACTAACCTTTAACAACGGTTTGGAATCGTTGGTATAGGCCTCCAAACCGTTGGTATATACAATACCAACAGTTTGGAGTACCGCTGGAAAGTAAGTCGTGTCGATAGGTTTATGTTAACGGTTTTTGGAAAACCGTTGGTATAAACCTATACCAACGGGTTTGAAAACCATTGGTATATGTAAAATGAAAATCTATACCAATGGTTCCATAAAACCGTTGGAATATGTATTTAAGAAAAACATTCGGTGGGATTTGATCCTAGTACCTCTAGTTTATCATTAAACGAGCTAACCAATAACCTAACATGACTATTGTGAACATAATTTCATAAATATAAATATGTATTATCATAATAATTTTAAATTTTTATTTATATAATGTTCTTGGTAATAAGATTCAATAAAAAATAAAAGGACGTATTCCAACGGTAGTCAAAACCGTTGGTATAGACCTATACCATTGGTTTTGACAATCGTTGGTATAGGTCCTTGATATTGGGATCTACGTTGGTATGTGGGGGACCAATAAAAATGGTTTGGTTAATCCGTTGGGAAAGGTACACACCATTTCCTAACAGTTTGGCCAAACCATTGGGAAAGTGGATTCAAAGTATAATTTTCCCAATATTTTGGCCAAACCATTGGGAAATCCATACCCATTCCCAATGGTTTGGCCAAACCGTTGGGAAAAGTGACCTCAAAGTGGGATTTCCCAATGGTTTGGCCAAAACATTGGGAATGGGGACCTATACCAATGGTTTTTACAAACCGTTGGTATATAAGTGTTGGGAAAGGTCAGATTTTCAATAGTGTGGCTAGTACTCGTTAGTAAAAATATGGATTTTAGCATGTTCTAATTTCTAATATTAACCATAATTAAAAGAGGTTCTCCCTCACTTGTGATTAATAGCCCTAGATACTCCATGCCTCCTCTAAAATCCCTTATATATACAAATTTGTTGTTGTTTTAGGGTGGAATCTCTTTGAATCATCATGTAAGTCACTCCATCTCTGGTTTCTTCTATCTTCTTTGTTCCTCTTCCCTTATTCATTTTGTTCTTTTTTCTCTAACTGTTGGGTTGACATAATAAGGTTTCAATATCAATTTATAGTGCTAAATTATGATGTAAATGTTATTTATTTTCCACTATAGGGTCTCCTTAGGGCTTGGTTTTGGTTTTCAATAGAACATTGTATGTTTCTAATATAGAGGTAGGTAATTCCTTACATTATCATTATTGGAAAAATTTTGTATTCATTTTATGAATTATAAATGATTTCAATAAATTTAGTGGGTGGTGAAAACTATTTTTTCTATGGAAATTGATATGAATATGGGTTGAAAGGTGATATTTTAAATGAAAAATGATGCTTTAATAAGATGTTTCAAATGGTGAAAATTTGTGTGTGAAAGGGGGTTTAAAAATTATTCTCCAATTAAAAATTGTTGTTTATTTCCAGTATTTTCAAAATTATAAATCTATTTATAAATGGTTTTGATTTTGTTTGTTTTTTAAATTATGGATTTTGAGAAGGTGTAAGTCATGTTTCATGTGACATAAAAAGTTTATGTTGAGAAAATAGGGAATCATAGGTGACTAGATGGGAAGAAAAGGACTAGTATGCTAGATTGGTCACAAGGGTTAATGATAAGATTCTTTTTTGAAATATTAACACAATAGCATTGGATAAACATTGATTATGATTGGATCCCACTAGATGTTTGGATTCATTCTCATTCAGTGTCTCATGCATACATAAATTTTGGTTAGAATTTATATACCATGTTCATAGGGGTATGATGTTCCAAGGGAACCACTAAAAATAGTACATATGGATTACATGTGTTATCATGTGATGATATTTCTATCAATTGGATATTGGTTGTATATTATTTATTTATGATTTAAAATCATGATCTGTTTAAAAAACATCTAATTTTTTTAATCAAAACTAGCATTATTAATTTTTGTATACTGTTTTTGAATGGAATCCTTCTCGTCGGGTGGTATCCCACTGGGAATTGTCTTATAGACTACAGTCACATGTAGATGTATGTAGATCAGGTTATTTTTGACCCATGTAATGGAATTAAGTTTTGTGGTGGTTGTGTTGGATCGGGTGTATATTGTTCCACTAATTATAGGTGGAGGTGGAGGTGGCTCAAGTATGTTTTCCTTCTTATTTATGAGAGGTCCTTTTTGGCATATTTGGATACCCAACCCAACCGATTCATTATTATTTTTTGTTTAATGGTGTAAAATGATTAATAGGTGACAATGATAGATTTTTTGGTTATGGTTATTGACTATAATGTTATATTATTTCTCATTAATTTTTATAGAAAATTTTGAAGATGAAATCATTCCCAATGTGTGATGATTGATACCATGTCACTAGTTTCCAACCCATGGGATTGAGAATTCTTTTCTTTCCAATCACTAAGATGAGTCGATTTTTGTGTTAGATGGAAACTCATACCATTTAGAGATATTTTATTACCTTATGTGGTATTTAATATTTTTATATATATATTTACAGTCGATGCACATAAACTATTCATTGAATAATTATCCAATAAATGTTGTGATCACATTAATGGTTAATTTATCAATCTCATTATAATATAGTTTAGATTCTCATGAATTTTTGTTGATGGAAATTATAAGCCCTTTAAAAAAAATTCATTTTTTATCCTCTATTTATTCTTGAAATTTTCATGTAATATTGATGGTATATAGTATTTGGAAATTAAATTCATTTATTTTTATGAAAATCCATATTCTCTTATTTCTTTGATCAGAAATTCATTTTCTTCTAAAAAACATGATTACTAAAAATGTTTTCAAAAGATTATTATATCCCATTAATGATGACTTGCCAAATTTATTTTCACAAACCTTTTTATTAAATGATACTATATATTTATCCAAAAAATGATTCTGTTTATTTTTCAAAAAAATTAAAAACAAATTTTTTTATTTTTAAAACAATTCACTTTTCTAATATTCATAAAGATAAAAAAGTATTATTTTTACCTTTACGAAATTTAGGGAATTACCTGCCACAATTTCAATCATTTTATTAAAAAATCAGTTTCAGTTTTATGATGATTTTTTTGAAGAAAATATTTTAAAAGTGATTTTCATTGAAAATTAATTTTAAAATGTCTTTCAAAATGAAATTAATATTTTCCTAAAAATATTTTTTGATGATATTTTATTGTATTTCTATTCATCAATAATGAATACCATTTATTAATAATTTAGTGGGTATATGTTGATAACAAAATTAATTATCCTTTGGATAATATATGATTACCTAGACCATGGATAACATTCCATTCCATTCAATTATATTTTTTAAAAATTTTGTCAAAAAAGGCGAGGACCAAAGCATCCGCACAAAGAGAGAGAAAAAAAAGGAAAAAAAAGAAAAGAACCATACAAGATAAAAGGAAAAATATAAAGGATAAAAAAATGAAAAACAGTGGCTACCAGGGCTTAAAGTAATGGAGGCCAAGAGCATCCCCTCTGATGATGTTAATCCCTGTTGCTTTTAGACTGAGAGATGTATGAATGAAAATGTCCTCCAGACCTGGTGAGACTATAGAAGCCAGGTAGTCCACAGCTTTATTGCCCTCCCGCCAGGTATTAGAAACTCTAGTTGTAGTACCCAAGAGACCCCAGAACCTCCTGATAATGTACTCGATAGACCAAGGAACGCTCCCGATTCCCTGAATGGCATTTTGAGAATATCAGGGAATCTGTTTCAACTTTCGTTAGAACCACTCCCCTTTTAATGCATTCCTGGAGGCCAACCATCATAATCTTCGCCTCTGCAAGGAGCGGAGTGCCCGGGCCCAACCGAATGGAGAAAGCAAACAATACTGAACCATTATGATCACGAACGAGTCCCCCTCCTCTGATGTCACCCGCAAGACAGGAGACATCAGTGTTAAGCTTGAAGCCGTGATTCTGGGGAAGCCAGCAGACCTAGTGACAAGTACTCGGAGCAGAGGCCGGAGGAGGATGATGAACCGAGGGAAGAAGGTGCTGTAGAGTGAGTGCCTCCCTCCAGGAAATGAGCACAACAACCATATCCATATGTAGGTTCCTGACTCGGAAGATGATGGAGCGAGCTTAGGAGGATACGCCTTCATGCAAAAACACGTTACGAGCATGCCACAAACTCCAACAACCCGGGTTAAACACCAGAGTATGTGCTCTTCTCTCTGGGCCCGCATCACCCGAACCATGAAACCCGCGATTAAGGAAGGGTTGATCTGCCATGGCTGGAATATCAAAACCCGTGAAAGCACCAAAGAAGGACCAAACATCATGCGCCCAGTCGCTATCAAAAAACAACCTCTCTGAGGTCTCCTCCTTATGCCGCTTACAACAAACACACTTGGAAGCCATACTCACCCCGCATCTTCTGATATTCTCGTTTGTAGAAGTCCTCTGTGTATGATTCTCCAAGAAAAGAAATTATATTTAGTGGGAATGTCGTTATCTGATATTGTGTCAGTCCAAGGGACCTCCGCTGTCTGCATGGCAGAAACCCGACGATAATCTTTGGAGGTGAAGTTACCAGACGAAGAAGGGCTGAACACACACTGATCTGGGGCCGAGGACAGATCACTGAGGTTAAACATCTCCTCCTGGTTCTTATTAAGGATAGAACCAATGAAAGGAGGGATGTTTCTGGCCTCTTGGAAGGAAATATTGGTAACAGGGCATCCTGGGAAACCAAGGAACTCCCCACACCAGTTGTCATGCCAAAAGGATATGTCACCAGTACCGATGATCCACCAGGAATGTGGTCTAAGAACATTCACCAGGGGATGAAGCACACACCATAAATGGGATTCCTGCACAGCTCCTCCCTCCCCATTACTTAGATAGCATTCATGCATGTTCGAGCCCCATAACGTGCGTTTTTCCAGGACTTCCCATGCCATTTTAGCATGCATGCAAGAGAGGGCATCCCAGATGTTACAGAAGCTGATGCAACCCTCCTTGACCGGTCGGGCCATGCTCCGCCAAGAAAACCAGTGTCGTTGCCACTCATTCTTAGGATCCAAAATGAATCTGGCAAATATCCTGTCCATGGAATGAATAACACACTTGGGAACCTTAATGGCGGAAAGGGCATGAATCGGCGTGGCCGTGAGGACACTGTTAACTAGGGCTATTCTTCCTCCGAAGGACAGGAAACGATTCTTCCAGTTGAGAACATTCTCCGTGATTTTGCAGATGATGGAATCAATGTCCCGAATACACATTTGCTTAGATGAGATTGGGGCTCCAAGATATAGCAAGGGAAGGTTGCCTTTATGCATCCCCAGGATGCTCCCAACATTGATGATATGCCTTTCGGGACAGGTATGTTAGATATAAAGGCGACTCTTACTTCTATTAATGATCTATCCGATCATACGACAATACTCCTCTAATGCTTTGTTTAGGCCTCGCACTGACCTATTGGATGCATTGATGAAGAAGATGGAGTCGTCTGCGAACATGAGGTGGGACACTGGAGGGAAGCACATCCTTCGTCTAAAGTGCATGATCATATTCCTTTCAAGGTTCCTATGCATGAGGCGGCTGAGTATGTCCTGGGTGATGATGAATAGTCTTGGCGAGATGGGATCACCTTGGCGAAGCCCACAGACCGCCTTAAAGAAACCGAACATTTTTCCCATGAAGGAAATCGACATCCATGGTGAACTACAGCAATGAAAGATTAAATCAATATTCCAGTGCGAGAGACCCATACCTTTTAGAACATTGATCAAGAAACTCCACTCCACCCGGTCGTAGGCCTTGCTCATATCCACCTTCACCGCCATATTGGAACCACGTACTTTGACATTGAGATCCCTTATCATTTCCTATGCCAAGCCGATCGCCCCCTGGATAGATCATCCTTTGATGAATCCATGTTGTTCCATGGAGATGCACTTTGGAAGGAAGATGGACAACCGATTATTTATAATACCTGCAAGAATTTTGTACAACACATTGCACATGTTGATCGGGTGATACTGCTCCAAGGAGGAGGGAGACATGGATTTCGGGATGTGGTCCACTGTAGTAACACAGGCCACTCTAGGAAGAGGACCGCCCCTAAAGAAATCTTGTATGAAACCAATAACGTCCCCTTTTACAATGTCCCACGCTGCTGTATAGAAACCTCCTGGGAAACCATCGGGACCAGCCGCACTATCTGGGTTCAGGGCCATCATGGCATCACGAATTTCCCCCTCTTGAGGAATAGCCCTCAGAGACTCATTGTCACCTGCCGAGAAGGAAGTGTGTATGTATTCGAGGAGCCCCAAGTCTCCTCCTGTAAACCCACTTGGCCTGGTATTACCAGGACCGACCAGCATGCTATGAAAGTCTGAATATGCCAGAGCCCCAACTGTTTCCTTGTCATCGGAGAAAGATCCATTTCCCAGCTCTATGTTCGGCTTAACCCTCCTTGTCCTTTCCTTAATACAAGCATGGAAAAAAGCAGTGTTCCTATCCCCCTCTTTGAGCCACTGAATCCGGGCCTCCTCCCATGCCTCACGTTCTTGTCTTAAAAGTAGATCCATAATAAGCTCCTTCTTGCTGGCAAGCTCCTCAAAAGCATGGTCATTCCACTCCTCCTCAAGGCATCTTTCCAGACGATCCACCTCATTCATAGCCTCTTCAAGGGTACTGTTAGACACTATATAATCCCTAGACCAGGATTGAAGACTTTGTTTAAGACGTCTTAGTTTGTTGTGGAGCGCAAACCACGTGTGACCCTCGACCGGGAGTGCCCAAGAGTCTCGAACCAAGTCATTGAAGCTGTCGTTAATCGTCCAGTGGTGAAAGAACCTGAAGCTGTTAAGGTGGTCCTGATTAGGCGATAACGAAATGAGGAGCGGGGAGTGATCCGACAGTCCACGCGTCAAGTGCGAAACCCGGGTGTTCGCAAACGCGGAGATAGTAGATAGGTTGGCCAGGCAGCGGTCCAGGCAACTCCAAGATCTCCGGTGACCCCGCTGGTTGTTGCACCACATGAAGTGATCACCTGAGAAGCCTAGGTCCATGAGCCCCTTGCTCTCCCAGAAATGGGAGAAAGCGAGGCCTGCCTTCTTGTTAAAAGGGCCTCTTCCCTGACGTTCCTCAAGGTCCATGACTACGTTGAAACCCCCCCCCCCACGAACCAAGGGAGGGTACTAGGATCAAAGGAGTTAAGATCTCTCCACAAAACCTCCCTATGCCGGGGGGCACAGCTTCCATATATGAAGTACGTGAAGAAGGAGTGGGGTTCGATGGTAACCTTTACTGTGATACACTGATCCCCAACCAGGGAGAGTGAAACCGAAGCGCCGCGCCACCCGAGAATCCAAATGTGTTTATTGTGCGGTTCACCGTGCATGTACCCATGCATTTTATGTTTCCTGGAAAACTGGGGTAGTTTAATCGGATGTTTCTTGTGCTCAAGGATGGATGCCACAAAAACCTTGTGTTTGACACACTCAGAGGAAAGTAAGTCTTGTTTAACTCGAGCACCCATACCACGGGCATTCCAGACGAGAAGACGCATCATTGAAAACTGATGGTTCTGGGACTAGCCCCAGATTGTAAGGCCTGGAGAAAATGAGAAGAATGGTCGCCTATGAGTTTCTGGATTTGGGACCGAGTGTGAAATCCAAAGCCTGATGAAGGAGGAGGGAGGAGAGAGGGAACACTAGACTGGCTTGGGGCTTCTGAAGCACTGACTTTGCCTGAACCGGAGGAACCTCGCACCTGGTCTGCCATCACCCCCGGGAGGACGTCTGTTGCAGGAATAGGGGGGGATCTAGGGGAGGAGGGAAACTCGAAGATGCAGAAAACCACAGGAACCACCGCATGAGAGCATTATTCCTTCCAAGATCCACAAGACCTCCGCGCCGACGAAGGCCAGGGAGGTAAACCCAAGGGGAGCTCTATCGAAGAAGGGAGGCTGCTACCAAGGAGACTGGGGACGCCCCGCGGGACGAACGACACCAGAGCCAGCTCCTGCCCTCTACCAGACTCCACGGAAGGAGAGGAGCCACCTTCCCTGACCTGAGAGGTAGACGTCGCAGGAGACATGTGGGGCGAGGAATCCGCATGCAGCTCAGACCGGGCGTCAGGGGAGGGAGCACCATAGGGAGAAGGCCGGGAGGACAGAGGGCACCGCCCGGCCAGACGAGAGCGGTGGCACATCTGGAGGGAGTGCCCCTGTAGGAGACAATGGGGATGAAGAAAATTTATATAAAGACCCTTGTTTAATTGGTAGTCACATGAGATAGAATCATTTTTCCACAAACCATCAACATTTGTATCCATGTAGTTTCAAAATGTCTGTTGGATAGATTTTGAAAGTAAGTGTCTTATTATAAGACTTGATTCAAATCATATGGGTTTTTACCTATAAAAGATTAAACCATATTGAGTGTAGGTATTGAAGGTAAAGGTATCAAGTTCCTTGGAAACATGATGTCCAATAATTAAGCATTCCCGTCATTTAAAATGAAGATATTATTATCCATGAAATTTTCTACATTTTTTAATCTATAGACTCATTTCATTATCATCTTATTGATTATGTGGAATGTGTTTAATGTTATTTAAAATTCTATATTGATTCATATTTATCTATTCATGGTGTCATGTTATTTTAATGGGAAGAGTGTTAAGTTATTTACCTTACTATATTTTGTATAATTATTGATTCACAATTGTTTTTTTCTATACATTAACCGTATTGAGAAGGCGATTGCAAAATTTTTGTTTTTCATCTTCCAAGGATTCCATGATGTTTTCTATGATATATATGGAGTAATATATTAGAGGGAATAAATTTATTTTGAAAAAAGTTTTTCATTTTCATATTCAAATACAATGTATGATTAATATTTGAATATTGTTCTCTAGAACTCATCAACTATTCCATCCTTCATGATGTGATAATTTGTATCTCATGGAAATGTAATGGTACCAAGAACTGGATCAATCTTAGTGGGCTTTGAGTCTCTATAGTTGATATCAGAGAAAATTAAGTAAAAACTATGGAACAAGATTTATGAAAACATAGATTAGGGAATTGAGAAATATGAAATAATTTGATGATATGTGTATAATAACATCATAAAGTTTTTAATGTTAGAGATTATGTTTTTTGTCTTAGAAATAAAATTTTGTTAAGATACTATGAGTCAACTTTGTTCTAGCACTGATGTACCAATGGGTAATAGCTCTGAAAATTGTCCGTTGAGAATGACTAAAGCATTACCCAGTTCCTAACAACATACCTTACTATGGACATTTTTGAAACTCTTTGGGGATATAATCTGGATAATTCTTATAATCTTTACTAACCACTATTATGTATTTGAATAGACCTATGAAAATGAATGAACTAGGATACACCATAGACCAAGAATGAATTACTATGGATATAAAACCAATGAAGTGTTTATGTATTAGGATTCAACAATTAAATGTATGATTTCAAAAATTTATTATTTTTTGTGATCGGAATTATGAAACATATAAATATTGAATTATGTTTTAGAATAACATATATACTCATTAACATTGTTTTTATTAACATTATCAAGGTTATGTATATAATATCGTACATATTTTAAATTTATTGAACCCCTTTTATTAGTTTTTATGTAATGAGAGTCTACAGTGATTAAGGATATTTTGGAAAAAACATTATGGAATTAAAAAACACTAGTTTAGTATATGTTTTTGTGAAAATTTTAATTAAGTAATATCTAATTTATATTTGTTAGAAATAAGTTTATTGTTATTGATAACATTCATTGATAATATGATCATTAATGATGTAATAACAATATTATAAATAATTATTAGGCTTTGTAAAAATGTTATTTTGAAAACCATTGTAATAAGGTATATAAATGATCGGTTTTATATTAGGGATGTACACTATTTTTGTTTTGATCATTATAAGAATTATATTAATATAATTGAACGAAAGTAAAACATGCATTCTGAGAGATAGAACATCATATCTAGAAAGGTTAGAGGCATAAACCCATGACCAATGGATGATAAGAGTTCTGATCCTACCACTAGCCTACATGATGTCCTAGTTAATATATCATTGTTTTTATTAAAATGATACGAAAAATAAAAATTAATGGGTAACCATTGGTATTAATTTTGAGGTTTAATTAATTACTTACTATATTTTATAACTTATGAAAACCATGTTGGTTCTGAAAAATAGTTAGATACATATGTAATGAGTTGTTTTATGGATTTTATAATATGGTAAATGTTAATTTTAATGATTTAGGAACAGAAATTCATTTTTATATATTCATTTCTGGGAGTAGGGGATCAATTGTAAAATTTCCATGGAACAACCAATTGAAGAGATTGTGATTATGAAATTTGATAAAATCTAGTAATCATATTCATTATCTTCATAGATATTAAAACAATTCCTCAACATTAGTAAAAGGATATTGTAAAAAATATTATCCAACTATCTTAATACCCAATCAATCAAATGTACTTTTAAATAATCAAAAATTTATGTTTTTGAGGCCCTAAACATTGCATTTAACACTAAAATTCTTGTGATCAATTAAATCAATCACTCTTAATTATTATTTAAAATTTTCATTCATTTCAATATCATTTCTTTACACTAATGTTATCCTACATAGAAACATATTTATATTTTATTCCATATGATATTTTTTAAATACCTTTTAGTCTAAATAAGAAGAATTTTTTATCACTTCTATGATCTGATTTTTTCAATCAAAATAATTTTCAAATATCACACCATGAATTATAAAGATATGGTTTTAATTGAGATGACATAATTTATTTAACTTAGGGAGAATGTAACATCCTGAAATTATTAAATAAGTACAATGTATTTTGTAGGATGTATGGCACATAATACTGAGTTAGATTGCATAGCACTCAAAATTTAGTATATCCAAAACTGTGTGTTACACATAAGGCCGAGTTTCAAAGGAAAAAATATAATATTAATATTATAATTAAATATAAAAATTATCACCTAAATGTTGAAATTGAGTTTACTAATATGATTAAATTACTTCTAAAAATATAGAGTTTATAAGAATTTATTTTCTATCAAATTATTATAAATAAAATAACTTTTATTTAAAATAAAAATATTAGTTTTCTATAAAAAATATGTTTTCTAAGGGAAGGATAATAATAATTGGAATTTATAATTTAACATAAATATTTAACAATTTTATATAATTTATATGAAAATATAAACCTAATTTATTGAAGATGAATACCAAAATTATCTCAGGGTAATGTTTTCATATTTTTCAGAGAAGATAACTCTGTTATGAATAGTAAAAAATATTGAATTTTAATTGATACAAAAAGTTTCATTAAAAAAATCTAAAATGTTATGTTAATGTTGTAATGGGTTTCTAAGTAAAATTATTTCAATTATATATCAATTAATTGAACACAATATCGGTTTTACTATTAAATTATAATTTATTATCTTTAGGGAAATGTAATAAGACACATCCTAAGATAAATTTGGATCCTTAAATAAAACAAATTACATTTTAATAAATTAAATTACTATAAATTGATAAAAAAATTGAAATAAGGGCAAAAATAATGATCAAAACTATTTTTTTACAAAAAATATTGTTTTCTTATGAATTTCTATTAATATTGAAAATTGATTTTGTACGACAATAATTTATAAAGATTATTAAAATAAAACAGATTGAATTATTCATAATATAATATAACTAGTTTTTCTACAAAACTAATATAAAAATAAAATGAATATTCACAAATAAATGAAACAAAAATAATATTTTCAATTAAAATCCTTGTTTTTAACTATCAAATCGAATATAAATCTTCGGATTCGAATTTAAAATTTTCATAGAAATGTAATATTAGTTTTATAATTTTAAAAAATGATATATTTTATAATATAAAATATATATAAGTTATTTTTTTTAAATTCATAAATAAAAAAAACCAAGTTTTGATGTAATTATATTTCTCAAGAATAAAATGACATTACTAATAATTTAGTACATATTTAATAAGAGTGAATAAATGATTTTTTATGTCGATTATATATATACATCACAATTTGTTAACACAATTCATACCCAACAATTTAAATGATTTGTTAATACAATCATATTTTGTAAATAATATTTTGGTGTTTTATAGGATAAGTGTTGCATAAAACCTAATATATCAAACATAGTGTTCTTTTAAACAATCAGGGTGCTAGATAACACCATTAATAAATTGGTTCCTCAAAATATTATCATGGTCTTAGTAACTAGGGTATTACTTTTGAAAATAACTTTTTTAAAACACCACACTGAAAAAATGGTCAATAAAGCTTCCATTTTATAAGAGTGAGAAAGAAGTAAGCATATCATATTGAATAATACATACTACAATTTCATGTATAAAAAAATTACCGGGAAGGTTAAACATGGAGATGGAAGATAAAACTAACTCCCTAAGACTCATAGAGAGTGATATAACACATGATCAGGATAAGGTTAACAGTAAAAAAACATTACTTTTAGGATATGTTAAAAGGAAATTGTTGTCTATTTACGAAATGTAAATGGATAACGTATTATTATTTCAAGATAAATTTTATTAGTGGTGAAGAAACACATTAAACCCTTGTATTAATACATGAGGAAAAATAATTTCTTGAAAAAATAGAGTTTATTCATTAATTAACTTTTATCGCGATCCCATTTATTATCCAAACTATATGTATTTAAGATAATTTTTCCACACATGATGCTCTAAAAATAACTTCTAATGGAATCTATAATCCATTATAAAATAAAAAAGTATTCATCCTATCTATACGAATCACGATAACAAGATTAACAATATAAATAAACAATCATATGAGGAAAACAAATTTAACCTTCAAAATTCAATAGTTATACCTAAAATTTAACAAATAACATTTCACAAATAACTATAAAAAAAATTCCTACAATATATTATACCCTAAAATTGAAACCCATAAATCAAAATGATATTATCAAATAATATTCTAAGATAAATTTATTATTTATCTCAAAACATATATACACACTTAACAAAAAATTAAATGATACAAAAAACGCTATGATAAATAAACTAAACCATCATAAATCCAGAATGAAATAATATATTTAAGAAAGAGGAAATTAATCATTTATTCTGTAAATAAAAATTCATAATATTTTGTATGCAATAATCATATAATGTTCCAAAAATATTAAATGTCTTTCGAAATAACATTAATAACATAACCGCAAATAAATTTATAATCACACAGTTATCTATTATATGAATGATCTGTTCCAAAATTACACATACCATTTATCTTTAATATATTTTAAATGATGAAAATAAATGTCATTCTAAACAGAAAATCATGTAGTCAAATAATAACTGATGTACTTTGTTTCTTAGTTGTAGGTTTATGACTTGTGGAATTTTTGGATGTGATGGGTTGTCACCAAAAAAAAGTGGGTTAGCCATTTAAAAAACTATATTAATTTAATTCCAATAAAATTACCAAAATATGATGAACATAATGATTTTTTTAAAAAAATTATTAACTTATAAGAAGATATCATATAAATGTTAAAGGATAAAAATATACTTAAACATATGTCCACTAAAATTAAATGAAATCATTATAAAATAAAACTTCATGTTAAACCTATGTGAAACATATATATATCTCAAAATATAATTATCTTCCAAAAAAATAAGATCACAAAAAACATCAAAGGTAGAATTTAGGAACCATATATTATGTTCATCCTCATAATTATATACAAATAATGGTATCCATAACTCTTAATATTAATTCCCACAAAAATATCTTAATTAATACATTTGTCTAAAATGTCCTCTGGAACCAATTATTATATCCTAGATCCCACACACCTATATTCAGTGCTAAAAAATTATATTTTCATTTCCATCACTCATAAAAATAAAAATAACACAATTTCAACCATCCCAAACAGACAAAATCAAAGTAAATATTTGATAACATTTATATTGAAGGATATTTTTGGTTTACAGTTTTAGATAATAATTAAAATTGATTACATATATTAAAATAATGGTTCATAAAAATATATATAATACCCCAAAATTTCTTCATATCAATTACCCTAATTATGAATACCCTAGTTAAAATAGATGTTCATACCATGGGGGAAGGAAACGTATGAAAGGGATGAGATAGGATGCTTTGTAATGGTAAATCAAAGATATATCATTTATTACAAAATAAAAATAAGAGAATAGGGTCCTAAAAAATGAAATTATCAGTTCATAATTATAACATACATATAATAGGTCTAAAAATATCGTAATAGTATGAATTGTGGAAGTTCATAATATTTAAAATCATAATTTAACATGGTCTATGCGGGAAAAATATTGGCATAAGACATGGATTTATGGAAAAAAAACTCAATGAAATAATATCCTTATTAATAAAATCATTTCTCCAATACAATAATAGTAGAAATGATTTAATATCCAATCCATATTATTATTCCTTATTCACTCCCATAAATATCATAGTAGAATTTTTTTCACTTTCCAAATTATATTAGTAGTCATGCATCACTCCCAAGTCTATTATGGTGGACAAAGGACCTTATTGAACTGATTTCACTCCCTATTCAACTTATGTTTATCTCATTAGATTAATTATTTACCAAATAAATTGGATGAAGATATAATTCCAACTAATTAGATTATGGAGACCATATATATTTGTTTCTGAGGGGAAAAATTATTTATCATTTCAGAACTTATAAAAGGATATTAATTTCATCATTGTATACATCATGGAAAGGTAATGGGTTACATAAATTCCATGTTAACATAAACATAAATCACCCTTAGAATTATTGGTTATGATATAATTTCAAAATATACCTATTAAATATTAATTAACATAATAGGATTTCAATTTATATGGAAAATAATATTAAAAGATCACATGGAATAACTCTTGAGGTAAATAACTTTTTAAATTTAAAATATATTAATTTTTTAAAAACATGTGTAATTATATATGAAAACATTTCCATCGAAAATAAAAATGTTAGTATGTAATGAAAGAATAATATAATTTAAATATTATTAAGGAGGTAAAATCATCACACGTCATACATGTTATAAAAATTACTACTGTATTTTGATTATAAAAGTATCAAAATTTACCTTTTTTATAAAACTACAAAAAATACTCTCAATTTGTTATGTAAAAAGTAAAATGTGCGAAATAATATGTTTTAAATTTTAATATTATAGAAATTTACTTTTTATAATCATTTTTATAATATATTTACATAGATGTGAAATATTTCTTGGTGGATACATTAACATAAACAATCGTGAATAATGATGAGATTATGAAAGAAACACTTACCAATTCAGTATCAATAGAATCATAAATATCAAAAATGAAATAAAATTAGATAGATATTTATTTTACATAATATCTATAAAAAAAATTATAAAATATATTAATTTCTAATATATACATTGCACAAACTAATCATGTAGTGTATAAGTCATGTGTCCCACAAAAATTAATTTGAGATAAAAATCCATTACATCATGATTCCATTTAGCTGAAAATGATTTTTCCGAATTAATAATTTATTTTAAACATGTTATTAATTTAAAAGATATCCAAAAACATATTTATAATTCCATTTATGATCCTCATTTATAATTTTATAAATAATTTGTTAATAATATTTTTATATTATCGATGTTTCATGTGTTAACTGTTTAATTTTCCCATTGCTATTTTGCAATGTGACTTATAATCCTTATTCATAGAATATAAGTTAATAATATAAAAAATATTATATATGCTTTTAGGTATGATAATATATATATCGATTCACTCATAAATATTAATATAGAAATATGGACATCACTATTCATGTTGACGGTAGGCCGTACATACATATTAACGTTTTTTCCATTTTTTCAATGGATGGAATGAAAGAATGGTGAAGAATAATAAATATTTCCATATTAATTATTATTTAATATATATCATATATATTTTATATTTAAATCTTTATAACTATCTGTGTAATGTGGTGATAAGAAATGGATTACCTCGTTTTGTGGAGACTACAATCTATATATATGCACGAGACATATTTTCTCTTTTAGTATGATAGAAATGAGTTGGAATAAAGTTGTCCCATAATTATAAAAACATCTCAACATTTTTATGATAATTACTTATTAATTTATTATTGAAACAACAAATGATGATGATGTAGAGGATGAAATAATCTAGAATGAGTTGGAAATGAAAATGAGCACTTATTCAGATGAGATCATTTAGATACCTTTATAAGAGATCTATGGCTGATATTTTTAAGAGAAAATAATCTCTATCACATGGATAATTATTTTTAAGAGATTAATTTTCATAACTAAGTCATGATTGAGGGCTCAAAGGTTTCTGTAGAAGAGACGAACGATGTTCCCTTTTGAAATTGAGTTTAGGGGAATATTTAAATTTTTTCAAAAGAATAAAAAATAACAAAACTACAGTAGAGTAAAATCAGTTTAAATGGACTAGATAAACATTGTTAAAGATATTTTAAGCCATATATTATATTATTTTTATTTATTTATTATTTTTATGATTTTATATAAATTTAATAAAATATTATTTCCTATAAAATATCATTACTATCAATTTTTATGCTATTCATTTCATCAATTTTAAAAATTTCAAGAATGTAATAAAAATATGAACAAAATATTATATTATATCTTACAAATTTCATGGTACCATATATAATTCTTTGATCTCCTTAAATATCAAAAAATATGTTACATTTATTATTTTTAATATCATTTGTTTTATCTTTTTTATTAATTTCATTTATAATGTATCAATGTTTTCCAAGCATATAACTTTGTTATATAATTACTAAAAATTTAAATTAATTTTTATAACCAATATATGTTTATTATGATCATAATATACATATTTATTTATTGAATATTTATTTTAAATAACATATATATCATGAAAAAATATATAATGTGCTATTTTGAATTTTCTTGGACTTATACAAGCATTTGCAGAAACATTTGTGCAGGAAAATTGAAATATTACTATAAAAATCACGTATAAAATTAAAAATAATTGTTGAGAAATAAAATGTAATATAAATGTATATCAATGTCTTATCTCATCCCAATTATGTTTTTAAGATATATATTTTACTTTTCCAGTGTATTAGAGGCTCTGCATTAGCACTGAAAATAATTTTCATATTTATTATGAAATAAAGTATAATCTTTAGGTTTTTAATTATTTTTAAATTATAATTATTTTTTTTATCATTATGGAGATATCACATAAGAATCATACATGTTTTAGGCAATTTATATTCCTTTTCTATAATATAAAATATATTGTATTTCATAAGATAATATTTATTTACTATTAAATGAAAATTTATTTTCTTCACAAAAATGTAAAACAAATCTTTCTTGACTAAGATTTTATTCATGAATCCAAAATTAAAATATATTTCATTAAATTAAAATATTATAATTGATAGAAATAAATTTAATAAAATGTGTATAAAACGTGATAAAAATTTATTTTTGGGAAAAATAAAGATTTCCATAAAAATGCATATTTTTGAATAAAATATATTTCATATAAAAAAATAATAACATTTATTCCAACAAACCAAATTGACTTATTTGTAATATGAAATAATTACCTTTTATTTGAAACCAATTTAAAATAAAAATGTAAAATTTTAAAATGTTGATGAAAAATAATGTTTTAAATAAAAATTATTATTTTTCTCTATTCACTAGAAAATAAAAATGTTCAGAGTAATCTGAATATTTACCATAAGATATATTTTATATGATGATTTAAAAAGTGATATTTTTTTTATAAAATTCAATTTATTTAATTCTGAAAAATTATTATAATATTCACTCTTAAATTTAAAGCTAACTCTATTTGAAGAAAATATATTTCTAATGCATAAAATAACATAACTCAAATTTTGAGTGATTCATTGATTTACATTTGGGATAATCTTTAATTTTTGCATGTTGGATGTGATCAAATGATTAGGATATGCATTCCAAATTACAAATTTCAATCCATCCAACATTTCTCTCACACTATGGAGTTGTGGAAAAAACTTTTGGGCTACAAATAAATTAATGAAAAGTTTATTATTCTAATTTATATTATCCTGCTATTTTTATAGATGATTTTGAATTCTGTAGAACCTTTAGAAATTTTAAATTAGAAGGAGGAATTGTTAAAATGAATGAGATGACACAATGACCTATTTTGATTTTTATGTCATTGATGTATGAGGTATGGATTTCAGGGGTCCTTTTACCAATTAATTTTGAAATCATTAAATCATAATTTTTGTTTATTACGTGGCAATGTGGGTAGAAGCTATTCGTATGAGATCCAATGATGCCAAAACTATGTCAAATGTTGTGAAAGAATTTTTTTTTCTTTTTATTTCTATAGTTTTTAATTATGGATATATTTACACAAATTTTCAATTTAAAATTGTAATCTCTTTTGAAGAAATATGGAGTTCATAATAGACTCTATACAACCTATTATCCTAAAAAAATTGAATGGATGAGTATTCCAATAGATAATTCAGAAACATTGTTTACAAGACGATGATCCCAAAAATGACCTATAGTATTTTGAGACATAATGTTGCACTATGGGCATATATGACTACATTAAAAACCACTAATTAGCTTGTAACTATTTATATTAGTCATTAGAAAGTCATGTCACCTACCGGCTGAGTTATAGAAAAAGTATTCTCGTGATATTAAAACATGAAACATGAATGTATTTTCTGCTTAAAAAATAAAGAAAGTTTCATTTTCAGTGGATATAAGAGATTTAAAATGTAACACCCCAAGCTTCCACGATACGCTTCTCAATCAATAATGCAATAGCTTGCACTGTACACAAGTTCGAGATTCAAACACACCGGGACCGATCAAAATGGGAATTATGAATAGTAATACCCACTTTTTTAACTTAAATATATTTTATATTTCAAAATGGACTTCATTTTTGGACTTGGAATATTGAAATTATCCTAAGTTAAATTTTTGGTATTTTTCTGAGAACTTCCAATTTTTAATGAATAGTGAAAAATACATAAAAACAACTTTTTTAATCATAATAATTTATAGTGATAAATTATACTATTGAGTGGTTTTAAATTATAATTATAATATATTTTTACCATTTTATCCAATGGTGTTCATTAGAATTAATTTCACTTTGAATTTGGACATAAACAATTGTCAATCTTTTGATATATATTGTTTCTTAAAAACACTCTATTTGTTGCGACAGTTGGAATTAATTATTAAATTAATTAATGAAACTTATATGTTTGGATTTTTTTTGAATTCGGAATATCAATTATAGCTTAGTGTGAATGTTTGGAATTGTTCCGAAAAACTTCAATTTTTGATGAATAGTGAAACCACTAAGTGGTAGTTAAAAAACTGATTTTTCGTTTAAATGAAACATTACCACTTCTGTGATTTGATTTTCAAAAATCCGACATACATGGTTGTCATTAGGAAGTAAAATTTGGTTCAATGTGATTAAAATAATTTTTTGGTGAATAGTAACTTTTAAGTTTAATTAATCGTGATTAAAGGTAATTAGTGAAATTTCAGGTAAAAATGATATTATAAAAATATGAAAATACCTTTACACTTGTCCTACCCCTATTGGATGTGTCATGGCCGAGCAAGACAATCCATGGGTCACGTTGGGGACCCCATGGTGCCACTTTGGTAGGAAAATGACATAAATAACTTTTATTTAAAGTTAAAATAAAAATGTAACAAACATGAGTTGTTTTACTAAAAGAATTTTTAAATGGGGTTATCAAAGTCATATTTTTGACAATAAATATTCATTGGAAATCTAAAAAGATTTCCTACATCATGATATTTTTTTTATAATTTTTAGACATTAAATAAATTAATTTTTTTATGACACCATGATGATGCAGCGATTACCTCATTAATTGACGATTTAAATAAAATGAAAAGATAATGTAAAATAAAAGATATAAACTTGTCAAAAACCTATTGGATGGATAAATTTAGAACCCTTATCACCTTATCCTTCAAATATATCATTGTGGGACCTTTAGAATCCGAAAATCATTTCAAAATAAAGTAACATTTCAATACTTCCAAGAGTGCCCCTCCTCGCCTCTTATAAAAGATCCCCACCTATACCACCTTACCCACACCTCTCAACCCTTTGGTTCAGCCAAACCCTGCCCATATTTCTCTCCTCTTCCCTATATTACTCCTAGAAGCCTCACTTTTGGCAGAATTCTTCCCAAGGAAGCCTTTGAGCTCAAATCAAAAAGAGTTACATGATTTTAAGGTAATGTCTTCTCTTATGTTATTTTGTTTTATTTTGCTTCTCCAACCCCTTAAACTCTTTTTATTAATTTCTTTTATAACAAACCCAGTATCCTAAATATACTAGGATGTTGTTATAAGAAGGATTGGAGCTACACTTATACACACCTACATCTAATGGTTAAAGAACATACTGTTTCTGTGGATGGTGAATTTCTGCATCACAAAACGATGATTGTTCAACACTCATATAACACCTTCAAAGGTGGCCATTAAGATGTCACTATATTTATATATGATATATAATATTTTTATGTTTTACTTAAGCTTCTGTATTTTTCATTTATTGAATACCTTTATGGGTTCCATTATGGGTAAACATGATATTTTCATTTTAGGAAGTGCGTACTACCACCCCCTCAAAGTGATTTGAATCGTTAATGCCATATGTGGGATGTATAAAGGATGGAGTAAATGGTATTATAAATTATATTATACTGGAATTATATTATACCTTTATATAATTATATCTTCATTCTATTGAATACTAAATAGAAATTAAAGTATCATTCATGCATACGTACGGCTTACCGTCTCCATGAACGGTGCATTTCATTTCTTACCTCTAAATGTTATGTAATATTATAAATGCGTATATATACTAGATATATATGATATCTACATCATGAATATAATTCTGGATATAATATATAATTCACCACATGAAAAACTTTTAATTATAAGATGTTTATTTTTGACTCAAGTACCAAAGATCGACAAAATGACCGTTATTAACTTAAATAATTATATAATGTTCATAACATGGCAATAAGTGATATAAATGGAATAATGAACATTGAAAAGGTTCTTAAGAAAATATAAATTAACTCTAGTTTATTATTCAGGAAAATAAATAACGTTCGAGTCAAGTCGGATATGAGGTAAGGGAACTTCTTAACAAAATTTCCATTCATTGGTTTAATCTCCTACTTTCAAATTATGTCATGATATTATTATGTCCTATATTTTATTTGTACTTTATTTATGTGTACTTATAGTTAATACACATAATAAATTTGTTTTATTTAAAAAAATGATCTTTGTAAGGGAACTTCTTCACCCAATTTCCATTCTTTGTGTTGATCTCCTACTTTCAAATAATTTCATGATATTATTATGTCCTATCTTGTATATGTACTTTATTTATGTGTACTTATAGTTAATACACATAATAGATTTATTTTATTTAAAAAAAATGATCTTTGTAAGGGAATTTCTTAACCCAATTTCCATTCTTTGGGTTAATCTCCTACTTTTAAATTATGTCATGATATTATTATGTCTTATCCTGTATTTGTACTTTTTTTATGTGTACTTATAGTTAATACACATAATAGATTTATTTTATTTAAAAAAGATGATCTTTGTAAAGGAATTTCTTAACCCAATTTCCATTCTTTGGGTTAATCTTGTACTTTCAAATTATGTCATGATATTATTATGTCCTATCTTGTATTTTTACATTCTTTATGTTTACTTATAGTGAATACACATAATAGATCTATTTTATTTAAAAAAATGTTCTTTGTAAGGGACTTCGTCTCAATATTCTTTAATGGAGGCATATTTTGTTTTATACACAACTTTTATTTATATGGTGTATAAACCCCTTTGTCTTTTACGTTTATTCAAATGGTATTATTTTATAATTATGTTATTTTTAAATTATTTCAAAAAGAGTTATTTCTCTCAAAAATATGAAAATCCAGGGCAAATGTATACATATTTAATGAAAGCTTAAAAATGTTTTCATAAAACCTGAATCTTGAGTGTGGTAGACAGGAAGGGATTGGGCGTGGACCCATCATGGCCTGTAATTAGTCGAGGAGTCTCAGAATTAGTTATTTTGTTTTCAGAAGCTTGCATAATGTCTTCAGAAAAACACCGGGGTATATTTAAGCAATTTTAAATGTAAGTATCTTCTAGAAAAAATTTCATCGGCAGGTCTCATGAGACAAACTAGTGTCTTGGCACGAGGTCTGGACAAAATCTTATTTGTGGTATTGGGACGAGGCCTTGGTTACGTGTTTATGATTGTCTGGCATTATGCATTCCATCATTATGAAAGTGGTTATTGATATTGCATGTGATTATTCGACTAGTAGAATATCCATGTGAGTAAGTAAATGGCATTATTTAATTTTATTTTTTCCATATTATACTGAAGTTCAAGTTTAAAAAGGATTTTGTTTTAGTTATACATTACCTTAAATGTTTATGTTTATTGATGAAAGCTTCCACAATATTTTTGTCCTTACTAAGCATCTGAGCTCACCCCTTTCAATGTTTTAATTTTTCCAGGATGTGAAGAAGTATTCTAGGAATGACCTGCAGGGGTAGTCTCAAGGGGATATGAGTGTGGAAAATGGAGACTATGTTATTGTAGTTTTCACTTTATGATGTAATGTAACATTTATGAATGTATCTAGTGTTTCCAAGGCTACTAAACTAATTGGTATTTCGAAAATTCATCTTTTGTGATCATGCTAATGTTACACAATAATGCACCGACTCTGGGTAACTGGGTCGGGGCGTTACAGTTGGTATCAGAGGCAGTTTAGTACTAACCTTGGAAGATAGATTTAGATAAACTCTGATTAGAGCACATAACCTGAAGATAGACTTTGAGGATTAGTATAGAAGAACTTCCTAGAATTTTGGTATTATAGAGATTTTGTGAGTTTTCCGAGCAATAAAACCCTGTCTGGATATGAGCAGGTATAGGCGGCTCTGGCACAGATGTGCCTCGGGGTAAAACCCGAAAACTCCGCTTTAAGCTAGACTCGAATGGAAACTGGTGCACAACAACGGGCCTTGCTGCACTCTTGGTTACGACACTCCCAGGGTATTTGCTTAGGATAATTATCATTTTCTTTACAAACCATTATGAAGGGCTTATGAGTACATACTTCCTCAAAGAAAATATTTTTATGATTATGGATTATATCCATAAATAGTTCAATTTATGTTAAGTATTTTACAAGTATGGAATTATGTATTTTGATTCATAAACTAATCTAGTTTATGCCATTGTCTAGAAATGGCTCCTAGTGGAAGGAATGGAAACCGTATCATGACACGCACTCCGTGTACGGATTTCCCTCCTGCTCAAGATAATTATTGTGGATCTAGGGATGCAACTGGTGATGATGAACTTATTACCATATGGGACAACTCACTTAGGTTATGAATAATAACCTTACTCGTATGGAGCACCCTGATACGCACTGTGGAGGATCAATGTTAGACCGCTTCATGAGGCAAAAACAGCCAACATTTAATGGGGGTACAAATCCATTAGTAGCTGAGCAATGGATAAACTCCTTAGAAAAAATATTCCATGCATTGGGGAGTAGCGAAAGGGAGAAGGTTGTCATGGCAGTATACCGCCTCACTGGAGATGCTGATCAATGGTGGCCACTGATTCAAAACACAAAGGAAGATGAAGAAGTATCAAGTATGGAATGGAGGGAGTTTAATGAAATTTTCATAGAAAAATACTTTCCTCGTGACCATCGAGCAGATATGGAAACGCAATTTCTAAGTCTGAGGCAAAAGGAGGATGAGAATGTCACAAAGTATGAGGCCAACTTGACAAGGTTAGCAAGACAGGGTGCACATTATATACGTAACCCAAGAAGTAAGATTGATTGTTTCTTTGATAGGTTAAAACCGTTTCTCCGTCGAGCTTTAGTATCACAATCTTTCTCAACGTACGAAGATATAGTCTCATGTTCTATCAAGATGGAAAAGGAATTATCTAATTCATATGACAACAATGTAATGAAAGAGAAGAAGAGAACGGTGGAACAAGAGACCAATAAAGGGAAAAAGGGAAAGAAGGATTTTCCATTATGTGATAATTGTGGGAAGAATCACCCTGGTACTTGCCTAAAAGGAATGGGAGTTTGTTATAAATGTGGAGAAAAAGGTCACCAGGCTCGTCATTGCAAGGGAAAGAAATAGGGTATCAATGTTGAATGCTACAATTGTAGGGAAATGGGGCATTATGCAAATAAATGTCCTAAGCGTCAGGGAAACTTACTTCAGAAAAGGCCAAGGGATCAAGGTTGTTACTACAGATGAAGTTGGATAATTATTGTATTTGTTTTTTTGGACTGAAGAACTAGATTATGGTTATAAGAATAATGTGATATATATAAAGATTGTACTGTAGTACTTGTTCTTTTCATTAAGGTTTTAATATGATGAAGGTAATCATATTTTCAGTATGTGACAATAAATTAAACTTTACTTTGTTTGGGGAATCTGATAAATTGATTTTGGAATTAAGAGACCTTTTAGAGAGAAAGTCTGGACATAGGTATTTTGGATAACTATAAAGGTTGGGATGGATTAAGTTGAACATTGAATAATATTGTTTATGGTTAAAACATTTCTGAAGATTATTTTTGAAATATTATAATACTATATTTTTAGGAAAAGGACAACCTGCAGGGTGGGGCATAACCCGTCGCATCGGACAAAGCTGCAGGAATCGAACCCACAACCATAGTGCGACAGACCTTTATTACCTACCACTATCCTACAAAAAGTTCATGGTTATTAAAAAATAGTTATCCTAATCTAAATGGTATGTTGTAATATTTAGAACCTTATACAATTAGGATAAATAGAATATTTTTGAGTTCTGTTACCATTTGGAGTAAAAGATGGGTTTGTTGTAAAAATTTATTAAAGAATGAAAGTATACACGACAAGTATGTATATTTCCATACCTTCTTAGTAAATCTCCTAAATAAATTCATCAACTTTATAAAAGGTAACTTAAAACAAAAAAGTTGTTGGTTAACTTTTCCAACTGGGGATTCAATGACCGTTTAACCAGTCACAAGTTTGTGATTTTCTTATGGTTAACTTTCTCCTAATCCTATTTTCTACAACTCCCCATCAGACCTTGATGGTTTGTTTCTCCTCCATATCCATATTTTCATATAATCCTAGCATGGGCTATCTCGGGTGACCTTTGTACTTCTCTTTCTTTTTTTAATGTTATATTTTTATTAACCCTATTTCCGATTTGGGTTTTCCACAAAGGTATTTTCTATTTTCAAAAATGTATTTTCAATGAAAAATTTCAAATTTTGAGGATGCAATTTATTGAAGTAGGTGAGAATGTAACACCCCAAGCTTCCACGATAGGCTTCTCAATCAATAATAAAATAGCTTGCACTGTACGCAAGTTCGAGATTCTAACACACCGCGACCAATAAATATGGCCATTATGAATAGTAATACCCACCTTTTGAAATTATATATATTTTATATTTCAAAATGGACTTTATTTTTGGATTCGGAATATCGAAATTATCCCAAGATGAATTTTTGGTATTTTTCTGAGAACTTCCAATTTTTTATGAATAGTGAAAAATACATAAAAACAACTTTTTTAATAAAAATAATTTATAGTGACAAATTATAATACTGAGTGGTTCTAAAGTATAATTATAATATATTTTTATCATTCTATCCAATGGTGTTCATTTGAATTAATTTCACTTAGAATTTGGACATAAACAATTGTCAATCTTTTGATATATAGTGTTTCTTAAAAACACGCTATTTGTTGCGACTGCGGGAATTAATTATAAAATAAATTAATGAAACATATATGTTTGGATTTTTTTTTGAATTCGGAATATCAATTATAGCTTAGGGTGAATGTTTGGCATTGATCTAAAAAACTTCAATTTTTAATGAATAGTGAAACCACTAAGTGGTAATTAAAAAACCGAGTTTCCGTTTAAATGAAACATTACCACTTCTGTGATTTGATTTTCAAAAATCCGACATACATGGTTGTAATTAGGAAGTAAAATGTGGTTCAATGGGATTAAAATAATTTTTTTTGTGAATAGTAACTTTTAAGTTTAATTAATCGTGATTAAAGGTAATTATAGAAATTTAAGGTAAAAATGATATTATAAAAATATGAAAATACCTTTACACGTGTCCTACCCCTATTGGATGTGTCATGGCCGACCAAGACAATACATGGGTAAACTTGGGGACCCCATGAAGCCACTTTGGTAGGAAAATGATATAAATAACTTTTATTTAAAGTTAAAATAAAAATCTTACAAACATGAGTTGGTTTACTAAAACAGTTTTCAAATGGGGTTATAAAAGTCATATATTTGACTATAAATATTCATTGGAAAGCTAAAAATATTTCCTACATCATGATATTTTTTTATAATTTTTAGGCATTGAATAAATTAAATTTCTTGTGACACCATAATGATGCAGTGATTACCTCATTAATTAACGATTTAAATAAAATGAAAGGATAATGTAAAATCTAAGACTTACACTCGTCAAAAACCTATTGGATGGGTATATTTAGAACCCTTATCACCATAGCCTTGAAAGATATCATTGTGGGACCTTTAGAATCCGAAAATCATTTCATAATAAAGAAACATTTCAATATTTACAGGAGTGCCCTCCTCTCCTCTTATAAAAGGCCTCGACCTCTACCACCTTACCCACACCTCTCAAGTCTTTGGCTCGGCCAAAACCTACCCATTTTGTCTCTCCACTTCCCTCTATTACTCCTAGAAGCCTCACGTTTGGATGAAGTCTTTCCAAGGAAGCCTTTGAGCTCAAATCGAAAAGAGTTACCCGATTTTAAGGTAATGTCTTCTCTTATGTTATTTTGTTTTATTTTGCTTCTCCAACCCCCTAAACTCTTTTTATTAATTTCTTTTGTAACAACACCAATATCCTCAATATACTAGGATGTTTTTATAAGAAGGATTGGAGCTACACTTACACACACCTACATCTAATGGTTAATGAACATACTGTTTCTGTGGATGGCGAATTTCTGCCTCACGAAACGATGATTGTTCATCCCTCATATAACACCTTCAAAGGTGGCCATTATGATGTAAATATATTTATATATGATATATAATATGTTTATGTTTCACTTAAGATTCGGTATTTTTCATTTATGGCATACCTTTATGGTTTCTATTATTGGTAAACGTGATATTTTTATTTTAGGAAGTGCGGACTACCACCCCCTCAAAGTCATTTGAATCGTTAATGCCATATGTGGGATGTATAAAGGATGGAGTAAATAGAATTATAAATTATATTATATTGGAATTATATTATTCCTTTATATAATTATAACTTCATTCCATTTAATATGAAATAGAAATGAAAGTATCATTCATGCGTATGTACGGCTTACTGTCTCCATGAACGGTGCATTTCATTTCGTACCTCTAAATGTTATGTAATATTATAAATTCAGGTATATACTAGATATATATGATATATATGATATATACATCATGAATATAATTCTGGATATAATGAATAATTCACCACATGAACAACTTGTAATTATAAAATGTTTAGTTTTGACTCAAGTACCAAGGATCGACACAATGAACGTTATTAACTTAAATAATTAGATAATGTTAATAACATGGTAATAAGTGATATAAAAGGAATAATGAACATGGAAAAGGTTCTTAAGCAAAAATAAATTAACTCTAGTTTATTATTCAGGATGTTAATGAACGTTCGAGTCAAGTCGGATACGAGGTAAGGGAACTTCTTAACCTAATTTCCATTCTTTGGGTTAATCTCCTACTTTCAAGTTATGTCATGATATTATTATGTCTTATCTTCTATTTGTACATTATTTATGTGTACTTATAGTTAATACACATAATAGATTTATTTTATTTAAAAAATCATCTTTGTAAGGGAACTTCTTAACCTAATTTCCATTCTTTGGGTTGATCTCCTACTTTCAAATTATGTCATGATATTATTATGTCATATCTTGTATTTGTTCATTATTTATGTGTACTTATAGTTAATACACATAATAGATTTATTTTATTTAAAGAAATGATCTTTGTAAGGGAATTTCTTAACCCAATTTCCATTCTTTGGGTTAATCTCATACTTTCAAATTATGTCATGATATTATTATGTCCTATCTTATATTTGTACTTTATTTATGTGTACTTGTAGTTAATACACATAATAGATTTATTTTATTTAAAAAAATGATATTTGTAAGGGAATTTCTTAACCCAATTTCCATTCTTTGGGTTAATCTCATACTTTCAAATTATGTCATGATATTATTATGTCCTATCTTGTATGTGTACATTCTTTATATTTACTTATAGTGAATACACATAATAGATCTATTTTATTTAAAAAATGTTCTTTGTAAGGGACTTCGTCTCAATCTCCTTTCATTTAGGCATATTTTGTTTTATACACAACTATTATTTATACGGTGTATAAACCCCTTTGTCTTTTACGTTTATTCAAAAGGTTTTATTTTATAATTATGTTATTTTTAAATTATTCCAAAAAGAGTTATTTCTCTAAAATATATGAAAATCCATTGCAAATGTATACTTATTTAAGGAAAGCTTAAAAATGTTTTCATAAAACCCAACTCTCGAGTGTGGTAGATAGGAAGGGATTGGGCGTGGACCCATCATGGCCTGTAATTAGTCGAGCAGTCTCAGAATAAGTTATTGTTTTCAGAAGCTTGCATAATGTTTTCAGAAATAAACTGGGGTATATTTAAGCAATTTTAAACGTAAGTATCTTCTAAAAAAATTGCATCGGCAGGTCTCATGAGACAAACTAGTGTCTTGGAACGAGGTCTTGACAAAATCTTATTTGTGTTCTTGGCACGAGGCCTTCGCTACGTGGTTATGATAGTCTGGCATTATGCATTCCATCATTATGAAAGTGGTTATTGATATTTCATGTGATTATTCATCTAGTTGAATATTCATGTGAGTAAGTAAATGGCATTATTTAATTTTATTTTTGCCATATTATGCTTAAGTTCAAGATTAAAAAGGATTTTGTTTTAGTTATACATTGCCTTAAATGTTTATGTTTATTGATGAAAGATTCCTCAATATTGTTATCCTTACTGAGAATCTGAGCTCACCCCTTTCAATGTTTTAATTTTTCCAGGATGTGAAGAAGTATCTTAGGAATGACCTGTAGGGGTAGTCTGAAAGGGATATGAGTGTGGAAAATGGAGAATATGTTATTTTAGTTTTCACTATATGATATAATGTAACATTTATGAATGTATCTAGTGTTTCCAAGGATACTAAACTAATCGGTCTTTAGAGACTTGATCTTTTGTGATCATGCCAATGTTACGCAATAATGCACAGACTCTAGGTAACTGGGGTCTGGGCGTTACATAAAATTTTTCATTTCAAAGATATATTTTGTACCTGGAATGGACCAATTAATTTAATTATGTGATAATTATCAATAAAATATTCATGGAATGGTACAAATATTGGTTGTCTGATTCCAGATTGAATTTGTTCGTATATAAATTTTCTTCCAAATAGTCTATTATTTTCATTATTACTCCAGTTTTTTCCTTCTAGTGAAAACCATATAAATAAAAAAGACAAAGTAGATTTATTAATAGTAATGGGAAATATTATGAAACTATATATATATATATATATTGTTCAAGATCTCATATGAGAGGATATCCATCTTCATGAAGAAAAAAACTATTGAATCTAGGTTCTGTCTTTCCTTCTCAGTTATTTTTTCATGTCATTAATTTCATGAATTTCCTTCTCAAATAATTTTTTCTCACAATAAATAAATTGACCAATATTATTGGGGGGAGAATATTATCTATAGATTAGAATTTTATATACTTTCTATCAATTTTTTGTTGTTTTTCTTTCAATTTTTGGTGTGTTTCTTTTCTTCTTTTTGAAAAACAGCATAATTCACTTCAATTTTTTGTCAAATATACTTGTGACATTAAATTAAGATCATTATCATTTTTGAAACCATTTAAAATTAGTGAAACATTTTTTCCTTTACTAATTTAAATATTTTAATAATGAGAAAATATTTGTTTCATGTTAATTATTATAGTAATTTCATGAAAATTATAATGATTTATTAATCTCATTACACGTATCACTTTTCTAATATTTGAAATACCATTCTTGTGAGGAGTCTAAACCCATTTTGACATTAAATTAACATTCACATATTTTCTTAAGAGATATAATCCATGTTTTTTTGAACTATAACTTGATATGTTATTATTATAGCATTGAAGATGAGGTGCTTGTGATTTAGATGATTAAGGAATTTGTTTAGATTTTAGGATATTGTTTAGCTAAATACATCATATTTTTTCTTCCCTATAAGTTAAAAATTTATTAATCCCATAGTATCCATGTAAAACATTTCAGGTTAGCCACATTACAATCCAATTGTTCCCTACCCAACCATCTTTAGATAAGAAAAATGTTGTGCCCTATTTGGAGATTTCAAGAAAAAGAGGGAGGAAAAATTCCTATTTTATTGATATAATTATCGTATTGGATGGAAACGATATTTTGAGAGATGCTCGAAACAAATTTTATTTGGAGGAGAGTAAGGATGAGATCATACATGAGTGAAAATTAGAATCATGGATTGTTGATTTAAAAAGAGAAAAACCATCTTTATTCAGACTCAGAATTTTTCACATCAAAAACCCACCAACCTTGAGCAACATATAATCCTTGAAAATTACTCTTGATAATCACATTTTATTGGAAAAAATTTAGTGGAGAAGTAGAAATTATTAAATAATTGGGTTATTCTTTCATTGGATTGATTGAGAAAATCCTTATTGAAAATCAATATTTATGTTCTGAGAGAAAAATTATTTGAGGTTTGTTTGTTGTTTTCATGGGTGAAAAAATAGGAAATAGATTGAGTGAGATGAATTGAGAACATGAAATATTATTTTTAGGACGCATGAAATCTTTTGTTCATGGTTATTAATTAATGAATCACATTTTTCTGTGTTTTTAAATTTCCATTATTTGATTTTAAATTCAAACATTTCCAAGAGTACAACTTATACATGTAGGGTAATTGATAAAGATATTATTTTCACTATTTCTAATTTTTATTTATATGAAATAAATAGCAAAAATTTAAAATTTTGATATGAATTTCATTGTATTAGCATTTTCGGGATAATTTGAGCATGATAATTTAAATATACAATTTATGTAATTTTAGTAGTTTTACATTTCGTGTATATTTTTTGTATATCATATCCTATATTGATCCAAATTGAGTGATTATTTTTTATGATTTCATTGATTCATGGATATATATTTTTTTAACTAATCCAATTATTGATTCAGACATCTAGTGGATGAAAAAATCATTGTAGAAAGTTGTTCTAGCTGGAAGAATGGACCCCAACACATTAAAGGTTGTATTACTATGAACACATTCATATAAAAGAATTTTTTCTAGTTTAATATGAAATTGGACCCAATAAAACTCATACATATTGATTTTCATTTATAAAATTTTACATTTTGACATTCATTAAGAAAGTTAAACAAGTAGAAGATGAAGGTTCTCTTAAAGAAGAAAAAATTGTATTTAGTAATTAATTCAAAACATGTACCAAAACCTATCCTATGATTCTAAAAGTATGAGATATGACATAAGAATTAATTATTATCAACTCTTTTAAATATTTTCAAGGAAGATTCATCTGGGGTTGTAAATAAAAACAAGCAAGCGTTTGGAAAATAGTTCTTGCAAAATATAATTTCCATTCATCCTCCCCTTAGTATTCCCATATCCACCTTCATTATAAGGGTTGATGGCTTGATATAGAAATGTTGAGGCGGATAAAGAGATATTGATTATGATGTTGTGAAATCATTCTATAATGGAGAAGATGTGGTCTACTAATATTAGTGGTGATAAGAACCAAGTGGTTGTGGATGACGATAATTGACATGAACTCTCATCTCAGATGAGATACTCTTGAGAGATAACTTTTTTAATTTCTAATGAACATATAATTTTTTATGAACACGTTTGTTTTAATACATGAATAAGTTTTCATCATAATTTCTTTTTGGAAGTGTGTTTAATCAACGCAGTAAAATAGTTTACTTCACTATTTAAATTTATTTGGTGAGGTATTCCCACTGAGAATGGTGTTTTCAATTAGTTTTCATTGCATGGAGGAATTCATCTAATTTAATCACTTCAATGTGAGGAAAAAAAATATTTCGGTCCTGATATGATATGTATGACAATTATTATGTTCACATGGATATACTTGGGTGGGAATCGAGATTTTTAATTGTGAAATAATTTTAAATATGGAATGAGGGAGTTCCCAATAGGTTAAAGTTTGTCCATAACTACTTTTTTTCTTCTTTCACAACCAATTTATGTCGTTACAATTTAAAATCTTGTTCTTGATTTTTATTACTTTTTTTATAGTTTTATAATATGATTGAGAACATGGAATACAATCTCAAAATATACTTCTTATGTTGAAATCAAAAAAGTTGGATTTTTACAAATCAATTTGAAACCTCTTCGAGATAAAATACAGAAACTACTATATTTTATTTCTATAGAGGATATTTTTCATGATTGAGGTTTTCATGAAAAAATAATCATGTCAATTGGTGCAATTTTCAGGGTGGTTTCTTGAGTTTATTTTGTAATAAAATTGTGTGAAATGAAATTATTACCTAAACATGTTATAATTTGATTATGAAATTTATAGAACATTTCATTATAGATATAGAGATATAGGAAATCACTTTATCTCATGTTGTGCTTCATCCCCTAACACTTATAAGTAAATGGTCGAAACTAAAGTTCTAATGGCAAAAACAAGACACTTGAATTAATTCTCTTAATCGAATGATGACAATTGAGGAAATCCTATGTAATATCATGATGAACCTTTTAATATTTAAATTAAATTTGGATTCATTTACAAACATAAAATATTTAATTGAATTCCTAGTAAATATCCACATAAAAACTTTCTTGAATTAAGTTACCATTGTGTCAACATGAATCCTCAGGGAGTCGATGAAAATAAAACTAAATTGAGGTGATTTCCATTTCTTTTGAAGGAGTTCCAAAAAATGGTATTTCTATTCACATTCATCATTGATTTGATAGTTGAATGAATTGAATAATATTTTCCTAAAATAAAATTTCTATACCTCTAAAACAAGTTCCACTGGAAAATATATTATTTGAATTAGAAAAACACAAGGTAAAACATTGCGTGCATATTGGGAAATATTTAAAAGACTCAATATTAGTCTCCCCTCCGTCAAATAAGTGTCCGACTCTACATTAGATATTGTTTTGAATGATTTTTTTAACTGATTGAATAAAAATTGATGTTATAGTGGTATGGTCTTTAATTAATAAATCACTAGTTTCATATCGGGGTGTAATTGAAAACATATACCACAATGAAAAATAATTTTGAACAAGTGGCCTTCTTCTTGTGAAAATTTTCTACTAATTCCACTTTACTAATCTGAATAACTACATGACTTTGAGTAAACCTTCTTATTTGGCCACCATGGTGATGTTAATGATGTCACTGAATAACCCAACAATATAACCAATCATGAATTAACATTTCAAATGGAAGTCCATTGTGGAATGTTTTCTTCAAATGATAATTTTAGTATCCACTTACCAAAAATACAAGAGAATTTTTTGAACTTAAATATTGTTTTACCTAGAATACTTATTCTATCAAACTAATAAAATCAATTTCAAACCCACATACATTTCAATAAATGGTGGAAAACCCACTCTAAATAAATATTCCTGCTTCATGAATGTCCAAGAATATTCTTCCAAGGACAATAAATTATTTATCAACAAAAATAATTCAATGAGCAAGATAATTCCCATTTTAGAAGAATCATTTTTCCTTCCCCAACAACACAAAATTCCTAGAAAAACATTGAAGAAATAATGATGAAACAACAACAAGAAATGAAAAAAATAAAATATACACTATTGGACATGCTAAATACCTTGTTGAATCAAATGAATTAGCTTTCCTCTCTTTTTAGATGAATAAAAAATCAAATGATTGTATGTTTTCTTTTGAAAAAGTGAATCCAGATGATAAATGGATAGACAATGTCTGTGCAATTTAACATAAGAGTGGCATAAGATTTAATAACCCTAAGTATAATAACCTCAATAATAATACTAAAACTTTTAATAATAATCCCACCACCAATGGATATGATGGAAATTATGAATATTCATTCAATAGAAACACAATTTGAAGAGAATATTTTTTTTAATGAACAATGAATAATTGGAAGAGGATGTTTGGAACTTCTGTTTCCCAAACAGGTTCTCAGAATAGCATAGAAACATTCAAACCACCACAACCTTATCCTAGGAGTGAACATAATATGAATGTGACTTATGAAAAATAATTGGAAAAGGAGGTGTTAAATTCTTTTATGAAAGGTCATGTCATTATATAATATCTCAATACTGTGAACCATGTTCTTAGGATTTCTATGTTTCCGAAGGAAATGTGTACCCACAATAGAAATTAAAAGGATGTGAAAATGTCAAAATATAGAGGAAGGTTTTATCTATAATTAATCATTCTTTAACTTATAAATGTAATTTCCTAAGAACATTTACCATACCCAGAACTATTGGGACAGGTGAATTCAAAGACTTCATGCTTGATTTAGAGGCCTCCTTTAATTTTATTCCACCTTAGATTTACTCATCCCATCATGTTGGGGAACTACAACCCTCTGGAATTATATTCCAACAATCTAACCAGGGCACTACAAAGCCTGATGGAGTTATATAGAATACCATCATTTATTTGAGAGACTTGATTTTTCCCTTAGTTTTCTATTTCATGGATATGGAAGATGATCATTTTAGATCCCATGAACTTCACAGTATAGGGAGATAATTTATGAAATATATAATAGAATGAACCAATGTTCACAAAGGAACACTTTCAATAGAGTTTAGAGTAGATTTTGTTAATTTGAATATTTTTCAGTCCATGAAACGCCTAATTGATTATCAGTCATCCACCCAAGTAAAAATAATTGATTTTATTCTCACTAAGATATTCCCTATTTTTCTGTAATGAAAAACCATTATCTAATTTAATATATGGAAATTTGTTTGTTTTCATATTAGATTAGTAAGAGAGGGGAAAATAATATTTTTATGAGTCTGTGAATGTTGAGACTACTTTAAAATAGTCTGTTGATCTAACAATTGAAGTATATTAGTTTACAGAACCCTTTGAACACACTCTAGGTCTTAATAGAGATGTTTAAAATTATTCACATAAATCAAATCTTAAGAACATATAAATTAATCAGAGTGTTTTATATCCTTTACAATCTGGATCTTCGTTGAAAAATCACATCATTGATTAGATTCCATTAATTATTGAAAATACCCCTCTTGAGTTAGAGTTAGAACCACTTCATGAGAACCTCAAATATGATTTATTAGGTGAGAATGAATAATTTCCTATCATAGTTTAAAAATATCTATTATGGGACCAAAATAATTAACTATTAGGTGTCCTCAAAAACAACAAGAAATATATAGTATTAACATTATCTAATTTAACTAGGATCAATCCATCAGTGAACACACACATATTTTATTACTATAAAATGTTAAAATAGATAAATAACTTCAGAATTGATAAGACCCAACACTTTTATAGGTTGTCAATATGTAATTTACCATTCTATTAGATACTAGAATTATTTATCCATTCTATGAAATTCAAAGGGTGAGTAAAGTCTATTTTGATTCCAAAAATATGTCTTTATAATCTCATGGAATGAATTTGGTGATATTGTCCCTATTAGGCTACAAAATAAATAGAGAATGTGCATTGAATATATGAAGCTCAATTTTTTTACAAGGAAATGCCACGTCCTATTTCTATTTCATGAAAAGTTCATGAAATAATATTTTAAAAAATATTATTAATTTTTTGATGGATTAAAATTTTATTTTTAAATTAACATTTCACAGGAGGATCAAGAGAAATAAAATTTTTCATGCCCCTTTAGAACATTTTAATTTAATAAGATGGTATTCGAGTTGTTTAATTCTTCTGGATCATTTCAAAGGGGTATAATGAGAATTTTTTATAAATTTCTAGAAAAATGATTGGATATATTTGTATAAAAATTCAATGTATATGGATTATTATTTAAAATTTATTTGAAAAGTTTGGACTAGTTTCTTAAAACATGAATTGATAAAATTTTAATAATCACTTGTTAAAAATGTAATTACATGGTGGTTATGGGGTCTTTTCTTGTTTATGTTGCGTACCTCTATGGAATTCAATTATATTTGTTCTAATTGGAGGTCTTTTATTCAATTCCATTACCATAAATAGATAGATTTATGCGATCCTTTTGTAGTCATTATGATTTTTATAAGATATTTCATAATGTATTTTAGAAATGTTGCACTTATATTTCCTATATTTCTCATAAAATACACCCTAATTTCCATTGATGAGAATTATAAATTGGAAATTTGGGAGATAAATCAAAAACTGATCACCCCTCCAATGGTTCAACCTCTCAAATGGGATATTCCCTTTGAAATCATAACTAATGAATCTGACGTTTCTCTTGGGAATGTGTTGATTCAGTAACCAAAAAATAAATCTCATGTGATTACATATACATATATAAATGTATATAAGGCCTAATGAAACTAAAAAACAAATTATAAGGATCATATTATTGTTTTATTTTCTATGGAAGAATTTATAGTTCATCCTTTGGGATCGATGTGGATTGTTTTCCAAGATTATACATTAACAATGTTTTTTATGAAAAAACATGAAGAAAACCATGAATTTTGAGATTGATCTAAAACTTACATGAGTTTTATGTTTAAATGAAGATAATAATTGAATTTTGAATATTTTTTTGGCAATTTGATTAGGATGCCATAGATTTTTTTATGGAAAACTTCATATCATTACCCCAATTAAATAAACATTTCCAGATTTAGATTTTTATGATAATCATAGTGAAAGACTGTTGTTTTATAATTTTTTGAATTATTTGGATGTTTATGATGTTACCTGCTAGTTTTCTATGAAAAACATATTAAAATATTTGATTTATTCCATGAATTAAATTTTGCATAATCCTTACTTGTGGCATGTTGGCAGTGATCACATTATTAGGAGATTCATTCTAAATTCTAAAATTCAACACATCAAACATTTTTTTTCAGACATTGAGTTGGGGGGAAATTTTTTACATCAAATAATAATTAGAAATGTTATTTATTCTAGATTTTATTCTCCAACAATATTTAGAGATGCTTTTTAGTTTTGAATTGCCTATAATAATTATCAAATTCATGGGGAATTCCCTATAGGAAAGAGAATCCTTATTAACATATTTTGATTTTTTATTTATTTTATGTATAGTATATGGATATAATTGATAATTTTCTTAGTTATTTTTTATATATTTAGTTATATCATTTTATTTATTATATCTCTATGCGGGAAAAGGATATTCCCAAGAGAGTTGATGATTCCAAAACGGTGGTAAAGTAGTGAAAGGATATGTGTTGTCATACTTTTGATTTCAAATGTTTCTGATTATGGATAAAGGTAACAAAACCTTTAATAGGAGATTATAATACCTTTTTATCATATATAGAGTTTATCATATAGTCTCTAAAACTTATTATCCCCAAAAAAATGGAATGGATGAGTTTTGCAATAAATAAAAAAAACAATATCTGAATAAAAATGTGAACCCAAATAGAAATTATGAATGTTTGATAGTTGAGGGTGTACTATATTCCTATAAAACATAAATAAAAACCGCAACTAGCATGTCAAAATTTATATTTTTCTTTGTAAAGGCTTGTGATCAACCGATTGAGTTAGATAAAAAATATTTTTGTGTTGTTAAAACAGGACCCATGAGTCACTTTTTTCTGGAAAAGAATGAAAATTTTGTTTCTAAGAACATGTGGAATTCATAAATAATGCATATAGAATTTCCATGTTTTATAAGAAAAAATTGAATTCTTTTAATAATGAGATGAAACACAATAAAACCATAAAGGAAAGTGAAACTGTATTTCTGTTTGATTCTAGATTAAAGTTGTCTAGGGTAAATTTCATTCTAAATGGTCATGCGCATTCATTATTACTCCTTTTTTTTCTTTTGGTTTAGTCAATAAAAAGGAACCCGATAAATGAGATCCTTTTATATTCAAATGGAAAAATGCTAAATCTTTTTTGAGATACTTTTCATTATTCTCTAGGGGGATATCCGTCTTCATGAAGCCAAATATAATTGAATTCATGTTGTGTCTCCCCTTTTCACTTAATTTTTTCTATCTTCAATTTCATGAATTACATTTTCATATTTTTTTTACAATAATGATAGTTTAAAAGATAATTGTGGATTGAGGAACATTCTATGTAGATTTGAATTTTGTGTTCATTCCTTCCAAATTTGTGTTTTTAGTTCATTTTCATTTTTTGGTGTTTTTAATTTTTTTAGATTATGTTTATTTTATTTCAAATATTGGGATAAAAAAACTTTTGATCTTAAATTTTGATCATTTTTATTTTTGAGTCCAATTTAAATAAATCATAAAATTTATCCAAGGAAGAATAACATAAATTAATATGAAAAATATTTTTGATTCATGTAATAGATTTAGGAAATTTGAAGAAAAGTCCTTTGATTTTTTAATCTAATTCCATATTTTATTGTCTTTATCTTGGAAAATCTATTCCAATGAGTATTTGAACCCATTTTCACATCTTGTTCACATTTAAATACACTATTTAAAGAATCAATAAATGATTGTTTGAACATGAACATTATTTATTTATATCCAAACTTGGCGGCTAACGCGCTTGTGATTTAAATGATTGTGGAATTTTTTGGATTTTACATATCACTTTTAATGTGATTACTTATACTTTAGTACTTCTCTATACATCATACCATTATTGATCCCTTAGTATCCATGTACAAGATATTATATTTTCAAAATTACAAGATAATTTTCCCTTCCCAACCTTTATTAAAATTGAAAAAGCATGATCTATATGAAATTAAGTGTGGGGGAGATGAGTTGTTGTGTGATGCCTCATTTGGTATATATTTTGATGGAGTTAGAACATTTTAAAGGAATTTTCTCTGATGGAAAATAATTTTTTGAGAGCTGTTACCATCTGTAGCTCTACAATGAAATGGATTTGTGCCCATTTGGACCTCTCAATAGATGAAATTCATGACATATTTTGAGAATTCCAAAAAAAGAGAAGAAAAATGTCACTTTCACTCAAAAAATATTAATCGAATGGAATGAAAAATGTATTATAAAAGATGTTCATAGTTGATTTTCATTGGAGTATAATAAGGAGGAGACATGAAATTGGTGAAAATTAGAATCTTATATTTTTTCATCATAAAGAGAAAGACATTCTTTATTCGGACTTTGAAATTTTCACACATAAAACCCACCAACCATAACCCATAAAACAACCTTGAAATTTCCTCGTGATAATTAATTGCTCTTGGATTTAATTGGGTGGAGATGAAGAAATATATTATCCTTATGAAGATTATTTCATGGAATTGGGTAAAAATCCTTGTTGAACATCCAAATTTTAGCCAGGAGATAATATTTATGTGAGGTATGTGTGTTGTGTGCATGATATTAGAAAAGAATATGAAATTTATTTAAATAATGAAATGAATTAATTAAATTTTTTTGATGAGGTATGATATCTTTTATATTTATTTGTTAATTGATAAACCTCATAGGTATATATTTATAAATTTTCATGATTTTTTTTTGAAAGCACATTTTTTTGGGAGTCCAAGTGATATTTTTGGGGGAATTGATAGAGATAATATTTTAACAATTTATTATTTTTATTTATATTTTTTAATCTTCAATAATTAAACTTATTGAGCATAATTTCAATAGTTTTTAGGGATATTTTGGTATTGATTCTGAAAAAATGAATAATAATGTAATTTTAGATTTTTTAATTACTTTTATATTTTATGTATATATTTTTCTATATATATCATAATTGGTTGATTATTTTTTTAATTACTTCTTTATTTCATGTTTTGATTCTTCCTTTTAGAAGACCAAAAAATGAATATTCGAAAAAATATTTTCTTTCCAGGAGAATAGACCACACCTTCTATAAATGTGGTATAACACTGAATAAATGTGTAAAAACATTAATTCCAACTATATATTCTAGAGTACTAGAGGACACATGTTTATTCTATGTTTCATAGAAAAAGTTTTAAATTATGCCAGTCTTTGAGTGAGTCAAACAAGTGGATGATTAAGGGTCCCCTCGAGTAGGGATAGTTATATTTAATAATTAATTCCTAACCATTTCACCACCTCTCCAAATATTCTAAATATTTTTGAGTATAAATGAGAGTATAATACTAGAAACACATTACAAGATTATAGAAGATTATTTGGCTTCGATTGTGGATAAAAATAATTCGATGAAACAAATTATGGATAACATATTTCCCATCCCTATTCCAATATGTATTTCCATATCTCATTAGTTCAATGGTTTTCTGGAATGGGATATTAAATATTAGTATGAGATAGAGATCTTGATTATGATTATGTGAATTCTTTCTTGAAAATGGTGATGTTGGATGGTCATGAGATACGAGGTGAAGAACCAAGTGGTAGTGGACGTCGACAGCCGAGAGACACTCCCTTCGGAGTTGCATCTTCTTGAGTAAACTCTTTCTGAATTTATCTTGAACATATAATTTTTAATTAATTTTATTTTTTATTTATTTATTGTATTTTTATGACATTTTCATTGGATAATTTTTCAATCTATGAAGTAAAATAGTTGACTTTCATATTTAAATATTTTTATTAAGGTCTTGGTGTAGGGCATAGTGATTTTATTTAAATTTGATTTCATAGATGTCCATATATAATTAATATAATTCAATATTAGGGAAAAACTTTATTGGTATCTTTATATGATGATTATGAAAAATTTTATATTTGTATAGTGGTTATTGTGTGGGAATTGATAAATTCAAATTTAAAATATTTTTAAATAAGGAAGAGGGAAGTGTCTGAGATGTCAATGATTATCCATAACCTCTATTTTGATTATGATTTCAAAACAATTTAATTTCATATCTTTTTCCTATAATTTGTTTTGAATTATCTTTCAAATATTATAGATTTATATTATGTTTTATAAATTCTAATCAAATCCCCAATTTATTATTTTTTTGAAAATAAAAAAATAAAAATTGAATGTTTTGAAACTCAAATTGCACCCTCCTTGAGATATAATCCTAACACTGCAATATATCATTTATCTAGTAGAAAATAATTTGGATTAATGTTTTCATGATATAAAGATTCATATTTGAGAGAATAATTAATTTTTTAAAGTCTCATAAAATCAATTATAATTTTAACATCAGAATGTTTCGAATAAATGATGATTTTAATTAGAAATTAAATTTATCATATTTATATATTTTTTGAATGGAGTTAAATTTTTAATTCTACATGTTTAAAAATAATTATGTAGAATTTTTTGATTTTTCTTAAAGAGATGACTTTTTTAGTGAATATATAAATATAATAATTAATGGTATTTAACATATATATGAATTATTGATACATACATGATGTACTGTAGATGTACGGTTGTATCCTAAAACTCTTTTACATTATTTAAATATATTTAGTTATAAGGTTTAAACTATTGATATTATTGAGCTATGATAATAAATTAATGAGTAAACTACGAAAAAAACACCCATATCCTCCACTATAAATACTACCACACACCACCTCATCTACTCACATATTCAATGCTTTGAAAAATGCATAATTTATATCTAATACCTCTCCCAAGAATCTCCACCACGTTCTGGTCTTTCATGACGGTCCAAAATACTATTTCAATACTCATTGTGGAGGATTCCAAGTATATTATTTCATGAGGTAAAATAACATTTCATTTCTTTAATTTTATTTCAGTTTCATTTCTTTTAATATCTATTCCTTAAATCCTATTTCCAAACATGCATGATAATTCCAATATTTTATATATACAGGGGTTTCTTTATCATAATAGGATATAGACAATCAATTCTTTTCTCTTCCCCTTTATGTTCTAAAAAAGAAATCATCGTCCTTGTGGTATCAATTCACCACCTTTGGAGGAAATGATTATTTTTCTATTCAAATTATCAATTATGCATGGTAAAAAAATTATTTCTAAAATATATATTAATGTATGAAATTAAAATTACTTAAATGTTTGGATGTATTATATACACATGATATTAATTAATAAATAAAAAATTAGTTCATTATGATAAAAAAAGGTGAAAAAGTAACATAAATGGTTATCATCAATGTAATTTATTATTAATAATAAACATATCAAAAATTATATTTAATACCATTAAATATTCTATAAGTTCGTTAATAATATATAATTTCAATTATCATTAATTTATTCTATTTTTACACGATCACTCATATATGTATACAAGTGGATCAATATTGAAAAACAAGGAAACTGACACTCCTGAACGAACTAATTGAATCTTACAACCCCTCAAAAGGCTTCAAATTTATTTAGTTAAATTATACTGAATTTAGTAAATGTTTATGTGGTTACGAATTAAATTATTAAAGGATCTAATTTTATTATCAAGAAAATTAATTACTTGTGTAGAACACTTTCATACATAAGGTATGGTTTTCTTCTTCAACCTAAATTTTTCATTTGGGTTACGCTTTCACTCCCTTTACACAAATATAAGTATTAAATATTTATAATTAATTAAAATTATTTTTCTATATTCCAAACTCCTGTATACATATATGTTTATCTTTCAGTTATGGGGAAATAAATGTTTCATAAATTTACCTTTTCAATTCCTCTTGTTAAGAAATCCCAATTAAATGATACTTCCCAATTTCATAATAATTTTCTTGTACAATCCATAATCTGTTATAACGGGAAAATATTTATATAAAATTGGTATTTATATCAGGAAAAACTATTTTAGTTCTTTTGGGTTTTTAGGATAACATTTAAGCATATTCCTCTTTAACGACTATTGAATTTTCATTTATACCGCACAAAAGTGGCTCATTTATAAATACTATTCTTTATATGTGTTCACTAAAAATGTACTTAATTTATGATATAAATATTATTTCTTATTTACATCACATTATTTATTGGGAAAAAATAAATGGTATTTCTTTTATGGTGTGGTCTTTAATAACAATCTGACTTTATAAAGATGATTTTTAAAAAGATATCATCTTTCAAATGTAAAAAATAATATTTTTCTCAAGTATTTCGTAGTATTTTTTTAGAGTATTTACATATTATTAAAAGAACATTTTATGGATTTCATACATGATATAATTTTATCTCTTTTGATACCATATACCATATTTTGTTAAATGGGTTTATGATCAGTTTGACTATGGATGTGTTATTCATGGTTTATTGTTAAAGTATTCACATTTCATATATTAAGTTGTTAATACAAATGTCTATGATATGTTTCACCCTTTTCATATTATGAATTCATTGAACATAGTAAGTAATTATTGGGGACCAATATATCCCCTTGATGCATTGATAGGTCTAATGAGAGAAACTATATTGGGTATTGTAAACATCTTACCCATTTATGGTGTTTGGGTCTAAGATTTGGTGGTGTGTTATGATGTCTGGAGTTATAAATTTCTTCACTAAAATACCAGTAATTGATAGTCTGTGTGGTTATATAGAATTTTATAATGTCTCTAGTTAAGTCTAATTCTAATGTAATTGTTTCTGGTATTATTTAATTATATTTTATTCATGTGATATTATGATCAATATTTCTCTATAATGTTGTTTGTTTTTAGTTATTCACCACGACTCATTTTTTATTTACGATAGCTTCCATTAATTTTATTACCATTACTGAGCATATGATCTCGCCCCTTACATATATTTTATTTTTCCCTAGAATACAAAGATGTATATTATAATTTAATTCTAAGGATAATATAGTACTTTATGGATGATTCCAAAAGAGTTACTTTACTTTTTGTTTCATTTATTTTTTTAATGTAAAACAATTATTTGTTTTTTCTTCTTCCAATGATTATAAACTATGAAGTACTTGGGAATAAGGCATACTTGTTTATTATACCAAAGTTTAAAAGTAAGGCATCAACATTGGGCAACTAGGGTTAGGTTCTTTATAGTTGCTATCAGATGATGTTTTTTAGATCCCAAGGAAGCTAGAGCAAAAAAAAGATTATCTATCATAACCATTAGATAGAATATATGGATAGACATAGATGAGAAGATTATAATTTTGGTATTCTAGATATTATGTGGGTATTCATAGAAATACATCACTATATATGTGCTAGATATGGATATTTTTATGGAACAGATGTACCTAGGGGTAATAACTCCGAAAAGGTATGTCGAACCTCACTCGATGTAGCCTAGTACAAGAAAACTAGCCATACTGTGTGCCTATATTGACAATCCTCATAGATATGTTTATGATAATTCATATTTTCATTAAGAACCTTTATTATAGATGTAAATGTAAATATATCCCTAACGTAACCATGGTTTTTTATCATGATATTTTCTTTACATAAAATTTTCAATTTATGTTAAGAGTTACTAGGTAAAAATTATTCATTATTATTCATTTCATAATTGAGTGTATTAAATTATCTATAAATAGTTCTTAGTGTATGTAATGGAAAATATATCGATGTGTGTATTCCATGTATGTATTTCCATCATATAAAAGATAATCTTGTTTGTGCAAGAGTTTTAACTGGATATGATAAACATATAAATATACTAGGAATGATGACTCCATGGTGATTTTTAAGCCACAGTATTGAAGAAAAATATAATCTTTCTTAATGAGAAAATAACGTAAAATATTCATTGGGACTATAAACCCATTTGTAGCTGAACATCAGATAACTTACATAGGGAAAATAATTCATACATTGGGTATTTATTAATGAGATAATGATGTAATGAAATTTTATCATCTCCTGGGAGATGAAAATAATTAGTGGTGATTAATTCAAAACAACGTGCAGAGAAAAAATTGAAAAAATGGAATAGAAGTATTTTAATTAAATTTTCATAGATATATATTTACATCGCATACAACATGTATATTTGGGGAGATATTTCTTCAATTTGAGGAAATATGAGGATGAGATTGTTTCTAAATATGAATCCAACTATAAAATGTTATCAAGGAATTATATGAATTATATACAGAATCTAGTGAAGAGGATTTATCAATTCATTGACTATTTAAAACAACTCCTCGTAGTAACACTTGTCTCTAAAACATTCAAATCAAATGATGATATAGTCTCATGTACTATCATGATAGATAAATAATTCCATAGGTCATTTGACAGTAATTTAAATAATGATAATAACAGGGTTGTTGAACACTTTGGAAAATGAGATAATAAAAATGGGAAGATGAGATTATTTTACTTTTTATCCTTTCATAAATTTGGAATGATACATCTTGGAACATCCCTATTATGGATGTTTTTTTAGAAGTGTGAAAAAATAGACCAAAAGGCTGTGATTGTAATGTAAAGTAATGAGATGCCAATGTTCTATGAAACAATTGTATGGATATGGGACCGCAGGGAAATAATTATCTAAAGTGTCAATAAAACATGCCCCAGCGAAAGTAAAGATAGAATGTAAAATATTAGGTGATCGTAATTTCTGAACCTGATGTTTCTAACGATATGGTGGAAGGTACATTAATCCTCTCCTCTATTTTAATTAAATCATTAATTGATTCCGGATCATGGCATTACGTTTTATATTCATAGTTTTCTTTTAATAATTAGATATTTCCATTTCACATTAAAAAAGGAGTAATCAGTAAAGGATATTTATTGGAACCATATTGGAACAAATATTTGTTGATCAGTTCCTATTAGGACACATAAATGTGTTCTAGTAACTTGTTTTATCATCATACTGATGGTTTATTTTTATATATTTATTTTTATGAACTAGAATACATAATAAAATGGAAAAAAATATTGTAAATAGTTGAGGGTTATGATTTAGGATGAAGATATAGAATTTATCATCATTTGAGGGGAGAATTCATCATATGAGCCATATCTAGATCCGCCTCTATCAGTTCTTCTAAATGAAGATCTTAGGGAGGAATAAATAATATAATTTGATGGGAATCAAATCATCAATTTGAGGATGTAATTGTCATATAAGAATAAATTTATGTATTTCTAGAAGATTTACATAGTCAACCTCTAGAGAGGGTTATTGAGTTTTCTATTGATATAATCATTAACACAAGGATAATATCAAAGAATCCTTATACACTATTCATTGTTGATTTAATTGTTTTAGAGAATCAACTGGAGGAGTTGAGGACTATTGGTTTCATTTACCCAAGTGTTTCACTATGGGGATCTCATGTTCTCTTTGTTGAAATGAATGATGGGTCCATGATGATGTGCAGTGACATCAGAGTTATAAAATTCTATTATGATAATGAAAAAATATCTATTTCCTCTCATTGATGAGTTAATTTATCAACTTCATAGAATTTAGCATTTTTAAAAAATTGATCTTTGATATGGGTATCATTAATTTTGTTTGAAGAAGGAAGATATTCCTAATATACAATTTCGATATTGGTATGGGAAGTATGAGTTTATTGTAATTCCATTTGGACTAACAAATGAACACTTTATTTTTATATAGATAATGGATATAGTGTTCAAGGAATATATTGTTGAATTTTTGGGGTATTTAATGATGACATATTGACATATTCCAAAATTAATGAGGACTATCAGAAAAAGTATTATATTGGTCTAAATATTCATTAATGAAATGTGATATATTGTATGTATAGAATGTGTGAGTTCTAGATTCAAACCGTATCTATTCTTTTTCATATTTCCACTAATGGTGGAATATTAGTTGATCTTGTGAAGAAAAATCAATTTAATTAATGTCTACGCAAATGAGAAAAGTTATGTTCATATATTAATTTGTTTTTCATGTTAATATTAGCATTTAATTTATAATTTTTCTCAATTATCTATCTCGTTGACCATGATTACACATAATGGTATTAATTGAATGTGGAAAATATAATTTGAAGAATTTTTTGACGAATTTAAACGGTAATGAGTGAATTCTTCAATCTTGGCTCTACCATTGAAAAATAGTGCATTTCTTATATATAGTGATGCATAAAATAAAGGAAATGGTTGTGTCATTATGATGAATGATATATTTATTACATATTCATCAAGGATGTTAAAAATTCATGAATGTATTATCCAACTCAGGATCTTGATTTAGAATCCACAATCATTACTCTAAAGATACAGAGACAGTATATATATTTTGAATGATGTGAGATATATACAGAACAGAAGAGATAAAAATATATCTTATCATATAAATAACTCAACATGATGAAAATTGTATGGATCATGGAATAAAATTATTATGATTTGTCAAATAAATGACCACCGATGAAAGATGAATAATGTAGAAGATGGGGTGATAAACAGTTATCACAGATTTCAATGAAAAGAAGGATTGAAATTGATATTGCCTATATAGATCTAGAAATTATGCATGTGGGAATGGTCAAGGATTTTAAAACATCATTAAACTTTCAATTGGACTCCAAACCATTATTATTGGAAAATATTAAAAGATCTCAGTCTGATGATGAGAAGTTTTACTGGAAATTTAAATTTGTTAATAATGAAAAGTTAGAAAACATCATGTTGGAGGATGTAATTTTGTTATTAGGGAAGATGATTTATGTTTCCTCTATACCTAAGATAAAAAGGTAGTTATTTGTTGATTACAAACTCTATAATTTCTATGTAGTCCCAGGAATTAAGAAAATTTATAGATATTTTATGGAACATTTTTTGATGGATTATAAAAAGTGGAATTTTCTTATTATGTATCATGATTTGTACTCAGTAAACTATTGAAGGTTATATGATAACATCCTATAGGTTTTATGAAACATATTCCTATTAATAAATGGAAAATGGGATGACATTTCAATGGATTTTTCAATTGTATTACTGATGACCCCAAGAATGAATTATTCAAAATGGGATGTTTTTTATCGACTTACAAAATCTGCATATTTCATCTCTATAATGGAAGATTTGACATTTAATCACCAAGGTAAACTATATATTAATGATGTTTTATGTATTGATGGATAACTTATTTATATTATTCATTGATTTAAAATGACATTCTATAAAATTATTTAGAAATATTTTTACAATGATCGTTATTTTAGTACAACTTATCCACCTCAAACTGAAAGGAACTGTGAAAGAAATATTTAAATATTGGAAGACACATTGAGATCATACTCAATTGACTTTAACTGTATGCGGTATCTTTATTTAACATCTGTTTATTTTTAAAAAAATAATAGTTTCCATTCAGGTATTCGAAGGGCACAATATGAAGCATTGTCTAGAAAGCGATTTCATTCAGAAACATGGTGAGATGAAGTTAGTGAATGAAATCTTGTAGGCCCATAGCATTTAGAGGAAATAATTAAAAAACGTAATGATCTTTCAAACACATAACAAAGCTTATTAAATAAAAAATAAGTGTTATGCCGATAATTAAATGAATCATTTGGAGTTTTGTGGTACATATCAAATTTTATTTGATGTAACTCCATGGAATGGTGTTATAAGATTTGAGAATATTGTGAAAGTGTGACCTATATACATTAGAGATTTTGAAATTTTGGAGAGAATTAGTGATGTGGCTTATAAATTGGAAATGAAACCAATCCTTTCTAAATTACACAATGTGTCTAACATCTCTTTCTTATTGAAGTACATTCCAAACCCAATGCATGTCCTCAATTATGGTGGAATAGAATTGAAACCCAATTTATCATAAAATGAAGACCCTATCCAAATTATAGAAAGTAGATAATATTTGTTGGGGAATTAGATATCATTGTTAGTAAAGGTAATTCATAAAAATCATACTATTTAATTGGTGATGTGGTAACTGGAGGAATTAATAATGAATAACAAACTAAATCTTTTTTTGATGTGACATTCAATAAATTTCAAGAATTATTTTTTGATATTGGTGAGATTGTTACAGTAACGAAAATTATTGTATGTCCCTTTTAAATTTTACCATGATCAATAGATTATGATTCATGCAACACATGTCTTAAAACCTTAATATACTATTAAATATGGACGTTAGAATTATAATGTTAAAATTATAAATATTAATATGAATAATAGAATTGTAATTTCACCTTTGAAAGTATAAATAATATTTGGCTCACTTATAATAGAAAATATGTTATATTTATATCATTGTATCATAAAGTAAATGTTTTAAAAATGATAAATTAAATGTTTTATTTGTTATGCATTAATTTTTATTTACATCTTATTAATTACTATAATGATTTAAAAGTAAAATTATTTTAATAAATAAATACATAAATTAATATTTTTTTATTTTTTTTTTATTAGATAATACTATGAGACCTTAATTATTTTATCAATGTTTCAAAAAATTGGATAAAAATTTTAATATTAGTATTATACAAATAATTGATAATTTATTTAAATTTTAAATTTATCATATTTATAAAATTAATTTAATAAAATGGAGTCCATTTTTTAATTCTACACTTTTAAATGTAGTTCGGGTAATTTTTTATGATTTTTTTGAAATAGTTGAATTGTTTGGGAATACTGAAATATATTAATTTACGGTATTTTACAAAAAAATTATTTACTGAGTAATAGATTATTTATGGATGATATAATCCCAAAATATATTACCGTACATCATTATTTTATTATAATTAATGATAATGTTAAAACTTGTGATAATATTGAGCCATAATAATAAACTAATGAATAAAATAATAATAAAACGTCACTCTCCTCCACTAGAAAAACCACCCCTCACCACCTCTTCTCCTCACACCTAAAAAGCCATGAAGCATTTCAAATTCTGGCCAAATACATTTCACAATATTCCCCTACATGTTTTGGTATTTCTTGTCTATAAAAAATACAATTACAATGTTTCTTAAGTAGTTTCTAAATGAGGTGAATTCAAGGGGTAATATCCTCTTGCTGTCATTTAAATTTCATTCAATTCATTTTCATTTCATATCCTTTCTGTATATCATCTATCCAAAAATGCATGATAAATCCAGTATCTTTTATATAATGTAATTTTATTATGATAATGGTATATCCACCATCAATTATTCTCCCTTCCACGTTTATTTACAAATATTAAAATGTCATCTGTGAGGTGTCGATTAACAACCTTCTTGGGTGATAAATCATTGGGTTTTCAGTTACTCCTTCAAGGATGGTCATACAAAGGATTTTATGGTTAAAAAAATTAATATACGTAATATACCTTATTTAATGTTCTGTATCTAGTATATAAAAATAATATTAATTCATAGAGAAAAAACGACTTCATGAAGATCTAAAAAAAGACAAAATAATCTAAATGGTTATTATTAACACTTTAACTAATGAATTATCCTAATAAATGGGAAAAAATAATTTATAAGAATATTAAATCACCTTTATCATCATTAATAACCAATAATTTCAATTTGTTATAATGTATTTCATTTTTATATGTGTTTTCATATATGTATATAAGTGAATCAATCGTGAAAAAAAAGGAAACAAACACTCATGAATGACAAAATTGAATGTTATAAATCATAAAAAGGACATAAAGGAATGTCATAATGTTATGAAAAACAGAATTATTTTTTAATATGTTCTGATTTAAATTAGTAAAGAATCCAATTTCATTATATAGGATATGATGTAAAAGTGCATAATATATTCAAACATAATGTAAAAGTTATTTCAAAAATCTAAAATTTTAATTTCAATTATGTTTTCTCTCACGTTGTACGAATTTAAATATTATTTTTTTATATGTACTATATATTTTGTGAAAATGTTCTCAAATAATTTATTCAAATATGTTCATCTTTCTTTGATTATGAAATATATGTTTTATAATATTCCATTTTTAATTCCTCTCTATAAGAGATCCTGACGATTGGTAACATTCTAATCTATTTCCCATTTTGAAGTACGATCTACAATATTTTATAAATATATTTTTTTCTTAAATAACTATTTTTATCATGAAAAATTGATTAAGTTCTTTTCTAGTTTTATGAAAACAATTAATCATTTTCCTCTTTAAATACTCTATTATAATTTCCACTACTGCACTAATGTTGCTCATTTTTAAATACTCATTTTATATGTTTTCAATTTAGGTAGATGTAATTTATTCATTAAATATAATTTATTTTTATTTCCATTTTATTTAATGGGATAAAAATGATTATAATATGATTTTAGGTAAATGATTTTTCTAAAATAATTCTTCCTTCCAAAGTAAAAAAATGGTATTTCAGCCATGAATTTATTAATGGTTTTGTTAAATTATTTTCATGTAATTCAACAAACTTTTTTTATTTAATTATTGATTGAGGTTGATATCTTATGATTCCATATAAAATATTTAATGAAAGTTTTTATGATCATTTAGAATTTTGATGTGCTATTCATCGATTATGGTTGTAGAATTAAAATTTTCAATGCTAATTTTTCAATACAAATTTTAATGTTATGTTTCACCATTTTCACTTGATGAATGTATTAGACAAAGTAAATGATGGTTGGGGAATACTATAACCCCTATATGTTGCAGTAGGACTCATGAGGCAATCTTGTTTGGGAATTGGATGATGTCCTACAAGTTTATGGTATCTTGGTTGAAGCCATGATAATATGTTATGAAGTCCAACATTATGCATTGCCTAATTTCGATACAAGAAACTGATAGTCCCTGTGATTTTTTAGACTTTTATAATATCCATGATTAAGTCTCGTTATCATGTGATTATTTATATAAATATTTAATTATCTTTTATCCCTACCACATTATGCATAAGATTATGTTTTAATAGAATATGTTTTTAATTATTCAGGATGCCTTATTGTTTATTTATGATAGCTACCACTATTTTCTTTACTCTAAATTAACACTCAAGATAACCAATTTGTTATATTTTAATTTTCCGTAGGATGCAAAGTCGTATACTATGAATGACTTGTAGGGATAAACTATGAGTTTAACGATATCTTCAATGGATTTTATATGTTTTTCCTTTCACATTGTAATGTAAAACTTGTGTCTATTTTTTATTCAAAATCTACTTCAATAATTTTCCCTTCAGAATATGACTTCCATATTTATTATACAAATTTTTTAATTCAAAGAACCAAATTTGGGCTATTAGGGTCTGGATATTTATAGTTTTTCATTTATATTGAATGAAATTCAACCTAAAAACATAGTGTTCATTTAAACTAATGTTACACGAGGACCGCCCAAGTGGTCAAATGAATTACAATAATAATTATTATCCACACAAATAAACACCTTTTAAATAATTTTTCATTCCCCAAACTCACAAAAACAACGAGATCCTTCCCATGAGGTCACCCATCATGATCACTACTCTAGGCCCACTAGGCTAAACTGTGTATTTACAATCACATAGTCTCCCAAAACTAAATTAACACCTTATTGACATGAGTCATATCATTTATTCATTTAACCCCTATTCATTTTTGTGTGTTAAATTTTCCTCCCACTTTTTATTAGGGAACAACTTCCTCATTAATGACACAAAATATACACACGGGTAGTTCCATCACACTTAAGGATACGTTTCTCCTCTGATAACAATTTGAAAATAAGGTCCTACTAATAGCATAAACACTATGGCTTAACCTTGTCATCAAGTTTGGGCCCATAAGAAACCACTAGTTTCCTGACAGATACATGTTACTAAATATGGGGCCCACCCACATGCCTGAACAGATCATCATTCTAATGACTATCCCTATAGGCCAATGCTTTTTCTTTTTGTGTTTTTCTACTATATCACATAGACCTAGGGAAACATATCATGAGGCCACCCATCTTGATCACTACTCCATGAAATTAATTCTTAAGAGTGATGTTTTAATCAGGTAGTATCGAGAAAAGGTAGACCTTGTTAACATGAGATATATAATTTAGTTGTTTAAAAATTTATCATTCTGATGTGATATAGGTACCAAGCAATAATATATGTAGTTTGGTGTGTGCCCGTGGGTTGAGTGGGATAATAGCACCTAAATGGTGTGAAAAGTAGAATTATAGAGGGTGATCTCATCATCCCACACCATGTGGTGAGTCTAATGTATCCATGTTCTGACACTAGTTCCATATCATGTTGTGGTGGAGATAAAATTTATAATAATCAAGGGCTCAAAATATTGTGATATTTGTTGGTGATGATCGGGGTGCATGATCATTTAATCAATCATTTATATAATACATGTATATCAATATCATCTAATGAGATCGATCATGGAGATATAATGAAGATACCCATAATATTCTATCTTTTTCATCATAGGTTGTGTTATTATATATATCGTCATGGATAAAAACCTTCCAATTAAACCTAAGGTCTCTATGGTTATTTTAAGGATATTATTTTTAGTAGATGTGTCTATGAAATTTATTTCATGAAATAATCATCATATAAATGTGGGTTTATCTGAATAAAGTGACATTACTGAGTAAAAATGGAGTTTTATATGTTTTTCATTCTTTGGATATTAATTTATTGAAGGTCCTCAAAACAACCTGAGAGGGGTGTGGGGAATCATGGTGTCAAATTTTTTTTATGTTATGGATATTGTTCCCAGATCGGTAAGAACATGTTCAATCATTAAAACAAATGAATGAAGGGATATAACCCCATAATTTTACTTGGTTCACTACAAAGGGCGAAGTCTAAGCAGTATACACCGATAGTTTGGAAGTCGTACCTAAATCCAATAATCTTAACTAGATTCTGGATATCACGATTTTGACACATTAACTCTGTTCAAGGAAAACTACCATTAAAAATGTTCTTGGATAGATCACTACATCCCTCAGATCACTTCCCTCTACTCCCCCTAGCTCACATCCTTGATAAGAGTAAAACATAGTTTATCGACTTGATGGTCTCTTCAATAGATTTTCATTGAAGTCTTCGTCTCTTTTCTGCTCCAGAAAATGCTTACATCTAAGTCCTAAATTGATGAATTTAAAATCATTGAACCACTAAACAAGATATTCAGAACATGTATTCAGCCTACACTAACAATTTCACACAACACCTACCCTATACATACAATTTGTGACTTTTGTGTGCAACATTTTCTTTTTTTCCGAATAAAATTTTTCTTGCAACTACACCCTTTTCATGAAATAGTAATTTTCTGTGCACCTCTGACTTTTCTGCAGAGCCGTAAATTTTCAACGCAACTCTATCTTATCCACGCAACACAAACGTTTCCGCGCAATTCCATTTTCCCACATATTTTATGCGCATCAGATATTGAATATTCATTAAGTCCTTTTCATTACTGAATGAAGGGTAACCTCTTATTTATAGGTGTCATTAACTAATTTGCACAAAACCCACCTTATCACACGAAAACATCTCATTCTGGGTATATTGCTTTTTGTGTAGGAACCGTTATCCGTGAAAACTCTAGATTTTGTGTATAGCTTATGTCATTGCTCTTTTTTGGCGTTCTGATCCCAAAATACATTTGGTGCATAAAAGGAAAAATAATTTTAGCTCGCATTCCATGAATTTCATGCACATTCCTTTTACAAGAAAACATCTCTCTATTTTCTTATTTTCATGCCCAAAAATATGGAAAACAATGCAAAACAACTTCACCTTCAGTACTATTGTATGCATAAACTCTATGATCCCTTTTCTAGAAAACATTCTGAGCTTCCATTGAGGATTTAAAACAAACAAAAACCAACATCCATTTCCAATATAGAATGGTAAGGGTTCCATCAATCTCCCCCTTTGGTTTTGTTGGAAATCACTAGAAAATTCAAAAGTGCACCAGCCATATGAAAAACATGAATCCCATGAAATAACTCATCCAACACTCTATGTATATGTAAGAAATTCTCAGTGTCGAAAACAAGTGGGAAAGAATGAATTGGTATCACATGTTTTGTAATTCTTAAAGACACCACCCAATATATTATCTTACTATTCTACAAAAGCATTACATATCTTGAATGTATTTTTTCTCCTCCTAACATAAAATTATCATCGTGTTATAGAATAATTACAAATTCATTACATGTTAATGTCATGAATCATGAATTTATTCTTTTCCCCATTAAAAATAAACACAATTTTCGGTAAATGTTCATTAAAGAGCTCAAAACACACTTGGAAAGTATCTCCCCCATAAAACATCATCACATACGCAAATAGATTAAAAATAGATAATATAGCTGGAGAGAGGGGAATTTCGTAACCTATTAATGCACTAGGAGGTGGCTGAACACTAAGGTTCAAAAGATGTTTTTCAAACACAACCACTGATAGTGTCTTTGTCTGTATATAATCCACTTTCTTATTAGTTCCTTCTTGATCGATTTTAATCATGCATTTTTCAACATTTTCCTTGAAAAGTGCTATCTTATTTTAATATGTTTTGCACGAGATTGTTGAACAAGACTTTTCATCAGATCAATTAAGCTCTTGTTGTCACAAAAAATCACTATTTTTTGTTTCACCTCATCACCAATATATTTCAGTTGTATCTTCATTCATATTAGTTGAGTCCATGCATTTTTTTCAGAGAAATACTATTCTTAAACTGTACTAAGATAAGTACTTTCTTGTTTCTTTCTCAATTAGACAACACATTTCTGCCCAATATAGAATGCTTCACCACTGGTGGACGTCCTGTCCACTACATCTCTAGCCTAGTCAATATCATAAAATTCTGGTAATTCACTGTCCTTAACTGTAGAAAAGTATAACCCATAATTATGAGTACCTTTAGTGTATGTTAGGATTTTTTTTACTTCGGTCATATGTTCATCCTTCAGATTACTCTAAAATCATACTGTTATTCAAGTTGCAAAGACAATATCAGGCTGTTTTACTTTTATGTATAGTAAGATTCCATTAATCATCATGTACATGGTGGGATATACAGAGGTCCCATCCTCATGCTTTCCGAGTTTGGTTCCAACTACAATAAGAGTTTACATTGGTTGAGAGTCATAAATATTAAATCCTTTCAGAAACTCTCTTGCATTAATTTCTTGGGAAGTGAAAGTGTAATTATTCTTGTCATTCACCTGCAACCCTAATAAATATGTGATCTCCCCAATCAAAGGCATTTGAAATTCTGATTTTATGTGATCAGAATATTCATCTACTGATTTCTGCCTAATTTAACAAAAGATAATGTCATAAACATAATCTTAAAAAGAGAATTGATCTTTTGGAGAATTATTAACATATATATTGTGATTTAATCCTCCTATTTTGAATTCTACCTTTAAGACATAATAATCCAGTCATTAATACGATGCTCGTGCTTCCTGTTTCAAACCATATAGAGAATTCTTGAGTTTATAATGCTTTTTTCATTAGTTCCAAGAATAAAACCCACTATTTTTTTGTTGTAGAATTATTCTTCGAGAAAACCATTCATGAATGTTGTCTTGACATAAATTTGATATACTTTATATTCTCATTGGATTCACTTGGAAAGAGAATGCCTGATTGACTTCAGTCTAGACATTAGAGAAATAGTTTCTTGAACATTGAAAACTTCTATCTGTGAGTATCTTTAATGTACTAGCCGTGCCTTATTTCTAATAACACTTCAATTTTCATCAAACATGTTCATGAAAACCCTCTACTTTATTCTTATTTATGAATGTTTCCACTATATTCTTATCCTTACTGAGCATCTAAGATCATCCCATTCTATGTATTATTTTTCTTAGGATGCGAAGAAGTATAATATGACTCACCTGCAATGATAGTCTATGTGATCTCAGTGTTGAATATGGAAACAATTTTGTTGTAGATTTCCATTTTATGATGTAATATAAACTATATGAATTTATCTAGTAATTCCAAGGCTACTAAACTAATCGGTATTTCAAGACTTGATCTTTTGTGATCATTCCAATGACATGTAATAATGCACCGACTCTGGGATTCTGGGGTCAGGGCATTACAGTTGGTATCAGAGGATGTTTAGAAATAACCTTGGAAACTAGATTTAGATAAACTCTGATTAGAGCACATTACCCTAAGATAGATTTGAGGATTAGTATATAAGAACTTCCTAGAATTTTTTGTAATGTAGAGATTTTGTGAGTTTTCCAAGAAAATACATTCACGTCTAGTTACGAGCATGTAGAGGTGGCTCTGGCACAAATGTACATATAGGTAAAACCTGAATACCCGCTTTGAGCTAGACTCAAACTGGAACTAGTGCATGACAATGAGCCTTACTGCACTCTTGGTTACGACACTATTGGGGTAGATGCTAAGGATAATTCACATTTCCATTACAATCAATTATGAAGAATTTAGGAGTAAATACTTCCACAAAGAAAACATTTTTATGATTATGGATTATATCCATAAACTGTTCTATTTTCATTAGGTATTTTTCATGTTTGGATTTATTCATTAAAATTCATAAATTGACTTAGTGTACAACATTGTTTAGAAATGGCACCCATTATAAGGAATGAGAATTCCAATAATACGTATGATCCAAAGAGTAAGAAGGATCAAATATTTCATGGTATTAAGCCATCATTTATAAGGAAAATAGTCTCCAACTTATTCTCAAGATATGAAGAAATAATATCATGTGTTAATAATATCAGTAAAGAATTCTCTGAGTCCTAAGGCTTTGAAGGGAAGCAATAGAAGAAAAAGATGTCAGATAGAAATATAGATAAAGGGAAGAGGGGAAAGAAAGATTTTCCAATATGTTATAACTGTGGAAACAATCACCTTAGTAAATTCCTGAAGGGAATGGGATTTCATGATAAGTGTAGAGAAAAAGGACACCATGTATGTGAATGAAATGGTAAGAAAAATGTTTCAAATGTACAATTATTCATTTGTACGAAGTTGGGACACTACACGAATAAATGTACAAGTCATCAGAGTATACTACAAATGATTCTATTGGATAATAATCAAGTTCTGATACTGCTACTGATGTAGAGGAATGGATACTATTCTTATGTTGTTATTATAGAATTATTTCATTTGAGTGTTGTATGAAAAATATATTAGTTATATGAATAATGGAGTTAAAAAAGGATTATACCGCAGTACTATTATATTGATGATTTAAGATTATGTGGTTATAATAAAAGTGAATTAATAGTAAGATAAAGTTTTTGGAAAATACACGGTTGAAGGAAAGTTAATCCTTCATATGGTCTTGATAATGAGGTAGTGATTTTGGTATAAGAGATGGTTGATTTCGATTAAATATATTGGATATTCATGACTTCCATGAAACTTATTAATAGTTTGTTTATATCATCATTGTTGGAATATTAAAAAAATTTGGATATAAGGAATATATCCAGTATTATATAAAGGATAAGGGATCATGAATGTAATCAATAAGGTTTTATAGTAATTCAGGGTGTTACCATTTTTTGAAATAATATATAATGAAGGTGTTCAGATGTTATTATATGGAAAAAAAGATCTTTATTGTGTTTAACAGCCTTATAAATTTTATACTGATAGTTTGGAAAGATGTATTTTGGATAAGTATAATAGTTGGAATGGATAAAGTTTGAAATTGGATACTATTGTTAATGTTATTTTTGTATAGTTATAAAAAGGACAACACACAGATCGTGTGACAATCTGTCGTGTTGGACAAAGATGCAGGAATTGAACCCACAACCATAGTGCGATTGGGATTTATCGCATACCACTAGACTACATGAAGTCCATGAATTGTATAATCTTGTTTTTGAAAGGTACGATAGGTGATTTATAAATTCATTATTTTTTGAAACCTATACAATTAGGATAAATAGAATATTGTTTTTGAAATATTTCGGAGCGACAGATGAGTTTGTGGTATGAATTAGTTTAAGGATGAAACTCTACATGTCAAGTATATATATATACATATATATATATATGGGTAAATTAATTCTTAAACATTAGGGAATGGATATTAAAACCAATAATGTGTTATCCTAATACCTTATGTTTCTTTTGAACATATAGAATTTCAAATCATCAATGATTGATGGATTTGAGGCCCTCAATTTTACACTTGTCTATGACTGATGACCTCAATCACTCCCTATAAATATTTATGTTTTCCTCCAATTATGTGTCTCTAATTTCTACCAATGTTCTTCTAAGAGAGATTAAAATTTGGTGATGACCCTTTTATTTCCATTTCCTCTTATTAAGACTAAATTTTATTAACCCAATTTCTGATATAGGTTTTCCCACAGAAGTATTGTTTATTTTCAACCATTTATTTTTGTATAACAATTTCAAATTTCGAGGATGCAATTTATTGAACAGAATAATGTAACACCCCAATATTTCATAGTATGTTATTTCTTTAGTGTTATCCAATAACTTTCACTACATGCAACACTGAGTTCTAGCGCACCACGACTTACCAAACAAGCCGTTCAAAAGCAGTTATGAATAGTATTTACTGAATTTTGATAATTATATAATCCTTATAATTTTAGAATCCATATTATGAGTTTCTTAGACATAATGTAAGAAAAAAAATATTTTTTCAGATAAAAGAAGTATTTTAAAAAAAGTGCAATTTTACCACATTTTAATGACCAAACTTTTTTAAAACAAATATTGAAAACTTTTATATATTCAATTTGACAAAATAATCTTCTTCCTTAGAATCCGGACATAAGAGTTTAGTTTGAAATTTTTTTGGTATTTTTCTGAAAACTTTAATTTTTGGGTGAATAGTGTAAAATACTATATTTTAACTGAAAACAATTTTTTTATCAAAATAAATTATACAATTTTGTTATAAATTTTAATTGTTTGGAAGTATAAATAGATTATATTTTTAAAATTTAATCTAGTGATGTTCATTGTATGTAATTTTGATTTGAAATTGGACATAAACAAGTGTCAATCTTTTGATAGTTATTATTTCTTAAAAATACGCCTTTTGGTTTTGACAACGGGAATTAATTTTAAATTAGAAAATACAATTTATATATTTTTTATTTGGTAAAATAGACTTCATTTTTGAATTTGGAATATCAAAATTAGCCTGGGGTGAATTTTTTTTATGTTTCTGAAAACTTTTAATTTTTGATTAATAGTGAAAAACACTACGTTATTGGTTCTAACCGACTTTTAATTTAAATAATTTTTTATTATATTTCAATATATTTTAGGTCTAAATAGATTAATAATACCTATATATGTTTAATTTAATTCATTGGAGTTAGTTTAAATTTTTTTTGATATATAAAAATTTTTATTGAACTTTTTGCCGTCTTTTACCCACCTACTAGGAGCCTTTGCAAATTTACATAAAACTTAATTTTACCACTTCTGTGAGTTGAATTTTAGAAATATAAGAAACACAATTGATATCAGAAAGTAAAATTTTATTCTAAAAGATGAAAATAATTTTAAGTGAATTGTGACTTTTTACTTTTATTTACCACGGTTAAAAGAAAATATGGTAATTTAGGGTAAAAATGATATTATTATTACCCTAACACATGTATTAATTCTATTGGAAAAATATAATTAGACCAAAAACAACCCTAGGAATAAAATATTATCTTTTAGGTCCACTTGGATTAGATTAGGACATTTATATTTATTTAATTCCAAGAAGAGTTAAAAGTGTTAAATTCGTAGTTTAATAACAAAACCTTTTTTAATATAGGGATTCACATAGGAAATATTTGACTATAAATATTAATTAATAATATAAAAATATTTCTTACATAATTTTATTTTATTTATATTTTTTAGACATAAAATAATTTAATTTATTTATAATACAATGATGAAGCAGTAATTATCTAATTAATAAAATATTAAAATAATTGATATTATAAATATCCAAATAAATGTAATTTGACACTTTTTATTAATTAAACTAATTTTATAGATTAATATTTCATGGTAGGGTTTGTTAGATGAATTTTTTGAAGTAATAATGCTGTTATAATTTTAACAAAAAACAAAAACCAAATACTGTCAAAATTGAAATAAAATAGTTTTTTAAGAAAATACAATATTATTGGGTTATATAATATTCATAATAATATAAGGTTCAGAAAAATAACTTAAATTATATTATATATGTAATTAAGGAACCACTTTAAGTTCTCTTGTATGTTTAGATAATTTTTAGTAACCATATAGTGTAAAAATACAAGAAGACTGAGAAAAAGTTAAACTACTTATCTAAGAGTTAAATCGAAACTATAAGGTTAAAATTGTAACCAAAACTTGTCTAAAACCTATTGGTTGAGAGGATTTCGACCCATAACCACCTAAGGATCTAATTAATTTCTTTTGGATCCATTATAAACTGAATATTATTGTATAATAAATTACTACAATAATCTTATCCAAAAGTGCCCCTCACCCCTCGTATAAATGGGAACTTCCCCTTCTCTCAAATTCACACCTCCAAAGAAATTTTCCTCAGACAAACCCTGCCCAAATACTCTCTCAACTTTCCTACCATCAATTTAAAGGCCTTCATTTAGTCATAAATAATTTCTAAGAATCGCTTTTGATTAAATCAAAAATAAGAACTTGAAGAAGATGAAAGTATTTCATCACATCTTTCAAGTTCTTTTCTTCTTCCACTTCCTCTTTCCTTGTTGTTTCCATTCTAAAATAATATCTACAGTATCTTCTATATATGGTGATGTTATTATAAAAATTTTACAACCATATTCATTATTCTATCCATCATTTGATTCAAAACGTCACCAAACATGCGTATGCATGGCTTACCGTCTCTATGTCGTGGTGTAGTTCATTATTCAAACACATCATCATTTGGATGAGTATAATAATGAGTATAAATAATATAAATAATAAATATAAAATAATAATTATTATGTATATATGATATACCATCAAATTATATATGATTTTAATATCAAGAGAATGATATTGTCACTCGTGTGTTTGTATGAATTACCGTCTCCACAACGCGATGAGATTCATTTCCACGTTCACCATTCAACGATGAATATAAAAATACATATTATTAATAAGTATCTAATATATGAAATAATAATTATACATGATATATATATATATATACGTATTTACATTTATCTCATTCACTTACTTCCATTCAATATGATATTAAAGAAGAAATAGCGTTTATCCGTACGTACAGCCTGTCATCTCCATAAATGGTTTTTTCCATTTCATATATATATCTATTATACATATTTATATTCTAAATATATAGTATATATAAATCACGTTTTACATTCTGGAAATATTTAAATCATGATCTAAATGAAATGATCAAAAATAACAAGTTAAAACACGTACAATAAAGAAATCCATTATTAACTGAAATGTTAATTTAACATGGAAATAATTATTAAATGGAAATTATAATGTCATAAATGAATCATTTATGATATAATAAATATGAATATGGTTTTGGTATAATTTAATAACACACTATGTTCATTATACAAGAGGTTAAACGTACCCTCGACCAAAGGAAAGTGCAAGGCAAGGGTTAATTTCTCAATATCACAATTATCCAATATTGTCTATGTGTACGTATTTGCTATGACATATTTATTATACATTATCATAATTAATAAAAGGAATTTCAAAAATGATTCTTTTAATTAACACTTTTACTGGAAAATCATTTAAATTTTTTTAAATATTTATTCTTCTAAATCATTCTCATTAATGTCCATGTTTTAAAAATGGTTTTGAAGGACTTATTTATATGGAAATGAATGTTTTTAAAATGATAATTCCTTTCAAAAGTTTCAAAGTGGTATGGTACACATTGATTAAAAAAAATTCTTTAAATTTATCCTTTTCAATATTGTGTGACTTTTAAATATTTTCATGAAAAATGGATTATTTCTCTCAAAGATTTTTACAAATCATTTTCATCCATGTCAACATCATTTGATGGATTATTAAACTTGTTTGACACTGATTTATTATGATACAAATCTTCCATATTGTATTGAAGTTTTTGTGATACATTTGACTGTGGATGTGGTATTTTTATACCATTCATATTTTTTAGATAATGTATTGACATTTCTAATGCTAGTTTTAATACGAATGTTTATGTTATGTTTAAACATTCTCATATGAGGAATGCATTGGACTTAGTATGTGATAGGTGGAGCCCCATATAACTCCTCGATGCATCGGTATGTCTCATTAGACAAACTAGTGTCCTGGAACAAGGCCTTCACTAAATCATATTTGTAGTCTTGGCCCAGTGCCTTGACTATGTGATTATGAAAGTCTAGCATTATGCATTCCATCATTATAAAAGTTCCTCTTGATATTACATGTGACTATTAGACTAGTAGAATATCCATGTGAGTATGTAAATGAAATTATTTTTTATTATAGTTTCCATATAATGATGAATTTTATGTTGAAAAATATTTTGTTTTAGTTTTATACATTTCCTTAAATTATTATGCTTATTTTTGAAAGTTTTTGCTATATTGTTATCCTTACTAAGCATCTGAGCTCACCCCTTTCAATGTTGTATTTTTCCCAGGATGCAAAGAATTATATTATGACTGGCCTGTAGGGATATTATATGGGATCTAAGTGTTTTCTATGGAAACAATGTTGTTGTAGTATTCCGTTTTATGATGTAATGTAAACCATATGAATGTATCTAGTACTTACAAGGCTACTAAACTAACCGGTCTTTCGAGACTTGATCTTTTGTGATCATTCCAAGGTTATGTAATAATGCACTGACTATGGGATTCTGGGGTCAAGGTGTTACGGTATCCATGTCCCTCCTCAGCCTACAATCAATAACTTTATGACCATTGTTAGAATAACTAAAACAATATCCATAGAGACTATTTATTCTAAATAAATTTTGATATGAATTTGTTCTACGTTGTTGAACTCTCCTATCTTTTCTATTTATATAGGTTCATGCCTCTATGCAATAAGACATGGTATGGGCCCGATATCCACCGAACTGACACTTTATGAGAGGAAATGTATTCTCACTTATGTTTATCCTCATTCCTTCTTCTGTGGGATAACAGTTTGAGTTCATTTGGTTCCTGGAAGATCGAGGATAACCTTTTTTATTATTTGAAATTAAATTGGGGGTTTATTTTTCATCTTTTCATGTTACTTTTATACAGGACCCACTGTCATCTTGAATATATTTTGGTCCCATTTTTTGCATCATTTGACCATTCAGCCTCACTTCTGATTCTACTATTTTTCAAGGAAGCGAGTCTTTAATCATTCAAAATCGTTTCAACTCCATTAGAGCCATGTTTTCCCCTCTCCAATAGATCATGATTTTATAACCTTTCAATCTATATTTTCTTCTTTAATTATTTTGAAATTAATTCACACTCATGTTTACCCCAAAGAGTAAAAAAAATCTTCCTTAAGACCCCCAGTAGTCTTGATATTTTCTTATAATCTGGATGTGAGTTCATTGATGAACTTTTCCTGCACTTCAATTCTTAGCATCATATTCACTACATCATTATTTCATTCAATGACTTTAGAAAATAAATTCCAAAATGCTTTCAGTCATTCAATTTTATCTTTGACGTGATCAACATATTTATTTCATTCTTCTACAATTAATTTCCACTTATTTCAACTCTTACATTTAAACTTATGTTTATTAAAAGTATCCTTAAATTGTAACTAGGGATTGGAATTAGTTGTCAACTAATTGTCTCCCCCGTTATCTTCTTATCTTTCAATAGTGTCCTTCATGGCATCATGGTTTCTAGTTTTAAATTTTGGTTCTTTCTTCTTCACAAAATTTGTTATCATCATATTTATCTTCACAGAAAAATCTCTTCTTTAGAACATTCATTATAGATTTGATGCCTCCCTTTTTGAAAATCCTTTTATGAGGATTATCAATGATTTCAACACCACTATCTTTATTATCAAACTTTCTTAACCACTATGGGGAAATGTTCCCAAATACGACACAACAAAATCAGGCTATATGTAACTTCTCTTTGATTTTTCCTTTTCCATTCTATAACATCATGGAAATGAGAGAAATAATTTATTTGTCTTCATCATCTTCCCCACTACTATCTTTTGAAATTTTCAGTTTCTCTATGGATTTGAATGCCATTTCCTTTCCCACTCGAGTCAGAGAATATTATGGGTTGACTCTAATTTCATATTCCACTAGGATGCTCAGCAGATCATCCGGATAATATTTGGAAAGATATCATTCCTCAAAGCCTGACACTATTGAATTTTATAGCTGTGGAAATATTCTCCATATTTTCATTAAAATGTCTACATCTTTGATTTCTTCGCCAAGACCTTGAATTTCTCTAACCAATTTTTTAATTTGATTGCAGGAGTCAAAATTATTATCAAGGTTCATATTGTGATCATAAAACCTATTGTACATGACATGTAGTTTCACCTCTGCCAATTTTCAATCTACATTATAAATATTTTCAAGTTTATCCACCATGGACTCTGCTGAGGTTAAAGTCATCACTTTTATATAGATCTAATCAAAAAGGGCTATGGTGAACACATTTTTCACTTTAGCATATGTATAATGAATTTTCTTATCTACATCAGTCATAGCCAACCCTTTTTGAACAAAAACATATATAGATTGAATAGTTGAAAATAGGACATCCATTCTAAGAGATCATAGATGAGATCTATTTCTGTTCTTAAAAATCTGAAAATTACTTCCATCAAAGAGGGGGACTGCCCTAACACTAGTTGAATTCTCCTTGACAGTATAAGACAAATCAAAAACAATAAACCTTCCCCTGATACCACTTGAAGGACCCCAGAACACGCTGAGAGGGGAGGGGTGAATCAGGGTGTCAAATTTTTCTTTTTAAATTTGTTGATCTTCTTCCCACGTTGGTAGGAACATGATAAATCTATCAGACCAATGAATGTAGGGAGATAAGACATCACGTTTACTTGGTTCACCGCAAAGGGCTACATCCAAGGAGTATACACTAACATTGTGTCAATCATACCTAAATCAACTAATCCTAACTAGTTTAAGGATTACACGATTTGGACATAGTCACTCTATTACAGGCACGCTTAAGAAAAGCTTAGGGATAGATCAATGTGTCCCTCAGATCACTTCACTTGACTCCCCCTATATGGATTCCTTGAGAGTAGTCAAACTAAATTTATCGAATTTTTGTTCACATAAATAAATTTTCACTGACATATTTGTATCTATTCTTTATGGGAAAATACGTGAATTGATTTCCTAAAATAATGCAATTGAAAGCACTGAACAATTGAACCAGATATTCAGAACATGTATTCAGACTACACTAATAATTGTGTGTAACAACTATCATGTGAGTGCAAATCGGACTTTTACGCGCATGCTTTGATTTTTTCATAGAAAATGTTTCACGCAACTAAACACTTTAAGAAAAACTGTAACATTTTTTTCAGGTTAAATATTTTACGCACAACAGTAATTTTCCGTGCAACTCTAGCTTTTACGCATAGCTGTATATTTTCTGCACTACTCTAACATTTCTCCACAACACCATTTTTTCACAACATTTATGCACATCATAACTTGGATCTTCTCTAAGACATTTTCTATAATGAATGAGAGGGTAATATCTTATTTATTGGTTTCTTTATCTCCAGCATGAAAAACACACCTTATCACGAAAAACTTCTCATTCTGCGTTCAATGTTTTTTATGCAGGAATCATTATCTGAGAAAACACCATATTTCTCGCAAAGCTCATGTCTTTTCCATTTTTTGGAATTCTGATCCTGAAACACCTTTTTCACATAAAATTAAAAATCAATTTAGTTCACATTCCATGATTTTCACACACCTTCCATTTCCAAGAGGGGAAGCATTAATTGGTATCCTGTGTTTTGGAATTTTTAAAGAAACCACCCAATCTATTGACTTACTATTCCACAAGAAGAATTAAATGTCATGAATGTATTCCTTCTCCTCCTAACACTTAATTCTAATTGTGTATCATGTGAATTACCTATTTATTACATGTGCATGTCCTGAATCATAAATTTTTTCCTTTCTACCCCTTTTAAGAGGAACCAATGTTCTGGTAAATGTTTATTGAGTAGTTCAATATACACCCTGGATAGTATCTTCTTTATACCATTGCTTCACATCCACAAATAGATTAAAAAAGTTAACATAGTTGGGGAGAGGGTAATTTCGTAACCTCCTTATGCACCGGGAGGTAGATGAACACCAAGGATCAACTAATGATTTTCAAACACAACCTTTGACAGTGGCTTGGTTAGGATATCAGCCACTTGCTTATTTGTACGCACATGATCCATTTAAATCATACCATGTTCAACTTTTTATTTGATAAAGTTATATCTGATTTCAATATGTTTTGTACAAGAATACTGAACATGATTTTTCGTAAGATCAATTGTTGTCTTTTCATCACATTTAATCACTATTAGTTGTTTCACATCATCACCAATATCTATCTAGTGTTCCTTAATCCATGTTAGTTGAGTGCATGCCTTTTTATCAGAGATATAATCAGCTCTAGACATACTAAGAGAAGTACTTTCTTATTTCATGCTCAACCAGCAAACACATTTCTTCCCAATATAGTATGCTCCACCACTGGTGGACTTTCTATCCATCACATCTCCAGACCAGTCAGCATCATAATAGGTTGATAATTCACTATCCCTTCCATCAGAAAAGTATAAAACCTTAATATAAGTACCTTCAATGTACCTCATGAATCTTCTTTACTTATTTCATATGTTCATCCTTCCTATTAATCTAAAATCGGCCCACTATACAAGTTGCAAAGACAATAACATACCATGTTTATATATGGTATAGTAAGCTTCCAATAACCATCCTTTACATGGTAGGATCTACAGAGGTCCCATCCTTTTGATTGTCACATTTGGTTCCATTTGGAATCTTGAGTTGACATTGTTTTGGAGTCATGCACATTAAATATCTTTAACAACTCTCTTGCATACATTTCCAGAGAAATGAAAGAGTAATCATTCTTTTCAATCACTCATATCCAAATAAAATATGTGATCTCCCCAATCATAGACATTTCATATTTTCATTTCATGTTATTGGAAATTTCATCCACTGATTTCCACCTACTTCCACCAAATATAATGTCATAAATGAAAACTAGAACCGTGAATTGATATTTTTGGATAATTATTCACATATAGATTGTGATGTAATCATCCTATTTTGAATTCAATTTTCTTGAGATAAGAATCCATCCGAGAACACCATGCTCGTGGTTCTTGTTTCAAACCATAGAGAGTCTTCTTGAGTTTACAAACCATTGTTTCATCAGTACTAAGAAAAAAACTCACTACTTATTCAATATAGACATTTTCTTTGTGAACACCATTAAATAATTTTTCCTTGACATCCATTTGATATAGTTTATATCCTTTTTTTATTTCCATGGAATAAAAATTTATGATTGACTCCAGTAAAGCCACTAGAGATAAGGTTTTTTCAACATCAACACCTTCAATTTGTGAGTATCCTTCACATACCAATCGTGCCTTGTTTCTGATAACACTTCCATGCTCATCAAATATGTTCTAGAAAGTCCACTATGTACAAATAACATTGTGACCTTTGGGTAAATTTACTAGATCCCATGTCTGATTTTTATCAATCTGATCTAACTCTTCATTCAAGGAATTTACCCATGATTCATCCTTTTCACCTTCCTTAGAAGAGGATGGTTCCTCAACTGACATAAATGAATCTTGCATGTTATTCTTCATTCTCAGTGTTTGTGTAGGTGCATTCTAATCCCCAATAATTTGGGATTGATCAATGTTTTCTTATTCGATTCCACCTTTGAGATTCTACCACATTCTCTCAATCCAAGGTTTCCTCTTCAAATTCTTCTTCTGAGTCAACATCTTGATGTGATTCCCGAGTGTTTTTTAAACCTTTCTCTATTTCTGTATTTTCATTTAACCCACATTCAATTTCTTCCTCATTTCCTGTCACATCCGTATAAGAAATCCTTGATTCATTTGTGTTTTTCTCTTTAATGATCTTAACATCGCTGCTTTCCACAATCCTTCCTGCATGCTGGTTGAAACATATATAGGAATTGATGTTCATTGAGTATCAATGAAAACTTCCTTCATCTGTATTGTCACCATACTTACCTTGATTTACTTCTTTGTTTATGATGAATCATTTACTTCCAAAAATAGAGAATTACATCAAAGATGGTTTCCTTCCATGACATGATTCATAGGGTGTCCTCATCTCCCCCATATAAATTCATGTTCAATTATGAATATATATTGAAGCTAGAACTACCTCTTTCCCAGAATGTTGTGGAATATGACTCTCAATCTGTATAGATTTTTCGTTGTTGTTCACTGTTCAATTATAGTGCTCAACAACTCCATTTTTTGTGATGTTATCATAGCTGCTACCTCATGTTGTACCCAATGCTTCTATATATAATTTTCAAATTCAATGGTCATTTATTCCCCTCCATTGTCAGATCACAACACATTGATTTTCTGTCAGGTATCATTCTCGGTGATTCACCGATATGTTTTCATCCAGTCATGAACTTGTCATTTCTTGTGTATAACCATTAAACATGTCATTCTACATTAATCATCTATTAAAATGTCGAAAACCCTATCTCAATGAGTTCTGGAAACACTTATAATTTCATATACATCTGTATGAATGAGATCAAGAAGATGAGATTCCGGTTTGTTCTTTGTACGATATGAAATGCCGACCAACATCCCCTGAATACATGCATCACAAGACTTTTCATGTTCACAGTTCAGGTTGGAAATAAATATCACAATATTCAATGATGATATTTTTTCATGTCTTGTTGATTAGTGTTCCCCAATATATGATGACGTAGGTTATTTTCTTCCACAATTATCATGTATGAAATGTTTTCTTTGCTGTTAAGATGATATAGTTTCCTTCTACTTAGCATCCCTTCATATGTGAATTTTCTTTCTTTCCCTTTATAGTGCAGCCTTTCTCAATAAAAACAAATATAACTCCTGAGTCACATAGTTGACTCACGATGAGAAGATAATGAAGTAGGCCATTTACATAAATTACATCAGTTTTATTTAGATCTCTATTAGCTAGTTCATTACATCCACTACCTTTGATTTTCAGAGATCTATAATTACCAAACAGCACTATTCCATCAACCCTTATTTTTACATTTGTTAATAGGATTTTATTACCATTCATATGAGATAAACAACTGCTATCAAAAATCTAGGTGTTATTTCTTTTTGTAGCTTTGAGGGCCACCTATACAATGTTGGATTTCTAAATTTTCTTATTTTATCTCCCGGAGACATTGGATTGTGTGTACAAAATTGATGGCCTTTCAATTATCTCTTCACTGTGTATGGGTTATTTATAGTCAAAATCTTCTTCCAGATGTTAAAAACTATTTGTAAGAGAAACACTGTCTTTTTGATGAGATTTGACTTGTCTTGGACTTCAGTATGAGGTATTCATGTGCCACATATGCCTATAATCAACAGACTTATGAACAATGTTAGAACAATGAAAACAATATCCAAAGAAACTGTTCATTATAAAACAAGTAGGATTTGATTTTTTTTCATCATTTTTGAACTCCCATATATTATCCATTCAAATAGCTTCTTACCTCTTCACAAAAATACATCGTACAACCTAGATATCCATAGAACTGACACTTCATGAGTTGAAATGTCTTCTCACTCTTGATTATCCTCATTCCTTCATCCATGGGATAATAGTTTGGGGGCCTCTTATCCCTGGATGATCTAGGATACACTTCTGTTATTTATTATAATGGAATTAGAGGTTTCTTTTCATTACATCATGTGACTTTTCTAGATTTTCCCCTATCACCATTCCTTTATTTTAGTCCACTTTTTTTCATCATTTGACAATTCTACCTCACAACCGACTCCACTATTCCCATGGAAGTGGGGTTTTGATCATTCAACATCATTTCAACTCTATTAGAGACATGATTTACTCTATCCTATAGCTCAACATCAAAGAACCATCTAGAATGTATATTCTTTCTTGATTTATTTGAAAATTATTCACACTCATGTTTACTCATAAGAGTAGCAAATTTCTCCTCAAAACCATAAGAAGTCTTGGACTTTTGATCTTGTCTAGATGTGATGTCATTGATGACATTTTCTTGTGTTTCAATCTTCAGCTTCATATCCATTACATCATCATTTCATTCATGTAATTCAGACTATATATTCACAAATTCTTCTAGTCATTCAATTTCATCATCGATCTGATCAACTGGTATAATTGATTCCTCTATAATTTATTCCACTTATTCAAAATCATAAATTTAATCATAAGATTACTAATAGAATCCTTATGTTTCAACTCGATATTGGAATTATAAGTCAACTAATTTTCTCCACAATTATATTTTTATTTTTCAATAGTTTCCATCATGGAAGCATGGTTTACAATTTCGAATTATTGTTCTTCTTCTTCACAGAATTCATTATCATCATCTTCCTCTTCACAAAAAAAATTAATTCTTACAATCATTCTAGATTTGATGTCTCTATTTTTAAAAAAACATTTTCTGAGACATTTCAATGTTTTCTGCATCGCTATATTCATTATCAATCTTTCTCACTGAGAGGAAATGTTCCCATCATTGCCACAACGAATGAAGGCTTGAGGTAACATCCCTTTGAATTTCATTTTTCTCTTCCGGTCATCATGTCAATGAGAGCAAAAAAATCTTTCCTCATCATAATAACCACTACAGTCTTTTGAAATTTTTAGCAACAAATTGGATTTTATCTCCATTTTCTTTTCTCACTCAAGTTGTAGAATCTACTGGTTTGACTCTCATTCCATATGCCACCTGGATGCTCAAATGATCATCTAGAGAATGTTTAGAAATATACCTTTCTTCAAGGGTTGACACATTTGCATTGTACATGGGTGTATGTATTCTCAGTATTTTCTTTACAATGCCAATGTCTTTGATTTCGTCGCGTAGACCCCAAATTTCACCAACAAAATCAGTAATTCGATTGACGAAGTAGTCATCATTATCATCATGATGATTCTTTAGATCACAAATACTATTTTGTAGGACATGTTGTTTCACATCCATCACATTACTATCTTTTTCATAAATATTATCATGTTTATCATACACGGACTTTACATAGGTGAAACTCACCACCTTTAGATAGATCTAATTTGAAAGGGCTGCAGTCAAAGCATTCTCTGCTATAGAATCTGAATCATGAATTTTCTTATCTGCATCATCCATAACCATCCCTATTGGATCAGTAACAAATATACCTTGAAAATTGGAAAATAAGACTTCCATTCCAAGGTATCGTAGATAAGATCTCATTTTGTTCTTCCAAATCTGAAAATTACTTCCATCAATGAGGGAGACTCCTATAAAATCAGTTGAATTCACCATGACGGTATAAGACAGATCAAACACCAGTAACCTCCCTTTAATACCACATGGAGGACCCTAAAACACCCTGAGAGGGGAGGGGTGAATCAGGGTGAGAACATTTTCTTTTAATAGTTTGGGATCTTGTTCCCATGTTGGTAGGAGCTTCTTAAATCTTTTAAACAAATGAATGCGTGGAGACAACACATCACTTTTACTTGGTTCATAACAAAGGGCTACGTCTAAAAATTATACACTGATAGTGTGTCAGTCGTACCTAAATACACTAATCTTTACAAGTTGTAGGATTATTAGATTTGTTCATAGTCATTATGTGCTAGGAATGCTGCCTTTACAAAGGTTCAGTGATAGCTCACTACGTCCCTCATATCTCTTCACTCGACTCCCCCTGTCTGAGTTCCATGAGAGATGTCAAACTCATTTTATCGACTTGATGGTCGCTTCAATAGATTTTTATTAAAGTCCTTGTCTTTGTTCAGCATGAGACACTACATGCATCGAAGTCCAGAATTGATTCACTTGAAAGAACTGAACCATTGAACTATATATTCAGAACATGTATTCAGCCTAGACATAAAATTGGATGCAACACCAACTATGTTTGCTCATTATCGACATTTTGCGTGCAAGATTTTTGTTTCACATGGAAAATCATTCTCGCAACTACACCCTTTACGCGCAAATGTAACTTTTTTCATGCAACATAAATATTTTCCATGCAAAAATAATTTTCCAGGAACCTTTATCTTTTCCAGGTAGCCATAAATTTTCCACACAATTCTATCTTTTCCACACAACTCCCTTTATGAGAAACTTTTATGCACATCATAACTCAAATATTCTTTGTCTTTTTTCCTTACCAAATGAGGGGGTAACCTTTTATTTATAAGCATCAATGACCCCTCTGTGAAAAACACATTGTGTGGCACAAAACACATCATTCCAGGTGCAATTATTTTTATATAAGTACCAGTATCCATGCAAACTCAAGATTTTTCGCACAGCTCATGCATTTTCCATTTATAAGTGTTCGGATCCCAAAACAACTTTTTAGCATAAAATGAAAAACCAATTTTGCACAAATTCCATTATTTTCACACACATTCCTTTTCCAAGAACACATCTCTCCATTTTCAGATTATTAGGCCAAAAAATATGGAAAACAATAGAAAACGGTGCTAACTTCAGTACTTTTGTCTGCTTGAATTGTATGATCCCTTTTCTGGAAAGCATTATGAGCTTCCAATGAGGACTGAAAAAAACAACAACCAACATCCAATACCATTATTGAATGATCATGGTTCCAACATGGATGTGTTTTTTTTATTTTAAGGATCACACATCCATCATAATGTGCACATGATAATCACACCATGAAGAGTTGAATACATGTATCATAATAAGTCATTATTTTTCAGCATAAGTTGTTAGTGGGATGTTTTTATACTATGGTTAAATTTAACAATTAATTTAATGGATAAATATGAAATGATTTAATAAAAACCATGATAATCTATGATAATCATAAGTGAAGGTGGTGGAGATATCATCACAAAATATTGAGGAAACAAGAAAAAGGAGTTGGTGTTGTCTCTTGATAAAGTATCTTGTTCTTTAAAAAAAATCACCAATGATTTTTTCATGAAGAGATAATAGTTATACAAGATACTTCCTGAATAAAATAATTCATGTATGTTATGTAAATAAATATAGAATGAGTTCAAAAAGATTATAGTTTCTTGAGAAACTAGGTTTTCAAGTATTCATCGGTAAGATAAATATGAGAAGAAATTCATTTATATTATTTTTGAATTTGTGGTTAAAATTGTTCTGAATATTAATTAATATCATAAGAATATAATTTTAATTAACAATAAAATGAACAATATGGTAAATCCTTAGAATAGAAAATGCATGATTTTATTAAACAATATATATCAAGAACATATTCTGGTTTGTGTGAATGATAGTGAAATATGTTGGTAGAAGTTTTTGTGCATGCATATATGAATATGTGATTGAATTTTTTTTAAGGAGACCTATTATAGAATATCCAGAACACATAAAATAATTACTATTGAGATTATATATTCATTGGTTTATGAATAATTTATAAACATAGATTTTCATTCTTACTACTAGGCAGGAATGCAGGGGAAGAAAAAACATTTATAAAGATCATGTTTGATGAAATACTAGAAGCATAGGCAAAAAAATTGATTCCTACTAGTAATATTCTTTTATATTATTTATAGAAGACTTTTTGAAATCGTTATCCATGAAGATAGAAAATTCATAGTTCATTAATCGTAGTGCGACACAAGTGAAAATATAATATCTACATATCACAGCCACATAAATAGATTGTTTTATTGTGGGTTTTTTTATTTAATTGCATCAAAACTAGGATAAAGAAAGCTACTCTATTAGTGATGTGATCTTGGTAAATATTTGTATTAATATGGATTTTTCTATATGATTGATGTCAGTTAAGTGTTCACGCTCTATTATGAGGAAATTTATTTTACAAAATCAATGATACGTAGACATATATGATCATTAATCCTCCCCACCTCAAAATGTTCTAATTAAACCAAATTAACCCATTGAACTCAGATAAGTGTGAAAGTTCATTTAATTGAATATTTTATGATTTTCATTTTCAAAGAGAAGTTTCTAGTGATGTTTTCAACATTGGGAATAATAAGTAGATTCATATTTTAGATATAATAACAATTATATGAATAATGATATAAAAGTTCATGGAATCTAGTCCCTCTTCTCTATTAACAAATATATGATGATAAAATTCATACCTAAATCATAATATTTTCCTTTTTTGTTCACTATAAAACAACTCTTCTTTCTTTGGGTTTCCTAAGGTCTTAATACCCAGGAAACTCATTTATTCTTGGTAAAGGCCTTGTGATATAAAAGGGGCTTCATGTGAAGTATATTCCATGAAAAATCATTCGACGCAAAAATGAGATAATAATGATCTATTTTCATATCATGAAACCAAATTCCCTTTTTAAATACCCTACATTCGAAAAAATAGTTGATAGTTTCATGCCATTTACACTATAAGTAACATGATTATTTGATATGGGAACACTAGATTGAACTCAAGAACATCCCTCACCTTATTTATAATTCAAAATCATAATTTTATGAATTATTAATATTTTCATAAAATATTTTTGAAAATATATCTAATAAATATATTATATATCCCCTTTACTCTTGATGTAAAAACATCTATAGTTTTTCTAACTCATTGCATTAGAAACCCATTTCACCTCCCCGGTATTATAATTCATTTATCTATCATATTATTCTATTAACATTAACCTCATTTTTTGTATTATATTAAACTCTTTTGTGAAAATATATAAATCATGGTTTTAGTATTAATATATATATATATATATATGTATATATACCAATTTTCATAGTTTAAGACGTTTCCTCTATATCATGAATATAATATAAATGTATTATTTCCCCAAATCATATGTTGTGTAATTTCAATCATGAATATTCAATTATGTAATGGTATAATATATAAACATATGATAATATATGAGGAAACATTCCATTCCCTTGGTTGATGATTCATTTTATATGAAACACGAATCTCCAAAATAGGGTAGTGATTGAATATGAATGGTTTCCAACATTTTCCATAGTTTTTTAAAATTCTACAATATTCATATATCCATATGTACATGGATCCATTATATGTAAACATCTGGAGTGGGTTACATGGTTATAATAAATATATCAAAATGAATTACTAGTATCCAGTAAGCCTAATAAAACCAAAGATCTAGGTTGCTTTTGATGATCTATTGAATTGATCAATTATAAAAATAATTTATGGATCCATTATTATTACATCACATGAAATTACAAGTGATAACAATGATATTTTTAAGCGAAAATTTACACTTGGTAATTTTGTTATATAACTCCACCTACCTCACGGTTATCAGCACAATCCTCAAACATTTTTATTGTAATGAATATTAAAAATAACATCAATAAAGACTTCCAAAAATTGATCATAGATATATGTAAGGAATAAATTCATTAAATAAATGATTTTAGAAGAAGGACTGGCATTTCCAAATAAAATTACTATAAATTCATAAAGGGATTACTTCATATGGAAGGATCTCTTGGTCATATCCTCTGTCCTAATCCTATGATAATGGTATCTATATCAAAGATAAATATGGAAAATATATTTATATCATTGTAATTGATCATACATATGATAAAAACATAGAAAATTAGATTTTACTCTTAATAGTGAATTTATAATGTTCCCAATAATCAAGGAAAAAGTCATTGACCTGTATTAATTTTCAAAAATAAGAATGGGTTCTCACTATGGTGATGTAGTAGGCCGGATGAGTTCCTAATCTAGATTCTCTGGTATTTTCTTCTTCAATTAGAGAATCTCAATTAGGAACCTTATATATTTATTTTATATATTTGTTCTCACTACGTTTGAGGTATATGAAAAAAATCAACATCATGACTCAGGATAAGACAAAAAAAACATTTATATAGATAAAATAATGAACATATGTATAATAGGAATAGATTTAATGTTGATTTAATCCAAAATCATATAAAAAATACCTAATAAATATGTAGTAAATTCTATTAGATGTATGTAATTTCCATTTGTATTTTAGGTTAATACTCACATTGATATACAATAATATGTTGAATAAAAATATGTAATATTACATCCATTCCTAAAAAATTGATATCAGATATATACTATGAGAGATTACCCATACCAATTTTTTTTTGAAATTCAATCATAGAGAGAATAAAAATATTTACAATAAGAACATTCCCACAATTTTCAATTATAGATGATCTATATACATCTGATAGGTCCATCATACCAGTAAGATTTTTAATTACTAACCCAAAATAAAATCATAGAGTTGGTGATGTAGTACCCCTAGAAATGTTTTCAAATATAAAAAAACCATTAAAACCTAAATAAAATTTATAATATTCACTTTAATAGGGGATAATAAGTGTAACATTCTCCATATTACTCAATGTGTACACTTCATGTCTATTATTTCAAAATTAGTGGAATTATCCATTCTACTATACTGTGTTATGTAAAATTTATTGTTGGGGAACTGCTTAAAATTATACCCTAACACTTTATAGATGATTTATGGGATAATACTTTCTTATTTGTTATCCACCAATTTATTATCTAGATGATCCTTATCTACAATTTTTTCCCAAAATCCCATTTCCTTTTACAATTTTCCAAGATGAATCTTTCACAAATTTTACTTGATAAATGATTCATTATTACAATATTTTTCTCGGATGTTTTCTATTTTCTTAATTATCACCCAACATGATCATCTCTAAATTTACCTTATAGATTAAGATGTATAATTTTTTTATCAATATTAATTTCACACATAATATATGATCATATAATTAAAAGATTTATGAAATTAGTTCCATTCAGAGAATTTGTGTAATCACATCAATGAAATATCCAATCATAATTTCTTTATTATATTTATATTCAACTACATTCTTATAAAATCTTGTAAATTTGCCCTCATAATCTTCTATAGATTCTTGTTCATTCTATATTAAAGTAATAAATATTCTTCCCATTTAGTTCATTGTTCATAGGAGAATTATTTTAAGTAAAATATCACATTGAAAGTTCCAAAATCCATGATTTATATTTTATAACCAATTTAGAAATCTGGATCAATTAACACCATTTATTTCAACATTATTTTATATAAAAAAGTACAAGAACATCTTTTTTTACTTTTAGAACATCCCATATCAATGAATATTATTTTTAGTAAAATAATCCATTACATTAAAACCAATAGATTAGTGGTTTTCTTAAAATGTGTTGTATAATCAAACAAGAAGAAATATATTTTAATATAATAATGTTTTTCAAGAATGTATTTCATTACACGGTTCAGTTTATTAGTCATAACATTAGTCTTCAACCATAATATTTAATGATATACTTAATTCTAACAAAAATTATTTGCTATTTTTTAGCCGGTCAATTCCTACATTGACTATGAGTATTATTTTATTTCATATATTATGATCCATCACTAAATAATGGAACAAACATATTAATCTCCTCATTAGTATGCATGTTGATACAAAGTGAACATTCCTATAATGGTAAATGTTTCAAAATTATATAATGGATTTTCCTGATTCTCACAGTAGATATGTTCATTTAAAATATTATTCCCAAGATTTCAACTAATAAATATTTTGATACCGATTATAATTACCACAATTAAATTTCTATAAAGATAATGTCTACTTTATTACACTTCCATAAGATATATGGGATCACATCACAATGAATCAATTATCATTCTTATCTTAACGAACTAGATACAAACATGATTAACATTTTATATTGGAGATTAAAAAATTACCCTAAGAAACATTATTACATCATTGGTATTATCAATAAATTCCTTCATTATATCCCATGGAAAGGGAAAAATGATTATGATCAGATGCATAATTTATTACATATTCAAATAAACAAATTAATGGATCGTGAAATTAATATATGGATAATGCCAATATTTTTCCCTCATAAATAATAATAGCTAAATTGTTAATGAAATAAATTCATAATGTTGGACATCATGATATATTATCCTCTTGCACATTTGTTAATAAATATTTATAAATGGGGATGTATACACTGAAAACCCCATTTAATATTTTTGTACAACTAGTTCCTATAATGATATGACACCATTCAATAAGGGATTATCTATAATTGGGTCCCACCCATATGTTCATATCCAATGTATTCCTAATATATTGAATGATCATGTTAATTAAAAAATTATTACTTATCGAGAAATATATTAATTGATTAATTAATATTGAAGATTAAGATTTATCTAGTCAATGTAATCTATTTAACAGTAAATCATGTAATGTGAAAATCTTATATGGTTCTAGGAATAATCATATCAATGATAAAAAGAATACCGATATTTATTCGAAATCTAATGTATAAGAAAAAATGAATATATTATTACGAATGTAATAAGTTAATATTATTTAAAACAAAATATATTAGACTGAAGGTATGAAATCAATTCATAATAATAAATGGTTTTATAATAAAATTACAAACATTGGATAAATTATGAACTAGAATATAGAAAAATTAGAACATTATTTTATGAAATAATTTTCTTTTTAAACCCAATGAAATATTATTGAATATTCCAAAATAGTGTAAACCAATTTTTCTAATGTGCAAACACTACTTGAAAATCAGGCTAAAGAAATGGGTCCAATTGGTTTTGGCATGTATTGGAGCAGTTATAGCTAAAAGCTATAACCACAGTTCTATTAGGCTATAACCATGGTAAAAAGGCCTTACTATAGCCCTATTTCCATGGTTTTACAAACCCCATCTATTGCCCCAATAGTTGTCCTCCATGGTTGTTGGGATATAGCCACCGGTTTCCATTATGAAAAAGGGATGCAGTCATGTTTTTTCAACTATGGATATAACCCAAGTAAACTATGGCTATAGCCCAAAAATAATGTGAGCCCCCCCAAATTTGATCTTTATACCTCCACTATGTGCAGCAGCCACCATTCCACTACACCACAGACGCCTATGGGTATGTTAATATATATATATATATATATATATATATATTCAAAACCATTTATATAGCATATAAATCATAGTTATAACCCCTCCCGCCATTATTTGCAGGATAGATTATTTCCCCCGCAAGGGCGATAGACCTATAGCCATTGATTTGAGGAGTTGTGGCTATAAAAAATAAAAATAAAGTATTTAATGACACAATTTTATATAAACCATGGCTGTAGACCATGAAAAAATACACTTTATCATCAATTTTACCAAAAAAATTGTAATATCTTGTTAAGACCTGGAAATTTGAATAAATCTTTTCTCTTAAAAACATTGGAATTTTAGGAGTTCGTAGTTTCTGAAGGCAAAGGATTCCGAGGCCCGGTGTGCCCAGAATAATTTTCTGATGTTTAGCTCGAGAACGTTCATTGAACGAATGAGCAGGTTTTTCTATCACTTAAAGCTGTGCTCGGAATTGAAATCTTAGGGCACCGATGAACTCGCAGCGCCGATATTTTCTTAAGGGGACCTTTTCCGTAGTTTCCTTTTATGCGGGTCGAAAGTTATTTTTTGGGGTTTAATCTTAAAACTAAATAAAAGTTGTGTGGTACATGATTTTATTTGTGAGTTGGTTATTTCCTCCCAAGTGTGGATATTTTTGAGGTGGTACCCACACGAGCCCCAACCTTTAACTCCCCATTAATTCCCTACTATTTCCTTTGACAACTCTTCTTTAATGGTGGAGCCTTCCCACCTCCCTCTTACCATTAAATGTTCCAAATCTTTTAATTATTGTCAGCATCAAAATAATTGGCACCGCTATGGAATTAATAAGAATTGCATGACAATTCTATTTATTGGAGAGCCTCTTATTTCTTTTGGCATTAGAAAATTACTTGGGAAAAAGGCTCTGGTAAATTAAAAAGGGAGGAAAACCTTCATCGATGAAGAACACCCCTAGCGAATAATGCGAATAACTTCTTCCTCGGATGCACCTTGAGGTCAAGGAGCCAACGTCGCCTATGACAGTGAACCTTCCTTCATCATTGATGGAATTTCACCGTTATTCTGTGACGGCCATCTACCGCAACACTCGTCTTCCGCGGATCGACGATCTACGAAAACAACTTCGAGGTAGGGGTTGTTTTATATTTCATTTATGTGATTTATACTCCCGAATATGGCGTTTAATTTATGGGTTATTGTTTGAGCAACTAACGTGGTGTGTACAGACTAAAGAATATGTCCGGACCCACCATTAATTTGTTCTTGATGCGCGGGGTGTTTGGAAACGACGAAACATGAGCGCAAATGCGATTTTGTGCCTTCGTAGTGGAGTTTGGGTCCCGAGACGACTGCAGGTGCAGACAGGAGCAAAAAAGGACCAACAAAATGACTCTGATGTCTCGCAGAAGACCCCGGTGGCGCGGGTCGCCGGTGCGGTGACCGAAGGCGGCACCCGGCACTGGCCGGCCTCCTGGAGGTGGCCGCGCCCCAGCGCGCCGCCGACCGAAGCCCGCCGCAGCATCGGCCGCTGCGGCGAGGGAAGGATCCTGCAACCGCACGAGATCTGGGGAGTCCAGCGGCACCAGCCTAGCGCCGTGTCCACGGAACAGGGGGCAGTGCCCCCCTGCTCGGCCAGCTGGTCGATCCAATCCACCCCCCGGCCAGGCCGACCCAGGGGGGTTAGGCCGGGTCGGACTGGGCCCAGACCCACACTTCGGACTATTTTTTGGTCTTTTTCCCATAACCTGAGCTACAGACCTCAGATCAAGCATTGTCTGTTGCGTAGGAATTCTTGAATCAATATGGTCATTTCGGTATATTACACTCGAGGTTTCGGTGATGTTTGGGTATGGCCGGGTTGGATCGAACTCGAAACCAACCAGGCCCTTGGAGCGAAAACACTTATAACATAAGGACCGGACGTCTGATTGATGTGCCATCAACTAAGTTGAATTCCTTTTTGTTGAGACGGTTTTTAGGCATACTCCACTTGATGTTTGGACGCAACTGGAGTACGGTCTAGTTGGTTTTAGCATAAAAACCAACCGGGCCCTTGGAACAGAAAAACCAATAACTCTCAGACTGGGCGTCTGATTTACGTGTCGTCTATCCCGTTGTGTTTCTTTTGACGAGACAAAACATTGGGATACATAAACTCGAGACTTCGTGGAAGTTGATGTATCGAACCCCCTTGATCGAGGAGTGGACCCTCCCAGAATCGAGCGTGCTATGTGTGGGAACCCTAGAGCTGGCTGCGACAGCATCGACTACTATACTGGAATCCTCCGTGGGTTCGACATCGACAACTACCATACTAGAATCCTTCGTGGGTTTGATGACGATGACTACTATTCTTGTATCCTGTGTGGGTCCGGCAGTATTGACCTGTGTACTTGTATTCTCTGTGGATCGAGTGGAGTAGCTGGTCATATATCATGTGTGGGTATAACAACTTAGTGAGGCTTGTATCCTTTGTGGGTAAGACAGATTAGATGAATCATTGGATACATCTGATCATCTCTATCTCTATATTAAAGATGTATACCTGTGTGATCTGAGTCTTGATTTTCAATAATTATCATCGATGTGATTGGATTTCTTTTCTGTCTAGACTGGGTTGTGTTTTCCTATGTGGACTAGGTTGTGCATGGGATCATGAGTGGGAGCCAAACTGTAATTGATGAATTAGGTATATGTACGGGCATATACCTATGTAGATTTGGTTGATACTACGTGATTGTATCTTTACTTTGTAGTTTATCTTTCGTGGATTCTGAGAGACCTTTGGGGGTCTCGGGGTCCCCACTGAGTGTCGTATACTCACCCCTGCTCGGGCTATGCCCGCACTACGTTGTGTTGGATGCAGACGACGAACAACACTGATCGAGGTGGAGTCTTGTGGAGTTGGATGGTACCCGTAGGTGGACCACTTGTCGGGATGTATAAGGAGCGGACGGCCGGACCTGAGGTGCTGAGGAGACTATCAGTACCCACCATTTCGCTGGGATTTCCGGAGGACAACTCGGTGTTGCTATTTTACTTTACTGCTACTGTACTTTCTTTTCAGTTGTACTGTACTTTTAGTTGGGTTTTTATACTGGAACATTTACTTTTCAGTACTTACTTTGTACCTAGTTCTACTTAGTGCTTACTTCAGTTGCATAATCGGTTATGTTTGTTTACTTTATAAAGGCAATGCCTTCCCTTTTATCGGGATTTACATCTTTGGTGCTAGTTGCCAGCCCCTGTCCCATGGAAGGCGGGCTTTGGGTAGTCCTGACACGGGCCCCGAGGACGGATCGTGAAAAATTGGTATTATAGGAGTAGGTTCTACCATAGAACTCAGGACTCTGATAATTTCCTTCTGTGAAGCAATAGTGATTAGAGTATTGAGTGTGGTTACCAGTCCAGGGAGTCCAGTGATGGTGCAGCGGCTGACGTATCCATACACCAGGACCCTAAACTCTGATTTCCGACTCAGTGCATGAAAACATTAATTGCATGTGTGTGTTTCAAAATTTTTCTTTGTGATAACTTTGTGTCAGCTCACCAGGTATACTGTTTAACTGTGGAACACCTGTTTATTTTAAAGATGGCCCCATGAAGGAAGCCAGCCAGGGTTCCTTGTTACGTGCGAGATGGCAGCCCACTGAGCAATGGGGCCTCGGTGTAGGGCCCCATTATGGCGGAGGCACCAGCTGTACCTCTACCCACTGAGCCACTGATGCTACCGGCCCCAGCAACCAAGATTGCACACCGCTTGAGCGCGTTGCATGAGTTTCAGAAAAAGAAGTCGCCCATTTTCCGCGGAGATATGGACCATCAGGAAGCCGAGGATTGGCTAGAGTCTATCGTCAGAGTCTTCAGATTGGTAGGGACACTAGATGACCTCATGGTGATCCATATTGCGAGTCTCTTGCATGCAACAGTAGGTAGATGGTGGAGCATGATGCTCCCGAAGCATGACGAGGCATCTCTACATTGGGATGACTTCTAGAGTCTCTTCCTCTAGGAGTTTGTTCCAGCCACCTTCCATGAGGTGCGCATTTGGGAGTTACTACATCTTCAGCAAGGCATCATGACAGTAGCCCAGTACTCGGCGAGGTTTACTTTCCTCTCAAGATACATCACAGATATGCTACGGGACCCATTCTTCAGGGCCTGAACCTTCGAGAAGGGACAAATGCACTAAATCAGGGCTTCGATGATTCCCCTCAGCATCTCGATAGAGGAAGGGGTGCTGCAGCGAGCCCTTTTAGTGGAGAGCTTTCTCGCTGAGCTGCCACCAGCGGCGAGACCCTCCGTAGGGAGACTTGTAGAACAGTCTTCTGCATCCAGCAGTATATAGACGTCACAGGGGTCCATGTGGACATGACCATAAGGTGGGAGACCTCAGGATATAGGTTAGGTTGTGCGGGGCACACGAAACAGGGCCAGCCTTACGAGGAGAAGACAGTGTTATGCTTGCGGTGGGTAGGGCCACATGGCTTGTCACTTCCCGACCCGCCATGTAGATGAGCTGCAGAATGTGGAGGGACCTCCCAGGTAGAGCCAGTGGTTCGACCGTGGCGATCTGCATGGGAGCAGGCGGATGAGGAAGAGGAGATGACTAAGCAGTGGTTTGTGGATAACGTTTCAAGTCTCTACCACCACCACCCCCATGAGGTCCAACCCGACCACAAGGTGCTAGCAGACAGAGGCAGGCTCAACTCCAGGCAGCAGAGGCCTATGACCACAACACACCGGAGATGATTCTGAGGTACTATCTATGTCTATTCCACCATTTTTGCAGTTCTTATAGACAAAGGTGCGATTCATTATTTTATTGCCGCTGCACTTTTTTGGAGCTCGGAGATTTTGACGGAGTCGTTGGCCCGATAATTATGGCTAGAGACTCCTACAAGAGAAGACTCGACCATTACGCACAGGTGCTGGTAGTGTGAGCTTACTCTAGGAGGCTAGAGCTTCGGATGAGATCTTTTTTTAGTAGCATCGAGGCCTTACAATGTCATCTTGGGTATGTACTGGTTATCTACAATCCATGACTAGCTCGACTGTATTAGGCCCAAATTGTGCTATATCAACACGTATGGGACTAGGTTCACCTTCACCAGCGAGAAGGGAGCCTTTGCAGCGTAGGATAGACTTACGCGGAGGAGAGCGCAGCCAATCACACATCAATTGGCCAGTCTCATCCTCGGAGCAGTTGATGTACGGAGTCCGAGTTTTCTTGTTTTGGTGGATCAGTATGCAGACTTTTTCCCTAACGACGTTCCAAGACTACCTCCTCCCATATAGATAGACTTATACATTGACATGTACCCCGGGACAGTGCCAATATCTACTCCGGAATATCAAATGACTCCCATCGAGCTTCATGAGATGCAGGTACAGCTGGAGGACTTGCAAGCAAAGGGATTCATCCGACCCAATGTTTAACCCTGGGCATCTCCGATTTTGTTCGCCAAGAAGGCGGATGGAGGATTACGACTGTATGTCGACTACCATCACATGAATCAGGTGACCGTAAGGAACAAGTACCCACTTTCGAAGATTGATGAACTCTTTGATCAGCTCAAGGGAGGACGATGGTTCTAGAAGATAGAACTCAGGTGAGGCTATCACCAGCTCAGAGTTCGAGTCGAGGATGTAAAGAAGACAGCCTTCAGGTGTCGGTATGGAAACTATGAGTTCCTAGTTATACCCTTCGGCGTCACCAACGCCCCAACAATGTTCATGAGTCTTATGAAATGGATCTTCCAGCCTTACCTCGATCAGTTTGTGGTAGTCTTCATTGAGGACATACTGATTTACTCGACTACTGAGGAGGAGAACGCCTACCATTTGCGGGTTGTACTGGATACACTCTGAGAACACCAGCTTTATGGTAATATATCGATGTTCCAGTTCTGGATTCGATATGTTCACTTCTTGAGGCACGTCAGCTCAAAGGCAGGAGTTGTAGTGGATCCTGATATGATCGAGGCAGTACATTCTTGGGAGCCACCTAGGAGCATGACGGAGGTGCTGATTTTCCTAGGTCTGGCCGAGTACTATCAGTGATTTGTGCCAGACTTTTCTAGAGTTGCAGCACCGCTATCACCTTTGACGAAAAAGGGTAAAACATTAGTGTGGTCAGATAGATGCCCGCAGATCTTTCAGGAGGTGAGGGAGAGATTGACTAGTGCTCCCATCTTGAGGCTACCCGAGGAGGGTGTAGGGTATGTAGTTATTTGCGACGCGTCAGGGACCAGACTAGGGTGTGTCCGTATGTAGGAGCGAGCAGTGATCGCTTATGGTTCATGCCATTTGAGGCATCACGTGCAGAACTACGCTATGCATGACCTGAAGTTAGCATCAGTGGTCTTCGCCCTGAAGATGTGGTGGAACTATCTGATGGGTGAGCTCTTTATAGTCTTCTCTGACCACCAGAGACTCAGATACATCTTTTCACAGAAGGACCTGAACCTGAGACCGTGGTTATGGCTCGAGTTCTTCCAGGACTATGACTTTGAGATAGTCTATACCCCTAGAAAAGGGAACGTTGTGGCTGACACTCTAAGTAGGAGATCGTACATTCAGCTACTTGGAGAGGCGACGAAACAGTTAGCCACTTTGAAGATATCCTTCGTGGATAGAGATTGGTCACCCTTTCTACAGTCCCTCACCGTCACTCCTCCACTACATCAGCAGGTCAGAGAGGCACAACATGGGGACGTTGATTATGAGACGTGACGAGCTAAGATTTCCACAGGGTAGGCGCCTGATATAATTTTTGAAGGAGAAGATCACATCATCCCCTTTAGGGGACGTACCATGGTACCAGTCGCACTACAGGAGGAAGTGCGGAGGGAGTTTCACACTTCCCCTCTAGAGGTACATCCAGGAGTGGTGAAGATGTACTAGGACCTCAGACAATAGCACTGGTGGCTGAGTATGAAGAATTCTGTAGCAGAGTTCGTTTCACGATGCCTCACTTGTTAGCAAGTGAAGGCGGAGCACCAGGTACCAGCAGGCTTGGTACAACCCTTAGAGGTCCCGGAGTGGAAGTGGGATGGGATATCCATGGATTTCGTGATGGGGCATCCACGTACATCCAGGGGTCACGACTCCATATGGGGGATCGTAGACCGACTCCCAATGTCAGACCACTTGTTACTGATCGTAGAGTAGGGCTAAGTAGATAGCTTGGGACACCTCTTCGTTTAGGAGATCATACGACTTCATGGTGTGCCATCGTCTATCATCTCCAATCGGGATGCTCGCTTTACTTCCCGGCTTTGGAAGGGGTTACAGGAGGCCTTTGGGACGCAGCTATGCCTGACCACTACCTTTCATCCTCAGACGGATGGCCATACAGAGAGGACCATTCAGACTCTCGAGGATATTCTCTTTGCATTTTTCCTTGACATTGGTCGTATTTGGGAGGGCCACCTATCCTAGGTGGAGTTTTCATACAACAACAGCTACCACTCCACCATCGGGATGGCACCATATGAAGCATTGTACGACCATCCATGCAGATCACCTATGTGCTGGACTGACCCTGGGGAGTCAGAACTTGTAAAACCAGATATGGTTTAGGCTATGATGAAGAAGTTGCAGATCATCCAGGAGCGGATGAGGACTGCACAGAGCAGACAAGAGTCCTATGTTTATAGGTGACGGTGACCACTGGAGTTCGAGGATGGCGACCACATTTTCCTACGGGTCTCACCTCGACAAGGTCTACAAAGATTTGGACATGGTGATAAGTTATCTTCGTGCTTCATCAGACCATTCCATTCCCTCAGTAGGGTAGGCGAGGTGGCATACCTCTTAGACCTTCCACCTCAGTTGCACCGGGTGCATGACGTCATCCACTTATCTCAGCTGAGGAGATATGTGCACGACCTGACCCGCATCATTGATCATGGGGAGTTGTAGATCGACGACAAGGCGACATTCACAAAGGTCTTGGTGGGGATTAAGGATCGATAGGAGTAGGTCCTACGTTGATGATCGATTCCTATGGTGCGCATTCGTTGGCAGAACGGGAACCTCCAGGAGAGCACATGGGAGCGGGAGGATCAGATGTGTGCTCAGTACCCTCATTTGTTTCCATAGTTTATGTTGTAGCTTTACTGGGATGTAAAGCCCTGAGGTGGGAGTAATTTAAAGACCCAGAAATTTTAAAAATGTTTTTTCGTAAATACTTTTGAATTTTATGAGTACGTAGTTTCTGACGGAAAATGATTCCGAGGCCTGGTGTGCCCGAAGTAATTTTCTGAAGTTTAGCTTGGGAACGTTGAGTGAATGAACGAGCGGGTTTTTCTATCCCTTAAAGGAGTCCTCGGACTTGAAATTTGAGGGCACCGATGAACTCGCAACTCCAGTATTTGCTTAAGGGGACCATTACCGCAGTTACGTTTTATGTCGGTCGAATTTTAATTTTTTGGGGTTTTATCTTAAAACAATATAAAATTTGTGTGGTACAAAATTTTATTTGTGAGTTGATTATTTCCTCCCAAGTGTGGATATTTGTGAGGTGGGACCCAGAGGATCCCCAACCTTCAACTCCCCATTAATTCCCAATTTTCTCCTTTGATAAATCCTCTTCAATAGTGGAGCATTCCCACCTCCCTCTTCCCATTAAATGTGCCAAATCTTTTAATTATTGTCAGCGTCAAATTAATTTGCACCGCTTCAGAATTAATAAGAATTTCATGAAAATTATATTAATTGGAGAGCCTCTTATTTTCATTGGAATTGGAAAATTAATTGAGAAAAAGGCTCTAGTGACTTAAAAAGGGAGGCGAACGTTCATCGACGAAGAACACCCCCGGCGAAGAACGCAAAGAACTTCTTCCTAGGACGCACCTCAATGTCAAGGAGCCTACGTCACCTATGACAACGAACCTTCCTCCATCATTGATAGAACACCACTGTTCTTCCGCGATGCCCATCTACTGCGACGCTCGTCTTCTGCAGATCGACGATGTACGACAACAACTTCGAGGTATGGTGATTTGTATATTTCATTAATGTAATTTATACTCCCGAATATCGCGTTAAATTGTTGAGTGATGATTTGAGCCACTAACGTAGTGGGAATGGACTAACGAACCAGTCCGGAAGCACCGTTAATTAGTTATTGATGCGCATGGGGTTTGGCAATGACGAAATAGGACCACAACGACAATTCGGGGCCTTCACAGTGGAGTTAGGGTCCCGAGACGACCGCATGCACAAACGGGAGCAAAAAACGACCACTAGAATGACACCGGTGGCCCGCGGAAGAACTCGGCTGCGTGAAGCCCGCCGCAGCATTAGCTGCAACGGTGAGGGAAGGATCACGCAGCCGAGCATGATCTGGGGAGTCCAGTGGTGCCAGCCTGGCACCACGTCCGCAGAACAAGGTGCCCCCCCGCTCGACCAGCTGGTCGAGCCAGCATACCCCTCCGGTCGGGTCGGGGCGGGTCACATGGATAGGGCCGGACCTAGACCCAGGTCGGGTCGACCTGGTTCCGGCCGCCCCGGGGGGGGGGGGGGGGTGGTTGGGCCGGGTCGGACCGGGCCCCGACCCCCACTTCAGACCGTTTTTGGTCTTTTCCCCATTACATGAGCTACAGACCTCCGACAACGCACCATCAGTAGAGTAGGAATCCTTGGATCGAGACTGTCATTTCGGTATATTACACTCATGTTTTTGGTGAAGTTTTCATACGTCCAGGATGGTTTGAACCTGAAACAAACTGGGTCCTTGGAGCAGAAACGCTTATAACTTAAGGACCAGACATCCGATTGATGTGCCGTCAACTATGTTGAATTCCATTTTGTTGAGACAATTATTTTGGTATAGTCCACATGAGGTTTGGACGCACCTGGAGTATGGTCGAGTTGGTTTTAGCTTTAAAACCAACTGGGCACATTGAATGGAAAAGCCAATAACTCTCAGACCAGGCGTCTGATTGACACGCCGTCTGTTGCATTGGGTTTATTTTGACGAAATGGAACATCACGATACATCAACTCTGGACTTCATGACAGTTGATGTATCGACCTACATTGCTTGAGGAGTGGACACTCCAGGAATCGAGCGTGCTGTGTGCGGGAAGCCTAGAGCTGGTTGCGACTGCATTGACTAATGTACTGGAATCCTCCTTGGGTTCGACAGCGAAGAATACCGTACTGGAATCCTCTGTGGGTTCGATGGCGATAACTACTATCCTTGTATCTTGTGTGGGTCTGGCAGTATTGACCTCTGAACTTCTATCCTTTGTGGGTCCGGTAGAGCAGCTTGTCTTGTATCCTTTCTGGGTCCGACAGCTTAGCTGGACTTATATCCTATGTGGGTATGACAGCTTAGATGAATCAGTGGCTACATCTGATCATCTCTATCGCAATAAAAAAGATTTATACATGTGTGAGTTGATTCTTTATTTTCAATCATTATCATCGATGTGATTTACTTGCTTTCCTGTGTGGACTGGGTTGTGATTGCTTGTGTGTACTACATTGTGATTGGGCTCGAGAGTGGGAGCCGAACTATAATTGATGACTTAGATATATTTATGGGCGTATACCTAAGTAGAGTCAGTTGATACTTTGTGATTTTATTTTTCTGTTGTGGTTTATCCTCCGTGGATTCTGAGAGACCTTCGGGTGTCTCAGGGTCCCTACTAAGTATCGTATACTCATCCTTGCATGGGTTATTCCAGTACTAAGTTGTGTTAGATGCAGACGACATACAACACTGATTGAGGTTGAGGCTTGTGGAGCTGGACAGTACCCGTAGGTGGACCACATGGCGGGACGTACAGGGAGCAGACGGCCGGACCCGAGGAGCTGAGGAGACTATCAGTACCCACCATTTAGCTGGGATTTCTGGAGGACAACTCGGTGTTTCTATTTTACTTTACTGCTACTGTACTTTCTTTTCAGTTGTACTGTACTTTCAATTGGGTTTGTATACTGGACCATTTACTTTTCAGTACTTACTTTGTACCCAGGTCTACTTAGTGCTTACTTCACTTGTACATTATGTTGTTTTTGTTTACTTCATAAAGGGAATGCCTTCCATTTTATCAGGATTTACGCCTTTGGTGCTAGTCGCCAACCCCTCGCCTATGGAAGGCAAAAGTGGGGTAGTCACGACACGGGCCCCGAGGACGGGTCTTGTCATTGCCCATAGAAAAAGACACTATAGCAATGGTTTTACCCAAACCATGGCTACAAAACTTGTAAAATGAACTTATAACCATTATTTACCAAAACTATGGCTAAAATTTTGAAAATAATCATATAGCCACAGTTTAGTGAAACTATGGCTATATCCTTCCAATGTATACTACATAGAAACATATTAATATAAAACTACTGCTATAACGTTGATATAAAAACCTAAATCCATAGTTTTAAAAAACTATGGCTATCAGTCTGTGTCTATATCCCATTTTTCTAGTATTTAAATCATTTAATAAAATATATGTTAATTTCAACCCTCTATATTTTTTATAAATAATTTTTAAAAAGAAAATAAAAAATAGAATTATTTCATTTAAATCATGTATAAATGTCAAGATAACAATATTTTCCCTTAAGATATCATTTTTAAAATAAAATTAATTTCTATAAAAAATAGAAAACATTTTTATTAGAAAAATATATATACCTAATCATATGATAAATAAGAGCATATATTACTTTAAACATTATGTTGCTTTATTTAAGAACCATAGAGTGGAAAATTATGAATAAATCATAAAAAATCATTATATATCCATAGGATAAAAATATATTGTTTTACAAAGATATATTATATTGTTCAATTAATGATTATAAGAGTAATCCAACAAATATTGTGATTTTAAAATAATTTATTTAATATTAATAGATTTTAAATAATAAAAAATGAAACACGAATTAAAAAATTAATCATCAGAAATAAATTGATATTTAGTTTTATCAAAATATTGGGGTTGAATATACACATCCTAAAATTAAATAGTTTTATAATACCTAACATGTTTAAAAAGATTGGATATTGAGATGAAATCCATTACCTCAAGTTTATCTTGAAACATAAGTGCTTTTAAACTCCAATATAAAATTTTTCTGTTATTATAATAACAGATTTGACTGATATAAATATATATTATCATATATTATCCTTTTATAAAATTTTATCACATCTTTCTAAAAATTATTTTATTTTCATCATTTTTTCCATTGTTAAGTGTTTCATTTTTTATGAATATTTTTATTTAGTAGTTATTATCCTTGTTTACTGATCATGGTCTTATAATCACTATGATTATAATCATGATATAAAAGTGACACATATTAATTTTATCCATATATAAAATAATCCATGAGAAATATATAGGAAGGATGAATCACATCGCTTCATAGAGATAACATGATGTATATAACCACAAGAGACATTATTTTTTTAATATATAGAAGTGTAAGAAATAAGATGATATATTATAATATTATTATGGATATTATTTCATAAGTATTATATATATTCATTATTTCAATAATTGTGTCACACCATGTGAGGCAGTAATGGAAACAAATTAAATCAGTTAACGAGATGGTACTCCATCTCACAAAATAGAAATGGTCTTGATTCCCATTTTCTGGAGAAAGAAATCAATACATATGATATATTAAGAATAAAATATTAATATATGAAATATCTCTATTAGATATGCTATTACGGGAAATACGGTTGGTCTTTCAAGATAAACATAAACTCAGTAACCTATACAAGGTTGTTTAGAAATGTTTTCGGTTGAGTATAGTTATTATATGTGGCTATAGGATTCCTCTAAAAGAGAGAAGTGGTGTTTTCTATTTATAGTTAATTAAATAACTCACATAGTTATAATAAAAATATTCAAATATAATAAAATAAATTACATACGTAATATTAAAATTTTGGAGTATTTATTTAATATGAGAAATCATATTACATAAATCCCATAATCAAATATATTTTTGTAGGATTTAGTTGTATTTTAAACCATATATTTTTGTTTAACCCGCTCATTTAACAATTTTAACCATAACTGGTGGATTTATTTTTTCAAACATAATGTTATTTTATTTCACATATACGGTACATATTTGTTCATAATTAGAAATGGTATCAATTTATGAGTAATAATCATCCTTTATTTCATCGTTTATGTTTTCTTGAGATTTTTAAATTGTCTAGTAAAATATTATTTTATATAAAATACTATACTACTAATTTTATAAACTAGGAACATAATTTGACATGAAGAAACAATGAAAAAGATATAACTCAAAGATAATACAATTAAAAATAAATAATAAAATATTATTAACAATAATTTTTTATTACCATAATTATTCTTAATAATATTAATTTTATTGTTTTAGAATTATTTAAATCGATTTTTCAACTAATTACACAAGCACTATATAAATGTTTTGTAATATGTTATGGTTAAAATATTATTATTATTATATATTAATAAATTTACAACATAAAAATAGTATATTTATTCAAAAAATAAAAGTTTCTACCTAGTTACACCATATTTTTTCCTCTATGTGATCTTAAAAAATTAACTTAAATGTTATAGTGTGAAATGTTTTATTTTTTATTATATAAATTAGTGTAAATGGAATTACAAAAGAATAATAAAAATTATTTCTATTTAATGTTATTATGGATATGGTAAAATTAATATAATTCAATGAACTAAAATAAATAAATTTATTTATTTATATTTCTTTATAGAATTTATATTATCCTTAATTTCCTAATTTACCCTTTAGGGAGGTGGAAAATTTTTACATGATTACTATTGATAATTCCTAAAAATAAATGGTTCATATTCGAAAAATGGAAGAATCTTAATTCATAATATTTAATAAATTTTATTAAATTTAAGTACTACAATTCAGATATTAATTTTAAAATAAACCCGAAAAATTCAATGTAAAATGTTTTTGTAGAGAAAATACATTTGAAACCCTACAATTTGACATATATATAAATAATATATCATAATTATATTAATGGAAGTAATTATAATTTATAAAAAAAGTGGATTTATATTAAATAAATATAAAACCCAAAAATTAATGTTCCTTTTAAATTATTTTATTTAATGAAAAGAAATGAACAATTTTTCAGAGATATCGGTATTTTCACAGTTCACTAAAAAAATATCATTTTAGAAACATGAAAAATTTCATACTAAGATGATATTGAAATTATATTTTCAAAAATTATACCACATTAAAATAATTATATTTTAATAGATTTGGAAATATAATTAAAAAATGGTGTTTTATATAAAGAGAATAATCAGTGATTTAAGATTAATTGAATAGGAAATATATCATAAAATCATTTAAGGTTTTAATGGATGTTTTCACCTAAAGTAATCAATATAGAGTTGACAATTACTTTTAAAATTTAGGATCTCAATATAATTTTTGTTATTATACACAACCTGAGTTAGTTTAGTGGTAATTACAATGAGGTTTTTTACTCGAACACCGAACCCATTTGGTTGTTTTATGGTTAAATCACTACAGTGTCCTTCACACTCATTTTTAACAGACTACCTCCTGGTTCCAAATAATTTACCAAAACCAAAAGTGGTTAAAATGAGTGATAAAAATTAATATATTTTTGGAATTAGATTGAAAAAATATATAATTTTTTAATATTATGACTTTTCTATATCTTGCCAAAGGATGCATTACATTCAGATGAGGATAATTTCAGTTCTAATATGGTTCAAATTATATAAATTTGGGATAAAACATGGTAGTTAAAAGTTATTTAATATATTAATTCAATTATAATAATAAAAATACGACTAAAATCTTTTATTTAATGAATGGTGATGAGTGATAAAAATGTATATATATTACATAAATTTTTTAATTTACACATTACATGTCACAAATAATCCCACACATCCGAAAAAACAATTTTTCGTGAGTTTCATGATTGGATTAATTGTATATTATTTTGTCAACATATCCCATAAAATCCAAATATAATACATTCATACACACATATTCACCAGTCTATTTTATATACGAAATGAGAAATATAATGACTAAACTCAGATGCCTAGTGCGGGATAAGTATTAATGATTTACTATTTGGTAGGCCACAATCACGAGAAACAAATACTGGGATATATATGTATATATATAATATAAAAATAATAGGGACATAAATGTTAGTTATATATTAAAAAAATATCATTAAAGTCTTTTAGAGAACTATAATAAGTAAAACGAATGATTCAAAACAGGTATTATTAATGTTGAATTATGAAAAAATAAGACATATTCATAAAATTGGTTGGTGGAAAAGGCATAAGAATAAGGTATTATTAAATTGGGAATATGTATACCTAAATAATATTGATACATAAGTTACAAGTGTACAAAATATATATCTTCCCTATGTATTAATATGCAAACTTAACAAACTATAATCATGTCTGTGAAACAAACAGATGAAAATGTTTAGAAACATTATGTCCAAATAATAGAACATTATCTTGTATTCTATAATGAATTTTACAATTAATTATAGTTATATAATATATTAATCAATTATATATTTAAATACACATATATATATACCATTAGAACCTAGAAAGATTCATTGATTTTTTATGTCAAAATTAACCCATGAAAATAAACTGGTTTCATGAAAACATCCATAAATGATATCCATAGCCCTTCCAAACTAATAATGTTGATGGTATATTTATATAATATCATCAAGTGATAATAGTAATCATTTATGGTTATTTATAGAGATTAAAAGTAATTATATAAATTAAAATGAATCTTCTTCGTAATCTGGATAATAAATATCATTTCTTTTTGTAAAATTTTGAAAAAAAATACAATAGTAGGGTATTGAGAAAGTTATTTTTAATGAAAAATAATGGTAACATTTAGAATATGATTTTTAAAAAATAATAGTAATTATATGGGGTATATTATGCATTGTGGTTAATATTAACCAAAAAATTATTGTCAAATATTAATTATGAATGTAAATAAATTATGTTTTCCGAAATGGTAAAAGATTCATCTTCGATCCACTATTAAATGTAAAAGTTTATATAAAATGACCTAAAATTATAATTACAATTTATTTAATTATATTCTACAATAAATATATTTTATATTCATGTAAAGGAAAATAATTTGTAAAAAGTATTCAAATCCTCTAAAGAAATAAATTTAAAAACCCATTTTGAGATTTTAATTCAAAAACCGATTGAATGAAATAAATTTGGTAGAAAATAAATTTCAATAATAATAATTATAATCGTGATATAAAATGTCAAAGAGTCAGTCTATAATTTATTTAATTAAATATCATTTTTAACAAGAATTATTCCCAATTGAAGAGAATTTGGGATGCAAAACCATTACAATGATTAAATATATTTATGAAAAATATATTTTAAATAAATATTATAAAAAAATTATCTAAGTCTATTAAATATATGTAGGATATTAAATTTAAAAAAAATACTATTTTTGGGGAATAAAAACATCAATGAGAAGAAATGAACAATTATAACACAATTTAAGGTAGTTGAGTTAACAGAAACCCTTACCTTATTATTCTGTAACATCATATATGTTCTAAAAACTGTATAATAAATTTCAATTTAATATGAATTTAAATTATAATTATATTTAAATTTATTTTTATCGACATAATTAACATTAATTAAATTATTTTACATTTTCTAGTAATTTAATTCTGAAATTAATATTTTTGTGTTTAATTTTTAGTTTTCCACACGTGTATCAATTTTTAAATTGCAATCCTTACACCTTGGTAAAATTTTCATCATTTATATAATTATAATAAAGATAATGTGTATATATATATGTATTTATTTATTTATAAAATAATTTTTCCATTTAATCGAACTTAATATGATTATTTTCATATAAATCATAAAAACCATTTTTTGAGAAATTTGAAATCTATAAAATGTAATGCTTCTATTAATGAAAATTATTTATTATATAAAATATAACGAATAATTAAATAATATTAATTTTTTAAAAAAATTAATATTTTCATTATATAAAGTTCAATAATTTATCATGATATAAATATTTTAACATTGCTAAAGTTGGTGGTAAAATGGACATAAAAAAGAGCATGTTGTAATACCTTAATGAGTAAAAACTAACAATTTTATAATTGTAATATAATTATTATAAACCAATATTTATATCAATTTAATTTTGTTAAATTAAAAAATTAATTTTAAAAAAAGGCTATTGATAATGTTATTAAATGGAAACCGAGAAGATCATAATACATATGATTAGATATGGGATCTCTTTTTGAAGGACATAATAGAAATGAGATATTTATGATCACCCATGGGACTAGATGATACTGAAAATGAGAGGGTATTATTAGGGATAAAAATATATAGTATTAATGGGAGATCATTTAATTCATTATTAGAATTGGTTATATAGGAATCATTTAATCAGTGAGACGAGTGGTATATTTGAAATTATAATATACATTAAAACTAAATGGATGTTATTATCAAGGAATTATACTATAAAGTGTATATATAATGATAAAAGATAAGTGGTAGGATATGAAAAAAATTAACCCACGTATTAGGTAATAAGAATTTGAAATATTTTGATTGTTTAATATATTATTGAACACTATTATTGTATTTTATACTCTAATGGAGTGACTAAATATTTTCCTGGTAAATTATTTTTATGATACAAATAAAAGAAAAGATTATTACATAATTTCAACATAATGATTAATATTTTCGAAAAACAATTACATGTTTTAATTTATAGTAGAGGAATAAATTATTTTAAAAAATGGTACACATAATGCTACAAAAACAATTTTTTAAAAAAATACACCATTTTAATAAATAAATGAATTTCAACTAAAATAAGGATTAATAATAATTCCCATGAAATTTTATTATTTATATTTAAAAATGATAATGTTTTTGTGACATTAAATTAAATTTACAACCATATTGTTTGTAGTGAATAAAAAATTATTCAAAAAGGAATAAACTTATATTATAATAGAATACAAGATTATAAAGGATTCCAAAAGGTACAAGTGGGTTTATAAATTCAAAAAAATAATTTAAAATGTATTATATTAATATATATATATATATATATATTAATATCTGATATAGAATATGGTTTTAGACATTTTTAATTCATGTTTATATCATAAATAATGATTTAAAATTTATAGTATTTATAAAAATAGTATTTTCCAAATTAACGTAAAAATAAAATTAATTTTAAATGTACCAAAAATTAACCATAATATAATAATGAAAAGAAAAATCTAAAAATAATTTCTATCTTACCAATATTATAATATAAAAATTTAAATACAATAATTTTAATTTGTGAATAGAAAACATGGGGATATTATTTAAAAAAAGTATTTTTTAGCATTAACTGAATTTTATAATTAACGTTATATAAAAATAAATAATTACATTAATATTTTAATGTTTATAATATTTTATGTTCTATATAATAAGTCCATCAAGGAAATTTTATATGATTTATAGGTAGGATGTTCATTGGTGGATGTCACAGTTTGTTGTTATGATAGTACATATCTCATATTGATTTCCTTGATTAGGAATTTCTATCAGATGTTGTTAATCTGAATCCATACATATCAAAGTTCATATGAGAAATAGTATAGGGAAACAAGTAAATATAATACACCATTTAAAATAAAAAAAATATCCTCATTTGTAATACTACTATTATTTAATCCCATTAAAAAATATTTCATAGGGAAATTACCTATACTTATAATTCATCATTCAATACATATAACATAATAGTTATATATAATAATTTATTAATACATTCAGTTTTATTTAGATAATTATTTATTATGAATGAATTTATTATTTAATATAAATTTACTAATTTATTTTTAATTTTTTAATAAAATCTTTATAAGGGAATGAATATCACTTTTCCTATTTGGAAGTAAACATGGACGTCAGTTAGCACAGAAATATATTGAAAATGATTTTTTGGAATATTTTATTATATTTTATTTATAAAACGATATCTGTGGACACTATAAATTGAATTATTATCGTAGTTAAAGGTGGTGGTACTCCTATAAGGGAAATAATGTCCAATAACTATCTTTAGAAAAATTTCATTCTAGTTTTGAAACTACTCACAAAATATATTTCATTATTGACCAACATTGTTGAAAATAATTCATCCAACTTTCCCGGTTAGTTCAGTAGGTAGTCCTTCAATTGTAGAAGGTCCCACTCTTATTGGTTATTACCCCTCCAAAACTCATATTCACTGTCTAGTTGATATTAGTGTGTTCAGAGGTTATATTGAATTAAACAAACAGAACTGCATGTTAGAAGACATTGTGCTAGGATTATTCATGAGGAGGGATTTTTTAAAAATATTTATAATGGATTATCATATTATTTTGAGGGACAATTTTAAATGAAGGATCTCCAAATAGGGACCCAAATAATCTATATAATATTTATTTTATATATTGGTTAGACCTTATACTGACTATTCATGTTAACTCATTGTATTTTTTTTTACAAAAGAATATTTATATATAATGGTTCTTCTCATATCCCCAATAAATCTTAAATAGTTTTATGATATCGATATTGCTTTTTAGGATAATTATTGAAGGTCTGGACCTAAAAATGATGTTGGGATCTTTTTACACCTAGTGATCATTGAATATTGATTGTTATTAAAGTTATATTTTGATGAACATTTTCTGGAAGCTATTAATTGTTTGAATAGTATTATATACAAGGAATTATAATAATATAAATTCCATAAGTTAATATTAATTATCAATTCATTGAGAACATAGAATTATTTAATTATGAATCTATAATTGTTGAAACAATTCACACCATGGATGGATTTCTAATGAAAATGATTGAATATTCACATTACATATATGGTTATTTTGTGGGATTTCTAGAAAAAAAATTCATAAGAGACATATGTGATGCTTCTAAAATTAAAAAAAAATTGAGCTTCTTATATTATTCCATAACCTAGTTGCAACACCATAAAAAAGAATTTGGAAAAATAATTGAATCCTAAAATTTGAGGATACCCAATTTATGATGAGAGTGTAAATCATATAAATATTCAAAAATGAATTATGATTGATGGAATCATAATAAAACTACTAAATATTGAAATTATACAAGTTTATGATTAACATGGTTTTTATATTTCCCCACATATTATAGGATCACGTCATAAATAATTTAAGGAAACCATAATGAATTTCAGAATTAGTGAAGTCTTGACATGACAATATCCTGATAGAATAATATCATATAGGATAAAAATATATAAAAATTATTCATAGGAATTCCTATTAAAGACTACACAATAAATCACCATGAATCCTTATATCACACCTTGAATCATTTGAACTTTTATTAGTAATAAAAAAGAAAGTTAATTGTAATTCTATTTTGGAAAATAGAAAGCCATGATTTCAAAAGAATAAACAAATTGTAGAAAGATTCATGATATATAAATATTTTATTTGTTATTCATTTTTTGTTATGGTTATAAATATCCCATTTTAATTTTTTTGGAGGATATATATTAGAAGAATATAGAAATGTTATATTTTAATTATATTTAAATTGAAGTTGGAATGTAGTTTTTAGTTTGAATTTTTATTTCATATTCTTATGGTATAAATTATGATTTTATATTTGGATATAGTAGACAATAAAAAATATAATCCAAAAAAAAGAATTGGAATTATGAAACCTTGGAGTACAGTAATGATAATAGTAATATGGTTCTTCAGGAACATTTTAAATGAGTAATTATTCTTGGTATGTTATCCTAGAATATATTCAATAAAATTTTGAGTAGTAATTATGTCTTATACTAAATAAAAATATCCGAATAGAATATCAAAAATTCATTTTATAACATCAAAATTGTATTATACATGAAGACACGTAGAATTTTTAATTTCCTCATTTCATATGGAAAATAAATATTTTATGGACATTACATATTAAATAATTATTCAAAAAAAATAGTATGTTTTTTTACTGCAATTTAATAGTTTATTGAATATTAAAGATTGAAATAAAATCACAAATCACAATGTTTATTTTTAATTTTACATAATAGTATATCACATAAAACAAAATATTTCATGAACATATGGAATCATGATCTAAAGATAATATACTATAATTAAGTAGTTAACATATTTCCAATAATCTATAAATAAAACAATAGGTTTATCAAAATATATCCTCTCTATAAATTTTTAATTGGGGTAAAAGTGAGTGAATCATGGGTATTCGTGGTTTAATCCACATACTGTTCAAAAAGTATTTATCATTCATGTAAAAAGTCTATGCCATAGGTTTTACATATCATGTTTCTTACTGATGAATTAATTCAACATAAAAGTGTGTCCAAGAATAACTTAGGTGTGTTGTATTTTCTGAAAAAACGATGTGTTAATTGTGTTATCCATGTATATATTCCAATATCAGTGAAAAATAAAAAATTACTGCATCACTACATGATTAATAGACTATTTAAACTCATGATTTGTGATGTTGGGGAATCTAATGAATTTAAAATTCATAAAATGTAGATACATAATCCATGTCACATGGTTACAAAAATTATTGGACTATTATCAGTGAACACATTAAAATATAAAAATTTATGGATTCACACCCCCTTCAGATGGTGTCCTAGGGAAATTGATTTGATATTTGTAAAAATTGGTATTTTGAATATTCATTATGAAAAAACTAGGTTGTGGGGAATTGATAATTATCAATGATATGAATAAAATAGTGAAATTTTCATTACTAAAAGGATTTTTTTTTCTAATTTGATGAATGATTAATATCAAAATGGGTATTACATTTTGTGACCCGTTATCTTTTTTTTATCAATTAAATTTTTCCAACAATAGAAATATTGATTCGTAAATGATATATATCAAAGAAATTTTTAGATTGGATCTTAGGATAAAAAGACCATGAAATATTCTATGATTTTTTTTATTCCAGATGACATTAAACTATTTTATTGCAAGAAATATAATTATAATATTCAAATATTTATATTATGAATCGTTAATTTTGAAGGAAGAAATCTCATAGTATTTTTTTGGTTTATAATTTTGAATAATTGATTGTTTAGTTTAGAATTACGATCTAGAATAATGACATGTGTCTAGAAGAAAAAAATAGATAAACATGAATATGTCAATATATAATTTTTATTTTCATTATTGGATGAATACGTTTAATTATTTTTTTATCCAAATATTTAAACTATAAGGTTATTTTCCAATATTTTTCAAGATATAGATTATTGTTGAGAAAAATGGTTAAAAAATAATGTCATAAAATAGGTCACTATATGATGTGTTAAATCCATATATTATATGTGAAACTAGCAATATACCATTCATGTATTGAGTATTTAAGTATGCTACATAAAGGATTAGTGTGAAAGAAAATATTCATATATTGATGATTTGGATGATGTTAACAAAATCATAATAAATTGTTATATTAATTCACATGATGAAACTATAATAATGAACAAAACAATGAAGAAACCCAATGATCTAACTAAATAACATGATCCTGAGATGGTGTCAATAATGTAAAATAATAATTTAATAAATAATAAATCCATCTACAAGAGGGTAGTGTAAATGTAAGAATAATATTTAAAATATTAAAAAAAAGTATGAAATTAAGATTCTACAAGTAAAATTTGAAGGAACATGATTCATGTATTATGATTCTTGAGATAGAGAATTATTATAAGAGAAAAATTCAAACACATATGAGTCTCACATAGATATTCATTTAGTGGAAAAAATAAAAATTTATAGGAAAAGTTATTTTTCAAATTATGTGGATATAGTTCTCAATGTATGGTATTAATAAAATGTAATTATTTTGAATAATTTGATACACTATGATTGTGTATATGAATTCATGAATGTTAAATTAAAGAGTAAGATCTATTCCTACACATTTCAACCTAGACAATAATATATAGTGTATAATTTCACTAAGATGTATTATATATTCAAAAACCACTGTCATTTTGAATGGTACCATAAAAAAAATAAATGATGGTGTCAATATGAGAACCCCCAATCTTATTAAAAGATGTTAACATGAATTTTTGAAATTGAAATCTATTATACTCAGACATTTTTCTCAAAATATATGATTATAATGTGGGGAAGAAAAGGAAGGTGACTCATTTATAATTGTTTAATTTTTTGAAACATAACTTATAGAGATGAAATAATAAATATAGAATTTTTGAATCTATTGGACACGAAATAGTTGTGTGTATAAATTTAATTAAAGAATAATAGAGAATAAAGAATCAATATTTTAAAATAATATATTATACTTGATTAAAATAACATTCTTAAAATTTATTGATTAATGATGGAAAAAATGGGGGCATCAATAATAAAAGGATATTAAATCAAATAAAATATCTAAAACTAAACTTATATAACAATAGAGTAAAATAAAAAATAATATGATTCCCACATGTAAATAATTTTATAAATATGATAGGTGTTCTTATGTAGTTTCTTTTATTATTCAAGAGATATTTATAAGAAGACTTTTTTTGCTTTACCTCTAATTGAGAAATAAGGTTTTAAAATGATACACAAATTCATTATTCGATAATGAATCTTCCACTAGTGGGATTTTTATAACTATAGAAATTAATATTAAGCTATGTATGAAATAAAATTCATGATCAATCATTCAAAGAGCAATTTTCACAAGAGTTGTCATCTAGGGATCATGGAGATGTAAAATAGATTAAAAGTGTTGTCTTTTCATAAATAACAACACACCTCTACATTAATAAGTCTTATGAACCCTTGTCTCTTTGTAATTAATTTCAATATCTACTAATTTTCGTTATGTGGGTATTAGTGGAAGATAGTGTTCATTTGTGATATCTACTATATTTTCATAGAAATAATATGGATTTATTGAATGTGTGTATATTAATTGTGGGGAATTTATTATCGTGAGTGTGGATAAAATGAAAAAATAACTATTGTATGTATAAAGTAGGATTTTATTCCAATAATTGTTATCTCTAGTGGTAATAATGAAAAATGATAAAAAAAAGTTTGGTGATAGATTAAATAAAAAAATTAAATGCAATGATACATTGTTTCATAAATAAGTTGGACTAATGTAAATAAACAACGTGATACTTATTAAATATAGAGAAAACACTATAAAAAATGAAACAGATTATACATTTCGAAATAATGAAGTAAAGATTGAATAGAGATTGATGTGGAGAACAGAAATGTTAAAAACATGTTTATGTTTTACAAATGAAATGAATTTAATATTTGAATTAATATTATTGTATATTATAAAAAACTATTTCGGTATATAAATTTATAATATGTTGTATTACTTGATTACTGTTCAGCTATAAATATCGAGGAATAATTTTTTATCTAGTAAAGAACTGAAATTATAGTATCAAATGATAGGTTTTTAGGATATTAAAATGAAATACTAAAGAATATTATTTGTGTGCAAAAACCAAGGTAAATTTAGAATAAATAATTTTCATGTATCATTAATAATCATTAATTAGATATTATAAAGTAATACACATTTTAAAATTATTATGAATTTTTTAAATGAAAATAGAAATTGTTTTAATAAAATCCATTATTATAAGTTTTTATATAAAATATTATTTTCATTTTTATAGTGTCTAAAGTTAAATAAATTTTTTTTTGAATTCATAATTTTAATATTATCATATGTCAAATTTTTTATTTTTATTAAAAGTCTGCATTTTCTATCAATAGTGATAAATTCATATTTTTTTATTAAAATATTTAATTAATTTCATGTACTGACAACGTTAAAATATTTTATTATAGAGATTTAAAATTTAATTAAATATTTTTTGTTTTAATATAATTCAAATATGGTTTTTTGAATGAATTTTATAACTGAATGTAGTATACATACATTTTTTCAACTAAATTGGTATTTTCAAAAAACATTCTCATGTTTTGTCGGTTTAATTTTATATTAAATACTACCAATTTTATGTTTTTATTATTTTCACAGTTAGATTACATATTTATAGTTATTTGGTCAAAATTTGGTAAATTTTTCCCCCTTATGTTTTATAAATATAAATAGATACCCTAGTAATTTTTCTGATAATAGTAAATGGTAGATCAAGAAATTAAATATAAAAATTGAGAGCGATAATAAAATGACCCCAAAACATTCCATTATTCTCTTTTATGAGTCATGTTCTTCCATACTAATCCAATATTTGGTTATATGTACGTTTTCCCATCTGGATGCGTTTGCATCCTTTATAATATTTTATTTAAATAAATATTAAAAATATCACAATCTTGTTTTAAATATAAATTATATTTTCATTATATGGTTAAAAAAATGTAATTATTTATTATAAATATAATTTTGAAATATAAATTATTTATATTCATCATGGTAATTATTTTTAAAAATTTTATTAATGAAATAATTGCCTTAAATATTTATAAAACATTAGCATAGTAATTATTATATTAATGGAAAACTAATATTAATGATATTAATGATATTAAAATAAATATAATTCGAGATAATATACATGTTCCACGAATGTTGATGATAACCATGATATGTTTGTCATTTATTAATTTTTTTATTCTTACATCTTTTATTGGTGTTATTAAAAATAATTATTGAATAGTTCGAAAAAATTGACATTAATGATATATTATAATGAATTATATTTTATCAAATGTTGTCAAATTATGAAAATATTATATTTAGAAAAGGGATTATGATATCATATTTCATATCAATAAGTTTCCATTGATGACACTTTTTTCAATTATAATAACTATATTGAACCTCTAACAGTAAAAGACTTTGTTGTTAATGTTACGGTGAAAGGGGTCAAAAAGATGTTAAATTAACCCATAATGGTAAAAATGTGATCAAAACATTTAAATATTTATTGGATAATATTATTTCAATCCATCCCAATCTGGATAGAAGATATACTTGTTTATTGATATTTTGAATTGATAATTATATTAAATTAATTTAATATTTTGAAAAATTTCCAAACGATCCCATTCACACTCCTATAAAAGGATATATCATTTAATATTTACATAAAAAAATAAACCCCCTTTCTTTCAACCAATTATACGAAAATATATTCTTAGAATCCCTCCCCTCATTCTAGTGGCCTTGGTATAACGATAATACCAACCTTTGATGGATTATGGAGTAAATCAAATGAATCATTCTAAAAAGGTTGTATGGTATTTAACTTTTATTTTTTAGTTCTTCTTACACCTCCTAAAAATATTCCATGAAATAGAAAAAAAACATCATTATTGTTTACGTTAGAAAACCACCTCGCGAATAGATGCATTTCATTTTCCATCACCATATCTAATTGATGGATTATAATGATAAAATTAATTGTTATATATAATATTCATAACATATTTATTATTTTGAAAATATTATAAATCATTTACCTTTTACCTATCCATTCAATAAGAAAATATAGTTTCCATTATGCGTATAATTAGATTACAACATTCACATAGTGATATAATTCGTTCTTCATCACCACATCACATAGATGATATATATATATAACTAAATTTAAAGTTTGAGCATTATATTTATGATATTACTATAATTATGAATATATTAACTAAAACCATTCTTATTTCCATAATTATCATTGAAAAATGGAAACGTTATTCAAGAGTTCGTATATCGTAAATTTTATATCTTTATAAGATATTTTATTTTTCAATAAAAATTTAATTTTTGCATTAAAAAGTATTATTGATGTGTAAAAAGTATAATTATTTCATGATTATTATTATTTTAGATGGTGTAATAATGAATTTTGAACAATATTCATCATATCGAAACAATTTATGAAATATGTTTCATGAATCATCAAAACTCCAAGAATTAATTTAATTTATTATATAATTGTATATAAAATGATATTAAATGAAATAATGAATAATTAATATAAAAAATTAATTAGGTATGGATTTACCATTATTTTGTAGTCTAGGATGATATAGAACATACGTAATGAGGTGGGACTATTGGAAGCCATTTGATTTTAAAAATATTATTTTTTAGGTTCCCCATTTAAAAGGTTTTACCAAAGTTTAAAGGAAGATATTTTTAACATATATAGGAAGAACATGACTTCTTACCATTATGTACCCTACTTTCCTATATGTTTAATTTGTAATTTTAAATGTTTATTTTCAAAAAAAATAATTTATATTTTTACTTGTTTTTAGAATTTAAATATTGATTTTTAGGAAATGGAATTTTTTTATCCAGAAAAGTTTTTCACCTGATTCTAAAATATATTTTTAAGGGTTGTATTCATTTAATGGTCCCCTAATGTTTTTTATTAATGGCTTAGCCGCATTATAGTTAATGGGTGATATTGATATAGAATGTATGATGGGTGTACCCAAATAGTTCTTCAATTCATTTGTTAATCACTATGTTTTATAGAGAATTATATTAGATGACCACTAAAGGAAAATTTCCAATTTTTTACGGTATTTAAGGGTTTTAAGATAATGATTTCCCAATAAATATATGTTAAATTTCTATTCTCTCCAATTATATTTCATGAATTTAATTTTTAATTGTATGATAACGATTATCATAAAGAAAAATATTTCTAAATTTGGATAAAAATGTTTGTTTTAAGGAAAAGGGTTCTCATGGTTAATCATGTCATCCACTAAAATAATAGATTTTTCCTAATTAGGTACCCTAATAATAATTTTTTCTTATACCGTGTTTTAAAATTCTTTTAACTATTTATAAGTATTTGTAAGGGAAAAGAATAAGTCATGATCAAATTTCTGAATATTTTTTGTCAAAAGAAATCATGTTTTATGTTAAAAGTTTTATATTTAGTTAAAATGATATTTATTAAATGTGTTCCCTTTATATAAATAAATAAATAAATATATATATATTATATAAAATATATTTCCCAAATCCATAATTATATAAACCAAAATGATCATTGTGAATTTAAAAAAGTGATTTTTATGTAATGTCAGTGGAATATGTAATGTTTATGGTGTGTACATATTGTTTATATTTTTTAATGGTTCGGATTACATTAAGTTATTGAATAATTAAATGATAATAACCAAAAAATATTTTTAATAATGGTTAAGTCGAAATAATATATCATCAAAAGATTAAATTTTTTATTCTACTATATTATTTTCATTTTTAATAGTTTTCCAGAGAGTAAGTTGGGAGGATATAATAATAAAAAACCATTAGGATGATATCCATCCAGATTAGAAACATAGAATGGATAAAATTAATATTCAGTAGTCGATTTTTATAATGGCTCATATGATGAAAGCTATAAATGATGGTTGGATTAGTTCTAAAGTGAATCCAGATCCACCATAGAGGATTTTAAAGATAATAATGAATTTTTTGAGACGCATTCTTCTATTATTCAGTGGATTTTCTGTCGGAGTAGTTTCCAAAGGACAAATAAATTCTTTAGTAAAGATACATGAAGTCTTTTGCTATTGAAAATGTCAATATATAACTCTTTTCATTTATATATTTAATGATGAAGCTAATCGATGGTCATATTTGGTAAATAATATAAAATTGATATTTGAGATTTATTCCATGGGAAGAGACAGATTTAATAATCTATTCCTTGAGAAATATTCCAATAAGGTTGTCTGAGTCAGTATAAATAATAAATTCATGAAATTTATGGAAAATGATAAAGAATATATAGGTTTTTAAATAAAATCTATTTAAGATTGGTCTGGTATATACCTGATATTATATATGATTATAATAGTAAGATTAATCATTTTTTCTCAAGGATTAATCAAATATATTGTATGTAATTAGATTTATGTTAATAAAAAATTTAAGGGAAAACTATTTAGTGTTCCATTATTTTTGAAATGGAGTCACTAATGATCCGGTATTCAATGGAAACAAGAATAAAAAAGTTCAATATTGAAATCAATTTGGACGAGTTAAAATAAAATAGAGGAAAAACACAAATTCTATTCATGTGATATGTGTTGAAAAAATAATCATGGGAATATATTATATATTCATGAATGTGTTACTAGTGTAAAGTTTTTTGAAATTGGGCTTCTAAATAGAAATAAAATATTCATGAATATTCATTAAATGGGGTAACTGATAGCCATCTATCGGTGATATGTCTTAGTTTCAATGATTTGGTTCATTAAGATAATATTATTTGGTGTTTGTTAATCTGGTTGGAAGTCATTATTACTACAACAATAAATCTGTGATAAAATCATTTTCTACTAAAACAGTTGTTGTTGGGTTATCTAATGAACCAGTGACAGGCATGTTACTTTTTTATTCAAATTATGAAAATACCATATTTGATTTTGGATCTTTACACTATTTCATATTTATAAACATTTAAAAAATAAAGGTAATATCACATCATGAATGAATAAATGATATTTTGGTAAGAAGTATGTGTGGAATCACTAAAGTAAGATATATTTATAGAAGAAATAATTTTTTTATAAGTGTAATGGTGTTTTTGTATATATTGTGAAAATTGACATGGAAGAATTTATATTATTTTCAGAATGGATTATATCATTGATTAACATGATAGTATATTGTTTAGTTCTAATATTGATTTTGTCAATGATTATAAACTTTTGATAACCTATAAAAAAATATGAGAATATGATTATAAATATCAGTGATTTTTAAATTGTACATGTTTTCAAAATAATGAAATTTTTATTGAATACTGATGTCCCAGTAGTGAATGAATATATAGATGTTTTTTCGAATGATTTACCTAGTGTTATTCATAATTAATAGGTTGAGATTAAAATTTCCTTCATACTTAATTCTATCCTAATATTAAATCCCCTATAATATAAAAGATGTTGAACATTATAATTGAATAAAAATTTATCGTAGTTTCTGTATAATAGTTTCATTCATCAATGAAAAAAGAATGTGGTGTTGAATGGTGTTTTCAGGTAGTTCACCACATTAAATAATATTCCCTTCAAAAAGTCAGTGTCGTGGTGACCATAGGTTTTTCTTTGAAATATTTTTCAATATAATTTATCAACCATTCACTTTTTATTTGTTTCCATAAATTCCAGAATTAGGAAAGGGAATTTTTTTGAGTAAAAATTGTTATATCAGAGAAAACATTGATAAAAAAGACAACTTTTTCAGTGATTATAAATCATAAGGAACCTAGAATGAGAAATAATTAAATAAAGAAGTAGTGTTCAAATATCTATCATCACACACACCCTTTATCATTGTATAAATTAATTATAAAATTTTATTTCTCATTATATAACTCAAGTCCTCAATAGAGAAACCTAAATTTCTTAGAAACTGTATTCAGGCTTCAATCATGTGTGTTTATCCTCTTACAGATGATTTTTGATTACCTAAATACCTCAAAGTAACCAAAATAGATTACTCTCACTATTGACAATGGGGAGACCTCGTAACAAAAAATTTTAATAATTAGAACAAAATAATCATTAATTATTTGAACATAAATCTATATTAATTAATAAAAAAAATTATTTCCAGAAGGAAAATTTCTCTCTTCCTTCAATAATAATATCTTCCAAAGAAATATAAAGAAAAACCAATTAATGTAAAAACTCAGTAGATATTTCTACCCAGATCTCCACATCCTGCCTTCATATAGACTATAAACCATCATAGAATTATTATCATTAATTAATTACTCTTCTATATAATATATCCTCTGTTACAACAATCTCTTTTAATTGATCTATCCTTTCAAATGAAATGGGGATGAAAATATAATGCCAAAGGGTTGTAATATTTTTTGTCATGAACATATTGTGAAAAATATAGATCATTTTTAGCCAATTACCAGTAGAATATCTATATATTCAATTCAGAAATGTTTTCAGAACACATTTTTTCATTATTACAACATAATGTATGACATTTTTTACATGTGGTGGAAACATTATATATGAAAAACATGGAAATTGTTTTATATCAGAAGTGGATTTTGGACATTATCTACCTTCACATGCCACATGACCATATTAATTCATTAATTTAAACATATTATTTAACATAGATATTTTTAATTGGTTTATATCTCTTTTACATGTATAATAACATAAATTAGACATAATTAGACTGAGTTAGTATGCACATAGTGAAGGTGATTCACTTTTATCTAAAAATTGATGTTCCAAATTGAGTGATTTATTTAGGCCTTCAAATTATTGAAGCAACACATATCCTAATTGAGAAATAGTATTTATATTACAAAATTATTAAAAAAGTAATTTTTAAAATTTGTTAAGCATTATAAATGTTTTTTTCTAAAATACTAAACTGAATTAAACTATTAAAATTCAAGATTGATGGAATCTCAAAAATTTAGAACCAAATAGGTAAAATATAAATAAATAATAAAATTTCAAATAAATTAAATAATTATTCGAGTTTTAATATATAAAACAAAAATGAAAATATATCAAATAACATCTCTTAAAATTCCCCAACAATTAGCCACTGAACTCTCAAACATGTGATCACTCAAAATAAATTTCCAATGAAAATTAAAATGAAATTCCAATGATAAAATCTATATCATAATTAAGTCACAAAGCTAATAATACATCCTCAAAATCATAAATCCTAAATTATCAATTATTACCATTTATTTCATCCCCATTTCATTCATCCCCCCATGAAAATTTATTTGTACTACACTTTCTTCATCGAAACAGAATATGTTTTTAAATTATGTTTCTCTCATCCAATTAAATTCTGGGGTAACCATAAGCTTGAAAATTGTCTAAATATCCACCCAATTGAGTAAAATAATTATTTCCATTTTAAGGATATAGAATGGGTTTTTTGGAGGTTTTAAGATTAATTGTTTTTCAAAAGTAGAATATTGGGAGTTAGAAATGGATGGATATGATCTTTGTTAAATCAAAATTTCACGATTCTAGTTTCCACTCAAGTATGGTCATCTTTTATTTCATCATTGATTAAAATAATATCCAAAATCACATCAAATTTACTATCATGGAAATCAAACAAATTATCCTAATCAACATGAATGGATCAAAAAGTCCTCCTCAGAATTTTAAGAAAAATTTATATCTCCACAAATGCACATAATTATTTCATTGGGGGCTCCATAAAGGAAAAAATATATTTTCATTGAAATATATATATGGGATAAAATTCATTAATTAATATTCTAGAGAAAAAAAATATTTAGAATAAAAATTTCATCATAAATTGGAAAAAAATTATTTAACATGTCACAATTCATCTTCCCCCACACTAATGTTTAACTAAATTTTTCATTTCTACTTCTAGAGTAGGTTTGAAATAGAAAATATTCTTGTATTGTAGCTAGCGTGAAATTATTCATATGAAGATGAAGGGATGAAAATGGTAAAATTCTTATGCTACTATGAATAATGAGAGATAAATTTTTCTAAAAGGGTATTTTAATCACAAATAAATTCCCTCAATAATTATGATAATGAATTTTTTAAATCATATATATTTTGGTAGAAAAAGTACTGATCTGGTTAAAATAATCATTCTATGGTTCGTTCAATAAGTGGGGGTGAATGTGTAAAACATTAATAGATGGTTTAGGTTCCCCATGGTAAAGTTAATTTTAATATTGTATAGAATTCGGGGCATGGAAATTACAATTGAATGGTATATCTTGAATTTCAACAATTTGAATATAGAATAAATCACGTTTTAGTAATAATTATATTTTACATCCATGAATCATGTTGGTTATTTCCATTGGAAAAAAAATTAATGAAAAATGTATAATACCTTGATGATCATAGTAAATTCTTATTAAAATTTCAAATAAAAGAAACATATTTAAAAATCAAAATGAAACGTTTTAAGGGAAAACAAAAAACAAAAATATAAAAATAATACAAAAAAATTAAAAATATAACCAAGGATATTCATCCCCTCTTGAACACTTAATTTTAAAAAATTTAAACATTGTGCATAGTTTTCCTAATTATAAAGTGAAAATTAATAATATTATTCAAGACAAGAAAAATTTGAGAGGAATCACACGACATGATTTTTATAGTGAAACAACAACCTGGATATAACCTCCTAAAAATTAAAAATTGAAGACCTACAAAAAAACTCATAATAATTTATTATAATGAATAAAATAATAATTATAACGAGAAAGGAAATTTTTTTTTGTATGAACCCTCGAGTGGGTTGTCGGATTTCACTGCCCCAAGACTAGATATTCACGAATATAATCCCCAATAGGACGGTGGCAGATTTTTCTTCCTCACAAATGAAAAATTAAATTATGTTTTTATAATGTTTTTTTCATAGAAAACATCTATAAAATTCCAAAAATATATTTCCTGAGATTCCCCTCAATAAAATAATGATTCCAATTATGAACAGGAAATCGAAAAAATATAGAAGAAACTTAAAAATATATATCCTTATAAAAAACCTATAATGGTTATTGAATTTTAATCTCATGATGTGGTTTATAATCTATTTTATATTTAAAAATTATCACTTCATTAAAACAAAATCGTAATCAAACCATCCTCATGTTTACTAGTGTAATGAAATCGAAACAGCATTATTTATATTTATTCCTTCTTGAAATTCTATTTATCTATAAAAAAATTCGATATAAATCATGGAGAACCAAATCTATATTATGAGATGCAGTTAATAACTTATCATCAAAATAATCATTAAAAATATGATAATTATTTATGTCATCTCCCTGTGGAATCACTATTTCTAGCTATATTTCATGATGGAAAATAGATATATTGAATGTGGGTTGAATCTCAGGTTCCTCAATATGATATTCAAAAATGAAAGGTACAAATTTCTCTTCCACATTAGAAACTTTTTTATAACATTTTATAGAATTTCCAATTTAAAAAAGTGGGGATTCATATAAAATTATATTTTCAATAGTCATCCCAATTATTTTCCAAATACATTTTATTTCAAAAAGAAACATTAATTAGAGATTTATATATAATTTCATCTTTTTAAAATCAAAACAGAGATCCCAATTCAACAAAAATGTTCTTAAATATCAAGAGTGGATGGAATAAAATTTCCCTCTTCTTAAGATTCTTTTTTATATTTAAATTATATTTATTCTTTTAGAGAATTTGAAATAATTTCAACATAATTAAATAATTCTTGAATCATTGAAGATTCGTGTTGAATCACCAAATAATTTCAATGTAATTTAATTCTAAAAAATTCATCATGACTAGACTCTTCATATTGTTGATATTCAATACAAGCATAGAAGTAGATACTCTGAAAATTATTTTTTTGATATATTTTATAAATTTAAACTAGTGTTTAAAAACATATAATGAAAAAACATTAACTCAGAAAACCACATTTGAAATGGTGGTAATTTGGAATAGGGATTTTCAGTTGAATTACCCCTATAAATAATTTTCAATTTAAAAATACTATATATTAGTGACCAAAAGGTTGTCTCACTATAAGGTTCGTAACCATTTTATCAAACAATCTCATTGTTATATTTTGTTTTTGTAAATTTAGAAATTTAAAATTGGGGTTTGAAAAGAGTAAAAAAACTAAATTATATGAAATCATATTACAATAATTAATCCACTCTTGTGATTACAAATATGAAGAAAACCACATTGAAATAAAATTAAATAATGTTGTGGTTGATAAATTTTGAGCTTTTGAAACACCCTTTATCCTTATCTAAATGATATATCCAATAATATTTCTCATTGTATAACATTATAAATCATGATATTATACAAAATTACATAAACACCATATTGATACCTCAAACATTGTATTCCATCTTCTTGTCAATTTGATCTAATTACCCGAAGTACCCTGAGAAACCAAAACATTTTACACTCAGTGTTCTCAGTGGGTAAAAATGACCCAATTAAATTTAAACCTAGAGAATAACAAATTTTAAATAACAAGTTTAATAAAATATTTATTAACTTAAAATAAATTGTATTAAATAATGAAAAGAACCATCTACATTCAATAAACTTTTATTTCATATAAATAAAATGAAAAAAAATGAAAACCCACATCTAAAAAGAGTAGTGTCTTCGGATATTCACTTCCCACCAGCACATGAATTGTATACCTTAATGGATTATCTATCATAAATTTAAATCATATTCTAAAAAATAACCTCACCATCTTATCACCATAAATAAATCAATCATCCATTAAAATTAAATAATATGAAAATATGAAGATAAAGTCAGGGGAAAATTTTCATTCTATAATATATCCTATGAATATTAGATAGATGTTTTTCCTCATATAAGCATAATATCCATAAATTCCCTTAATTTAGTTTTTTGTAAATTTATTCTATCTCTTAAAAAATATTGATCTTAAATAGATGGGGGAAATTTTATGTATGAAATTCTAAAATACTTTTTTTTATTTGAAGTGAATGTTCAGATTCCTCTAATTTCATGAGCCAGCTGACCATATTAATGAATGAATTTAAACCTACTATTTTATGAAAAAATGATGAATTGAGTCCAATTAATTTTACTTTTGTGATAACCTCAATTGTATATTGGTAAATTATCTTATTATGCATTTTATAAAGAAGATTATATTCATTCAGAAAAATGATTTTCTGAATTGAGTAAATTTTTAGGCCTCTAATTCATCTAATCAACACATTAAGCAATTATTGAAGTTGAATACCTAAAAAAGGATTAATAAATTAGTAATTAATATAATTTTATCAGTAATATAATATAAATCCCAAAATAATAAAGTGGTGATAAACTAGTATAACTCTATAATTATAGAAATTCAATTATTTTGATCGTAACAATTCACTATTCGAAACATAATTCAATATCAAAAAGATTGGAAATTAGTTGGGGTTATAATAATAGAAATAAAAATAAGAAATAGTTAAAATATTTAATCAATTATATTGATAATGTTTTGGTTTTTAAAAAATATGGTTCTATTAATATTTTCATTTGTTATAATTTTTTAAATAAAAACACCATTGAGAACATTTATCATTTGCCGAATATCGATGATTTTTTTGATCATATCATAGGAGAATAGTATTTTTTAAGAAAATTTATCTAATTTTCTGGTGCCATCATTTGAAGGAGAAGTGGGTAGATATTCCAAATAATGAAATTTGAAGTGGATATAAACACTACGAGTATATTTTAATTCAATATAGGTTGTCTAATACACCATCTATTTTTACTAATCATATAAATTGAGTCCCCAGGAATATTTTTATAGGTGTCTAGTTGTGTTTATTTATGATATATTGGTATATTCAAAATTTTATAAGGATTGTGAAAGACAAAAAAATGTTATTTTCCCGACATTAAATGAAAATAAACAATATGAACTATTTTGTATGTTTGAATTTTGGATGGAAAAAATATCTTTCCTTGGAGATATTTTTTTTAATGATGGAATCATTCCTAACATAGATAAATATAAAGCCTTTTATGAGTGTCCAAGACATACCAATGTAATAGATATACATTTATTTCATAGTTTAGCATGTTATAATTTGTGTTTTTTTGAAAACATTGGCCAGTTATCTAGACCAATAAATATATAAACTCAAAAGGAGTCAAATTCAATAAGAAAACAAAATGTGCTGATTGTTTATATAAAATAAATTAAGAATATTGAGTTATATAAATTTGGGCATACCCTATATTGATATTGATTTTTTTCACAACAAGATACTTCTTGAAATGGACTTGGTTATGTACTTTGTTGAATGATATGGTAATTTTTTATTTATTATTCTAACTATAACCTCATGAGTATAATTATCATACACATGATCCGAAATTATCTACAATGGTCTTTTAATTTAATAATTTTGATTCCTCATTTATTTGGATCCATATTTAAAATATAAACCATTTAAAAAATACTAGAATTATATATTCACTTAAAAAGAGACGAAAAATGAGGCACTGATGACACCTTGAAATGATTATGCTTTTCGAATTACCAATTCATTATCTTCTAGGAAAAAATACATTATGTTTAATAGTATCAACCCAGAACCCAATATTCGAGAGCTAGTTTATACTTCATTAAATTGAAATGAGATACAAGGAATCACAACTTGATGGATTGAATGCACAATCTTCCTTGACAAACTATATATATATATATATGATTCCCCAAATAAATATGAATACAAATATTAAAATATAATTTTTTATTTATTTTATTGAGAATAAAATTAATCCATCTTGATTATCCTTACACATTAATCATAGAACACTTTATAGATTCTTATAATGGAAAAAATGCGGGTGAGCTAAAATTCCTTGTATGGGTTTTTTATAGCTGATGTAGCATGAATCAATAATCATGACCATTATGGAAAGGTAAATAAATTAGAAAACATTCCATTTAGATAGCTAGATAAGAAATAATCAATTTAGAATGGTAAAAAACTGATCACACATTAAATTTAAATAACTAGATAAGGAATAATCAATATTTTAAGGTAAATAAAATAGCACACATGACATTTAAATAACTAGATATGGCATAATCAATACGATAATATTATTTAATAAATAAGACATTCAATTTAAATAAATCAATAAAGGCTAATCAATATATAAGTGTAAATAATTTAACCCAAATTCTATTTAAATAACTAGATAAGGTATAATCAATATGGAAATGTAATTGTCTAAGAACCCATGACATTTATGTTATAAGATTATGAATTAGGATATGTAATAGTTTATAAATTATCATATATGACATTTAAATTAATAAATAAGGCATAAACAATAAACAAAGATAGATAAATAATTTCATTTGTCATTAAAATAAGTAGATACAGAATAACCAATATAGAAATGTTTATAACAATGAACACCATCTATTTATGTAACTACATAGGGAATAGTAAATATTATATGGTAAATAACTCAAAACAAATCTCATTTAATCAATAAACTAAAAATGAAATTCATTCAAATATATCGTCAGAGTGAAAAACTCTTGGATCATAATAATTGAACCTATAACGAATGAAATTCTTAATAGTTGTAATTCATGTTCCATAGGGACATGATACCATTACTAACATGACATATTCTAAATAACGCTTAAAAATTATGGGTGGAAAAAATCTAACTAATGCTAGCCAATTCATTTATCGCATGAGACAATAGATACATCAACGGTATATCATTAAATCGGACCCCCCCCCCACGTATCTTCAGGTATAAATAATTCCTTATATTTCAAATAATCAATTTAATTCATAAACAATGATCATTATGATCAAATATATATATATTTATTAAATAATAGATATTTATCTATATATCCCAGATAAAAAAATAACATTGAACAAAAACACTATATGTTAAAATGGTATATAGTTGTATAAATAAGCATGACCATGATATATAATTTGAATATTTAGGATAAATTTAATTTACAATGATCGTAAGAAATATAACATTTAAAGGAGAATTAAATGAGTACAAAATGAAAGAACAAAACCAATTTCAATACATACCCAAGTCAAAATAATAATAAAATATATAGATAAAGAATAAGAATGGTTTCAACATATACCGATTGTTCAAATAAATATGTTTTTTGTCATTAAAAAATTGAAATTCCATAAAATGTACTTCAAAAACATTCTTTTGTAAAATATAATTTATATTTTGAAAAAAAACATTTTTAAAATTATTTCATTAAAAATACCATTTAAAAACATTTTCATAAAAAAGAACAACATAAAAATGAAAATAATGCTTCATAAAAATGAAGATAATGACATTAGTTAAATCCATACATGCAGAAAAATATAAAATAACATTTATTCTATAGTATTAAAATATTCATAATGATCATTGTTTAGAAAAAGATAAGAATAATCCTTTTATTTTTTTGATAAAATAAAAAACAATTATTTTTATAATTACAAAATATTCCAATTAAATTATTTTCTAATTCGTTAAAGATGGTGGATCTTCCTTTTATCATTCATTTTTAGAATTTAGGAAAAAAATTGATCACATTTTTAGAAAACAAATTTTTGGAAGAAAACATATTTTCGATCGAAAAGCTAAATGAAGTCGGATTTTCATAAAACATTTTGTCTATTAATTTAGTTATAAAATAATGTAAAAATGATACTATCAGAAGAAAATATCATGAATAAATTTATTAGAAGAAAATAGAATATGTAAATTTTGAAATGGTCAACTAATTTCATTCTATTGAAATTCAATGGTAAGAAATCATGATTAGAGTAAAATTTTGAAAAAAAGACATCTACAATGATCCTAACATTGTAGTGAAAATAATTCAATTAATAATTTATTTATTTTTCAAATTTAAATCAACATAATATAAGTCTAAATTAAATATAAGGTAATCAAAATTAATTTTACATATAATATTATATTGCTATAATGAATGATGTAAAATAAAAATGAAATGAATAGAAATTGAATTAAGAAAACCCATACCAAAATGTAACATTTAACTCAAATATATATAGATGTAATAACTCAAAATGAATCAAAAAATAAAATAAATAATAAATTATTGAGTATATTTATGTCAAAAGGGCATTATATAAATCATATAAAATAAAAAAGATTCATAACATTACAATATGGCTAAATAAAATAGAATTGAGATGAAATCCCCCCACCCTAATGCTTCCTTTTGATTTCAAATTATGTGACCTCTTATATAGTGGTGTCAGACATGTTATGAACTTATTAAAGAACCATATTGATATTTATAATATTATATATGTTTATTTTATAATTACTTATCACCCATTCATTAATAATATTTCATTGTTTTCATTGATTCATATGTTAATCGCCTTTTTCCTCTATTTGTTTCCCCATAAAAGATATGATTCAAGCACATGTTATATATTTATATAATATTAAAAATAATAAGAATGAAATAAGAATTATATCTTTACATCAATTTAAATTTTAAAACCTATCATGAATGATGGTAATTAAAAATGAAGTATGTTACGATTATAGAGAAGATAGTTCGTACGTACGCCTGAGTAATGCTTCCATTTTAACATATCATTATAGAAAGGACATAAGTAATATTTTCCATCATATAATGAAAATTATATCATCACTACTATATTATATACTTAAATATATCATCAATCTATTGGGGGTGATTAAATGAGTGTCACATCATTTCTTGAAGGTGGTAGAGAATATGTTCAAGAGTGGTGTTATAATCTTTTTATGAGTGAAAATGAAATATAATAAATGATATATATTATATTTATTGAATGATAAATATGTAACTAATATAATTATTATGACATTTTTATAAAATATTATCATTAAAATTATCTTTATCACCTTCCATGTGATGAGTTTGTAAAAGTCAAATAATATCACTTTGTGAGACGACAATCTATTATACACAGAAGAAACATTATTGCATATACTACAGAAGGTAAGGTAAAAAGATATATTAGATTATGTGACTCTAGAGTTATAAATATGTTTTAAATAATATATATTTACATTATATCCATCATCAGACCCATTATTTGGATTTGTAAATGGGGAAAATAAGGATATTTGTTCGCAAGGTGGTGGCCCACCATACACAGAAACGATGATGTTTTACACTATTTGATGGTAGTGGAAACTTTATTAGGTAATTAATGTATTTTACATAAAAAACAATTGTATTAATGATACAGATTTTATTATATCATCAATTTTAATAATAATTGATATTTGTGGTGAATGATGTAAAATAAAGATTCTCATGGAAGAACATTACAAGTTCTTCAGGTATCCAAATTAGGTTTGCACTAAAGGATTATGTGATTGTTTTTCGGACAAAAATAAGTCTTCATGGATGTGTTTTGAGATGTTTTTAATTAATATGTGTTGTTTATGGATAATCCGAATTGGTATAATTGTTTGAAAAGGGATGATAGGGGTGGCCTTTTATTAGTGGGAGTGGACAAACACAACAATTTTGAAACGAATTGAGTGCCCCAACATTTTTTATTTGTATCAAGGATCCAAAATGGGAAAATATTGATTCTTAGATGTTTAGTTGTTGAGAATAGTAATAAAATAATTTTTATCCCAGATTAATGATTATTTTTATCCTTTAAATTTTAATTTAACTTTCGATTCGTAATGTAATTTATAACTTAACCATGATAATTATTTTTTACAACAATCATTATTTATTTTAAACAAAAAATCATTTGACATTATTAGATTTTATAGATTATTATTGTTCTAAATATTGAATCCATTTTTAAGAATTGAAATCAAATATGTGTAAAATTATAATTTAAAAATAATCCAAGAAATGCGATGAGAAATCGTGTTTTAAAATTGAATATGTTCTAATATATTTAAATTAAATATGGAAATGATTCCGATGAAATGAATTGTATTAATTTCCATATAATTTTTCTAATTTTATGTTATACTGGATTAAAATATATATTTTATAATAAAAAACATTAAAAATAAATGTTAACATTCAAATACATTTTCATTATTTTCCACTATTCAACAAACAATGAAATATTTCATAATAATATAAATACTTTACCCCAAGATAATTTTATTTTTCTAATTTAAAAATTATTTTTCTATAATATTAAAATTTTAATAATGTTATAAAACTAATTTTAATATATGTTTTTAACACTCAACAAATCGATATTTTATAATAAAACATATAGAGAAAAATATACTTTTCCTTTCAAAAGATTCTTATTGTTATTTATAATCCATAGATAAAAAATATATGATTGTAAAATATATATTATAGATAATATATTTAGTAATATTTATTAAAGGGCCCAAAACCACATGGATCGACCCTTTGTGTAGTTTGAAGACTAAGGTCCTCGGAGAAGGCTTGGAGGATGTCTGGAAGAGTTTGGTCACAAAAAGATGGAAGTAGCGGGGGTACAGTACATGAACATGGGGTAAACGATGTGACATGTTTGGGATTTAGAAAAATATAATAACCACTGAGGAAACGAGAGTATTTTCATAAGTCAAACTCAAGGCAGTACACGATGTGACGGGAAAGTACATTTCATGTACTGACCTGCCGCTAGGTGTTTTAAAACATATCAACCCTTCGGGTTTTTCAAACCATACTACTGAGGAATCCTTTTCTATCATCCCAAGAGACCTAGTAGACCCCTATATTTCTTTTTATAGCATCCTCAATTAGGAATCATTCTTGGGATTCCATCTTCTATCCACCTTTAATCTGATATAAGATCTACCTCCGCTGATTGGTTTTCTTTTATCCTCCTTCTCCCTTTTCTTTACTCGATGCTATAGTAATCGATCTCAAATATTCTGATGGTGTTTTTTTGTTTTTGTTGATTTTTTTGGGCCACAATATCCTCATGTGGATTCAGTTGTTATGGGGAATGCGATCGTGATTTGTTACTTTCACCTATTCTCAAGAGAAGAATGTCAGGAACCTTATGTGGTAGGGAATTCGTCACATCATTATACATTTATGTGAAATTGTATAGTTAGCACAATTTTGCCAATAGGATCACAATACAATTATCATAATTAAATACTTGAACTGGATAAAAATAATTGGTTTGATAACATGTTTCATTGGACTGTGATAACTTTTCATTTATTGATTTTATTAATAGTGTGATATCTTTTATTTTCTTGTTAGCATGTTGTTCTTGATGAAATTGTCAAAGAACGTAAAGTAGGAATTAACTGATAATTAACTGGATAAGGATAAAGAGGAATATAAATGAATCCAGTTGTTGTTATTGAAATTTTATCTAAATGAAATTTATGAATATGTTCATTCCTATTCTAGTTTCCTGTTAATCCTAAAGAATGTTCGTTCTTTTTGTATAAAAGCATATAAAATTATTTATTTAATTATTTGTGAAAACTATGGTATATTTTTGTTTAGGTTTCTCATAGTTGGAAACTACTAACAAGGAATAAGTTAATTCATGATGGATTAATGAACTAGTTGTTTGATATAAGGTAATCAATGGTAGGGTACTAAGTTACCCTCTTTCTTCTAAAGGCCAAATGGCCTTATGTTTGGATATTTGAGAGCTCCTCGCATGTCAATGAAGAATGCTAGTTTAGGGCCAAGATCCCAGTTGATAAAATGTTTGTTTCTTGTTTCATGGGTTGTGATGTAAGCTGGGATGACTATTTTTATATGTAGGGGCTGGGAGTCCCATTGGTTGTGGAAGAAATTGAGGCCTGGAGTGGGGAGATGGATCAGTTTATTCATGTGGGAATCGAGGAGAACACTAGAGACGATGAAATGTGTGGGATATGAATGTTGTATGCTTAATAAATCTTATTGGTTCTTTATCATCTTTACATTCACCATTGATCAAGGTTGTTGTTATCTCATATGCTCCTTCTAGAAGGAGTGAATACGTATGGGGAATGAAACTTGATTTTGGTGTTTATCTTCTCAAATGAGGATAGGTATACACTCTTTATATAGGTGGAAATGAGTCGACGGGTACACCACCTACTCACCGTTTGAATCCCCCTTGTGTTTAGTAGCATAGAATGTTATTATTTGTTTATTAGGAACATGGGCTAGTATTAATTATATTCATAAATGATTGAATAAATAATGGGGTTTGATATTTCTGGGAAGCAATGCTGAGGTAATGTTACTGAGGAACTGTGTACATTGTTGGGATATGCCTAGAGGAAACCAAATGTTGTTGTGATGCTAATTAAATGAATTTTTGAGTTTGTTAATGGTTAATTAATGATTAAATAAATAATGAACTTAAATTAGGGGTGATAAAAATGGTATGATGTAATGTAATAAATCACTATAAATGGTTTTGTGCTTATAGGATACCTGGTCCTAGAAATGGAAGATGGGAGTCTGAAGGATGTAATCTCAGTTGATTCTAAGACTATGTTATTCCCATAGTGTGGTTGTGAGATATAGTATATTCTTTAAATTATGTGTTTCTATACACTAATACACACCATACATTAAGGAAACAAACCCCCGAGGTATTCTCATACCTCGTGGATGTTTTCCCCAACATTCTGATGGGAGAATAGATGGATGATTCCCCCTTTGACCATTATCTCTTCCCTTGTTAGTTACTAATGTTGATAGGAACAACAGTTAGTTTTCCCCATATATGTGTGTAGTGGTATGTAATGTCTTGTTGTTATTAACAAAAATATATTTTGGATATAATTTCTTATGGACTACTATTGATGTTACATGTATAGGTTATGAGGGCTTGTGGATCCTCACTCTAGGTATGATCTATAATGCATTGAGGCATAATACATGATATTTGATCCACATAAGAAAGGAAGTGGTGGCTGCCAGAAACCACTTGATCACATTTGGGGTGTGGATGTTTTGGTGATTATCCTAGGTGTCTTCGAGAATGATTTATGTTACTCGAGGAGCATGTGGTGGTGCTTCTCCCAAGTGCATTTGGGCCAGCATTTTTGGAGAGACAAGCTAAGGATGAGCGGCATTGGGGAAAACCAGAAAACTAGTGGGGAAGTGATATCAGGTTACCCTTTATATTCATTAATGTTTTCTATACTATTGTATGTGATACATGGTGAGAGTTTCCAGGGTGAGGCTGGGAAAATAGTATATCAGTTTAGGTGCCATGTTAGTTTCACGTTTTTTACTGTGTATTAGCCTACAATCTTTAATTTTCACGAGATGATCTGAGGATAATCCTACATAGTATACTGTTATACTCACCCTACGTATATTAAAATTGTTTTCAGGTCACCTAGAGTAGGTTGGAGATCAGGCTTGTTACTACTAGCTAGGGGATGCTGGAGGTGTTGGGTCATCATGGTTGCTTCATATTTTTTTTTGGGTACTTGAAGTTTTCTATTTCAGTTATAGTAGTTTTTTCATGACATTACATATGGGTACATGGGATTTCATTTATATTGCAGTATGAGATGGATTCGGTTGGTGTCTTTCTTATCTCTCTCTTCCACATGTGTTTTCTTGGTGGGTAATTTCTCCCTTATTTTTGTTTACTATACTCTCGGTGATAGTTCCCAACCCAGGGACTACTAGAGGTTGGACTTGGGGGGTCACTATCTACCTTCTCACATTGATGTCCTAGTAGGGGTACATCATGTGGGGAGGGGGTCTCAACAGAGTTATAATAGAGGTCTAGTTGAAGGATATAGCTGTGATTGGTGTTAGGAACATGTGATGTTTCATGGGTTGGTTAGGAAATAGTGCCCATATTTTTTTAATGTGATGTAAACACACGATATTGGTTGAGAAATATGTGTTTTATGAACCATGTGATCCAATGCATAGAACATTATTTTTAATGTGACTACTAAATGAGTTGATACTGGTTGCTTGGTAGAGACTTTAAAAAGTATCATGTATCATTCTTTTGTGCTTCTGTTTTAATGGGTAGACCTTGGAACATGTTAAACTAAAATGAATAAAAGAAAAAATTCATTTAATTAATGACGAGTCTTCTATATTCTAGTTTTATAAGCAATAACTATTTTTATTTTGTAGGTATGGATCTAGGATAATGTCCTCATTACGTTTTCCCAAAATTTGTCCAGATGGCTGTGTCAGCAGATCGCCACAAGGTAGAGGATGACAGTGAAAATGTATGGAAGAAGAAACATTTATAGTTTCAAAAGTAGAGTCTGTATAAGTAAGAGGGATCAATTTCAGACACAGTCACTGAAGACTGGTTAGAGTGGGTCATGATCAGCTTCATGTTTAAGCATTTTCAGTGCTAGTTGAGACAGACACTATTGGAGGTATCCTTAACTAGTATTCTACATGGATGTATTCCTTGTCTGATTCAGGAGTGACACACTCCTTCATATCACATGTCCTTATTAGTGCTTTCGGAACTGATGTAGAGAGGCTTATACTGCCTTTAGCATTGACTACGACAGTTGGAGGTTGAGCTGACTTGTTTGAAGTACATAGAAATTGTGGGTCAGTGCTAGGTTAGCCCCAATCGTGGGGAGATTTCTTATGTTTATGGATAAAAACATATGATATCATCCTCATCATGGATTGGTTGTATTTAGATTGCAATATCGTGGATTGCATCATGAGGCGGGTGGTGTTCTTTGATGATGATCTAGTGCCAGCAATGTTTTTTGGTGAGAGAGACCCATAGATTGGTCAGCGGTGTGTTTCATTCTTGTCATCCTGGATGTCTTAGTTGATTCAAATTTCATCAGAGGTTCATTATTTGGCATTTCCCACGGTCATAGAAGAGTACCTTGATGTCTTCCCAGATGATTTTTTTGCATTACCCCCTCGACGTGAGATCTATTTTGGGATCAGGATACAACCATGAGTGTCTCCCATAGCAATGTCTCTGTATAGAATGAGACCATTTGGGTTATGGGGGTTGCGTATATATATTGGTAGATTGTTATAATGTGGTTTTTTCGGCCATGTGTGTCACTGTGGGGGACACTAATTTTGTTCGTCAGGAAGGCTAATCACAGATTGTAGTTGTGTATTGATTATCATCAATTAAACAAAGTGATAGTAGAGAATTAATATCCTCTTCCATTAATCATTGATTTATTAATTCAAATAAAGGGTGAAAGTTGGTTCTCAAAGATCAACTTGTGGTCATGATGTCAGCAGATGTTTGTGAAGGGTGAAGATATCCTGAATAATGGTTTCCATTGTCTCATGGGAATTACGAGTTCGTTGTAAGGCCATTTGATGTGAGGAATTCTCTTTATGTGTTCATGGGTTTGATGAATGTTGTCTTCCATGAATTCCTAGATAAATTTATGGTGGATTTCATTGATGACATACATCTGTACTATGTGTCTAAGTAGGATCATGCAGAGCATTTACACGTCATTTTGGGAGTTTTTCATCAACAAGAGCTGTTTGGGATGTTGTAGAAGTCTGAGTTTTGGACTTGATAATTTCATTTCTTGTATTATGTTGTATCCCAGTTGGGAGTAGCTATGGATCTGTCAATGATAGAAGTATTTGTGTCTTGGGAATCCTTTAATATTGTGGAAGATGTTTCATGTTTCCTTGGTCTCGCAGGATATTAGCGATGGTTCAAAGACGATTTCTCTTGGGTTGTGACTCCTCTGATGAGATTAACCAGGAAGGACTAGGTGTTTATGTGTATTGATCAGTGCCAAGCATCTTTTTAGTATCTTAAAGAGAAGTTGGAATGTACTCCAGTTCATTGTCTTCCAGCAGAGGTTGTTCAATTTGATGTTTTTTGTGATGCTTCACATATGGGGTTAGATTTTATTACATTGAAGCATAGATCGGTCCTTACTTATGGGTCTCGATAGTTGCAACCCCATAAATGTAACTATTCCATCCATGATCTTGAGTTTGTGGTCATGGTTTGTTCTTTGATGTTGTGGTACATTAACTAATTGGAGAGCACATTGAGGTTTTAACCGATCATCTGATCCTTAGGTATGTTTTCTCCCAACATTACTTGAACATGAAGTATTGTCTATGGATGGAGTTATTACAGTAACCTAACTTCAAAATATCATTTACACCATGAATGTGGAATTTTGTAGCTAATGTGTGGAGCAGGATGTCATGTAGTGATGTAATGTGTGAATTTTGTGATTTCTGGAGAGCGATAGAAGAACATTCGACATTACATGTCAATATAAAAGATGTTGTAGAATATTTTGTATTTTTTAGATGACCGTGCAATCATCTTTAGTGAAAATGAGGAAGAGTTCCAGTTGGAGGATCTAGAGGTAGAGGTTTGGAGAGATTGAGTTGTCCATGTTGAGGCCCCAGATTGTTTGTCTGAGGATTAACGACATCGAGTGTTGTATCAGAGAATAATTTTTGTTCCCTTGAAAATGTGTGAGAAGGTTATCAGAGAGTACCATGGTTCACCATTAGCAGCGCATCCTAGCACGACAAAGATGTATCAAGCCTTGAGGATCATTTTATGTTTCTTGGTCTAAATCGTTCAATTTCAGATTTTGTGTCTCATAGTTTGGACTATGAGAATGTGATGGTCGGGCCTCATGTTATTTGTGGTTTTCTCCATCCATGAGTTGTTCCTCAAAGGATGTTGGATTACATCTCAAAAGACATTGATAGTTGTTTACCTCATGATCAGGGTGTCCATGGTGCTATTTCTGTGGTTGTGGACCATTTAAAGGAATCATCCCACTTATTATCAATCAAGGAGTTGAGATTAGTGGTGGTTTGGGAGAGACAATATCTATTCGAGGTGGTGGGAATGCATGGATCCCATGTATGGTCATTTCTTATCAGGATCCTCATTTTTTCAAAAGTGTGTGGATATGTCTCCATCATGATTTTGAATCCAACCTATGCCTTAGAACTACCTGTCATCCACAGACGGATGGTCGAACAGAGCGAACAATCCAGACTCTTGAAGACATGTTGTGCTCTTATGTCCGTGATTTTAGATGTTCATGGATGTGGAACATACTATTGGTGGAGCTCTCTTAAAAAAATAGTTTTTCATTCCACCATTGGTATGGCTCTATTTGAGTCCTTTTATGGCTGACCATTCCATTCTATGTTAGGCTTCATTGGGGTTGGATAGTCATCAATTCTCAGACCGGAACTAGTGAACAATACGATTGAGATGGTTCAGGTGATCCATGAGAGGATGAATGAATCTCTGGATTTCCTGAAATCTTATGTCGTTCAAATGAGGAGGCCTTTGGAGTTTGATTTTTGGGATAACGTGTTTATGAAGGTGACTCCTCATTGGGGGTAGTGAAGGTTTGGTAAAATGAGTAAGCTTTCTCCCCAGTTTTTCAGCCATCCTAGGTGTTGAGTCATCTGAGTGTCATGACATATCGAGTAAAAATTCCCCTGTAGATGATCCAAATACATGATGTTTTTCATATGTTTCAGTCCTATAATAATCTTCATGATGACTCTCACGACATCAATTTGAGAGAGATCAATTTTGGTGATGATGTTAACTTCAAGGAGCGTCCTATGGAGATCCAAGGCCCCAAGGATAAGGGGTTTTGCGAGAATTATATCCCCTTGGTCTGGGTCTCACGGTGAAATAGTGGCATTGAGGAATGTACCATAGAATGTGAGTTGTAGATACATGCTCAGTATCCTATGTTGTTTAATGTATAACTCTTTCCTTGCAATAATGATAGTTTTTAGTTGTAGACCATTTTAAGGTGTGAAGTGGATTTCTTTTGTTTCTTATTTTGGATTGTTGTATTTGAGTGGTGGTGGTTCTCTACAGGTGTCGTATAGTTCTTTTGATGCAGTTGAGGTCCTGTGGTAGGGAGAGCCACAAGAGGTATCTCGTGGGGTGTTTATTCGGGAAACCCCCTTTCTGTTTCATCTCTGGTTTAGTTTTGGATTCTTGGGGATGATAATATATTGAGAAGTATCTAATGTAAGGACTGATATCCATGTGGATCGACCCTTTTGTTGTTTTAAAGACCAAGGTTCTCATAGAAGGCTTAGAAGAAGTCTGGATGAGTCTGCTCACCAAAATATTGAAGCACGGGGGGTACATGAAATGACCATGGGGTACACGATGTGACATGTTCAGGTTCCAGAAAAATAAAATAATTATACAGGTGAAGAGTTTTTTCAGAGCATGTCTAACTCATGAAAACACACAACGTCATGGGTAATTACACATGTTGTACAAACACACTACTGGGGGTTTAAAAGATATTTATCGATTATGATATTCAAACCCTACGCTTGAGGCTTCCTGTCCTCTCATCCCAAGCAACCCAACCGACCCATCTAGATAATGTTAGAGATTATTTTCATATGAATTGATCTCGGGCTCCCTTCATCGATGCATCTTCAATCCAAGGTAAGATCTACCTTCGTTCATTGGAATTCTTCGATATGACTTATCCCATTACTACTTTCCGTGTTATAACTTTTGATCTTCATGGTTCAAATGGTATTTTATTTTTGTATTTGATGATGCAGTTGTGTCATGATATCCTATTGTGAATTCATTTGTTGTAGGGAAGGTGATCGTTATCCATAGTATTGATCTATTCTTGAGCGAAGAACGTTATGAACATTGTGAGGTATGGGATTCATTGCCTCTATATTATTTTATGTGCAATCCTAGAGTTAGCATTATTTAGACATTTGGTTCACAATCGAATCGACCTAATTAAATATATGGAATAGAATAAAATAACTTTTTTGATAACATGTTGTTTCATTTCACCATGAAAATGGTTAGCCTCTTTATTTTCAATATACTATGAGATCTATGCATTGATTTTTATAATGTTGTTCTTAATGAAATTGTTAAAGAACATAAAGCTGACAATTATTGATAATTAATAAGATAAAGATGAAGAGGCATACTAGTGACTCAAATTATTATAGATGTAATTTTATGTTAATCAAATTGATGCAGATGTGCTTGGCTATTCCAGTTGGTTGTTAAACTTGACTCATGTTGGAGATTTCTATTTAATGGCATTTCAAGATAATTGTTTAATTATTCGTGATATCTATCATATATTTTTGTTTTTTTTCCCGTAGGTGTAACCAACCAATAAGGATTCAGATAATTCATTTTGGATTAATTAATTGGTTGTTTTTGTAGAAGATAATTCCTGATAGTGTTCTGAGTTACCCTCTTTATTGTAATGGCCAATGAGCCTTATTCTTGTAGTTGTGAGAGATTATTGCTTGCGAAGACAGAATACCTTGTTTAAGGCCAAGATCCTATTTGATATGATTTTTGTTTCCTCCTTCTTGTGTTGTGATGTGAGCTGGGATGATAGTTGTGATATGTGGAGGCATGGAGGCCCATTGGTTGTTGAAGCCATTGATACCTAGAGTGGTGAGATGTAATGGTTAATGCATGTTGGTGTCATGTAGGACACCATAGATGAAGAAACATGTTGGATATGAATGTTGGATTCTTACTGAATCAAATTGTTTGTTTATATTTTTTACTTTCCCCTCCTCTCAAAATAGATGGTCTTTCATCCCCTCATTCCAAAAGGGGTGAAAATGCATGGGGTATGTCACGTGAATTCTGTGTTTAGATTTTCCAGGGAGGATGGGTCTACACACAATCTATAGGTAGAAATGACACGATGGGTAGTTCACGTACTCATCGTGTTGAGCCCCCATGTGTTTAGTAGGTTGGAATGTTTTTCTAGAATGCCTGGGAATATGGGAATGTAATAGTTATGTTAATATATGATTGAATAAATGATGTTAAAGCTGTGGGGTTGCAGCATTTTGGGATGCAATGCTAAGGTTATGTTTTTGAGGAAACATGGACTTAGTTTGGTTATTTTGGGAGGGAACAAACATTTTTGTGATGGTAATGGAATGAATTTTTTAATTTCCAAATGGTTAATTAATGTTTAAAGAATCTATTAGTGTAAAGTGAAATAGATAAAATGGTAATGAATTAATTCAGTAAAGATCTATAAATGGTTCTGTTCCTATAGGATACCGAATCATAGTAGTGACATACGAGAGTCTATGCGATCTTAGCTGCAGTTGAGTATAAGCCTATGTTATGCCTATAATGTGGTTGTAATCAATATTATATTCTATACTTTTTGTGCTTTTATATGCTACTCCACTACCTCTGTTTGGGAAACTGACCCCCAATGGATTACAAACCCTGGGGAGTAGTGGGGTGTGTTTTCACTAACATTCTTGTGAGAGGATTGATGGATGACTTCCATATTTGGTCCTACTCTCTTATATTTGTATTTTCAAGAGCTAGTAGGCATGCCAGTTAGTTTTCCCCATATATGTGTGTATAGGGCTTTAAGGGATTGTTGTTATTCCCAGACATATATTATGGATATATTTTCCTATGTACTACTATTGGTGTAACGTGTCTAGTTTGTGATGGCTTGAGCATCCTTGCATGGCGTATGGGGTATTTTGAATTAAAGAATAATACCTGAAGAATGATGCATGCTATGTGAGATATGGTGGCTCTAAGAAACTACTTGGTTACTTTTGGTCTTGCGGATGGCATGGTTCTTCACCAAGGTTTCTATGGAGAATCATAGTGTTTCACGAGGTGCATGTGCCGGTGCTTCACCCATGTGTTTTTGGGCCAGCCTTTTTGCGGAGAGATGCTTAGGACGTGTGACATTTGGGAAAAGAATCAAACTATTGGGAAATAGAAGTGGGGTATCCTTAATATTATTTATTATATTATATACCCTTGTATAAGATACATGGTGAGATATCCATGGTGAGGCTGTGAAATTACCATACATGTTTAGGTGATGTGTTGGTTTTAGTTGTTATTCAATGTGCTTAACCATATTTATTAACTTTTGCATGAGAGGCTCCGATAAGGATCCTAATGAGTATACAGTTATACTCACCTTATGTATTTATAAACTATTTTTCATGTCAGTAGGAGTAGGATGGAGATCAAGCTGGTTTACACTAGATTGGGGTTCCATGAGCAATTTGGGCTTCGTGGTCATAGCCTTTTTTATTTTCTTTTGCTACTTTTAATTTTTCATTTCAATTGTAGTTGTTGTTGTATGACATTACATATGTGTACTTTGGATTGATATTATATAACATTCTTATTTGGAGTTGGTAGGTGTTTATCTTATCTCTCTATTCCACATGTGTTATCTAGTAGGGTAATGCCTCCCACTTCTGTGTTTACTATACCCTTGGTGCTAGTGTCCATCAGGTGGCCAACTGGAGGAGGGACTCGTGGGTCACTATCTCTTTTCTCACATTTCCAGCCTTGAAGGGGTACACCTTGTGGGGAGGGATTCCTAACAATTAATACCTCCATATTTAATGTTTATGTTATAACTATTATATCAAATAATAATAGTTTAATACTATTGGACATTTCATTAAACTTAGTGTTGTGTGTAACACATGATAAACTTAGTGTTTCATGAAACAAAAGCTATTAAATGGATTAAATATATTTAAATATTAACATATCTTAATCACTTGTGGTGTATTATTTTCATCTTAACTCACTTGTTTCATCACATACACTATCGTATATAATGTCCTAATTTTTTAATTTCATGGTGTTACATTTAGCCAAAAGTAAATAAATTATGTCCTCACTATTTCAACATTAGATCATTTATCAAAGGATTAATATTTGGAAATAAAATTATTGAAAATCACAATTCATAAAAATAGTTAATAAAATATCTTCATAATAATAAATATTAATATGTACAAATGAGATATGGGATAACATATATCTAGGTTTCTATATAAGGGAGTACTGGTGGAATCTAAATATGTGAATGTGGATAAAAATAAGAAATAATTATAGAGAGTAATATAAAACATTTAATTAAATAATGTGAATGATCAATTTAAATTTTAGAACCTCAAAACCATAAATCTTTAATGATCTAAATGACCATCTGATTCATGATATATGAAGGTAATTGGATTATATTTTTGTTCCAAGATCATTTTCAATATATTGAAGAATCAATTTAGAATATATAGATATAAAGAAATATACATACTTGAAATGTTTTTATTTTAAAATACAAATCTCATCTATTGGTATCTCTTAGAAAAATATCAAATTCATTGCTTACACTAAAAAATGAATATCCATTAATGAATTTTCTATGCCTGAATCATAAAAAAATCACTTTTAATGGATAATAATATCTGAAAAGGAGTGTAGATTTTTCCAACACGTCTCTAACTATTATCCAAAACAAATATAGTTTGAAAAAAGTTTCACTTATAACAAATTAATATCTAAACATCAGACGTAATAACATTGTTTTATCATTTATATTTATTTTTAAAATATTTTACATAAAAACAATGAAATATTAAGTTGGACACTGCATAGGCATGTAGTATTCACTAAACCCTTATCATTATCTGATCATGGGTTCAAGATCTGTTTCCTTTCCAGGCATTATGGGTTGTCACCCGACATATATATTTTAGTTTTTCTAAAACAAAATTAATATTGTTCTTAAAATATATGTATATAATATCATAGACATTCATGAAATAAAATTAATTATTAAACAAGTTGTTCTAAATGTGGTTTTCAATACAACCCATATATATAAATTCTTCATCCAATTTATTACCATATAGTTACTTCCTTGGTCATGAATTTTTTGAAGAGGAATTTTAATTGGATAATGCATAGGTTCTCAAGATTTATGAAAAAACAATAATTGGCCCCCTTGGATTAGATACATTTCATTCCCATGTACTTCTCATTTTTGTCCAAAAAATCATTACATCATACATTTCTATTCCATATATAAACTTTCATTTGGGAGAATTTTGGGATTCACATTTAAAATTTTTGATAATAAGTAATATGTTCCTTCATTCCATCATGGTCTACAACCCTCGAGTTCTTATATATTTAAATCCTTCTCTTCTGTGGTGAGTCATGATTTGGTTAATGTATATTTTTTTGGTCATATTTTAACATAATTGATTAGGGACAATAATGATATATTATAATCCCAGAATAATAAGATTTAGTTATTTAGAGTCACCATATTATTGTTACTATTTTATTAAACATGAATATTTTGGTTTGAATCCATTAATTAAGACCAAAAACAATTGTGTGAGAAACAATAATCATAGTTAGAAAACCATATAATCGTTTATAAGGTTCTTATATGAAGATATAATTTGTGAGGTCTATAACGCAAAAGGTTTTTTAAGGACATTAAATGTCATAATATATTCAAATCCATCATAATAGGTTGTAAAAATAATGTGTATTTTGATAATTTGTCCAAAGAGAGTGTCAAACTAGGTGCATTGAAAGGCCTTTTGTTGTGCAATAGCTGATGATAGGGTCAAGCGTAATTTTTCCTTTTTAGAGTTAATTCCCTGAGCTATATATGATCTAGGACAATTCCAACTTTTAGTATATATAATGGGATGTATTTAATAGAAAACAAATTAATATAAAAATAAAAAACAGTATGCTTTTCTTTTATATTTATCAACAAAGACCGCCACAATGTTTTGTTCCCAAATCATTGTTTTCTTAAAATCTAGTTCCCAATGTTTCTACTAAAATTAATATGATACCAACCATAAAGACCTTGACCCCAATAGCCTATATTCAATGTCAAAATTATTTCATTTTATAAAATACAATGAATCATAACATTAAGGACTGAAAAGTTTATCAGTCTTAGTAAAGTAGATACATACAATATCCTTATAATACATTTGAATAAAAAAAATTACAAAATAATTTTTTTCAACAAAAATATTATTCCCTCTAGAATATATATTAATATCAAACATCGTACAATTAATGGATTCCTAAAAAAGGAAATTAATAAGAGTGAGTCAAAATTTCCATTAAGGGTTAAGTATAATAGAATATGGCATGAATTAAAAAGAATAATTAACAAGGATAGGGAAATAACTGAGCACACATTCAATTTAATTAACAAGTTAAGGAGTAATGACTATAGAAAGGTAAATGAGAAAACAACACATGCCTATTAAATAATTTGGTTAGTCATAATCAATATGGAAAGGTAAAACAATGAGCACACATGTCGTTTAGATAAATGTATATTGAATTATCAATGTAGAAAGGTAAATAATTGAGAACAAATTACAATTTTTAAGTATATAATGTGTCAAGGAAAATAATTGAGACTACATTCCATTTAAATAAATAGATAAGGAATAAAAAATTTCAAATGTTAAATAATTAATCAAATATTCTATTCACTGTGGGGTTATCATTATTTGAGCCCGGACTATGTAAACATTTCCAAATCCCTCTTAATATATCAAATAATATATTTAATTCATAAACAAGGATCATTATTATCAAATATCCACATTTATTAATGAATATGATTTATTAATATTTCCCCAAAAACAAATGAAATTAAATGTAGAAATGATATGTTAAAACATGAAACATTTTGTGAAATAAGAATATAAATGACCAATAATAGGGATATTTAGGAAAATTTTAACATCTAATGATTATAGTAATATAAATATTTTAATATCATGTCAATGACTACAAAATGAAATAAGGAAGCTAATTCCAAAAATATACATGGTCAAAATAATAATAAACCATCAATATGAAGAAATAGGATGGTTTAAACATATACCTCTTTTGTAAAAATAATGGGTTATTTTCATTGATGAATACAAATACCATATAAATATCTTTAAGAAAATTTAATCAAAATATCTTAATCAATTTGAGAAACATATTGAAAATTATTTGATTTGAAATTCTGTTTTCTAAATAATTTTATTTAAAAATATTCTCACAAGAATAAAATGAAGATTTAAATAAATGACATTACTAATTGTGGGTAAATCTATACATTATCAAAAAGATAAAATTACATTAATTTTTCACTGTAAGAGGGTTAATAGAGTTTCATGTTAAGAAAATTATAAGAAGATTCCATTCATTTTTTTTAAATCCAAAAAGGCATTATTTTCATAACAATATAAGATTCAAAAACAGACATTTCTAAAGTGTAAAAATTGATGAATATTATTTTTAAAAAATAATTTTGAAAATGTTACTTTTTTAAAAAAAAACATGATTTTGGATGAAAATAGATTTTTGACCAAAAAGAGAAACAAATTCAAATTTTTTTAAAAACCTTTTTAATTTATTTTCATACCAAATTGATTAAAAATGGTAATATTAATTGAAAATATCATGATTAAATAGAGGTGAATAAAATTATATGGTTTTAATAGTAAATGGAAAAATAACATACTTCAATAGAAATTTAATTTTTAACAATCTCGATTAGAATGAGATTGTAAAAAACATTATAATAATCATAATATTGAAGTGTGAATCAATGAATGAATAGATTATATGATTTATATGTGTATGAAAATAAAATAAAATGAAACAAAATATAAGGTAATAAAAACTCACTTTACACATATTCCTAGAATAAAATAATCAATGAATTATAATATTAAACAAATGAATAGAGATTGAGATAAAAAATTCTTTACCACTTGTTAACTGTTATGTCAATTCCCTTCACATAAAATAATTATATTTGAATAATAAAATACCTGTAAAAATGAATTATTTATGATATTACAACTAAAATTTATATTTTATACACCATATAAAAGAACTGAGTGCATAACATTAAAATATACCATAATGAATGGAAATTGATATCGAGATCCCTTACATCAGGGTCCTTTTTGACTAAACATTATTTAAATTCAATTATAGTGGGAATAAATTTGTTAGTAACATAAAAAAATACCATATTATGATTTATAATATAATATATAATCCTTTTATAGTATCTTATCACCCATTTGTTAATAATATTTCATTAATTTTGTTATTTAGGGTGTTAATTGTCTTGTTTTCAATTGATTGTTTCATCATGAGTGATATGGTTCTTGAACATAACAAATAAAACAATCATATAAAGAATAATAAAATTGAGATAATTATAATATTTTGTCGCAATTTTATTTTTAAAAACAATTCTGAATTATGGTTATGAAAAATGAAGTATGTTACAATCAGGCAGATAATATTTTGTATGTATTCATGAGTAATGTTTCAATTATTCAACGATCTTTAAGGGAAGAGGGTAATAAATATATTAACATTTTAGAATATTAATATTATTATATATCCCATATGATATACATATAAATGTTTCATCCATGTGGTGTAGTGATGAAAAGAGATCCACATCGCTTCGTGAAGGTCGTAGTCCACACGTACACGAATGATGTTATCAAATTTACATGAATGAATGGAGAATGTAGAAAATTATATAAATTATCCTTATAGAATGATATATATGTAACTTATATAATAAGTATGTCATATATATACCATATAATTATCAATTTAATCATTATCACCATCCATGAAAATAATTAGTGATACATGTATCTCAATGATTCGTAAGGTGGTAGTCCATTGTACAAATAAGAAGCATTATCATATCCTATATAGCATGGATGTTAAAAGCATAAGTATATGATATTGATATGAAATAGGTATAAATATTATATAAATATCACATATATATATACTTTATATTCATCATTATATCAATCATTGATTGGTGTAAATAGAAAAAAAACAACATCAGTTTGTGAGTTGGTAGTCTACCACACACATGAATGATGATTTTATAACCCATTTGATGATAGTTGAGATAGATTTTGGTTACAACATTATTATATAAACATGTTAGTTTCACTGCTACAAAAAGGCCTTTCACAGTGCAAAAATGGCCATTATCAGCGCTATAGAAGCACTATATACTGAAGAGAGATTGAAACCCATAGATTTAGGGACCTGTTTTTTTGCCCTATAAGACTTCAAATATTTCTACATATATTTCCAGAGACAGGAGATGAGACGGCGTGCGATTCCGGGGCCCGGTGTGCCCAGAATAAATCATATAAAAATATTAAGTGTTTTTATACTATTCACATGGCGAGGTTTTTTTTTCTCCGAAACGGTAGCTCGACATGGAAATATGAGGCCACGTTTGCGTCTATAGCATGTCGTTTACCCTAGGAAGGGTGTCAAAGTTGTTGGCACGGGCATGCTATGAGAGATGTCACCCATGGGAAAAAACGTCATTTTGAAATAATGACTTTTTGTTTTTTATCACTGGCATCCTATCAAATAACCTTTGAAAAAGTCTCGGAATAGAAATCTGAGACTTCCATTGAGTACTAAATGGGCTGTTTTTCCTAGGCTAGAAATAAAATATATAGGCGCAGAGGTTTTGGAATCCGCAACCGTGGGTGGCGTTTTAGTGTGTTTTTATAAATTCACCTAAAATAAGGGGAGAAACCACGCATCTTCTCTCTCTCTCTCTCTCTCTCTATCGGTATCTATAACACACACACACACACACACACTCTTGTTCTTCAGCGTTCTCCTTCGTTCTTTGTTGGATTGAGGAATGATCTCTAGTGGATCGAAGTGGGATTGAAGCCAAAGTGTCTCCAATGAAGAACGACCGATTCGAGGTAGGATTTTTTGTTAATTTTTTCACATTCATTGATTTCATGATTTCGTTTCATCAAATTTTTCTTTTACATTCTAAATTTTTAATATTAGGACGATGGAAAAACTAACACGGTCATAGTCCGAGTTCCATTCTATATCCCGGGTTCGACGCGTTCTTCGTCATTCTTAGTCTGAATTTTTTGGATGTGCCAATCAACTGTCGGATCATTGATTATGGGTAGGTGATGTGAAGACCTCATCCTTAGGAGTCCAAATCCACCCTCGGTTTCAAAATAGGGCCACCAGAGTGGTAATGGAAGCCGGTGGAAGTCCCAACTATGGCAAGGGGCGGGGGCTGGAGGTCGGGGTGGTGCAGAGGAGGAAACGGCCGGAGTTGCACCGACAGCATGAGGGCGGCACTCTGCCGGTTTGCGGTGGCCAGCGGTCGAGCGGAGAAGCGGCATCGTGGGTGGCTGGAGCAGCGCACCTAGGTGCACAGGTGAGGTGGGGCGGCGTTCGGTTGAGATGCTGAGGGGAGCGGCGGCCAGTGCGGTGTGGCAAACCCAACCGGTGGAGCGGGGAGTCCCGGCCGACTGCGGTGTTCGTCGAGTTGGCGTCCGGCGGTTCTCTTGGTGGGTCGGGAGGTGGCGCCTCTGGATGGTTGCGGTCAGGGCAGAAGACCCGAGGTTCTGACCTCAGGGGTTCATCGTAGGCAAGGACCAGTGTTCGATGGGTCCTGCTGGCGCGACTCATGGAACAAAGACCGGCTGCTTGGCCCGTCTGTTTGGAAGAATCAGACTCGAGGGTTGTAGTGGTTCTCGAGTGGGCTGCGGCCAGCGTTCCTCAACGTGCTAGACCGGACTCGTGGTTGGGCCGTGGGCCGACAGTCTGGACCGGGACGGCCAGTCCGGACCGGACCAATATTGGGGCCCCTTAGTTATGAGGGGCATATCTCCTAAACAGCGCGTCTGCTTGACGCACCGTCAACATCCATGAGTTCGTTTTAGCGAGGCGCAATTTTTTATTTCATTTTTGTGTTTTTTTGGGTTCTTCACCTAAGGGAGGGTGACCCAAAACACATTAATTTAATAATAATAAATTATTATTAAAGAATGTGACGGAAGTATTCGCATGTCGGACGTCCGTTTGACATTCCATCAGAGGGACTATGGCCCTAGAGTTGATATAGTCCTTCCAATGTTGGTTCGGAACCCGTGCGGGTTGGTTTCGTTGCTCGGTGGCACAAAACGCTTAATGCGAATAATTAGTTAATTTTTATTTATTTATTCTTTCATCAGACCTAATTCCTGTTTGGGATGTCCGATTGACTCACTGTCAGCTGCATCGTGACCGCTGTCCTCGTGCATTCGTTTTTAGATGCATTCTGTAGTGTTCAGGTTGGAGACAAAGGGCGGGCCCCATAGGGCCTAGTTCACACGTTTTACGGTGAAACACCACTTTTTCACCTGACACCCATTTGGGGTGTTATAGTACTCATTTCAAGGTGTTTTTCGGAGGGGATTGCGACGACGCGATCTGCCGACCTAAATTCGGGCCCAAGGCGTGGGCCCCACCAGGTGAATTTCAGACATATGCTGCGTTTTTATGACTTATACTTCATAAGTCCATTCAGGGAAAATGAATAGCCTATGCCTTGTGTTTATCTGCAAGAAACATAATGGTATGATCTGTGTGACGTGTTTTGGGGTCAAGAATGTGGGCCCCACCGGGCCCCATTTGCATAACGCAGGACGTTGGAGCTTCTGGATCCGGAGTTCGTTTTAGGCACTATCTGCGGCACTGTAACCCTGGCATCGAGACGAAGTTGACCAGGGTGGTTTTAGGCGTTGAAGTTAGAGTTGACGTGTGGGCCCCATGTGTCGTCTTTTAATCTGTGGGTAGCGTACTGTGCCATATTCATCGAACGTCCATTTGGGGCATATGAATAGTCATTTTGGCGTGCTTTTCCGAGATCATCGCGATGGCCCAGTTCGCCCGACGTTTTTCTAGACCGAGGTGTGGGCCCCACGAGACGTTGTATGAGCGTAAAGCGGTGTTGAATAACCTTTTTGTCAAAAGTCCGTTTCCAGGGATTAAGTAGTCTATCTCTATTGTTTTTCTATTTGGATTGCAGCGGTGTAATCTGTTTGGGTGTGCGGAGCCTCTTTCAAGATATCATTAAATGTGGAGGCCTGAAAAGATGTTGATCGGGGGTCCCTTTGACGCATCCCAAACAAATGCACTGTAGCGATTTTAGTAACACCCAGTGAGGGCACGTGCAGTGCGAGTTATCGGACCAGTTCTAGGTTTACTATAACACCCCAAGCTTCCACGGTACGTTTCTCTTTGAATAATACAGTAGCGTGTGTTGTAGGCAACTTCGAGTTCTAACACACGCCACGACCAATCAAAGTAGCCGTTATGAATAATAATACATACTTTTAAAAATTTTAGAAATTTAATCTCTCAAAATGGACTTCAATTTTGGATTTGGAGTATCGAATTTAGCCTAAGGTGATATTTTGGTACTTTTCGGATAACTTTAATATTTTGATGAATAGTGAAAATTACTAAATTTTAATTGAAAACTACTTTTTTAATCAAAATAATTATTTGTGATAAATTATGAATTTGAGTGGTTTTAAAGTATATTTAAAATATATTTTTACCATTTAATACAATTTTGATCATTGGACATAATTTCACAAATAAACCAGACATAAAGAAGTTTCAATCTTTCGATTGTTATTATATCTTAAAAACACGCTTTTTGTTTTGACAATAGTAATTAATTATAAATTAATTTCTTCCACTTCTGTATTTTGAATTTAGAAAAATGGATTCTATATTTTGAATCAGTATTTCCAAATTGTGTAAATAGGTAACTATTATTTTTAGAAATTTTGAATAATTACTTCGGTAAATATTTTATTTACTATGGTTAAAAGGTAAATCTGGTAAATAAGGGTTAAACAAATATTATAATAATACTAAATTACCCAAAAAACGTGTCCTAATATTATTGGTGGATACATTTCCAACCATGGGAATCTTTGGGTCGATTTGGGGACCCCATGGAGACACTTGTAGGTGATAGGGACACATTATTTTAATTAAGTTAAAATAAATACAAAAAATGACAAAAGCATATATCTTTTAGAAAAACAATTTTCACAAAGGGTTATATATGTTGGATTTTCAACTATAAATATTCATTTGAAAGCTAAACAGAGTTTATAAATAATGGTATTTTATTTATAATTTTTAGACATTATATAATTTAATTTATTTATGAAATAATGATGCTGCAGTAATTAACATAATAGTGAAAAATTAAAATAATTGATATTATAAATTCACAAATAAATATAATAAAGACTTTTAATGAATTACACTAATTATCTAGGATAATATGACATATTAGGATTGATTTAAATAACTTTTTTCGAAATAATCATTCTGTTATGAGTTTTACAAAAGTCAATTATTGAATAGTCTCAAAATTGACATAAAAGAGTTTTTAAAACAAATATTATATTAGTAATTGATATAAATTCCTAAAAATCTAAGGCTCGGCCAAGAGAATTATATCATGATATTTTTATCATTAATGGACCACTTTAGGGTCTTTTTGATGTATACTGTATGTTTATTAACTATATAATATAAAAATACAAAGTGACATGGTAAGTGTCAAACTAATTAACTAAGTTTTAAAAGTAAAGGATATGGTTAATATAATCACCAAAACCTGTCAAAATTTTATTGGTTGAGTAGTTTATGACCCATACCCACCCTAATCCTTAAATAATCTACTTTGGAGCCATTATAAACCGAATATTAATTTATTATAAAATAATATATCTAGATTTTCTAAAGGTGCCCCTCACCCCTCTTATAAAAGGACACTCACCCTTCTCATTAATTCGCACCTTAAATTCCTTTTGGTTCCACCAAACCCTGCCCAAATACACTCTCAACTTCCCTAAATTCATCCTAGAGGCCTTCCATTAGTCAGAAATCCAACCTAAGGAGCCCTTTTGATCAAATCAAATGGAAGAACCCGAAGAAGAGGTAATGATTTCACTACCCCTTTTCAAGTTCCTTTCTTCTTCCACTTCTTCTTTCTTTGTTATTACCATTCTAAATTATTAAATCCAGTATCTCCTATATACTATAATATTATTATAAATATGGTACAACCATATTCAGTATTCTATCCATCCTTTGAATGACATGTCACCATACGTGCGTACGTACGGCTTACCGTCTCCACGTCGTGATGTAATTGTAATTCAATATATTATTATTTGGATGGGTATAATAATGATTTGTAATTCATGTAAAGAATAAATATAAAATGATAATGATTCTTTATATATGATATACCATCCAATTATATATTATTTTAATATCAAAAGAATGATATTTTCGCTCGTGCGTACGTACGGATTACCGTCTCCACGACGCGATGAGATTAATTTCCATGTTCACCATTAATCGACGATTATAAAAATACATATTAATAATAAGTATGTAATATATGACATAATAATTCTAATAGAGAGATATATATATAAGGATTTATGTACTTACATATATCTTATTCACTTACTTCCGTGCAATACTATATGAAAACAGAAACAACGTTTATGCGTAAGTACGGACTACCGTCTCCATAAACGGTGTTTTCCATTTCATATATATTTCTATTATACATATTTATATTCTAAATATATATGATATATTTATCATTTTTTATATTCTCGAAGTATTTAAATCATTATCTAAGTGATACAACCAATAGTGACAAGTTAAAACACGTACGATAAAGAAAGTGATTATTACCCGAAATGTAAACTTAACATGGAAATTATTATTAAATGGGCAATATAAAGTCATTAATGAATCATGTATGATATCATAAATATTAATATGCTTCTGTTATAATTTAATAACATACTACGATCTTCGTACAAGAGGTTAAACGTACCCTCGACTAAAGGAAAGTGCAAGGTAAGGGGTTTTCATCTCACTCCTTATTCCCGTGTGATTCATGCCATATTGCCACCATTACCTTTTGTGTGGTGTATGTACTGCCCATAATTATATTATTTGTGTAATAAACTTTAATTTATGTGTATTTACATATTCAATGTATGATACCTCTTTCATGGGTTGTACATTTCGTAAGTTACCAAATTGGTAAGGGTTTATTTCACAATCTCATCATTATCTGAGGTTGTATATACGTAATAATCTCCTGGGATATCTTTATCATCCACATCCATGTTTCTTAAAAATGTATTTCAAAACATTTTTACTATTTACAAGAATATGGGTTAAAGAAATTTATACCCTTGTTTGACTTTTTATAAGAGGTTTATAATGGAATCCTTCCATCATTTTCCAAACAAGGTCCTTTTTAACCTTTTGACAAAATTAAGGTATGAATGTCTTTTTTTAACTTATATGGTGGGTGTGGTAATTCTCTGCCATTATTACACCTTTGAAGCTTCCTTCACAAGATTTTAATGATATTCTCAAAATAATGGTTTTCTCTATAATTATGTGACTTTTAAATGATTTCAAAAAAAGAGGTATCTATCTCAAATAGTATTGATTTCATCTATGTCAACATCCTTTGATAAATTTTACACTTGTTTCAAGTTGATTTATTATGATAAAAATCATCCATATTCTATTTAAGGTTTTGTGATATTTTTGACTATGGATGAGTTAATTTTATGCCATTAATGGTTTATGATTAATGTTTTGACATTTTTTATTTTAGTTTTAATACGAACGTTTATGTTATATTTCATCATCTTCTTAAGATGAATGTGTTGGACTAGTATGTTCCAGGTTGGGGACCGGTAAAAGTAAGCACTCCGGTTGGTGTCCGGTTATTAGAGGCACTCCGGGTTGGTTTCCGGTTATTAGAGGCACTCCGGGTTGGTGTCCCCTTATTAGAGGCACTCCGGGATGGATTCTGGTTACAGAGGCTCTTCGGGTTGGGTTTTGATTACAGTTATCCCTTAGGTCTTGGCACGAGGCCTCGACATAGAAATTAATGTTCGTCATTATGCATCCCATCATTATGAAAGTGGTTAGTGATATTGCATGTGATTATTCGATTAGTAGAATAACCATGTGAATAAGTAAATGGAATTATTTCATTTTATTTCCGCCATATTATGATGAAGTTCATGTTTAAAAGGATTTTGTTTTAGTTATACACTGCCTTAAATGTTTCTGCTTATTTTTTTAAAGATTCTGCTGTATTGGTTAACCTTACTGAGCATTTGATCTCACCCCTTTCTATGTTTTATTTTTCCCAGGATTCCAAGAAGTGTAATGTGATTGATATGCAGGGTTAAGCCAATGGAATAATGGAGTTCATAAAGATTATTTATGTTGTTTTGTACGTCATAAAGTGCAAATGTAACATTCATGTATGTGATCTATTTTTCCAAGACTGCTAAATTGATCGGTCCTTCGGGACTTGATTCCTTGTAATCATGCCAATGTATTAAAATAATGCACCGACTCTGGGTAACTGGGGTCGAGGCGTTACATTTACCCTCCACTGGGGCTGAGCAATAGGTTACCCACCGGCATATCAGGGTTTACCCTCCAGCGGGGCTGGGCAGTGGGTTACCCGTTGACTATAGGGTTTACCCTCCAGCTGGGCTGGGTAGTGGGTCACCCATTGATGTTCGGGTTTACCATCCAGCTAGGCTAGGTAGTGGGTTACCTGTTGACCTTAGGGAATACCCTCCACATGGGATGGGCAGTGGGTTACCCTTTGACCTTAGGTTTTACCCTCCATATGGGCGGGTTAGTGGGTTACGTGTTGACATTAGGGTTTACCCTCCAGTTAGGCTGGGCAGTGGGTTACTCATTCACCTTAGGGTTTAACCTTTAGCTGGGATGGGTAGTGGGTTTCCCAGTGACTTCATTCCGAATCATCCCTTTCTATAAGGCTAGTTAGTGACTATTCTCGGTGGTTACGGACGCGTGACCCTATGGTGTATGGTTCAGCGATAAGACAGCTTTGACGTAGGGGGCTTTTGGGCATCAGTTATGGATATCCTTTGAACTTACAGTGTCTTTTCATATACTGATCTTGGAGATAGAGATCTCAGTACACACTCGTTCGGGTTTCTTGTTGATCATATATATACACCGCACTTTTTTCCCACTCCTTGGGTTCAGTTTCTCTCCTTCAAGGAGGGGAAAAGACGCGCATGGTATGCCTCATGCTTTCCGTGTCAATATCTTCTTGATTAGACGAGCCTGATTCCTTTCTCTTATCGGGGTGAGCTGTACTCCCTCTATTGTACTCATACACAGTTCTTTGTTCTGTCTACTTCTCACCATTTTATTACCTCATATGTTTCTCCCACAAGATTTTGGGGCATCCTACTGAGTATCTTTATACTCACCCCTGCTTGGGGTTTTCCCACACTTGGTGTGCCCTTGCAGATGACAGACAGGTCGATCGAGACTACGGAGGTGCGTAGAGGACACAAGAGCTGGGGCTGCCTTCATTGGTCATAGAAGGGTTTTCAGGTGTGAGACTCACCAACTGTTTACTTTTGTTTACCTATTGTTGGGCTATGGCGCCTTTTATAGTTGGGTGCGTGTTTTCCCCTTTTTTAGATAGCGTGTCAATACTTATTCAGCACATTACTAGTACTATTTATCTTTTGGTTTTCTTATTTAATATGCACTTCACCATCGAGTGGGTTGTGTTTGTGTGTCCACATTCTTTGGCGAAGGCCTCCCCAAGATCTTTACGCCTTGGCGCTTGTTTCCATCCCCTGGCCTATGGAGGAGGGCCTAGGGTAGATTTGGCTTGAGACTGGTAGGGTCGGGTCATGAAAAAGTGGTATTAGAGGTGGTTCATTCCATGGGGTGTTCATTGGACGTCCCTAAAAATAATTGGTTGAGTTTTGGGGAAATAGTGGCAACGTGTATCGAGAGCAGCTCTCGGGCATGGGAGTCTAGTGATGGTGTGGCGGCTGACGTATCCTTTCATGAGGACCTTAATTACCCATTTTTCGACTCGGTGTGCTAATACACTTATTGCAGGGAACATTGGTTCATGCATCATATAGGATTGAGTCTCCAACTGTCCTTCTTGAGTAAGTTCCCCAACGTTGTTCATATATATACGCTCATTTGACCGCGGTATGTATTGATTGGATTCATGATGTCTCCACGATGATATTCAGTCAAGATACTAGCTTTAGTTTGTGATGACCATTCCGTGAGTGGAGAGGCCTCAATTCAAGATCCAGCATATGATTACCCGTTCTCTAGGAGGACTGGTAGCATAACCTCCACCTGTGGAGTAGCAGATAGTACTAGTAGCAAAGGCCGATGATGAGCAGAGGCTGGGCGCGCTACGTGAGTTCTAGTGTTAGAGACCGCTGAGGTTCCACGTTGAGACATACCCTCAGATAGTGAAGGGTTGGCTAGGGTCAGTGTTTCACTTCTTCAGGCTTTTTCGGACACTGATAGGTTAGATGGTGGCTTTGACAGCAAGTCGTTTTTCCACAAAATAGTTTGGCATTAGTAGAGCCAAGGATACTCAAGTGCACGATGAGTTGGTACTATCATGGGATGAATTCTAACAGCTATTTCATGAGGAGTATTACCCCTCCGAGTTACTGTTTATACAGTTACAGGAGAATTCAGGGCTTCAGCGGGGAGTGATGGGATTGGAGGAGTAGGAGACTAGGTTTATAGACCTTACTCGGTATTCTTTGGACGTGGTTTGTGATGGCAACATCTGAGAACAGAAGTTTGAGTGAGGTCTCTATGGAATAGATTCGTGTCAGCGTAGTGACCTTGTGCATCCTCACCCATATTAGGGTGCTGGGGCAGGCACTGGTGACAGAGAAATTTCTGTCAGAGGGACGTCAATTGGAAGGGCCTTAACATCAGAGGTCACCCCTTGATGTGTCTCTGGAACATGGCCAGGGACAGTGTAGAGAACCGATACATCCCAGGGAGGACAAGTGTTATGATTGTGATACACGAAGTCATGTGGTGGGAGACTAATCGACCAAATGTGCTAGGTTTTCTAGATAGTTGGTAAATGCCCCACCACGATAGAGGCAATGTCATGATCAGAGAACTCCCAGCTGAGGATAGGGTGTTCTCCAGGGCGGTGGTGTTCGCAGAAAATCCGGAAGAACTATGGCTTTCCGACGATGTTTCGAGGTCCTTCCACCACCACTAGGCGGCCTAGGTCAGGCTCTGTAAGCTGTCGGACGTGGACACGGGCGGCCGTAGGCTAGGGATGTCTACAATACTGCAACACATGAGATGATAAGAGGTATGATCTATGACTTTTTATACTTTTCTTAGTATAACTTGTTATATGCTGCGTGAGGTACTCTTTTCGTCTAACTCCTTTTTTGAGGGGTTACAAAGGGTGAAGAAGGGTGTCAGTGTAACCTTGTTTTGGTGTTGTGCAACGTAACATTTAATTCACTGGATATAGGGATTCTTCTGCCACTGAGACATGTTTTTGTGATGTGATCAAAACTGTGAGGGAGTGTCAGTACCACCCAAAGAGGCTATTATTGAGGTGTAGTGGATGAGTCCCACTAACGTGTGCATTCATGGCGTGGTTGTGTAGTGGAGTGTCATAAAAGGTTTTAGATTTTCCAGTGGGGCTTTTCTTCTTGACCTCCCTTTTGCTCGAGGTTCCATTAGTGGGTTTGTAAGAGTGCATGTGTTGGGGATTACTCTCCTTACAGAGGTTCAAATACACATAGGATATGCCACGTACTTTCCGTTTCTAGCCTATGACAGTTGCATGAGTTTGCTCGCCTTCTTTGTTCATTGGTACCATGTGTTCTATAAATAAATCATGATATCGTTATCAAGTATAAGTCGAGGTGATGGAAACCTCATAAACAATACTATGTGCTTCACTATGTGGTGCTGCTGGTGGTCATGGCGGTGATAATGTGGAGACGCTATCTTATGGGAGAGTAATTTGTGGTTTTCTCAGACCACCAGTGTCTCAAGTGTTCCCTCACCTAGAGAGACTTGACCCTGAGATGACAGTGCTGGTTAAATTTTCTACAGGACTATGAGGATGTGGTAGTCTATGTTTCGGAAAAATGTCATTGTTGTAGCAGTTTCCCTTAATATAACGTTTCAGACTTGTCTGGTGCGGGAAGTTTTGTAGTAGTTGGCTTCCCTGCAGTTGACCCTGTTGGACCAGGAGGGTGCAACCTTTATTTATCGGTGGTGTTTACTCATCCAGGTTTTGAGCATATAAGAGAGTCTCGGTTGTGATGCACCGACTGTGAAAACTTGAGTGACCATATATCCATTGGTGTTTCGCAAGATGGATATTCAGAAGGAGTGAATCACGATGCCATGTTCTGGGAACGAACCGTAATTTCGGTCGCAATGTGGAAAGTAGAGGTTTGGCCAGTGTAGTCCCCCATGTTTCTTTGGGCCGTTCGGGAATCGTGTAATGGATTGAGAGGTTTCCTACCATCTTACCTTACCCCCCCCCCAAATGTAGGAGTGGGAGCATGACGTATTCCACATGTCACAACTGATGAGGTGAATGTGTGTTACTACGCATTTAATCGAAAGTAGCAGACCTTATGAGTACGAACCACCCTTGGTTTTCATGTTGTGCCATCATGATTTTGTGCATGTTTTCTTGTGAGTGGTGGATCTAGGTGTGAGATTTGTATCATGAGTTGCTTTTCCTAGTTTTCTTTTCGGGGATGAAAATAATGAAGGATGGAATGATTTAGAGGCTCGGTTTTTGTCTTTTAATACTTTGTAATATTTCTACATATATTTCCAGAGCTAGGAGCTGAGATGGAATGTGATTCTGGGTCTTGGTGTGCTTGAAATAAATTTTATAAAAATATTAAGTGATTTCATACTAATAAAATGATGGGGTTATTATTTCTCTCAAACTGTAGCCCATATCGGAAAACTGAGGGAATAGTTGCGTCCGGAGCGTGCCATTTACCCTAGGTCGGGTGTAAAACTTACGGATGTGGGCCTGCTGTGAGAGATGTCACCCAGGGGACTATTCGTCATTTTGAACTAATGACTTTGTGATTTTTATCACTGGCATCAATTTGAATAAAATTAAAATGAAGTCTCATAATGGATATAAGAGACTTCAATTGAGTTTGAAATGGGGTGTTTTTCTTAGGAGAGATATCAAATAAGTAGGTACAGAGGTTTTAGAATCTGCGACTGTGGGTGGAGTTTTAGTGTGTTTATATAAATTCGCCTGAAATAAGAGGAGAACCCATGCATCGTCATCTTATTCTTCTATCTCTCTCTCTATCTCTCTATCTATATTGTTCTCCGTCGTTTATTATCATTCATCGTCGGATTGAGGAATGAACTCCGGCGGATCGAAGTGGGATCGCAGCAAACGCATCACCAACGATAAATGACCAATTCGAGGTAGGATTTTTGGTTAATTTTCTCACCTTCATCGATATCTTGATTTATTTTCCTCAAATTTTTCTTTGAAATTCTAAAATTTTATAATTAAGATGATGGAAAAACGAACATGGCCTTCATCCGAGTTTTATTCTAAATCTCTAGTTCAATGCGTTCTTGGTCGTTCTTCGTCCGAATTTTTCAGATGCGCTAATCGACCGTCAGATCGTTGATTGGGGGTAGTCCCTGTGAAGAACTCATCCCAAGGTGTCCAAATAATCCCTCAGTTTAGAAATAGAGATGAAGAAGTGGTCGTGGAGGCCGGAGAAAGTCCCAGCTCGTCCAAGGGGTGGTGGCCGGTGGTCGGGGTTGTGTAGCGGAGGAACCGATTGGAGTTGCACCGACAGCGTGGGGGCGGTACTCGACCCTTTTGCGGTATCTAGTGGTCGAGCGGAGCGGAGGCATTGGGGGAGACATGAGAAGCGCACCCGGGTGCGCCGGTGAGGGGTGGAATTATTTGAGAGAGACTCTGAGCGGAGCGGCCGTCGGCGCGGTGCGGCGAACCCAAGCGGCGTAGCGGGGAGGCCCAAGCGGCCGTGGCATTCGGCGGGACGACGTGCGGCGGGGTGCTTGGCTGATTGGGAGGCGGCGGCCTCGGCCGTTTGCGGTCGAGGAGGAAAACACGGGTCACTGACCCTCGGGGGTGCAGCGTGGATAAGGACCCGCGTTCAGCGGGTCCTGCTGGGGCGACACGTGGAACAAAGACCGGCTGCATGGCCTCTCTGTTTGGAATAACCAGACACGAGTGGTCCGGTGGTTCTCCGATGGGCAGCGACTAGCGGGTAGGGGCATGTTGGAATAGACCCACGGCTGGGCCGCGGGGTGGTAGTCTAGACTGGGCCGGCCGGTCTGGACCGGCCCAATTTTGGTCCCCCTTTTTTCAAGGGGCATATCTCCTAAACGACGCGTCTGTTTGACGCGCCGTCTGCGGCCACAGGTTCGTGTCGGTGAGGTAGACTTTTTTATTTGAGTTTCGTGATTTTTTAGGGTCCTATGCCAGAGGGCAGGTGACTCAAAATGATTTAATTTAAAAATATTTAATTATTAATAATGATTGCAACGGACGTATTCGCGAGCGAGACGTCCGTTTGACGCACTGTTAGAGGCGTTGTGGCCCAAGAGTTGAGATGGTTCTTCTAAAATTTGTTTATAACCCAAGTGGTTTCTTTTCGTTACTCGGTGTCATGAAACGCTTAATGATAATAATAATTAATTAATTAAATAATTAATTATTCTTGCATTGGACCTAACTCCTATTTGGGATGTCCGACTGACACACCGTCACCGGCAGCGTGACCCCAGTCCTCGTGCAGACTTTTTGAGATGCTTTCCGAAGCGTTCAGGTTGGAGACAAGGTGTGATCCCTACAGGCCCTATTTCACACATTTTACGGTGAAACAACACTTTTTGTAGCAAACATCCATTTTGGGTTTTTGAGTACTCATTTCTCTGTGTTCTTTTGAAAGGATTGCGACAACGCAATCCGCCCCCCAAAATTCAGGCCCGAAGCGTGGGCCCCACAAAGCGGCTTGCAGACGTATGCTACATTTTTACGACTTAGGAATCATAAGTCCATTTATAGAAAATTAATAGACTATGCCTTGTGTTTATCTGAAAGTAATGAAATAGTGAGATCTATGTGAAGTGTTTCAGGGTCGAGAATGTGGGCCCCACAGGGCCTGGTTTGCCTAACATGCGGAGTTGCAAATTCTGCATCTGAAGTCTATTTTGGGAACCATAAGTGGCGTTGTGACCCTGCCATTGAGACGAAATTGACCATGGTGGTTTCAGGTGTGGAAGCCAGTGTTGTGGAGTGGGCCCCACAGTCCATCTTTTAAGCTGTTTGTAGTGTACTACGACTTTTTCATCAGACATCCATTTGGGGTGTGTAAATAGTGGTTTTGGCGTGTTTTTTCGAGAGCATCGTGATGGCGTAGTTCACCCTACTTTTTTTGGGACCGAGGTTCAGGAAGAATGAGACTTTGTATGAGCATAAAGTGGTGTTGAATAACTTTTTCATCAGAAGTCCGTTTACAGCGATTAAGTAGTTTATCTCGCGTGTTTTTCCGCGAGGATTGCAGCGGTGTAATCTGTTTGGGTGTGCGGAGCCTCTTTCAAGATATCATTAAATGTTGAAACATGAAAATACATTGGTTGGAAGTCCCATTGAAGCATCCTAAACTAATTCATGGTAGCGATGTTAGTAACACCTAGTGATGGCATGGGCAGTGCGAGTTATCTGACAAGTTCCGGGTTTACCCTCCAGTGGGGCTGGGCAGTGGGTTACCCATTGGAGTGTCAGGGTTTAACCTCTAGAGGGGTTGGGCAGTGCGTTACTGATTGACCTTAGGGTTTCCCCTCCAGTTGGGCTGGGCAGTGGGTTACCCGTTGACCTTAGGGTTTATCTTTCAGCTGGGCTGGGTAGTGGGTTACCCATTCACCTTAGGGTTTACCATCTAGATGGGTTGGGTAGTGGGTTACCCATTGACACAAGGGTTTACCCTCTAGGTGGGATGGGATGTGGGTTACCCTTTGACCTTAGGTTTTACCCTCCAGCTGGGCTGGGAAGTGGGATACCCGTTGACTTAAAGGATTACCCTTCAGCTAGGCTAGGCAGTGGTTTACCCGTTCAACTTAGGGATTTCCTTCCATCTGGGATGGGAAATGGGTTACCCAATGACTTATAACAGACTCGGCCATTTCTATGAGGCTAGTTAGTAACTTTTCTCTGTGGATACTAGAGCGGGACCCTTGGTTTTACGGTTAAGCGATGAGACAGCTTTGTCGTACCAGACTGTTGGGCATCATAGATTGATATCCATTGAACTACTGGAGACTCTTCTTGTGTCGATCTTGGAGATTGAGATCCCATTACACACTCATTTGAGTTTCTTGTATGGAATATATACACACCCCATTTTGTTCCCACTAATTGGGTTCAGTAACTCTCCTTCTAAGAGGGGCGAAGACGTGCGTGGAATGACACATGATTTCCGTGTCTAGCTCCACATGGTTGAACGATCCTGCATTCTTTCTCTTATCGGTTTGAGCTGCACTCTATCTATTGTACTCCTTCATTTTTCATTGTTCTGTCTTCTGGTCACCATTTTAGTACCCTCTTTGTTGCTCCCTCATGCTTTCGGGGCATCATACTGAGTATCTTTTTACTCCCCCCTGCTTGGGCTTTGCCCGTACTTGGTGTGACATTGAAGATGACGGACAGGTCAATCGAGACTATGGAGGAGCATAGAGGACATGGGAGCTTGGGATGCCTTCAGTGGTCATAGTTGGTTATTCAGGTGTGAGACTCGCCAGCTGTTTACTCTTGTTTACCTATTTCTAGGATGTGGCACTATTCGAGTTGGGCGCGTGTTTTTCCCCTTTCTATGTTAGGTTACCTTTTCATTAATTTTTCAGAACTTTACTTGTACTATTTAGAAGTTGATGCATGAAGGTGGTTGGGTTATAGTTATTTGTCCTTTTTATTACTCTTCACTTTTGCATCGATTGGGCTATGCGTGCGTGTACATGTACTTATGCGAAGGCCTCCCCGAGATTGTTCGGACTTCGGCCCTTTTCTCCAGCCCATGGCCTATAGAGGCGGGCCTTGGGTAGTTGTGGCTCTGACCGGTAGGATAGGGTTGTGAAAAAATACTTTTATCAGCTATTTTATTTAGTACTGATAAATAGGACCTTAACAAGTGCTTATACATTTATTGATAAAGGGTCATGCAGTAGTGTGTTATAACAACACACTAAAACACAAATGTAGTGTGCTGTAATAGTACACCACATTTCCAAACACACCAAGAAATTAGAAAACTCAATAACCAATATAGAATTTAAATATAATAAAATTTACATCCCAAATACTTGAAAAAATACTACATTATATAAATTTCAAACATTGGTTAATATAATAACAGAATTATAAGTTATTACATATATTCAAAAACAACAATGTTAAATTTTTTTATCATAACTCTTTATTATGAAAAAAACTCACCTATATATGAAATATTTTATATGTTATAAATAATATAAAAATAAAATAATAAGATGTTTTAATTTAAAACAAACTTTTAGTCATACTAGGAATAGTGTGTATCAGAATGTTTTTCTATTTATTCTTCCACATCACACCATTTCACATTTATATTTGAGAATTATCAGTAGTATAACAAATTAAATAAGTATAATAAAAAATGATAAGTAAATTAATTATGTAATAGAAGATATTATTAAGAGAAAACTATCTATAATAATTTTCTCTGTTTTGGAGATATGATGCATGATTTAAATTGAAATGAAACATATATATTGTAAAGATTCACTTGGTGTCATATCTGTCACACTATGCATCTGAATAAGGTGTTTCATATTACTATACATATTAAATTACTTATGGATCATTTTCGTAATGTATCAAATCAATCTGAATGTGTTTTCTCTTTTTGAGTACGTCACTTGTCTTTTTTATTAAAATATCATTTTAATATGGAAATGCACATATGGACTCATATCAATCACATCATGTTCCAATTTGATGTGAGAAAAATTCCTACATGAAAAAAATAAGTTATGAGTAAATATCATAAATTATTAAGTAAATAGAAACATTTTTGGATAGTTTTCAATGAGTGAAAACTTTTCAACTAAAATGTACATTTTAAATTGATAACAAACACATTGAATTATATCGGTCAAACCATGCATCATATTTATGTTTTTTCTTATTTCTACATATCTCAAATGACTTATGGATCATTTTCCTATAATATCAAAGTAATTAAAATTATTTTTCTCTATTTTTATTTGGTCAGTTGTCCTTTTTAATAAAATTAATGTTAAAATTAAATACAAAGGCATATTTGGAGTCATAACAGTCATACCACGTGTCAGATTGAGGTTTTATAGATTCCTACATATCATAAATGAAATTTGAATTGTTTTATTATCATATTAAATCTATATGAATCAGTTTGATCAGTTTTGAGTACATCTGTTTGATATTTTATGAAAATGGAATTTTAAACTAGAAACATACACTTTGGCTCATATTGATCATTAATTTTATCCTCTTGACATGAGACTGATTCTTACACATCAAAAATGACTGATTAATAGATTTCCAATATTTGCAGAAAATCAGAGTCTGTGTTCTCAGTTTTTTGTTGAGTGACACTTTTTGAACTAAATGTCATTTTGAAATAGATAAAAGACACTTTGAGTCAGATCGGTTACACTTTGTGTCCAATTGAGGTGAAGTTAATTCTTATTTTCCAAAATAATTATGAATCATTTTACTAATGTACTAAACAAATTTGAAATATTTTTCTCGATTTTGAGTAGGTCAGTTTTCCATTTTAATAAAATTGATGTAAAATTTAAAAAAAATATTTCACTTGGGGAAAATTTGGTCACACAGTGTGTTGAATTGAGGTAAATCTGATTCCTACACATCTTAAATGAATTTTTATATTTTTTTCAATGTATCAAAACAACTTGAATCTATTTTCATGGTTTTATGTACATAAGTTTTCTTTTTTACTAAAATGTCATTTTAATATAGAAACATGCACTCTGAATCATATAGATAACATCATGTTTTAGTCTGACATGACACAGAATCATACACATTAGAAAATGATTTATGAATCTATCCCAAAATTGTAAATAAAATCCAACTGTGTTTCTCAGTATTTAGTAAGAATCATTGTTTGAACTCAAAAGTAATTTTTGAAATGAAAACAGATAATTCGAGTCATATCGGTCACACTATGAATTGTATTAAGGTACAAAATATTTTTACATTTGTAAAATAACTTATGGATCATTTTTATAATGTATCAAAACAATATGGATTCTTCTAATTGGATTCGATTATGTCGATTTTCATTTTTACCAAAATGTATGTCACATTTGAATATGAAGACACAGTTGGAGTCGAACAGGTCTCACCATGTGTCATATTGTGGTGTAGTAGATACCTAAACATGTAAAATGACATATGGATAGAATAATTAAAGTATCAAATTAATAAGAATGTGGTTTTGTGGTTTTTATTTTGTCACATATGTATTTTTAATAAAAACACATTTTAAACTGGTAACACACAAATTGGCCCATATTGGTCACATCATGTGTCAATATGATTTGAGAGTAATTCCTATATTCTAAAAATATCTTCTGAATCGATTAACCTAATTATACAGAAAATCTAATCATTTAATCATGGTTTTCAGTAACACTTTTTTAACTAAAATATCCTTTTTAAACTGATAACTTATAGTTTAAGTCATACGAATCATACTATACATTAGATTTAGGTGAAGATAATTTCTAAAAATCCCAAATTTCTTATGGATTTTTTTCCATAATTATATGAACAATCCAAATGATATTTCTCTATTTTGAGTGGGTTATTCCACTTTTCGACTAAAATTAATGACAATTTTAAATAAAAACTCTATTGGAGTCATGCCAGTCACACCATGAATTGGATTCAGTTGTATATTAGTCATACACATCATATATGGAATATGGATAATTTTTCATATTATCAAATTATCTTAAAGTATTTTCTAGTTATTTGTATATCACTTAATATTTTTAATAAAATAAAATTATATACTAAAATCATTCCCTTTTACTCATATCAATCATATCATATATTGGTTTGATGTGAGAAATATTCATACACATCATCGATGACATACCAATTGATGTTAATAATTATTAAGGAAATTTGAGTATGGTTTATTTATATTTAGTGAGTAACACTTTTTAAAATATAGTTTGGTTCAAAATTGATAAAGATTGCATTGATTTATACTAAGAACATCCCATATCATATTGAAGTGTGGAAAATTCCTTAACATAAAAAATGAATTACGGATCACATATCTAATGTATCAAAATAGTCAATATGCTTCTAACATTTTTTGAATAGTTTAATTGTCATTTTTTCTATATTTGATGTCAATTTGAAATATAAATATGCACTTGGTGTCAAACTGATCACATTATGTTTCAAATTGAAGAGAGTATGATTTATACATGTCTCAAATGATTTATGGAATGTTTTAAAAAGTATTCAAAAAATCAAAATGCGTTTTATACATTTTGACTACATCACTTATCATTTTTTACCAAAATTACATTTTAAATTAGAAACACATAGTTTCACTCATACCGATCCCATCATATATATGTCTAACAATATATTGATTCCTTCATATCATAAATAACTTATCAAAGTATTTCCAATGTTATCAGTAAAATTTTATTATGTTTACATTTCTCTAATTTAATGAATAAGTTTGAACTAAAATGACAATTTTAAACTTATAACAGACACTTTGAGTCATCATGGGAAAATCATGTATCATATTGATGTGTGGATGATTCCTATAAGTCAAAAATTACTTATTGATCTTTTTCAAAATGTATCAAAACAATCATAATATTTTTATCTCTATATTGAGCATGTAAGTTGTATGTTTTTAAAAAATAATGTCGATTTTAAATGAAAACAATTGCATGGAGACAAAGGAGTTGCACCATGTATAAAATTAAAATATGGTTGATTCTTACATGTAATAATGTCTCAAAATAATCCTAACTACCAATGATACTGGAATTTCCATTATCTTTCCGTATCGAATTTCCAACACTTCATATTTACTCAAAGTATGTATCCAAAATAAATTTCTCTTTATTCAAATATAGAAGAAAATGGGAGATCATATTCCCATTATATTACATGAAGTCACCACAATGGTAACATGATATTCTAATACTCTTTTGGATTTCATCAATGTGAGTAGTTTTTTAACTATGAAAATTGAGTTGATATGCAATTTTGGTAGTTTGACAATGAAAGGTAATTAAAAATGGAAACCTTGGTAGAAAAAAACAATTTATTTTTTTTCATATTATATGTAGTTTAAAATAATATGACTTCTTAAAGATCTTAGAAAAAACTAAATTAGTGTTAGAAAAAAAATGATACATAAATTAGGTTACAAATATTAGATAAAATGTTAACTAAATTAATTAAATAAGTTGTAGGAATACTTCATTTCACGATGGTTGTATGCATTCTTGAAGCATTTCCTTATTTTCATAATCTCATTTGTGGGTTTGAAAAAACAATCCACCTACATAAGAAAAAAATTATTATTTCATTAATACTAAAAATAAATAAATAATCATTAATAAGAAACAATTCATTAATTCAATAGATAATAATTTTAAAAAAAATCATGATTACCTCTATGATTGGGTAGTGGATGTAATATGAAGTAAAGTGATAAATTCCAATACATAAGGGTAATATTGTTTTGTAGGAGACAAATTCTATGGACTTCATGGTGAAAAAAGGCCTCAATGATGGACAAACTGCACCAAATAGAATAAAATAATCCACATATATGTGAAAATAATTATTCTATGAGTAATACTAAAATTAAATAAGTTAAAAATAAATATGAAACAAAAAAAGAATACATTAATTATTAATTTTACTATTCAAACATCAAGATTACCTCTATGATTTAATAGCAGCTGAATGTTCAAATAAAATGATAAATTCTATCCCTAAATGGGTGAAAATGATTTTTTTGAGATGAATTCTATGGTTTTTATGGTTCATAATGTAATGAATGGTGGATATACAACCACAACTCAATCAAAATAATACACTCATATATGAAATAAATATTTATATGAGTAATAATATAATAAAATAAAGCACGCATAAACATAAAATAATATATTAAATATATGGTCACTGATTTTATTCTAAATACATCAATATTACCTCTATAATTGATCACAGGAAGCCAAATTGTACTTCCTGAAAAGGAAGTGGAGGGAACATCAATGAAATTTAGAAATAAAACATAATAAGGGTGAATAGATTTTAATTGAAAATAATTATGTAAATTTTTTGGTACATGATGGAATGAAATATAGAATAAATATTTGAAATTAAATGAAATATGAAAGGAATAATTAGAATAAAATCAATTTTCTATTATTCAATTTATTTGGTAAAATTGTGAAAGTATATCAAAACATACCATTAAATATTCCGAATGGGTTTCCTTCATTTTAGTCTGTTCTTTTGAATGATTCATAAAATCATTATGTGTAGAATCCATTATATTCATGAGTAGTGAAACATTTAATTTCAATTATGTTAATGCAGTATAAAATATATTATCTTATAAGGGAAAACAAAATATATATGAAAACATCATTACCTTCACATTGAACTGACTTTTTAATTCTATTATGGATTTGGTTCTACTCACAAGAACCCAAATCCCCTCTTTATGGTCCCCTCTAATGTACAAGTCATTATCAATATTGGGAATTCCATGAAATTATTATGATCTCCCCATTAAACGGTCACCCTAGATTGAATTTTCACCTGAACATATATTTGTTTTAGTTTTAAGTAGGTCAATTGGCCAATTTTGGTCTCTAGGTATGAGACATAAAATACTTGTACGGTTTGTGATTAAATTATGAATGTATAATTTTTTTTACTATCCACCCTGAAATTTACCTTCTCGAAGAGTATTTCACTAACATTCACATCACTCAGACTGTCAACCCATTTGCAATGGAAAAAAGAAACTTTAATTTTTGATTATTCCTACTTGTATATCTGTTCTATAATTCCATCATATAACATATTTTCTTTAATTAGATTTCTACCATTATGAGATGATATGTGAATAAATTCCACCAAAATTATATCAACAATTTTTTCATTGTGTTGTTTTCATCATGTTTTTTATGGAATTTATAACAATTTATTACAAAATTAGTGTAAGATATAGCACTTTTATGTGGTCACCTGACTAACTGTTAAAGTTGTTCGACAATTTATTTCATATTTGTAGATATTTCCTTATAAATTAAATCTTACAATAATCATATAAACTATTGGTTATTTGTATTTTATCTCCATGCTTCAACCTTTGATATATTCTTCAATGTATGGATGAAAAACATCTCTGTTATGTAAAATTTAATGGTGCCCTTGTTCAAGATTTATCAAGTTATTTGTAACAACATCCTTTCTTGAAATTTATTTTCACATAAGGTGTCTTCTATGATTAGACTTTGGGACCCCGATACTATCATCATAAGTTAGTTAATATGTATAGAATTCAATATCTTCTTGAACAATATATATATTTTCAATACCACATACTTGAAGACTTAGATTATTGACATACCAATTTATAATTTTCTTATACCGTTTGATAGGGGTATATCCATATTTAATGGATAGGGCCATGGAGCTAAACCTATCTAACCATGTGAAACATTATATGGACCATGATTTCAATGAATTATGGTGGGAATAACATATCTAATTCACATAATATTACTACAACCTTCATATTCAGAATTCAAAACATCATATTGTATATAAAATTACTTCATATGGATATGAAAATGAAGCTAATAATTTTTGATGTTTTCCATATAATTTGCGGCATAATGCAATAAAATGATATATGTACCAAATCATACATCCAGACATTAAAATAATGTGATTTTCGTCATTGTAATATCAAATTAGTCATTAACATGAAATTTATGATTTTTTATGAGTAACCATTTGAAACTATTATACTATTATAGAGAAGAAAAAATTAGTTTTCTTATCTTGATAATGTGTAAGTTGATAGAGGTAGAAATATCTAGCCGTTAACCTTCACCAGAGAAATATCTTCCCTTATCTCAATGATATTTATGTCAATCCTAGCCTCAATGTAAAATTTTGTTTTTACGAACATTTATTAATGTTCTAATAACACTGTAAATTACATTTTTTTATATGCATGACATCATGAAAATTTATAACATACAAAAAATTCTAGTATGGTAATTCAAATTAAATTCTCATCTTATTTCTATTTTATATTTTAAAATGTTTTTACTGAAAAATAAAATTTTTATTTTAAAAACACTTTTAAGGAAAAAGATAGAAACCAATTAACACTTTTGAGAAAATGTGGTAAACCATTCATGAAATCATAAATAACATCAAACACCGTTGAAAATGTAAAACCAAACAACTCATTAAACTTATAAAATCACCCACATCATCATTCAAATTGAACTTATTCATAGTATGAGACATAATCATCCAAGAGAAGGAAACAAAACCACCACAAGGTAGAAAGAACATCCCTTATAAATCATAAAAAAAATATTATAACTTGACTCCTCAAATGCCACTGATTCGACCATCGACTCCAGCCAAAATACATCAAATGCCAATGAACTCCAGTTAGAGGTCACCCAAACCCTCTAAATTCATGAGATAAACTCCCTAAAATACTCCGAGAAGAAGACAACCACAAAAGGCCAACGAATAATCTAGGCCGAGGAAGACCATGATGTCTTGACGCCACATCCTACTCTTTAGAGAAGCACAACGCAAACCTATAATTTCAATGAAAACCCCTTGTGAGATAGAGGCATATACAACAAACCATGAACCACAAAGACACAAATATTCACAAATCTAAATCAATTCCACCTATTCCACATTCAACATGTATATCCACCTATCTCGAGCATTTAACATAGTAGACAAAAAAAACCAAAACCGAAACTATGATTCACAGATCGTCTAATGCTTAGCCAACCACCGGAACAAAATCCCACTGAATTAATCATAGACTAGAAATCCTAGCTCATTTAGAATGACTCTCATGCTCCATGACACTCCAACCACCACTGTATCCATTGAAGAACCATTCCACAAGAATTAGGGGAGAGGGGGAGGGACGGACCGAACTAGTGAAATCCACACTACAATCCAACAGATCTGTAACTTTCAAAGACATCAAAACAAATTGAAAAACCACTCTATAAAACTTTTAAGAGATATGTAGAAACATCAAAATCGAAAACCAGAACCCCCCCCCCCCCCCTATGAGCTGCTTTAGAGCCGATATCAAGCCACAATGGATGACAAATTCAGAATCACGCTGGAGACTGATAAATTTATATAAGCGGGGGATTCTTTTATCATCCCATAAAACATAGACCTCATTGTGAACTATTCACTTCTATGAGAATCATAAATTTTTACACACGAATTCCACATAAATTTTAGATTTTTAATCAGTGGATCAAAATAGACATCTATATCAGTATAAATTTTTTGTGTCTAAAAATAAGAATAAGAAACATGATGTAATTTTACTTCATGATTGATCATGGAAAAATGTTATATTTTACCTACATGACTGTCCATGTACTATGAGTAATACACTAGACCCCAGAAGGATTTATTCTATCTTTAGATAATGCATGATGAATATTTCTAGTAATATTATCTGAATTCAGGCTACTCATAATCAATTTTATTGTACTGAGGATATTCTACTCAATTACATAGTTTCCCATCATTAATTCGTATATCACCATTCAATGTAAATTATCACGTGGTTTCCTAACATCTATGTTTTATTTTAAACAATAGAATGATATGAATGAACCCTAAAGAGTTCAAAGTACTTATTTTATTTTTCCTCTATCGATATGAACCATTCTTAGTAAATGTTCTAAGTTATTAATGGTCTTTTTTTAAAAATAATAAACAATTTGGATATGCATAAATATTTAGTTATCATGTCAAATTAACATATAATTAGTTTAGCATAATTTGACCAACATGGTAGTTCATTTTTCTCTGGAAGCATATCATTAAGTAGACCAAGTAGTTCCTAAAAGATGGAATAACTATATCTATTTCCAAATTACAATTTATATATCTACAATACAGTTTAAAATTTTGTGTATTTAGCATAAACAATTTAAAATGGTCTCTTAGCACAACAATTTTACTTCGCAAATGTCTTTGTATAAGCATGAAGGTTTTCTTCAATTTCCATTTTCATTTAATCATGGTGATCTGTATCATAATTTACACTATAATTCGTGTCAAATGATTTATACACCACAGTATCATCATAATAGGTGTGCATATGCAATTTTTTGTCATGTTTAGTCAATAATTTATACCTCTAATCTATTCTGTAATAAATAAAATGTTCTTCCAACTCTTTTGTACTAATTTGTCTCAAATAAATACATCTTAAACAAAGAAAAAAGATTTGAGAATGGTTATATGTATTCTCTATTGATAAAATGATGAACTCATTAATTCCATCATCATAATATTTTATCAAATGGTTTCCTACATCCAATATAGATTTTGGACCACACAATTGGGTGAAGAAAATATTCATTTTTTATAATAAATAAAATATTACCAATAAGATATCTATTTGGAAAGGTGAATGATATTGACAATTCTAATAAGGTAAACCCAACATTTGATTGCGTCAATGGATTTCATTATACTTTGAAGAAAATGGGTAATTTAATTTATGAAAATAATTACTCTACTCTGGGATTTGTTATCGTTGAACTCATTCAAAGATTAATGTTATAGACAACTATCATCATCATCAGATCATCTTATTAGTAGTTATACTTTTATTTTGTTGTTTGGAAATCATCACCCATCTATTGTGAAAAATCCATTATGCTTCTTGAAATAATAAAAGTTGTAGTCATATGTAGTATTTATACTACTTAGATTTTTAATATAAGCATTAAATAGGGTGTGAGGAGTCACAAGAAACCAATTTAAAAAACAACTGTTATGTGATGAAACTGATGAGGGTGACAGTTATACTCTATTGCTCTCTATAATACCTCCCATTTATTAGAATCGCATGGATGGTAATAAGATATTATTAAGGGTGGAACCAAAAGGTAATGCTGAAATATAATAAATATTTATATGGATTAATGAAAACATAAATTTTGTTTATAGGATGTGTGATGAAGGAAATATTTTTTTTAAGAATCACAACTAATTGATTTATCATTTCAAATATCACAATATTTTTAAAAAGGTATAAAATTTTATTGAAAAAGTTATTGATTTGGGGTTGTTAAAAATTTATGGTAATTATATTTAAAATAGGAAATTGATTTTGGGTAGTGTGAAAATGATTATATGATAAATTGGGACAATGAAAAACAAAAAAAATGGTGGGTTGAGATGTTTTTATGATGAAAATATTACATTTATAGAAATTTTTTTCTATTTACAATGGGAATACTATTAAAAATTTTAAAAATGACGAATCGTTAGAGGAAATTAATGTTGAATTGAGTAGCACAGGGGGTCACACATACCTAAGGGAGAATAAAAATAATACCTTTACAGTGAGGAAAATGAGGAAGGTATATAAACATTATGAAATATATGAATATAATAAAAAATTAATTATATTTCATTTGTGATCAGATAGTTTCAGTGTAAACTCAATTGAATAGGACTCTAAAAAGTTCTTAATTTTGCTCACATGTGGAGAAATTTTTTTCTAGAGGCTAATAAGGATGAATATTCAATCAAATCTATGCATGAAGAGATTGATATGAATAAGAACAATATGGTATGAAAAATTGTTCTATGGAATTATGATATAAATGTTATCAAATCCAAGTTGGTGTTCTATAATAAACTCATTGACAATAGAAATGTGCTTCAAAATAAATAATGGATAGTTTCAAGTTGAATTCCTAGATCAATGGAATTTTTAGTTATGAAAAATTTACTCCCATATCCTTGTTGGAAGCTATTTTTAATTATCATTTCTATCTTAGTGAAAATGTAGTTAACATTATGGAAAATGGATTTCCAATGTATGTTCTTCAATAAAGTTCTGAAGGTGTATATTTTTTCAAAATGTATGGTTTTATTATGGATTAAAATATCTGAATGTTTTTCTAGCTAAAAAATTCATTAAATAAGAAAAAGAAATCACTATGGTCCTAGTATTTCAGGTTGGATCAATAACTAAGAAGAATTGTTTTTAGTGAGATAGAGTTGATCACAACATCTACATCATGAAGGATAATGATAAAAGGATTTTGGAACTCATATTTGTTATATACATAATATTTGATTATTAGACAATCTATAATGATTTTTTTGATCATATGAGGTACGATATCGAGATGTATATGGTTGGTGAGTATAAAAATTTCCATGGGTTATAGATGAATTTATGTTATTATATCACATTAATGTATCAATAATTATATGAAAATGATGATCCCATGTGATTTTTAATTGAATTTTCAAAACTGATTTCAACAATAACCGCTATATTGAATTTTTTCCAAAAGTTATTGATTGTAAAGATGTAGATATAATGGATTATTGGTATTGGTAGATTATTATACATCACAATAACATGAACCAACATTGTGTTTTATATATTTTATGTATTATATTAAATATGTTGTCTATAGATAGCCATTTTCTTTCAGGGAAGATGACACTTCAACATATCTAAAATGTAATGAATTTTCGGTAGTTGTATTATCGGATTGTGCAACTGGAGTTGTAAGGATATATAGATGTGGTTCTGGTAGGTGAACTGGACAATTGAAAATATATACAGATATCACTAAACATGTCCTTCATTCAATCCTTGGTATCATTCTACCCTTGAGTCATTTGAGGCTTAGATTTGATTCTTGGAATGGTATGAGCCATGATTCTAGCCTAGATCCATGCTTAATTAGACATTGAGGAGTGCCGATAGCAGGTGGCTTCCATGAAGAGCTATAGATATCATCAACTAGTTTGCAGTGGTTAGGGTTCTTAAAATTAATTAGGATACTTTTATCAGTGCTTCCAAAAAAAGAACTGTAGAAAATGTGACATTTATCAATGCTACTATAGAATTGATAAATATCCCCTTTATCATTGCTTATGTCATAAGTGACGCTAAATGATTTATAAATGTAATTATATATATATATATATGTTTCATAATTAAATTTATATATTATATATTAATAAATTTAATAAATATATATATATACAAAATATATTATTTATTAAAATATATATTATAATTTTTTAATAATTCAATAATATTATAACGTATTTATAATTATTTAAATAGTTCCATAAAAAATAATATGTATATCGTTATATAAATGTATATAATTATATATATATAAATATTTATATTATATATATTCATTATTTCAATAAATTTATTATAAACCTCTAATTATTTAAATATATATAATTATTTATTTATAATTTTATAAATATTTTTTCAAAAAACAATATATATTTATATATAATTTTTATTGTATACATATAGTTATTATAAATTTATAAATATATTTATTTATATGTTTTTTTAAACATATTTTTACATTATTAATGACAGTTTATTCTAAAGTTTACATATTTTAAAAATGCGGGACACTAAATAACTAAAAATGAGTAAACATTAAAAATATAGAAAAAAATGTAATGATTTATTAATTAAATATTAATTATTACAAAAATATGGACATATTTAGAAATAAATATGATTACGTATTTAATATATTAAACTATAATAAATAAATAAATATAATATAAATAATATAAATGTATAAAATTCACAAAATAATAACAATTAAAAACAAAAAAACAAAAAATACTTATTAAAATTGAATAAATAATGCATAACATAAATTAAATTTAACATAAATAAAAATAAATTAACATATTCAAAACTTAATATATTAAATGTGTCATGTTACAATGAATTTCTAAAATATAATCTAAAATTTGAATAAATTATATAAATATTATATGTGTTTCTGTTAATGATTTCATTAATTTAGAAAACTATTTGTGTCTTGTCATTGAATATATAAATTAATTAATGGAAAATATGTATTAAAAATAAATATAACAAATTTTTGATTTATTTTAATTGAAAATTCAAACGAAATTGAATTATGTCTCTTACATGATGCAATTATTCAGTATTTTTTAATTCATATTATTTTATAATTATAAACCATTATTCAAAAAATATATTACTATTTAATTTAAATAAAAATAATTTTTAATTTGGTTAATAATATTTATATACACTCATATATATATATATATTTAATATAAATTATTTATTAACATTATCGAAAGTTATTTAATTAAAACAATGTTTAATATTTTTCATAATTTAATTTTATTTAATTTTCATTTTGGTAATTAATACATTAAAAAAATCAATATATTTAATATTTAATATATATTAGTAATTATAATTTCTATATATTATAAACATTTTATTCATTTCTATCAATACTTATTCGATAAATAATTTTTTAAATTTTTTTAGAATAAACTGATATTTTTTTTAATTTTTTTCATAGAACCACTTTCTGCCCTCCTATAGAAACCCATTATGGGAGCTAAAAATATTTTTCTGATAAAGGTTAACATTTATCAGTACTAAAATTAAATTTCTGATAAAGTGACCCTTTATAAAGGCTAAAAATAACGCTATTATTATTTTTAGAATTGTAAAATGAATATATTATAGTAGTGAATATGTATAATACATAAGTTACTATATCATTATGGATTTGTAAAAATTTAGGGAGGTGGAGAATGATTTAAAATAAATATTCATGTAGAAGAAAATTACCTCTTCACTGACTAACATCAGGAGGTTTTGTCTAAATTCATTCTAGGTTGGTTTTTGACTAAAAATAAGTATAATCGTATAAGGGATTGGATGTGGGAATGTTTTTCGGTTTGGTATATTCTAATCCAATGTTTTTTTATGTCGTAAATAAGGGAGGACAATGGATGAACTTTTATTTGTGTGGGGTGGGGAGAATACAGTTGGAATTTTTGATAATAATTGACTCCTCCCAAGATTTTCATATATATAAAAGGTAAAAATGGGAAATTATAGAGCCTTATAGGATTAACGGTCCAAATATGGTCATCCATTTTTAAAGGAAGTGTATAATTAATTTATACTATTTAATTTTTAGTTTAACCACAGATTAAAAAAATTAACTTAACTGTAAAAATTAATTTTAAATATTATCACTGTTCTTTTTTTAAAAATAATTCCACATTATTAAAGGTTATAAATTATTATTAATCAAATTATGAGGTTTTTTTCAAAATTCAATTCACATTAGTGGATAATGTTAATTTAAAATTAATGTCACAGACAAGATGAGAAGGTGTGTTTTTAAATTGAAAATACCCAAATGTTTATTATGTGTTTATATCTAAATTACACATGAAAATTATTATTATGACCTAATTTGGGTAAATTGATTTATAATTTAACAAAATTTTACATTAAGTATTTTTAAAATATTTTTTATCATTATAAATTTTTTAAACCAAACCGAATTTTAAATTTATAATTATATATTTTTTTCTATTAATCCAGAAATAATATATTTTAAATAAATAAAAAGATTCACCCTAATATAATTTTGGTAATGTAATTTTAAAATTGATATTTAATTTTTCAAAAAAAAATTAAGATGCTATAAAAATTAATTTTGATTTATTTGTGTTAAGAAATACTTATCCAGCATTTAGAAAAACACAATTTTAGAAATAAAAACATTTCTTTTTTCAAATAATAATTTGTTTATAATTCATAAATAACCAATGAAATTTTCGAGAAAAAAAATATTTTTCCTAAAATAGTTAGTAATATTAATACCTACTAATTTTATCCTTAGTTAATAACCATTTTATTAATTAATAATATTTTAATATTATTTCAATTTCTGTATAAACTTTTTGTTTCTTGTAATGTATGCTAAGCATAATGTTGCATGTATTGCAAGATGTTGAATGGATAGAATTTATTCTAAAATAAATATATCATAAATTATTATGGATTTATATATTCTTCTATATTTAGATTCATGTAACTCATATGATATCAAGTACAATTTGATCATATTATAATTTTAGGGTGTTAAAACAATGATTTTATTTAGATAAATAATGATACAGTAACCCTATTACACTCAGATTATGACCCCTTAGGACATGATTTTTTGAATTTTGTAATATATTTTTCTTATGAAGCAACATCTGTTGTTTTTTTCATGTTTTTGTGTAGTCAATTTGGATAGATACAATTATAAAATTGTAGTTGGTGGTCCATGTTTTTCCAGAAAGTGTATAATCTATTAAGTAGGGTATGTATTATGAGATTACATTTCACAAAAAACGAGGTTTTAAAATGTAAAAGGTATTTTGAGTTTATTGTGATACATTTTTATCTAAATAATTGTTGAGTGAATCTCATAGTTCCATGTTATCAACTCATCCTCATAGTATTATGATTTTTAAAGTACTTTGGGAGTATTAAAAGTAGTTTAATAAAAAGAGATATTGATGAATTGTCTATAAAACTATCGAATTTTATGTGGTTAATGCATAAAAACTTATCAAAGGGGTTTATTCATAATTTTCTAGTACCATAGTGGAAATGGGAAAATGTCTCTCTAGATTTCGTAGTAGCGGTTCAATATATATCTCAAGGTAATAATGTGATTTAGGTTATCATTAATCTATTAACTAAAATTAGTCTTTTCTTTATTATAGTCATACCATAGATTTGGATCAACATTATCAATTGTATCTCAGAGAGATAGTAGTGTTACATGGAGTTCCCCTATAAAGTGTATATGAACATGATTCTAGGTTCACATATGATTTTTTTAAAAAAATTGAAAAAATTTGGTTATTGAATTAAATTTCAGAATGGAATTTTATCTTCAATCTGATATAAATTCACAACAAACTATTCATACTATAGAAGATAAAATTCATTAATATTCAATAGATTACTATGAAATTTGGGATTAATATCATTATTCATATGAGTTTTACAATTATAACAAATTTTAATCAAATAAATATTTGTATCCATTTGAGATTTTATATGTTAAGCAATGTCAGAGTCATTCATTTATGGGATAGTGTAGGAGAAAGGAAGATTATGGGGCCATATTTGGTTGAGTAAAGGGTCTAGAAGGTCAAGCTAATTAAGTAACATATGTGGAAATCTCATAGAAGGTACAAACATTATGTCAATAACTAGCAGAAAGATCATTATTTCAGGGTAGGTGACTAGTTGTTTCTTCAAATATATCCATGGAATAGTGATTTGTATTTTGATAAACAGGGAATCCTAAGACATTGGTTTATCAGACCATAATAAATCCTTATGAATGTTATAAATTTATCCTATTAATTGAATTTTCCTCCAATTATAACCCATGTACATATTTTTTTTATATTTCTATTTGAAGAAGCTATTTTCTAGATTCATCACATTTTTTGGACTGAGAGGTAGTTCAGTTTGAAGAAAACTATTCATATGAAGAATACATAGTTACATAACGGAATAGAGGTCACATCTATTGATGAACAATTCATTTCACTATGCTACGTTTTTTTAGAGAAAACAATATAGTTTAAGAACTGACATGGGTGTCCGAATCTGTTTTAAGAGAAATGTATTGTCACTTCTCTCATATGTAAATAAAATTGTGCGGATGAAATTTCAATAATTGGTAAATAATGTGAAGAAATATTTAATGTAAGAATAAATCTTTTTCATGCATTATAAATATTAATTTCTTAGATATTATAATGTTATATTCATTATAAAAATATTAATAAATTTTTTAATCGAAAAAGAAATAGTTTTATGAAACACATTTCTTATAAATATTTATTTAGAAATTAAATATATATTCAATAAACTTTATATTTGGAAAAAAAAATTTATATATGAATTAATCATGTAAAACCGTTATTATGATGATTTTTATAGATTATTCTGAAAATATTCTTTTACTGAATTGTAAAAAACTCTAATATTTTTAATAAAAATTTTATTCATTTTCAAGTACATATAATATAAAAATACAATTTTTGACGCATTTTACAATTTTCATTTCACGAGTCCATATAATTAATATTAATCCAATATTTGGTTTTTTGTCTTTTTATACCATTTGTATGAGATTGTAACTGTTGTAATGTTTTATAAAATAAAATGTCAAAGATGTCACACTCTTATTTTTAGTAACTATATTATTTTTATCACAGGGATAACCAAAGGATGTGTTTGGTTATAAATAATATATCAAATTAAAAAGTATTTACAGTCATAATTTTTAATTAATTTTAATTTTTTTAATGAATTAATTAACATAAATATTTACACAACCATGATGTAGTAAATATTCAATTAATTGAGAAATAATATAAATTATATTCAAAATATTAAAGGTAATATAATTTGGATAATTAATTTCATTACACAATTTTATAGATTAACCAAATAAGTTAGGGATTTATACTAATATTTGGTTCTAATTTCACTTGTTTTAATGATATATTTAAAATCAACTTGACGAATGGTTCTAATAAAATATATTAATGATATTTATAATAAATATCATGGAATTAAATTATATAAAATTCATAAAATTAATATATTAAACCAATGGAATATGAAATATTATATAATATCATCCATGATATGTTTGTAAGCCACCATCCTTAATCATTAGTTAATCATGAGTTAAGTCTATAATTCACGTTGAGAATATTTTCAGTTGTAATGTTTTAGAGAATTAATCCATAACTAATAAATTAAATCTCAAAAATTAAAAATTAGGAAATTCTATACAATTTATTTGTGTTCACAATTACAAAACTCCTTAATGAAAACAATAATCTTTTATCTAGATATAAACATTCTTGAATTCTTCATTCCTCTTACACTTCCTTATACCCTATAAAAAACATTTCAAAAGCAGGGGATAAGCATCAAAATATTAGTATGGGATAAAAAAAGGGATTAAATAATTATTCCATGAATATATACAAGTCATTAAATCATACATTTCAATCATAAATCATATTCTCTCTAACATACCTCAATAAATCATTTCATTTATGCAAAAACCCTAGAAATCATAAATTATTAAAGCAACACGTGGAATCACTGACATAATTACATTATAGCATTCATTTCTACATATGGAGTAATCACTGTGATTATATTTTGAATACCCATCACAATATATTTCCAAAATCTCTTAGGAGAAATATTAATGTCTACCTCCGTTACTTTACGTAATTCATTGGGGATCTATTTCAGGCTCACCCACTCTTGGTTTGTCACGGAACCACATGTATACATAAACAATGACCATGAAATATAGCCAAATCATAACACATAAAACAAACATAACGAAGACATAACATTTCCACAATCCAACCACAAGATATCATTTCAAAATATTGATATAATCAATTCATATAAAACATTAAAAAAATAGTTTTGAATCAATGTGTTCAACATCAATTTGAATCTTTTGAAAGAAATTTACACACTAAAACACTCATTTACATATACATAAATCCTGAAAATAAAATCTAAAACATGGACATGAAATAGATGGATTTAGAAGATTAAATATTCAAAACATATAAAGTGATATTTTAGTTTAAGTGTCTCGTAACACCTTAGAAACACATGAATAAAATAAATTAATGATTAAAATCAAACAAAACATTAAATATCATGATAATATATAAATTAATTATATAAAATGTCAAAAGGGTTGAATATATCTTTTATAATATATTAAAGGTGTACAATATCAAGATATGGATCAATTAAACGATATTGATATATTGTCCCTTAACTTGAGTCTGACTGGTCTCGTTTATTCATTATATTCCTGAAAAATAATCCTAGGTCAATTTCGATTTTCATAAGAAAATATTTCAATTATATTATTTTTTTATATTACTTTTCATCATTTTATAAAAATTAGATTATTATTTATGTTCATATCAATTGTATTTTCGATATTAGGTACTTGAGTCGAAAATGAATTTGTTTTGATGTAAAATTTCTATGTTGTCAAAATTCCATCAACATAAGAATATTATTAATTATTAAAGGATCGTATATATCAAGTATATATACATATAGATACAATGTATATTTATTTATAATATTCTACAATATTTGGAGATAAGAATTGAAATGCATAGTTCTTGTATATGGTAAGTCGTACGTACGCATGAACACTACTTTCATTTCTTTTTCATTTTTAGAGGAATGAAAACTAAATGATACATAGGTATATTATAATTATATTATAATATCATATTTTATATATGGCACAAAATTTCATTAACTTAATCTTTTATACGTTTTATGTATCGCATGAACGAGTCATATCAGTTTAAGGGGGTCGTAGTCCGCATGTCCTCAAATGAAATTATCATATTACATATTATGGAATGCATAAAGGAATGGTATAAATAAAAATTATAGAATCATAGAGACAATATAAATATAATATATATCATATATAAATACATTTCTATCATAATTTCCCCTAAAATAGGTGGTAGGGGAAAATTGAACATTTATAATTTCGTGAGGTAGTAGTTTCCCATCCACAGAAATAGTATGTTCATATCCATTAGATGTAGGTGTGTGTCAGTTTAGTTCTAATAATTCTCATAAAAACATCATAGTATATTTAAAATAATATTTTAATTATTTAATCATCAAATAATAAGTGAAAATCGAATGGAGAAAGAAAATAAATGAAAAGAACTTAAGAGAATATGTTACCTCTAAATCAGGTAACTACATTTTATTTCCGCAAAAATGATTTCATGAATTGTATACATCGAAAGGTAAGGGGTTTTGGAGTACATGAGAGATGTTGGGAGATTATTTGAGAATAAATTTTTTGAGGGAAGGGCCTTCAGAAGTGTGAGTATGTGGGTAAAGTTTATATCCATTTATAAGAGGGGGAGGGGCAATTTAGGAAGGTATTGAAATGTTATATTACTATAAATAGACTTTCTATTTAAAACGGTCCCAAACTCATTTATTTCATAGATAATATTTTTTTGGATCTAAAAACACTCAATGAAAATATTTTATACAATTTCATGTCACAAACCTAACCTTACCTTTTAACTTTAACCCTTTTTAAAAACAATAACTCTTTCCATGTCTTCTTGAATTTCCATAATATATAGTTACTACAGTTATGATAAAATACCTAGTGAGCCATAAGTGGATAAGTAATGGAATTTTTAGCATTATATAATAATTTTGGTAGAATATTTATTTTTGTAGGACAATTTTATCATTTAATAAAATTGTATTTGTTTTAAAAACTCATTTATGACAATTTTGACAGTATAATGTAATTGTTTTTATAAATGTCATTAAAAAATTATTCCTTAAAAAATTAATTAAATATAATATAATATAAAAATATTATCAAAAAAATTCATGCTTGGCATCAAAATAATCAAATTACATTTATTTAAATATTGATAATATGATTTTTTTAATCCATTATTAATGAAGTAATCAATGAATCATTGCTGTGTAATATTTTAATTTATTTATTCAATGTATATAAATTATAAATAAACAATAATGATGTATAAAATATTTTTAGATTTCTAGTGACTATTTATAGTCCAATATATCAATTCTATAACCCCATATATATTATTAGTAAAAGATACATGTTAATGTTATTTTTCTCTTTACTGTAAGTTAATTAATATTCCATGTTAGTATCACTCCCATGCAGATCTATGGGGTCCCGAAATCGACCCATGGATTCCCATGGTTTTAAATATATCATCCAATAGGAATAAGACCTTTTTTATTGTAGTTTTATATTATTATAATATTATTTTTTACCATTATTTAACAGATTGTTCTTTTAACTATAGTAAATACGATAATTACTGAAGTTATTATTCATAATGTACAAAAATAAAAGACACATATTTTAAAATTTTTATCCTTATGATTCCAAATATTTAATCCATTTTTTCCCAATTAAAAATATAGATTTTTCAGTATTTAATTTAAAATTAATTCACCGTTTCCAAAGCCAAAAAGCAGATTTTTTAGAAATAATAACTATCAAACAATTGACATGTGTTTTTGTGAAAATTAGAAGTTAAATTACCTCCAAAGAACAAAATATGATTAAATAATAAATATATAATTCAATTACATTTTGAAACCAATTAAACACATGATCTATCTACATAAATAAATAATATGAAAATGCAGTTTTGACTTAAAATGTGGTATTTTTCACTATTTATTAAAAAATAAACTTTATCAGAAAATTAAGAAAAATTTATCGTAAGTATATATTGATATCCCAATTCTATAGAAGAAGTTTAGTTTTTAAAATTTCACATATAAAAGTTTCCTAGACTATATTTAAAAAGTATCTCATTCAAAAGGCGATAAAACAACCTTTTAATAATATTAGAGTCTTCATGATTGAAATCAAATTCATTATTATTTTAAGGCACTAAAATTTATTGGAAAAATGTAAAAAAATATAACAAACATTTGTAATAATAATTTAGTTAGTTATGTTCATTCTCGGTAGTGCAATAGCTATGCGATAACTATAATTCAAAAACAATTATTATATTATTTGGTAGTATAACTCAATGTTGTGCGCAAAGTAAGATTTCAATGATACATGTTGTTGCATGTTTAGTATGATGTCAGAAACGGTATCCTCTATAGCATAAAAAATATATATTATTCACAAATATTAATAGATATGATAATTTATTGTTCTATGAATACATTGGACGTTATATTCTTCCCCCCTATGAGAATTGCATCCTCACAATTTTTAAATTGGACTAGGATAAATCATTGAAAATCCCAAATCTAAAAAATTCTCAATAAAACTATTTATTTTACAGAAATAAAGAGAAGGAAAATGGTCACCCGAGATAACACATACTATTGTTCCATGTAAGAAAACATCGATATTGATGAAAAACTAACCATTACATTGGGATGGGGAGTGATGGAAAACATGATCAAGATAATGTTAACTACCAAAAATCCATAAACATGTGATTGTATAAACTTTCTTTTATTCCCCAATAGTACATGTAAACAAAATTTATTTGTGTTATATTTCCTAAATTTGAGGAATTTATTTATGATATTGGCTAATAACATAAGGAAACAAACATACTTTTCATGTAGACGTTCATCCTTTAATAAATTTTGAAAAGAAACTCATATTTCCCACAAATGATGAGTATCAAGATGACATGGTCACACCTAAAGTTCAAGAATAATCTTCTATAGAATTTCATATTCCAAAAAATATGAACTATTTATTTCACCTTCCATTAAACATTAACCATATCCAAAATGGTTATTATGAGATCATATAATCCCCAAAATGGATAATCCTTTATAAATAGAAATAGTACTCTTAATCATCAAAATTCATCACAAAATTTCAAAATTTCAACAAACACCATTCAATAAACAATTCTCTTTCAAATTATTCAAAATAATTCAAACTAATATTGATACCCAAAACATAAGAGATTTTTGTTCACATACTAATCTGCAAAAATTCCAAACATTTATGTACAAATAACTTTGACTACTCTTAATGTATCACACTATAAAGTAATTAACCTAATCATATATTCTCCAAGATAGGTCAATGATTTCAATAAATAAAGCAAATATATATATGTCCGTAATAAAAACAAATCTTCTTCAAAAATAAAATTACACCATTACTAATAATGTTAAATCCCATAGTATTCTTTTTTACATTGGCATATAGTGTTCCCAAAAAAGAAAACATTTCTTAAAATCAAATTAATCGATTATAGCATTATTGTATGATGCAAAGGGTTCTCACAGGGTCTAAGTTTTATGATTTTAATAAAATATATAATTCTAATAACATAACAAAATTAGATAAAATCCTCTAAAATATCTATAGCATGTTATAACCTTAAAGGTTGCTTCATACCTCCCATTTTCATCCCAAGAGCTAATAACCAATAATTTCCTCAAAATTTAATGTCTCCAAAAATACCGTTAATAAATTTTAAATAACATAAGATTCAAAAGGGGTTTCTAATTAGTGGATATTATATTATACCATAATATTATAAACCCATGATCATATCCGTAACCCTTATGAAAATATCATAATCACCAATGTTGTCTAAAACATTCCTCTGATACCAAATAAAAGGCTCCAGCCTTAATCACTACTTATTCTTGATTTATGTCAATATTTCACATTGAGGATTTTTCAGGTTTAGAGTACTAGAGAATTAGGACAAAACTATTACATTACATCTCAAAAATTACAAATTAGACACATATACTCTATCACATTTTTTCACAATAATAAAACTACTTATAGAAAATAAGAATTCTATTATTGATATAATTCCTCTTGAATTATTTTTTTCTCTTAACCTTCCTTATAACCTATAAAAAAGATTTCAAAAACATGGGATGAGTATAAAAAGATAAGTGAGGGATATATAATAATAGAACAAAATAATTATTCCATGAATACATACAAATCAATATATCATACTTTTCAATAATAGAATATAATATCTTCGAAATTTTTCATGAAATCATAAGATTTATGCATAACACATAGAAATAATTAATTATACAGGTAACTTGTGGTATCCATTACATACAAAAAATGATTATTTCACTGCTAAATAGTGAGTAACATTCAGGGTTACATTTTGAATACCCATCACAATATATTCCATAAACCTATAAGGATAAATATTAATGCTTACCTCTGTCGCATTACCCAATAAATTAAAGAGCTATCTCAGCCTCCTTGTCGCTTGATTTATCATAGAACCAACCATATACATAAACAATTCCCATGAACCGGAACATAATCACTACACATGAAATAAGAATAATGGAAAGATAGTGTTTCCACATTTCAATCACAAGATATCATTTCATGATACATATATAATCAATTCATATAAAACATTAAAAAAGAAGAGTTTTGAATCAAAGCGTCTCATTCCACAATAAATATTTTAAATGAAATTTACAGTTAAAACACTAGTTTATATATATATATATATATATATTAGTAATGTCATTTCAATATAATGGAAATTAATGTGAAGGATTTTTAAGAATAAATCATTAAAACCTTTAAAATGGTATTTTAGTTAAAGAGTCTTGTTACACATGAGAAAAAAAGCCTAAAAAAAATAAAGAAAAACATCAATATAAACTTTATTTATCATGAGATTATATAAATTAGTTCTATAAAATTTATAAAATGGTTTCATATAACCCATAAGATATTAAAGGATAACTATATCGAGATATGCTTCAATAAAAATAGATTGAGACATAGTCCCTTACCTTGAGTTCGACTTGTCTGGTGAATTCTTTGTATTCCAGAAGAAAAAAAATAGATTAATTTATATATTTTTCATAACCTTATTCATTTTAATTATTCATATTAAATTACTTATCATCATGTTATGAAAATTAAATAATTATTTATGTCCATATCGATTGTTTTGTCGATATTCTGTACTTGAGTAAAAAATGAACATGTTTTGATATAAAATTTCCATATAGTCAAAAGTACATCATCACCAAAATTTTATTCATCATTTATGTCTCATATATATATAGTATATCTGTATTAAATTCATTATATATGTATTTAGACAATCTTATAACATTTTGAGATAAGAAATTAAATGCACCGTTCATAGAGAGGGTAAGCTGTACCTATCAATGAATGATACATTCTTTTCTTTTTCATATTTAATGAAATAAAAACTAAATGATAAAAAGGTATATTATAATTCCAGTATAATATCAATTTTTAAATACTTTACTTGAGTTCATTAACTCCATTTTTTATATGTTTCATGTATGTCATGAACGAGTCATATCACTTTGAGGGGGTGGTAGTCCACACTTCTCAAATGAAATTATCATAATTAAAAAATATATAAATAATAAAGGTATGATGTAAAATAATTAGTGAATTATCGAGGAATTATAAATATAATATATATCATATATTATTATAGTTCCAACTTTATGGCCACCATAAGAGGTGGTAGGGAAAAATTGAAGAATCGTCATTCTGTGAGGTAGTAGTTAACCATCCACAGAAACAATCTACTCATATCCATTATATTGAGGTGTGTGTAAGGTTAGTTATAAACCTTTTCAAATAAATCTTGTACATTGGGGATACTGGTGTAGTTATGTTATCATTGAACAATAATAGTACAAATAGTAGAGAAGGAAATGAACTTGAGAGAAGATGTTAGCTCTAAATTGGGTAACTTCTTTTGATATTAGCCACAAGAATTTATTTAATTGCCTTCTCCCCAATGTAATGATTTAATGAGAAAAATAGGTATTTTTGGATATTATTTTATCTGAACATTGATGATATAAGGGGATTTAGATGTGTGCATAAGTGGGTAGAAGTGATGCCCATTTAAAAGAGATAGTTGAGGCACTTTAATAAGGTATTGAAATATTATTTTATGATAAATTGAATTTCTGTTTACAATGGTTCCAAACTAATTTAGTTCAGAGATAAGATTCTTTTGGGATGAAAAAATATCAACCAATAGGTTTTATACAAGTCTATTGTTCAAAATTTACCTTATCATTTAGCATTAACCCTTTGTTAAAAACAATAATTATTACCATGTATTCTTGCATTTTCATAATATATAGTTACTATAGTAACTATAAAATTCCAAGGTAGTCATAAGTGGATAATTATTGAAATTGTTTACATTATATAATTCTTTTTTACTATTATTAAATTTTTAGGACTATTAGATCATTTCATTATGTAGTATTTGTTTTTAAAACTCATTTATGCCAATTTCGACAATATAAAGTAATAAATTCATAATAAAGTCATAATAACTTGATTCCACTAAATAAAAGACATTAAATCAAATATAATATGTCAATATCATCCATAAAATTCATGGATGACATCAAAATATTCATATTACTTTTATATTAATAATTATTATTTCGTTTATTTGAATCCTTTATTAATGAAACAATCACTACATGATCATGGTTTCAAAATTAAATTTTTTTATTTAATGATTAAAATTTATAAATAAAATATCATGATGTAGAAAATAGATTTGGATTTCTAATTAATGTTTATTTTTAAGCAATCAATTATATAACCCCATATAATTTTTTTTAGTGAATGGTATTTGTTTTTGTTATTTTTATCTTTACTTTAAATTAATTAATATAACATGTCATCATCACCCCTATGTGGATCCATGGTGTCCCCAAATCGACTTATGGATTACTATGGTCAGATATATATCATCAAAAAGCAGTAGGAGACGTGTTATAGTAGTTTCATATTATTCTAATATTATTATTACACTTATTTACCAGATTTTCCCTTTACCCATGGTAAATAAAATAAGTACTGAAGTTATTATTCATAATACCCAAAAATTAAAGTTACCTATATACACAATTTGGACCTTATATTTCCAAATGTAAAACCATTTTTCTTAATTCAAAACACAAATGTTACAGAAATTAATTTAATATTAATTATTGTTGTCGAAACAAAAAAGTTGTTTTCTAAGAAGTAATGACTACTAAAAAATAGATATGTGTTTATGTCTAATTTAAAATAAAAATTACATGCAATAAAAATGGATTAAATGATAAAAATATAATCAAATTAAAATTTAAAACCAATTAATTGTACAATCTATCTATATAAATGAATAAGATGAAAAAAAGCAGTTTTGACTTAAAATGCTGTATTTTCACTATTCAATTAAAAAATGAACATTATCAGAATATTACCAAATATATTTCATAAGTAAATTCTGAATTATTGATTCTATAGAAGAATTTTTTTTTTCAAATAAAAATTATAAATTTTAGAAAATACTTATTTAAAAAGGGTTCTCCTTTAAAAGGTGATAAAATGATCTTTTAAAAATATTAATGTTTTTCTTGACTAAAATCAGATTCATTCTTATTTTAAGCCTCTAAAATTTATTGGATAAATGTAAAAAAATTCATATAAAGTTTTATTCATAATTAATTTAGTTATCCTAGTTTTCAAAAAAAAAAGGTCATGCGTTAACTACCATTTAAAATAATAATCATATTATTTTATTTTTCAGTATAAGTCCATGTAGTGTGAAACATATGATTTTAATGAAACCCATTGAGAAATTTCAAGTATGCTATCAGAAAAATTACCTTATATAACATAAAATTAATATCTTATTCCATAATATTAATAGATATGAAAATCTATTATTATATAAAGACTTGGGATGTTACATGTTTGTATGTTGTTTATCCATTTATTGTATATAATATGACCTTAAAAGAGTAAAAAACCTTGTTTTCATGGTATGTGTGGAAGGGATTAATAAGGGGTTAAAAAATATATAAAGCTATATATGTGACAAAAAATTTCTCTTTTTTATTATTTTAGATTATTCTGATCATTAATCACCCATATTCTAAATAATGTTGTTTTTAGCCTTTGTAAATTTTATATATGATAATTTTAATCTAATATTTCGAGAAATTTCCATAGTTTCCCCCTTATATTATAATAGAGATTTCATTCTTCCTATTACATAATAATTATAGAATAATTTGTTTCATGAAGATATACATAAATACCTTTTTAAAGTCCACCCAATCATTATATTTATATTTTTTATGAAATATACCACCCATAGTAGAATGAACAAATTATCAAATAAAATTTTATTAAATAATAATATAAAATTCCATAAACTAAACTTTTTTATTTTAATGGAACAACCTATATCCATCTTCTCTTACACCAAGTGTTAAACAAAACCATAATTCTTTTGTAAAAAGGAATACTGACTTGCGAATTAATATAATTCATTTCAATAATAATGTCACATGGATGTACTAAAATGATTGATTAAATGTTTAAACATGATATTAATGACAAATTTAGGTTTCTAGAAAAATAATATATAATTTTCCCATATAACATTATATTCACTAAAAAATGATAGTGTCGTTCATGTGTATTTATGGGCTACTGACTTCACAAAGCGATGTGAATCATTTTTCATCGTGATATCACATTTGTAATATATATATATAAGTAAAAGAAAATATGAAATATGATATTTTCGATATTTTGATAATTAATTTAATATAATTTCATACTTATCTTATTGATGTAATGATCGTTTAAAAAGGGAAATGTTACTCAAATATATGTATGGAATATCATATCAATGATTATAAGATAGTTTATTTTTTCTAAACCGAATTTTATTGTTTGAAATAATAGTATATTTTTTGTATAAAAATTAAAATTATTTCATTCTTATAATTATATATAAGGTGTAATAATATTTTTTTACCATAGTCAACCTAACGAATCACTTTTCACATATGAATTAAATATCATTAAAACAGTTGTTGAGAATTTAATTGATTATGTAATTGAATATAACATGATATTAAAATATATAAATAAATATGAAACTTCAAAAATATTCATGAGAATAAATTAAATTATGATATGTTTTTATTCACACTAATTAATAATATACGTGGTGATTTAGATTCAATATAAGAGATGTTATTAAAAATCATATTTTTATGATCACCTTTAAAAACATTTGACTAAAGTCATATAGAATTAATTTTTTAACATATATGGAATGAATTAAATATCCCATAATCATGAAACCTAAATTATTTCTACTTTACATTATATGTTTCCAAAATAATTTTTAATAAATTTTTATTCATTATTGTTTGTACAGAATTAAGAGGTTATTAAGTAGTTTTTATGAAATGGATTCTTATATATGAAATTGTTCTTAACACTACTATAAAATAGTTATTTTGGGGTTTAATTCATTATTTCAACCAAATAAATTTATTATGAAGTGTTTATCCATATTATAGCTCACTGGTGTGCCTAATATAGCTTTTATGATGAGTTCACCAAAAAACATCTCGGGTGAAGTAAGTAAAAATTATGTTCTATAGAGAATTATATAAAAATTATATTAAAGGATTATTCCAAATTTCATGTTTTTATGGGTTTTATGATGATGAAATACCATAGAACCTATATTAGTTTTCTATATTCCTAATGGGTTTTTTGGAAGTCATTTAATTTTATAATATTTTATAATGATAATTTAAAGTAAAGAAAATGTCTTTTAAATAAAAATATTTTCCTAACAAATGAATTTTCATAGGGTTTCATGTATTTCACCATAATAACATATCACTTCTTATAATATCCCTTTAAACAATTTTTTTCTCATCCCATTGTTTATTTGTTTCACATGATATAAGGATGTATAATAGAAATAATGAGGTCAAGTTGAATGTGATGAGTATTTTTCATGAATAGAAATCATTGTTTATTTGATATTTTTACATTTTTGTAATAGATGAAAGTTATTAAAAGTTTCCAATTGGTATATATATAGGAATATTTTGTAATATTTATGATCTAACACTCCAAATATAAAAACCTATAAGATCTTTGTAAATAATGAAAGTGAATTCTATATTATAATATCCATAATATTTCATTTTTAAAGAAGTACCCTTACAGCATGGTTGGGAGTTGTTATTGATTATTAAAATATGTATTAACTCCATATGTGTTTGGAGAATATTTTTAAATAAGAGGATAATAATGAACATCAAGTCCTCTCAGAATTTTATCATAAACATGTGATATCAATCGATTTAATATACAGTATATCTTTTAAGATTATACATTTATTCTTATGAAATTATTATTTTGTAAATGTGATTGTGGTCATACGTTTTTTTTATGTGGGAATTAAATTTCATAAGTTTAAATTCATTTATGGAAATTCATGGGTTATATGGAAAATAGTAATTTTATTCCCATATACACGTATTTCCTATACCTAGTTTCAATATAGGTGGGTTATAAATTTTATTGATTTCTTAGTTCCAATTGGTAAATTTAATGTAATAATGTATTAAGAATAATGTTTCTAAATTTTGAAAATCAATTGAAATTAATACAATATTGAATACTTTTTTAACTAATTTCATGATTCTGATGATATTCAATAAGTAGTTTAAAGAACCTTCTTTTTTAGAGGTATTGTCAAGGGAAAAAATGACGGGAATGTAAGGTTTATAAAAGAGGAAGATCATATTTTATATTCCTTGGGAATATCTTTTATATAAGATTAAAAAGGGAATAGACATTAATATTATGTTATATCATAGTCTCTGTTATTCTATAATAATAATTGGTACAAGAATATATTGATTTATCTTGAAAATATTGTCTATTGAGTACATTAATAAAATGGGAGTGAATTAAATAATGATACCACAATTTTTTGGGGATTAAAAGAGAAATAAGTAAGGAATTAAACTATAAAAGAGTAACCCTTTGGGTTTTATTAAAAAAATAGAAAGGATGTAATGTCAGAAAAATAATGATGTTTATATTTGATGATAATGTGTATGTATAATATATTTATCCCGATGGTTCGTGTATGGTATGAAATTATATTAATAAAATACAAAATGGATAAATTATTGTAATAAGTAAGTTTATTTTTATTTATTTACAATAATACATGGAATGGTTATTGAATATTTTATAATTTACTAAATATGTTGAAATTGCATAAAATTTATAAAACAATTTATTGAATATCAATTATAACTGAAGTTTAATCATGAATGAATATTTATGGTGAATAATATCTACTTAATACAATGTGTTTTAGGGAAATTATTGAATTTTTGGATGTGTGTGAATATGAAATTTGAAAATTAAAAATAGATGTGATCATATTTATTATTTTGACGTTATTTTATAATGATTATTAATTTAGAGTGAACATGATACAGAAAGATAATATGGGTCCATCCATGACTGGATTTGAGGTCATGAAATTTTTTCAAGTCAAATCAGTCATAATGTTATTTATTACATATTATAAAAGTAAAGGAAACATTTTTCATGGGTGATTAAAAAATTTGATGTTCTACTATTACATCCTGACATTGTTTTGATGTTGTGAAGAAAAAAAGATGAGTTTATTGAATATTTTATATCATTGATTACAACATGATGATGGGGGTAAAAATATGTGATAGTTTTAAAAATTTTAAAAAAATTATTTAATCGCATAATAAATTACTTCTGTTGAAAAGGAATATGTAAATAAATCTTTTGATTCCACTTTTTTTTTGAAAATCATAAAATGATAACACCTTAAAGAAGTAAACTACTCTAAGATGAATTTTAGTAATGATGAAATTTTCGAGGGAATGTAGTACGATAGCCTAGAATGTAAGATTAGTATAATCTATTAATATTAGGCTTTGGTTCATTTATAAAATAGTATACAATTTCATAATCAAAGCCTTATATCATAGCATGAATCATTTATATTTAAAATAAAATTAAAAAATACACTAATTTTTTATTCCATATCGGAAAATTTAACTCTCTAATTTCAATATACTGAATAAATTAGTTCATGCATGATTATATGGAATTCGTTACTTTCATTTTTATTGATAATATTAATAACTATCCATTAAAATTACACTAATAGATATTACTTTACAGAATACCCCAAGGATATAGTTGAAGTAGAAAAAGTTTCAAATTTGAATATATTTTTTTTAATTTTAATTTCAAATTCAAATGATATTAATTTGGAATTGATGCATGGATTGAGTAGATAATTTAGAACAGATGATGGAAGAAAAAGAGGAATTGTTTGATTTTATGGGTGAAGAAATTTGACCAGAACATTGTCCCTGTTTAAGATCCTAATTAATTAAGATATTATTATTACTAGCAAAGGAATACACTGAATATATAATTTGACGATGAATAGAAATTTTTACTAATAAGAGAATATAATGGGAATAAAATAAATTAAATTAAATTTACAAAAATATTTAAAAAAGAAACAAAATATAAAACATCAATGACATATCATGATTATTAATGTAATGTGTGTAAAATATATTGAATATTAATTCTAATGATGGAAATTTCATATCAAGAGTACATACTACATTATGGATATTAATTTAATATTAATTATTCAACTATTGTCATAATGAGTAATTTAAATCATTTAATAGACATGATATAAATACACTTATAATTTATTGGATCATGAACATTAGGAAGAAAAAACTGGTATACTTCTATTATTGTCCCAGTGAAAATTCCAAGTCATTAAACTCATAAGGGAGATATATACCTATAAAATGATATCATGTAGAGTAGAAAATAATTGAGGAAAAATAATGTGTCCCATGGGATTTTTAGGAGATTATCCATAAATAATTCAACATGAAGTAATCTTTGGTGAGTTGTGACCTTACTTAAATTATTATAGGAATTAATTATTGGTGAGCAGTAACCTATAATAAACTATGTATCCAAAAAAATAGTGAGTTAAGTGTAATTTGGTATCCTAGAAAAATTTAAGTTTATTTTATTGATATATATCCTAGTACAGGTGAATTATTAAAATATATTTGTCACTAGAATCATAACATTCTATACATATATGTAATATCATATGTGGATTAGCATTATTAAGAATAAACTAATTAAAGGTTAATAGAATTCATATTAATAATGGTACCCATTCTATATTACTGTTTATAGGATATAATTTTTAAATAATTAAACACCATAATTCACCCACTCACATTCATGTTATCTTGAAATAATACTATAATAATTGATTAGTGTTTGAATTTATTTTCATTATTTAACATGGGTGTATGTCAATACTATACAATGTTTTTTCTACAAAAATCATTAAAAAAATTTATATAAAAGGGATAAATGAAATCCAATTTCCCAAATTCAATATAAATGTTTCACCTCCAATTCCCACGAGAGTGTACTTCATGACGAATCAAAAACAAATTAAAAAAATGGTTAATCAGAAGAAAAATATCATATGGTTCCTCTATTTTTCATTTCATCATGTACATTTGTTTATATTTACAGTTTTACTTTATTCGTTTTTATAGTTACATATTTCATAAAGGTTCAAAATACACCCTACAATGTATTTATATAAAATACCAAAAAATGGGATATGGAGGAAGGGTGAGGGGGTTGTAGTGTCCTTTTTATATAATTATGTTTTGTATACTCATAGTTTATATTCCGTTTTTATTTTATTAAATTTAATGGTTACCATATATATAAAATGGTTTATTTTATACGATTAATTAAATAATACTATTTTTTGAAATATTAATTTTATATAATGATTCTATCCTTCCAATGATAAAAAAATAAATTATCTAAAAAATTATCTTATTGGAAAAAATCCATTTATAATTTTATGTGCAATTTTTTATTTTGAATTTTGTTTGATATTGATTTGATATGGTTCAAATTCAATAATGTATTTTAAATAAATTACCTATATATTTAACATATTAATGTTTTTTCACTAAAATCAACCATATTTTCACTCAAGTTCACCCATGAATGCATCTATAAATAGGAAGGATATAAATAAAGATTGGGTCAGAGCATGACAAGAAATATTTATATTGAATAGTTCATCTGATTTAGAAATTGTTTTTCATGTATTACATGTGTTATTTATTATATATGTAAGGAGACATATATATTTTCCAATAATTGGGATTATGAGATCAACATTAATTAAAAAGTATATTCATTAAGTATGAAACCCATAAGTGAATTATTTTTAATATATCAATGTATGATTATAGTTTTATTATAGAGAGAAGAGTTTATACAAATTTGAAAAAATATATATATAAAATTAGTTTTTGGTTGAATCATAAGCCATATGGTATATCATATTGGTGGTGTCAGTGAAATGATTCCAATCATAACAATATCATAGTACACTAGGTTTTGGATTAACATGTACGTTATATATAAATTTTTATTGAATACAAATTTACCTTTAGAATTTATTTTCATTACAAAATTATTCATGTTTAATAACATATTATTTTGGGATCCATGTATTGAATATATAGTACTGATGAAATTTCATCATCATCAAATAAAATATTTTTTATTTTTGACTATATATAGTGGTGGATTGGGATGTTATTTGGAAATCCAATGGTGTAGTGAAAAACATTATATATTTGAATAAATATAAAATAGAGGGAATTGTAGTTGTACCATTCTATGTAAAAAATATATAGAAAATTTTTGTTGAGAGTGCCATGAAGCTATTCAACATTCATCAGTGTATGCCCATTGGAGGGAATAAATACAATGTTTTCCTACATATGTGATGATAATTTAAAATTTGAATCATAAACTGATTTTTCTTTGTTATCTACTTTAATCCTACTTATTATTAGCGAGGTGGATGATCTTATGTGTTCTTTCGGAGGACTAAATTAGACACTAATAGTTAAATTGTGCTATTTTTTTACACTTTATCCATATTAAATGTTTAGGAATTTTTAATGAAATTTAATTTTCTCATATTACCTATTTTTATCAATGGTTATAATTCTATATATGATATAATATCAACAAGAAATAATTATATATTATTTCTCAACAAGACGTACCCTTTTTAATATTTTTGTGGAATTTTTATCAGGAAGATGTAGTGTTATTTTCGGGATGTTTTGTACATTACATATGATGTCAACGAACTCTAATAATGAAATATATATTTAATATAATGGTTACTTAGAAAAATAAAGACAGAATAATATACTTATTTATACATTATGGTGGTGATATATAACTCTAGTAAACATAGAAAGGTTTATGAGTGATATAAAAATTCTGAAGATTGTGTATAGTGTATATTTTTCGAAAAAAAATGATAATATTTTCAAATAAAAAGGTTTATGCATGAAAATATTTGTTCATATTGATAAACCAAGTTACAAACAATTATTTCTCCCATAATTCACTTTTATTAATGTGTATTTGTAGTACATATTACAATCTAACACAATATTTATTATTTTATTTTAATGTTATAAACAAAAAAGGTAAGATCTAAAATTATATTTATTATATAATTATTTTAATATAATTTCTTATAGAAATAATAGATTCATTATCCTTTATGTTAATATTTTTACAGAGACTAGTTGGGACACAATTTTTTATATATCTTTCATAACACATGAATAGACTAAATTCCAACTGTCGTTGATTGAGGTGAACTATGATATATTAATTGAATGATTTTTTTGATGTCAATTACTGATCCATAGGTAACTAGAAGAATTATAATAATTGTGGGTCTATGTTTCTAGGTTCTAGTTAGCCATAAGAATGTAATAGTTTACACTGTTATTTTATTTTCATAACATATGATATGAATTGAACACACACACATATTGTAACATGATGACTATGATCGAGGAGAGACATATAAAACTAAAATAAAAAAATTCATGAAACTAAATAATATTAATGTCAGGTTGGTTTAATATATTTTATTATAAAAATATATATTTATTATGTGTATAATTAATATCAAAAATAGATTATTGATCACTTAATTTAATTTCTATAATAAGTATTATATATGACCCATATATACGTATATCTGAATCTTTTCTCTTTTATTCATACAGATCCATAGTCATAACTAAGTGTTTATTTAATATGTTGATAAATTATTATTAGGGAGTTGTGGTAAATTTTTATGATAAACGTGGTAATAAATTCATTAATAATTGATATTTAATATGTTTTGGGATGTTTCATTTATAATAGGGATGTCATAGGGTTTTCACATTTAATTTCTCATTATTAATTTATGATATTTATATATATTCACCATATAATACTATGAAGTTTTATCTTCTAGCATTGTGGGGTGTATTTTATGGTTTGGAGGGATCATTAAATTAAATTTTTAATTTTTATCTATCATAAGAAATTATATACTGAACTCTAGTCATTTACCCTTTTCCTGTTAAGAAATTTCACTTACAAGAACTACTGATGTTGAGACATGAAATACTAGTATTAGATATTTTTTTTAAAAAAATCGGGTTGATCCCCTTGATTTGATAAAAATGGAAGACACAACAAGACCTAGAATAGAAAATTAGAAAGGGGTCAGAGAAAACAAACATACCATCATTCAAAACCAAAAACATAGTGAGAAAACCTCAATGATCATAATCATTTCTATTAAGATTATCCTACTCTTTCCAATTAGAATCATATCATTTGGAGTATAGGTAATTAGCCCGAGCCATCCTACTATCATAATAAGTTGTTGATCATGTTCTCATAGTGGGATTAAGATGAGAATAATTATTCTATGGGTTTGATTTATTCATTGGGGTGGAAGAGACACCTTCATCAACCTTTCTATTTCCCTTTACAGAAGTATCCATATAGGATCTCTTTAGAGATGAATCATCATCTTAAATATTAGTCCAATTACCTTAAATATTAATGAGATTCCATTGGTTATTGAGATCCTCCATGATGTCTACACTAACATGAGAAACAGAACTTATTTCCCCATCAATAGGTATGGTATTAGATGGTTTTCCAGGCCTTCCATCTTTATCAATGTCCACTAGCACCTGTGAAAGACAAGGACCAACCATATTATTAATAGATTGTTCACTATCGTCAAGTGTATGAGGAAATTGTGAGCTTTTAATGTCCATTTCAAATAAGAAATGGCTTGAGAACACACTGGATAGTGTATAAAAAAATTTAGTCATGGAATTTTTCATTTTAGGCTCCACACCTTTTATTGAAACAATAGAAAATCCTAAATCGTCAACCTGAAGAGGCTACGTACCAGAATCCATAGCTAGATCACTAACTAGTTGTGCCTTGGATTCATTACCACATGGGAGTGAGGGTCGCAGGGCCTCTTCTATTATCAATCCTCTAGTATAATTCAAAATGAATCCCTCCAAACTAGCATTCTAACTTAGTAAGGTATGTCCCATCCCAGAGTTCTCAGCCAACACCTGCATTTATATAAATATATTTTGTGAATGAGACATTTTTAGTTCTTTCCCTTACATTCTTGCATTTCTATCCTTGATTTTATCTCTTTCCAAGGTAGACATGCTAACTCATCCTTGTTTCATGTTTTAACCTTTCTTTTTACATGTTTCTGCATCATGTCAAGAAATTGAAGAAAATGAGCATTTAATATATCTATTATATTTATCCTTTATGTGACCAATGTTTTAATAATCAAAATAATAGTCAGAGAGTTTCCCATAAAAAATCTTAAACTTCATCTCATAATCATTTATTGATAATATCACTTGTTCAGTAATTACTAAATTTAAATCCACTTCAACGAGAACTCATAAAATTTTACTAAATATTGCTTTGTTCAGTCTTCCTATCCATTTTAATATGAACATTGATTAATGAATTAATATCACAATGAATTTGTGGGTTTTAAAAAATCTAGATTAATCTATAAAATCTAACACAAATATAAGTATGAAAATATATAATTTCCTAAATATTGAAGTTAAATCTCCATTCTTAAATTCATGGTAAGCTTGGTTTCAAAGAGACCAAAACACGACCCCAATATGTTTTCTTGAGTGCATCACATGGGAAGAAAATTGATAAAATACATGTCACATTGGAATGTATTTCCAATTGAAGAAACCCCATTTCAAGGACATGTGATGAATGAGATTATTAAATTTACATGATATTGAACCCTTTAGAAGGAAAAATCATTAAATAATTTGGAATATACATTGCGTTATCATTTCATAGTTCGCCTCTGATCCTATCAAAACCCAAAAGGTGATACCACTTTTATGTATTTTCTAGATTATGCCTCCTACAAAGATCAGAAGAATATAGGATATGCTGAAATATCGACATAATATTTACCTTTATTTTGATGAGTTGTGGCCCTAAGACAACCATCAGCTTGAAGAATCTCGGTTTTAGGGATTTCATTCCTTGTAGAATTCATCTATTTTATAGAACCCTATAACCCCTTCACATCACAATGTAAAAATCAGTTGAGAACCATTATCAACATCCCTTATCAATTCTTCTGCTGGTATTAGATAATATTTATCGAGTTTACAACATAGAGTTGTTGAGTTTTTGTAAGTATAATTAGTGGTGATTGTGCATAAGGAACATATAAACATTTATTCAGCAGAAATAAATATAATATATGACTGTATCATAAACATTCATACACCATAAAATAAATTATGAATATGTAATTAGAATAAATTACAATTAGCATAACTTCAATTATAGTGGGTAAGTAATAATTATGACCATATGGGTATTTTTTTCATACGATTGATTTGGAAATAATATTCATGGTACAATCAATTAGATATATATATACAGACACACACACCACATCACGTATCACTAAAAGTAAGACTGATGCCATTTTAAATTTAACATTTTCTTAATTATAGACATGTGGTAAAGAAGATTGAGGATATTACAAGTGGAATGTTGGTTATAATATCATGTACCAAATTTGTGGTATATAGAGATGTGGTAAAATATTATTAGGTTCTAAAGGATGTGATATGGAGAGATTATAATGACTTATATCATGTTTCCAACATTATATGATTGATCATGTTCATAGTTACTTCTCACAATTGACAGAGTTTAGAATATATATTTTTATCAATATATAATGAAACAATAAGGTATAGATTAATGTATGTTTGAGGTTGAACCCTTATAAAACATGGAATAAAATTTTAGACTTTATATACCAACTATATAATCATTCATAAGCTTTCTATGAATATAATTTTTGAAACTAAACTAACTATGTTAAATTAGATTAGTGAGATAAATACTTCACTAAAAACGAAGATGACGAATATAATGAATAGTAGAGGATAAACATCCCATTATTTTTTCTCTTAATTAAAAAAATTAAATCCCACTCATTAAATTAATAAAATAAATTTTACTGATGCTCATTAAGTATTTGTAATCCCTTGTAGAATGTTTTTATTAAAACTAAAAAATTTGATTAATTATTATGGTCATTCTAATCAAATATGACTATGGTTAAGTACTATTTTTTAAAAACACAACTAGAGGATGAAATTAGATCTCCTGATCTTATCCATCGTTACTATTTGGGGATTTGTATCTTGATATATATTATATTCGCATGGAAACTAAGAATGGTCAATTAATTAAAATAAATTTTATTATAATTACATAAAATAATTCTCATAAAATGAATAATGTAAAACATACATACACATAAGTGTTTTTAATTTTATTCTTATTTTATAATAGTTTCCTCTCAAGGAGTAATATTCATCCACCGTGAATAAACTATACAACATTGAATATGTAACAAAATAGAAAAATTGAAACATTATTGACATAAAAAAGAAAAATTGATTAATTTAATAATCTAAAAAATAGATAATCCCCTAACTATATAATGAAAAAAAGGAATGTGGAAAACTGAACTAACATTCACACATGGATTGATGCTCTATTGTCCCTACCCAAGACTATGGTTGTCGATCTACTTCTGTATACACCGACAACCATTTAAAAAAAATTCAACATATTATAATTAATTATATACCTAGAATAATATAATAATATATATCTAAAAATATCTATTTAGATATTCATTCATTTATTAGATCTTAAGATAACCCATTCAAATCAAGATCAATGATATTTTAAATTTGAAAGAACAATTATTGGTTATTTATCGACCCATTAAGATTGAATCGTTTATTTAACATTCCTTTTCCATCAACTGGAAGGTCTATTATTATTAATGATCTATTAAATTAAATTTTAAATGTAATATTTCATCTCATTAATTAAAAATATCAATTGAAAATTCCACCATTAACAACTGGTAAGAGTTTTCATAAAAACACTAAAATATATTCTCCGTAAATTGTACATGATATTAACCAGGATAAATTTTTAGTTGTAACACATAAATGGGTTATAAGGTGCTGTTAAAACATTTTTTATTTCACAATTATCATAATCTATTAAATTTTTAATAATTTTAATATTATCCAAATCATCAAAATCTCAAAAATTACAAAATCATGGAATTCTTTTCCGCTTTATGGCATGGATGTGCTAAAACATCACTTAAATTGCCAATAAGGTGATGTTATTTGTGCCATTTTATTACTTTATAACTATACATAAAAATTAAAATTCATAAATAAGATATATATATATATATATATATTAGATATATATACAAAATAGAGTAATCAAATTCCACCCACCTAATATTTTTCTCATCCCTAGGAAAACAATAAACATTAAATAAAATATATTTCATATTATAATAAGAGGAACATTGAATTTATCATAATCATAAACATTTATTAATTATTGAGAATTTAAAATTCACACATCTCATCGAATAAAATGTGTTCTAATAATACCTATTTTTATTATTTGAATTCAACATTGATCTTCCCTTTCATTCACAATAATCTATATTTTGTTAATATATATGGAACTTTTGTTATACATTACCTAACAATAAATTCACACATAACTTAACAATATTTATTTATAATTATAAAAAATCAAAATTATTTACATTCTATCCATGGGATGGTAACTAATTCAAAAATGAAATAAGAAAGAAAATAATGAAAATCAAGAGGGCATGCTAAAAGGTTATAGTTACACTGAGGGATAGTTTTGGTATAACATGATGTAGAAATTGAACCAATTTCCTTGAAAAAAAGAAAAATCAATCCTTTAAAATTAATGATAATTAGTTGTGGTCAATAAATAGTGGAATATTATTCTTTTACTTCAAATGATATGATATCTCTATTCATTTCTCCAATGAATAATTGATTTATGTAATAAAATTAAAATTAGTGTTAAAAAGTTTTATTTTTCTATTTAAAATTATTGTGTTTTTTATTTTGTAATTGATTTTTATGAATGAGAAAAACTCACACCATTGAATGGAAAACAAATTAATATCCTAGATCCATAAAATAAATATCCGAATAACATAATTTTGATAAGTTAGAATAAAATATTAACAATGAAGTTTGGTAGAGAGTATAAATATTATTGTAATATGGATTTCAATGAATAATTAAAAACTCTCAATCTACATGATACAATATTTAATCTATCTTAGGTCTCATGATAGAATTTTAAAAAAATACCAAAAGTGTGGCCTCTATTCTTTTATTGGGGTGATAAATCATCATTTTATTTTAATATAGACAATAACGTCAAAGAATGTAATCATATAATTATAATAAAGAAATAAATATATATATAGATGACTAGTTTAATGTAATTACAAATTCACCCCTCGATAATGGGAATCATAATGGTTAGTAAATCCATAAATGGATTGAAAAAAAATGAACATTATTCTATATATAATTTTTAAAAAGTACAATAAAAACAATTCAAATTAGGAATAATTTAAAGAAATACAAAATTTGAATGATTATGTAACATTAAATATATTAAGGAAACCTTAGTATTATTTATGATGATGATTAAATAAAATTCCCATAAAAATATTTATCGTTACTGATGATATCAGGTAGATCAATCTTGGTGAGAAAAATACAATTATTGGTCCAATCATCCTTCCTCAAAAAATAAATTAATTTTATACACAAATTAACTATATAGATGTTGATTTAAGTTAATAAAAATAAATTTTCATCGATTAAAAGAGATAAATTAAATAAATGAAATTGAACATTTTCATAGGTTCTTACAGTTTATTTTCCTTCATCTTTAATATATATTAGGTAATTAAAATATTTTCACACTATTAGAGGTTATGTTTATTATTTATTGTCTTGATTTCTCCTTCAACTATAACAATAATAATGTAAAACACGTGATATATTCCCATAAAATTTTAAAAACTGATGTATTTTTATTTTATCTGCAAGAGAAATCTTAAATCTCATTAAAATAAAATATTTTTTAAAAAAAACCACAAAAATATTTTACCTAATAAGTTATTCCATTATTGTATTTAATATATATCTTACCTTATGTGTCATATAATACATGTTTAATAAGAAGATACTATTTCTGGATTAAACCATGACCTGAATTTCATGTCATCTAAATTGATCATTATTTTTCATTTAAATGATAGAATATTGACACTTTTATAATGTATAAATAATTATTTCAATTGTTTAAATTAATTTATAATAAATTAATGAGCTGAAAAATTTTCATAATACCCTTTGTCTATAACCTCATCTTGATTCACTATATCAAATTATTCAATATAGTTATTCAATTTTTTAGTTTTCTCCACTTTTTCTCTTTTTTATTATTTTATTTCACCATTACCAACTTATTATTAATAATCTATTATATTTATATGATTTTCTACATTCCTAGATACTATATCAAATTCAATTTCACTTTTTTAAACTCTATAGAATCTTCCTTATTTTCATTATCATCATTTTATATCTCTTATAATGGAACATTGAATTTGGAATCATCTTTGAGGAATAATTTATAATCTACTCACACCTTTTAATATTTATCTATGAGTTTACAGTAGATAATGAAAATTCCATCCATGAATTTTGTGGATTTTATTCAATGAATATGTAGTCTAAAAAACCTCAGTTGTTTTATTATTTTTTCCTCATTACTGATATTTAATTATAAGTTTTATTTAGATACTTTATTGACATTGATGAAGTGTATATATAAAAATGAGTTTATGGGTAAACATCATTGAAATAAACAAACACTATTTTCAAAAATTCTGAATCAAGTAAAACAATAAAAAACTAAGCTAAAACTATATTTCTAAATGGGTTTTAAATTACATTTATTTAAATAGTCTGATCATTGACCATTCATGATTTCTTTATTTCATTAAAATTGGGAAAAATATTTGCGTAATCATAATTATCATCAAATTTCATATTGAATAATGATTTGAATTTATTGCCTCTATATAATGAAAATAAATCCTAAGGTGTTGTATAGTGTATGTATGAAGTCACTTAGATTGGGAATAAGTATGATCTGTTACAAATTTACAGAAAATTTTTAAAATTAATCAAAATTTTCATGAGAATATAAATTTTGAATAAAAATAGTTTATCCAAAATTAGTTTGGTGAGTAAATTATTATACTAAAAATGAACAGGTTATATTGTGTGTAACCAACTTCCAAATATGTATTTACATAATTGAAAAAAAACCACTCCAATAATGAAATAAATCAAATTAATAGTTTCAAGACATGTTATGGGTAATTAATCCCCCCATGATCTGTGTTTATTTATATTATATAAGTCTATTAAATTAGTATGGATAATTTAATATATTAAGTGTTTGGTGAGTCTTGAATATCATAATGATTATTGAAGGATACATTTGGATCTTATTTTTTTAATAGAGCGTTTCCACATTGGTATTCATCCCAAAATTTTAATTACCCTCAGTTGGAATATAGGAATGATAAATTAATCACACTCATTTAGTTACTTATTAAGAAGAAAATTTCACAAAAGAAATAGAAATATAAAATATGGTATCTAGATAATTTTTGATCATTCATAACATACATTATGATTTAGTCTACTCATGATCAATTGGATATCAACCATGAATGAATTATACATCATGGTAGACTGAGTATAAATAAAAAACATAAAAATGTAATGATAACTAATTAATAACATACATCAACTAATAAATATTCAATTAATGATCCCCATAATCATCTAATTAAAATATAACAGATAAAATAAATAACATATATAATGTTCTATGTGCTCGAACATTATTTGTCACAACATTTGTTGATATTATTTTTGTTTGATCAATTTCAATGTAGCAATGATTTTATTATAAAAATTTACCATATATTTCAGTATCTTTATTCCACGTAATCTTGTATTAATATATCTATAAAAATTTGTGGTCAAATATTACATCAACGACTAGAAAACCATGTTACCCATTATAATAAATCTCATTTACTTTTAAATCTAATATAATAAATCTTTATAGATGTATTTCACATAATTTTATCATAGTTAATTTGAAGCACTGTTTCCATAAACACACATTTTTAATTTTGGACAGTGATATTCTAATGTAAAATTTATATACAATATTCCTTCTCATTAATGAAGAAATACTTCAATAATTTATATATATTTTTATAAAATTTTTTCCAAAAAATTAATGAAATATTATCATCTGAACAACACCATATTTTTTAATTAACTCAAAGAAATATGAGACACCAACAAATGGGTCATCAAATTTATCGCAAACATACTGATGTAATCATATATCATAATACCATGATGATTATAAAAAATAAATATTGACCAAAATAGTTAATTCTAGATAAATATAAAAATATGGGATTGATTAACCCTATAGTAATATCAATATTATAAAATCTTATTGCCATCATCATAAATCAATTTATATTTGTGTGATATAAAATATCCAAAAACAATCAATAATTATTCTAATGATAATGATATCGAATTGATATTTTTAGGATGTTCATTTATTCTCTATAAAATTCATTCATCTGGATTAAAATATAAAAGTTGAATTGTATAGTATCAGTTTTATAACCTAAATCATATGTTTCTTCCATTTCAGGACCCTCTATCTATATGTGTTTTCATTGTGGTGAGAGATCTTCTTGACTTGTCCAAATTAATCTGACTTAATTCAATAAGGAATGATTATTATTTTTATAACTTAAGAGACTATCCTCCTCAATTAAAATTTTTCATACATAGATCAAATTATACTCTCATAAAATGAATTTCCACAAAAGTCTATTTGTCACAACATCCATTCTATTATATTCCTTTGGGTAGGTCTCGAAATAAAATAAATTCAATTTATTGAAAAGGAGTCTAAATTTATATTTTCAATTCATGATATATTATCAAGATCAACGAATAATTTAATATTATTCTACCAATTTAAAATATATCTTCTCAGACAGTATTTCTCTACCACCTCATAGGATCATGTAGATATATTCAAATAATTGATGAAATTTCCAATTTTCTACCAAAATATTTTCCCCTCACTTAGTTATTTATTGGGATCTATAGAACAACTTGGATAAAACACTTTTATTAGAATCTATTCTAGTAAATTTATCCACAACATCAGTTTTATACAAACTATATTTGATTTATGTACCACAGTAATGGTAACGTTTTCTTGATAATAGTATATCCAAGGTATCCCATATATCCAATATTTTCATTATTTTCTCTCCCTATTTTGTTCACTTATTATTCAAGATATATTTTAATCAAAGAAGTATAATTTTGATAAAACATATGGACCGTTTTATCATAATGCTACATATCATAAACTCATTTTCCATTTAAAAAAACTTCTTTGTGTTTAATAGAGATTCTAAATATCCATATTTACTATTAATTATAATTAAAAATTATAAAAATGAATATTTTAACCATATTATATAATTTTTAAAATTTTATTTATTTAAGGAAATTTATTGTATCTATAGGCTTGTAAATATTTTAATTATATGGTAGGCCTCAAAATAAATATTGAGAGAGAATTGAAATGATGTCATAAATTATTATAATGTGGACTCAAATTATACTAGATTATTTTTATAAAACAAAAAAATTATTATATTCATGAATATCCCCTGAATATCTCATGAATGATCTTATAAGAAATAATATTATAAAAAATCTATAATGTACCCCTCAAGGATATGAATCAAAATTATAGTTAATAATGTTAGATAATCGAATAAAAATGTTCAGCCTACTGGGGAAAATTTCCAAGAGTACGATTAAAAAATAAAATTCACATTAGTATTTAAATTAAAACAAGATAAACTAATAAATATCATTTATTATTCTTAAATATTCACAAAATACTAAAATAGATATCCTAACATTAATTATAATTAAAATAATAATAAAGTATTCACATTACATCTCATAACAACATTTTTTGAACAAATTTTTACTCTAAAATTCATTGTGTGTTATATAGTTATATTATTAAATGATGTTACTGGTTCACGATGTAACAATGACATGAGATTATTCTCGTCCACAATTAGTAGTTTTCTTATATATTTGGTAATTTCATTACACTTCTATAAGTAGAAATAAATAATTTTTATAGTCAAATGGAATGAAAGATAAATATTTTAACTTTCCAAATATCCCAACTCTCATTATTCATGATGTTTTCTTATTGTAATTATTATTTTCCCTCAATATACCTCTTAGATTCATTTCCATTATCATTATCTTATCCATTCCATTTATCTATTTCATATTTTAAAACAAGTTTGTTATCTTTAAAAAAATAATAGGTCCGTTCCTTCCTAAATTTATCTTACATTTAGATTTATCATTAAAAAAGTCATTAAATGAATTTTTAATATATATATATATATATAATTTATATCACATCCAATTCAAAAATAATCTCATCATAATATTTAGGCTATTATATTTGTACAACTATCCATATTTTCAATTTCTCTATGTTTTCAAATACTATATTGATGTTTTACCAAATAAATGCACTGAATTTGTGATATATTCTTAGGAATTACTATGAACATCTAATGTTGTATGAATGTGAACCACATATATGATAATATATTTCCAATTTAAGAGGGATTGTTTCTTTGACTTTGGTAATTCAATTATAGATAAATTTGTATGTGGTCCTTCATAAAAGATATACGAATCCATAATTGCTAAAATAACCAATCATATAAAAAGTGAAAAAATATAAAATAATAAAATAATACTGCAATAAGAAACAAAATTATCTAATCAGTTGAGTCATTGAATATTACAAGTTTTATTATTATGAAACATTTATTCTAAAAATATAACCGGTATAAGTCATTATTACATGTAACTATGGAAAAAAGTAGATGTTTGTTCTTTCTTAAGAAATCATAAAATCATATGCTGTAAGATTGTGTTTTTTCATTATCTATTCAATAGAGAACAAGGATTTACACTTAATAATTCCAAAACCAATAGTCCAATCATTCACTAACATGTAATAAATATGATTTTATAATCAAAACATAATTAAAATAAACTATATTATTGAGTTAGTTATTTTAAAATTAAATATAATGATGATGACATTTTGATCTAAAATGATTTTTTTAAAATGAAAACAATTCAACTCTAATAATGAATTTAATTAAATTTATAGTTACAAAAATCAGTCAAGTAAATTAATCTCATATTTTCACTATTGATATAATATATCTATGTATATTAAAGTTTTTATTTTTAATATTATATATTAAAAGTATCTTGAATCATGATATATATCAATGAGAAAAGAAGGATATGATTGTCCCTTGTGACCTCATCCATCCAAACCATCTAGGGCCTTTTCCCATAATTATATCCACTCAAGCTACATAATTATGAATGTTATTTTAACTATGATCAATTTAATACTCAACCACAAGAATAATTCATTTGAATTAGGAATATAAGTTGGGATTTTTTTCATGAATTTATATATATCCAAAAAATTATAATGTTATACAATCAAGGATGAATGGTCATTCTACATTAATGAACGATACGTCATGGAATAGGGAATAAAACAAAAAACACTGAAAATATATTCACAAAAACATAGAAAAATTGATGAATCAAGAATACAAAAATAATTGAATACAAAAATTTTAAAATTAAATCAAAAGGAACAAAATAATAATGAAAATTATCTATACTTGGTAGATCCATGGTTTTAATCGTAACACCCCATAGTATTAATAGGTTCAAATATTAAATGGTACTACCCATTTTAAATGGTGAACCATTATTTTTAGTTGCAAGACAGATTAAAACTAGATAGTTAATTGTGATTTTCCTTGTGTATTGATCATAATGGGTGACGATATTGGATGTTTCCCATGTTTTGTATGACTGAGGAATAATTATAGTCAATGAAAATTTCTAAGAATGTAGGGATAGTAATAATTCTAATTACATGTTCTCGAACATGTGTGGGCCCTATGTTGGGACCATGAGTTAGAGAGGAAACAAGTGGTGCAAGGAATGCACAGACCTGATGACTATGTAATGGAATATAGATTGTATTGTAGTTTTACACAACTATTATGTTGGTATTGGTGTAGTTACTAAACTGAATGTGTCATGGAACTACCAATATTGAGATTTAATGTTCACAATAAGGAGGTTGTTCATTAAAGGGGGTGGGTGAATGAACACCCACTAATGATAATGTTTGAAAACCCTAAATATTACTACCCTAGTCAACAAATAAAACATTTACTTATAAAATCATGCCTATTCATAATCCCATGGTGAGTATTCTTGTCATGTTGTAGTGATCAAGATGGATCACCACTTTCGATCATTCCCAATGTGTGTGTGTTTGATGTAAAAAAATTGAGGAGATATTTTTTTCCCTTTGGATTTTTCAGTAGTATAATGGTCTATATGGGAATAGGGGTGGGGAACATATAGGGGACATCATGATTAGAATGAACTAGTTTTTCTTAAACAACCTAAACCTTAAGATCATGTTAATGTATGGTTTCTATGTTATCAGTGGGGAGTAGTTGTTACGATCACCCCAATGGTCAATATCTCATGTTAAGACCAATTTATGTGTAGTAAAATAAGCTATAAAAATCAATATACACATCTATCTTCATTATATATATTACTATAATATTATATATAAATATAAACTTATCTAGATGAAACATCCATTATTTCGTAAATCTCCACGTATCCAATGTCAATCTATCAACTTGATCATTAAATATTAAAAGAATAAATAGTGGTCTAAGATTGACCAATGAAGTGGTATTATTTAATCTTTTCCTATTTTATAATTATTTAATAGCATTATTATGACATGGGATCCAAAAAAATAAAAAATTTCACTAAAAATATCCCCTCATTAATGTAAACATAATTTCAAGATTTCCCTTTTTACATATTCTCTAATTCCTCTAAAACAATTAATGACCCAAACATTTATCAATGTAATTTCTCCAAAATTATATTAATTTCATATAGTATAAATCATTAAAACAAAATTATAGACCATAATCAATTTTTTAGAAACTGATAATTAATTAAATAGGAAGTATTTCAATAAGTTAAGGATCCAATACTGATGAAATAATAACATGACATTATGAATAGTAATATGATACATTTGAATAGTAAACCAGCCAAATAAATAATATCCTCACCCCTAAATGTATAAATAAAATTAAAATATATTAAAATGAGATTATGGTATAATTATATCATAGACTAAATAATTAAATGTTTTAAAAATTATTAACTATGTGTTGAAATATTTGTATGTCATAAATATTTAATTACGCTTTATAAATAATTTAATAATTTAAAAGAAAATTTATTTTCCCAATATTTATTATAAATTAATATTTTTATGGCGTATTATTTTGGGATAATCTAATGAGACATTAAGTAATTTTCTAAACTGTTACAAAATCAGTTCTAATTTTAAAATCTGTATTCTCCAATTTAATGATAATTTTAATAAAAATTAAACCAATCATATTTAAAAATTTATGTTAATAAAATTGAGAATGTTATTGAAATTTAAACGTCTAAAATTCCTTAGGTTAATTTTTTTTGTATTTTTGTAAATTAATTTTCTTTTGTTGAATAATAATATATAACAATTTTCAATAAATGCTTAATAAATGAATTTTTTAGTCATCATTGATGAAAGAATGGTGTAAGAACCTTAATCTCAATCCAAAAGTGATTATTTTAATATATTTATAGATAATTCGTAATCTATCCATAGTTTTTATCCAATTTAATAATCTAATGAATATAATAATGATAAAACAACTCCTTCATCCACTATAAATACCGCCCGTCACACCCTCTTCCCCTCACACCACTAAAGCAATGCGCCTTGCCAAATTTCCATCCAAACCTATCCCAGAGCCTCTATCTCACATCTAAAAGATCTTTGTCTCACTAAAAGACCTAAACTATTCTTTAATGAGGATATCAAGAAGTATAAATCCTAGACATAAAATCGATTTCTTTTTTGTTTAGTTTCATTTCAACTTCATTTATATTCTTCTCTTATCATCACCTTATCTTATCCAAATGTCACGATAAGTCTATTATGTATTTTAAACTAAACTTAAACCATGTTAATTGATGTTTTATAATTAAAATCATCCCCCACACAGTTATTCTAAACATAAAATCATCACCTGTTATGTGTCAATTTACGTACATCGTGGGTGATTCACTTTAAATATACGCTAACATATTCAAGTATCTCAAAATAACCATTAGAATGTTTGAAATATATTATAAATTCTATGTTCAAACCCTTTTTGTAACATCCCAGGTAAATAAAGAATTAGACACTTTCATATTTATTAATATTTGTGAATAAAATATTAATTTTACTATAAATGGAATGCTATGTTCAATGGCTTACCCAATACGCAACAACGAGTTTCTTTGAAATCTTATGATGCACACATATAATATAATAATATTATTGTAAATGGTAGTAAACTTCTAGCCGATGTATAGTGGAATGAACAGAACTAACTAAAAAGTGATTATATATTCTTGTCAAATATTTTTACATTAAATCAATAAATTTTAGAGGATTAAAATGTGAATGAATCCAATTTAAAGCATAAATATTCTAATATTCTTTAAAAGGTTTATTAACTTCCTTTTGATGGAGAACCTTTTTTAAATATACTTTTTTCAAATTTTATATGTTATATTTGACATAATAAAATCATTCTTTAGAATAAATACATCAAAATTTACTTTGTGTAAATTTTTGTTATTTTTCCGATAAAGTTCAATTTTTTAATGAATAGTGAAAATGCTGTATTTTGATTCAAAAACTCCTTTTAGTCTAATTTATTTATATGGTCAGATTATCTTTTTAATTGGATTTAAAGTGTGATCAAAATATAATTTTATCATTTAATCCAATTGTGGTCATTTTAATTAATTTCACATTGAAATTGGACATAAACATGTGTCAATATTTTGAAAGATATAGTTTTTTTAAAAACTCGCTATTTGTTTTGACAACGTGAAAGTTTGGTATTTTTCTGACAAATGTTCACATTCAATGAATAGGGAAAAATACTGAATTTTAATTCAAAACATCCTTTTCATCCAATTTATTTATTTATATATATATATTGTCATTTTAATTGTTTTGAAGGTGTAATTTAATTATATTTTTATCATTTAATACAATTTTTGTCATTGGATGTAATTTAACTTTTAAATTTTATGTAAAAAGAAATCAATCTTTTGATAGATTTTACTTCTTAAAAACTGGTCTTTTCATTTAACAACGGGAATTATTTTAAATTAATTACTTCAATTTCTGTGTTCGTAATTTAATAAAAAGGATTCCATATTTGTAATAATAAGTTCCAAGTTATGTAATTAATACTCTTGTTTTTTGGACATTATTAATAGCAACGACAGTAATTATCTTCAATTAACGTGATTAATTAGTAATTGGGTAGTTAATGGTAACAATATAATATCATAATAATATAAAATTACCCCAATATGTTTCCTAATGCTACATTTTGTGTCATGGCCGACCATGTGATGCCTTGTACAAATCTTTGGGACACCATGGAATCACTTTAGTGTGATAGTGACCTTTTATCATATTTTTTTAAAGAAAGGAAAATGTAACCAAAGTATGTAACACAAAATTAAAACAATTTTAATTTTGTCTAAATAAATGATCTCTTAGAATATAAATATTCATTTGAAATATAAAAATATTTCCTACATCATGATATTTGTTTTATAATTTTTAGACATTAAATAAATTAATTTATTTACGACACCATGATGATGCATCGATTATCTTATTAATGAACAATTTAAATAAAAAAATATAATGTAAAATCAAAGACATACACTTATCAAAAACCTAATGGATTGGTGGATTTCAAACCCTTATCACCGTATCCTTGAAATTTATCTTTTTGGACTTTTTAATTATGAAATGCATTTTAAAATAATGTAACATTTCATGACTTTCCAAGAGTTCCGCTCCTCCCTCTTATAAAAGGTCCCCACCTCTACCACCTTACCCACACCTCTCAAGCCATTTTCTCGGCCAAAATCTGGTAATTTCATATATCCACATCCCTCTATTTATCATAGAATCATTACCTTTTGTAGAAATCTCTTCAAGAAACCCTTTTGGTTCAAACCAAGAGGAGTTACCTGATTTAAAGGTAATGTTCTCTCTTATGTTCTTTTGTTTTTTTTTTGCTTCTACAATCCCCTAGACTCTTTTTATCCCTTTCTTTTGTAACAAAAAAATTATCTTCAATATACTAGGATGTTTTTATGAGACGTATTCGAGATACACTTAAACAAAAATCCATCTTATTGTTAAAGAACTTACTATTTTTGTGGATGGCGAATTTCTTCCTCATGAAACGTTGATTGTTCAATATTCTTCTAAAACCTTTCATGGTAGCCATAAGAATGTAACTATATTTATATATGATATATATTATGTTTATTTTTTCCATATTCTTCTGTATTTTTCATTTATGGAATACCTTTATGGTTTCCATTATGGGTAAACACGATATATACATTTTAGGAAGTGCGGACTACCGCCCCCTCAAAGTGATTTGATTCGTTAATGCCATATGTGGGATGTATAAAGGATGGATTTAATGATATTATATATGATATTATATAGTTATTATAATATACCTTTATATCATTATGTTTTCCTTACATTAAATTTGAAATAGAAATGAAAGTAGCATTCATACGTACGTACTGCTTACCATCTCCATGAACGATGCATTTCATTTCTTACCTCTAAATGTTATGTAATATTATAAATGCAGGGATATACTAGATATATATGATAAATATTATATCTAAATCATGAATATTATTCTAGATATAATGTATATTTTACCACATGGACAACTTGTACTTATAAGAAGTTTATTTTTGACTCATGTACCAATGATCAACAAAACAACTGTTATTAACTTAAATAATTACATAATATTCATAACATGATAATAAGTGATATAAAAAGGAATAATGAACTTTAAAAGGTTCTTATGCAAGTATAAATTAACTCTAGTTTATTATTCAGGATATTAATGAATGATCGAGTCAAGTCGCAAATGAGGTAAGGGATCCTACCTTTCTCTTTCTTTTTAAGTACTCTCTTTTATGTCATTTCTTTTGAGATCCTCTTTCTTATGTTAGGGAATTTTCTTTTATATTCCTATTACTTTAATTATTATTTTTTATGATGAGAGACCCTATTTTTTCTCATCAATCCATTTTTGGAAGTTTTATGTGGCGCTGTTAGGCTGCCGAATTTTTGTAAGGGATTTCTTATCTCACTTTTAATTATGTGAGATTTCAATTGTCCGCCACTTATTTATTTTATATGGTGTATTGTGTACTGAAATTTCATATATATTATCATTATTCTATTTATATTCATGGTATTATGTGATTCATTTGGTGTTTATTATCTTTTGGTTATACGACTCGATTGATAACAACGAGGTAAGGGGTTTTTTCTCCCTTTTTATTCCCTTGAGATTCATGCTACATTTGACTCTATTTACTTTTTTGTTGTGTATGTACTGTCTATGATTGTATTATTTGTGTAGTATACTTTAATTTATGGGTATTTACATCTTCACTGTATGACCCGTCTTTCATCGGGTGTATGTTTCGAATGATACCCAAATCGGTAAGGGAACCTTTCACCCTCCTCTTTTTAAAAGTCTTCTTTTTCATATGTATTTTAATTTACAACTTATTATATTTGGATATGTTCATATATATCCTTATAGATGTAAATTATTTGTACTAGTGATGAGATACCATTTTATCTCTCATCAACTAATTTTCTGAATTTTAATGTGACGTCGTTAGGTTGTCGAATTTTTGTAAGGGAATTTCTTAACCCTATTTCAATTCCTTGGGTTAAAACACTACTTCATTATTATGTATTGTTATGAATATGTGTTAATGTCCTCTTATTGTTTTACACATAATATCCACGTATATTGGGTGTATTTATATTTGTCACACATAAGTACATAATTGATTTATCCTTAATATAAGGATACCGTCTTTGTAAGGGACTTCGTCTCACTCTCCATTCATTGAGGCATATTTTGTTTTATACACATAATTATTTTATAGAGTGTATAAAACCATTTGAATTTTACTTTTATTCAAAAGGAATCTTTTTATACAATGCATTTTACTAAAAGACAAAAGGAATGTTTTTGTCTTGCGTATGCGGCAACAACGACTTCTCCGCTGCCGTGACCATTATTTGAGTTTCGGCTTCCTCTACAAGCTATATCTTTTTAAAATGAAAAATAAATACCATGTTTTAATTTAACTTTATTTTGTAATAGAAATTTTTTTTGATAATTTATTTATTATAACAATTTTTTGTATTGATATCTTGTGATTGAAATGTGGAAATGTTATGTTTCCTTTATGCATGTTTTATGTGGTACGATTATGTTTTGGATCTTGGGAATTATTTATAAAGACAGGTGGTTCCATGATAAACTAATGGTGGGTGAGCCCGATATAGCTCTCCAATGCATTGGGTAACGTGAAGAAGTTAAATTCTATGTTTTATCCAAAGAGATTTAGGGAATATACTATGAGAGGGAATCCAAACGTAACCATGAGGGTTACTCCCTACGTAAGAATGTTATGAAAGCCTCAAGTTACATTTTTTTATTATGATTCTTATTGGTTATTCACAAATCATATGATTTCCTGAAGTTTGTTAATGTGCTTATGTTTTATAAGTAAAGTATGATTTCATTGATTCTAATGTAAACATGAACTAATGTTTTCATTCCGTGTATTTATATCCCTTACTAAACTTTTTATTCTCATCCCAAGTTTTTGAAATGTTTTTCACAGGTCAAGGGAAGGGTAAATGATGTGATGATAGTGTCAAGAATGTTTCAAGAAAAGAACCATGTTTTATTTCAAATATTTATCCTTTGATGAAAAAATTGAATGTTTTCTTTGATGTAACCTCCTTGTTTATAAGTGGAATGTAACGGATGATTTATGATCTAATTATCTAAAACTCTAAACCTGAAAATATCCTCAATGTGTATTCTTGAAATAACTCAATATTAAGTAATTTTTAAGGATGTGGCCTTACCATTTTTCTATTACATAACTATCTTATATACATAATACTAAATTATAAAATAAAATTTGTTTGTTGTCATCAAAAAACCGCAAAAATTAACCATAAACAATCATGATTATCTTTTATCTAATGATTCATCCTCACACCATTTAAAAATATCATTATAATATCACATAAAATTATAGAATATCAATACTTATAGATAATAAAAATTCTTGATATTTATCCACATTTTACATAAACGTTTATTCATGTATACATGTGAGATGATCATGAAAACCATGAAAATGAATTCTCCCGAATGATGAAATTAAACTATATAACAAATCAAAAAGACTATAAATTATCTCAAAAAAACTGAAATGAATCAAATTCATGTTTAAAAGGTTATTGAATTATTATCTAATGAATATACACTGATTATAAAAGACATTATATAGAAGAAATCATCCAGACATAAGGTAAAGGGAATTCTCAATCCCAACACACTTTTAATGGGTTTTCCCTTCTTTACATAATATTTAGTATGTACATTCCCTAAATATCATTTAATCATAAAAATATTACTTTTTCTAGGATATATTTGTTTTTAATCAAGTTTATGTCAAACATAATGTTTTACAAAAGAATTATTCTTAAAAAAATTAACCTTTTACTTCTTGAGATTGTTTCTTCTTCACTCAAGGTTGATGATTCTTATATGAAGTATGTTTTCCCTCTTTCAGTTTAGAACCCAAATATTATGAAGGAATTCGTTATGAAAAGAAACGCATTCCTTTATATATGTTATTTTTTGTCCAAAATTGATATTCTTCTATACGGAATGCATGATAATATAAATGTGATGATGTGACAGATGCACTCAGAATTATATATCACAATGTAAATGTTTTATTGTGATGGGTGAAAATGTAGTTATATATATCTACAATGCATTAATTAATGTGATCTATCATATTATTAAAATAAAATATGCATGAAATAATTGATAGCGTTATTCACAACTATATATGGTTGTTGACCAAAAAAGAATGTTGTTTAATTTTTATTCATTGACAAATTCCATGAAATTCCTTAATGGTTCCTCTCTTGATTGGGATATTATTCTTATGTAATGATGAACTCGATTATTCATACCCATGGTATATTATTTCGTGATCTTATCTAAACTACCAATGGTATGTTATCGCACCCCTCTTTAGGTAAATCCCTGAGTGATTACTTGTAATAAGAATAATTCAAGGGACAATAAAAATCTAGAGATGAAATAATTTAATAAATTAATTCTATTTTATAAAAGTTATGTATGGTTTTATTTTTTCCAATATACATAACATTTGGATCATTCTAATGTAATTATTTTATTTTTTTATCATTTAAAATTTTTAATATTAATTTTAGAACTAGTAGGGTAATTAAAGTTGGTATGAAATACATGTTTTGTTAAATTGGGGATTAGGATTTCAAAAGCAAAGTGAAACACCTTAGTAAAAAACTAAGTATATTTAAGAAAAATGTTAGATTTGATAAATATAGGGATCTGATAATAGATTTTTAAAAAAAAATTATTTCACAAAGAAATGAATTATTTATTCATCAAAGTTTGAACTTGTTTTCTTCAATCCTTTTAAATTTTAGAAAATGGTTGGAACTATGAGAAACCATGCTAACAACCCATGTAATGGAGAATTCAGATATTTCCCAATAACATACTCAATGTTATGGGATGTGGAGTTAAATTTTCATGGTTATTCTTACATAAATGTATCTGGTTATGAAAAATAAATTGAATAATGTGTAACATCCACATTCACCTAAGAGAGAAACTAGATACCCAATGTTTTATGTGGATACAACCAGTGACGTTTAGTTGATCTTTGGATCCACTAGACACATAATAGTGGGTCAACTCAATAGAGAAGATATTTTTCATTCTTCACTGTTCTTGAGGTGGAGAAGTAACATATCATTGTCTAGCATCTAGATGATGTGTCTGAGAAAGGGAGAGATTTGATTTAGAACATGAATCCAAATGATGAAATTAAAGAGATTGAGGATGAAGGCATTAAGGTAATGTTTCTTTATAAGTATTTCCTTCGAAATATTCATAAAAATATGAAGGGTGAATTCATAGAGAAGGTGCAAATGGAAGGAGAATTTGATGTGAACTATAAAGAAATTTTTACAAACATTCAAAGGTAAGACTAAGATATTGTTATCAACGATGATAGGAAAATTTATATATTATTTAGTGGTTTAAACCCACACCTTCAAATTGGTCTTGAAATTATAGATATTGAGAGTTATGAAGAAATTGATTGGTTTGTTCTCAAAGTGGATATAAAGTATGGAGAATTGTCTCATTGTTTTAGGGATAATAAATGAATTTTGGAGTTTCAATCCAAACAATCTATTGAGAAATGTGGAAAAAAATAAACCACCAACATGTCAAAAAAATATTGGAAGAGGAATCATGGGAACTAGCTCAAAAGAACAGATAGATTCTTTAAGTGTCGGATAAAAGTCCACCAAGCTCATGAATGTAAAAATGACTTGTGGAAGTAGGAAAACGTAGTGGTGGAAATCAGAGACACTCCCATGGTCTAATGCTAGAACTATAGGGTGCAGGGGAAAATGAAACCTGTTGCACTAATCTTCATGTTCTTAAGGGTAATCAGCATCATCAACCAACAAAGCAAAAGGATTTATGGAAGTCTTATGCCATAATTTCTGAAATAGTGGATTAAGAAAATTAATTCATAAATGGTGCACATTGTATTCCCTAAAGAATGAAACAAAATTATTTGATTCTAGATCTATGCATTCATTTATTTCATGAAGGATTTCTATTTCTATTTAACTGAATCCCTGAAACTATGAAGTAGAGATATCTATAAAAACACAATGTTATACAATCATTGCAACCCTAATGTTGGACTCTTCTCTAATTATTTTATGCGGGACGATTCTTCCACCAAATATATTGATACTTCCATTGGTGGAATTCAACGATATACTAGGAATGGATTGGATGTCGTTATATAGAGAAAATGTCATCTATCAAGAAATGGACATATATTATCATATTATGAACCATCACATGATCCTATAAAAATTCAAGGAAGGTCAAAAATCTACATTTGAAAAGCCTTCAATAGTGTGGGTGTTTATTCCTTATGAAGAATCATATGTCAATCAAATAGTTGAGTCAAACGATTTTATGAAAATAAATTAAATTCTCATCGCGAGGCAATACAATGATGTATTTACTAAAGACTTACCCGAACTCCCACCAAATCATGAGGTAGAGTTATAAATAGAACTCACTCCTATAGTTAATCTTATATGAACGTGTCCATATAGGATTTAATTTATCAAATGGGATGAGGTAAAGAACAAGATGAATGAAAAAATGGACAAGGGGTTCATAATTCCTAGTACATCACCTTAAGGTGTGCTAATTCTCTTTGTCTAAAAGAAAGATGGATCAATGTGGTTGTGTATCAATAATCGAGAACCCAAAAAGACCACCATAAAGAAAATGTATCCTTTTAAAATGATAAATGACTTGTTTGATCAGAAATGAGGAGATCATTCCCTCTCAAAGGTGGATATTTATTTTGGATATCATCAATTAATGGTGAATAATGAAGATATTTTGAAGACTGTATTTTTTTTTCAAAGTATGGGAACTATGTGTTTTTGGGGATTCCCTTTGGACTTACTAATTCCCAAGCAATCATCATAGATTTGATGAATACATTATTTAGACATTACCTTTCCAAATTTATGGTAGTGATTATTAATGATATTCTCATCTAATTCAAGAGAATGTTGGAACATTAAGAACATATAAGTCTTGTTTTGGTGATATTAATGAATGAGAAGTTGAACACCATGTCTAGAAAGTGTGACTTTTGGATGTGGAAAGTCACAGTCTTTTGGCATATGATCGTAAGAGAGAGAATTTCTATGGACCCTTGAAAAAAGAGATTGAGGAATAGTCCAAACCCAATAGTTTCAGTGAAATCTATAGAGTTGATATCTTACTGGGGTACTATCAACATTTTATAATAAATTTATCACATTTTGAAAGACTTATACCTATGTTAAGAAAAAAAATGGGTAAAGAATGGCTGGATATAAGGATGTGAGAATTGACTCATGGAGTTGAAGAGAAGTATTATCACTACACATGTACTCACATTACCAAAAAATTGGATAACGTTTTGTGATATACAGTGATGCTTCAGTGAAAGTCCTAATGTGATATCCTACACCTCGTGGAAATTTTAGATCCATGAGAAATACTACTTGACAAATGATCATAGCTATCACCAATTTTTTTTATTTGAAAATATAGCATCACTACTTATATAATTATTAATGTGACATATATACAAATCAAAATATCCTAAATATATATTAACATAATTGGAGATCTACATTTTTCAAAGTATTTGGTTGGATATAATCAAAGTCTATTATTTCTCTATTCACTATAATCATAACAAGTCAAAAAAGGTATCTCATCCCTTAAATGAAATAAACGTGTTACTCTACCCATGTTGTTTGTTGATAAAGAACATATCTTGATGGATATTCAAAGGATTGATTTGTAAATCATAAAGTCAGGGAATAAATCATACATTGACCCAAATTATTTTCTAACCATCTATCCAATATGACATTAAGGAGGCACAAAGTGTTGATCCAGAGTTACAAAAAAATTGAATGCAACAATAGAAGGGAATATACAAGTGTTCCATAATAAATATGATGGTTTAATTATAGTTGGAACAAGGATTTATGTGCCTTCATCTCCTATGATAAATTATGAGCTATTAGATACTGCACATAGCTCAACATTCTCTATCCATCCCATAAGTACAAAGACGTATCACGATCGATGAGAACAATTTTTGATAGACAACATGATGTAATAAATTATAGATTATATGTCAAATTTATTCATATGTCACCAAATTAAATCCATGTAACATAATTCAAAAGAGATTATTCAACCATTTCATATACCCATGTGGAAATGGGAGAATATCAGTATCGAATTTATCTTGGGTCCCCTAAAAACATCCAAAGAAAATAATGTGATATGGTTTGTGGTGGAACGTCTCACTAAGGATTCCCACTTGATAAATATACGATAAGATCTCTCATTTGAAAAACATTCTATGATATATTTGAATGATGTGGTGAAAATACTTGAATCTCCACTCCCAATTGTCTCTGATGGTGATCTTAATATCACATATTATTTCTAGAGGAGTCTTCAACCTAATTTCTGTAATGAATTATGTTTCAATAGGAACTATCACCCCCCAAACTCATGGCCAATATGAATGGAATATTTAGATGCTCCATGATATGCTAAGAGATTTCCCTTTAGAATTAAATTGAGGATGGGATCAGAATCTCCCATTGATATGGTTCTCGTAGAACATTAATTTCCACTCATGTATTCATATAGATTCATATGAATTTCTTTTTGGAATGTTATGTTGAACTAAAACATATTGGGATGAATTTGGAGAGATAAATCTACATGGACCTAATCATGTCAAAGAGATGGAGAGAAGGTTTATTCAATCCCGTAACATATCAAAACTACTCAGAGTTGGCCAATGTGATATTATGAAAATCGTTGAAGGGACATGAAGTTTGTAATTGGAGATAAATACTTTTGTCTAATATTAACCATGGATGAGATTGATGGGGTTTGGAAATAACGTGAACATAAGCCCAAGGTACATTGGCCACTTCTATTTTCATGTTCACATAGCATTCATTTCCTATTGGAATGCTCTTTTGATGACTATCGATCATATTCATGATTTATTCCATCTATCACTAATGAGGAAGTACAAATTAGATCCTTCACATGCACAAAATTTAGAGGCAGTATATCTGGAAGATGATATCTTAAATAGGGAGAAACCAGAAAAGATTCTGGACCAAAAAAAAAATGTTTTATGAAACAAGGAAACCCATATTGTCAATGTGTTTTGGAAGAATCATATGTATGACGACGTAACTTGGGAACTAGAGGAGGTGATGAAAGAGAAGTAACCTCACCAATTTATTTTTAAAAAACTATGGAGAAATTTAAATAGTGGGAATGAATTTAACGACCCAAAAAATTTATCAGTGGCATTTCTCCCTTATTATAGAAATGTCACATATTATAAATCACATAAAATAACTTATTGACCATAATAAAAACATTATAAATGAACAGTTAATGAAATAATAATTATATCTAGATGTTTATCATCCAATACAGATTAAATAGTAACTCGAACATATGATTAGTAATATTACCCTACTGAATTGTAAACTAGCCAAATGAATAGTATCCTCACCCATGAAAGTATAAATAAAATTTATGCATTTTATAAATGTAAATATGGTATATTTATATCACAGACTATGTAATTAAATGTTTTGTAAAATATTAATTACGTGTCGTAATTTTTGTAAGTCGATAATATTTAATTACAATTTTATAATTAATTTTAAAATATAAAAGACAATATATATTGAAAAAATGTATAAATAAATTAATATTTTTATGTTTTATGATTTTAAGATAATTTTATGAGACCTTAGTTAATTTTTCATAGTGTTACAAAATCTATTATAATTTTGAAATATGTATTTTCTACAAAAATGATGATTTAAAGTAAAAATTAAATTAATCATATTTAGAAAATTGTTTTCATAAAATAGAGTTCATTTTTTATTTATAATCATTGGAAAATAGTTAGTGTAATGTGTTTGGATTTTAATGAAATAATTGAATTTTTCATGAATAGTAAAATAAGTTAATTTTTTTAAATACTAAATACATATCTTTTTTAGTTATTGATGATGTAAGGATTTATTAAGAAACTTAATCTAGAACCATAAATAATTATTTTAATATATTTGGATATAATTCTCAAACTATTCATATTCTTGGGCCAAAATATTAAATTCGGGAATATAATAATGATAAAACACCCCTCTCCCTAATATAAATATCACTCTGAACAAGATCATCTCCTCACACATCTCAAACTTGGATCATTTTCCAAATTATACTTGTAATGGAACGGACCTCTTCAGTCCATTACATTGTGAAAATGTGGTGTTAGAGGTGTTCTGGGAGGTCAAGATGACTTATCCCCAACACTTTTCCAAAATATACATTTTAGGTCAACAATTTCAAAGGTAGAATGTTGTGAACGGTAACATCAAGTTACGTCTTCTAGTATTTTTCATGTTCTAACTTCCTTTGGTTTGGGGTAGTGACTTGGGGGTGCATTTGGGCAAATCTTTAAGGAAAAATAAAGGGCAGTGGCTTTCACACGGGCTGCACATGGTTTGTCTAAACCGTGCATCCATACCGTGCATAGTTAATACTGGAGGCAGTGGCTAACGCACGGATAGAAACGGTTTGTCTAAATTGTGGAATACCCATGTAAGGTGTGTTTGACGAGGCAGTAGAGACCACACGATTAGCGCACGGTTTGTTTAACCGTGCGATCAAACCATGTGGGCACTTAAACTAGATCCTAAAATTGTGGATCTAACTCGGTTTTCCTCTAAAAGGATCGTTTAAGATCCTGAGTGGCTATAACATGGGATTACCCTCCCTTGAAGGTAGGAGGACCTCTCCCAAAGGGTTTTGGAGGCGATCTGAAGGCCTCTCTTGACGAATCGAAGCCGGATTCTTGAGATATGTGAACGTTCTTTTTTGGTTTCATAGATCTACTTAGATATACATACCCCCTTCTCTTGGTTTCATAGATCTACACCCATTATAGATACATATAAGTGTGTGGATGCCAAATATGACAAGATTTGATCTTGTTTGTGTTAGTAGGAGAGATTTAGGGAGGATCCTTGGTGAATCGGTCTGGTTTTCTTGAGCATTCTTCGACCATTGTCGATTTCATCAAAAACCATTAAGGTATGGGATTCATTGCTTCTCTTTATTTTACGTGCAATTGTAATGTTAGCCTGTTTTATCCCACTAGATGACAGTGGAATTGAATTAATTAATATTTAAACTGGATAAATAAGTTGATATCGATCGTATATTGTTGCCCATTGTTTTGCTAGATAGTGTGATATCTATGCTTGCTTTGATTAGCGATTTGTTCTTGATGAAAATTAGTAAAGAACATAAATCGAGATTGATTGATAATTGTTTAGGGAAATGATCAGGCGGCATGTGAATGAATCTGGTTCTTGCTGTAATTTGATGTTAATAAAATTGGCGTAGTAAGCATGTGAAATCATTTGTGATTGCTTACTGGTTAGGTTTCCCGATAATGGAACCAACGAATTATAAATCTGTCTATTCAAGATGGATTAAAGAATTGATTGTTTGATAATTCCTTGAAGGGTTTTGAGTTACCCTCATGATTGTTAAAGGTACAATATCCCAAGTTATGTGATGTTTGTTTTTCATTCTACTTGTGCGAAGACGTGATCTTGGATGGGTGTTGTGATATTTGGGGGCATGATGGCCTTTTGGTTGTGGCAGCAGATGACGCGTAGAGTGGTGAGATGCATCGGTTTATGCATGTGGGTGTTAGGGAGGACACTAGGGATGATGGAGTGGGATGAATGTGATTGTTGGATTCTTTCTAGTTCTTTGGTTGTTTATCTGAATTATTTTTTCCCACTGCTCAAGGTATCTTGTCTTGCTTACCCTTCATCCAAAAGATGCAAAGACGCATGGGGTATGTCACATGATTTCCATGTTTATCTTCTACATGGAGGATGGGTCTACACTCTTTTATAGGTGGCAATGACTTGACAGGTAGTAAATATACTCACATTGTAGATCCCCCTTTTTTTAGTAGCATAGAGTGCTTTTCTAGAATGCCTGGGAATATGGTAAAGTAATTCTGAAATGAATATTTGAATAAATGGTGTTAACCCATAGAGTTGGAGTTCGCTGGAACATAATGATGAGGTTATAATTTTAAAGGGACAGTAGACTTTGGGTGTGATTCTAATGAAGTCTAATGTGGAATGGTTCATGGTTAATAAATGTTTATTGAGTTTATTAATGTAAATTGGAACAGATAAAAAGGGAATGAAGTAATCTAATATTGTTTTTTAAATGGTTGTATGCTTATAGGATACATAGTCTTAGATGTGGCAGCCCAAAGTCTTAGAGACGTTAGCTGTAGTTGAGTCTAAGACTAGGTTATGCCTATAGTGTGGTTGTGAGATATAGTATATTCTATAATTTTATTGTTTCTATATGCTACTCCACCCTGTCAGTATGGGAAAATGACACCCCGGGGATTCTGAGCCCTGGGGGGTGTTTTCCCCAACATTCTGGTGGGACGATGAATGAATGACTACCCCCTTTGGCCCAACTCTCTTCTCTTGGTAGTTACTTGTGCTGGCAGGCACAATGGTTAGTTTTTCCCATATATGTGTGTAGATGGATGTAATGGATTGTGGTTATTCACACACAGATATCTGGATATAGTTTTTTATGGACTACTATAGGTGTTACGTGTATAGGCTGTGATGGCTTGAGGATCCTTACTCGGTGTATGGGATGTAATGGCTTGAGGTATAATACCCGATGTATGATACACATTATGCGAGATGTGGTGGGTCCCAGAAACTACATGGTTATATTTGGTTGTGAGTATGGTGTAGTGCTTCTCCCAGGTGTATGCGGGTAAGCCTCTGGGTTGCACGAGGTTCACGTTGTGGTTCTTTGCCCAGGTGTTTGCGGGAAAGCCTTTTTAGAGAGATATTCTCAGGATGTGCGACGTTGGGGAAAAGCAGCAAACCAGTGGGGAAGTAGTAGCGTGGTACCCGTGATATTCTTTACTATATTATATATTCTTGTATGCGTTACTTGGTGAGAGTAGCCATGGTGATGTTTGGGACTTAGTATACCAGTTTGTTGACGAGTTAGTTTCACTTGTTGTCTACTGTTCTTTAGCATGCTTTCTTTACTTTTTCACGAGAGGATTCGGGGAAGATCCTACTGAGTATACAGTTATACTGACCCTATGTATATATAAACTATTTTTCAGGTCCCTTGGAGTAGGTTGGAGATTAGGCTTCTGTTTATTAACTTGTGGTTTCAGAAGCTGTTCGGGCTTGTGGATGTTATTTTTATTTTCTTTTGGGTACATTATGTTTTCCATTCTAGTTGTCGTACTTTTTCAGGACATTTCATATGTGCACTTGGGTTTTCTTGTATACTACAGTTTTGAGTTGGAGTTGGTTGGTGTATATCTTATCTCTCTCACTCACATGTGTTCTCTTAGAGGGTAATGCCTCCCATTTGTGTGTTTATTATACACTTGGTGCTAGTCGCCAACCCGAGGCCTACTGGAGGCAGTACTTGGGGGTCATTATATCCCTTCTCATATTATCGGCCTAGAGGGGTAACACTTTGTGGGGATGGAGTCATGACATAGTTGTATCAGAGGTCTTGTTGATGGATAAGATGGATATTAGAGTTAGGCATAGGTGAGGTTGCCTGGGTTGGAAGGGAAACCAGGTCTTTCATGATTAGAAAGTGAGGTAAACACTGGATACTGGCTGAGACATTGGCATTTAGGGCCCCCTATGATCTAATATACGGACCATTAAGTTTACAATGACTACTAAACAAGGTGATAATAGTTTCAGGGTAGAGACCTAGGAAAGGACCGCGCAACATTCTTTTTTGAGCCTATGATTGAATGTGTAGACCTTAGGATAGGTTAACGTAAAATGAATAAAAGAAAATAATTAATTAATTAATGTTGAGTCTTACATATTCTAGGTTTATGAGCTCTAACAATTTTTTATTTTACAGGTATGGCTCCAGGTCAACGTCCTCATCAGGTTTGCGCAAAAGATGTCATATAGGCTGTTCCAGCAGATCACCGTGGGGTAGAGGTTGAAGACAACAACACTTAGAGGAAGACACTCCAAGAGATTTAGTGACAGAGTCTGCAGAAGTATGAGTGCTTTGTTTTTAGATTCAGTTATGGATGAATGGTTAAATGAGGTCGAGATAGGCTTCAGTTTGATCCATTCTCGGAAATAGATTTGGGTGTCCTTATTTGTGACGATGCTACGTGGAGCAGCAAGGCAGTGGTGGTTATTGTTCCTTGGGGTCGTGAGGAGTCATCGATCTCATGGGAGGAGTTCTGAGACAAGTTTAGAGTCAATTTCCTTTCTTCGACTGCGATGGCATCCAGTCGCCAAGACCTTCTTACCCTTCGACTATGGAGCTCTAATGTTCAAGAGTTCGGAATCCGTTTCAGTAACCCTTTACGATATTCTTTGGACCTGTTACCAGATGGCGAGGCCAGGGCGAGGAATTTCGAGGAGGCATTGCATCCATAGATCCAGTGTTAGGTCACCCCATTTTTTCTAAAGACATATCTCGAGGTGCTGGCGAGGGCAGCAGTTATTGGGAGGACTTTGGCCTGGACCAGATCATCATGAGAGGGTAATCATCATGATTCCTCACAAAGCAGAGTTTTTGTCTAGGGTTCCCGGTTTTCAGGGAAGAAGTGTTTTCGTTCAGCTAGGGGTAGGCCCCACCCCTTCACATATCGTTTCTCTGGAGGCAGCAACTCTCAGGCCTATGCTAAGGGATAAAGCGCTTGTTTTTCTTATGGTGGTCATGGTCATAAGCAGTAGGAGTGCCCAACCTTTCATAACAGTCATCGTGTACTAGGAACAACGCTCTAGGTTCCTAATTTGAGGCAGTTCCAGCCGAGGCAGCAGTAGTAGCAGGTTGAACCAGCATTAGATCACTAGATGGTAGATGGGCCAGGTAGAGGATAGCCCCATGACGCTACCCGTCCTTAGAGAGAAGAGTTCAGACATGGTGGCGGTCATCACCAGGGTCAGAGAGGCTGTGGAGGAGGTCGTGGTTAGCTCCATGCTCTAGCGTTGCCAGCTCCAGGCAAGCCAGATGTCTTTTGAGGTACCCTTTTCTTGTTTTCTAACTTGGTGTATGCCTTGTTTGATTTATGAGTGACAAAGTCCTTCCTATCTCCTACTCATGTCCATGCTTTGGGACATGAGGTAGAGAGGCTTCCAGTGCCCTGGGCGTTGACTATGCTAGTTGGAGGTCGAGCTGACTTGTTTGAATTATGTAGAGACTGTGAGCTAGTGTTGGGAAAACACCGCTCTTGGGGAGATTTACTATGTTTATGAATACAACCATATGATCTCATACTCAACATGGATTGGTTGTATTTGGTGAAGGCTATCGTGGATTGCTTTGGGAAGAAGGTCATTTTCCTTGGTGTGGATGAATAGTAAGTGGTGTTTGTTGGTGAGAGAGATCCTCGGATGGGTCATAGGCATGTTTCGTCCTCATCATCCATGATGGCTGAGATGATGCTGAGTTCTTCAGAGGTTCAGCAGTTGGCGTTTCTAGGGTCATGGAGGAGTACCTTGATGTCTTTCCAGAAGAGGTTGTAGCATTTCCCCCTCGATGAGAGATCAAGTTTGGGATCGATCTACAGCCATGAGCATCTCCTATCTCTATGTCTCCATATAGGATGGACCCTTCTAAGTTACGAGAGCTACGTATACATCTTGATGGTCTAATAAAAGTGTGTTTTTTCGGCCAAGTGTGTCATCGTGGGGTGCACTAGTTCTATTCGTGAAGAAAGCCTACAACAGTTTTTGGTTGTTCGTCGATTCTCATCGCTTAAACAAAGTGACAATAAAGAAACTCTATCCTCTTCCACAAATTTATGATTTATTCGATCAAATTAAGGGTGAAGTCTGGTTCTCAATGATCGACTTGTGGTCAAGCTATCATCATATGCATGTGAATGATGAGGATATCCCAAAGACTAATTTTTGTTTTCATCATGGGAATTATGAATTCATGGTAATTCCGTTTGGCGTGAAGAATGCTCCAGCTGTATTAATGGGATTGATGAATGCTGTGTTCTGTGAGTTCATGGACAATTTTTTTGTAGTTTTAATCGATGACATCCTTATGTACTCCAATTCTGAGGAGGAGCATGCAAAGAATCTACATGCCATTTTGGGAGTCCTTCGTCAGCATCAGCTATTTGGGAAGTTGTCTAAGTGTGATTTTTGGGCTCGAGAAGTCCGTTTCATGGGTCATGTTGTATCCCAACAGGGAGTAGTTTTGGATCCATCAAAGATAGAAGTAGTTGTATCTTTGGAAGCCCCCAAGATAGTGTCAGAGGTGTGAAGTTTCCTTGGTCTCGTAGGCTACTTCAGGAGGTTTGAAGCCAATTTTTCATGAGTTGCGACTCCTCTAATAGCTTTGACAAGTAAGGATCAGGCATTCAAATGGACTGATCAGTTCTATACAACATTTGAGTATTTAAAATATATGGGTCCTTTATCTTCCAGCAGAGGGAGTTCAGTTTACGTTTTTCTGAGATACTTCACATATAGGGTTAGGGTGTGTTCTCAAGCAGGAGAGGTCAGTTGTTTCTTATGGGTCTTGGTAGTTATGTCCTCATGAATGAAACTATTCCACCCATGATCTTGAGTTGGCTGTCGTGGTGTTTTCTCTGATGTTTTGGAGACATTACCTTATTGGTGAGCGCTTTGTGGTTTTCACCGATCATAAGAGTTTGAGATATGTTTTCTCCCAGCGTGACCTGAAGATATGACATTGTTAGTGGATGGATTTATTATAGTAATGGGACTTAAAAATATCGTATACACAGGGAAAATGGAATGTTGTAGCTGATGTGCTGAGCCAAAAGTCACGTAGTGAAGCTGTGTTGGAATCCGGTGATTCCTAGAGAGTAATGGAAGAAATGTAAGCATTACATCTTGATATGGTAGAAGTTAGGGGTAGAGTCTATCATTTTCAGATGATGGTATAGTCATACCTGATGTAGAATGTGGAAGAGTCCCATTTGGGAGATCTAGAGGTGGAGGTCTGGAGAGACCGATTTGTTTGTGGTGAGGCCCCTGAATGATGGTCTGAGGATGAACAACAAAAAGTGTTTATCACGGATGGATTTTTATTCCTTTTATTATGTGTGATAGGGTCCTTAGAGAGTTCCATAGTTCACCTTTAGCGGTATATCCTAGTGTGAAAAATATGTATCGAGCCTTGAGGAGTTAGTTTTGGTGGCCTGGGCTGAAGCGTGCGGTGGTGGATTTTGTGTCTCGATGTTTTTTCTGCCAGAAGGTGAAGGCTGAACATCATGTTCCTAGTGGTATTCTCCAGCCATTAAAGATACCTTAGTAGAATTGGGAGGACATATCAATGGACATTGTACTGGTTTACCTCGATATCCCAGAGGACATGATGCTATTTGGGTGGTAGTGGATTGTTTAACAAAATTGTCCCACTTTATAGCAATCAAGGAGTCATGCTTAGTGGAAGTTTTATTGAGGCAGTATCTAGAGGAGGTGGTGAGACTTCATGGAGTCCCTAGGATGATCATTTATGATCGAGTCCTCGTTTTACCTATAGAGTGTATAGAGGTCTCCAACATGCTTCGGGTTCTCAACTATGCTTCAGCACTACTTTTCATCCTCAAATGGATGGTCAGACAGAGCGAATCATCCATACTCTTGAAGACATGTTACAATCTTCTGTTCTTGATTTTGGAGGATCGTGGATGAGGAACTTACCCTTGGTGGAGTTTGAATACAATAATAGTTTTCACTCTACCATCAGTATTGCACCGTTTGAAGCCTTGTATGGATGGCCATTCCATTTTCCATTGTGCTGGACTGGGGTCAGGGAGTCAGAAATTCCCTTACCAGAACTAGTTCATAATACAAAAGAGATGTTTCAGGTGATTCGTGAGAGGATGAAGACAATGTGAGATCGTCAGAAATCATATGCTGATCAATGAAGGAGACCCTTAGAGTTTAATGTTGGGGATCATGTGTTTCTAAAGGTGACACCCTGTTGTGGGTAGTGAAGGTTTGGTTGTGGAAGTAATCTTTCTCCCCGGTTTTTTGGGCCTTTCGAGGTGTTATCTCATGTTCGGGTTGTGGTGTATCGAGTATCGCTTCCCCCACAAATGAGTCGGATACATAATTTTTTCATGTATCACAGCTCCGTCGTTATGTTCCTGACAACTCTCACATCATCGATTGGGGAGAGATCGATGTTGATGATGATTCAAAATTTTAGGAGCGACCTATGGAGATCCAATTCCGCAAGGATAAGGTGTTTCATGGGTGTTATATTCCATTAGATTGTGTCTTGTGCAGACAAAGTGGCTTGGAGGAGAGTAATTGGGAACTTGATTCACAGATACGTGCTCAGTACCCTGATTTGTTTGATGTTTTACTCTTTTCATGTATCGATGTAACTTATGCGGTTATGGAACTTTCTTGTTTATGAGATGGATCCCTTTTTTGATTTTGTGGCTTTCTCTCTTTTGGGAGGTATCTCGATGGGTGGTTGTTTAGACACTATTCCATATTCACTTTTGGTGGGTTTTGGATTCTCGAGGATGAGAATTTTTTCAGAGTTATCTGATGTAATGGCCCGGACCTCTCCAGTCCATTACATTGTGAAAATGTGTTGTTAGATGTGTTCCAGGAGGTCAAGGTTTCTTATCCCCAATGCTTTTCCAAAATATTCCTTTCTGGTGAATAGTTTCAATGGTAGACATTTGTGAACTGTAGCATCACATTACCTCTTCAGGAATTTTTGATATTCTAACTACCTTTGGTTTGGAGTAGTGACTTGAGGGTGCATTAGGAAGAATTTTTATGGATAACTAAAGGAAAGTGGCTTTCGCACGGGCTGTGCACGGTTTGTCGAAACCGTGCCGCCATACCTTCTTTAGTTAATACTGGAGGTAGTGGCCAACGCATGGTTAGTGCACAGTTTTTCTAACAGCGTGGCCTAACCGTGCAGGTAGTGTTTGACGAGGTTGTAGCGACTGCAGAGTTAGTGCCTAGTTTGTTTAACCGTGCGATTAAACTGTGCAGGCACTAAAACTAGATAATGAAATTGTGGATCTAACTCATTTTGACTCTAAAGGGTTCGTTTAAGCTTCTAAGAAGCCATAACTCGGGATTACCCTTCCTTGAAGGTTGGAGAACCTCTCCCAAGTGTTTTGGAGGCGATCAGAAGGGTTCTCTTGATGAATCGAAGCCAGATAATTGGGTTATGTGATTGTTCATGTTTGGTTTCTTATATCTACTTAGATCTACTTCCCCTCTTCTCTCGGTTTCATAGATCGACACCCGTTATGGGTAGATCAAAGTGTGTGGATGCCAAATATGATGATATTTGGTCTTGGTTGTGTTAGGAGGAGAGTTCTAGGGAGGATCCTTGGTGAATCAGTCCAGTTTTCTTGAGAGTTCTTTGACTATTGAGGTTTTCGTCAAATACCATTGAGGTAGGGGATTCATTACTTCTATTTATTTTACGTGAAATTGTATTGTTAGAATGTTTTATCACATTGGATGAAAATGGGATTGACATAATAAATATTCGAACCTGATAGATAAATTTATATCGATCGTTTTTTGTTGCCTTTGTTTTGCAAGATAGTGTGATATCTATGATTTCTTTGATTAGTTGATTGTTCTTGATGAAAATTGGTAAAGAACATAAACCAGGATTGATTGATAATCATTTGGCTAAAGATAAAGAGGCATGTGAACGAATCTCATTATTGTCGTAATTTGATGTTAATATAATTGGCGTAGTAAGCATGTTTATTCATTTGTGATAGCTTACTAGTTATGTTTCATTATGTTGGAACCAGTGAACTATAAATATGTTAATTCAAGATGGATTAAGGAAGTAATTGTTTGAAAATTCCTTGAAGGGTTCTGAGTTACCCTCTTGATTGTTAAAGGGCCAATATCCCAAGTGATGTGATGTTTTTCTTTCCTGCTGCTTGTGTTGAGATGTGATCCAAGAAGGGTGTTGTGAAATGTGGGGGCATGAATGCATTTTGGTTGTGGTTGCAGATGATTCCTAAAGTGGCGAGATGAATCGGTTTATGCATGTGGGTGTCAGAGAGGACACGAGGGATGATGGTTTGGGATGAATGTGAATGTTGGATTATTTCTGGTTATGTGGTTGTTTATCTGCTTTAATTTTCACCACTGCACAAGGCAGCTGGTCTTGCTTACCCTTCTTCCAAATGAGGCGAAGGCACACGGGGTATACTACGTGCATTCTGTGTTTAGCTTCTTTAGGGAGGATGGGTCTACGCTCTTCCTATAGGCGGAAAATACTCTACGGGTTGTACATCTACTCACCATGTCGACCCCCCTTCTATTAGTAGCATAGCATGCTTTTCTAGGATGCCTGGGAATATGGGAAAGTAATTTTGTAATTAATATTTAAATAAATGGTGTTATCCCATGGGGTTGGAGTTTGCTGGAACATAATGATGAGGTTTTAATTCTAAAGGGATAGTGGACTTTGGGTGTGATGCTAATGAAGTATAATGTCGAATGGTTCATGGTTAATTATTGTTTAATGTTTTAATTAATGTAAAGTGGAATGGATAAAAAGAGAATGAAGTAATCTAATAATGTTGTTTAAATGGTTGTATGGTTATAGGATACATAGTCTTATTAGTGGCATCCCGTAGTCCGATAGACGTTATCTGATGTTGAGTCTTTGACTAGGTTATGCCCATAGTGTGGTTGAGAGATATTGTATATTATGTAATTTTTGTGTTTCTATATGCCACTCCACCCTGTCAGTAAGGGAAATTGACACCCTCGGGATTCTGAGCCCTGGGGGGTGTTTTCCCCAACATTCTGGTGGGAGGATGAATGGCTGACAACCCCCTTCATCCCCGCTCTCTTCTCTTGGTAGTTACTTGTGCTGGCAGGCACAATGGTTATTTTTCTCCATATATGTGTGTAGAGGGCTGTAACGGCCTGTTTTTATTCACACACATATATTCTGGATATATTTTTCTATTGAAAACTATAGGTGTAATGTGTATAGGTTGTGATGGATTGAGGATCCCTACTCGGTGTATGGGTTGTAATGGATTGAGGTATAATACCTGACGTTTGATACACGTTATGCGAGCGGTGGTGGCCCCCAGAAACTACATGGTTACTTTTGGATGTGAAGATGGTGTAGTACTTTGGCCACGTGTCTGCGAACAAGCATTTTTGTTGTACGAGGTCCACATTGTGGTGCTTCGCCTAGGTGTCTGCGGGAAATCGTTTTTGGGGAGATATTATTAGGATGTTCGACGTTGGGAAAAAGCGGCAAACCAGTGGGGAAGTAGTAGCGGGTACCCTTGATATTCATTACTATATTCTATATTCTTGTATGAATTACTTGTTGAGAGTGGCCATGGTGAGGTTGGGAACATAGTCTATCAGTTTAGGTGACGAGTGAGTTTCACTTTTTGTTCACTGTGACTTAGCATGCTTTCTTTACTTTTGCACGAGAGGCTTCGGGAAGGATCCTAATAATTATAATGTTATAATCACCCTATGTATATATAAACTATTTTTCAGGTCACTTGGAGAAGGTTGTAGATCGGGCTGGTGTTTACTAGGTTGTGGTTGCACGAGCTGTTCGGGCTTGTGGATGCTGTTTTTATTTTCTTTTGGGTACTTGCAATTTTTTCCTTCTAGTTGTAGTACTTTATCATGACATTTCATTTTTGCACTTGGGTTTTCTTATATATTACAGTTCTAGGTTGGAGTTGGTTGGTTTCTATATTATCTCTATTTTCCGCATGTGTTCTCTTAGAGGGTAATGCCTCCCATTTGTGTGTTCATTATATCCTCAGTGCTAGTATCCATCTCGGGGCCTACTGGAGGCAGAACTCAGAGGTCATTATCAACCTTCACACATTGCCAGCCCAGGAGGGGTACACATTGTGGGGAGGGGGACATGACACTACCCAAACTTCTCTCTAAGACCTTCTACCACATCTAGGTTTTCATGGTCTGAAAAAAATTCCAAACCCTTTCCTTGAGGATGTTCTTAAGGAGGATAAATCCCAGAGGTGAAATCCTCTTCTTTTTTCTTTTAGTTCATTTTCAATTTGATTTCTATTCTTCTCTTCTACTCGCCATATATTGTCCAAATGGAATGATAACTGAAGTATATTTTATATACAATAATTATATAATGTTAATTGAATATCCATTATTAAAGTCCTCCCTATCTCTCTATTATTATAAAAATAAGAATGTCTCCTATGATGTGAAAATTTACTAACATTACGGAAGATGCACTTTCATTTTTCTTTAATACCATCAAGGATATTAGTAAAACCATTATACTTGTTTTAAAATATTATAAAATTTATTTCAAAACCCTATTTATGTATTATAACTAGCTTATAATAATAATATGAAATGATAAAATAAAATGAGTTCATTATGATCGAAAAAACCAAAATTAACTAAAGCGATCGTCAATAACATGTATCTAATGATACAACCCCATAAAATATAAAAAAATTCACTATAATGTCAGTTAAATTTATTTAATATCATTACTAACATATAATAATAATAATTCTGGATACTTGTACTCATTTTACATGAACATCCATTCATGTATAAAAGTCACCCGATCATTAAAACCAGGAAAATAAATGCTCCCGAACGATGAAATTAAACACTATAACTCCTCACATATCAGATAAATGAACTCAATATTACTATAATTTATCCAAATGTGGTATAAAAAATTATTTATTTTTTTATTAATTAATAATATCAGATTATAAAAGATATTAAAGTGAAAAAAGATGTTGGACTCAAGGTTAGGGGAAATCTCGAACCGAACTCTCTTTAATTGGAATTTTCCCATTTCACCCTCTTTAGTATGGATATTCCTGAAATATAATTTCATAATAATTATCTTCCCTTTTTTGGATATAATTTATTTTCTACTTGAGTTTATTATGAACACAATGTTTTATAAAATAACTCTTATTTAAAACAAACATACCTTTTACTTCGTTTGCTTATTTCTTCATCACTCAAGTTTGATGATTATTATTTAAAGTATATTATTACTTATTTTATTTGGGAAATAATTTTTTATGAATGTATTATTTATTATATGAGTCTCATTCCATTCCATGTGTTATATTACACCCATGATTGATATATGTTCTCTGTGGAATTCCTGATAATGTAATTGTCATTATGATATATGTGTACTCATAATTATATAGAATAATTAAAATATTTTAATGTGTTGGGTACACCTAGAATTATAAAAAACACCAATTCATTGGGTAATTTGAAGTATCTCATTATAAAATTGAAATATGCATGAACATTATGAAATCATTGTTCACAACTTTATATGGTAGTTGACCACTATGGCATGATGTTTCAGTTTTATGAATTTCCACATTCCAAGACTTTTCATTATATTTCCACTCATGATTGTGGTCCTATTCGTATTTTTTTATGATATAGATTATGATCAACCCAGGTAATCTTGTTTCATTTTAACATATATCTTTATACTAGGATTTTATCTCACCCTTTTTTGATGTATATCCTCTGGTGATTACTTGTTCTATGGACAATTTATGGGAAAATAAAGACATAGAGAATAATGAATTAATCACTATGATTCATTATATAAAATCAATGTATGGTATGAGTTTTAACAAGATACTAAACCATTGGATCCTACACATGTAATTTTGTTAGGTTGTTTATCATTAAAATGTTGTAATATTGGTGTATGAAAAAGAAAGGTCATTATATGAAATACCCAATTTTTTCACTAAAAATAAATATTTATTTTCTCGATGTTAAACATTCATCAGTAACCAATATATGGGTATTTCAAAATAAATTACACATTTTTATGTCATCCTCAATCAATATCTCTGAAATTTTAATTAAAAAATACAATAAAATTCCAAAATATTCCGAAAATATGAAGTGGGGCTATGATACTTCCATAGAGTAGAAATGTTAAAACAGCATTAATTATAATATAAAAGAATCCATAAAATCAATATCTATAGAATATGTAAAAATCCTATTAAATTACATATATTATAGTGTGGGATCTATGTTTTTAGTAGTGTTTTGACACCAATGAATATTAAATTGAATGGGTTGGGACGCATAAGTCTTATTTTAGGGTGAATTCTCTATACCCAAAATTCTAACCTTTTTAAAAGGAATTACTGTCAATGTTGTGGTGTCTATTCTATATCATGATCTCCTCTCAACTTCTCTATATTATCAAGATATACGTGTCTTGAGACATTATTCTTATTATTTATAAAATTCCATCCTCACATATGAAAGATGTTTATATATATATCTAATATATTAATCAATAGAATGCATTGCAGTGTAGGGTGGTAATAACAATGTAGTATCTCTTTAGTTCCTGTATATTAATTATTCATGGATTTTTATTATTCTTCAATATACTAATTATGACACAGTTATTCACATAACTCCACAAACGTTCAATAAAGATACACCATTTTATTTTTATTCTAGTGAATTATTCCATAATTTCTTATGTTGTTCCATGTATTATTTAGGTCTCTTAGCTTAAAAAAATATTACCATGATAATTATACATTAATTATTCATATAGTATAGTGATTTTATTACATTTTCTATAAACATCATCCAAATATAAAACATTCATAAAAAAGATATGTCAAAACAAAAATGGAAACCACAATTTTAAATAGGTTTTATAATATATAATAACTAATTAATTACATAGATTATATATATATATATTAGAGTTATAATTTTTTGATGAGTATCCTTGAATGATGTTATTGATGAGACTTTTTTTGTCACTAATATTATATTTTCAAAAAAACATACATACAAAAAATACATGGTAATCTAATTTGAAAATGAAGTGGACAAGTGGATAAATTTTTTATGTATTATTATATTAATGATATGCAAACATTTATGCTCAAATATTTGTATTAAATTTATTTTACTTCTTAATTATGCACTTTATTTCCATTTATTAGAATACTATGATAAATATGAGTTTACTTCCACTTGTGAACAGATTCATACATTTTTAAAAGTGTGTTTCATTTGGTGACTCCTCAAGAAGTAATAATAAGAATATGTTTTGGTTATAAGTAGGTTCATTTGTGTTATAGGTAAAATATAATTTTATCCAATTCATATATTCGCGTCAAATATGATGGAAAATAATGTGTTAGTGATATGGTGCTCAAATGTTTTTTAGTAACCAAAAATAAAAAACTAGTTGATGTTCTTTTCCATCAAAAATACTAAAAGGTGACGGAGGGTGTTTTATGGTGAAAATATTTATTGTTGGGGATTTTAGAATACCATTATTGTGTGTAATGTTTTTCCCACAATATATTAAATATGAAATAATACAATGTAAGATGTTGTGTGAATTTTTATTAGGAAAAACATGATATAGACGATAATGGTGTGCTATATCTTGTACTCATATTAATAAATGAGTGAAAGAACCATGGGAATTTAGTTTTATCCTTCATAATTTCAATCATTGGGATCTTTAATAGTAGGACGTTTTTTTAGTGAGCTTGTACATTGAGTCATTGAGTGTCCAACTACTCTAGAAGTCCAGTATAAAGACCCCAGAATTATGATCATGAAGGCTCCAATAAGTCACACAATGCGTCTTTTGTAGTAGTAGATGTATATAACATAGCTGGAAGGAAACATTATCAAATTAATGTGATGAATTTTCATAATGTTAGGGTTTACTTTTTATGAACCATTCGTATAAACACTGTAAGGATTTATATATTTGTATATTCATTTACCTCAATATTTAAGGTGTTTTTAGTGTGAATATTTACTTATTAATGTTTGGAGAGGTAAAATCAATCTATTAGATGTGTAATAGGTATTTTAAGTATTTAACCAAATTCATTATTGATACAATCAGTAAATGATGGATAATTTATTCTAAATTGATATTTTATGGAATAAAACAATCATTTTTTTGATGAGATTAATAAATATTATCTTTCTTTTTATATATTACAATGTTATATTATATGGAATGAAAAATATTCATGAAAAAATATCATTACTGTTTTCAAAAAAAAATTATATTTTGTTTTTCTTTATATAAATATCTAAATAGATAAAAAAAATTATAAATTTGAAAAAAAAAGCTAATTTAATTACATAATAGAGGTGGAAAAAACCACCATATAAGAAAAATATATTATTTTATGGTGGATCATATATGGAATATACAAAAAAAGTAAATATATTCCATGAATTAAAAAATGCACTATTATAGTATAGAGTGACAAATGAACAAGGATAATATAATGAAAATAAGAATAAAAAAAGATTAGAGCGTCATAAAAAAATAAATTCTAAATGAGATATCATTGAAAGACGTCACCACTATAAGACCTTAAATATACTATGATCTATTTTATGTTCTTCAATACCTAAATAATTAATATTGCACTATAAAAATAATAAAATTTTGATAAAATACATTTTTTCAATCACTGATCTACACATAGAATATTCACATTATATATTCAATGAAAGGAATATAAGAATGCATCCATCATCATAATACAATTTTATTTTTAAAAATTATGACTAATGGAAAATCTAAGCCATAAATGGTAGAATAATGGAAAACAAATGGGGAATCCTCAACATCTATAATGATAAAAAAATTGTTTCCTTAATTTAAATTAGTTTCAATTCCCTGGTAGTTCTATTCCATAGTGTCTGTGTGTTCCTAACTATATATAATATCCCATTAATGGATTGGTTTAGTATAATATAATGTGGTAGGGGTTAAAATATAAATAAAATAATGAAAGAAAAAATATGAATTTTCTAAAATTAACCAATGCATTATTTAACTTCCATTAAACTTATTTGTATCTATTTTAATGATATAAATCATTATATTTTGGGTTTTATAGTGATTATATTTACTTCATTAATACCTTATGTATTTAATTTTACATATATTAAAATATAATATGGAATCCTTACACTATATTAAATATATCTATCTTACAATACATGATCAAATAAGACCTAGGAATATAAAATTATATAATTCATTATCTAAAATTGAAGAAAATATGGAGATTGGATTATTTATTTTTGTATATTTTATATATAATAAATCATTATGTTATATGACATTATATCTAGTAAATAATCAGAAGCTTCATATTATCCATTACATATTTATTAGTGTTTATGCTTATGATACTAATGTTTCTCAGAATATAGGAGCACTCCAGGTATAAAATAAATATATAATATAAAATAGAGGATGTATGGATTTTTTTTATCTCAATCCTAATCGAACTTTTCTTATTCCCCACCCATATAAAAATTATCATTTATTTTCTTTATATAATTCTAATTGGTATGTATTTTATTTTACATTATATTATATATCTTCATGTGATCGTGAAAAGGATCAGAGGATAATCCTATGGCTTCAAGAAAAATTGATCATAATTTCTCCTTGTGTATAAATTATGTAAATTATAAATGTTCAAAAACACATAGAAATTATTTCAAGAATAGAAGTAATGGAATAAATTATAAAATAATATATTTTCTTTTATTCACATTGATTACATATTATATTAATATAGTATAACTATTTATTACGTCATAATTTTCCCTGTTGTAAACAATTTATAATATGGATATATAATTTAATAATTTATTTTTTCAAGAAAAAACATTACTAAATAAGCATTTTATTTCACAACCTCTAAACTTTTCATATTAGATTAAAAATATGTGGTTATATATTGATCCATAATATTTATTATATATATATATATATTGATGTTATTTTTTTCTCTAATAAAAAAAGATTCAATATCCATTAAATGAATCCTTTATACTAATGGATGTATTAATTTTCATCAAGTGCCTCAAAATTAAATTATATTCATTATATAGTTTTTTATTTCAAATTTATTTTTCTATTAAATAGTTTTTCAAATTATTTTAAAATATTCAAAAATATTTGATATATAATATTTTTAAAGTAGATATATTTTTGGGATTCATTTCAGAGAAATAAATTTTTTTACAATCGATTTTATTATTTTATGATCTAATAATATTTATATAAGAGAGATATATTATATTAATCCTTGTGAAATTACATGTTTTAATTTTTATACTTATATTTTCATGTTTTCAACTATCATTATGAATATAGATTCCCAAAAAATTATATCATAACATTAGAATACTAGTGACACCTAGAACATATTTAATATTACATTTACTATGTATATAAAAACGAGAAATATTAAATCCAATAATAAGTTATTTTAAAATAGATTATTAAAGATAAGTCTGATCATACATTTTCAAATTAAACTTTGGAATATTCATCAGTGTATGATTAATAAAGGAAAATCATTATGGAAATTATCTTGTTTACCATTGATTATATGAAAATTAAAATTATAAATTTACAAATAATAATTTTTCATGTATACAACCTTTTTGAATATTAGTAAAAAATAATTGATATGAATTTCATATATTTTTTATTTAAGAAATCATAGTGAAATTTTAATCCTCTAAAATTTAATGACAAGCACCGTATATTAAAAAGGAGTACATGATCACAATAAATAACATATTTTTCAAGATTAATAATTCATATGAGATTAATAAACTATATTCTCATATTTTAAATAATAATAATAATATATCATTTTCCAACACTCAAAATATCAATATCCATATACATGGTTATGTGAAATTTTTTGAAATATTTAATTACTTAAGTCTCATGATAATTATTATATTAGAGTTAATATCTTCATAATGTTGGAATACGTTTTTATATCTAAGATTAAAATATACATATCAGAATATTCATCATATAATAGAAAAAAGAACTAAACACCCTCTACTAAATAATCAAAATTAAATTTAAAAGACTATATCACGAAGATAAAAATATAATATATATATAGGATAAAAAAATTATTAATACTCATTAGATAGATAAATTCAGGATATATAATACATATCTAAAATTTTGATATTAAATTATATAATCCAGGAAAAAAGGTTGGAAATTATGTTGAAATTCGATTCTGTAGAAAAATATCATAGGACGACAATAACAATGTGCAATATGGTGGGTTAAAGAAAATTGAGTATTAAAAAGGAATTATGTTATATGGATCCTAGAAATATATATATATATATATATATATATATATAATCAGGTTCTCTATTAATCAATAGTATTTATCATACAGAGAGAAAGTCAACATTCAAGATTATGAACAACAAACAATCATCCGCATTCAAATGATTGAAATTTTGTAATATTCTAATGTAATTTTGATTTTCATATCATGAAACTATTTTAAATGATTTAACATGGTGTTTTTAATTTTTTATTACTTCTTAGACATACAATTATATATATATATCATGTTATCTAACGAATACACCTATTTTTTTTATATTCTCTATTACATTTATAGAATTTTAGTTTATAAATTACTTATCATATTTATTTTATTTTATTCATGTTTACCTTATCTTATGGTGATTTTTTAGAATTCATTTTATGTTCATCACACCAAAAACTTCTTTCAGGTACTTAAATACATTTTTTGATCATATTTTTTGGATATTTGCATAATTTTCAATAGGATAACATTGGGTGTTTTGAGGTTTATAGATTGGTTCATCATTTGTACATGATCATTGAAAATCATTTGTGTTTTCTTGAGAAGCCATATTTCCTATGTTAAATACCAAGAGGAGTGTGTATAGTTACACACATGGTTTTTCCTAAATGATATGGCCATCCCTTCCTAAAATGTGACCTTGGTAAGGTTTATTATTCATAGCTTGTGAACTGTTTTTAAAATCATACGAATAAAAATTTAATCTTTTCTACTATACAATAAATAAGATTAGGTTTTTTAGGGTGTAATAAACTATGTGGCTAATCATTATGGCAGTGAATAATTAATCTAGTTTTTTTGGAGACCAAAAACTAATCTATATTTAATCATTATTCTTCTAGTGGAATAATATCATGAACATAGAGTCTATTTTTCTATATTTGGAGATTCCTTCACTCTTGTTGATAATTTTAAATATATATTTTTATTTATTATTTATTATTATGAATATATATTACTATTATTATTTTCTTTTTTCTTTTTCTATATCATCCTTTCTATCATTTAATGACACATTAAGTAAAGGATGTTGATACTGGATATATGGTTTTCAACATGATTTAGTTAGTTTTATATTAGATCCATTATTGTGTTCATTTTTATTTTCATGAATTTATTTATGAATTGTGTTTCTAGTTTTCTCCCAAATTTTTTTCTCCTACATTATCTCTATGATTTAAAAATCTATGTTGGGGATTTTTAATACCATGATTGAGGTAGGTTCTTCTATAATTCAATTCCTATAAATTGAAACCATTTTTTTAAATTTATATCTATTCTTGAATTTATTTCCAAATATTGATTTGGGATTCTTGATAATTATTTATCAAATGGATTCACATGATTCAAAAACTCTTGGACTATTGATTCATAAATAATATACTAATTCCCAAAAAAATTAAAATTAGAATAATTTATTTTATGGATGTTTTATAAGATGATTCCTGAGAAATGAATCTAGAAATGATTTAATAATGATAAATAAAGTAAAACTTTTTATGGTCATCGATATTAATGAAAAACATTTGATGTTGGTTTTGGAATTGTAATTACATGATTAAAAATGTTATTTTGTCCCAATTCAATGAAAATAGATAGAAGTGATTTTGGATGAACTATTTACAACATTATTGATCTTGTTTAAGAACCTGAGAGCTTGGGTTGATAGGTGGGTAGTTCTGGAGAAGAACATTAAGAATGTATTAGCTATAACTAATTTTATATTGATGATTAAAATAATATAAAATGTAAATATATTAGGGTTTTAAATTAATACAGTAAAATTTTATACACCATAGGCCTGAGATATATGAATTTGTGAATATTTGGATCTATATTTCAATGATATGTGTACGGATCCTTTATCCTTAAATAAAAAAATTATGATTATAAAAAACCATGGATATTGATTGAACATCATTTGTATATTATACTTTTTATGAAATGATTCATTCATTCGTATTTGATTAATATTACTATTTATGCTTATTTTGAGGGAAATACATTTATATACCTACATATTACATTCTAAATAAATGATATAAAAATCATGATATATTATGTATTATGGAAATATTATTATTCCACATGTAATTTAAAATCCAACATATTTAGATTATTTTATTTTTTCTTATTGTGGAATTCCTTTAAGGTTCAAACTATGTAATTGTTTCTAAAACCACATTTTTAACATTGGTTGATTATAAACATTTTTTATTGGAATTTCAGAAATGGAAATCACCACTCTGAGGTTTTCAGTTTTTGTATTGGGTGGGCCTTTAGAGTTAGGGGTGACATGTGAAGTATGTGAACTACCTATTATACTGTGAACCCAAAAAATCACAAAAAAAAATCATCTTATCTAAATGTACATTACATAAAATTATGATCCATGTATGAACAATAAATATTTTTTAAAATTATGGATACATGAAAAAAATAGTTTTCTACATCATCTCCCACACAGTTATTCATTATTATTACCTTTCATATACAAATTATTATTAAAACCATTAATAATATCATTGTGAATTTGTAACATAATAATGGGTAAGATTTGACGAACAATATAGTTATACAAGATAGATATTAATCATTTATCAAAAGTGAATAGAAATTATGTTTGATGGTATAATAACACCTGATTAATATTAGAAAGTGATACCCAAAATTTATTATTTATTTAAAATGAATCTTGGGATAGTTATTTATCAATAAATATACATAAAATATATGTTCCCAAGAATATAAATACATTTTCATGATCCTTGAGAATTTTTTTATTCATAATAAATATGATTTCGGAATCCACAGAGGTTTTAAAATCACTTAATTATTAAGGTTTCTTTAATATAGATTTAATTGAAGATAAGGTAACTTAATTGATATGCCTACATTGTAATTTACAACATTCTATCCAGAATAAATTCTAACAATTTAAATATATATTCTCATATAATTTTATTAACATAATAATCTCTTAGGTATTTAATTATATCATTGTCTCTTAATAGATTATTTACTCTATCATCACATTAATGTTTATCATATTCTTAATTATTTACCAATTTATTAGAGGTTTATAATAGAGTTATCTATCCATAGTTAATAACATGACCACCGATTTGTGGTTTATATTAGAACCACCTGTGGGATTATTATTGTCCATTCATATTTATTTCATATGATTATGAAGACATTTACAATTACATTAATTATCAACCCATTGATGGAAAATGGATTTCATAAACATTAAATAATCCTATAAATTAAATTTCTAGAGATATAATTAATATTGGTACATTATATCAAATCCCTAAAAAGTTATAAGAAACATTAATGGGTGTTGTTTTTAGAAAAAAATAACATATTGAAATATCTTATCTAAAAATAAAAAATTTCAGTAAGATTAATGAATCCATTTTATTTTCAAGGAAGACAAAGAATAATATATATAAATCTCCAAGGAAAATATTATTATTGATGTTGGGGAAATTAATTCATTTCATTTATGTAAAAACAAGAACATTGTTCACATTTTCATTAAAAATTCAAAAATACCTCATCTTAAAAATAAAAAAAAATTATTCCATTGAAAACTTATTTTTAAAAATGTGCCATAAAAATGATTATAAGAAATATTTAGAAGATTTAAAACACCTTAGTTAAATATTTTATAATAAAATATGGATATAAATGAAAATATTTCTAATAGAAGGGAAAAATAAATCTAATTTCCCATTAAAATAGCACTTCGGTCATTTCAGTACTAAAAAGGTGAAATAAGAAGGGAAACATGTAATATATATAAATTAACATTGTATAAAGAAATACATTTTATTTGGGATAGATATATAATATAATTTAATTATTGGATTATTTAGGCATATGCAATCCTGGTAAAAATGATATTATAATATAATAACTTTTGGATTTGTTATATTTTTATTCACGAACCCTATGAAATAATTAACTACATATGAAATATAAAAAACAAATAGAAATTTTATATTAATGATAAAATGTATCAATTTTGTAGTATAATAACCTCATAATCTTAAATAGGTATATCACATTTCACATGTCTCAATGTAACAAAATCTAGATGAAGAAACCTTAAGACATCAATTATTTTTCTATAAAAAGTCAGTATAATTTTGAAAATAAAATGGTTATATAAAAATATACAATAGATTCATGTATTATGAAAAAAGTTAATTAATTTTCATTATATACTCCATAAAAATATAAAACGGTTTCATAAAATTGAAACATGTCTCAATGAAGTGATATTTAGATGATGCTCTTACAGTATTTTTATTATTCCAAATAAAGGCCATGTGATAAAATATCATGTTATGAATCATATAAGCCCAATAATTCCATCAATATTTAAATATAAATTAATTATGTATTAATTATAACATATAAAATAAATGAAAATTCAAAATATAAATCATCTCTAATGAATTTAAAAATGATACAAAAAACACATAACATATATCTTACATTCATAAGCACTCTAACCTCCCGTATAATTAATTTTTATTTATTATAATTAATTAAAAAAATAAAATACATACATATATTATCATATTCAATACAATAATATCATTCGAACACCTTTTAATAAACAATTTCCTATTAAAGTTTTCTTTTTTAGGTGTTAATATCCTTGTGTTTCATATAACTTTTAGTTAAGTAGTTATAGTCCTTTCACTTTTATCATGGTTCATAAACCTATATAGTATTAATCATGGAATATTTATATTATATATTCATTATATACATATTTTCTACATTTATATTATTTACTGATGAAAAATGAATTTCATCACATCGTTTGTATGGTAATCTATTCATACAAACATGTGATGTTTCATTATTAAATGGTTTGAATTAATGAATGAAAAATGATAATTCAATTTTAAGGAGTAATTAATATATCATAAATATCATTTAATTTCATTAAAATATAATTTCTTTACTTTCCATGTAAAATATACATAATTAAAAAACCATGTCACTTAATGGGGGTGGTAATACACATGTACAGACAACCGATGTTCTTTACTACCTATTAGATCTTATGGAAAGAAGGTAAAAAATATATTTTAATTTAAAAAATAATAATTGTGTTATAGAAATATTATTTTAAAATTAAATACCTTATTATAACCATCCATCATATATCATGAAAAAAAATGAAATGCATCACTACTTGGATGCATTAATCCACGCATAAGCTCATGTAATAATTGTATATCCAATTTAATATAGATGTGGTGGTAAAGGGTTGTAACATCATCATAATAACATATCTATATTAATGATACAATAAGAATAATTTATTTAAATAAATAAATATTTTATATATTAATGAAAAATAAATAATATTGAACAGGCATGGATACGATTTATACATCTTTTTTTAGATACACTATTTAGAGTAAACATGATGAACTAAAGGATTAGTATTAGGAGGATACCTAAAGAACCTTGATTAAGGGAATTATTCAAGGAATGTTTTTAGGAGGTATTAGATGATATTTAAAGATAAAATGGAGATAATTAGTGACGTGTATAGTCCCCATTTTATAATTGAGGGAGGGACACAACTAGATTATCAAAAATGATTTCAAATTAATAAGGTATATTTTTAAGGGAATGTGGCTCTAAATGGAAAAACATTGATTTTCAGAAAATATATGGATTATGTGTTACTGAAACAATATTAATTATATATGTATTAGTGGAAATCATACCATTATATAATCTTCTAAGCCCCGACAAATCTATTTTTACAACAACCATGTACCAATATTTTACTACTATTACTATTTATAATGATAGAAAATAAAGATACACTATTAATTTATATTAATTACATTGATTAAAAGTATGAAATAAATTTTACTTGATAAAAGATTCATATTTTTTATAATTAATATTTAATTTGGAGGGAAAATCTCAATGCCATCAACTTTTCGAAAAAAAAATCAATTTTTTATCATTAGACATAATTTACATCCATTACATTCCCTGTAAATAATAAAAAAAATTAAAATATTAAACATATAAATAAATAATTCATAATATTTTCATTACATTAATTAATAAATATATATTATAAATAAATTTATTAATATGAAAACACAATGTACGCATAAAATCATTTTTTTGGAATTTTTTATAGAAACAAATTTCTATAAAAATTAATATAAATTAATGATTCCTAATAAGTATATTATATTAGTTAAAATCAATGGTTAATTATGTTAAATAATTAATAAATTTAAAAATTAATGGTTTCATTACTTGAAATTGAATTATATTTTTTTACAGAAATCTGTATTTTAAACTCATTGTTGAAAAATTAATCATTTTAGAAAAACAATAAAAATTAACCCCAATATAATATTGAAATCATGAATTCAAAATTTATATTGATATATATATATATATATATATTATAAATAATTTAAAAATTAATTATACTTATTTAATTAAAAAATGAGATAAAACTTATTTTGGGGAAAACATATTTTTGAAGCATAAAATGATATTATTGAAATTGACTGTTTATTTATAATTCATTAATCAACATTTGATACTCATTTAGAAAATATATAAAAATATATCACAATTTGTTTATTTCTATTAATACAAACCGATTTAATAAATATCTTATATTGGATTATTATAATGAGTTTCATAATGACTCTGGCTTTCATATAAGGTAAACTTATGAGCATATAAAATTAATTTACTGAAAAACAATATTTTAAAATATTGTAGAGTAACATGTAATGAGGAGACCCTGGTGATTTTTGTGACATTTATTTGGTAATTTATTTTATTGATATGACATTTGGGATATGTAATTGTGTAACTTGGGGTACGTATTATTGATGACAATTGTAATACTTACAAATTATTTTTTTCTTATCCTCCAAATTCGTTTAACATTGGTAATTAATATAGAAAATCATTCATCATTATATGATTATAATTCCCATGAACTTTTCTAAAGCCAGTATAGATTAGGAACTCCCAATAGGTTATTCCATTAGTGATTATTGTTCTATTTTAGTTGGTTATTCATATATGTTCTATTAAAAGTTTTATATTATGGTGGTTGTTTCACTTCCCAGATGCTGGTATGTTCTGGTAGATATAATATATGATTTTTCATAACATAATAAGGCTATTTTGAGTGATTTGTTGTTCATATCATAATTTATTGATCCTTATATAACTACCGGATTTTGAGAAAATTATTTTCGGGGAATAAATAAATATTATTTTAGACATTTCCAAAATATAGATATGGTATTTTTATTCCCCTGATCAATTTTTATTGATATATTTGATGTTCATTTGTCTCTTGAATGATGTTTCCATGTCATATTTGGATATTTTTTGTACAATTAGATCAAAATAAAATCCAAACATACATTATGATGGATATTATAATGAACCATACATAGGAGACTGCCCATTTGGCTAAAACCAGGTAGATGTAGTTGTGTAATAATTATATGCTAACAGAAATGGAGACACACCTATTACCATTCATGAATGATAGGTGAAATAAAATGTATGATAATAGAGATCTGGCGTTGGGGTATTTTCCATATTAAACAAAATAATACAAAGGAAAAAATGATCCAAATAAATTATTCTATTGGTTGTGTAAGATAGATTTACTATTTGAGTACATCGAGACATTAAATTCCATTATAGTAAATGTTCTATCATTAAGCTTGATTGTCCTAGCATGTGGTGGTGGGATTTAATTATTTTATAATACAATAGTGAGGGTATATAGTGGAAGGACATTAATACACACCAACTACAATGTCATATAAAGACCCACTGACATTTTTCCAATGATTAAATTTTGGTCACCTGAAAAGTACATTCAAAAACGCACACAAAAATTGTAGCCCATATGGATGTTCCATCCCAATACATGGTTTTTTACATATATTTACATTACCACTTCATTTACATGATCATCAGTTCCAAGATGAACTAAATCATAATAAAATGATTCATGAATAATGGATTTGATTAAAGGGAATAATAATAATGATACTTATCATAGTAGATGAGTCTCCTTTTAGAACGAATATGGGACTTATAATGTTGATATAAAAAATAATCATACATCATTTGTAGTGGATATATAATTTCATACTAGTTCCTCTCAATATGATATATTATCCAGCACTGTGGAATTATTGAATCTTCATATGGGGGTTTGCTTCAAATTGTAATTGAATAAAATTTGTTCTTCATTCCTCCTTGAAACCATGTTTATCTTCGTCCATATGATACTGCCTAACGTAGAGGGCGCGGGCCTAATGAACACGGCCCAATGACCCTCCATTGATCCTTGTTTTATTTCGATGGAGACGGTGACAGAAGAGGTGGCGGCGACCGAAGAGGACCGTGCCATCGGGTGCCACGAGAAGAGGGAAAGATTGTGACCCCCGACGGCGGGCTGCTGGGTTGACGAAGAACCGGCTGGCTAATGTCGGCTAGACCCAAGACTCTGCGACACCAAAAGAGGTGTCGCGCTGCGGGGGTCCATGGCCCGCACTCTGTGGGCCGCATGGGCGGGTGAAACGGTCGGCATGTTGGCTGGCCGGGATAGAGGAGGCAGCAGTGCTACCTGGCGCCGCATGTGGTGGACAGCTGCCCCGCCAAGCGGGCCGCTAATGCTAGAGAATTCGTCCTGCTTCGGTCAGCCAGGCAGGAGGGCAGCGCGGCTCGGCGCCGCCGGTTCAGAAAGTCCCCCCCCCCCCCCCCCCCCGCATCGCTCGGCCAGCCAGGCCACGACGTGCCTCACCAGGCAGGGCCGGGCCGCGCCCCATAGGGTTGGGCTGCACGATTTACCTTGCGAGTCTGACAACAACTGGGTCAGACCTGCCAAAACGTGGTCGACCCGACCCGCCGGTCCACTGGGATTAACGGGCCGGGCCCATTACGCTTAAATGCGAATAACTTCAGGACCGTGCGTCTGATCGACGTGTCATCTATGGAAATTGGATTATCACGACTATGTGGTCCTTTTGTGATACTCTTACTGAGTTTTGGACTACTTTGAAAAAATGGCCAGGTTGGTTGGAACCCGAAACCAACCAGGCCCTCGAAGCGGAAACACTTATAACTTAAGGATCGGACGTCCGATTGACGTTTCGTCAACTATGTCAGATTGATTTTGATGAGACAGTTCTTTTGAATACTCCAATAGATTTTTGGACGTAGTTGGAGTATGGTTGGGTTAGTTTTAGCTTAAAAATCAACCGGGCCCCTGGAATAGAAAATCTAATAACTCACAGACCGGGCGTCAGATTGACGCGTTGTCTATTGTGTTGAGACCCCTATGAAGTGGAAGAATTTGAGATACTTTTACGTGGTACTTCATGAAACATGGAGTATCAACCAGTAGCTCTTGGAGTGGATCCTCCCAGAGATGAGCATACAGAGTATGGAGACCTAGTAGCTGGCTGAGACCTGATGACTGCTTGTTCGATTCGTCACGGAGTGACTTGACTTGCCCAGTGAGGATCACTATTGTGTGAGGTTGCATACCCATGGCGGAGGAGCACTACTATGTGAGGCGTCAGACCTGCGGTGCTCGACAGAATGAGTACATATGTAGGCTATCATGGGAGCACTACTATGTGAGGCGGCAGACCCATGGCTGGGAGCGCTACTGTGTGAGGCGCCAGAACCGTGGTACTCAACAGGAGGAGTACCTCAGCAGTCTATGGTAAATTAGAAGCAAATCAGAGATGCAAAAAGACTACTTTTCAAGATAGAGTAGGAGTTCTCTAGTAGCCGTGGTTTTGAAATCTTGAATAAAATCTTAGTTTGAGCTGAGTCAATAACCTTTGTGTTTTCCACATGATTGAGATGGGTTATTTGATAACTTATGTATATGTATGGGCATATACCTAAGTAATGGTTATCTGTTGAAATAATACTTTGTGGTTTATCCTTTTTGGATTTTGTGAGACCTTGAGGGTCTCGGGGTCCTGGATGAGTATCATTACACTCACCCCTGCATGAGTAATGCCCACACCTCGTTGTATTGGATGAAGACGACGGATTGTGCTGACCGAGGCTGAGTGTTCGAGAACTCGACAGTACCCGGAGGTGGACCTCACGACTAGACAGTACCCGGTGGAGTCTGACAAACATGGAGTGTTGAGGAGACCATTGGTACCAACCCTTCAGGTAGGAACCCGGAGGACGATCCAGGAGCCACTTTCACCATCCAATAGTTTTTATTTTCCAGTTTTACTTTATTTAAGTTTTAGATGTACCTTTTTGTTGGTCTTGTATTCCAAACTCTTTTGTACTTTCATCATACTTGAAATATAGCTTTACTTAGTGTTTTCTTCCGCTTGTAATCTCGTTGTGTGTGTTACGTTTTATAAAGGAAATTCCTTACCAGTTTTAGGGAATTATGCATTTAGTGCTAGTCTCCAGCCCCTGGCCTATGGAAGGCGGGTTGGGGTAGTCACGATATGGGCCATGGGGGAAAGGTCGTGAAACATTGGTATCATAGGAGTCAATTATACGAAATAACATAGGAAATTTATCTTTCTTTCTATGAAGAAATAGTTTTAAGAGTACTGAGTGTGGTTTTCAGTTTAGGGAGTCCAGTGTTGGTGCGGCGGCCGACGTATCCATACACCAAGTCCCTGACTACTGATTTCTAACACAGTGCATAAAAACACTTATTGTGTGTGTGTGTGTGTGTGTGTGTGTGCGTAAAATGTTTTCCTTTAACTCAGCTCATACGAGGTCAGCTCACCAGGTATAATCTTTTGACCGTGTCACATCTGTTCAGGATTCCTCCACACAGGCAGTCAGTTGGAGTTCTGAGACAGTACCCGATGATAGCCCATCGAGCGACGAGGCTCTGGTTCAGGGACCTCTTTCTATGTTGGCACGTTCGAGTGGTGTACCACCAGCACCACCACCTATTGTGCAGCAGATACAACCAGCCGAACATGCAGACGGTGCATGCCGACTGAGCGCGTTGCACGAGTTCCAGTAGCATAGGCCTCTGAGGTTTTGAGGCGAGACAGATTCCCAGGTAGTAAAGGACTAGATGGAGTTGATTGCTAGAGGTTTACTCCTTGTTGAGACACCAGTAGAGCATATGGTGATCTTAACTCATATTCTTTTTCTTTGTGTGACCGAGAGGTTTTTCCACTTATTGATGAGGATTTGTTATGTGGACCGATTCCTGAGATAGTACCTTCAGGTAGTGTGAGCTATATCACTACCCGTTGATCAGTAGTTACGACCGGAAGTAGTGGTAGAGGACACTTATAGGCTTAGTACCTTACATGTGTTTCAGTATCAGATACCCCTCAGGTTCTGAGGTGAGCCCGACTCACTGGTGGCTGAGTACTAGCTTGAGGAGGTGGTTGAGAGTTCTCAATAACTTATACAGCTTCGTCAAGATGTCATGCTGGTAGATAATTATTCATTGAGGCATACTGATCATTCCAGGTACTAGATGAATAAAATATGATAAGTACTTTGGTGCTCGGACTACTGAACGATGTGTGTTTAAAGGATATCTGAGAAATTAATTTTCTTTTATGAATTCCTACTAGGTTCCTAGAGAGAACCTTTGTGGTTTAATGTTATTTGGATGAACAGATACAACAAGTGAATGTTAGCAGTGGGAAAGCAGGGAACTGACTCCAGCCTCCGAGACTTGGGCAAGTAATATGTCTTAAGAAGAGGAAGTGTTAAGGACATATGAATCTACAGAGCAGTAGACGTGGAAGTATATCAAGGACGGAAGCATGTAGTGATGTACATTTAGACATGTTACAACAACCATCCTTTGTATTCCTTTCCAGGATCAGGGAGAAGGATGGCATGGGAAGAGAGTAGCTGCATGTGGTCAAGGAGTGTGACCCAAGGGCTCTAGGAATGATTCATGGTATGGTATGTGTCTATTACTAGCTTCAGTATCAATAGTAATAGTTACTAATCATTCCATCCTACCACGGATCTTATCCCAGACCAAGAGTTTCTGGTTAAGCCGTTGACTTGACCCGCATGTATGGAGATACCTTTGGTAGGAGACTCGATGATCACACTTACGAAGATGGTGTGATATGACCCTTGAGGTGAGAGTTTCGGTTGGAACCTCTTGGCGGCAGCCTTGAGGCTTTACGACGTTAGTTTGGGTATAGACTGGGAAAACACATTTCATACACCCATTGACTGTATTGAGAAAAACGTTTGTGTTTTACCTATAACGTTGGGATGGGTTTTCAGTGGTCGAAAAAATAGAAATCCCCAGGAAGCACAGGATGGAATCATGCATAAGTGGGTACAGTATATCACTCATGAGTTTTCCAGACATAGATTTGTGTCCGAATTCTCCAAAGTTGATGCACCACTTTTATCATTGACAAAGAAGGGGAAACCCTTCATGTGGTCAAAGGGATGCCAGCAGAGCTTTCAAGAGCTGAGGCAGAGGTTGACCAGTGTTCCCTTCTTGAAGCTACCGGAGATGGTGCAGATTATATATGAGCGGATGAATACTACACAGAGCATGAAGAAGTCCAATGATGGCAGGAGACAGAGACCACTGGAGTTCAAGGATGGCGACAACATTTTCCTGAGGGTCTCGCCTTGACGAGTTCTACGGAGATTTGGCCGGTCCGGCATGTTATCACCATGATTATTTGGACCTTTCTCAGTCTTCAGAAAAGTAGACGAGGTGGATTACCGCCTGACCCTTCCACCTCAGTTTGACTGGGTGCATGACGTCTTCCACATGTCTTAGCTGAGGGGGCACATGCACAACCCGTCCCACATCATCTACCATGGGGATCCGGACATCGATGACATGTATACATTAACGGAGGTCCCGGTGGAGATCGAGCATCGACAGGAGCGGGTCCTACATGGACGGTCGATTCCTCTGGTGCGTGTTTGTTGGAAGCATGGGAACCTCCATGAGAGCACATGACAACAGGAAGCTCAGATGCGTTCTCAGTACCCACTTTTTTTTCCCTAGTGTATGTTGTAGATTTATGGGGATGTAAAGCCCTAAGGTGGGGGTAATGTAAAGACCTTGAAATTTCAGATAAATTTTTTTCATAAATACTTTATAATTTTACGAGTCCGCCGTTTCTAAAGGTGCCTGATTCTGAAGCCCGGTGTGCCTGGAATCAATTTCTGATGTTTTGTTCGGGTACGTTCAGTAAACGTACGTGCATGTTTTTTATCTTTTGAACAGGGGATTAGAATTGAAATCTGAGGGCACCGATGAACTCACATCACTGGTATTCACATATGGGGACCTCTACAACAATTGTGTTTTATATGGGTTGAGAGTTAATTATTTGGGGATTTATAATAAGTTAAATAACATTGATGTACACAGTTTTATTTATATTAGTTGGTTATTTCCTACAAGGGGGACTTAGGGGTAGGGCCCACACCCACCTAACTTCCCATGGGAGGATATAACTAAGGATGGTGGGGCCCACATGAGGCCCTAACTCTTCAACTCCATTAAACTCCTAGTAACCCCCCTTTAATTTTTTTGACAACTCCCCCTCATTTATTTCAGTGGATCCTCTCCACATTCCGCCCTCCCCTCATTAATGTGCCAACCTCCTCAATTTAATTAAGTGAGAACCCTTAATTAATTGATTAAATTTGAATTAATTAGAAATGCATGAAAATATTATTTTAATAGGAGAAGCCTATTGTTTCATTTTACATTGGAAATTATTATCTTTGGGAAGGCTCTGGAGTAATAAAAAAAATTGTTCTTCTCCGACGAAGAACACGAAGAATGCTCCACAACTCGAAGGACATGAAGAAACATCATTCATTCTTCTTCCCCCAACGTTAACAGAATCAATGACTCTTCCTCCAACATTGACAGGATGACACCATTCTTCCACGATTCCCTTCTTCTACAGCTCGACAACGTGTGATGTCAATTGCGAGGTAGGGGGTTTGATTCAATTTTTATTGGAATAAAAATTGTTCTTCGTTCTTCATTGAAACATTGTTTATCTTCGGACATATGATACCGCCAAAAATGGAGGATGTGTGCGGTGGACAGCAGCCCGACCAAGCGGGCTGCTCACACTAGAGAAGACGGCCGACTTCGGCCAGTCGGGTAGGTGGGCGGCACCGCTCGGCGCTGCCGGTTCGGAAATCCTCCCCCCCCCCCCCCCGTTACACATCGCTAGGCCACCCAGCCCGAGCCTCGCGGCCAGTCGTGCCAAGCCACAGCATGTCGAGCCGCCCCAGGCTAGGCTGCGCCTCGCCGGGCCAGGCCGCGTGCATCACTGTTCTGGTCCGACACCATCCGGGTTGGACCCGCCAAAATCGGGTCGACCAGACCCGCATTCCCACTGGGCTTAACGGACTAGGCTTGTTACGCTTAAATGCGAATAAATTCAAGACCGTGCGTCCGATTGATGCACTATCTACGACACTATGATTATCTCGACGAGTTGGTCCTTTTTCGATACTCTTATTGTGTTTTGGATGACTTTGTAAAAATGTCTAGGTTGGTTCGAACCCGAAACCAATTGGACCCTCGGAGCATAAACATTTATAACTTAAGGACCAGACGTCTGATTGAAGTGTTGTCAACTACATTGGATTCCTTTTGATGAGACAGTTTTTTTGGAATACTCCACTGGAGCTTTGGACGCAGTTGGAAAATGGTCGAGTCCATTTTAGCTTAAAAACCAATCGGGCCCCTGGAACAGAAAACCTGATAACTCACAGACCAGACGTCTGATTGATGTTCTGTCTATTGCGTTGAGACCCCTATGGTGTGGAGGACCGTTTAGATACTTATTTTTGGGACTTGGTGACACTTGGATTATCGACCAGTAGCTCGTGGAGCAGATCCTCCCGGAGACGAGCATACGGAGTATGGAGACCTAGTAGTTGGCTGTGACCTAATGACTGCTTGTCCGATTCGTTTCAGAGTGACTTGACTAGCCCAGTGGGGATTACTATTGTGTGAGGTGGCAGACCCATGGTAGAGGAGCACTTCTATGTGAGGCGGTAGACCAGCGGTACTTGACAGAAGGAATACCTCTGTTGACTATCAGTGGGAGCACAACTATGTGACGCGGCAGTCCCATGGTAGGGAGTGCTACTCTATGAGGCGGCAGACCCGCAGTTCTCGACAGAAGGAGTACCTCAACAGTCTATGGTTAATGAGTAGAAAATTGGAGTCATGACTAAACTATTGTGCTCGACAGAGGAGGAGTTCTCTAGCATCCATGGTTTTGACACCTTGAATAAAATCCAAGTTTGAGCTGAGTCAATGACCTTTGGGTTTTCCTCAAGATTGAGATGGGTTACTTGATAACTTAGATATATGTATGGAAATATACCTAAGTAATGGTTATCTATTGAAAACATAATTTTTGGTTTATCCATGTTGGATTTTGTTAGACCTTTAGGGTCTTGAGGTCCCTAATGATAATCGTTATACTCACCCCTTCATGGGAAATACCCGCACCTCGTTGTGTTGGATGCAGATGACGAATAGTGATGACCAAGGATAATTGTTCGAGGACTAGACAGTACCAGAAGGTGGACCTCACGACGAGACGATACCCGGTGGAGTCTGACAGATTTGGAGTGCTGAGTTGACCATCTATACCCACCCTTCAGATAGGTACCCGGAGGGCGATCCAAGAGTTGCTTTCACCATCCAGTTGTTTTTCTTTTTCCGTTGTACTTTCTTTCAGTTTTAGTTGTACCTTTTTGTTGGGATTGTATTCCAACCTCTTCTGCACTTTCAGCATACATGTAAGACAACTTTACCTAGTGTTTTCTTCCTCTTGTACTCTGGTCGTGTGTGTTACGTTTTATAAATGCAATGCCTTCCCAGTTTTTGGGGGAATTACACCTTTGGTGCTAGTCGCCAGCCCCTGGCCTATGGAAGGCGGGCTTGGGGTAGTCACGATACGGGCCCCGGGGGACGGGCCGTGACATGATCTATAAGACATCGTTTTTTATTTCACATTTTTTATTTTGAGGTACACAAGATTCCCATTTTGAGATTTATTAATTTTTCTATAATAACTAATACTTATTATCCATAAAAATAGAACTATCAATTTTTATATATGAATAACCATATAAATATCATATTTTTTCATTAAAAATTGATGAAGAATCCCTTGTGGGGCCATGTATGGTCAAGGAAATGATAGAAAATATATAAATGATATAAATGTGGTTGATGATAATGAGGAAATGTAATAAATATAATATAGATTATTCTAAACATTCTTTGGTGTTATCATATGATGATTAGGTGTCCTTTATTGTCTCTTCTCGATTAATTCAAAAAAACCATGGAAAAATAGTTGACTTTACAATAATGATATATGGGTCCATTTGAGTTCATTGATTGGACTTTGAAGGTTGAATTCCATTTAGATATTCCACAATAGATTACTTCAATCCATAAAATTTTTCACATGACATTTATTATTATATATCTTCCAAGAAATTATAATGTATTGAATTGGGAGGATATTAATATGGAACCTAAAATTTCCTTGACTGAGAATCCAATTCACCATGTGAATTCTCATATGATGTTTCTATGTGTCAATTTTATAGCACTTTTTTGGGTTATATAGAAATATGAATTGTATAATCATTAGACTTTGGAGTGGAAACCCTTATTGAAAAAGTGGTAGCCTCATTACTTTTTAGACCAGCATTCATGAAGATGATTTATAGAGTGAGAATGAATTTATAGTGAGGAGAATTATAAAACATCCACTCTTTATTTAAGGAACCAACATCTAATTTTTTTATAATATATTTATGAGTCTATTCACATGTTATTCTAGATGAATTTTTATAGTTTTAAGAGGTTTATTTTCTTAGGAATGGTCTGTTATTGGTTGGGGAAATCTTTCATGACCCCTACCATCAAAGATGCCCCTATGTGGCTAGTAGTGGAGAAATATAGACATTGACCACTATGTCATACCCCTAGTAGGCCCTGAGCTGGCGACCAACACCAAGGGTATTCAAATAACAAAAACGATTGGTGGAATTACACTATTATAGTGACCAAAATTTGGAGATAACATATATACAACAAAACAACTCTATGAAATATATTAATGAATGTCAAAATCTAAACCACGTTCAAGTTTAATGTAAAACTATTACCTAACAAGAGTATATAATGTAAATACCGAAACCAAGGCTAAGTCGCTACATGAAAACTATTCCAATGTCCGAGATAGTAATGTCAATCATAGACATTGCAATCCTACTGGCAACCTAAAAGCAGTTTTATATATTTAAGGTGAGAAAAAAAGTATAATAAGTATGAAAAAAGGTTCTCTTTTGTAATGGTTTGCGAAACATACTAATCCCCCTATGAGAAAATAGCAGAAACCAACAGAACCTAATAAAGAATACTATCTATCCCAAACTCACAGAGGAAATCTCACCGAATAACACATGTAAAGTAATGAAATATAATAATCACATCAATATTTGGGTACACCACACCATTTCCAATTGCTTAACTGCAAATACCTTAATGAAAAACATCATGGTTCTTCCACACACTTCCACAAGAACCATGTCCCAACTCACTCGCACACACCTGGACCTCAGATCTAGTTATGTAATCTGTGCATCTAAATCTCACCACATCCCACCAAAAAAAACATGGACCATAACCATAAAACATCCCTCTCATAGACATCTTGGATACAACTTTTTCTCATCCCGTTGACACTAGGGAAAGAAAACTACATCTTATCATGTACACACATGGGAATTAATACTTTGCCCACAGACACTTGAGCCTCACAACCACACCACAACCTTCCCAATGAATCATTATCTACCAATGCCTATAGGAGAGAGTAGGGAAGATCAAATAACCATCTATCCATCCTCCCACAATGATTTTGGGAAAAGTCACCCACCCATGTGACAATGGGGGTTTTTCGGCACATAGTGATCAGCAAGGGTGTGGTGTATATATAAAACACAAGGAAAGCATATATATATATATATATAGTATTAAATAATAAATCTTATCCAATGTGTTTTTTAAACCCACAACTAGCCCATAATACCACCTTTTCTGCTACCACTAAATATATTTATCAACACTAGTAATAGTCACATCAGATATTGAAAAAATGAAGGCATCTTCAAAAAAAATCCACAACTCAAACATACCCCCATCCAACTATTTTAACTACTTGTAATTATTTATTAAGAAGATACATTTTTCCTTTCCATACCAACATAGGAAACACCTAATCATAGCCCATATTAAGACACATAGTATAAAACATGGGGAGGAACAAAAAAGATCCACAATAAGGAAACTCACATCATATTTCCACTTTGTTCAACACCCATACCAATCAAAACCATCATTATTCATAATATTAAATCTTCCCAATCCATTACCTAAACAAACAAACCACCAACATGCTTCCAAATACCGCAACATATCTCATCACAACCAAACATGAAATCTATAATGTGTAGCAACCACACACCCAATGTAACGACCCATCCATTTCAATAATACTTTGTTTGATGATTTTTTTAGTTTTACTATGTCATAATCAATAAAAATATATAATTATAAATGAAATGTGACCATTAAGTTTTTACCATTTGTTAATATGACTATTCGAGACAATAACAATTTTTTACTTCAAAATAATTGTTTATAGATAGAAAGGATAATTGATAATTAATGCAGAAAGAACATATGTTGGCCCCATCTAGTAGACTCAGGCCATATGATGCTCGTTTTTCATAAGATTGTAAGAAGGTATCATCACATGGCATTGATATGGACCAATCCCATTATGAGCTTCAAAATATAATTCATTAACAAAATCTCATATGGGTGATGTTCAAGATAGTGGATATTACCCCTCATTTGATCTTATCCAAACCACCCCAATGGTACATCACCATTTAAAACCTTAAACTTAGGTCTGTTGTAGTTGTTATACGAAGCAATGTAACTGAGCCTTATTTACATTTTTCAATGCCATTGTATAAATTAAATTTCTATTTCATCATTTACATTTTAAATAATATATTTTCTTAATAAAATATATGCTAAATTGAGAAAAAATTTATAGATTGATTTTAGAAGTAAAAAATTTCACTTTTCTGATATTTCTCATAATTGGATAATTATTATGGTTACATAAGATTCATCTTTGAATTCAAAATGTTGAAATTAATATTGGGTGAATTTTTAGTAATTTTCTAAGAAGTTTCTTTTTTTCAATGAATATAATTTTTTTTATGTCTAGTATTGGATGAATAATGTTTTATGGATGAATTATATTGGATGAATACTAATTTTAATAATTTTAACGAACTATTTTTTAATTAATTATTAAATATTTATTTTTTTTAAATGAATTTTTAAAAACCATCATACTTGGTTATGTTCATTAAGATAATTAGGGTCTGAAAAGATCAAAATAATTTTTGGTGAATAGTGATGTTGGAATATTAATTTTACACTTATTAATAGTATGATAACCAATGGAATATTAACTTCACCAAAAAAGTAGAAATATATTTTAGTTATCTTAAATGGTAATGATATATAATTATATGATAGTATAGGAAAAAAAAATTTATAAATTATTAGTTAAGTATTAATATTTTATTTATTTAATTTAATTTAAAATAAAATAAATTTTTATTAAATGGAGTTCATTTTCGATTTCTACATTTGGGAAAAATGGTTTCATTGATTTTTTTTTTATTTTCCTGAAGTACTTGAATGCTTTTATGAATAGTAAAAATATAGTTTTTAGTTCTCGGTATGTTTAATGACATCATAACTATTTCATAATGATGTAACATGTAAGATAAGATAATGGTCGATAAATTTGGATTAAAAATATAATATGAGGTGTCCTAGTTGTCCAATAACATGTGCCATCCCATGCTTTTTCAAATACCACTAATGTGGTTTCCTTCGAAATTAAAAAAAAAAACTCATTCTATTTTACTATAAATATCCACCTATTCCTTTTTTTATTAATTCCAAACAAAAAATTCATGAATTTATTATAGTTGTACCTCTCAATGTGACCTCCAATGGTTTCTTCAGTTCCTTATGGTCTTGATCATAGAGTTTTAGAAGTTACTCTTCAAGGTAAGGGAATTCTCAACACCCCTTTTCCATTCATGTTCTCTTTTATGTGGTATATCATTAAAATTTCTATATCATGTACACATTCCTAATTTTTAACTATATATTATTATGTATTTTTATTAATGGGTTACCCATATCCCCTAAATATTACATGTTTTAAAAAACAATGTTTCATACCCATTATGTTGCAGAGTTTTTGTCTCAAAATCCCTCTCTTTTTTCTCCCTAAATTATTTTAATTTCATTATCTGAATACCAAAATCATAATCACATATATGGTTATTCATCGTCAAATAAAAAGGATATATTTTATTCTAGAATAGAAATACGTAAAACCCTCATTCCCGTTTCTTGGGTTATAAATGACACAATGATCATGTTTTTATGCACTTTTTTAAATGCCATTTTTATATGAAACACCATACTTTTATTCTCCATGGATTATTTATGAAAGGTTTTTTTATGATATATTGGGATCAAATGAAAATAAATACTTATTACGAGACTACCAAGATTTCCATACAATGCATTGGGGAATGAAATTAATCTCTAAAGATGACAAGTTTTACGATACCCAGGTGAATAACCTTGGTGATTTTTATGACACCCTGGGGATGGACCATTGTGCCATGCTTATAAATGTCTAAATAAAATGTTATACCAAAATTTTCATATTTATATTCAAGATATTATTTTTGTGATTTTCGTTTTTATCATTATTTTAATATAGTTCTCATATTCTTATTGATATTTTTGAAGTTCACATGTAAACTGTTTCTCATGTTTTCTCTTACTAGGCCTTCTACTCACCCATTCCTTTGATGTATGTCCCTAGGTTATGAGAAGAAATAAATTGACTTATGTTTAACCTTTATGACTCATTTCATGTGTAATAGAATAATGTTTTATGTTTTCTGGTATTATGTACCTTATTACCAAGAAACTAAACTTTTAAATATCCTCTTTTTGTAAAATGCCTTGTAATCTTATGTAATAATAAGGTGGGATTACATAGTTAGTATCAAAGGATAGTTTAGTTATTTTTTATATAAGGATATTAAAACATTAGGAATAAACTTATTGAAAAGTTTAAATATATGATAACTACCTTGTATTTTTATGAAAAAGTGTGTAAATGGTTTCCGAACAAATAAGTCCACGTATGGATACTAACAAGGGAATGTATCCCTAGTATAAGTGTACCTTGGGTTAAAACATGAAAAAACCACATTGATATAGACTCAAATGACAAATTTTTCACAATAATTGGACTTTCTACACTCTTGGTTTAATAATCCTAGGGGATTGTATTGGTTAATTGTAATCTTTTTTTGAACCATTATAATGGATTTATATTAAATATAATTGATGATTATGAATAATGTTTTTAAGAATGATGTTTTAAGAAATAAATAATCCTTTAGAGTTAAAAGATTATAAAATGAAATAATTTTATCACTAAAGTTTTAATCTTTTAGAAAATAGTGGGAAATAGGAGGAGCTATGAAAATGGTGCCCATAATGGACCATGTGCTGACATCCCTCTGATGGAAGCCAGAATTTAAGCCATCATGAGAATAATGAATCAAAAAATCATGTTATTCAAAATAAAATAAATAAATATGATAGATAGATTTCACAATGAAGGGAACAACAATCCATTGAGTCATTTATGCTTTAATTACAACAAATGTTCAATGGATCTATCGACCAATTGGCAGAGGAATAGTGTATATGCATTATAGAAATGAACTTTTTTATTCTTCATAGTTTTGAATAAGAGAATGTCACCAAGGATGTTTACCACATTGAGGGAGAATTTGATCCGTGTTGGGCACAAATTAAAAACACGAGGCCAAGAGGGGAGATTTAAACTATGGGGTGGGAAGAGTATAGAGGGATCTTCATCAATAATTACTTCACTCATTCTATGAGAACAAAAATGGAGAAGTAATTAATCGAGATGAATCAAAAGAAAAATGAATCTATGGGTAGCTATTAGATGAACATAACAAGGCTTTCATGTTACAACTTGTTCTTTTTCAGGGATCCTAATTGTATTATTGATATATTCATCGGTGGATTATGACCTCATCTATAGAAGAATCTACCCAACTGATACAATGACATCTATGAAGAGATCGTATGAAGTTCAATGTAATTCAAACTAGAGTTCAATGATATTAAATGGTTCCATAAATCCAATGAAAAGAAAATATCAATGGAGCCAAGCATTGGTACGTTCTTTGATTAGGTAAGAGTAAGAAAACCAGTTAAACTTCCCATGTGTAATAAATGTTGGATGAAGCATTCAGGGAACTGCCACCTCAAGAGAGGGAAGTGTTACAAATGTAAAAGAGCTGGCCATATTTCTCAGAATTGTTGTAGTGAGGTGAAGCCTCAACATCTGACCACTAATGATAAAGGGAAATGGTGTTCTCCCCACCTGAATTCCAATGGTTCAAGTGTGGAGAGCCTGGGAAATTTTCCAATTACAGTCTGAATCTGAGGGTTGTGAAGTGGAATCACTATCAACCTTAGCATAGGCCAAAAGAAAAAGGGCATACATTTTCTATCATGTCTAATGAAGTTGATTCTCCAACTGATGTGGTGGTAGGTACACCTTTTTCTCTCTCAAATATAGCAAGAACATTATTTGATTCTAGTTCTACACATTCCATTATTTCCTCCAAATTTTCCCATAATATACAATCAACTAATAAACCCCTAAAATAATAATTGTTAGTCAATACTCCTAGAGGTATTATCCTATAATAGATAATGTATAGAAACTCTAGTATTTATTTTTGCGAGCATAATATTTTCACAAAAATAGTAGTCATTACAATGTTATAATTAGACATTATATTATCGATGGATTTTCACTCAATGTATAATGCTACGATCCAATGAAGAAGAAATAAAATCTGAATAGTCATGAATTGAAGACCTACAGTTATCTTCCATGTAGAGATATCTCAACATGATCATTGTATAGATGAACCTCCTAGAGATTTCATTATGGAGTTGTTCGATAAAGCATAAGAATTAAATGAGACTATATGGATACAAAATGATCCTATCGTTAAATAATAAATTGACGTATTTCCGGAAAAGTTACCTTGCCTACCCCAAAAAGAGAGGCATAGTTCTCCATTGAACATTCATAATTCCAAGATGATTTCGAAAACCCAGTATAGAATGATGAATGTGTATATGGGGAATTAATGAAGAAACTTGAAGATGTTTTGGAAAAGGGTATTATCTAACCATGTGTGTCTCCTAGGGTAGAACCTATTTTACAGGTGATTAAGAATGATGGATCGATGTGGTTATGTATTTATAATAGATAACTGAACGAGATCATAGTTAAGAACAAATACCAACTTCCATGAATTGATGACTTATTTGACCATATTTGTAAAGCTCAGATATTCCCAAAGATTTATCATTGGTCTGGTTATCATCAATTGACAGTGAAGAAAGATGATATTTCAAATAACTACCTTCCAATCTTGATATGGGCATTATTGGTTTTTTTTACCTTAGGTTTGGCTAATGAACCTGGTATTTATATGGATTTGAGGAATAAAATCTTTAATGACTACATTGATAATTTTTTGGTAGTTTTTATAGATGGTGTTAGGATAAATTCTGAATGTAATTAGGATCACAAGGACCATCTTAGGGTAATATTTCAATCTATAAGGAAGTAAAAGTTATTTGGAATGTATATAAAGTGTGAGTTTTGGTTCCAACACATTTCTTTCATTGGGAACATTCTAACCAGTGATAGAATATCAGTTTACCCTATTAATACAAAGGTTGTAGAGGAGTGGAATCAACCTATAAGATCAACTATGATTCTTAATTTCCTTCAATTAGCGAGATATTATATGAGGTTTGTGAAAATTATTTTAAGACACTCTAATCCATCAACGAAATTGCCCCGAAAAGGGGTCATTTTCATTTTGACAAAGGGGAGTGAATAATGTTTCCAAGAGATGAAGTAGATATTGGTTTCTTCACCTATGTTAACTCTACTGAGAATCGGTGAAGTATTCATTTTTTTAGTGATTAATCTATATAAGGTCCTGGGTGTGTGCTCATGAAAAATGAAAACGAAATAGTAAATGTATCCCAATAGCTAAATACTGATGAGCATAATTAAACTACGTATGATCTGGAGAAGGATTTAGTTGTTTTTTCTTTGAAGATATGGAGGAATTGTCTTTATAGGGAGAAGTGTTATATATAGATAGACTATAAAAGTTTGGTTTATATTTTAATGTAAAAGGAGTTGAACATGAAATAGAAGATATTGTGATTTATTCCTAAAGACTACGATTTTCCAATTAATTATCATCTTGGAAGAGTGAACAATGTTGTTGATGAATTATGTAGGAAAGACTTAGTTGTTCTAATAATGATGAGGATCCATGAAGATCAGTTGATCAAAGACCTAGTTATACATGAAATGGAAATTTTAAGGGAAGGAACATCACCAATGTCATCCCAAATGATTTATCAGCCATCATTACTAGAGAAATTCAAGAAAGAAAATAAATAATATCCTTAGTTAAATAAGAAGTTTAAAGCTATGAAGGATGGGATGAATCTCGAGTTGAATATTGATAAAGAAGGTGTTCTAAAATTCCTTAAAAGACTATGTGTTCCATATATTCCAAAAATAAAGAGGGAGTTGTTGTATAAAGCTCTTAACTCTACATTCTCTATACATCCTTGCAGAACTAAAATGTATGGGGACCTCCATGATCATTATTTGTGGGATGACATGAAAAGTTAGATTTCTGACTACACTGGAAGATGTCTGGTGTACCAGCTAGTGAAGGAAGAGAGAAAAAATCATAAAGGGGTGTTACTTCCATTACCCATACCAACATTGAATTGGGATAATATCACTATGTACAATGTCATGGATCTTCAAAAACATTAAAAGAAAAAAAAATGATATGGGTTATAGTGGACCGTTTCACTATGACTTCCCATTTAATCTCTATTCGGGATAATATCACTATTGATGAACTTGCAACGATTTACATGAATGAAGTGGTAAGGATTTACAGAGTTCCACTTTCCATTGTATTTGATCTGGATCCACGGTTCAAATAAAAATTCTAGAGAAGTATTCGACATGATCTATGTACCAAATTGAATTTTAGTATAAATTATCACCCCCCAACTAATTTCCAATCTAAAAGAACTATTCACACACCAGAGGACATGTTGAGAACATTCTAAATGGAATTTAATGTGTATGGACTCATGATATACCATTAGTTTAGTTATCTTTCAATAATATCTTCCACTAGATCATTCAAAAGAAAACCTATGAATCGTTTTATAAGAAGCGATGTATAACACCCACTTGTTGTGATGAATATGGTGAGAGAAATATTCCTGGTCCTGATCTTGTTCAAGAGATATCAAAAAAGGTTCATGCCATCCAACAACACATTAAGGATACTTAGATTCTATAGAAGAGCTATGCCGAAAACTATCAAAGGGATTTGGATTTCGATGTTGGTGATATGGTTTTCCTTCAAATATCTCCATGAGAAAGATTCAAGAGTTTTGGGATCAAAGATAGATCATACAAAGGTATATTTTCCAATGTTAAATAACTAGTCACATAAGGATAGTGGCTTCTCGGCTTTCCCTTCCTCCAAAACTACCTCAAATTCATAATGTATTCCATGTATCCCTCTTGAAGAAGTACATACATGACCCTTCACATGTACTAAATCCAGAGGTGGTACAATTCGAAGACAACAATTTTTATGACGAGTGGTTGGTGTTGATTTTGGATTGTTGAGACAAGGTTCAATGAAAAAAGACTATCCAACTTATTAAATTTTTATATAGGAACCATAAATATGAATAAGACACATGGTAACTAGAAGATACATTGAGATAGAAGTGCCCACAACCTTTCCCTTCTGAGGTCACGTGTTGTAATTTCGAGGATGAAATTTTTTAAGGGGGGGAGAATGTAATAACCTAATCATTTGAATAATATCATGGTTCATTAAAATATTTTTTTACGAAATCATTATCAATAAAAATTTACAATTATAAATAAAATTTTATCATAGAGTTTTTATTGTTGGTTAATATGAACATTAGAAACAAAAATAATTTTTTGAATTATAATAATTGGTTTTAGATTAAAATTATTATGGATAAATAATGAAGATAGAATGGTCAATGGCCTCATCATGTACACTCGGGCCATATAAAGCCCGTTTGTCAGAGCTTTAGAAGGAGGTTGCGTCATTGGGCTTTTCATTGGACCAAACCCATGATGAGATTCCACATGATAGGCTTGAACAAAATCTTCTATGAGAAAATTTCAATTTAGTATAGATTACCACTCAAGTGATGTTATCCATGCTGCCCTAAGTGTCCATCACCATTTGAAACCATACTCTTAGGTCCTATATAGGTTTTATAAGATGTTATGTAACCAATACATCGTAACTTATTATAATCCCATTTTATAAATAAAATTTTTATTTCATTATTTCCGTCATAAAAAATATATTTACTTAAAAAAATTTATGTTAAATTGATTTAAATTTGATAAATTTATTTTAGAAGTAAAAATTTGTATCTTTCAGATATTTCTCATAATTATAGAATTAATATGGTTACATTAGAATTATTTTTTTATAAAAATTATAAAAATAAATATTGGGTGAATTTTTAGTAGTTTTCTAAAGAGTTTCAATTTTTTGATGAATAAATTTTTTTTGCTGAATAGTATTGAAGGAACAATGTTTCCTTGATGTATATTATTTTATTAAGAATAGTAAATATTGTTTTTTAAGAATTATTAAATAATATATTCTGTCAAATGATTTTCAAAAAATGGACAATCGTGGTTGCATTCAGTAATATAATTAGAGTCTGATTAGATCTACTAAATTCTTGGTGGGTAGTATCATTTGAATAGTAATGTTACCCATATGAACAGTAGGATGACCAATGTAATAGTAACCTCACCTATCAATGTATAAATATATATTAGTCATCTTATATTGTAATGTGATATAATTATATCATAGTATTAGTAATTAAATGTTTTAGATATTATTTGTTAAGTCTTAATATTTTATTTTATTTTTAATTTCAAATGAATTTTTTTTATAAAATTGACTTAATTTTTGAATTGTGCACTAATAAAAAAATTTAAGGTGATTTTCTATTTTTTCTGAAATAGTTGAATTTTTCTATTAATATAAATAATATAGTTTTGAGTTTTCTGTATGTTTAATAACATCATAAAGGCTAAATAATTATGTAATGAGTAAGATAATATTTTTTAATACTCATGTGTATTAAAATATGATATTCGGTTTCCCAAGTGGCCAATAACAATTGAAAATACAATGTGAATGCCCATGGTTATACAAATACCACTAATGAGGTGTCCGTTGAAATTAATAAAAAATTCATATCATTTACTATATATTAACACAAATTCCTTCAATTATCTTCATTTCAAACTCATAATTCCCAAAATTATTCTAGTTCTACCCCCATGGTGTCCTTACAAGGTTTTCTCAAGCCATAAAGTTCTCGACCATAGGGTATTAGAAGTAACTCTTTAATGTAAGGGAATTATCCACCTCTATTTTCCTTTCAAGTTATCTTTTATGTGGTATGTGTTTCAAATATCCATACCATGTTCTTATTTAATTTTTTGGCACCCTTATATATTATGATAATTTTTTTAATGGGTTACCCTTGTCCCCTCAATTTTTAATGTTTTATAAAACCATGTTTCATACCAATTATGTTACAAAATATTCGTGTCAAAATCACTCTCTTTTTAAAAATAAATTCTCTTATTTTTTATGTGAATCTCCATAACTCTTCGTTTATAAAGGGTATAAATCAAGATATAAAAATTATTATTTTTTATTATATAATTGAAATACATAAAACCCTTATTCCATTTTTATGGTTTATAAATGTCATAATGATCATGTTTTTAAGAACTTTTTAAAACACATTTATTTTGATATGAAACCCACTTCTTTTATTCTATTTGGATAATTTATGAAATGATTTATTATGATCTATGTGATCATGAAAATAAATACCTAACAAGGGTTCTCCATAATAGTGCTAAAATGAATTGGGTATAAATATTAATAACTATATATGACAAGTTTTACGATACCTTGGTAAATAACCTTGGTATTTTTTATTACACATTGGGGATATATCTTCGTGATATTCTTGTGAATATCTAAATTAAAATTTTTAGAAACATTTCCATGTTAGGATTCCAGTCATTCTTATTATATCCTTATTTATCATAATTTTACGATATTCTTCATGTACTTATTGATAGTGATTATGTTCACGTGTAAAATATTTCACATGTTTCCCTTATTTGGCATTAAACTCCCCAATTCCATTATCTGTGTCCTCAGGTTATGAGAGGCAATATATGTACTTAGGATGAACCTTTATGTAGAATACCATGTGTAATAGAAATTTTTTTATGTTTTCATGTATTATGTACCTTATTTTCTAGACATTAAACCTTAAATGATCATATGTTTGTAAATTTTCATGTAATGTTATGTAGTAAAATGGTGGGATTCCATACCAATCAAACCCAAAAATATATGTATATTACAACCCAAACCTGCTACCCCATTTCTAAAACAATTCCCATTGATTCAAAAAACAAACAGTTGCCCAACCTGAGATTCCATTTCTCCACACAAACCACCCCTCCTTATAGTCGTGATCCCTACCCTAGCACCACATGACTACACAAGGCACAAGACAGAAATAACTACACACAAAACACAGCCACACATGTCAATGAAGGGTGTATTCTGATTTAGAAAACACCATTTATTAAATTCCACTGTGATAATTAATGGGTTATCATATAACAAGTTTGTTCATCAAGAATCCATTTATTTAACCTAATATACATGGTTAATATATTATGTATATAAATTTGTTCAATATATGATCAAAAAAATCCACCACAAGTCATATTGAGTTCATAAAATATGACAACCAAAGACCCTAATTTATAGAATGAATATAGCACATACAAGTCACCAAATAAATAAAATACAAAACAAAATCATGTATCTCTTTTCCTAGCCCCTGTTCATTTGTTTAAATATTATTTTATTATCTATATTAAACATGGATTCAACTTCATTCACATGGGAGACATTCATACACCTACCCCCCATGATATAAAAATAAGAGTGATGAAGGAATCCCTACTTGGAGATATAAATTACCAATAAATCCTATTTGAACCAAAAAGAGGGTCTGTAAATCACTAGGGAAATGTGATCCATGGTGAAACATAGACACATAGATACTTGGGAAAGTATGGTTCTTGGTAAACTCGATATAAATAGGAAAGACAAACTCACAAGGGATAAATAATGTTGGATTTAGAAATGTGAGATCCAATATCAACTGAAGAAACAATTTCAAAATCCATTAATATTGGATCATGATCAAGACCTCACGTTTTGACTATATAATGGCCTCTTAAATGTCTGGGATTTAAATATTATTTTACATCATTTGAAACAAAATAGAAAAAACATAATACTGGTTTTAAAATCATTTTGAATTAAATAAAATGATAAATGGGAGAATATGAAAAAAGAACATAGAAAAGAAAGAAATATTGAAAAACTCTAAAAATGACTCACAGTTTGGTGAGTCACTGTCATGAGTCACCAGTGGGTGAGTCCCCAGTGAATGAATAACTGATGGATGAGTCACTAGTGTAAGCTATCAGTAACGAGTCATTAATGGTGAGTCAGTATTCAGTGAGTCACCATTCGGTGAGGCATTTTTCATTGAAGCATCATTTTGTGATTCATCATGCAGTGAGTCACTATTTGGTGAGTAAAAAATCTGTGAGGAACAGTTCGGTGAGTCACCGTTCATTAAGTCAACATTCTGTGAGTCATTGTTCGGTGATTCACCATTTAGTGAGTAACTACTCGGTGAGTCACCATTCAGTGATTCACCATCATGACTCACCTTAATAACACATCATTAGTAAAAGACCATCATAGACTCACCATCAGTGAGTCAAAATTTCGAATCACTAATGTTACTCATCATTGGAATGACATAACCTCACTACCTCCAGGTGGACGAATGACAGTTAGGTGTGCTAATATTGGAAAAATGGATTTTTGAAAAATATTGAAACGTGATACCCTGACCTCCCATAAAACCTCATTCAATATATTATTACAATGTAAGGGACCTTGGAGGGCAACTCCATTACATCAAATACATATCAAACTATAGTCACCATCGATATTTCACAACCAACCCAAAAGAATTTGGGAAACAAAAAACCACTAGATCAAATACTTCTTAAGGATCTTGGTATACATGAAACACCACTATTATTTTCATGTCCCAAGGACCAATGATATAAAAACATATGTTTATTGAATGCTGGAGTGAAACATCAATAACTAAAAAACCCCCCTCCAACACTTACTACCCTAACTGACCAAAATACACAACCCAAAACCACTAAAAGTGATACTCTCTAGACATATTAATATGGGAATCCTTCATCCATGTCAAGATAAAATCCACTCTGGGTGGCACTAAATCACCTAAATGGGACTAATCACATCTAAATTAATGTTTCTTGGATAGAAATATGGTTTCCCCATTCCAATTTTAGGGCATTATCGAAGGTTAAATAACGAGGAAAAAACTTATCTCAGAACTAAAAAGGATCAACCACTACATTACAAATGAAAAAAAACAAGGAAAAACTCATAAAAATTCACTTTAATAGGCACACATCTACATCTCCACATTCCAGGTACCCTCTTCTATGAAAACATTATCCATAAAAGGAATGAAGGTAATGGTCTTTCTATGAATCACCTTCTTCTAATGATCATCGATCTCTACTTGCCGCTCCTCGAACATTTTGTCATCTTCGACATCTAGCTCTCCCTATTCAAGGACATGAGATTTATTATTTAGATACATACAATGATGGGTGACATGAATGGAAATGTATACCTTCTCCAACTATGATTGAAGTTCCAAATGGTATTCCTCATTAAAAATTCTCCCCATCACCTCAAAGGTTCTGATGGACCTGGGAGAAAGCTTTCCCCTTTGTTAATCCTGAACATCCCACGTTAAGGAGAAAACTTGAAGAACAAATTATCCCCAACATAAAACTCCATGGAAATCCTCTATTTATCAGTATATGACTTATTCCAGTTCTATGATTCTTTCATCCACTCATAAATAAGACAAACCTTTCAGGTCGTGTTATGCACAATCTCAAGCCCAATATCAGTTGACTCCCCACTTACTTTATAGAACAAAGGTGAATGAAATGATCTTCCATAAAATGATTAAAATTGATCCATGCCAATGGAAGAGTAATAGATACTATTATATGAAAATACTAAAAAGTGAAAATGTCCCACCAAAGATCTTCCAATGTCCAGGATGCTTGACTGAAAAATGTCCTCTAGCATTTGCATGTTCCGCTTTGTCCTCCCATATCTGAGGGTGGAAGGAAGTTCTATGGTGTAAATAGGTTCCAAAATAATTCTAAAATACCCTTCATACTCATGATGATAAATTTTTATCCTGATCCAAAACAATGGATCTTAGAACTCCATGTAGTTACACCACCTCATCCACATACATCCTAGGAAAGGATTCATGTGTTCACGATTCATTAATTTCTATAAAGTGATGTGATTTATTCAAGTGATCCACTATTACACAGATAACATCACATCTTCTTAGAACCTATACAAATATTATAATGAAATACATTGTGATGTTATCTCATTCCATCTCAGGGAATGCATGGTGCTATAACAAACCATAGGGAACATGGTTATCGACCTACACATTCTGGCATACTACGAACCTTTCCATAATCTATGCTACCAAAAATATAATCTACGACCACAAAAAATGTTCCCCCAAACCACGTTACAACCTAGAAATTACTCAGTGTACCTCTATGGATGAGATATGACACTCATGGAGAACTCCCCCACACATTTCCATTAGAACTAACATCCTCGAACAAAATATCATCTGATTCTAACCATCTCCCAACTATCCTTCTAGTACATCACCATGGTATACATGATCACAAATCACCTATTCCTCTAGGTCTCCCTGTTGAGTCTCTTACACCTGTTGCATCAGAGTAGACTACACCATCATCTGAAATAGACAATCGCTACTTCCATCCATTCCAACATCAATTTTCATGAGGAAAACTCTTCTATCACCTTCTAAACATCTATAGATTCTCGAACTATCTCCTTCTGCGACTTCCTTCTCAAGGCATCATCCATGAAATTCCCCTTTACCAATGATTAAGAGATCTGAAAATCTTAATCATGGAGAAAACCCATCCACCTCTTCTATCGCATGTTTATACCTTGAAGGGAATCTATATACTACAAGATCAAGTGATCCATGAAGAGAACCAAGTGCTCCCTAATGAGGTAATGTCACCACAACTGTAGCTAATAAATGACTGTGGCTAACTCCATATCATTGGAATCATAGTTATGTTCAAGGGGGAGAAACATCATAGAAAAAATAGATATCTCTCCCAACTATATCATCCGCACGCAACCCAAACCCGAATGGGAATAATCAGAAAACACCTCGAACATCACCCCTTCCTCTTGCAATTGAAGTGTTGGACGACGGACCAACCTCCCCATCAGATAACCGAAGGATGTCTGGAATTTTTTACCTGGCACTAATGCTTGGTCATTCATGGACAAGGATAGCAACATAGCTATAACTTGAGATAAATTGTCCACAAATCTCTAAAAGTATATTGTGAGACCATAAAAGATGCCAACATCTACCACGTTATAGGGTGCTTCCCATGGAACAACCACTTCAACCATTGATAGGTCAACAACCATACCCTGTTATGAAACCACATGTCTAAGGATGTGTCCCTATCAGGTCAAAAACATTCACATGGACAACATTCAATAGATTTGGTGGCATCAAAGAACCTTTATGATGGTCCTCATATGCTCAATATTATCCTCCTATGACATCGAGTATTTCAGGATGTCATCTATAAATATGATGATGAACTAGTCATGGAACTCATTGGAAATGTTGTTCATGATACCCATGGACATGACTAGGGAATTTCTAACACTGAAAGATATAACGAAAAACTCAATGTTCCCATACTTGCAGTTATATGAGGAATTTACAATATCACCCTCCTTCTCCCCGGCTAGTAGTATCCAGACCACAGATAAATATTATAGAACCAAATTTTTCATCTCTGCAAATAAAAAAAGATCATATATCCTCAAAAGAGGGTAGATGTTCTTAATTGTCACGTAATTTAGCATCTGGTAGTCTATGAACAACTATAGACCACCATCCCCCTTTTTCGAAAACAATACTGAAAAAACCCATGATGACACACTGGTCTAGATAAAACCATTTCACATTAGATTATCTATCCAAATCCTCTCCTCCTACAACATATATGGTTTATCGAATAAGGATCCAACGAAATCAAACAAGCCATAGGCTGCCTGTATATAAGAAATTCAAAATCACGTTGAGGGGGAAGAGTCACAAAATTCATGGGGAAGACACTCAAGAACTACCCGACCATGTTTGGAACATCCCCCAACTCAACATATACTAATTTCACTGATATTTTGAACAATAAAGAAAGAAGTGGCTCCACACACCGAATTCCCACCGGACTGCTATACTCATCAATAAAGGCCACTCTCTAGTAATCCATGTCTAAAAAACGACTCTCCTTGGGAAGTAATTAGTAACATCATGCATAGAATACTACTAGTTGATTAGAAGGTTGATACCATAAGGCTACATCTGTAGTATGAAAAGTTCCTCTCAGGACGAATGTGGCCCAATCATCTGTATAAATTTTTATCACACAACAATCAATCAAGCCCGACCTTTGACTTCTATACTAAACACCATGGTCAAGAGAGTACACTCTATTTATATTCCAACATCATGGTCTATACTGGGTGAAAATAAGGAGTGTGAAGCTCCAGAATCATTCAAATCACAAGAAAAAGTACTAAAAAACTTATCATACCTCGAACAATCTATGTCCCTACTAAGACTACTACCTTTATGACATGCTATGAACCACTCCCATATCTTATTCCCCTTTGATGAAAACTCTCTCTTCGACCATTCATAGGTTGAGGTACCTGAGGAACACTATGTGGTTGGCCTCTACCATCTCGGTCTCCACTCAGTGGAGTGTAATCGTATTATCCCTGATACTAGAACCACACTAATTTAAACATCTATTGGGGAAGGTATTGGACCTTCCCACCACAAACATACTACGCATAATCAACTCTCATGAATTGACTGTTAAAATGGCCATGTTATGTTCATGCGATAAAACTTAGTCCCAAATTCACAAGAAAATAATGGGTACCTGAAGTCCAAAATAAAAACTACTGAGGTAGGCTCTCCGATGGTCAGAACCTCGAAGGCCTTGGCTCATATGACCTACTAATGGTGAAAGTTTTCTTCGATGATAAAGGATGACTCCCCTCCCATGGTATACCTCCTCACAAGTTAATCCATTCATCTTCCCCCTCTTTATTATAGACCTCCATGTATTATGGTAAGTTATATGGAGTAATAACTATGTACTAGAGAGAAATATGAAACAAATCCTCTAAACGTCTCACATGATACTCCTCATTCGAAAATTGATTCCAAACAAAAAGAATTTTTTTCTAAAATTTATCCCTATCTCACAAACCGACAAACTTCCCTACTAGAAGGATACTAAATCTAGCCACTTCTTAGCCATCATGGTGGATGATGGTAATTTTATCCAAAGCTCATTCCATAGTCATCCCAATAAACAACAACCTCTTTCCTCTCTCTTGTAAATACCGTACACCACCGAAATTCGCTCCCCACATATAGATCACCACCAAAGGATCCTAGTACTTTGTTGGAGACCATATCAAACTAATGTTGATCACAAGATCCTCAATCCAACACTCCATATCCATGTATGAAATGCTACAGTAATACTTTCCTAGTGTCTGCCACTATAAATCACATAGCGTCTTTTCCCACTGATCATCCTACTCTACTCATTCAACCCTCCATCGATCAACTAGTTCTGCCTAATAATCCTATAATACCTACAGTACATGCGAATGATGACCGAGTGTCATGGCTGAATAGGTAAACAATTTACGCCTAATCCAGAGTAGTATGTAATTTTTATTTAAGATTCATTTTATCTAATTATTTATTTAAATTTTCTGAAACACCGAATTAAATCATGAAATAAAATCATTATGATGCATTTAACTTTACAAGTGTATCTACCCTACAAATAGTGTAGTGTCACATGGCCATTCGGTAGACTCAATGTCCTTTCATCCGATCACAAGGGCCCTTAAAATCCCATATCCTAGATATTCATTTATGGCCTATGTCAGGTACTATGATCACATGAAAGAGTTTCCCTATCATCCCATGCAATCCTCACCATGCCAAACTCCATACTCTATCCTACCTATCAGCCACCACCTCTAATACCATTCATTCATGAAAACATACCACCAGTGATGCACCTTTATAGTGGTTGTTATAGAATTTGGGATAATGACCCCCTGAGTTCGGCCTCCAGTCGGCCTCAAGGTGCTCACTAGCACCACGGCAATACAAATCTTAAAAAATGTGACACATTACACTTTTAATGTAATTAAGATTTGAAGATAAGAAGTATCAACCATATAAAACTCTAATAAATATATATAATAAATCTGAAATCCATCCCACTTGTAAGATTAATGTATAACCATTAAAAACCACGATTCTCCAAAGTAAATATAAAAAACTAGGCTAAGCAGGGACACCAAGTATTTACCATAGTCTGAGCTAATAAGGTTATGCATGGTCCCTGTAATCCTTCAGGAAACATGAATAAAATTTTATATATGTAGAGTGAGTATAAAAGTTTACTCAGTAGAAAAAATCTTGGACCCTCATGTACTTGTGGTAGATGCATACTAATTACCCTGTGAGAAAATAATTGAAACCAACGGAACAGAACAAATAATATTATCCATCCCAACCTCACCAAGTCACACTCCCCAAATAACAGAAGTCAAGTACTATAAAATAATAAGAAAATTGACTTTTTTCTACCCTATACAACTTTTCACTAGTTGAAAGTTCACACCCCAGTGGAAAAGGTCATGGAACTTCAACACTTTTCCACAATCCCCACATCACAACCCGACCACACACACATAGGCCTCAGAGATAGTCCCACAACCAATGAATGTGATGCTCACTACATCCCACCCCCAAACACCTAGGACACAACTGTACCATATCCTTCCAACAAACACAGGGTACATGAACACATATCATCTCATCGAAACATAGGAAAGAACAAAGCATCTCATCCTATAAACAACTAGGAAACCATAACTCACCCACAGATACTAGGGCCTCACAACCATACCACCAACCTGCCTAATGAATCATGGGATACCAATTCCGAGAAGAGGGAGTATGTATGATCCCATAACCAACCATCAATCATCCCACTATGATATTTGGAAATTTATCCCTCACATGTAACAAAGAATGTTTATTGACACATAGTTCACATCAATGGTGGGGTGCATATATAAAACACAAGAAAAGTACATGTATTTGTATATATTTAGTATCATAAAATCAAGCCCAACCTATGGGGTTTTGTAAAAAAACAAACATCTCACAAACCATCCTTTGCTACTATATATAAATGAATTTATCAATACAATAAAGTGTCTCTTTGGTAGTTGAATAAATAAATACTACTTCCTAACAACCCACAACTCAATCATCCCCAACCACACCAACTCATTTAACCTATTATGATTGATTATTTAGAAAATTCATTTTTCAATTCCATCCTTACCCAGGAAAATTCTAATCAAATTATGAAAAAATACACACAACATAAACCATGATGATGGATAAAAAGAAAAAAAATAAGGAAACTAACGTCATATTTAAATTCTTTTCAATACCCCTACCATCCACTGGCTTCATCATTCTTCAAATTTATTTTTTCAATCCATTCCATCAACAAAAAATATAAACTGGCGGCCAAACCCTGCAATACATCTCATCACAACCAAACCTGATAGTTCTGAAATATAACAACACCACACCCATCACTGCCAACAATATAAACATAGCACAACATTGACCTTCATCCTTACTGCTTAAACACTTCCCATCCATTCTACAATTATACAATATCTCAACCTGAGATTCAATTTCACCACCCGTACCACCCCTCCTTACAATATTCCTCTCAACCCCACCAAAAAGGAACTAAAAAGGTACATGACAAAACAAAATGGCACATAGCACACAACCATACCAGTCAAGGTAGCACAAATTAATATTTATAAAACAACAGTTCTTTAATTACACTCTGATAATTCTGGGGATATCATAGAGAGAGTTTCATCCCGAGGCCTCCAATTATTTAACCAAATATTGGTGGTTAATCAATTGCGTATATACATCCATTCAACACATGATCAACAATAATAAATAACAATTCATCTTGAGTGCACAAACAAAGACCGCCAAAATCCGTGTTGTTATTTAGGCATATAGTCTATACAAATCATAAAATCAAAAGAAAAAAATAGAAGCATCCATCACTTTTCCAATCCCATGTTCGTTTTGTTTAAAGATGAATCTATTAACTTTATTATACTTGGATTCACCTAACATAACATGGTGATTATTCATACCCCATCCCACATGATACTAAAATAATAGAGACGATTTAATCTCTACATGGATAAATAGATGATAAAAAATCCTCCTTACACCAAACAGGGGGTGTGCAAGGATCCCAGGAAACACGATCCAAGGGTGCAACACATATGCATGGATCCTGGGAAGGAATGGTTTTGGGTGCACTCAATTGCATGAGTAAGGAGAAAAAACTAAAGGTATAAATGATAATGGATATAGAAAGGCTAACTCATATATGAAAGGAAGAAAAAGTTTCCAAATCTTTTAAATTCATATCACGATCAAGACCACAATATTTGAAAATCAAAAGGCCTCCCCAGTATTATGGATTTAAATATGTATTTTACATCCATTAAAATGACATCAAAAAACATAAACATGGCATTGAACTCATTTTTTGTCAAATAAAACATTAAAGGGGATAATATTAAAAAATTCAGAAAAGATGGAAATTTTGAAAACTATCAAAATGACTCTACATTAGGTGAGTCACCATCTCGATTCACTAGTGTGTGAGGCACCCTATACGTCTCACAACTAGATGAGTCACCAATATGCGATATCAGTGATGAGATAACAGTGGCATGTCACTATTCAGCGAGCTACCATCTCGTGATCTCTAATTTTTTTATCTACCAATTTTTAGTGAGAGTTTGGTGAGCTATTGATCTGTGAGAAACAAATCGGTGAGTCACCATTTGGTGACATACTGTTCAGGGAGTCACTATTTAGTGATTCGCCATCATGAATCACTATCGTGGACCACCGTTAGTGACCACCATCAATTACTCATCATCAGTGAGTAACCATCGTGAGTCACCGATGTGACTCATCATTGTGATGATTTACTATCACCATCATTCAGTAGATGACTCACTGTCAGGTGGGATATCATCGGAAAAACCATAATTTTTTCAAACTCTTGAAATGAGCTACCATGACCTCTCAGAGCAACTCCGACACCATATTTTCATATTTTAATGGATCGGGGAAGTTTGCGCCATTATAAAAAGCATGTCTATCTACCCTAGAATATTTTCTTATCATGATCTAGTCATAGTGGATGGTATAATATTAAAAAATAGTCAGTAAAAAATCTTTTACCTTCCCATCATAATATGTGACGTAGCATAAATGAATTTTAATTATTTGGAACATGGTTATTGAAATAATGAAACCAAACCATGTGTCTCATCTAGAATTCTAGAAAGGGATACTATGTTAGAACATGTTTTGAAAAAACACTTGTACAAACTCTATAAAATTAATTAATAAATATTTATTTTTTATTTAAGAAATAAATATCATATATTTTCCCCCTTCTTCTTTTGCTGAAATATGCTCTCATCTAAGGAGATTACACATAGATAATTGGAGGTTTATTCCCTCATGATGATCTTTTTTTGGGATCACGGAGTGTTAGGTCTAGTTTTTTTATGATATATTACAATTTTTTGTCCCTACTATTTGTTCATTAAGATCAACCATTATCTATTAGAATAAAAACATATAACATAGTTGATGGTGTTAGATCTAGTTTTATAAGATTAACTATTTGGGTAAATTTTCAATCTATCATTGGGTTAGAATATTTTTTTTAATTTTTTCTTAGTATTCCCTCTGGTATGAATCTAGAACTTCGATGAGCTAATTTTGGATTTTTTTTCATCGTGGTTGTCAATTCCATGAATGATTTATATTATTTATATTGTAATTTAAATAAATATGATTATTTATTTCTTGTTAGAAAATATATTGAATCTAGAATTTATTTATAAAGTATGATTTTAGATTCTTGACAAAATGATATTTGAATGGGGTGTGTGAAACTACTTGTACAATGGGTGTTTATATACTCTAATGGTTTTGAGAAACTCATTTGAAATTAAAACATGGGATGTGAAGGATTATTGGATGATTATTTTATAGAAAGTGATGAATAAAATGATTTTTAAATTTTAAATAAAACTAATTATTTCAAATTGAATTAGTTTTTTGAATGCCAATTATATTTTGTTTTTCAAAACAACTGATATCATTAAAAAACTACTTTGGATATTTTCTATCAATAATTTATTAAATTGATTTATGATTAATTATTTTCTACTTGATTTATTTTGTATATTAACATGGGATTCGGGGAAGTTATATCTATAGTCAATGAAAATAGTTATAGTAATATATTAGTTATGATTATTCATCTATTAATGGTGAAATGATATTAAACACAATGGGGGTATGATGTTTAGTGATTTGGGTTGTCTCATATCTTCCCAATGGTAAAAATCCAGTGATTTTTTCAACATGATCCAAATTGCATTGGTCTTTGTGACAATCATTCGGAATTAAATTAATTAGAAACCATTGCATATAACCATTGTCATATGATTGAAATTTATTTATCCAATCGAATAATTTATGAAACTATATATTCATTCCAATTTTATTGAAATTTTTATCCATTCATGTTTTGATATATTTTCATATACATACCTACTTTACTCTTTCTATTGAAATTTATTAAAAAAATTATTTTCCATATTTTATTAAATTATTACCATTCCATGTTTTATTTAACATTAGGAATTTTTTATTCAATTTATATGGATTAATTGTGAAATTATTTTTGGGATCCCCCTAGAAATGTGTTCATCACAACCTAGTTCTGCATCTAGGTGTTTGTAGAAATAATTTTTCTAGGAATAGGGAAAGGGAAAGAACCTATTGGACTCAACGGGTGTTATTAATATACATAACATGGGATTTTGTGTATATAGGAGAAGTATGTGAATTACCCCTTAGAAATAGATCATTATATTAATGTTGTCATTGGTTATTTGATTTCCTGGTTTGATATTCAATTTTCTATTTCATTATTTATACATTTTAATAAATTTCTCTTAGTGATTGTTTAGAATACAAAATTTTGATGAATTATTGTAAATTAAATAATTTTTTACATTGGTAATAAATTTATTGAAATAATTCCCATTTATTTTTTTTTTGATTCCCATGAACCTGTCACTAGACTATAGTGATCAAGAGTTCCCTTAGAGCTATGTCCAAATTGATTTGGGTACTCTTGTAGTGGTTAATCATGGTTGGATCAAGACTATAATCCTCTAAATTTTTTAAACCATATTTATTTTGGAACCCTACGTTGAGAATTGTCATTTAATCTCTTTATAAAATCTTTTTTAGATGACTCGGTCTGATTTTGACTCAAATTTCATTCACAATTACTTTAGGGAAGTAATATTTTTTTATTACCAATATTGTGTAATTTTCTTCTATTATAGTTATAAGAAACTATGATTTTTAGTATATTAATATAAAATATTTTTGATTAATATAAAATAAATTTCATAAATAAAATGTAGGGGACTATATTGGCCTAGTGACATTGAATTCTAGATACACAATATTCTTATATCTTGAATTTTTTTAAAATGTCTCATAATGATTTTCCAACATTTTACACCTCATTTACATGCCATACCAGTAACTGTTATTATAATTTAGGGAATGTAAACATAATAATTAGTGATTTAAGATTATTATTAACGATAAATATTTTAAATATCAATGAAAACCTATACATTACATGATAATAATGGAATATAAATATGAGCATAAAACATAAGAATCAATCCGTGCATGTTATAGTTCATAATGTTGAATGAGGGAATAAGTCATGGTTGTTCTCAAAACATTAATCATATGTAATTTAGGAAACATGATCCATGAGATCATAACATTGGAATATGACATAATTGTTTTCCATAAATATATAATTCCATTTCCATCATAGTCATTTCTTACTAAAAATATTTTTAGAGTTGATTTGGTTCAATCAAAAAAGGTTTATATTAGTAATGGTTCACTCCCTAGAGAATCAAATTTTACCAATTACCATAATGAAATGGGTTCACTCCCCATTTCAATCTTAATTAAATAAATAGATATCAATCATTACCAAAGGAATTATAGGGATATATATTTTTTGGACCACCGTTCTCAATTTATATTATAACATATTTTACATGGTTATAATTTATCCACCATAATGGGTTATAATGTATCATCATTCTTTTTTTAATCAACACACATCACTTTTTTAAATTTAAAAACCTATAATATAATTAGAAAATATTTTTATTTTACAATAGATTATAAACCTTTCAACATATAATCACATCAAAACTCTTGAAATGGAAACATGTTTCTTAATGATTTTTTCAATTTTGGATAGAATAACAACTAAAAATTAATGGTTTTCATAAAATTTTCACCATCATAAAAATTATCCATACAGATATTTAATAAGTATGATACCATTAGCTATTTTACCCATTAAAACATAGTAAACTCAAAATTTATTTATCTTTGATGAAAAAATTACCATGAAAAGACATTAAATCATTTTGAAGAAAAATATGCTTTCAATTATGTAAATAAATTCATAAAATTTAAAATTTTTCAAAATATTAATAAAATGTCATAAAAAATATCCTTGAAATATTAAATAGGAATATTTAAATAATTTTGTGGTCTTCATAATGGAAGATTTTTTTCATGTCATTTATTGTAAAAAAAGGATTCCTTTAAATGTTTTGTGAGAAAGACAGTGGTACATCATTCTTAGAATGAACAAAATTTCTTCAATTTTTTTTCTATAAAATAAATAATGGTTAAAAATATAAAACATAACTATTGGATAATATTGAAATCATTGATGAAAATTTTTTCAAAAAACCTTGAAATCTTATTACAATATTTTTCTAAAATGTGAGATATAAGGCAGTGTTTTTAAATGAATTCTATAAAAATATTCTGATAAAAAATAGTGTAAAATGAAAGGAAAACATATATCTACATTGAATAACCATATTAGGATAATTTCAAAAAACTTTTGAGCGTAATATAATAATATTTCATATCCATGAACATAATTATAACTAATCACAATAAATAATGAGATTGTATCATAAAACCCTAACCACGTTGGTAAATTTTGAATCATATTACCAAGGAAATAATTATATTAAATGAAAATTTAAATATAATTAGAAAAAATAAATCCCATATATAAAATGTAAAATGGAATCTATTTACACATCATAAAGATAGATAAGATAATAAAATAATATATTTCACAAGGAAGATAATTTAAGACAAAAATCTATGACTTGAATTTCATCATATGAATTCAGACTATATAATAAATATAGATTTATTATAAATATATTTTATTAAAATACTAATTTATATCATACGACATATAATTTACTTAAAAACCTTTACCACCCATTTATTAACAATTAATTATCTTGAATTACAGTTTTGGGTGATAATAGATTTTTTTGTATAGGTTTTATATTGATAGTTTCTAGAGATTTACACAGATTATGGTTATATAATATATATAATTTTTATCATGGTATAAATGAAATATAAATTATTTATTTATATATTTATTTTAATATTTAAATTATGGATATGGAAAATTAAGTGTACGGTTCATGGAGACGATAGGTCGTACTTATGTACGATCGTTGTTTTTTTTTAAAAGTACAGGACAAAAGAAATGTAAACAAAAAATGGATTTTATAGAATAATTATAATATAATTTAAAAAAATTATGTTCCTCAAATACGTTCCTTTTATCATTCATATAAAAATATAACGTAATGTGAATCACATAACTTCATGGAAGTGGTTGACTTCATGTACACATAAGAGACATTACCATTTTCCAACAGATTGGAAGGAACTAAGTAGATTTGATATTACAAATAAAGAATTTTAATTTAATCAAATATATATATATATATTTTTTAAACCATAATTAAATAAATTTGTGATATGTTATTATTGAAATCAAATTATATAGGTTCGCTAGGTGGTAGTCCATTGTACACCTGATCGACAGGTTCGTTTCCCATTTTCTAAAAGAGGAGATGGATATAGGTAATTCCATTTGAGTAATAATATAAAATAATATTTTATATACTAGTGTTGTTATTTTTTTATTGTTAAGGTATTATTGAAGGTGTAAATACGATATGTAAAAAAAATGTGCTTTGTGAACATAATTGCCTTCACTTAGACAAATGTCCATGAGGTCACATATTAAGCACCCCATTCTTGGTATTCTAGGAATAAAAGAATCTCTATAAAATCAATAGGTATTTTGGGGAGGTATTTCATCAATATTATGTTATGAAAAATGGATTATTAGGTGTTAATAAGTGAAAAAATGGGTTTCCATTTTATAATTGAGGAGTATTATCAAATATATAATTCCCAAAACTATTATATAATGCGATTTCACTATCATAATATGTTACAAAAAAATTATAAATAATGTAGTGGATGTATTATGTTGACAATCGACACATCCCATAGAAAAAGTTACACATGTTTTAAACACGTTGTTTCTTAACCCTTGGGTATAGTTTTACAATTTTAGTTTCCACCACGGTAACTAGTTTATTATTTAATTACCTTGGTAATTTATCAATCAATAATAGAAATAAACAATCCTTAATAGATTATTTTGAACGACTTATTAAAAGGAAATTTAAATTTTGAAATTAAAATATAATTTGTATAACAATTATTATTAACACAGTTATATGTAATATGAAAAACCTCATTTTAAAATTAACATCGGTAATTTTCTCATACTATATAAAAAATTAATTATGAAATAAATCAGGATAAAATTATCATATAATAAGAAAATCTATAATTCATAATATTGAACACATTTTAATAAATTCGAGTCATAAATATAAAAGAATTTGATATAATGTTAATCATGTTGATGTATATAGAAAATGATTATCTAAATAAAAAATTTATAATGTATAAAATGTTTTCCCATAAAACATAAGAATTTCATTTATTACAATGTCACATATTGGATAAATAATAATATAATTTAACTGTTTATTCTTTCCAAGCCATCTTAAAATAAAATATAGCATTTAAATGATTTAATATTAAATAAATTTTTTAATAAAATATATATTTTTTAGTATTCATTAACAAATTAATATTTTTATAAATTTATACGAAATTCACTAAAAAATAATTTAAAATTATATATCAAACAAAAATAATTTTAATTTTAAAAAAAATCATATTGGAAAAAACGTTATTTTAAAATAATTGCAGAAAATCCTGAAGAAAATGATTTTATGAAAAAATAAATTTAACCATATAACAACATTTCTTATTATATCATCCCTATAAATTATATTTTATGATTACTAATTTTTTTTGATTAAATATATAAAATATATTATCCATTAAAATCATTCAACATTGAGGATTAATTTAAATATTCCTATTTCTCTCATAAAATTAGTTTTTTAGAACGTAAAACATATTTCACTCTCAATTTATTATTAGTTTCATATATAGACAATTGATAACCAATTAATATATTATATACATTTTTAAAACATATTATTTTATCAAGTTAGTTTTCAAAATTCATACATTCATATTAAATAGCTAGATTTTAATTTTAACAATAAAAAATAATAATATAAGACTATATCATGGTTCGTTAAAACTAGATATTGTGTTCCATGAAAACTATCCAAGTAATTATTTTTATATGAAATATTTTAGAATATTTTTAAGTTATACAATCAACCTTCCCCCTAAAAAATTTGTTCCATTTAATCTATTCTTGTGTTATGTAATCAAGGGTATTAATTTTGATAATTTAATTTTTTTAAACCTATATCATAAAAATGGCTAATAAAAACTACACATAAAAATAATAAAATATGACTGTATTATTGAATAATAAAAAACAATAATTATAGATAATTATAACATTAAAAATATGTGAGTCCATGAATTTTGAAATATGTTACATTTTTGATATAAAGTTATACATTTTCTATAAGAATGTAGAAACCATCAATTTATTAAAACTCAATAACATTTTATATTCTGTATAATTTTCCTAATTTTAAGGTTTTATTTAACCATATTTTCATTGAACATATAGAAACATACTTAATTGATATATATAATTTAATTCATTAATTCATTCCTACTAAAATCAAATACCTTCCTCTAGATAGTCTTTATACATGATTAATTAATCATCCTTTAAGCACTGAAATCAGTATCAAATGGATCACATAACCAAAAAATGGATAAATACCATTACAAATGTCTTAAAACATTACCCAATACCTGAATTTTTGGCATTAGTTATGATAATTCCACAAATTAATACACATTCATGTTATTCCTAAAAGATGATGTTAAACATAATTCATTCCATAAATAATAATCTTACACCCTAAATAACCTCATAAGTTTTTAATTTAATTTAGTTCTCTATAAATAATTTCTCATGTTAAATAAATTGTTAATCCTAATGGTTTAATATAAATCAACCAAATTAAATATTTCATAAAATTCCTTTCATTACCTCAACTCAATAAATTTCAAAAGGGTTTACCCTAAAACATACTTCCCAAAATAAAAAAGAATATTTATCATCCCAATAATATAATTATATATATATTCATACTAAAAAAATTAATGTACACTAGTGGTTGGAATTAAACAGTTATTTCCCATCATATATGGGTTCAAGTCCCATGAACCTACTAGATTTGATAGGTTATCACTCGATATACACATTGTCCTTCTTGAAAAAACCTATTAATATAATTCCTATAAAATTAAAATTTTTTAATAACCAAAATTTACTTTAAATAACATTTGATAAACCATAAATATTTATAATAACATAAATCTTATGTCCCTATAATGTGATTGACTATCCTTACTATAAAACTTTTTCAATAAATTCTATATTAAACCAAACAGTTGTATTTCAATAAATATCTGCCAAATTATAATTTTTTTTGAAAAATCATATAAAAATATACAATATAGGTGTATAATACCTTTAACATGTGACTAAATTTATTCACAAAAGACCATTATTTTAATAAAAACAGTTATTTTAATCTTAAATGAAGACATTTAAATATCGAAAAATAAATGCAACCCTTAGATGTTCCAAAATAAAATAGATAAAAATACTTCTTCATAATAATTCAAAAGTCCAACTATATAAAACCTTTAATACTTACATATCAACAATTGAAATAGAATAGTTCATTAGTTGGAATTAGTGTTAACTATTTTATTATGGAATTGACATGGAAGGTTTCCATGTTCTCTACACTTAAGACATTGATCTTTTTTGAATCTTTGATTACATATGAAATTATTTTCCAAAAAGATAATATATTCTCATTCCTTTGAGAAATTAAATTTATAGATTTATTCCACATTCTCATCATATTGTAAGATTTCTATTAATTTATCCATTTTCTCCATATCATGACCTCTCAATATACTCAATCCATATTTTATTTGGTTATTCCGGTAGTTAGTTAAGATGAAATCTTTTAATCATATAACATGATAACATATTAGACATAAAATCAATATGTTTTCAGTATTTATCATCCAATTTGGTTTCATATAATCAAATTATCCCCATATTTAATTTATTATAGTACGTTCTAATTTCATCCATTGATTGAAACAAAAACAATAGTTTCTGTAATAATATTCAGAGTGGAAAACCACATAATCATGATTAATCATTTATAAGATATCTAAATCATTACATGTTATTTTAAATATCTGAAATAATTTTTTTAACCTAGGTAATCTATGATTATTATATATTTAAATAATTAATTGTATTTTATAATGAAAATGTGGATAAGCCAGTGAATATCCCCAATAAATGTCAAGCATGTTTTGCAATAATTCCAGTTTTCATGCATAATATGATGATCATGTCAAATTCTAACATTCACATTTCAATGAAAGTACCTAAATGAAAAACTATGACATAACCACATCACTAGTAGAATTTAGATGAGGTTTTATTGTAAGAAAATATACCAAATAACTTTGTTAAAAAAACATATTTATTTTATCCTATTATAATACATATCCCTACGGTTTTCAAAAAAAATTATAATATTGATCTCTAGTGGTTGATTAAACATTTTCACTAATTACAACTATAAACAATATGAAATTTTAAACATAATATCACATATTTTAATATTAATATTGAATTATTTTCATTAATTCACAATAGAATATTATAATGTTTTCTTGATCATGGAGTGTGGATTCAAAATCATAATACTACATGAAATATTTTTAACAACTCCCTTAATGATAATAAAAAATAGATAAACACATATAAATACCATAAAAACATTATTTTTTTCCTAGGAAGGAGGAACATATGAATGTGTGAGCTAGATATTCAGTATGTATAAGAAAGGAAAATATCAAGGGAAAATTAATCATAACATGATCCTATATATATTTTTCCATTATTTAAAAACTTAAAAACCATACCATGTTAATCATAGTTCATAGTATTACATAATTGAAAAATGTTTGGTAGTTCATAAGAAATGAATATTATATTATTCAAAATAAATAATACATGAAATAATGAAATCTTCATAAGACAAATTTTTTTCTAAAACATTGAAAAACTTATATTTAGTTGTCAAGGTTTATTGGCTTGACTGTTATAGTAGTCTTGGTTTATTACTAAATCATCACATTAGTGATGGTTCACTATAAATACTATCAATGTGAATAATGTATAATAATAAAATAGGTTCACTCCCAATTCCAATTCTATTTATCTAATGGGATATTAATCATTACTCCATGCAATGGAGGGATATATAATTTTAGTCCTACCCATTTTGGATAATAATGTTTCCACCTATGATAGGTTATATTGTAACCAACATCATTGGATATAATATAACCACAATCCTTGATTTTAAGAGAATATACATTTTTATTTTAAAATAGAATACTCCATAATATAATGTGAAATCATATATATGATTTTCATAAGATCATAAAAAATTAATCATTTAATACCATCATAAATTTGGATAATAATGTGGGTTTCATATAAATCTCTTCAATTCATAATAATATAACCCACATAAATAAATTGGTTTTATAATCAATTCAACATTATAAAATTCAACCATCCATAGAAACAATAGAAATAACACCATTGGATCATGTACCCTATAAAACCTAATAATAACCAATGATTGTGGTTATTGATGAATAAAATTACATTAAAAAATAATTAAAAAAATTTCTAAGGAAAAATATATTGTTTCTTTGAAAATAACTATTTAAAATATACAATTCTCAAAAGAACTGAATAAAATTATTTCATTGAAAATAACCATTTAAATATAGAAGGGATAATTTATATAATAAATTGTTCATAATTTCAGAATATTACATTCATTCCATGTATGGTAGAATAATGTTTCCATTCACATTTTATATAAATTTTCAAAAGTACAAAATTTATAAAATGAGAGGAAGATTACATTTTAAAAAAATTAAAAATTATTTAATGTATAAAACATCATTAATTTTTTTATGTTTAAACAAATTTGTGAAATAATTTTTATAAATCCTGGAAATGAAAAAAATCACTTTGAACAGAAAACAGAAACACGCTAATTTTTTCCTAGATGGAGACGTCATATATCGTAATTACTTATTGTGAAAATATTTAAGGGAAAAATAATAATTCTCAAGGAATAAATAGAGGAGATTAATATTAATGATTTTCATGATATTTGTATCATAATATTTCTGCATCATAAACATAACCATAAATTTTATTGATAAATAATTGAATTTTCAAATAAAATCCTCACCAAATTGGTAATAGCCGAATAAAAACACACATGATAGACTAAAATTAAATGAAACATTAAATGACATGGAAATAAATATATTCATGACATAACATTTCAATTTTTCCATATAGAAACCCCATAAATGAATACATGTGTATAAAAAATGTATGTCTCATAAAAGATAATATGAGATAAAAATCTCATACCATAAGTCTTGAATTTATTCATACACATATATATATCATGTATAATAAATATTGTATTATTGAAAATATATTTCATAACCATAATCATATATATCATTCTATATGTGATTCACATAGAACATTTTAAAACCATTTATTATTAATTATAGTGAAAAAATTCCTCTATATAACATTCAATCATTTTTGGGTTGGTTGTGTTTGTCCCCAACTACGTTTTTAAATATAATTTGTTGAGTTCCCAATATATATTTGGTAATAAATGTTGATAAAGAACCATTAAAAATGAATAGAATGTCTAGAAGAGGTATAAAAATAACCGATACAAGGTAGCACCATTTTCCAGCGGTTGCAAAATTTTTGGGGTCCAAAATATAGAGTTTGTTTTCATAATAGAAAGTGTATTTATTCAAATATCTCATAAAAATATAGAAAGGTCATTAATTTCAAGTACATGGGATTTGTTAATTTTTTTCAGGAAGGGGAAATTTTGTTTGGTAGAGGTCGTCGCAAAGAGACGAGCTGCGTGATTATGAGGGAATTGAGATTCATGGTTTGTGATAGAGCTATTCGTTGTCATTAATGGAATGATATGTGATTACAATGGGAATAAAAAATCATAATATTCATCCATTAATTATTAATGTAGGTTTACCATGAAGATATATATTAATAGATATTGAAAATGCACTGGAGGCAGTGGAGCTTTGTGAAGAGACACGCCTCTAAATATGTGGCTACACACCTTTAGAAAAAGAAGGAAGAGAAGAGAGACTCAAAAAAAATTATGTCTCTGAGTTTACATAGGGGTTGGAAAAGGTGGTATGGAAAGTAATTCATGAAATTAATATTCCAACCGAATGTTCTATGCATCATGAATGTAAAAATTCTATGAAATCATAAAATACATCTAAAACATGTGAGCTTTCTATTGTCTAATTTTATCTTTGTGAATGAAAATTACTTCACAAAGGCATAGAAATATTTGATAAAATTACAGAACATCATGAATTATTTTTTTTATTCGAAAAATAATGTGCTTTGCAATGACCTGTTTGAGATTGGTTAATGAAGGCGCATCATAAAGGCATGTTTCTGCTTCGAGAAAGTGGGGCTTTGTCAAGGTAGTGGGATTGGTGAAAAGGGATGGAAAGGTATTTCTTAGAGCTCAATGGAAAAAAGGTATTCATATATGGATGAATGTGGGACATTAATGTAGAATCTATATATAGTTGAGGATGCATTCATTAGAGATATGTAAAGGACCTACAAGCCTATAAACTCTGAGTGGATTTGTTTAAGAAATAGTGAGAACACTTCAGTTGAGAGAGCAGTGAAATTTTAAATAGTGATTTGTTTTAAACCCTGATGGATGGTGATCTCACTAATAACATTATAGAAAAAAAATTTATTTTAGTGGATTTTTTACATCAACTCATTGTTAGGTCATGATCCTTATATGTAGTTGAGTGAGGGAGAACCAAGTAAAATTATTGCATCTCATGCATATTTTAATTTCTATCCTAACTGTGTTGTCGGAATGAAGGATACAAGAGTTTTGTTTAACAGAAAAACAATAACAAAAGTGGGTGTTGTTTTAAACTATTATACACTGATTCACCCCCCTCAGGGTATCTACCTTGTGGTTCAAAAAAGTGGTATCAGTGGGAAAGGTTGATATTTGTGTTTCTACCTCAATAGATGTCACCACACATAAATGGATTATTATATTCAATGGGAATAACATTCAATTATGGAAGAATAGGTTAAAAAACTACTTCCGTTCATTGGGCATGGATGTGTTTACAGTAGCGATGCATTGTATCTCAACAAACATTAATAGTGGAGCACAATGAGAGGAAGAAACAAGGGAATTGGATGCTAACACAGAGGGAATCAATAATTTATGGGTCTACTTATCCAATTATATCTATATAATGGTTATGTAAAAAAATCACATGTTATGTGAGAAACATTATTTAAAATATATGAATGATATATAAAGGTCTCAGAGGCAATGCTTTAATTTCTGTGGGACAAGAATGAAGACATGAGAATGATCCCGAAAGAGAATTCTGATGCATTCAATGATAGGGAAAATATTTTTGTGGAAGACATGAGAGTTCTTGTAGAAATTAATGAATACATAAACATTGTGAATCTCACAATGAGGAAACTTTCACCTCAGTTCAATCCAAAAGTTTCAGTTTTGAAAGATACTGACCTGAAATAGATGATATTGAATAACCTGCACATCACCTTTGTTTCATATGAAATGAGAAATGATGATATTAATGCTATAGAAAAGATAAAATCTAAAGAGGTGGAATTCATGTCTATGAAGAAGCTCATCATTGAAGATTCTGATGAAGATGAAGTGGCGTACAAGATAATGTATTTATATTCCTCAAACAAACAAAGAGGAAATGAAATGTTCATATTGAATCTTACACTAGCAAGAATTTGATGTGGAATAGTTAGTCATCCAGTTGCATTGTGCACCAAAATGTTCTAAGAAGATGATGAGGAAGAATTCAAAATTCTCAATAAGAAGTATCCATCTTATGTGAAAGGAACGAAATTGTTCAAGAGAATTTTTTAGGTAAAATAATATTCTTTCCCAAGAATGTGACAGTTGAAATGAGTCTAAGGTTGATGAGGTTTAAAAGATAGAGAACTAAAAACATCATGGAGAAAATTATATGGTGGTAGCTGTCTATAGTTCTTATAAAAATAAAGATATTGACACTGATGAAAAAGAAGAATAACTTAAAGGAATAGTTGACATGGAAGATGAATTAGAAGCAGCTCTCAAGGAGATAGATTTTTGGAGAGAAAAAATTATGTAATCCAACAAAGTGGTACATGATACAGATCTCTATATCCTACTGTAGGAAGAAGAGAAGTCTGAGTTTAAGAGTGAAATTGAAAATCTTATGTCTTCCTAGACAAGTAGCTCAGAAAATGTTGAAAAACATAAACATAAAGATGATGAACAGAAAAGGGGGATTGATGGTTTGAATAACATAGAGAATGATCAAAGTAATCATATCAAACAACATCGAGAAAAAGTTTTTTCTCTATAAGTAAAATTAAAACATCATGAAAACTCTTAACTCCTAGTATGATACAAATAAAGCACACCATTCAGAAGTCTGTAAATTTAGAAGTGAAGAATATGTGTCCAGTTGAAAATAAGAAATAATTATGTTCAGATAGTAAGGATGATGTGTGGCTTGACAAAAAATAGAAAACTATGAATGTTCATCATAGACCGCAAGCCCACGTTCATATATTGATGTTTTATTTGGTCATGAAGCATAATTTGAATATTTATAGATACCATGTTATAACTAGATGTGTAGAAGTAATATGAAAGAATTCAATATATATTAGATGTCATTTCCATGGAAATATGGCACATTCAGAGAATGTCTGTTCCATTGGAAAGATATACCTAAGGGGGAAATAATAGAAGTAATAACCATATAGTGAATGTTACTATAGAAAATATTTTTAGGGACATTAGAATATAAAAAACATCATGTGAGTTGAAAATGAAAAATTGAATTGTAGCTCTGCAGGATAAAGCATGGTCATCACGCTTTAAAGATGCTCTAGGATTCCAATCTACACTGACTGTGTATTCAAAAACATGGATAAAAAAGAGCATAGAAGGATGTAGTTGTAGAAATTCCCCTTAAAGAATCAAATCCTTCTGTTTTATAGATCTTTGACAGGGGTTGCACATCCCCCATGAAAAGTAAAAAGGATCTTGTTAAGGTCATAAAATAAGAGTAAGAATGAGTTTTCATGTTTTTAAATGATTAAGACCTATAGATAATTGGCTCCGGAAAGGCAACGTTTTGGGGAAAAGAAATGAGACGTGTTGATGTATTAGTTGTAGAAGGTGTCAGTCACAATTTATATAATGTCAACCAACCAGGTGAGTCATAAAATTCTATATGGTTTACAAACAATATGTGTATATATAAAGGAAAATACAGTGTATAGGTTCCTTAAAAAGAAAACTACAGGAAATTTCTAGCTCGTAAATGGAGAAAAATATGTAAACATTTTTTCTATAGAGGATGAAAAAAAACAACAACATAAACGACTTCTTCATCAATACCAACTATCCTTAGAAGATCTGTTGAAGTATGATGCAGCTAGAGCCCTCCCTAATTTATCACAATATAGTAAATATACATGTCATACTTTTTAATAAGGTATGATCATTGGGGAGAAATACAAAGAATATAGAAATAAGTTAACAATAATGCTTGAATTAGTGCATCCTAGTGTTTGTGTACCTATCTCACAATGAGACATTGAAAGGAATAGGTATTATGTTCTTTTCATTGATGCTTATAGGAGAATGTCTTAAGTATTTTTCATTTCTCATAATTCTTATGTGTTCATTTTCATAAAATAGTATCAGAGGGAATCTTAAATGATGCAAGGATATAAAATTTTTTAGTTTCTTAATGATAATGGTATGGAATTCAAAACCATTCAAATGGAAAAACTATCTAGAGAAATATGGGATAAGGCATCAAGTTTCTTTAGTGATAACTCCCCAAAAAAATGGAGTGGTTGAAAGTAAAAATAGGATCATAAAAAATGTCTAGAACAATTCACATTGAAAAAGGCCACCAGGGAAAGATTGAAAGGAAACATTGTTTAAATTAGTCTATATTTTTAACAGGGCTATGTTTTTTCAGAAGTAATAAAAACACCATAAAATATATGGTAAGGAATCAATCCAACAAAAAAATACATTTGAATCATTATAATTATGTTCTTTGTCCTCAAAAAAAACATAAGAAATTTGAGTCACGTATAGATGAGGGGATATTCATGGGATACTCAAGAAAAATTGAAGCATATAAATGCTTTCATAAGAGGCTGGGAAAAGTAGTTGAGAGTAATGATTTAACTATAGTGATGAATGAAGTGAATATTCAAAAACATAGTGAATAGTTTACTGATGAAAGCGATGATTAGACAAGCAACATAGGATGTGAAGAAGTGAAGGATGTTGATTTAGAAGAAGATACTGATGATGTGAAAGATGATGTAAAATCTGTTTCTCCATTAAATCCAAAGAGTCGAGTTGAAATTGAAAGGAATAATTTCACTGGTGATCAAATAGCATCTATCCAGACAAGAATAATGAAGTCACTATAGTCGAAATCTTTCATATCTCAAGTAGAGATTAAATGTTTTGCAGATGTAGATGAACATAAATACTGGGTATAAGATAGGCATTCAGTGCTTGATAAGATTGAGAAGAATCATGAGTGGGATGTTGTTTTTGAGTCCAATAGATAAGAATTTCATGGAGATTAAATGGGTCTTTTGCAACAACATGAATGAATATGGAGCAATGATTCAAGACACGGAACAACTAGTGTTCAAAGGGTACTCTTAGATAGAGGGTATCGATGTTGTTGAGACATTTTCACATGTTGAAAGGCCAGAGATAATCAGATTAATCTTGCCTATTACAGTGCAGCAAAATTTCAAAGGGTTCTAGATAGATGTTAAATCATTCCATTTTAATGGGGATCTATAAGAAATGTTTATATTGGGAAGCCAGATAAGTTTTCTTATTTATGAACATGAGAATATTCTATTTTAGTTTAATAATGCACTATATGGGCTAAAACAACCACCAAGGGCATGGTATTTGAGGCTTGATTTATATTTGAAGAGGTATAGCATTACACATATTGGTTTTCAATACAATCTCAATTTAATAAATTATAGCAATCAAGGAATCATGATGTCATTTTATGACTATGACATAATATTTGGTGGATCAGATGAATCCCAATGCTAGAAATTCTCTGAATTAATAAAAATTGAGTGCTAAATAACAGTAATTGGATAGCTAACACTTTTCCTTGGTTTAATGGTGATACAAGGAAGGAATTGAACATTAATTTTAAAATCCATATATTCCAATGTGGTTATGGGAATATTTGTAATGGAAAATTCCATGGAGGTGAAGACTCTGATTTTTATTCATATGAATTCATAAAAAGATGATGATGGAAAGGCAATTAATATCATAGAATACAGATAGATTATTGGAATCATACTGTAGATGATAGCGATAAGAACTGATATTTTATTTTCCAAATACCAAGAAACTTGATATAAAAAAATCCCAATTAACGACACATACTTGAAGTGAAAATGGTACTTTGGTATATCATAGGAATTGTGGATTTTGGTTTTATGTATCATGAAAAATCATAGCCAGAGTTGTTGGGAAATATAGATAGAAATTAGACTGGTTCAACGAATGGTAGAAAATTTACTTTAATAGGTTCTTTCTATCATAGTGGATTGTGTATTTCATGGCTAATAATGATGCTAGATTTAATTTCATTGAAAAATGCTTAAGCTGTGTCTATTTTGTCCACTCAAGCATCAAAATTGTCATTTTATATGAAGCATTAGCATGATGATATGAGAGTTGAAGTGAATTCCCTAATCATAATCAAGTGTGATAATTTGAGTGCTATAAATTTTTTAAAAAACATAGTCTATCACTCCAGTAAAAACAATATTGAGATCAAATATCATTTTATCAAGGAGAAATTGGAGCTAGGTCTTGTGATGTATGAGTATATTCTTATAGAACTATAGGTTCTAGTCATTCTGAAAAAGACCTTACCCAAGGATGCTTTTGAGTGGCATGAAATGGCTTTGGGATTTCAGTCGACTTCCCACACTTCTAATATTCTGGATATAGGACCCCCTCTCCGTGATGTACGGTGTGTTTTCTTTAATGTGATAATATTTATAATTTCTATGGTTGCCGAACACAAAAGAGTAACCATTGGTTTGGTTGAAAAAGGGAGAGAAAGTGTGGTTCTTTGAGGGGGAGAAAATATCAATGTGTTGTTCCTTCAGAGGGAAAACATTTCTTAGTCAAGATGGTGGGATATGCTGACATATAGAAAAACAATATTGGGTGAGCATTGTGATAGGAGTGGGAGTATCAAATTTGACGATGCTAGAAGTATTCAATCAATGAATAGATATCACAACAGTTGAGGTTTGTTACTAAATAAGAAGAGTGGTATTAGAATGGAATCATCGATTGGTGTTAGGAATAAAGTGATTCATTGATAAAATTTTCATTATACTCTTTTTTCTCACTTCGATCATCGCTCATGTGGGCATAGAGTATCTATTGATTAAATCATTGATCTCTATCTTAATATCAAGAGTCAAATTTTGGTAGCAGTTGGAAAAAGATTTAAAGAGGTATCAATATTTAGAGAATCAATATGAATGAGTTGTCGATAGACCCAAATTGGAAGATTGTTGGGAAAAAATTCCTCTAGGTAATGGTGAAGTATTTTTGGGTTGGTTGTGTTTGATGAAAAATTAGGTTATCAAGATGACCTGTCATGTTCTAGAGATATTGTTGTCAAAAATGTTTGACAAAGAACAATGATAGAGTAATAGAATATTTAGAGGAAGTACAATAATAACAGTTACAATATGGTTTGATTCTATAGTATATGTCAAAATATTGGGTCCAAAATTTAGTGCTTGGACGAAAAGTTTATTTCCTCAAAGATCTCATCAGAATATGGAAAATTCATGAATTTCATTAAGATGGGATTTTTGAGTTGTGTTTCACAAAGGATACAAGAATTATGGTAGGGTTCTTAACAAAATAAATGAGGTTTACAATTCAGAGAAAATGGAGAATTATGATCGGGGATGGAGTTCTAAATGGTCATTGACAGAATTCTCTACGATTACGATAGGCATTTTGGATAAGAAATTTATGGGGATCATTATGAATGGAGGTCCTCAGTGAAGACAATTTTTTATGGATTTGGAAAAGGTTCTAGAGGTGGTGGAGCTTCGAAAAGAGTGAAGCCTTTATATATGAGGGCACCCCACCCCCTATGAAAAAGAAGAAATAGCATAGAGACTGAATAAAATTTTTAAGACATTTAGTTCACTAAGGAGTTTACAAAGGTGTAATGTAAAGTCATTCACAAATGCTATAAGCAGAAAAAATGTTTTGAGCATCAGGAAGACAAAGATTTCATGAATGCCCTACAAATCTAACTAAAACACGTGATCTTTGTGAAGTCTAGTCTGAGAATTGTGAATGAATTGTAGTATTAGAATGCTTAGTGAGATTTTTGAAACGGATAGAAAATAAAAAATGCTCATATGAGCATTTCTAAAGAAGGACATTGTTGAAGACCAGTTTGGGAATCAGGAAAGAATGTGCTTCATAAAGGCATGTTTATTCTTTGCAAAAATGGTATTCATGAAGGAAGTGTGCTTTGTGAAAAGAGGATGAAAGGTATTTCCCATATTTTAGTGGAAAATATTTATTCATCTATGGATGAAAGTGTGTCCCCAATAGAGTATTTATATACAATGGAAGTTTCATTCATTAGATATAATGAATGAAAAAACAATTCAATAAAATGTTGGTGGATCTTCTGATGAAGTAGTGAACACACATCAGTTGGGAGAGAAGTGAGATTTATAATTCTTATTTGTTGTATACATGGAGGGACAATCATTCCACTTCAAACATTGTAAATAGTAGTGTGCTTATAGTGGATTTTGTACATGAACTCATTGTTGGGTTATGGTTTTTGGATGTATCCAAGTGAGGGTGAACTATGTAAAATTTTGGGTTCTTTTCCATGTTATAATTTATATCCATATTATGATACATAAAAGAGATAGAGAAGTGTTTTTTTAAATTAATTACAAGATCAAAAGGAGAAGTTTATTTTAACTATCATTCCATGAGTCACCCCCCAGGGTATTCTACCTAGAGGTTATATAAATAATTCTTTATTATAAATCAGTCATCCGAGTTACAATTGCTTCATTTTTCATATAGATTATGGTTTAGTTGTTTCGGTACATGTACTTTTTTATGATTATGTCATCTAAAATTTTAAATTACTATATAAATTTTATATAAATTAACTATGTACAAATTTATAGTCCACCGTAAATTTAAATCAGGGAAAATGATTTACACCATTCATGGATATGGTAGTATGTACATATAAATGAACACAATTTATATTATTTTAATTGAGGGAATGAAATAATGGTAAATGATAATTAATAATTATTTAGAAATTATAATTTAATAAACATAATTTTTATTTATTTAACCCACCCTTATTACCATCGATGTCAAAATGAAATGAATAAATAACCCGAACACTTTGGGGATTCGGAAGTCCACATGTGCGCATGAGTGATGTTATCATTTTTATATAGACATTATGGATAAAAATAATGGTATATTATAATTAATGTGGTTTAATTTTATCATAAATATAATATATACACTTTAAATTGAACATTGTATCCTTTTTAAAGGTATTGATGGAAAACGTATAACATCAGTTAACAAAGTGGTAGTCTACCATACACCCAATCAACAGTTTAGTTTCCCATATGAAGAAAATGATATGTATATAGGTAATTCCATAAATATAATAATACATCAGTATATTATACATATGTCTCTAATTATATTGGAATTATTATTATATGGATTATGGCGGTAAGTGGAGAATTCAAAATATATAGCTTACTAAAGGTAATTATAGTTTCATATAAAGATCATCCGATAGATCTCTTAATAATGACCCTATGGATATAATTTTTGGAATAAAAAAGATTTAGAACATTTTTAATAATTTTTTGGATGTATTTTTGAATTCTATTTGAAATTAAAATGTATTCATGAGGCTTGATGAAGTGAGTGGAGGTGATGGCCATTTATATTAGATGTGTGGAATTATTGAATATACCCTAAAATAATAAATAATGGAAACTCATCATAAAACCATGTCCCCAAAAAATTGATTAATAATTTAGTGCATGAAGGATTTGGTCAATCCAGACCGCCACGAAAAAATTTACACATGTTTTAAACATGTTATTATTTAACCGTTAGGTTTACATAGGTATACCATTTTAGTATTCAACATGGTAATTATTTCTATATTTAAATATATAATTTATCTTTTATGCCTAAAAATAGATAATTATAATTAGATAATTTGGACCCTTTTATTTGTAATTTAAAATTAAATATATAATCATAAAATTATATGTCTATGTAAAATCAATTTTAATAAAATCAAATGTAACCTGAAAAAACCCAATTTTAACCACATTCTAGGTATTGAATTTTTTGGTATTTAAACTTGATTATGATAATTAGTTAAATTAAACATATTAAATAATTTTAATTAATATTATTCAAAATATGTAACACATTTATATATATTTAAATCACATATGTTGTAGTATTTAATTTTATGTTAAACTCATTGATGCGATAAACAAACAGTTTCCAATGAGATATTTTTTAATGTAAAAACTATTTTCATTTAAAATTATTCATGAAATTGATTCTAATTATATGAATTAGATTAATTATTATTTAATTGAAATAAATTTACTTTATATCATATGAAAATAAAATGGAACTTCTAAATTCTTTAAATGAATGTATATTTTTTAAAAAATTAGTATTTTTCAATTTTTACAAAAATACAATCTTTTCAGAAATATCTCATAAAAACACTATAAGGTAATTTTGAAATGATTATTTTCAAAATTAAATATTATTTTTTCAGAAATATTTTCTACATTATGAAAATATTTTTATAAAATAAGAACAAATCATATCACTGAAATATCATTTTCAAAAATACAATTTTTAAGCATAAAACTGGATTTTTTTATCCTCTATCATGGGATAATATTTCATGAATTATAAATAAAATTATTTAAAATATATCATATGAATTTCATTGAAATCATTTACTAACATCAATTAATTTTTAAAAACATGTTTTGTGAATAAAAATAGTTTTTCATAAAAAATTTTATTTTACTTTCAAAGGAATTATATTTTTATTTTTATTTAATTGATTTCAAGTGGTTTTATTTTATACTTGTTTAAACCATATATTTTTTATAATTTAGTTATTACTATAAACCCAAAAAATTTAACTGTTATATTATAAATGTATTATTGACAAATTTTATTTTAATAGTATATCGTAGTTTGTTAAAACATTATGTTGTATGTAAAACATAATATCAATGATACTAAATTTATTAATAAAAAATTCTTAAAACATTTGGGTGATATAATTAATATGTTAATATATTTTTATTAATATTTATCATAATTATTTGAATTGACACTATTTAATGTCTAATTGGGATATTTATCTTGATAAAAAATATAGGGAGGCCAGTTTATAATTATAACATTAAAATAGTTATAATATTCAACTTTATCCATCTACAAAAAGTCACCAGAAAACAAGATATTATTTTTCTTTATAAATAACTTCTTTGGTCATAAACCTTGTCAATATGATGATAAACAAGGGAACATTGTGTTGGAGATAATTATAATTCATAAAATCATCCATTATTTTTAGATTTGATTTCATTTATCAAAAATCATTGGAATGATGGGAGGACAAGAAAAATATATATTGTGGGAGAATGATGAAAAATGATTTAATGAGAAGAAGATAGATTGAAATATATTCATGGAGGTAGATAAATAATTACAAATATTATTTTAGATTATATTATTTTTCACTATTATTTTATATGAATTATCATCCCTAGATTGATTATGAATCTATTTATATTCTTCCTTTATATGATGCCTTGTTTTTATTTTATATATTTCTTTAAATATTGATGACACATTAATAAAGGGTTTAAAGATATTAAAAATATATACAATGTAAATTTAAAATTATTACACTCTTTGAAGAAAATATTGAATTTTTTATATTAAAATTATTCAAACATTATTAATTTAAACATTGTAAATCAAATAAAATAAAAACTTTCAACATTTAATCAAAATAATTTTCTAAAATATTACTTGTGAAAATATAGTTAAGATAAACCTAATACCAAATTATAATGTTTTTATTGAAAAAAAAACATAAGTAACAATAATAATAATTTAATTTAATAACATTCTAATATTACACAATCAAAATGGTATTCATCATTTTTTTCATGTCAATTCATAGTCATTATTTTTTAAAATCTAGGACTGTATTTATAATCCAATATTATAACATATTACATTCCCATATATCTCTATAAAAAAGTATCCATAATTATTGTTTACCAAAGTTCATTAATGTGATTTTATAATGTGGAAGTTTAAACATTCCTAAAAAAATATGTTAATTATTGTAGGATAAATCGATCATTAAATATTTATAAAGAGAGAGTAATTCATATTCCCTATAGCAAAAAAAATAATCATGTAATGTAAAATATAATTTATTTAAAAGGAGAATTTTTTTCCTACTTCGGAGAGTATTTATTAATAATTTGATAGATAATCACCAAGGGTCAGATTTTTTATAAAACCAAAGAATTTTCAAAATCACATTGTACAATATTTTTATCTTCATTGATTTATTCAATACAATGATCATTTCATCAATATCCTTGAACCTTGATAAGTGTTTCTATTATTTTATATACTGTGTCTAATCATCACTAAAAATAAATATATTATTTTTATTGACTAATAGATTCAATATTCAACTATTTTTAGGAATAATGATTTTAAAGATAATGATAAACTCACAATTGTACAAGATATTTTTTCAATATTGTGTCTAACATAATATCTAGACAGTTGAAGAAATGTTAATGTTTAGAAAAATAAATTGCAATAAAATATTTTTATTTTAATTAATATGAATGTCCTAGGACTATATAAAACAAAGATAAGCTAATATATCTATGGAACATAAAAGGAATGGATAAATCACTAAATTTATATAGTGATTTACAAGATATCAACATCATACTTCAAAATATTTCAAATAGAATGGGAGAAATACGAAAAAATAATAAAATAATAAGGTTATAGAATCTAAGAAAATATGGATATATCGAAGTTAATTTATTTAAACATTTCACTATTATGATGTTAATAAATCATTGAAATCAATAATCTGAAAAACGACTATATTCATGAAATCATGGAGTTTAAAATTAAATAATTTCCAAGGGATATAATTTTTCATATTAAATTCACCCATTTAATTATCATACATAATATGTTATGAAATCAATTGAAAAATTTTCAAATAAGAAATAAATATATATAAGTACATTAGTTCTCTATGGTAAACCATTTAACCAAATATATTACAGAATTAGAGATGGAAATTGTTGAATCCATAAAAGCTAGAATAATCATAAAACATATTATGTTTGGAGAAGTTATATAAAAGATATAAAGATAATATATCATATTTAATTAAAATAAAAATAAATATAATTTCCAAAATTTATCTTATTTTTGTAGATTATTATAGAGAATTGGAATAGTTGATAGAAGGGAAAATCTTAGAACAGATTTTAATACATCACGAAACTAATGTTTTATCTTCTTATTATCTTTTTAAATTATCAATCTCATTTTATTTTGTATTTATTTTTTTATACTCGCCAACTTTAATTTATATACTTTTATTTTTTTACATAATTAAAAATATAATGAGTTACCCAATCATTTTATTCACACTATCCAACTTTTATTTCAAGAGAGAAAAATTCAAGGTGAAGGGGACATTTTTATCTAAAAATCATTGATCAAAGAAGCTCTAGTTATATGAAAAATTTTGTTTATGATCAATGAATTGAAAATGAATTGGGAATACAAAAATTTATCTCATTTTAAAGTGTTTTATTGTTATAAATAGTGTTTTTATATCATATAATAATGTACTCCAACCTGTTAGATTGAAAGTGCTGAATTTTCCATGTATAGAAAATTGTATTTATTATTAAATATGATATATTTTAATTTATTTTCTAAAAAACCATAATGATTTTAAATTCTCATACATCCAAAATATTCTATTTATTTTCATTATTATTTAATATTTTATATTCCTCTCTGATGATTTAAATTATATAACATTATTTTATCATTATTTGTTTGAAAGAACAAGACTGTGTTTTCCATAAAAATCTTATATAGTTCCGCTTGTTTTCTAATGATTCACTATTTTTATCATTTATAACATACACCTAATAATTATTTTTGGATCAATAGGTATAAAATCACTTACATCAAATATAATTAAAAAAATAAGATGGTCGTCCCATTCGGGTACATTATTATTTCAATCAGTTCATTCGACATATCTTTTTGTACTACACTATTTATCATGGACCATCTCAGGAACCCTAGTAACCCGATAACCAAGATGACCCTGACAATACCTGAATGGTGTTTATGATCCCCATAGTTAGGTGACTAGCATCTGGAATCATTAAAATTGAGTGTGGGAACAATTTTTTCACTATTAATATGGAAATATGTAAAATAATAAAATATGAAAATGAAATGAAAACCTATTGGGAGTAATGCACTAGATTACAACAAGGCATAAACATGCCCAATGTACTAAACCCAAAGTACCAAAATAGGAAAAACAACCTATGTTTACTAAGGAGACAGCACACCAAATCCAATATTCAAAGGCATGATACACCTTTGTAATATCCTTTATCCTTGCTCGAACCTGAATGTAGAATATCTATAATCACTTGAATGAAAAAGTGGGATGTCAGAGAAAGCCTAATAAGCTTCCACTAAAGACACCATAAGGGATAACAATAAAACTTAACTAATAAACGATTTCAAATTTAGATATAATAGTTTTGGAATTTCATTTCATATTTAAATAAATAATGCTATACAGTTCAAGTGATGAAAAACTTTACTTTAATCGCGTATTTTATATTACAAGATATAGAATATTTCTAAAACAGTATTAAAAAACTATTATTTAAAATAGTTTATATAAATTCCTAAGGTTATGTATCTGTTGATGCTCATTTCCGTCACAGAGTTTAAAGGAATGAAAAGAGAAATACCTTGAGATCAAAGTGATTCATCCTTTGAAGGAAACATCAAAAATTGACAATGGCATGAACCAAGATTCAAATTCACTTAGGTCATCCAAGTTACACTATGGTCACACAAGTATACATGCGCGATGCTAATTTTTCGCACAGGTGACGTGCGCGCCTTCTTTGAAATTTCACCCATGGTTTCACTAGCCTATAAATACCCATGTGGGCCCCCCATTGGGGAGGAAAATATTCCAGAAATTCAGATTTTAGATCCCGGCACCCTAGTCTCTTCTCAAAGCTTCCGAACACTTATAAGGTAATTTCATACCTAGAACGGAAGATCTAAAGAAGAGGGGGAAGGCCTAAGTGTTGAAACTCATCAACACTTGCGCGCCTAAGTGGCCAGCCCCTATGGGAAATGGCCACACTTGCGCGCTGCCTTACTCCTTCAACAGAGCTTGTGCACCCCTCTTCTGGAAGCCTTCAGGGATAATACTAAAGGCTTGATCAAAGCCTCACCCAAGTTCTACCTTAAGGGTTGAGAAGCGCGGATGTACCCATGTGTCGCGCAGGTACACCTGCGCGACCAAGAATTGCCCGCCCCTCTCTTTTGGGTGACCTTCCTTCCCATTCCACACCACTTACACCTATCCACCTCTCCTATTCTCGATTAAGTATTCAGATTTCTCTCCAAATCCATTCATGGCATGATTTCCTTGTTGACTTCCTTATCTGAAAGGAATTCTGTTGAACATCTTCCAAAACCTAGTGATTTACACATATTTTCATCACTAAAGTTAGAGATTTCATTCATTCAACTTCATCCTTTAAGATGAGATAATCCATAACCTGGGCTTCCTTTTCAGGAGTAAGCCCTAGTCTCAAATGTGGGCATCCTCTTTAAGAGTAATCCCTATTCTCAAATGTGGGCATCCTCTTTACATGTAAGCCCCAAGTCCCTTAATTCTAAAAATCCCATAAACTGGGCCTCCTCTTTATGAGTAAGTCGTGGTCTTCAAATCCCTTTAACATCGGCATCCTCTTCAGGAGTAAGCCCCAGTCTTCAAATCCCTTTAACCTAGGCCTCCTCCTTAGGAGTAATCCCCAGTCTTAATTTCACTTAACTAGTCTTAATATACTTTTTGATATGGGCTTCCATCTCAAGAGTAAAACCCAATCATAAGTCCACTACTAATTTGGGCATCTTCCTCAGAAGTAACCCCCATGTTAGAGTATTCAAATATCCATAAAGTACATATACATTTAAGGAACCTGTTCCCAGATTTCTTCTCTGAAGTAAATCTCAATCCTCATCTATTTAGGCAGTCATACATACATAAGCCGCACACAATTTTCTATGATTTCATCATTCATGGCACAATTGTTTGGTTTCACCAATACCTCTAGTTTCTCAAACCGAGCATGACTCACGTGAGCTTAGAGTGTAAAAGTAACTATGAAATATTTCTTTGAGCTTTCAATCATTCATAAAAATCATACTCCCTTACTCGAACAACGTGGGTTCTGATTCCTTTTCTAAATAAAGGATACGTAGGTAGACCATCGGTGGGTCTGATCCCAACTCTGAAAGAATCTATGTCCTTTTGAATGACAATAAACTTCAAGTGCCCCACTGAGTGGATTCAAAACCCGTATGGTCATCATAATGACCAAGAGACTTGTATATAATGTATCGAATGATACCATTGACTAATAATCTCTAACAAATACATATGATTCTCTATCGATGAAGAACCTCGAATACATATAAAAGATTCTCTAAATTTCCTACATATCAATCGATAATTGACAGATCTAAATGAAATCTCACTTTATACTTGGTAATTTAATAAGAATTCACGAATATAACTTAAATCTATAAATAGAGTCCCGGAGTACACAATAATTCCCCAAAAAAAGGTGTGATTAGTCTGAACACCCATCCTCTCGACCAATGAAATTTCCTAAGCCTCATCAGTCCACAACTAATGAGCACTTACCTTTGTAATGTAGGACCAAATCGATATGGATTTATTGGATGTTTCCAGTTCTACGAACAAACCCATTAGAAACCGATTGGACTTTTTGAACGTTCAATCAACGAGGTCATCCCAAATTCCAGAGGAAACAACAAATGGTGAACCCGATTTGAATCCTTAAACATGTTAAAATGATGTTTTACTTATTTGTTAGGCTCCTATATAAACTCAATGAGAGGTCCAACAAAACAATCAATAACATATGTGCGTGTCCAATAGATGTAGTGGATGGACTTATCTTGATTATGACTGTTATATCAAACATGAACTATCTTCCAAGAACTTCTGCATTAAAAGAATGGATTCTCTTATATTCAGACCTGTGAATACCTCGGCTGTGAATGCCTCTACTGTGAAGGCATCAGCTGCTACTCCTGCTGGATCGTCGTTCGCTCTGAGGGTGACATCACCTACTCATCGTCCTCAACATTGGGTATCGAATGCACTGGTTAAGGAGTATCATCAACACGGTACCATTCCAAATTTGGAGGCTGCTCGACAAGCCCTCCAAGTGAACAAATCACTATGGTTTTCCGGATAGCGACGACCAGTGATCAAGAAGCAGACAGTTCTAACCACCGTCTCCAACCATTTCGGGTCGTTATCCCCAGAATGCAACAACCATTCCATCCCATATTTTGAGGAGGTGAATGAGAAGGTCCCTCAAGGAATTAATTCAAGGAAACATGAGTCCTTCCTGAGGGCTCCCACCAACAATCGCGGCCAGACTCGTGCGATAGTGCGCCCTCAACATGATGAAGGTGTCATCTCCCAGAGTTCGGCTCAGGTTCCTCGAACTTGAGCATGAAAGAAAAACTACCAGAGGCGACAAACGGTTAACAGTGAGCAGGTTCTTATCCCTGCCATTTCTGGAGATGTCCACCAACCTAACTTGGTGGCAAGAAATGAGCAGGCACACACACCCGTCTATTTTAGTCCCGTTGTCCAGCAAACTTATCTTACAGCAGCCCACCAATGCTGCCAGGCAATTCTGGTGGAGTACAATAGATATGAACATACACCGGTTTATAAATCATCATCTAGTCAGCAGGCTCGTCTGACTACATATGATGGATCCTGCCAAACCAATGTGTTGACAAATGGTAAACATGAACATACAACTGCTTAAACTCATCAGTACTGCCAGCAGCCTCGTCTGTCAGTATTGAAGGATGCCCATCAGCCACATTTGGAGGAGTGAAATCAGCAGTCACATACACCTGCTAGGGTTGATAAAGCCTACCAACAGTCTTGTTTGGTAGCATTCTGAGAAGTCAGTCGGAAAGCTCTGGTGAAAAACAGGAGGAAGACTCAACTCTCTTCCCCTACACATGAGTACTGTCAGAATTCACTAATATGAAAAGGAGGATAGGAGCGGGAACATACACCTACTCTAGGAACGGAATGGACGTATATCACCGTTCTGGCTGCTGAAGTCACCAAGCACATTCTGTCAATGGTGAAAGAGCAGATACAAATCCATGCTCATATTCTGGATGTCTGCAAAGATATTATAACAGCTTTAGTGGTATCTCAGTGAAAGACACATCAATATATCCCTACTAGTGGAGTGACACATCAACAGTTCACTTCAAAAAATACACACACATTTGTTCCAGTCCAAGAGGGTTGTGGGGCGTACTCCCCTATATCATACGGACAACCAAGTTAGGCACAAACACCCGATCTGAGTGGAGACAATCAGCCTAACCTGATCATTTCTCCCAATCAGGCACATACACTTGCCCATAATGACTACTTTATTCAACAATTGGATCCTAAAGTGAGTAAGAAGGCGTCTAAAAAGAAGACGTGCCCAGCACCGTCAAGAAATCAAGGTCCAATCTGTAATAAGACATTACTCGTTGCTGGAGTTCTTGATGCACTAAAATAATTATCTGTTGCAAATCAATATTCTACACTCTCAGTTCCCAGTAGTTGGAAAATTAATTCTGAAGTTCTGCAACAGATACTTCCTCATGAAGGCTTGCTTCATGATGATTCGGTCTATCTCGAAGTTTAATATTCAGATGACAGCCACAAGAACCATCTTTGTGGCCAGAAGATTAAAGAGCAAAATGTTTCATCTTTTTCTGTAACTCACCATGGTGGTCCTCCCCATGATGATGAATTTAGCTTCAAATGTCCTCTCCACAGTATTGAATCACATTTCTTGAAAAATTCTCCAACAGACAATGTAGTGATGAGAAATCCATCTTATCTTGAGGCACTTTCAATTATGATTCCAGTCTTGTCTGATGCTTTACCACTATCAGGTGAAACACTTTCTCAATCAGAATATAACCTGGGGTGTAGATCATTCTCTGAACAACCCCTGGGTCGTTCATCTTCTTGTTTAATCACTGAATTATCTACCAATTTTGTTGAATCCAATGAAACAGCAAGGAAGCAACATCTCTGGTCTAATCGGGTAAAAGAATCTTCATTGAATGATAATGAGGAAGCACTGAATATGAGAAAACAACAGGTGAAAGGTGAAGTGCCAGTTTTGTTTTGTCCTTTGGCGGATTCATAGTATGACATTCCAGAAATGTTGACGGAAGATGGAATTCATGATATCTATCTCAACATATGGAAAACAGGATGTCAGTTGAAAAAGAAAATATTATCTTATGATGAATATGAAAATCATGTCATGATAATAGAAGGGTTACAACGCCAAATTGATTTGGCATCTCTCTCAGTTTATCGATATCCAAATTCTAAAAACAAGCAAATAGCCCTTCAACGTTCATGCCTTGGCCCACTAAGAAGATTGCGCCAGTTAATTTCCAATGCCCCATCTGGTATTCATAACAGGGGATGGGGTGTTCATGGAGTGCAACATTTCATTGTAATCTCTAGTCCGCAAAGCCTGCCGAAAATGGTCTCATGCAATGTTATTGCCCATGGACGACCACAATCAATGGGTTTTGTTTGTAATCATAATCTTTCTCAAGAATAGGCCTCAACTAGTTCTTCTGAAAATCAATAATACAAATAACAAGTTGTTGAATTACTCCTGCTTCAAGCAAACGAGAATATTTAACAAGCCTCTCGTTTGGAGCAAGCACATCACCAAGTGACAGAAGTGTCAGAAATCATCCAACGGTCTACTGAGCCAGGTGATAAAAGTGGATTTCGATTGATGCATCCAGCTAGTTTTTGGACTAAGGTGCATAAGATCAAGAGATATATCAAGAAAGTCTCAGATATAGTTTGTCAAGAGTCACCCCAGCTTGCTTGACTGGGGACTCTTTTAACCCAACCCTCAGAATCAACAAATAGGATTCGAGGAGTTTAGCAGGAACAACCCCAGTCCACCAGACTAGGGATTTTTTTAAATCCTCAATCCCTCCCTCAGAGAAAGTCAGTCTTCTCTCAATTGGAGAAGAAGCCTCAAGAGGAACGAAGAGTCAAATTATCAGAAGATTCCCTCCAAATTACGGTTCGTCAAGAAGTTACTGAGGGATCGAATCAACAAAAAGCAATGTATTATCAAAGACATGGAAGAAGAAAATATTATAGAAATTCTGATAGAAGGGATGCAATGCAATATGCATCAATCAATGTCATCAATGCCATAGTTTCTGATCCACCAGATGAGGCTCACTTGGAGGGATCAAATGAAGAGGTTCCTACTCAAGAAGTTATATGCACAGACACAAATGAAGGAGTGGGAACATGAAATCAAAAGAATTAATCAGAACCTAGGTAATCCTTCAAGTATCCAACTTCCCCCTCTCCAAAAGGTGTCCTATAAGGGGAAAGGAAAGAATCAGGTTACGTACCCTTCCTCTGCATAATTCCAATCGCTCTCACTAGAGCAAAGATTTTCACAACAAGAGGAAGAAATGAAGGAATTGAGGATGATGAATCTAGAACTACTTCAGGGTAATCGTCCTCCTAAGCATGTTGGAGTCAGTCTGCCAAAGGAATCTGTTGTGGATACTGAGATAGATCAAGAATAACCTCCTTTATTAGTACACACTCACAAGTCTAACCATACGGGTCAAGTGAAACAACAATCGACAGTGCTTCCATTGGTTGCAGTACCAGTTACCACATCTGTACTACATCTACTAATTGCACTGGCTCAGGTCCAAGCTCAACTAGATATTTCTCAAAATTTAATAACTACTATTGAGTAATTAACAGCTCTATTGGAAGCTATTCAGGGAAAAAATTCTCAAATGCAGCCAGAAAAAATTGATTATCCAGAATGGGTTGATGAAATTCCTCCCCCATCAAATTTTTCAATCACCACATTACCAATATTTAATGGTTCAGGAGACCCAGAGAAACACTTAACACATTTTGTTTCTCGTTACGATCCTATGATGGGAACCCTTCAGCAACAAGAAGTAGTTAAGCTCATGTGTTTTGTACAATCATTACAAGGACCTGCTTTTGTCTGGTACACAAGTTTGCAATATCTATCAATTACCGGATGGGAGGATCATCGCCAAAAATTCCTTCTTCATTTCAGCTCAACATTTCCAAATACAACTATTTTTGATCTTATAAACTGTAAGCAAAGGGAGAATGGAAGTGTCTCAGATTTCATTGCTCGCTGGAAGGGATTAACATATTCCCTAAGCTTAGCACTCCTTCAAGAGGAATTGTTGTCAATTTCTGTGGAAACCTTATGTGATGATTTGCGCACACCACTGATCCCTGTGAAATACACAGGAGGGTTTTGAGACCTTACTTTAATCAGTCAACATATTGAAGACTCTCTTATAAAGGGTAAGGATAAATCTCATGTAATTCCATCGACTCCAAGAAGGAGAATGGGTAAAGCAGAGACTGCTATAGTTATTCTTAAACAAGCACCTTTACTAATTTCTACTTCAAAACCGTCATCTTCTCAAAGGGATCCACCTCCTAAGAATCAGCAACAGAGGCCGTTTCGTCAAGATGATCAAAGAGATCAATGATGGAAACAATTTTAGGATCTAAAGAGCAATGTTTACTCTTTCCGAAATGAACAAGTTCCTGGTTATTTCATTTCGGCTCTGGAAAATAATTTGGTTAAATTGCCAAGGCCCAAGAGTCCAAACAAGGAAGGAGATGAAGACTGTCCCAACTATTTCCTATTTCATCAAATGTTGGGGAATTCCATTCAGGAGTGTTTTTTCTTCAAGGACCTCCTACAAAAAATGGTCGACTTGGGACATGTCAAACTGAAAGGTTCTTCATCTCAGGTAGCATGTGTTACTGCTATAGATCCAAAGGAGGAAGGTGAGTGGCATGAAGTCAAGAACAAAAATGCACAAAAATATGATGATTGGATGGTCAAAAAACGATCAACCGAACTCATGCTATTTTGTGAACACAATTGAAGAAACCAATTCTGTCTTCTACCATGAATGTCGCAGCAAAACCCTCTTCATCAGAGGGAAAAACCTCAATGAAACAGCATAATTACAAGAAAGGGGAACAATCAGAAGAAGATGAGTATGTGTCAAAGCCCATGTTTTCTTGGACTATGGCAGATTTTATGCTATATACGTCGAAGCAACGGGCACCGCCCCAACAAACGGAACAACCTAAATGGGATAATTAGGCAGAGTCTTCATTGGATGAAGAGTTTATCTCCAGTTCTATTAATATGATTCAATCAACAGATCCATATGCAAGTTGCAGTTTCGATTTTGATGAGACCGAGTTCCCTCTATAAAATAGAGGAATCATAGGGAGTTTGAGAGGCTTAGGATATAGGGGAAGACATGGATCTTTCAGAGGAAACTATTCCAACTCTACCACATCTAGAACTGTGTATGTAGTAGAAAATCGTGGTAGATCCCTTCAACGAGCTCAACAAGAACAATCAAGTTCTTCCACACAAGGCAGACTCAGTCCTGGCACAATTATTCTGGAAGATCGGTTTAAGGTTCCACCTTCTTCGTTTCAGCAATTAAATAGACCTAATCGGTCTAATCATCCAAATCCAGGAGTTTTACCAACTTCTATCCCGGTATAAGATGCATCGACTTCCAAAGCATCAAATTATAAGGTTCATGCGAAACCACATGTTTCTGTTGGGAAACGCAGACCTTTGGATCAAAATTATGATGCATTGAAACACTTGTCCAAAATACCAGCCAAATTATCAATTATGGATGCTTTGAATGTATTAAATGATCTTTGGGAGGAAATCATTGAGGATTTGTTGATTCCTCGGTAATTTGAAACTGAAATTGCTGCAGCTGAAGTCTACCATGTAGTGAATAATCTTGCAGAATGCCATGTAGTGATATCATTTACCGATAAAGATGAATATGATATCGTGCATGTACATATTAGACCTTTGTACTTATCTGGAAAGGTCAATGGTGTAGATGTCTGAATATTTTTCATTGATAATGGTTCAGGATTCAACCTCATCCCCATTCATACACTTCGTCGATTGGGCCTCACAGAATCTGTTTTATCTCCTTCTACTTTTATGTTACAAGGGTATCATAAAAATGAACAAGAACCATTGGGTGAGATTACACTCAGAACTCAGTTTGGAGATCTTGTATCCAATTCGGATTTCATGTTTGTTGATCAAGACTCGGCCTTCAACATCTTGATTGGTAGACCCTGGCAACATCAACATGTGGCTATCCCTTCATCATACCATCAATGTCTCAAATATTGTTTCAATGGACAAATTGGGACATTGTATGGTGATAAATACATATTCAAGACATGTGAATATCAATACAATGAGACGGAATTTTATCACATGAAGGTCATGGAGGAATCCTCAACAAATGAGATTACAAAAGTTAATGCTCCATATGGTTTAGAAAGGATTCCAGTAAACCCATTTACACATGTGAGTATAGATTATGTGTTTCTTATCAGTCAAATTGATAGGATAGAACCAAGTCAAAATACTATTATGGAAACTTCCATAATGTCAATTATGGCAGTCAAGACAGACAACATGGGAGAAATTGGTGATTCACCAAGTAATAATGAAAGCTCAAATCGAGATGTCTTCATTTCATCCGCTGAAATCTAGCATGTCTATTATTCACCAATCAGGCTAGAGAAAGTTATAGCAATGTTATAAGTAAACGATGATGTCGATTCTCAATCCATCATCTCCTCTTTATTTCCCAAAGAATACCCTTTATCATCAATCGGATCGGAAATTGAAGCTTCTTATTCAAGATGTGAAAATTTTAACATCTCTTCTGATCCTGAAAATTCTGCGTCATCATCTACTATGCAAGTAGAAACAGAAAAAATAACACATGTTGAAGAAGAAGAGGAAGATCTCATGGATGCTCATCTAGCATTTGAATAGGGTATCTCTACCCCCGTGGATGAAGTCAGAGAAATAAATATGGGTATAAATGAAGATCCACACCCCACTTTAATTAGTGCGGCTATGACTCTTGAAGAGAAAGATATGTATATTTCCTTTCTAAAGCAAAATTGAGATATATTTTATTGGAACTATATAGAGATACCGGGACTTAATCCTGATGTTTCCACTCATCGTTTGGGTTTTCCAGAAGAACAATGAGGATTCAAACAAGCCACTAGAAGAACACACCCAACCTATGCTTCCAAAATTGACGTTGAAGTGGATAATCTCATCAAAGCTAACTTCTTTAGAGAAGTTCAATATCCCAAGTGGTTGGAAAATATTATCCCAATGAAAAAGAAGAATGAGAAAATTAGAGTTTGCATTCATTTCGAGGATCTTAATTGACATTGTCCTAGGGATGATTTTCCAGTACCGATTACAGAACTCTTAATTGATGAAAAAGCTGTCTATGAAGCACTTTACTTCATGAATGGATATTCTCGATATAATCAAATATGAATGGCTCCAGAAGATGAAGAATCTACATCCTTCAGAGCCCCTTACGGTGTCCTTTTATATCAGGTAATGCCCTTTGGCCTGAAGAATGCAGGCGCAACATATCAGCGTACCATGCATCGCATCTTCAAACCCTTTTTAGGGATGTTTTTTAAATTTTATGTGGAAAATCTGGTGGTTAAATCCAAACAATGTTATAATCATTTGGCTGATTTTGAAATCATATTCCACAAACTTCGGCAACATAATTTGATGATGATCCCCTTAAAATGTTCTTTTGGGGTAACCTCAGGAAAATTTCTTGGCTTTGTTGTAAGCCATCATGGTATCAAAGTCGATCCTGAGAAGACAAAGTCAATCATTGGTATGTCACCTCCTGTAAATTTAAAATAATTGAGAGGAATTCAAGGACACTTAACCTATATTCGGTGTTTCATCGCCAATTTGGAAGGAAAACGTTTACCCTTCACCAAATTGATGAAGAAGGGAGTCACTTACAAGTGGACTGAAGAATGTCAATAATCATTCAATATTCTCAAGAAGTATCTCTTGAGTCCACCGGTGTTAATTCCACCTATTGAAGGAAGGCCACTTATCCTCTATGTGACAGCTTTAGAGCAATAATTGGGTTCCTTTATTGCTCAGAAGAATGATGATGGGAATGAAAACAACCATTACTATATTAGTCAGACTATGCTTGAACCAGAAACCTGATATTCAAATATTTAGAAGTGCTGCCTAGCATCAATCATTGCAGTTCATAAGTTGAGCCACTACTTGCAACATCACGAGGTCCAATTGGTAACTCGCAATAACCCGCTCAAATTCATCCTTAGATGTCCAATTCTTATAGGATGTCTAGCAAGGTGGGCAGTTATTTTGCAGCAATTTGATATTCAATATGTGTCTCAAAAGGCAATAAAGGGCCATGATCTGGCTAATTTTCTTGCTGAACACCCTTCAGTAGAAGACACATCTTCATATATTGAACTCCCTAATGAGGAAGTCTTTTCTATTCAAGATAGTCTTCAAACATGGGAAATGTACATTGACGGTGCTTCCAGAAGTCCAACAGGAAGGAAAATGGAAAATCATAAATTCAACAAAGTTGGGTTAGTAATTATACTCATTTATCCAGAAAATGAAGTGTTACCTTATTACTTCTCATTGTTGGGAGGCAGTACAAATAATGAATTGGAATACCAAGCTCTTATCGCAGGATTAGAAATGGTGCTTCAAGCACAAGTGAGTCACTTAAAGGTGAAAGGTGATTCAGACCTGGTAATCAAACATGTCAATAGGGATTATGCAATCAGAAAAGAAGAACTAATCCCTTTGTATGATTACGACAGTGAGTTAATGGCAGAATTTCCTACGAAACTGACATTTTCTTATGTCTCGAGATTAGAAAATGCCTAATCTGATTCACTGGATAATATATCCACAGCTCTGGCAGATCGAAATTGGGACGAGACAACCATCAGTTTTTTCCATCGTCATACAATTTCACCTTATGTTCAAGCCACAATAGAGGAAATCAATGAAATTAGTCCCATCTCTGAACCATGTGGTCATACTAATGGTTGGATGACACCTATCAGGAAATACCGTCAAAATGGAACACTTCCACCTGATAGTGCCAGGAATGAACAAGATTGGAGATGTGTGGTAAATTTCACTCTTTTTGATAGTCTACATTACATAGAGAAAATTCATTACAAGCGTGGTTTTTATGGAGTTCTCTTCAGATGTATTGATGGTGAAGAGACAATGACTGTCATGAAAGAAGTGAATATAGGAGTCTGTGGTGCCCACCAGTCTAGACATATACTATCTGATCAAATTCAAAGGCTTGGATATTTTTGGCCTTCAATGATACAAGATTGTGTTGATTTCACAAAGAAATGTCATTATTTCCATATACATTACAACTTCATTCATTAACCCCCATAGTTGCTTCATACAGCCAAATACTCATAACCATTTTCCACATGGGGAATGGATGTAGTGGGACCTTATCCTTCGGCTACATCCAAGTAGTTTAAGTACATTCTAACTGCTACTGACCTCTTTTCTAAATGGGAAGAGGTAATACGTCTCAAAGAAGTTAGTTCTAAATGCATTGTTAGCTTCATCAAGTCTAATATCATTACAAAATTTGGTGTCCCTCATACCATATTGATAGACAATGGCACCAACTTCTGTTCATCTGAGGTGAGAATGTTGTATCAAGAATACAATATCAAATCCTACCATTCATCTCGGTATCATGAAGTGGGAAATGGCCAGATAGAAGTTTCAATAAGGCTCTGTCAAATATAATGCAAAATATGGTGGATAAATATAAGAAGTCATGGCATGATAAACTATTTCATGCTTTATGGACTTATCGAACCACCACCCGCACTGCAACGCGGTCAACTCCATATTCATTGGTATATGGAACGGAAGCACTCTTTCCCATTGAGGTTAAATTACCATCTCTCAGATTAGCCATTTGTGATCAATCATCTACAGATGAACAATCTGAAAAGCGGTTGGATGAATTGGAATGGTTAGAAGAGAAAATATTGTGCACCCTACATCATTTAGAAGTCTATCAGAATCGAATAGCACGAGCTTTCAACAAAAAAGTTCATCTTTGTTCATTCATTGAGGGAGAATTGTTATTAGTTATCATAACTCCAATGATACCAGGAAAGAAACCTCCCAAGCTTGAGCCAAAATGGGAAGGGCCTTATTCAATACATAAGGTCTACTCCAATAGAGAATATTCTTTAATCTCAATGGATGGATAACTCATCACTACTCCAACCAATGCCAGATTTCTAAGGAAGTATTTTGTGTAACACAAATACCTTTTCGTCTAGAAAGACGTTAAATTGCACCATCCACAGTCCAAGAATATAACTTTAAACTATTTTCACCCTTTTCATCCAACAAGACGTTAAACTGTGACGTCCTAACTACATGATGCTAAAATGTACAGAAGTCCCTTATGTCCAGCAAGATGTTAAATTGAATTATCAATTGTGGTCCATTCATATGACCTTAAAATATTCGCACCATTGTCCAACAAGACGCTAAACTGTATCTTCACTTTTAGTCCAACATGATGTTAAACTGTGAAAAAGACCCTAATATGTCCAACATGATGTTAAATTGTGTCCTCTTTTGTCCTTAATGCATGACATTAAACTGCATAGTTCTCATTTTTGTCCAACAATACATTAAACTGTATTTTCTCCATCGTCCTAACTATATGACGCTAAACAGTACAGAGATTCCTTAATACATCCTACATGATGTTAAACTGAATTTTTTCCCTGCTACATGACACTAAACTATGCAGCACCAATATTCCCTACTACAAGACTTTAAATTGCATAGTCCCTTCATATGTCCGACACGACATCAAACTGTGCATCGCTAAGGTTGTTGCTACCTCATGTTTCTCACACTGAGTATGACTTATGTGAGATTACAGTAAACTTCAACCATAACACCATCCCTAGGCCGCTAACCATGCGTAATACCCATCACCATTTTTTAGATCATTGTCACTAAGAACAACTTGATCACTGATTCATTCTTTAAATTGAACTACACAGACTTTGATCCTTGCCTTTCAGGCTAGGTACGTAGGCCACCTCCCAAGGTTCATGCCCAAAACCAATCTCTTCACATCGGTTCATCTCCATCTCATATGATGTTGATTCGTAAAACCACCATCAGAATCAACATCATTACATTGGTTCACCTTCGTCCTTGCTATACGACGTTAAACTGTACAAAACTTTTGTCTTGTATGACAATAAACTAAAATATTCTTTGATACCCTCATCTTAGAGGGAATCATTATTTACATTGATTTCCAATCACGTTACATTCCAAAGACTACGTGCATACATGGCAAGGCCGGATCCTTTTATCTTGGGTCAAACCATCATTGTACTAAAGTCCCCTTCCACCATTCACATGTACGAACCAAATTTGTACATAGGGTATTTCTAGAACTACGTAGGATTGATTCCCATCCTTATGGGATACATAAGAATGTTCAATTTTCCCTTGAATCCAGCCCCAAGTCTTTGGGCCTAACCCCAAATTCCACTTTCAGTCCCTTGGCTGAAAAAGTCCTCATGAAAACACACATTGTGTAATCATTATTATGGTCCGAGCTCTATGACCCTAAACTAAAATCACCCATACTTTCGTCCCACACAACGTTAAACTATATTTTAAAAACTATGTATGTCTTGATTCCCATCCTTATGGGATACATAGTGAAGTCAAACATTTCAATTTAAGACCCAACCACAGCATGATTTTAGTTAGCATTGGTCTGTGTATCTCTACATCCATTAAACAAATGCCCATTTTTATGTGTGATAATCCTAACCTTAAATATTTTTCAGATCTCCATAACCCTTTTCTGGACTTCTGGTGACAAAATATCCAATTTCGTAGAGTTATTTTGCTTTACTATGCAGCACGTGCCCTTAGGCGGCCTTGCATAAACAGTCTACATAACCGACTTGTCAGCCAAAAGATACTATTATTTGACAATGCGCAAATTCCCTTAGGAGGACATGCGTAATTCAACCCCCTAACGGGTCTGTTAAAAATGTGGTAACTTCAATCATGGAAAGAAAACCTCTTTTTGTACATATTGGTCTTAATGACAATTTGAAGGGATTCGCAAAAATATCCATCCTTAACATATTTGTCCCATTTTCTTTTTCATGATATGAAAATATTCTAGTCTATGGTTTATATTTTACTTCCCTACATTTGGGTCAAACCTTCATAGGAGTGAAATTCATCCAGTTCTTAGAGGATATTTCTTAGAAATATCTTCCCCATATTCAAGTACATCTCTCCATACAGCAAGCTCTATGCCTTGGAAAATATGAATCCCGATAAACATTCACTGCCTTTTTAGCCGCAGAAAAGTAAATTTCTGAGAATTCATTTGCCTGACTATGCAGCATGTGCCCTTAGGCAGCCTTGTATAAGTAGTCTACATAATAGACTTGTCATCCAATAGATGTTATTATTTGACTATACAGCCAATGCCCTGAGGTGGCCCTGCATAATTCCACCCCCTAACGGGTTTGTTAGATAATGGTAATTTCATTTTTGGGAACTACTTATTCTAATGATTTGTATCCCTTTTTCATATCATTCCTCAGATTTAAAATTTCTTAAGTCATAGTTTAAATTTTTTCCCCTCATACTTGAGTGTGGTAATATGTTTTAAGACAAATTTTCTATAAAATGAGTCCATTTTTAATCCATTCAAACAAAGAGATTTCGACCTTAAACATAAGCCATTTTATGTCCAACGTGTATGACTTTAAACTGCCCACAAAAGACACGGGAACTCTGAATAAAAGTCATGTTCCAACTCACTAAACATATATTTTGTATGATTTAGGTAATATTGAGCAATTAAAAGATTCAAATTTTGTTGGGTTATTTATAATAATCCTATTAAAAAATAAAACTATGCTTATTAGGCCCATTGGATTAGGTAAAAATCTAAAGTAGGTAGTAAAGGAAAATATGTGCACAAATGATTGAAGATGAAAGCATTATTTCCATTTGATGGACAAAAGTTAGAAGAAATTCCACAGATTGGAGTCTCTTCTTTTTTCTAAGAAATTACAAGAGGCTATCAACATAAGTCTTCACATGATGTACAACATCCCGAGCTTCATCAGTAGCTACTTGAAGCTCATGCACTCGACCAACTTCACTCTTTTCAGCTTGATGGAGTGCTTTCTTGGAATCCGCGATGGCTTTCATCCAAATTTCTTGATCTCCCTCCAATGAATTATTGTGTTGGTCATGTTCCCCCGTAACAGAATCTAACTGTTGCTGAAGGTGCATCTACAGTATGACATTATCTTTGATCTTATGCTTCAGCTCCTTCATCTTGGCAGTATAGTCAGCCACCGCTCGGGTTACCACAACCTCAAAATCACTGATATTGGATGATAGATTCACCCTGTTCAGATCTTCACGGCACTCTTGTTTATGCACCCTCCTTAAGATGACCAGTTTCACGTGGCATTGATCTTTTCATATCCAAAACCGCCAAGTCCGAATATGACAAATAGGGATGACAGCCAGGGAATATTGGATGATAGCTCCTCTATAGGCACATCAGATATGATTTTCCATATGTTCTGTGATGCCTTGAGTTGTGAAAATTGGAATGCCTTTTGAACTTCTGGGTCCGACTCCACATCACTATCACAGGGGGGAATGTAATCTTGGATTAATGCACTTATGGAAGTGCCTTGTACTGCTCCTTCCCCCCCGACAAGTGCTTCTTCACTTTTAATTCCTTTTGCGGCAGAGGCTGAATCATCACCTCTAGATATAACCGCTGAAATTGATGTCCCTGCATAATCAATTGAAAACTTTGGTTAATTTCAATGGATAACAAAAGTTAATTGTATATCTTGCAATTTATGTACAGTCGGATATTGTTATCCCTCACCCAATGGAAGATCAGTAACTTCAGAAGGCTCCTCCCCATCATTCCTTGCTTTAACAGAATTTTCAGGGTGAGTTTGAGGAAGCTCTAAGGGGTTCATCACCACTTGTGCTAATGTCTCTGTAATATTAGGGTTTTCTGTAGCCCCTTCAGGCATGGGTAGTTCAGCAGCTTGCTCGGACAGAACTGCACATTTGAACCGCTCATGATTATACATGAAATAAGAAATTATATTTAATAGGACGAAGGATAACACTCACATCCATAATCTTTTAAATTACATGTTAATTTAACATGATTTATAAAATCTTCGAAATATGCACCAAGTTCCATCATTTCATCTTATTTCATCTCAGAATCCTGGTTAATCTCACCAGTGGGAGCATTTGATATGTCTTCTTGGCGACCTTCATCCTGCGGTCCCTAACCATGGACAACATCTTCAAATAAAATCATGGCATCAGTTTCAATATCCGCCAAAAGCTTTAATGCGTGGGTTGAACCTGAAGTATCACAGAATGGAAGTCAGTCGATGTTTCCTTCAACATTTTATGAAGCATTATTAACTTACCAGAAGTAGGTTCTTCTCTTCATACAATAGCAGCAGGAGGGATAGTAGGAATAGATGCTGGATCTTCTCCAGGAGTAGCCAAGTCAGCCTGAATTTGTGATTATTCCATAACACCCTCTGTGGTCCTCAAAAGAAGATTAGTCCTCTCCCTCAAAGGGGAAATTGACGAATCCCATGAAATACCAAGGAAGATGAGCAATATTTTCATGGTTTAAGACTCATTATTACCCAGAGGACTTACCACTAATAATGAAGAATTTAGGTGTGGACTTCCTTCTTCGTTGCTTTTGCTTCCTTGCATTTTTTTTGAGTGTCGGAAGTCTCCAATTTAGGTACATGAGTTGGAGAATGGAAAGACATTTCCAGCTCCTCATCCATGGCCTGCTGGCCTGGAGATATCTCATTCGACTCGCGAGGAGATACATCAGCATCACTGATGGCAGTACCCCCAAGGCTATACTGTGGTGAAGGAACCTCAGTAGTTCCTTTCTTTGCAAGCTGCAGGATGAAGAAAATAATTTCCTTGAGTAAAAAATATTTGACTGAAATCATGTTTCAAAGAAAATAAGGAAAGAAAACTTACATCTTCAGGAGCCACATAATTGTGCCACTCCTCATCTCCAGAAGAATCAGTCCCCTCAGCAGTGCTATGATCTATCATTTCCTTCACCCGCTTGGTGACAGGAATGGAATCGTCAGTGGCATATATGAGAATTTCCAGCTCTCTGATATAAGCCCGCACTTCATCGGGGTTATCCTTGTAATGAATATCTGTAGAAGCCACAATAATCGCTATTCCTGGGAGGTTTAGCCCCTCACATAAATCCATCTAGGAAGTTTCAGCACCGCAGTATAAACATTGCCATGTCTGGACAGCCTCTGGTCATAGATATTCAGTACATTTACCGAAGTCTGCGAGGAAGGTCCTACAATTTTGGACTTCAATTTCTTCCCACCTCCAAAAACTACTGATAGAGAATAAGAAAATAAGACTTATTTCTCTATAAAGTGATGGTGATTAAAATTGCCACAATGAAGTAGCTTACCAGGAGTTAATGGAGTGGGTCTTTTGATTCTGAATGGAGTCTTATATCAGGCACGAGGCCACTTTTCCGTTTGTTGTGCCTCATCATCCCCGTCTTGGGAATCAGGTGAGTCAGTCCAAGATGAGCAATCTAGCGAATCAGCTTCAGGTGGGGAAGCATCACCTTCATGAGTAAGGGTTTCTTTCTCTACAGTCCTCTTCTTTTTACCCACCTGATAAACCTGGTGATTCAACACTCCTTTAGGGTATGATGCTATCCAGTGTTCAGAATACCATCTAGTCAAGTTATATGCCGATTTTTCAACTGGTAGCTCAAACACTACCCCGATCTTCTCCCTAGATGTCTGCAACCATAGTTTCTGGGAAACCATCGGATGTTGCTCTAACATGATATTCACAGGGGGAGATACATCAGTCTTCTGAAAACACGTGAATTGACGTGCAAATCTATATGGAGCATAGGCCTCACATATAATCTCTCCATCAATCGTGGTGACCAGCACACCATCTCTACAAGCCAGCATGTATTCCCTTATTTCCAGACTATATGTTACATCATCAATAAACCACCCGGTTGGAGGATTTCCATAAGGAATAAAATTAATTTCCTTATACATTCTCATTGTCACCTTCATTTTATAAGAGTTGAGAGCTAGTGGAGAAATTCCAGAGAATGCCTACACTGATGGCCTGAAAGAACATCCAGGAATCTGTACTCCATTCTTTACATTATACGTCCTGAAGTGAGTGGCGATCCATCCCCACAAAACTTGTAATGGTCCCACTATTCTCAACGGAGACATACCCATGAAGACATGGAGTAATCTCCTGTGAATATTTGCTAAAATGGGGGTAGCCAACCCAACCCTTTTTCCTTCAGCCAACTTATCCACAATAACAAAGGTCCCTGGCCTGATGCCTCACTTTTAGTCCCTGACTGACAGAAGATAAACACTAGGCTACAAGGAAAAAAAGCCTACCAGAAGAGTCTTATTTGGGATCATCTGATTCACCTCATATCCCCACATCTCAAATTATCCTGCTTCCCGAGTCTACCAGAATGTGCCAGGAGAACCCCTTTTCTCTATTTTGGGACAGGTGGTAGGACGAGTGGGACTTTTCTTCTTGGATCCCTTCTCCTTCGGCTCCATCTCCTGCTTCTTGATAAGAAAAATATTCATCCACTCTTCTGGATGAATATCCTTTCTAGAATGAGTTAAGGTGGTCTCTGAACTCCTAAGCTTGTGGAAAATTTTAAATAATTCCTGATATAAAGCCAGAGTTTTCTCTGAATCAATCCAAGTCACCTTGGGAGGGATGAATTAATCATAAATATCACCCAAAATTCGATCCCCTAAGATCTTGTGGACATCCTACAAACTGATGCCTACTTTTCCTTGAGTCAGATGGAATGAATTGGTTTCTGGGCTCCAATGGCTATGTATCTCTGGAATAAAGTTATCATGCCTATAAACATATGTCTTCCCAACACAGATGACTTCATATATCACAAATCCTTTCATATCCTCGACAAACTCTGCACAGGTTTGGCGCACCCAGTATGCCGACATCCAAGTTGGCTTCACACCTCCTCCAGGATGGAAGTCCCAGCTCTTCTTCCAGCCTTTGGATTGATCCATCTGAGAGTTTCAAAAAATTTAGGGATAACAATGTGGTTGAAGATCAGGCTTATGATGTTTCGGATCTGGCGTACAAGGGCTATGATGCATCATATGGGCCTTCTCCACTGTTCTAGCATTTAAAAACGCTCCTCCACATGAAATATTTGCTGAAGCCAAGTGGGTGTAATTCTGAAACCAAGAAATTGGGAGATAGTTCTTTTCCCTTGGAATGTTAACTTCTCATAGATCACCATATCCATAAAAAGGCAGATAAATGCTATGGGGGATGTCACGATGATACTTCTTCAAATACATAGCCAAATCAGGGAGTGTGCTCTCGTAGATAGTATAATAATCATGGCCAATGATGCTCATCATATCATCATGTCTCTTGCTTGCCAGTTCATCTATTGTTCCGATTCTCTTGGGATCCATTGAATCTGCACAAATGTTTAATACATTAACTCTTAAATGGGTTAATTTTTTATAAAATTTGGAATGAAATTTCAAAAAAATGGAAAAGTAATTAAGGCGCCCAAGTCTAATTTTGAAGCGCATGTATGGATGTGTCACACAAGTATGGCTGTGTCGTGCAAGTATTTGGCACGCAAGTGTCACCGCGCAAGTCCTATTACCTCTACAGCAGTGCGACAGTAGTGAAATAGCGGAAAACAAGTAACATGCGCGACGAGACCAAGTTGCGCGATGAGAGAAAGAAATTTGAGATCTGGTGGTTTTGCGCGAGAATGACCGCATATTTATAGGCCAGGTTGTATCCTTGCGCGTCGACGCCTTCGCGCTTAAACACTTGCGCACCGCCCTCTGTCACCCTATGAGCATTCAACACTAGCGTGTCGGCCTCTGAATGTTTAACACTTGTGCGCCGCCTTTCCTTTGGTTTTCTTCTTTGCCTCAGAGTCACATCCTCATTTCTTTCGAATCCATCTTCGAGGGGGCGATTTTTTTGACGCTCCTTTCTATCACAAAGTCTAATGGAATGAAAAGAGAAATACCTTGAGCTCAAATTGATTAATCCTTTGAAGGAAACATCAAAAATTGACAAAGGCATGAACCAAGATTCAAATGCACTTGGGTCGCGCAAGCTCCACTAAGTTCACGCAGGTATACATGCGCGCTGCCAATTGGTCGCGCAGGTTACTTGCGCGCCTTATTTGAAATTTCGCCTAGGGTTTTTCCAGCCTATAAATACCCCTATGGGCCCCCCATTGGGGAGGAAATTTTTCTAGAAATTCATATTTGAGCTCCTAGGGCCCTAGTCTCTTCTCGAAGCTTCCGAACACTTCTAAGGTAATTTCATACCTAGAACGGAATATCCAAAGAGGAGGGGGAAGGCCTAAGTGTTGAAACTCATCAAAACATGTGTGCCTAAGTGTCCAGCCACTAAGGGAAATTGACACACTTGCACGCTGCCTTGATCCTTCAACAGAAATTGTGTTCCCCTCTTCTATGAGCCTTCAGGGATAATACTAAAGGCTTGTTCCAGCCTCACCCAAGTTCTACCTTAAGGGTTAAGCGGCGCGCAAGTACCCATGTGTCGCACAGGTACACCTGCGCGACCAAGACTTGTGCACCACTCTCTTTTTGGGTTCCCTTCCTTCCCATTTCAACCCTCTTACACCTATCCACCTCGCCCTTTCAAGATTAAGTATTTAGATTTCTCTCCAAAGCCATTCATGGCATGATTTCCTTGTTGGATTCCTTACCTGAAAGGAATTCTGTTGAACATCTCTCAAAACCTTGTCATTTACACATCTTTTCATCACTAAAGTTAGAGATTTAATTAATTCAACATCATCCTTTAAGATGATAGAATCCTTAACCTGGGATTCCTTTTCAGGAGTAATCCCCACTCTCAATTGTGGGCATCCTCTTTAGGAGTAAGCCCTAGTCTCAAATGTGGGAATCCTTTTTAGGAATAATCCCCAAATCCCTTAATTCTAAAATTCCCTTAAACTGGGCCTCCTCTTTAGGGGTAATCCCCAGTCTTCAAATCCCTTTAACCTGAGCCTCCTCTTCATGAATAAGCCCCAGTCTTCAAATCCCTTTAGCCTAGGCCTCCTCCTTAAGAGTAATCCCCACTCTTAATTTCTCTTAACTAGTCTTAATCTAATTTTTGATCTGGGCTTCCTTCCCAGGAGTAAAACCCAATCATAATTCCACTCCTTATGTGGGAATATTCTTTAGGAGTAAGACCCAAGTTAGTGTATTCAAATCTTCATAAAGTAGATATACCTTTATGGACCTTGTTTCCAGGTCTCATCTCTAAAGTAAATCTCAATCCTCATCTATTTGGGAAGTCATAAAAACATAAGCCCCACACCATTTTCTATGATTGTATCTTTCATGGCACAATTGTCTAGTTTCACCAATACCACTTATTTCTCACACCGAGCATGAATCACATGAGCTTAGAGTGTAAAAGTAACTATGACATCTTTCTTTGAGCCATCAATCATATGTAAACATCATACTCCCTTACTCTAACTACGTGGGTTATGATTCCTTTTCTAAATAAAGGATACATAGGTAGCCCATCTGCGGGTACGATCCCAACTCTGAAGTAATCTATGTCCTTCTGAATGACAATAATCATTAAGTGCCACACTGAGTGGCTTTAAAACCAATATGGTCATCATAATGACCAAGAGTCATTTATATAATGTATTAAAGGATACAATCGACTAAGAATCTCTAACAAATACAGATGATTCTCTATCGATGAAGAACCTAGAATACATTTAAAATATTCTCTAAATTTCCTACATATCAATCATTTATGTTCATATCTAAAGGAAATCTCACATTATACATGGTAATTTAATAATGATTCACGAATATAACTTAAATCTATAAAGATAGTTCCGGAGTAGACAATAATTCCCCTCAAAAAGTTGTGATGAGTCTGACCTCCCATCCTCTCGACCAATGCAAATTCATAAGCCTCATCATTCCACAACTAATGAGTGCCTACCTTTGGAAAGTTGGTCCAAATGGATATGGAATCATTGGATGTTTCGGGTTCTATGAACAAACCCATAAGAAACCGATTGGAATGTTTGAACCTTCAATCAACGAGGTCATCCCCATTTCCAGAGGAAACAGTATCACATTTTTTCAATATTGGAATACATTTATATATGAATTATAAGTGGGTAATCAACATGGTCATATGCAAAATAGGTACTTATATTTTAGGATATAGGAATTAAAACTATCAATGTTATCACAATAACATGTTTACACACACATCCTCTAGACACTGGTCATATAGGACTCGTCACTATCTCCTATGGGATATGATATACTTCATTTATGTTATAGTATTTTTTATAACCATAGATGGTGTCAAAATAACTCACAAAACACATATATCTTTCGCGTGATATTACACAATAAATGGTGGAAAATTTATATGAAGATATATTAAAATAAAATTTAATCAACTTCTTCAATTATAATGAAAATATTCCATTTAAATTCAAAATATGTTTTAACAAAATCTATGTATACATAATAAGATAAATCCACTATTTTTCTATCGAAACATTTTTTAATGCCATTTTCCAAAATTAACAAATTACTATATTTTCATCATAGGCCCCTAATTCACTAGAATTGGGGTCATTCAAAATATTTCCATCAAATTAATTTCTACAATTCAATTTAACAATTCAATTTCTTTTATTTTCATAAAAACCAGAATTTACATTTTTACAATTTTAATCTCCAAATTGAGATTTCCATGCCAAAAACACATTTTTTTCAAAATCCCCATTCACTAGAATTGGGGGTTTACTAGAAATCAATTAAATGGTAATAGATTTATATTTAAACAATTGAATTTCAATTATGTTAATTAAAAGATACATATTTTAATTATGGTTAATATAAAATAAGAATTATGACGAAACCACCTACCATTCTCAAATAAACACAATGCCTATAATAAAACCCACCAATGATTACATAGGTGAAGTTAGACATCAAAAAACAACCTATAAATGAGATCTATAAACATAGACAAAAAATTCACACTATTATCGAAATGATGATCAAATATAGAGTGAATTGGCCTAAATGATTTAGAGGGATCCAGAATCACCTAGGAAGCACTATTGGTCGAGAGAAAGTGAAATCAGATAAAATAATAATAGAAAATAAATATTTTCTCCATATAAAAAACCATAATAGTTCATTCCAAAACATTTTGATAGTTTTATTTTAATAAAATTATTATATTATGTTGTTATCAAAGTATATATGTATATATATATCCATATATATATATATATATTGATAAAAAAAGTAATAATTTGATTTTTTTTTGGTTGAAGAATTATTTTCTTATAAAAGATAAAATTATTATATATTTATTTATTATCATATTTAACCCCTTTATTTTTAATTATAACACATATAATTAAAATTTATTGATAAAAATAAAAAATAAAAACCATCCAAATGAATAATTAATATGGGGCGTGCACCAGATGAGGGAAGAAGATGAGTGCATAAATCTACAAAAAAACATTCCAGAAACGTTTCTCTCTTTAACCAAGAACGTTTTCGGTCTTTCATGGTGTGATTCTATAGTAGAGTAACACCTAGGTATTTATAGTACCACAAAATTCATGTTCATAATTTCATAAATTTAATACATGATTTATAAACTGCTATTCAATGTATATATCAAAGTTGAGTCAATAGATTCCAGGTATGAAGTTATTTCAATTGTTATTCAGCCAAAAGAGTGAAGAAAAAACATTTTAAAAATCCTCTGTGCGTTAAAGGGGGAAACCCCAATTTTGGGATGATGAAAATGTATTTAAATTATTTAATTAAATAAATAAATAAAATATTTAACATATTTATCAAATGAATTAAATTAGTTATCTACATGATAAAACACACATTTCTTATAAAACATACAACCTGCATAGGTCAAACACCATGTTTTGGACAAAGTGATTGTTATATATTTCATACACAATTCACCTTTTGAGAGATATTTAATATTTAATTTTAAAAAACCCATTAAATAAATAATAAAATAAAAAGGGTTTATTCGAAATCCAGGAATCCAAACGTCTGATGCATACAAATTTTATACCTCTCCTATAGTAAACAATGAATCTCAGAGCCATCTGTGTTCTCAAATTGTTCATATGATTAATCATTTTTGAGTTATTCAATAATTTTGAATAAAATTCCTGCACCTAATATAATATATTTAATATTTTTATTTTGTCATTGTTGTTTCTTTTTGGGCAACTGAAATGTACACTAACTCAGTGTCAAACTCCAAAAATATCCATTTGAAAATTCAAAGATGTTAACTAGAATTTAAGGACATTAAAACATTGAATAAATTATTTCACTGATAAATAATATCATTCCACATAAGTTAATAAAAAAATTTCAAAATAGTTTTTTATTATTTTTAAAGGATATTACAATTCTACCCTATAACATCTTCTCTTCCTTAAGAAGCATATCTTGTATACTTGATCAAACAACTTAGGCCACGAAGATAAAAAATTATATGCATGCTCCCACATATCATGATTATCAGAACCATGTTTTCATATCACGAGAACCAAGGTATTAACCTGCCACAAATTTCCTTGGTCTCACAATAAACTATCCTAACTGGAAACTCATTCAGGGATAAATCAGGCCCAGTCTCAATATCACACAAGCTCACAAAATTTTATTGATAAGGGAGATAATTTCTCAGTAGCAATACATGGAACATGATATGTATAGACCATAGTTGTCGTGGTAGTTCTAAATGATGAGGATCATTCCACACGTACTCAACAACCTCAAAGGATCCCACAAAACTATGCCCATGCTTCCCTTTCCTCCCAAGCCTTCAATGACCCAACTAGGGTTAATCCTACAAGAACACCTGTTCACGATCTAAAAACTCCAATGGCCTTTGGAGATGATTAGTATAAGACTTATATTGGTTATGTTCAATCAAAATTCAATGATCAATCAATTGAATTACAAATATCATCTCTTGGACCTTGATTTTTACAACTAAAAAACATTATCCAATCTCCAACCAATAAAAATAAGATTTATAAAGATGGATATTGAGGGCCCTAAAAGGATTAATTCTGAACGTGGACTGGTAACTGTTGTTATAAGAAAACTCTACCCACCCCAAATGACCATCCCAAGTATCACTAAATTTGAAAACACAAGCATGAATTGTATCCTAAATGATCAATATAGTGCCCTCTATTTAGCCATACAACATAGATGGTAGTCCATGCTCAAACAGACAATGGATCCCTGTGACACCAAAAGGCCTCTCTAAAAGAGAGATGTAAACTAAAGAACCATATTAGAAACTATTTCATTTAGAAATCCTTGAAAATAGATAATATCTTTTATATAGATATATCCTAACTCCTCATTATTGGAGATATCTCGAATGGTTATACAGTGAACTGAATGGGGTTCTTGTCGATCACAACACATATCGCATTCTTCTTCCTCTATGTGGGTCGAAACCCAACCAAAACGTCCTTAGTAAATTCATCCCACTTCTAAGTATGGACTATAAGTGGTTAATGAAAACCAGAAGGTTTCTAATGGTCGAATTTCACATATTGGAATGTATAGAAATGGGGAACAAACAAAAAATGTCTCTTCTCATACCTGGTCACCAGAACTATAGCCTTATATCGTTTAACATCTTAGTGGTTTCTAGGTTGACAATCGACTAGGAATTATTGAAATCCCCAATTATAGACTTACCTAATACTATCATCACAACATAATGGTTCTAATAATAGGGAACACACTTATTAGAGAATAACCGATGGGAATCGATATCCCCAACATAATGAGGGTCTCTATTGATACAGAATTAATTAATAACCTGCTATTCCCAAAGATTCTTCCCAATAAGAGTAGATGTCAACTGAATGATGGTTAATGAATCTTCATCCCCATTTATCTGAAATCCAATATGAAATTGTGCAAAAAGATCCAAATAACTCCCTCTTTTGAAGATTATTTCATTTTCTAGTTTGAAAGTTTCCAGCATAAGGTATTTTCAACAACATTCCATTTACCATTTGTATAGGCTATGCCAAATTCAAAAGATTATAGGAACTCCCCCGGAAGCCTCTGAAAGAGATTCAAATATTTTTCAGTGAATACATCACTCATGATTTTTTGGTCTGAATACATATTAAACCTTTATCCATAATAGTAATATGGACAACACATAAGAATGTGCATTAAAGAAGCAAGTTCAAGGTCATTGGTAGGATAGTTATTTTCATGTGGCTTATGATAACATGATCCATATGAAACAACATAATTACCTTTGATAAGAACACATCCCAAACCTGAACATGTTGCATCACAAAAGACCATGTAACCTCGTTTAGCATTTTGAAGAGTTAACAATATAAAAGTACTGAAAAGATGAATCATATCAACAAAAAAACTCTAACATTTATCATTTCAATTAAACTTCACTCTCATTCAGGTATAATTATTTATTAAAGAAACAATCATTTATAATTAATTGAAGAACCAATGATAATATCTAGCTAAACCAAATATGATCCAAATCTCGAAAACATTTCATTTTTGAACCCAAATTCATTATAGACTACACCTTCTCATGATAAACTGATATTCCTTATTCTGACACTACATATCTATATAATTTCTACTCATGACTCCATAAATCATATTTTGATAGCATTCTAAAAAGTTGGTCATTTCTCAGGTGACTGAGAATAGTTTTTAAATGATATACCCGGTCCTCCATGGATTTAGAGTAAATGAAGATGTAATACAAAAATAATAAAAAAGGTAATAAAAAACTATTGTAAAGTACTATTAATTATTTCCATTAGTACTATAGGATAAATTTTCATAAAAAATGGAATAACAATGTAATCATAAAAGTATTACCTTATCTGAAATGCGGTTTCCTAAATATCATATTCTGTTATTCTCAATTGATATTAACTAGATCAAATATCGATCATCGAAAAACACTTTCAAATTTCATCTATTTATATAGATACTCAATCCATCGAAATGAATACTTTTTCTTTATCATCTCTCGATTGATATTTTGGCAATAAATACATAATATAAGATAAATATAAGGCCCCAGCCTTAAACATTACATAATCCTATGTTATGTCATCAATTCACATTGAGGTTCTTTTTAGGCTTAGAGTTTTATAGAATTAACCCATAACTATTAAATTTCATTTCAAAAATTACAAAGTAGACGCATCTACTCAGTTTCCATTTTTTCATAAAATAAAAACTCAAAAAAAGAAACATGTTTAGTTTTATGTTTTATACAGCATGAATTTTCCTTGATCCCATCCTTGACCCTATTCATCTTTATGTTATGTGAAAAATAATTCAAAACATTGAATTAGAATAAAAATCCCAGTAATGGTTTTAATTTAATGATAGATAAACTTAGTCTATCAATATATACAAAACATATGATCATTAACATACCTCATGAAATCATACAATTTATTAATAAAAAACAGAAATCATAAATCATAAAGGTAACTTATGGAATACATAACACACTGACATTTTAGTATTCATAGATACATAGGGAGTAACATTTGGAATACGTATCATATTTTATTCCCTATATCTCTTAGGAGAATCATTAATGTTTACCTCTTTCACATTACCCAATGCATTGGAGAGCTTTCTTGGGCTCACCCACCATATTTTTATCACGATACCCCACGTATACGTAAAAAATTACCAATAACCATAAGATATTCATAACACATAGAATAATCATAATTGAAAGATAATATTTCCACATTGAAATCACCATATATCATATCAAGATATTTACATAATAAATGCTTTATCAAACCATTTTCAAAACCATTTCAATCATTTAATAATGATATAGTTAAATAAAAGTGTCCCATAACACTTTGAATATTTTGAAAGAGATTATAATCTCATAACATTCATGTCCATATTAATAAATCTATAGAACTATTTTTAAAACATGTACCTTAATGAGAATGATTCAGAAGAATAAAAGTTATAAAATATATAAAACAATTTTTTTTAAATAGTTCCTAACCAAATGAATGATGCTTGAACATAAATAATTTAGGAATAACAGTAATAAACGATTATAATATCATGAGAATAAATAGATTCATGAACAATTATGTCAAAGGGAAGTGTATACACTATATAAAAGTGAATTGGTGTATAATAACATAAAATTCTCAAAGGAATGTATATTGAGACAAAGTCCCTTGGAAAGATCACATCCAATCTTAAGGAAAAATTAATAAAAAAATTATGTAAGAAAAATAATAATACACTAAATTAAAGTGAATATTAACTGGAAAGCAATCAAATTTAATTCAAACATTGTGATAATATGACATAATCACGAAGTATAAGTTTACCCCTAAAATGGAAATTTGTTCAAGAAGTTCTCTTATAGAAATTCGACAACCTAACGACGTCATTTTAAAATTCAGAAATAGTGATCATGTGAGAGAAAAGGGTCTCTCATCACATGGAAATAAAATGTAAAGTAATAAGGATGCATAAAAACATATCCTAGCTTACTAAAATGGAAATTGAAAGACATGACATAAAAGATGTCTTTGACTAAAAGTGTGTAGTGAAAGGTTCCCTTACTGATTTGGTAACATACAAAACATACACCCCAAGAATGAAGGATAATAAAATGAAGCTATAAATTCGAATAAATTAAATTATATTACAAAAATTAATAAAATCATGGGCTGTACATATACCACACAAAATTAAATAATGTAAAATATATCATGAATATCGTAGGAATAAAAAGTGAGATGAGAACCCCTTACCTCGGGTCTGAATTGACTAGTTTGTCCGTTGTTCTTCTTGAATAAAGAAATTTAGTTAATTTATAATAGATTAAGAAAATTTTAAAGATTATTATTTCTTTTGTATAACTTATTACATTGATATAACATTTATTAGATATTTTAGTTCATATCGGTCATTTTGTCGATGTTCAGAACATGAGTAAACAAATGAACTTATTCTAATTAAAAATTGTCTATGTGGTAAAAAGTACATTATACATAGATTTATATTATTAATTTATATATCATGTATATTATATATAACAAATATATATGTAACTATAATAGTCCTTACCATTTTGAAATATGAAATGAAATGTAATGTTCATGGAGATGGTAACTCGTACATACGCATGAACGCTACTTTAATTTGTATTTCATATTTAATGGAATGAAAAAATAATGACACATAGGTATATTATAAATCCATTAAAATTTACTATATAATTTCATTTACACTATCCTTTATACCTTCACCATATTGCGGGAACAAGTCATATCACTTTGAGGGGGTATTATTCTGACTTCCTCAAATGAAATTATAGTAATTACCCATTATGGAAACAATAATATTATGCAATAAATAAGAAAATTCATAATCAAAGATCAAATACCAAGATAATATATATCACATATAAATACAGTTCCATCATAATTGCCACCATGGGAGGCGGTAAGAGATTATTGAATAATCATTGTTTCGTGAGGCATTTGTTCAACGTCCAGAGAAACAATATGTTTGAATCCATTAGATAGAGGTTGGTTGACGTGTATTTGAATTAATTATCATAAAAATCCTATTATATTTAAGATAATGGTTTAGTTATAAAATAATTGAATAAATAGAGTTTTGGGTAGTTGGATATTGTAAATAAAAGAAACTAACTTAAGGGAAGACGTTGCCTTTAAATCATGTAACTTTTTTTGATATTAGCCAAAGTGCTCTCTTGAATTTCATTCTACCTTGAGAAAGGACTATTGGTGGAAGATAGGGATGTTTAGAGCTTCTTGGAACCGAGTTGGGTTGACTAAGGGGCTTGATAGGTGTGTGTAATGGGTTAGATGTGGTCGACTTTTATAAGAGGGAGGAGGGGCTCTTTAGGATAGATTGAAAGTATTATTTTATTATAAAACAATTTTTTTAAAAAGGTCTAAAACTTATTTATTTCGAATTTAAGGTGAATATAAGTCTATATTAAATCATCCAATAAGAATATGATAGGTTTTGGATATTTTTTAATCCATATCATTTTTATTTAGCCCTTGGTAACTTATTTATCTTTTTCCATGTCCTATTATATATTCACACTATATGGTAAATTTATATGATATAAAATTAAAAGAGACCCAAATGGATCATTAATGATATTTTAATAATAACTTATTTCAGTTTTATGAATCGTAGATTTTTTGGACTATTTTATCATTTCATAAAATATTAAATATTTTGAAAACTCATTTATTTAAATTTATAAACTATTCATATCAATACATTTTAAATATTTATAAAAAACAGATTGTTTCGAAAAACTATCATCAAAATATAATAATTAGTCAATATTGTCCATAAAATTCTTGGTTGGTATAAAATGTTTCGAAATAAATTTATTTTAATATTTTAATATCATTTATTTAAATCGTTTTTTAATGAAGCAATAATTGCATCACCATTGTGTCATAATGAAATAAATTTATTTAATTTCTAAAAATAATAAATTAAATCCAATGATGTAGGAAATATTTTTATACTTCTAATTCATATTTATAGTAGAGTATATCACTTATATAACCCCATAGAAAATTGTTTTACTGAAAGATATATGTTTATGTTATTTTTATCCTTACATTAAATTAGTTAATATAACGTGCCATTATCACTCCAAAGTGGTTCAATGGGGTACTAAAATCTCCCCAATGATGCAATTGGTCGGAAATATTGCCTAAAATATGTGTAGTACAAGTTTATGTGTAATTAAATATTATTATTATATTATTTTTTCCCTTATTTGCCTGAATTTCCCTTTAACCATGGAAAATAAAATATTTTCCGAATTAAATATTCTTTATGTCTAAAAAAAGTTACATATTTACACAATTTGGACCTCCTGATTCCAAATATGGAATGATTATATTCCACTTAAAAATAGAGATGTGGAAGAAGTTAATCTGAAATTAAATCTCGCTGTCAAAACAAAAAAGCGTGTTTTTAAGAATTAATATCTATCAAAATATTGACCTTTGTTTATATCCAATTTAATAGTGAAATTTCTTCAAATGATCATAATTGGATTAAGTGGTAAAAAGATAATTCAATTAAAATTTAAAAAAATAAAATTAACAATATATATATGAATAAATTAGAATAAATAGAATTTTTTAATTAAAATGTAGTATTTTTCACTATTAATAAAAAATCAACTCCATTTGTAAAATACAAAACAATTTACCCAATGTAAATTTTAAATTACCAATTATAAATAATAATTTTATTTTTTTCAAATAAATCATATAATAATGACAAAAACTAGATTTAAAAAGTGTTCCCCGTCAAAAGGTGATAAATTGACCTATAAAATAATATTAGAGTATTTTTGTTTAAAATTGGTTCAATTCTTATTTTAAGCCTCTAATATTTATTGGATTAATGTAAAAAAATTTAAAAAACATGTATTATAATATTTTAAATTGTTCTATTATTTCCCTTCAATACAACAGCTAATCATTAACTACCATTTAAAATAATAATATTATTATTTTATTTTTTGGTATAACTCAAAGTTGTGGGCAACGTAAGAATCAAAGAAACTCGTTGTTGTGTGTTGAGTGTTCCATCTGTCAAAGAATACACTTCATAGTAAACATAATATGTAATTCATAAATATTAAAAAATTATAAAATGTCATATTATTTATTTACATTTGATGTTACATCCTTCCCCCTTTTGGAAATTGCGTCTTCAGAATTTTAAAATTGGACATGGAAAATTCATTGAAAGTACCACATCAGAATAATATTCTATAAAACTATCACTTTAAAAGAAATAATTGGAAGTAAAATGTTCCCCTGGGACTACCCATACTAAGATTATATGTAGTGAAACATGGATATAGAAGAGAAACTAACTATCAAGTTATGAGGGAATGTTATAGAAAACATAATTAGGAGAATATTAACCACCATAGAATCACAAAATTGTGATGGGTTAAACAGTCGTTGATTACACAGTAGAAAAATTAAACAGGCATTGTTTTTTTATGTTTCATTTATTAATGCTGGATTTTTAATTTATGACATTAACTAAGGACATAAGGAAATATACTTACTTTTAATGTAGGCTTTCATCCATTAATAGGATTATATGAAAAAACTCATCTTTTTTCCAAATGATGAGTATTCAAGATGACTTGGTCACAACTACAGTTCTAGAATAAAATTACATATAATCAAATAATCCAAAAAAAAGTAGACTATATATTTCCCTTTTCTTTATACATCAACCAAAACTAAAATTGTTAGTATGAGATCAGATAATCCCCAAAAAGGATAATAATTTATTAAATGAAATACTAATATTAATCTCCAAAATTCAACAAACAGTACCCAAAGTTCAACAAAGAGAATTCAATACATAATTATTCTTATAATTATTCAATATAATCAAAACTACGATTGAAACCCATAAATAATAATAATTTGACCACATAGTCTTATATGATAAATCATAAAATTTTTATCCAAAAAACATCGACTACTCTTAATGTCTTATACTAAAGTGTAATTAACCTAATCAAATATTCTCTTTTAAAAGTTACTCATTTCAATAAATACCCCAAATCTCTATATGTCTTTACTAAAAACATTTATTCTTCCAAAATAAAATTTTATCCATTACTCCACAAATTAGAAATCATAGTATTATATAAATCTTAAGTATATAATGTTCCCCAAAATAGAGAATTACTTCTGAAATATCCTTTATAACAAAATAACCAAATAATTTTCCTATATTAAGTATATCAATTTGATAAAACATAAGCTCCCAAAATCAAATTATTCATGATTCATAATATAATTTAACTAAAAAAATAAGTCATCCTAACTAGGGACTTCATGTAGGCTAGTGGTAGGTGTTAACTCTCAATCTCACTTTTGTCGTGGGTTCGATTCTTGTAGCTTTTTCGGACAAAATGGGTTTTCACAAGGACTATGTGTTTTCCTTTTTCAAAATCTATATAATTTTATATCATTCCTATAAAAGAGATAAATTCCTGAAAATAACCATAAGATATTTTACCCCCAATTTTTTTCTTATACCTTTCATTTTCATCCCAATACATTAAGACCTTAACATTTTATATATTGTAATTTCTCTCACCTACATAGGTTAAAATAAAACTTTCACAATAGAAAGAGCATCTTACCTTGGTCTCAGTGCCCATATAGTTTCATCAACATCATTTTCACGTAGGTAGAAGTAAATGCATTGCAAAAATTATTTAGATACCTTTAAAAATAAATTTCATCCTTTATCCAAATAAACATTGTATAAAATGGGTCCTATGGCTATTTTCAAGAAAATGGATTCGTAAAATTATCATGCATGACTGTTAATTTTAAAAAATATTATAAAACATGATTTTTATAAAACTATCAGACTGAGTTTGAGTTGAAATATTTAATCAATAATCCTTTTAAAATACCATAACTATATACTAAGAGACTATATTGTAAAATCAAATTTAAATAGTTTGTGCAAGGGTCTCCTTCATTAGCACCATTTACAAATTCATATGATTCTTAAAAATCTTGTGATAAGGTAAAATATTTGGAAATTCCTTGATAATATTTATCATTCATGGAAATATGAAACTATTGTGGAAATGGGATTTGATTGAATATAACCCATGATACATGAGGATATCGTGGTATAGTAGAGGTGTTTGATATCTCAGATGACTTCTTGCATGTTAGTTGTCTGCTTGAAAAAATTACACAATCATCAGAACATGAATTTGCAATAATTATTGCAATCATGCCATCAGGAAGAGATATGAATGTTGTTTGAGATCCTCCTCCTTCCATTTGTAACCGACATTCTTTGACCTGAAAATGTTATAAAACAATTTTTTTACTGAAATAATAGACAAAGGGACTAAACATGCATTTAATGAAAACTCATAATCCCTAATGTTGTTTAAACCGACCTTTGATAACAACTATAAGGCCCCAACCCTAAACATTACATAGTCTTGAATTATGTACAGAATTCACATTGTGGTTATTTTCATGTTTAGAGTTTAATAGAATTAGGCAATAACTATTACATTACATTTCAAAAATTACAATGTAGAAACTACTACTTAGTTTTTATTTTATTTTATAAAATAAAAAACTCTTAAAAAATGAAACATGTCTAGTTCCATATTTTAGAAAACATGAATTTTCCATGATCCCATCATTGACCATATTAATTTTTATGTCATGTGAAAAACATTTCAAAACATTTTATGGGCATAAAAAGATCATTAAGGGGTTTAAAATAAATAATTAAAACATTAGTCCATCAATACATACAAAACATGTGTTCTTTAACATACCTCATGAAATAATATAATTTTTGAATAACACACAGAAATAATAAATCATAAAGGTTACTTATGGAATACATAACTTACTGACATTGTAGATTTCACAGCTACATAGGGAGTTACATTAATAAAACCCTTCTCAATATATCCCTTAAATCACTTAAGAGGAACATTAAGGTTTACCTTTGTCCTATTAACCAATGAATTGGAGAGAAATTTTGGGCTCACCTGCCCTATGTTTATCACGGAACCACCTATATATGTACAAAATTACCAATAGCCATATGATATTCATAACACATAAAACAAGCATAAAGGAAAGATACCATTTACACATTCAAATTACAATATATTATTTCAATATATTGACATAATAAATTCTTGATAAGACTATTTTCAAATCCATTTAAAACATATAATAAAGATATTTTTAAATCAATGTGTCCCATACCACTTGGAATCTTTTTAATGAAATTTTAATTTCAAAACATTCATGTCCATATAAATGAATCCTTAAAAATATTTTTAAAACAATTACATTACTGAGAAATATTAATAAGAAAATTCTATAAAATGATTAAAAAGATATTTTAGTTATAGAGTTCTTAACCAAACGAGAGATTCTTGAATACCAATAATTGAGGAATAAAATTAATAAAAGCTTATAATTTTATGAGAATAAGGAGATTCGTGATATAATATTTCAAATAAAATCATATACACTATATAAAAGTTAATTGGAGTATACCAAATAAAAAGTCTAAATGGAATGTAAAAATGAGACAAAGTCTCTTTCAAATATAATATCCTTAGATTAAGAACAAATGGATGACATAATTATTTGGGGAAAATAGTAATACAACTAATATAAGTAGAAATTAAGTGTTAAAAATAGGAGTTCGTTCACACATATTCATATCACAACATAATCAATAAGTAGATGTTTCTTCCAAAAAACTGAAATAGGGTTAAGAAGTTCTCTTATAGAAATTTGGCATCCTAACAACGTCATTTTAAAATTCAGATAATGATTTGATGAGAGAGAAAACAGTGTCTCGTCACATGGATATAAAATGTACAACAATAAGGATATAGATAAAAATTTCACAAAATATGAAAATAGAAATTAGAAGACATAAAATAAAGGAAGTCTTTGAATAAAAGAGTGTGGTGAAAGGTTCACTTACATATTTTGTAACTTACAAAACCTAAACACCATGAAATAAGGATCATACAATGATGACATAAATACCCATAAAGTATAATATATTACAAAAAATAATAAAATCATTTTCAGTACATACACCACACAAAAGGAAATAGTGGGAAATATAGCATGAATCACACGGGAATAAAAAGTGAGATGAAGACTCCTTACCTCGTGCTTCAATTGACTTGTTTGTTACATTTTCTTACTCAATAATAAATGTAAGTTATTTTATAATTTCATCAAAACATTTTTCAATTTTATTATTTCTTTTATATCACTTATTACCTTGATATAATAATTATTAATTACTTGAGTTCATATTGGGCATTGTGTCGATGTTCAGAACACGAGTAAAACAATGAACTTGTTAAAATTAAAAATTATCTATGTGGTCAATATTAAATTATATCTAAAATGATATTAATTTTACATATATCATATATATCTTATATATATATATACAGTATAAATTATTCTATAATAGTTTATAACGTTAGGAAATAAGAAACGAAAGGCACCGTTCATGGAGACGGTAAGTCCTACATACGCATGAACACTAATTTTATTTCAATTACGAATTTAATATAATTTATACATAATTATAAATAATTATATTATAATTACTATTTAAAATCATATATAATTTCATTAATTCCATCCTTTATACGGTCCATGTATGGCATGAATGAGTAATCTCATTTTAAGGGGGCAGTATTCTGCACTTCCTCAAATGAAATTATCATAATTACCCATTATGGAAACCATAAAAATATGATATAAATGAAATATACAAAAGCAGAGTGGAAATATAAATACACTATATATCAAATATAAATACAATTCTATCATAATGGCCTCTATGAGATGTAGTAAGAGATAATTGAATAATTATCATTTTGTGAGGCAGTAGTTCGCCGTCCACAGAAACTGAATGACTGAATCCATTAGTTGGAGCTGTGTTGTTGTGTAGTTCGAATATGCCTCTTAAAAAAATACACGTATGTTGATGATACTTGAGTTTTTATTAAATAAATCAATAGAGAGATTTTACGGAGTTGGATAATGAATGTAAAAGAAAAGAACTTAAGAGAAGAAGTTACCTTTAAATCAGGTAAGTTCTTTTGATTTGAGAAAATTGGCTCTCCTGAATTTCCTTCTTCCTAAAAGAAGGATTATATGAGTAATAGAGAAATTTTGGGAGCTTCTTGAAGTATATTTTGAATGATCCAAGGGGCTGGAGAGGGGTGTGTAATGGGTTAGATGTGGTGGCCTTTTAGAAGATGCAGGATGGGCTCATTAGGAATGTTTGAAAGTATTATTTTATAACAAAATTTTTTTTATTTTCAAAAGGCCCAAAACTAAATTAATTCGAATATAAGGTTAATATAAGTATAAATAAAATAATTCAATAAGAATTTGAAATGTCTATGATATTTTTTAATCTTTATCTTTTTTATTTAACTAATTATTTACTAATTTAACTTTTACCATGTCTGTTTATAAATTTATTCTATAGGGTTAATATATTTACTATTAAATGACAAGAGACCCAAAATGGATGATTAATGATATTGTTAACATAATATATTTAATTGGGTTGAATTTTATATTTTTAGGAATAATTCATCATTTAATAAAATATTAATTTTTTAAAAGAAAATTTATGTCAATTTATAAACTATTCATATCAAGAGATTTAAAAATATATATAACAGCCGAATTCTTTCAAAAACCATCATTAAATCAAATAAAACGAGTCATTATTTTCCCTAAAACTCATGAATTCCATATAATGTTTCAAAATAAATTTATTTTAATATTAATAATATCTTTTATTTGAATCCTTTATTACTGACTCAATTACGGCATCACCATTATATCAAAATTAAATTTATTTATTCCATGTCTAAAAATTATAAAGAAAATTACATGATGTAGGAAATATTATTATATTTTAATTAATATTTATAGTCAAGGATAACACATATATAAACACATATAAAATTGTTTTACTAAAATATATATGTTTATGTTATTTTTGTCCTTACATTAAATTAATTATTATAAAGTATCATTATCACTTCCATGTGGCTCCTTGGGTTCCTAAAATCATCCCAATGATGCCCGTGGTCAGAAATATCTTATCCAATAGGGTTCAGACAAGTGTAATGGTAATTTATTATTATTATAATATTTTTTTTACTCTTATTTACCAGATTTATCATTTAACCATGGTAAATAAAATATTTACTGAAGTAAATATTCATAACGTCTAAAAATAAAAGTTGCCTGTTTACAAAATTTGAACCTCTTGATTCCAAATATGGAATCCATTTTTTCAAATTCAAAACAGAAAACTGGAATGAATTAAATTAAAATTAATTCCAGTTGTCAAAACTAATAAGCGTGTTTTTACGAAATAATACCTATCAATAGATTAACCTTTATTTATATCCAAAAAGAGTGAAATTACATCCAATGAACATCATTGGATTAAATGGTAAAACGATAATCCAATTACTCTTGTAAACCAAAAAAATTTACTATTTAACTGTATAAATAAATTAAATAAATGTATGTTTTGAATTAAAATGCATTACTTTTTCACTATTCAAAAGAAAATAAACATTATCAGTAAAATGTCAATAAATTACTGAATCTAAATTTTGATATCCCAGATATAAAAAAGATATTTATTTTATTTATTGTAACATATCAAAGAGATAAAAACAATATTTAAACATTATTCTCTATCAAAAGTAGGTAAATAGAACTTTTAATGAATATTAGAGTATTTCATGCTTAAAATTGGATGCATTCATATTTTAATCCCCCAAAATATGTTGCATTAATGGAAATACATTTAAAAAACATGTATAATAATATTTTTGTATGTTATTTTCATTCCCACCAATCCAACGACTAGTTGTTACGTACCATTTAAAATAATAAAATTATTATTTTATTTTTTGGTATAAGTCAATGTTGTGTGCAATATAAGATTTCAAAAAAACTCGTTGTTGGGTGTTGAGTAATCTATTAGAAAAAACATCCCCTTTAAAGTAAAATTAAAATTACATTCATAATTATTAATAAATAAGAAAATTTCATATTATTTATTTACCTGGGATGTTATAATTACTGTCAAATTTCATAGTGTGGAGAACCATTGCCTTCTCAAGGTAACAAACTCAGGCGTATAAAGACTTTTTATAACAAATCCTGCAACTATGACATTATCTCTATAATTTTATCTAGTTCTATGTAGTAAGAGGGAATTGAAACTTGTTCACTACCTAAAATTAATTCAATAGAAAACACAACCTCCCTCGTTAGTGGAAGATCCGATAAGTCCAAAAAAACACATCGGGAAACTGAATGATGATTTAAGGGAGATCACCACCCATTAAATCCTGCTCCATATCAAAATCAAACACTTATATCACTTTCCCCAACTCTGGATAATAAAGAGAAGCTTTTCATGACCACGGTTCCCATTCTCTTTGAAAGAAAAGGGGAACACCACTGAGAGTAGTAAGGTAGAATCGGGAAATATAAAAATCAATCTAGGATTTATTGGAAAAAATCCAATCCATACCAAATATGACATCAAGTAATTTCATGTTGAGAACCAAATACTATATGAAATATCAAAATATGATAGAGAGAAGAAACAAGTGGGGCTATGGAGACCCAGCTCTCTCTTCATACCAACAGGTGTAGCAATATCCATTACACCAGACAAAACCTCCATATGAATACTTAGAAGATTAAGAATATTGGTAGAAATAAATCTGGGAGATTCACAAGTATCAAATAGAGAATTAACTAAAGATGATACGATAGTAATTGTACCTCTCACAGTAGTTGGATCTATATCAGCTTCCATTAGAGACTCTTCCACTGCAAGATGAGTCATTATTCCAGACACATGTGGATGGACCCTTTTATTCAAGAATAATTTGATTACCCTATAGGTTTTGGAGGTCCTAATGATCTCGTGCCCCTGGGTGGAGTTGAAAAGATAGTGTGGAACATTGTTATGTTCCTTAAATGTCCACGATATCTATAGTTCATTGGTTTCTCATTGTAGACCCTCTTTTAATGTCTTGGATGACCACATTGATTGCGTATTAAAGGGATTCTTCTAGAAACTACAGGAGGTTGAAAATTTCCCTAATGTAGAGAACCTCAATGAGAGTCATCAAAATTCCTATTTCCATTAAAATAACTCATCCTTCCACTGGGATAAAAATAAACTCCCGTCAACCCTGACTTTCAGTCCCCATCCATCTCAACAATCATCTCCTTATCCAACACATCCACATAAGTGGACATATTTTATTATGAAAACCGGATAACAGATATATAATAAAAATACCAACTCAAATCATTGATCCATCATACTCTCATTAGATTCAATATCAGGTGAAAACATCACCAACTCATCAATGAGATTTGAATACACTACCACGGTTCTGTTGGCTGGATCAAGCTTGAAAGAATTCTTAGCATTGGCACACACAATTGACTCTGGATAGAACTAGTCAGTGAAATGAACCATGAAGTCTTTATACTCTAATCCCTCTTGAATATTCATTGTGACCAATGTGTACCACTATATCCTGACAGGTCATTCTAGAAAAAATGTGGAACCAATCAACTTGATCACATATTATGTCCCTATGGACTAAAAACGATAATCTACCCTAACCAAAAATTTCTCTACATTACGAGGATCCGAAGAGGCTTTGAGAAATAGAGGTTTTTGGTGAAGAACTGTTGATAAATATTTCGAAGAACTTCCCCCTATGGTCCCACATCTAGATCCTAAATAGGAAATGGAGTTGGTTCCTATCCCAGAGCTTGGAACGTACACATGATCACCTCAACTTGATTCGGGTCCGCTAGAGGATTTTATCACAAAGGTTTTGTAGCACCCTCTTCCTATATATGATTCTCATGACTTCTTAGAGGCATGATGCTACAAAATATTAGGAGAAAATAAGGAATACATTATAAAATTCTCAAATTGTTTAATGAAGGAAACACAATCCCATTAGGTATAATAGATAATATTGTATTTCAATGTATCCAAATCTGAATATGGATAATATTATAACCAACCCACATCACTTATTTCCCTAACCAAACATGATGACTTAAGGTTCATTGTAGTGAGAGATAGCTAGACACTCAACCACAAATGCATCCTATGTCTTGACATGATTTCACAAATGCATCTTGTCTTCAAGAAAAAAACTCAACCTGGATCTCAGATACAACTTTTTCATGACCCAGCCTAGGAACCCAAGAAACTAGATAACTATGCCGACCCTAGCATTTCATGATGGGAATTCTCGGTCCCTAGTGGTTGGTGATTATAACTTTTCATCATAAAAACTCTGAGTGGGAATGATTTCACCACTAAAAATATAGAAAATAAAGAAACAAGACAATATGAAATTAAAAAAAACACCATGGTGAGTAATGCACCAGAATACAATAAAGAAAAAAAACAACAAGCACTACAACCCAAGAACCAAAATTGGGAAAAATGAACAAGGCCCCGGAGGACACAACTCACCAAGTCAAACTTTTAATAGCTTGATCCACATCCAATATATAATTTTCCATTGATCAAACCAATAAAGAGAATGTATACAAACTCCCAGAGGAAAAATTAGGGTTTCATTGAAAGCCCAGTACGATTCCACAAAAGAATACACTGTAGATTCCAATAACAAATTAACAAGGGAAATATATAAATTTAAAATATAAAAGATTGTAATTTCAAATAATATAAAAATAAATCATGATATACAGTTAAAATGATGAAAAAATACAATAAGCACAAGATTAAATTTACAAGTGAAAGAATATTTCTAAAACGATGGTCTAAATTAAAAAAGTTTTATATAAAACAGTTTATATAAATTTAGAAGGGAATGTGACACATTATAACAACATTGGCGAACATTAATGTCTCAAATATAAATAGGCGAGATACATGGTCATCATCCAAAAAGTTACATATGTTTCAAGTTATAGGACTCCATACTCTCTAAATGATCATGGCCATATATTTACACACACATCCTCTAGACACTGGTCATGAATAACACTTCATCATCCCCTAAGTGATGTTTCCTATTGAATTTATTTTTGAGAACATTGTGTAATTATAGATTGTGTCGAACTTTCCTAGAAAATACCTATGGATTGCATGTTCTCATACCCAATAAATGATGGGAATTTTATTTTTATACTTCTTAAAGTACAATTAAATCCCATTATTCTATTTAAAATCCAATTATATATTTTAAACCCAATTTTTTTATAAAAAACATGCCTCAATAACAAGAAAAAACTAGTGGGTTTCTATGATTTTTTTATCCATTTTCACAATTTAACAAATTCGAAAAATTTCAACACACTCCCCTGTATTCCCTAGAAATAGAATTTTTCACAAATTTTACAAGAAATTAATTAATGAAACTGAATTCAATAGTTAAATTGTTTTTATTTACATGAAAAACATAAGAAACATTTTTAAAAATTGAATCTCACTAATTATAATTTCCATGCCAAATTTTTTTTCTCAAATACACTAATTCATCAGAATTGGGTTCTTCCAGAAATTAATTTGAAAGATATAACATTTAGATTTGATCAATTGAATTTTAATTCAAACAATTGAAACATAAACAAAGAAATTATGGTCAATATAGATTAGGAATCATGATAGATATATCTATCATTCTCATGGAAAACCAATGCCTGTAACGAAACTCACCAATGAGTAAGAAGGTGAATAAGACCTCAAAACTCAACCTATAAATGATATCTAGAAGCGCAGACCAATAACTCACACAATGATCGGAATGAAGATCTAATGCCAAGATAAATAAACTGAATGGTTAGGATGGTCCCAAAATCAAATTTGAAGGGATCTTCGTCAAGAGCAAGAGAAATTTGATGGAAAAATAAGAAAAAATATTTTCTTCCTATAAATAAACTATGATAGTCCATGAAAAAAAATTATTAATAATTTTATTTTAATAAATTATTATTAATATTATTATCAATTTTTTTATATATATCCACATATAAATATATAAATATCTTGATAACAATAATTTCATCAATTTATCAATTTTATTTCATTTAAAGTGTCATATTATTTTAAAAGATCAAATTATTATATATTTATTTATTATCTTATTTAAACCCATTTTACTTATTACAACACATATAATAAAAAAATAAATAGAAAAATAACCAAAATAAAAACTATCCAAATAAAGAATATAAAAAGGGGTGTTCACATGTTGAGAAAGGAAGACGAATGCGTAGATCCGCCAAAAAAACTTCAAGAAATGCTTCACTCATTACAGAAGTTCATTTTCGGTATTTCATTATGTGATTTGAAGGTAAAATAATATGTGTCAATTTATAGAACCCTAAATTGATTGTTCTTTATTTCAAATATTTAAAGATATTTTCTAATAAATTATTAAATGAATATTTCAAAGTGGAGTCGATATCCTCCAGGTAGGAAGTTATTTTCATGGATATTCTGTAAAAAGAGGGAAGAAATGAAGCTTTAAAAAAATAATTGGTGTGTTAATGGAGGAAAAACAATGTTGGGAAATATGAACTCATATTTCAATAGTTTAATTAAATATATAAATAAATAATTTTATAAATATATCATTTGAATTAAATTAATTAGAAAACTGATAAAACACCCTTTTTATATAAAAGTTACACTATTCTAAGGGTAAAATCCCCATTCTAGACCCAAAAATAGTCTCGAATTTCTCATAAAATGCATTGTTTGTGAGATATTAATTATTTAATATTACAAAATAGATTTGATTATTAATAAAATATACAAAGGGTTATTTTTGTGAGTGATTCATCCAAATGTCTAACACATACAAATTTTATACCCCACAAAGGGTAAACATCGCATCTCGGACTAATCGGGGGTATCAGATTTTCCATATGACACACCATTATAGGGTTATTTTATTATTTTTAATAAAATTTCCACATAATATATAATTTATTTTAAATTTTATTTCTTTCTTCATCAAGCCATTGCGGGCCTTCGATTCTAACACTAACTCAGTGTCAAATACAAAAAATATTCAATTGAATATTCCAAAATATTAACTATAATTTATGATCAATAACAAATTTATTAAATTATATTTTTAATAAATAATTTCTCCCACTTTAGATATTTATAATTTCCCACCAAATAATTTAATTATAATTGAAAAATTTGGATATTACGCTATTTTTTCTGAGATATTTTATTCTAATCATGCTTTTTTAAAATAATGTTTAATTTCTAATCATTTCAATTCACCAATTTTTCATGATATGTTTTATGTAAGTAAAAATTATTTACTAAGAATTAAGAAATAGTGAGGTGTAAAGATATTATTATACATAGAAACTGTAGAAGATAATAACAATAAAATAGTAGATGGAATTAATTTTTTGTATAATTATTATCAAGGATGTGTTTTTTCTATCACAATTTACCTGATGTTGTGAGAAAAATTCATTGAAACATGGAACTCTAAAATGTTATTACTATCATTAATTGGATATTCTTAATTCAAGTATCCTTTTATTATTTTAGGTTATGGGTTACATCTATGAGCACTAGTTGAAAGTTGTATGATTTTTTAAGTGAGAATGAACATCATCATTAAATATGTTTTGGGGGAACCATATTGGAATGACCCAATTTGATAGATTTAAATTATTATAATTAAATAAAGTTGCTAAGGAGTTTTCAGTAGTTGTATGGAAATGTTCAGATGATCTCACCGAGAAAGTGGTATATTAATCAACTATTGATTGGTTGATTTTATTATCGAGATCATTCCATGAGTGATTCTTATATCTCTGATACTGTATCAAATGACATCAAATGAGATTTGATATATGGTTTGTTAGTGTATAACATTTTAGAGATGTGATTCATTGAGAAAACTCATTTCCATTACATGAATATGTTCTATTGATAAATAATATTAATGGGATATTGTTTTATAGTATCGATTATCATAAATTCAAATTTGTGAAAATGAAGAATATGTGATGCATTACTATGTATATATTAACTATTTTATCTACTTAGAGGATCCTGGTGATTTGAATGATTGAAATAACAGTTGGTTATCAATAGTTTCAAATTATAGTAGAGGATATTCAATAGTTTTTTTGATATTTTTTGCGACTTTAGGGTATTATGGTGATTAGTTTTAGGATAGGCAATTTCCTGGTAGTGTTCATGAGTGTAATGAACCATTTATTATTTGAATACTGATATTGTTATATAGGTTTAATGATTAATGATATTTATATTTATTCGTAGAATATGGAGTGGTATTCTAATTGATCAATGTTGTTTATTGGTGAATTTACCATGTTTGTTTCAATTAATGATGATATAAATGTACCATTTTGAGATCTATAAGTTTCAATTTATTAGTTTTACTATATCCATTATTTTACTCTGTATTAATTTAGGGATTGTTGATATGTTAGTTACTGGGGTTCTTATCTAGATTATGACTTAGATCCATTGTTTCCAAAAGTTAAAAAAGTTTCATCGGGATTTATATAAAATAATTCTCATGGATATTATTTTCCTTATCATTACTAACCAAGAAAGGTATTTGTTTACAAAAAAACATTAGTTTTGAGAATCCCTAACAATTTTTCATGGGGTTATTTACATGCACATTATTTATAATAATTATAGAGGAAGTGAAATTGTATATGTTATAATGTGATGATATTTGATATGAATTTATTTATGGATTCAAAATTACAAATTACCCATAATATATTGATATAGTTGATGAAAAATTTGCTTAATTATTTTCCCATTTAATAGATGATATAAAGAGAAATTATTTCTATAAAATCATAAAACTATATCATTCCAAAGAAACCATTATATTTTTATAATTTTATATGTTCATGCATTTTTTACTTTTTATGATAGATATAAACTTATATATGTTTCATTATGAGAAAAAATGATTATGATAACTAAATTATATTTAAATTACTATAAGAACTGTAAAAAACATTAATGAAAATTGAGATGTTATATATTTTCTATATCTAACTTGTATAAGTGGAAGTATTTGATTATTGGATTAAAATATTATGAACTTATACACTGATCATTTATAATTCTGGTATATAATAAATCAATCTTAATTATATTGTCTAACATATCATTATAAACCATGGAATGTCACAAAATTAATTTCTAGAATATTGTCAACATAATTAAATTTTTAGGAATAGTTGTTATTACAATGGTGCTATGATAGTTTTTTCACAAAATTTCTCACTATATTATTATAAATTCATGAGGAATAAAATAAATATTAGGATTTAAAATGGTTTTTTTGATGGTCTTGTATAATGAAGAACTAAAACACATCCTAAATTGAATTAAAATAATGGTACTGCGGTAATCCCCAATTTATAAATTTTAATTATTATATTAATAATTAAGATATTAATTAAAATTTGAGCAATAACATTACTATATATTGTAAATAAATCTCATTTTCCCATAGATTTTTATGGAAATTTTACTAGTTTCATGATATAGATATTTCATAATCCATGAAATTAGAATCTTCTGTATTATTTTGAATAAATTAATTGAAGATTTATTTTTTGACTATATAATTATTATATGCAATGGAAAAATGGTTTCTGAATTTTAAGAAATTCATGATACATTATTTTTATCCTTAAACAATATTTTTATATTGTAAAGAACATTTCTAATATGCATCAAAATGAAACTACAATGCATTTTTACTTTACCATGAAGTCTTGCTGAGATGTTTTATATGATGAATATAGATATTTTGGTTTCACTATTACTTAGGTTCCATGTATAAATTCATTGTTTTAATTTTTTAGAGATATTGAAAAAGAATGAAATTTGAATAATTGTTGAAGTTTTCAAATATGGATGTCAACATTAAATAATTATTTTATAATTTCACACAATAGAGTGATATAAATTATACTACACAAAAATAATATTTTATTGTTTGAGTAAGTTATATGTTTTTATTTTGATATATAGATGAGTGGTATCGAGAAGTATTAGTGGTGAAATATCATTTATTACATCATGAAAGAAAAATAATTTTGTAATTTTTAAACTATACAATTTTGTTAGATCAACTAGAAATAAATTCATGATTAATCATTAATTTGTATTTTTCAATTATATTTGATGAATTTTTTAAAACACCATTAGTTTTTTATGATCAAATATATTCCACCATGAGTACATTTATGGCAATATTATTTTTGAAGAATGCATATTGATTACATACATTTCGAAGAATAATTTATGCATGTGTGTAATGACCTTGAATTTTATCTATTTAAACTCCTATATAGTAATTATGCCATACAGTATAAGCACACACATCACAAAGAGAAAGAAAAAAAGAATTATAAATTACTATTGATATGTTGTTCACAATATAAAATGATAATAATTCCAAATACAATAATTAGAAAATAAATATAAAATAAGAGAATAATAATAGGATAATTTTAATCTTTTCCATCCACTAGAATGACCACACCCTATGAACAAAATCTAATAAAATAAAAAATAATGCTAATACTATAAAATTAATTCTAAAGATGATAATATATATGAAGAGTCAGTAAAATAAATTTTAATGAATAATGACTAGATTAAAAAGTTAATTATAAGAAGTATGTAACATATATAAACATTAAGAAATTTCTGAAGGAATAACAATATGACTGTTTGAATAATAAACATAACATTGGAATAGTAATATGAATTTTTGAATAATATCCTCAAATAATGAAATATAAAATAATATTTAGGTATCGTATAAAATTATACTATGATATAATAATTGTATTTGTAAATAAATGTTTTACAAATGATAAATTAATTGTTCGTAATTTTATAAAAAATAAATATTTTATTTAAAATTTTATTATGAATATAATGATTAAAAATAAATTTTATTTTCCAGAAATTTATAATTAAATTAATAATATGTTGTCTTATAATGATAATAAAATTTTATGATACCATAAATAATTTTCCACTGGTTCATAAATTTGATTATAATATTAAAATTGTTATTTTTTGAATAAATGATTTTTTTATTTAAAAAAATTATACATAATTTTAAGAATTATTTTCATAATATTTATTTATATTTGGAAATCATAAAATTAAAAAAAATTATGTTGCCTTTTTGTATTTTTCTTATGTAGTCAAATTTTTGTGGAATAGTGAAATATTATAATTTATAGTATTTAACATTATATGACAAATAAATGAATTTTTTCATCAAATATTATATAGGAACACATTAACTTGAACTAAAACAAACCGTATAATTTATATATTAAAAATAATCAATAATTTTGATAGTCTTGAGCCAAACTAATAAAAAAATTAATATATTAATAAAAAACTTCCCTCTCATCCCCAAATTAATACCACCCCGCACAACCACTTCTCATCAAACTATATTAAAATTTAATACTAAAATAAATATAACAAAACTAGTCATACCCACTAAAACCACTTCCAAGTTCTTATAGAATCATTAAAGTACCAAATAAAAGTTCCTTATGGGTTTTTTCATGCTAACGATAATCAGGAGGTAATCATCTCAAACGACCGCAATTAATTTCATTTATTCTCTAACATTATCCTCACCCACTTAATATAAAAAACAATAATAAATCAAGAATCATGTATATATTGTAATGTCATATTTTGAGTTTAATATCTTCTTATGCACCCCTTTTCTCATCTCCTATTATTCAACAAAATGAAACACTTGTCCAAATTATGGCTTTTAACCATCTCTATGGATAATGAATTTTCAATTTCCAAATCTAGCTTCAAGGTTGTCCATAAAAGTATTGTTTTGAGTAATTATTATTTTAAATCTTATATTATTACTTATCTCATGTTATTTAGCTAAAATATAGTTAAAATATTATTTAAAACCAAACATGTTCTTGATAAGAGAAAAAACTGCCAAACTAAACTAATCATTTTTCATTAACATTTAATCAAATAGATAGTCCTCATAGAAAAAAAAATTATATATGGGAATATGTAAAATTATTTAAATAAATAAATAAAATATAATTTCACTTCTAGACTATTATTCCTATTAAACATGAACATATATAAATATACACATGTTATTTTACAACAAAACCGTGAAATTAATGCTCTCAAAACAATGAAGTTAAACATTATAACTCATAAAATGGCCATAAATATATATAATAAAATTATAATAAGTCCAATATATGTGGAATAGGTTTTGAATTAAGTAATTATTTAATATAATTTTATTATCCATGATATTAAGTTGAATTGAGAAATGTGTTTGGGCAGAATCAGACATATCTCTCTGAATCTATATATTTCATTTAGGGAACATTTTATCTCTAATAATATCTAGTTATATATTTATTATTATATTATACTTTTTATATATTCATAACATATGTTACAATCAAATATATCATTGAAAAAAAATTAGGGGTTAATACGTATTTTAAATGTTTCCCTTCTTAATTCCTTTTGATAGGTAATCCGGATTAAAGGAAACTTCTCTATTTCATAACCATTTAATCAATAAAATCCTCTATTCCATCAATATTTTAGAAAATAAAAAATTTTATCATGAAAAATAAGTTTTGTATATTTATTGCTTTATGGAAATTATTATTTTTATCAATTTTATGTCTCATTATTCTTGTACATAAAAATTAAATTTTGTGCCTTATTTATACTCTTAGTTAGACATTATTTTTCATGGTTTCATTGTAGTTGAAATAATTCTTCATGAAATATTTTTTTACTTTACTAATGTCTAATAATTATTAAATCTAATATTTTAATGATACCATTATCATATTACCATTGTATATTCATTTTTTCATGATTATTAAACCCATTTTCTTCCATAGGTATTATTTATATTGGTTTCAAATAATTTATTTCATTAAGTGGAACACATATTCATGTATATGTTGTGATCTCTACAACCAGATAGCAATACAACGAATTCAATAATATTTTACTCTCATGAGACATTATTTTTAGGGTTAGGGTGTAATCCTAATCTATTTTGGTACTCTATCACCAACGTTATATATTCTTGAATTTTTCCTTAGATCGGATTTATTTTATGATATATATTGATTACAAGTTCTTATATTGACATAATAATATGATTACATGTTCTATAATAAATGAATTCTTAATTTTATTAGTGACCTATTCCATATATGTTATCAGGTTCTTCTGTCTGTCTCATGTTTCATGAATCATTTCCATGTTTTTTCCATTATTAGGAATTTTAGTTCACCCCTTTTGTCTATTTATTCCCCAAGTTATCCAAAAAAGATGTAGGATCTCTGAAAAATTTATGATCACATTATGGAAATTAATAAAATATATTTTATACTAGTTAAATTGTTTGTAATTATGTACCTATTTTTACCATTATCCTTGTTTTTTCAATCCATGGTTTCTATTTATCAATAATTATGCTTAAAATAATATAATAATATATGTAAAATGATAGGGAACTATAATCTATTTAATTGGTCTAATATTTATTCTTCTGTAAATGAATAACCATATATTAAACCATAAAAAATTGTGTTATAAGATTTCTTTTGGAAATATATAAAAATTTATATATAAAAAATGAGAATAGTGGGAAAACATTAATACTGATTCACATAATTTTAATTATTTTATTAACTTTTTTTTATGAATGGAAAAATGATCAGATGTAATCTATGATTATAAGAACATGGGGAATATTGATAAAGATCAATCATTATTATTATCCCATTTATTTAATCTTTTATTCATATATTAACAATTTTCTATTTATATGAGTTCAGAATGGTATTTCTTATCGAAAACTATAACTTTTTTATATAAAAAAATATTTTTAAGTGGAATGACAAAAACTATACACAATGGATGTATCGAATCAATAAAAATAGTTAGTGAAAATTATAAATCATTTATGTCATGTAATGATTACACCTTATCTATATCTCTCATCATGTACATATTCTTGGTTATATTAGGATCTTACACACAATCACATAGGATAATAATTTATCATAATTCATTAGGTATCATTTATTCAAACTCCCATATCTTGGTTATAGTCATGTTTTATTCAAATAAACATTAATTAATATCAAACAGGAGTATGACCATTGAACTTTTCTTTCCTACACAAATAATGTATTATTATTCAATATATTAAAACAGTAAATAGATATTAATTTCCCTTTATTATTATATGTCTTGGTTAATAATGGGAATCTTTATTTTTTCACCAAATATTCATAGATCAATTTAAAAAATTTCCTGGTGTGTTTTAATTTGACTAAAATAAATTTTTCTCATGTTTGATCGTATAGTTTTATTATTATGAAAGGAGAGGTTTGTTAAATAACTACTTACATTAGGTCATGTCATTTATTATTGCACTGGAAATGGTTTTTTAAATCTATAAAGATATTAATTAAATTTAATTAATATTAATAATTTTGAAAATAATTAGAATGAGCTGAATTTAGATTATCAATTTTATTCACAGAAGAATATTATAAGAATAATGAAATTAAAAATAAAAAATTTTATTTGGATGAATCTTCAATATAATTATTATGATGAAAATACAGTCAGATAATTAAATTCCCCAATTTTATATTATATATTACCATTTATTGGGGGTTTCTAGGATTATAATAGATTTATACAATACACCTAGGAGTGATGTGTGGTAATGTAAATAGTTTCCATAGATTTCATGTTAACAATGATTTTTGGAAAATGTTAGGTGGCCATGATGAATTGTTAGTTGCATGATTAAAATACATGTGTTTGTTAAAAATGTATTGTATTTTTTCATTCCACTATTAATGCACTATTTTTCAAGAAAACTACACATAAATTTATGTTAACCATGAATTAGATGGATTTTGAGATAGATATTATTAATGAATTTAAGAATTCATTAATACCTCATTGAATATCCCATAAATATATGAACAATTTTTATGTATCATGGGGGTGATTATTAGGATTCTTAAAAAATAAAGTATTGGTTTATTATAATTATTTATTGGAAAAACATGACAAAAAATAATATGGTTTAATGTCGTTTTTAATTCCTTAAACTATAAAAATATTTGGGGTCTACATTATTGTAATATATGGGTATGTTGTTCTAACTAATTTAATTTCTTTAGAAATAGAATTCCATATTTGTTATCATCAGATTTTAGGATATAAAAATTAAACACTATTCTGTGATATTTTTACTTTTGAATGTTATAAATTTATAAAATAACAATATTACACATCTATATTTGATCTCTTTTATGAAATGGATAATATTTTATATATTTTTAATTTATTAATTTTTATTGAAGTCATTATTAATGTAAATTTTGATAGATATATATATATGTTTTTTCAAATGGGATTTTAAGAATAATTATTTTTTGAAATATATTGGGTGTTTTGATTAACTTTTTATTTTTATTTAATTTTGGGAATAAATAATTTTCATTTTCATCATAACTGGATTAGTTTAATTTCAAGAATAATATAATTATTTTTCATCATGGCATTTCTTACTTTCACGGTATTTTTATTTCGGTGTAAATTAACAATTTTTATATCAAACCAATATATATAGTTTTAATTTTAAATTTAAATGATATATAATGGATGGATTTAAATAAGAATTTTTTTAGTTTACATACTAGTTTCATGTCAGTTTTAAAATTATTTTAGCATGACAATGTTTCAAAATATCTAATTTTCACATGTGAATAGTACTTATAATCTATGTAAATGATTGAGTGGCATAGATATTATGTGTTATTGATGAAACATAGTTTAGATAAATTGAATATTAAGGAAAATAAAAAATATATTCAGATATTTTATGTATAGAGAATGTTTATAAATGAGTGCAAAATTATTATGAATTATAGAGAACACTGGTTTGTGTTCTACGTGTCCTTAAAATGGAATAACACCAAAAATGAAACATATTTGGATAGATGAAATTTTTATTATATTTATTTTAAAAATTGAATATTTTTTATAGATTAAAATAAAAAGAGACACGTGTTATGAAATTTGGAAGAATCCATAAATTCTCAATTAGTGGTAAAAATTTGAAGTTTTCATTAAATTTAAAGAAAACAATATATCTATTAGATAAATGTTTTCAAAAATGAAACATACTTATATTATTTAATGATTATATTTGTGAGGTAATTTCTATTTTTCAATTTAATAATTATTTTATAAGAAATTATCAATTTTTGAAAAAAACATTGATTTTTTTTCAATTTGTTTTTTATCGTGGTTTTTTATTTTATTTATTATTACTTTAGTATGGATATATATTAGATTTTTTGGAATTGTTATTAATTATATGAAATACAAATAAATATTATCAGTTGTTAAAATATAGAAATGCTTGGTTGTTATACATGTTAATAAGAGGGATCATTCTTCAAATGTAGATACTTATAGTCCCATGGTGCAGTTATAGCTAGGGTGGTGGTATTTTGTTTTTTGAGAATTGGTTTTTAGAAGATGGAATGTGTTATAATATTTTATTTCATGATTATAATATTTTTTTTATAAAATAAATTTTATGATGTTAAATATTGTTTGATGTTATTTACTATATAACATATTTAACATGATAAGGCATAGATTTTGGATAAATTCATCAGGGAAAATAATTCTCCAATTGATGTTTACAATTCCACACTACTAATACATGTACTTTAATAATAACAGAAATGTCCAAATGAAAATTTTCTTTCCATATCAGGTCTAGCTAATCCATGTCCTTGTATCGTGTCATTAAAATGTTATCAGAATAATTTTTTTGAGTAATTTTATTGGTTGTTTTTATGGTACACAGGTTGGGAAAAACAATTAACCATAACATAATGTAACACAACTTTTAATGTAAAAATTTGATTGATTGGGGTTTTTTTTGAAAAGGGATCTTGATAGTTTCATTGTATTATTTTGCATATTCCATGTGGAATAAATGGTTAAACACCAAATATAAATCACACATCATGATAGGAATGGGAGATATTACATTAAAGAGAAGTTTGTTAAAACAAAATGGTTTTCCTATATTAAAATTTGTTTCCAAAAACACCATTGTTTTTTATTTCAATGTATATTAAAAGTAAAAAACTATTATGTAATGAATTTAATTGTTATGATTAAAAATAACCAATTAACTTGGATTCCACATAGATTTTAACACCCCAATATTTTATTATAATTATTTTTATTATTATTAATTTTATTTTTTTAATGGATTTTCATACACACAACATTGATAATATATGGACTGCTTTTATTATAAAATTATATAGCGTGCCTTTAAATTATTTCGTAGTAATAGTAATGGAAATGTTATAAATTATATTTTAATGATTTTAAATTGAGAAATTAATAGATAGATTTTTCATAAGTACTTAATTATCAATAAATTTATTTTTTGATTAAAAAATATGTTTCCATCAAAAATGGTTTTTGTAGAATATTGTATAATAATAATATAATTAAATTTAACCATTTTTAATAAATTTTTTTATAAAATGAATAACAATTTTGAAATAAAAAATTCAACACAATATTGGGGTATAATAGCCTCAAACTATAAAGAATAACATTGTGTATGATAATGTTACCCAACTGGGATAAATATGTTGAGAGGGGTGGGGGTGAATCTCGGTATAGCAGTCTAAAACAACTACACCTTCAGATATTTTTTATTGTTTATAAAAACACTCTTATCTTCATTTCCCTTAAAAATGAATTAAATAAAATGAAATAATTCATGATACATTACAATTTTACTGGGTTCACCATCATTGGGATATGCCCATGGAGAATATAATGAAAATGTTCCTATATACCAAATCCAGTATTTATCAAAATGAAAATAATGTTTGAGGTAGATCAATTCTATTCCTATGATCTTTCCCACTAACAAGTTTGGTGTACACTCACTATCCCTAGTTTTTTACAACCAATCACAGTTTCAAAACCCACAACTCTCTCAAATGAACTGTGATCACTACTCCACCAAAAGAATCTCTTGTGAATATGAAGCACCTCAAAATTGTTTCAAACATATATGAGTGTTCCATGAAGTCTTGTTTCAACATGGTAGATAAAATAAATTTGGAAAAAAAATTAGTTTATTTAAATAATTGTTTAGAATTATTTTAATCCCTTTATGAACATCTTTATACACTATGTGTACTGTCTGCATCCACTGTAAAAGCATCATCCACTAACTACATTGCACCTTATAGAGTGAGTACTTCATGGACATCTTTTTCTTTATATACTATCTTTTCATCATGGATGGTTGATGTCTCATGAACAAATAATTCCTAGTGAAACACATATATTTCATAGTACCTTTTACGTTGTGATATATTTATCACTTCTAATACTTCTATGGTATGACGTATCAAAATACCTCTTTCGTGAATTTTATCACACATGAACTAATTCATACTTCATGGAATCTTCCATCATAATCTATTTCAAACCTCCCCAAATTCTTCCAGTAATAATCTTATTAAATAAGATTCACTCTCCTATCATGATCAAATTACGGGTCTTTATATTCGAAAATATATAAGAAAAACTTAATAATCATAACTATCGAAAATCCTGATGTGGTACAACCATCATAATGATCTTTCTATGTGGTCCGTATAGAGCATTTAGCCTTTATAAAGGATGATGTCATCAAAAAACGAATAACCTTTTAGTATTCCTTAAATATGATCCAGTATACACAAATGACAATCCTCCCATCTACAACGAGCCTCCCAGGAATGAAGAGCCTCCCCAAACTTATTTTCCTATGTGGTTTTCATAGCACACTTTGTGGATTTCATAGCACATAGCCTTTTATGGAAGATTATTTCACCCACTTCATCTGCATAAAATTATGCTCCATTGGAGCCCATAAACCTCCTTTGCAGCCTAAGAACTCCATTTGGGCCCACATAGCACATATCCAATTAAGAAATACATCTTCTTTGGTATCACTAACCATAACAGAACACATTCATTTGTATTTTTCCATAAACACAGTCACTCCATAAAATTAACAAAGATCCAAGAATTATATTTTTACAAAAAAAAAATTATATGCTTCACGCAGCACCGAGATTACGAATCCCATGAAATATTTTTCCTTTAATATATTCTCCTAAATTTCATTTAGGACATGAAATCGTAACTATAAATGAATGATAATATAATATACAATTATAATAAGCCATTAAATTTTTGGGAATAAATAATACATAATATATTAATGAAATTATTTTTATTTATTTATTATAAATAATTCAAGATTCATTTAAAAGAAAACGAATTTCTAAAAAACTGTATTTTCTTCAAAATAAATGGTATAGATGTAATTTTCATAGATGATTTAAATTTATTTTTTACCAATTTTAGAAGAATTGTTTTAAAAAATAAACTTAATTATTTATGTAATAATATAATAATAATATTATTCTGAATTTTTTTTATTTTTTTAAAATTATTCTTTTTTCATGAATATTGAAAATAATAAACTTTCATTGAAAACTCACTTTTCATTTAATTAATTTGTAATGTTAAATTATATTATAAATTGGTTTTAAAGTATTTTTAGTTCAATTATATATCTATTAATACAACATTTTTCATTTTAAATATTTTCATATAGAATTTATATATAAAAACCCATGAATCTTCTTAATATTTCCTCTTTCAAAACATGATTTATCTTTACATATTTAGGATAACATTTATTTACCCATTTTCACATATCTGAATTTAATTTACAAAACTGTATTCCATTTTTAGAATAAGATTAATATATATTAACCAATATGTTCAACAATGTTTTTTACTATATTTAATTTTAAAAATATTAAAAATTATTTACAATGTCTAAAGATAAAATGGGTTCATCGTGGGGGGGTCAACTAATAAGAGGAGGGTTAAATTAACATAAAAAATAGACTAAAATCTATTTTGGATAAATATATACAACATCTCATGAATTAATCATGACAATATAACATTTTGGTCCCTTGTTTTATTTCAAATAAATGGGTACACCTATTCTTTTAAAAATTTGATGTGGGCCGCTCACCTCACTTATAAAAGGCCACATACTTTCCTATATTATTTACACATTCAAACAATTTTAATTAAGAAAATGACTATCCAAATCACATACCAACTTCCATACCGTCTTCATAGAAGCATTTTTGTAAATCCATTCTAGGAATACTTTCGTTCAATCCTAAAGATCCAGTCCAACAAGTGATAAAATTCTAAATTATTCATTTGTTAATTCTTCTTCCTCCTTCAAATATTCTTCCTAAATGATTATATAATAACGCCATTATTTAATGTATACAGATATTATATTATTTTAGGTTCATGAATGATATATATATCTTCTCCCATATATAAGGAAATTATAATTTCTCTCTAATGTATGGAAGACAGTTTACAATCCTCTAGTTTAAAAATTATTTATAACGTTGTAATTTCCACGTCGGTTATTTATAAAAGACATGAAAAGTCATGTAATTTGACTAATCGTGTTAGTTATTATATAAAAAATGTGATCAGTAAATTAGCATAAATGTTCACTTCCGTAATTATATAACCTATGTGATAAATCATATTTTTTTGGAAGGTTATAGAATAACAAAATTTATATAGGAAATATCATTTCATTATAATGTCCATTATTCTATAACATATATTGTAAATAAATTTATCATGGTGGTTATAGAATTAATAAAATTATAAATAAAATTATAATCTCTTTATCACATTGGTTATGTAATAAAAATGTGATAAATTATTTAATTTTTTTTGATTTCCCAATTTGATTCATTACGATGTTTTTCAATCAGGATAATATAGAGTCGGTTTTATCATATACAAAAACCCAAAATATTTTTCTCCATTATCGTGACATCCAATTTCATTTTTTACCTTCTTTCATCCTCTTTTTTCATCAGTGCATCTATCCAATCGAATCGCAACTGTCATTTAGCCTCACACAACTACCTTTTGGTCAATCAATTTAACAGATTCCATTTCTCTTTATTTATTGATTTGGTTTACTAAAATATCTCATTACCATCTTGTTTAATCTCCTCATGTTATCACATTTCAACCCTCATTATCATAATGAATTGTATCCATACAATAGCATCGTTTTCTCTTATAATATGTAAACATTTTCTATTGTACTTCCAAATGTCCATGATTTTTCCTTGATAATTATTTCATGGATGAACAATGATGGGTTTTATCTATTTTAGGTTAAAAAAATTTATTACCAAATTATTTTTAGTTTTAATTTCAGTCATGAAATTGTTTTTTTTTTAAATTTTATTGGTCATACAATCTCATATTTCATTATCAGGTTTCATTGGATTTTTATTTATATTTGACGAGTTTTGTTTATATATTTACACATAGACGCAATGTTTATCAACATGTTATATTATCATGTTTCATTTACAACATATTAACTTATAAACAATAGTTATTTCATTTTAAATATTAACAAATAATTCCAAATTACAATCCATATACCTGTGGTGTTATATTTGCATTATAAGAAATGACCAAATTCATCATTTTAAATTTGTGATTTATTGAGTATGGATCCTCACCCCATGAAATCCACTACCATTACTATTATTATGATAAATTAGAGAATATGATTTCAATGTGGTAGCCCTTGGACCTTACTCATATACCACATCTCATAGAAATATGTTAAACTATAGTATGACAAAAAATATGAGTGAATTATTACATGTATTGAATTCTTTAATTATTATGTATTGATTTGTCCATGAGTTACATTGACATAAAAAAATTTCATACATTAATAATGAATGATTTTAGTAGATTGTGATTTATTTTTACATAGTTGTTTTCTATCTTGTAACATAAAAACAAAATCATTAAAATGGGAGTGAATTACTGTAATGAATTATTTGAGTTTCGGAAATATCAAAAAATGTATGATAATTAGAATATATTTCTGATCCCCACACCAATTTCATTTTCATTCTATTTTGTCCTCTATTTGAATTCATTTTTGAAAAACTACATACAACCTTTATGAATGTGCATTTTGAATTTCCCAGTGACTATGTGTATTAGATGCCAAAATTTTGTGTAACTTTGTTTTCATTTTTAAATTATTTTCATGCATATATTCTAATGATTTATAGTTTATATTTAAACTTATATCCCATTATTGAAAATAATTAATAATTTTATTTTTTAAATGTGCATATATTTGTATTGTAACTATATATTCAAATTATTTCATATTTCATATAAATATAAAAAATATTAATCTAACAATATTTTATTTTTTAATTTATTTCAATGCATAAATTTGTATGATTTACAATTTATATTTAAAATTATCATCCATAATTGTATATAATTAATAATAATCATTTTTAAGTATACATAAATTGTTTTTATTTTTGAAAATTTAGTTACATTAAAATTATTGTATATTTAAGATAAATATAAAACTGAACTATATAACTATATTTTATTTTTAAAAATATTTCATACATATATTTTAATGATTTTTTATTTATATTTAATCTTAATTTACCTTATTATATAGAATTTATAATTAAATTTTTCAAAAAGCTATATATTTGTTTTATATTTCAAAACTGTGTTGCCTTCAAATAATATAATATTTTATATAATTATTAAATTTCTTATCATAAAGAGAAATGTATTTTTGATATTTTATATAGATATTAATGAGTAAATATTGAATTACAGAACATCAAATTAGTGATGAATATAAAGAAGGTGTTAATTAATTTTAGGAATTAGCTAAATGAAATGTTAAAAATAATGACATGGTTTTCTATACAGTCCTGAAATGATAAAATATAAATATGATCAAAACTAGATAGATGTGTGATCAATTAATTTTTCATGGATTTAAAATGAGTTACAACCCTTGGATTTGACAAGGTAAAAGTTGGTATAATTTCATATATATTGATGATGATTCTTTGCAATATGGTAACTCTAATGAAACTGAAAACAATATTCATGATTTTGAAGATGGGGAAATTGAAAAAGAAATGAAATTTGATAGTCTATATTGCAATTCCGGAAAACCATTGTATCATTTTTTATAGATTTTATGGTTTGATCATCTATTATAAAATTGGTTAACTTGAAAGATAAAAATTGTTTGACTTACAAAAGCATAAAAAATTTGCAACAAATGTTGAATGATATTCTTTCTAAACACAATTATCTTCTTCATTCACCTTATAAAGTGAAGGAAAAAATATTCCATATGGGATTAGGGAATAAACAAATACAATCCTACCTGAATCACTTAGTGATATATAATATGGAATATGAATTTCATTCACAGTGTCCTCAATGAGGGGCATCTTTGTATAAGTTGAAAGAAAATTCAAACATTGATTTAGAGTTTTTAGTGACCCATACAATGTTATTTTGGTATCATCCTTTAATTTATCATTAGAAACGTCTATTTCCTAGTTGATAAGTTGAAAAAAGGTTAATATGACATGTGGATGTGAAGATATATGATATAAAAATATGTCATCTAGCTAATTGCCCATTGTGGGTGAAAATTGATTACCAGTTTCCAACATTCAGAAATGATTTTTGAAACCTCAGACGTAGGCTATGCATAGACAGAATTAATCCATAATAAAGCCTTAGTAGCACAAATAGTTCATGGCCTATTTTTTAGGTAATTTATAAAATATCATTTGAATTTTGTATCAAATAAAAATACTCCATGTTGTGTTTAATGATATATGGACCAAAACAAACTGATAAGCATAACGATTTTTTCATTCCACCATTAATTGTTGCTTTAAATATTTTATGGGAGGATGGTATTAGTTATTATGATCTTTATAAAATAAAATATTTTCAACTATATGAAATAATTATATTAACAATAAATAACTTCCTACTAAATGGAAATTTTTCTGGATACAGTGAAAAGTGGAATAAAGAATTTTTTTTATTTTGGAACAATAGACATCATATTATCAATTGCATCATAGAAGAAAAATAGTATTAATGGGTCATCAATTTTTTTTTTATTTTTTCAAAAACTATTATCGACTGATAATTATTTTGAGAGGGTGATAATACTTGTTGTAAAATTTGGAAGGACACATAAATATTGTAATGATAGATATATTTGGATGAAACAACAAATTTTTTTGAGCTAAAATATTTGAGATATCATGATGTGAAAAATAACATCGATGTCATGTATATGGAGAAGAATATTTGTGACAGCTTCATTAGAACATTTTTAGTTATAAAAGGAAATACTAATAATGTGTTGAGTAAAAAATTACACATACTTTCAATAACATTACTTCTAGAGTTAGCTCCAAATCAAGATGGAAGGAAAATATTTCATCCACTGACCTGCCATAAATTATCTAATTGGGAGAAAATTAGCTTTTTCCACTTTCCTCATGATATAATAGTGTCATTAGGTTATTTAAAAAATATAAAAATATAGTTAAATTATTTGATGTTGATTTGTATGAAATATCATTATTATCATACCATGATGTGACAACTTCAACCGGTTGCATTATAAGGAATATTCACATCCATGTCAGAAAGACTATCATGAAGGTGTATTATTATTTCAGTTGAGTTTTTAATATGGTTATATATCTGAATTATATGATTTTTTTAAAATCTAATCAATTTCTATACTATTTAAATTTTAAATGTATTTTTCTTTATCCTTTTTTGATATAATATTGAATTAAATTGTTTATTTGGTTCAAGAAATAAATATTTTCAAACCTATATATATATATATGTTGTATGTATCCTTTTGAATGTTACATGATGATATTTACAGGGTATTTTTAGAATCTATATCAACCTAAATCCCTATTTGGGGAAATTTATATTTTTGAAGAGGTTGTGGAGTTTTGTAAGAGCTACTTTTATGCGGTGGAGCACATTGGTTTTCCTTAATCATTCTATGAATGAGTTAATTATGTGGAAAAGAGGATTCACGGCATGAAATTCAAATAATTATCATTTTAGTAGAGAAATATGGTCCCTTTACATATAAAGAATAACATAGATGATGCTCAACCATATATAACATTTCATATGAATTTTCCGAAACAATGTAGATTTTGAATGAGCCTAACAAAAAAATCCCACGTTTTAAAAAGACCATGCTTGGTTGATCAAATGCATCAGAATCATTTAGATGTATTGTGGGTGGCCTAAGTTTAATTTTTATTACAAGGTATGGGATATATATTATTGGAAACACATTTTATATGAAATATCATGACAATATTAATGTAGTTCAGAATATTTTTGTATTGGTTTTGGTATATGAAAGAAATTTTTGATGTTCTAAAGGAAAGAATCCAATTATGCATCAAGTTAATAATATGGAGTCATTGAAGAAATATTGGAGAATTATGACATTAAATTTAATGTTATAGTGTTTAACTAAAATATTTTTATCATTAACAATAGTGTCAGATATTATGAACATGGAATGACACTTGTTAGTTTAAATAGATTGGATGAAAAAAATAAGAATTTAATAATGGAAACACATGGAAAACCCTCCATGTTCTTGATCAATCCAAAATATAGTGTTCTATTAATATAAAAGGAAAAAACCAATATGTTGGTGATAATAAACATGAATACGATTCATATTTATTTGATATCATTATATCCATTGAAATATTATGAGAGAATAATGATGGGAATGTAATAGAAATGGATTGTTCTATAAGGAATGGTCATGAAAAATTATTTTTCGAAGACAATCCATTACTAAATTTATAATATTACAGGTAACATATATTGATTTCTCATTAAATTTTGTAAATTTCATAAAATGATAGATACGTCACATTTCTTATTATTAAATCACATATTTAATGTAATAAGTTAAATTTTTTGAATATTTTTTTTATTTTTTTTTAATTTACAATGTTTACAATTACGTTTTATATTTTTTGATTATGTTGAAATACAATTATTTTAATTCTAATTTTTTAAATAGAAATTTATTAGAGAGTATTGAAAAAATATTATTTTTGGTGTAGAAACTGATTTATTATGTTGTGTCATTTATAATATTCCTACACCAATTTTGATTTATTTTTACTCATTTAAATTAAATTTAATATATCATTATTGTTGTAAACATTATAGTTAACTATAATAAAATCTGAATAATAATGTGTTAATTTTTATATTACGTTTTTTGTTTCATAATTTTACATATTTAATTTAAATTTTTATTATAATAGTTGAATTTTTATATTTTTGTACGAATAGTTTTTTCATTGAATTTAATGATAATTATAGATCCTTCCACTGATAAAACACATTATTCTAGAGATGAGCGTATCTTGGTTATCCCCATCGTTCTTTACAAGATTCATATACTCTCACAGAGCCTAAAAAGAGTTTGAGGGTTGTTGAATGTTCCAGCACATGTTTACAAAAATTATTAGTTTCCCATATCTAAAACTAGAGGATAGTGGTTGAAATAGATGATAATTATTTTCAAAGAGGTCCTAATAAAAAACATATTAGGAGTTTTGTATCTACTCAGGGTAAAATAAAAGTCAAAATATTGTTTAATTGATGGATATTTATTGAAAAATTAACACAATCTCTATTGGAAGAGAGCATTTTGGTAACATCATTTGTTATTATTTTAATAATAGTGAAATGTTTATAATAATATATTTTTTCTCCATTCCTATCATATGTCACATGAAATACCTTAAACATGAGATGTTAGGAAGAAATATTTATCAATTGCTTCCCAGATATTGATGGATTTCCAATAAACCCTCACTAATGATTTCAGGTTTGTTCATAGCCAAAATCATAATCCATATGATATATATACGTTTATTAATGAATAAACATGGAATGAATTTGTTGGAAAGAGAATAAAATAATCATTTTTTGTATGTGCAATGTAAATTTTTAGATTTTTTCATATATTATTGACCTTATTAATGATTTCATGATATTACTTTATATAAATTGATGAGGTCTCATTAGGAGATACTATCTAGAAATGTATTACCTCCTACATTATATAAAGGCGGGTAAAATTTATTGGATGAAAAAATGATGGCAGAAAATTTTCAAAAAATAAGAGACAAGTCCTCATGATATAGAGTGGTTACCCCTCCACCCCAAACTAGAGATGAATATCCAAGGGATCTTAGATGAGAAAAAATGTAAATATCATACAGAATAATAATGGGTTTTAGATGAGAGGATTGTAAGATGTTAATTTTATTTATTTATATAGGTTAATTCAATTAATAATATATTTTCAATCATTACATAATTTTTAATATATTTCATACAATATTATCTTGGGGAGTATAGAATATAGAGGGTATTTTTATCTTTGGTGAGGCATTATATTTTGTATGTAATATCAGGAATGCCCAAACACTCGGGTAGTGTACGAGGATACCCAATAGGTGTATCAGTGAGAAAAGTGTTACCATGTTATTTATATTATTTAATGGATAGTTTTTATAATAAAATATACTCTTTGAGGCGGATGTTAAGAATATTAATGTGATTATAGAGGATAGGATCAGTGAATCAATACAATATTTATTTACAAACATGAAAAGAAAATTCCATACTATAGCTCCAACTCCACTACCTCTTCCAGTAGAACCCATTTCTCCACCTCCTCCTATAGACCCCACTTTTTGTCCTACTCCTTCAGCCTATCCTCCACAGCTTCCCAAATACTTTGAGTTATATTTTGATGATCCTCAACATTGTTTTGTTTCATATATGATAATATATTATATTTTAGATAATATTAATCATCAAAAGATATAGATTATGTATAATAGAGTGATTTTATAAGAGTTTTTAGATATATCAGATGGATTACTGTTACCTACATATGTGGTGAGGATATTTGGATAATGTTTTGGCCAATTTTTAGTTTGTCCATATAATATTTTGTGACTATTACCATTGTGGTATGTGTGTATATTATCTTTTATATCATTTGTTAAAAAATAATTTTACAATTTGAATGTTAATATATGTAGCTAATTATTTACAAAATTACATTGAATTTAAAGAAATATTGTAAGGTAAAAATAAATAAAAAGTGTTATGTCTTCATATACAGATTATAGTGGTCTGGATATATTGTCATGATATTCAAATTTGTTGTTGGGTGCTTATGAGTTTCCAATAGATGCTGATACTTATGTGTGTGCAATGACTATGGGGAGTTCGAAAAATGATATCATGGAGAATGTAACTAGATATATATTGGGAATGAACATGATACAAATTTCGTCCTTTTAATTCTTAATGTAAATCATCACATGCATTTAATTTTATAAAAATTTATTCGTATGATTGTTTTTTATTGGTTTTATTTATACAATGTTTAAGGAGACTATAAAGAAAAATGTTTATGGATTTGTAGACCAATAGTTCTTTTCACATTACGTGAGGACAATGAATGAAGTATAAATAATATTTTATATTGCAGAATGATTTACAAAAAAATTATTATCCAGTGCTGGATATTTCCATATATTCGAGAGTATAAAACATTTTTCTCACAATTTATTATATATTTTTTGACATAATAAATACTATTTTTTATGAGTGGCCATTGTATGTTAGGGTTTTTTATCTAAGGGAGAAGAAACTTTACTAGTTATGCTCTATGTATGGAGATGTACGACAAAATTTTATGGATGTATTGAAAGTGTAAGTATGAATTTCTTAATACATTTTTATATTATAATAAATTATAAATTTATTTCTAGGTTATTATTTTTGAAAAGGGGGTGGAATTTATTTTGAGAGTCCATAATTAAAAAGATCATTATGATAAAATATGTAAAATTAAAGGTTAATTTTAATTTATAATTTTTACTTTTTTTAGAATATGTAAAAAAGTCTTTTTGAATTGAAAAACAAATTTAAACAACATTTTCATGAACCTGAAGGAATCAACGAATGTGGATATTATGCGTTAGGATTCATTTGTGAAATATTTAAAACCTGAATAGTTAGGATTTTTAATTAGTTTAGATTTATTTAAAAATTATTCCATAATATTTCATTTTTTTATTCATTATACATGTTAAATACTTTGCTTTTAATTTGTGTCTTTTTGGAGACAACCAAACATACAGTGAACAATAGATCACATGTTTACATGTGGAATGGGAAAATAAGTTTATTGGTTTGGTTATATTTTTGTTTTTTAAGTGAATATTTTTATTTTGAATGTTGTAATTTTAAATGTGTATTTGTTTGTTTTTAATGGATTTCAGTATTTTTTATTTAATATTGAAATTATGAATATTGTTATTGTGAATTTTTATTTTCTATTTGTTTTTCAAGATGATTCAGATTTTTTGTTGGTTTGGTCAGAAGTGAAGATAACGCTTTAGGTGAAATATTTTTTTTAAAAAAATACATATATTATAAAATATCTAATATTAAAAACCTATTTTTTATAGTTTTCTAGGATGGTTATCTAATAACTGACCCTGAAATGGATTTTAACATTGATTATTTTATAAAAGAAATATAAAATCCTTCATCTAAAAGTTTTTCATGTTTTATATATAGATAAATATGTGGAATATATTTTTTATATCAGTTATTTAATAATAGATGTAAACCCTTCATGGAAAATCTTTTCCACATCGATTATATAGAAACTAACATGGTATATGTGTTTTTATGTAGGTCGTTAAATAACTAAAAAAATTCCATTATACATTTAAAAAAATTATTTTTTAACTGATGTTATATAATTATTTAAAATGTTGAATTTAATAACTATAGCTAATAACCGACATAAAAAAACAAAAATCAATGATAATAAAAAAATCATGCACTAGAGCATGAACCAATGTGACACGTTTTCCCTCAAAACCTCACACAGTTAATTTTTAAGATGGATATAAGTTATTTATATAATATTTATTACATTATTACACCTATTTAGTCATTATATATTATATACTTATTTTCATTCCATTCCATAAGAGATATTATAACATTTTCATGTGTACAGTGGACTACCGACTCACATTGAGATATGATTTGTTTTTCACTAATTCATTACATGGAAGGTAATAAAGATAAAGTTAATAATCATATGTTATGTACATAAAATAATAATGATATTAATGACATATTTATCATTACTAAAATATATTATTTTATTTTATTCCATAGGTTTTCACTAACTTGATGATGTTAACATGATTTGGGTATGAGTGGAATACCTCTTTCACGAAGCGATGTGACTCTCTTTTTATCACCACACCACATCCATAATATTTATAAGTACATTTAAATAATTTATTAATTTTTTTAATTTTTTTTCATTTTTGAAAAATAGAATAGTACTTACCATCTTTCTGTAATGATCGTTGAATAATAGAAATGTTACTCATGTGTATGTACGACCTACTGTCTCCATGATCGTATAATACTTTATTTATCAAATATATCATTTATGATTGTTATAAAAATTATAATTCATGTATAAATATGATAATTATTTCAGGATTACTATTCTTGAAATAATGGAACTATATAATATGCATAAGAACCGAGGATTTTTAAAAAAATAAATAATGATAATATCAGATAATTTACACCTGAAACAATGAAAATAATGAAATGTTTTTAATAAATGGTAGATAAGTTGATATAGAAGTATCATATATGATATTATAAAATTTTATGAGGTCATCGTTAATATAAATATTTTTCTAAAACAACTTTGAAGGAGGTTGATGCACGTTCAACAAAAAATAAGGATGAGGTATGTTATTTACATACTCAAGTTAAATTCGTTGTTTTAATCTTCTAATTAATTGGTAATGTTGTGCTATGATTTTATGTGTATTGACTATCACTTATTTTACAACATATTTCAATTTTTTATGTCAATTTAAATTTGATACACATAATGAATTCATTTATTAGACACCCATCAATGATATGATCTTTGCAAGGGACCTCATCTCAATTTCCCTTTAGTGGGTCATATTGTAATTTTATTCCTTTATTTTATATTATATGGTGTATATAAGTCCCCTTCAAATTTTAATATTATGTTTAATTAATAATTAATTATATTTTACGTTAAAATTTGAATTATTTCTACGAAGATAATTTGACTTGAAAGTTACCCAGTGGTGAATATTTTCATAACAAAATTTATTTTAATGAGAATATAATACGTCTTTGATTGATTATGATATTAAATTATTACATGTATAATTAATATATATTGTCACGACCCACCTTCACCAAAATGAGGTAAGGGTCAGCAGATTGAAAGGCCCTTCCTTCATTAAGTTAAAGGGGAGATAATGACCCCTAAAACCTACCTTCAATAGGTCCCAGAGTGGCGACTAGCACCAAGGGTGTAGAATCACACACTAAATGGAAGGAAATACCCCTTTTCATTAATAGGATCAGGAGATAAGATAGTGAATCCCATAACAACACCAAAACTGAAAAAAAAAAATAAAGTGAAATGAAAACCATTCCCACGTGCATGTTCAAAAGTAAATGATACATGTTACATGAACTCCATAGATAAAGTACCAAAAGAGAGAAAAACGACAACAGAAACTGCCCCAAAGGTCTGCACTAGTATGGTCCTGCACGATCCCATAAGTCCTCCTGGAAACCTAAAAGCAGTTTTATATACGTAGGGTGAGCATACTAGTATAATCAGTAGGGAAAACCCAAACACTCTCGTGCACAAGTGGGGGAACGTACTAAAGTCCCGTGAGAAAAGAGTAAATCAAACACCTACCAAGGTAAACTATCCACCCAAGCCTCACCAAGGCACACTCACCAAATAACGCAAGCATGGTAATATATTGTTAAAGAACAACGATGTTTGGGTACCCCGCGCCACTTTCCCACTGGCCATTGAAGACATCCTACGCATCGGACCAATCCCGCCATTCTCACTACAATCCTACTGCCTCGCCCCGCTAAAACACACCTGGGCCACAACCTCACACAGTCCCATTGCCAAACCCATCTCTCACACACCTAGGCCATAACTATCACACGTGACAACTCCTACAAACACCTAGGCCAGAATAACCACTGCCACACCTGAAGACACCTGGGCTAGAAGATCCACTGCCACACCCAAGACACCTGGGCCACATCCTGAAGACACTTGTGAAACTACCTTCCCACACACACCTGGGACATAACCACCACACTACCCCACCCGAAGTTTCTTGTGCTAATAATGGACCTCAGGCCATCACAGCCTGCCTGAAGATACTTGGGCTATCCGGGAAAGGGAGCAGAAAAGGAGCTAATAACCGGCCACTAATAAAAGTGTTGGAAAAAACACCCTCCCCAATGACATGGGGGTGTTCAGCACTAAGTACTCAACTTGGGTGGGGCGTGAATAAGAAACAAAAAACTAAAAGTGTATATATGTATAGGTAACAAGCACTCTCTGAAGTTTAGTTTTTTCTTCAGCCAGTCTAAGAAACAGAAACAGCACTCAGTCTGAGTCACAACTCTCGCCATCAAAACCCATTTGTCCCATTCGTCTTCATGTTCAGTAATGATGTTTAATTACGTTCTGCACATAATTGGGTGACTAGTACCATAAGCATAACCAAGGAAAAGAATCCAGCCAAACAACAATTTAGACATTCACACCTGGTTCTCTTGTAAAGTCACAACAACTAAGGGATAAGTGAGATCCCTCGAATTACTGGAACCAAAGAACCCCCCCCCCCCCCCCCCGGAGACACTACCATGTGTCCCCCAAAATGGTTTCTCAACAATAGAGGATCCCACCCCAATTCATGATGTAAACAAGGTAACCACCCGGTCTTAAGAATCACAACTACTTAATCCATAACAACAGGGGATCCCATCCCCAATTTCACAACCACCGACAGTATAAAAATAGGGGATCCCATCCCCTCTCACATCTCCAGTAATCAGCCCGTAAAATAAAACAACCAAACCACTACCACCAACACAATGTAGGGCCACGCCGGTATTTTCAGATTTATATGATTTAACACACTCCATGATTTTAATTTCTGTGTGCTTAAACCAGGGCTTATCATAGAAGGGTTGATACTGGTGCTTTCAATTAATTTAGCCTGGTGTACGTGATTAACCAATTTTATTTTTACATCAGGAGTTCACAACAACAAACAAGCCATTTAAAACATCAGTAGGGGTTCATTATTGCACAGAGAAAGACCACCAATGGCCATGATTTTCTGCAGGTGTAAGCCCGCACAGTTCAAAAAGATTATCATAACATAAAACAGCATCAACGATCACATCCCCCCTTCTTTCTTTATATAATATGTTCGTTATCTTTATTTAGGTATGGTTTATCCAATTCTACAGAATCAAAATCATGCCCACCCCGCACGATACACAAAAAGGGAGAGACGAAAGAGAAATTCCCTACCAGTTGATCGACGATCGATGCTAAGGACAGGCGCGGAACTTCACGGATAGCGATGTGGATCGTCCGAATGAAAAGTGGCTCGTCGAAGGGTTTCTAGCACAGGGTGATCGAGAAAAGAACATACGAGTACCCATTTTCGTTTTTAAAGGCAGGGACGGTTGAGATAAGAATACAAAATTGTGTAAGGAATGGGGGTCGTGGGTTGACCACACAGTTGAGACACCCCACACATCATTAGTGGGTCCACGTAGTTTAAACCGATTCACTCCAGGTTAATTCCTTAAATATTTAATTAAAACATTTATGGGCATTACCGAGAATTAAAACAAGCTTAAATGGGTCAAAAGAGGGTTTAAAACCCAATTCGCGCAAAAGGGAGTGCTGTGGGAAAAACCTCATGGGGGTAGGCGACAGCCACTGGTAGGCCGAGCTACCGGTGGACAGAGCTACCGGTAGATCCAGCTACCGGTGGACAGAGCTACCGGTAGGCTGCGGCTACCGGTAGACCAAGCTATCGGTAGGCCTGCTACCGGTAGTCTAAGGCTACCGGTAATCCTACTGCGGGTAGGCTAAGGCTACCGATAGGCTTACCGTTAGGCCAAACTTCACCGAGATACCTAGACCAGAAAACCCAACTTGGGATTTTCACAAAGTAATGGACCCCAAAAAACTTGGGCCATTATATCATATACCTCTTAAATGATTCTCGTACTTGAGAATGAAAACAACCAAGAAGTAAAGAGATGTTCCGAATAACCACCTCGAAAGATACCTCTTAGGAGTGGACCTCACTATTAACTAAAAACGCCTTTCTGTCAACCTAACAACATACCATGTCAAACTGCCCAGACATGGGTGTGGGGAGTCTCCTTCTCCGTGTCAAGATATTTTCTGCTTTGGGTGGCACTGACTCGCCCGCACGGGTTTAATCGTTTCCACCTTAATGCGTCTTGATTAGGGGTCGGGTTCTCTCCTCCCTGTAGCCACGGATTTTCACACACTTTCAGAGGAAAGAAAACCAGTATATTTCATAGCCAAAAAGACAAATGGTTCTACCACAATAGGTACAAAAAACCAAACAAAACTCAAAACAACTCTTGGTACTGGGTATGCACATGTTCTTCCCTCTCCCACGTACTCTCCTCAAGCCCATCATGTCTCCACAACACACGAACCAAGGGAATGGTTCTCCCATGAAGCACCTTCTCCTTGCGATCCTCAATCATCACTGGTCTCTCCACAAAAGTCATGTCGTCCTCGATGTCCAGCTCTCCCCAGCCGAGGACGTGTGAATCATCATGCAGATACCGACGGTGCTGGGACACATGGAAGACATCAGGTATCCTCAGTAGTGGCAGTGGTAACACAAGCTGATAAGACACTTCCCCGACCCGCCGCAACACTTCGAAGGGCCCGATGAACCTGGGAGAAAGTTTACTCCTCTTAATGAACCTCCGTTGTCTACGCCTAGGGGAGACATTTAATAACATGTGGTCTCCAACCTCAAACTCCAAGGGGCTCCTCCTGGTATCAGCATACGACTTCTGTGGGTCCTGGGCTGCCTTCATCATTTCTCGTATGAGCTGAACCTTCTCTATCGTGCTCTGCACCACCTCCGGGCCAAGGATGCATGCCTCTCTGACTTCGGTCCAACACACAGGTGAGTGACATGTAATCCCATACAAAGTTTCAAACGGGTCCATCCCAATGTCAGAGTGATAGTTGTTATTGTAGGAAAACACAACCAGAGGCAGTTATCACACCCATGATCCTCCAGAGTCCAAAACACATGCCCACAGCATATCCTCCAAGGTATGGATGGTGTGCTATGTCTTTCTATATGTCTGGGGATGGAATGCAATGCTAAGATGTAGCTGGGTGCCAAAAGAATGATGCAATCCTCTCCAGAATTGTGAGGTAAACCGTGCATCCTTTTCTGAGACTATAGACCTCGGAACTCCATGCAATCTCACCACATCATCCACGTACCTTTGTGCCAAAGAATCCACTGCACTCGACTCCTTGATCACCAGAAAATGAGATGATTTTGTCAATCGTTCCACTACCACCTAGATGGCGTCGTATCCCCCTTGGACCTTGGGTATTCCCGTGACAAAATCCATCAACATGTCATCCCACATCCACTCAGGGACAACTAGAGACTGCAGTAGGTTTCCAGGAACTCGGTGTCCATCCTTCACTTGTTGACACACTAAGCACTTTTCTATAAACTCTGCCACTGCTCGCTTATCTCCGGGCCAAAAAAACTATTTCTTTAGTCCCTAGTACATCTTGGAAACTTCTTGGTGTACTACCAGGGGTGAGTTGTGGAACTCACTGAGAACCTTGCCATGCATCACTTCTGGAACAAACATCCATCCCTCGAAAAGCATCTGGTTCTAACCATCCTTCGTCCACCCTTCCAGAGTATTTCTCTATTCAACTCAGTCATGCATCACTTCACACTCTAGGTCTCCCCACTGAGACTTCTCCACTTGTTGCAACAGAGAAGACTGCACTGTCATCTGATACAGGAAACCTCTACCGCTATCCATCCTCGCATCCAGGTGTAAGGCAGCCAACTCCTCCATCGCCTTCCAGGCATTTTCCGACTCTTTGACCGCATCCTTCTGCTTCCTTCTGCTCAAGGCATCGGCCAGCACATTCCCCATCCCTGAAGTGTAGGAAATAACAAAGTCATAATCCTAGAGGAACTCCATCCACCTTCACTGACGCATGTTTAGGTCCCACTGGGAGAAGATATAACTGATGATTGTGTGATCTGTGAAGACCACAAAGCATTCTTCGATGAGGTAGTGCCACCATATCTTCAGTGAAAAAACGACCTCTACAAGCTCCAGGTCGTGGGTGACATAATTACGATCTTGGGGGAGTAGCTTCCTAGACCCATAAGAGATCACCCCTTGTCGCTACATCAACACACATTCCAGGCCTTGTCCTGAAGCATCACATATCACCTCATACGCCGCGCCTTCTTCTGGTAAACTCAGCACAGGGGCACTAACCAACTTCTCCTTCAGATAGCTGAAGGCTGACTCGCACTGCTCACTCCACACGAAAACCTAGTCTTTCTTGGTCAGGGCTGTCAAAGGGGATGCAACTCGGGAGAAGTTGGGTACGAACCTCCAATAGTAACCTGCAAGCCAGAGGAAACTACGAACCCCTGCCGCAATCTTGGGTGTTACCCAAGAAACAACTGCCTCAACCTTTGATGGGTCCACCGCTACCCCCTTCTCGGACACCATGTGCCTGAGGAAGTGCACTTCTCATGTCCAGAATTTGCATTTCAACAACTTCCCATAGAGATGATGTTGTCAGAGGACCTCCAAAACCATCCTCAGGTTCCCCTCACGGTCCTCCTCTGATCTCAAATAGATCAGAATATCATCGATGAAGACAACCACGAACCGGTCCAGGTACTCCCGGATGATGGAGTTCATCAGCCCAATGAACACAATCGGGGCGTTCATAACACCGAAGGGCATGGCTATAAACTCGAAGTGTCCATATCTGCACCTAAAGGTCGTCTTCGAGATGTATCTATCATTTACTCTCATCTAGTGGTACCCAGACCGCAGGTCGATCTTCGAGAACCACCCTGCCCCTTTCAGCTGGTCAAAAAGATCATATATCCTCGGAAAAGGATAGCGATTCTTGATCGTCACCTAATTCAGCCTCCTATAGTCTATGAACAACCTGAGACCACCATCTGCCTTCTTTTTGAACAAGACTGGAGCACCCCATGGTGATGCACTTGGCCGAACATAACCCCTCTTCATTAGATCGTCAATTTGAATCTGCAACTCCTGTAGCTCTGAAGGTGCCATCCGGAAAGGAGCCATCGAAATCGGGCGACCGCCGGGCTGCAGGTCAATCCTAAACTCGATATCACGTTGAGGGGTTAGAGTCATCACCTCCTCAGGGAATACGTCAATAAACTCACGGATGATCTATGGAACCTCCACCATTTCAGCATCAACTGACACTAATGATAGCTCAGCTAACAAGGATATGAGGGGTTCCTCTTGCTTGTTGCCCTTCTGACAGCTCTACTCGCCAGCGAAGGTAACACACCGGCCGCCCTAGTCTGAGAACATAACCATTCCTCGGAAACAGTCGATGATGACACACACATAGAATAGCTAGTCGATGCCTAAGATGACATTGTATGGCTATAAATGTAGCAGAAGAAGATCCCTAACTGACTGATGTGGCCCTATCATCAGTCTGCATCCCCGACAGACAAACAAAAAGTCGGTCTGACCTCTGACTGCTGTGCTCAACACCAGGGGCACTGGAAGACTCTCGGAATCTAGACCCAAGGAACAAGCTAGACTAGGTGCAAAAACGAGTGTGAAGCTCTGGTATCGAACAAGGGATAAGCAATGGTACTGAACTAACTGATAGTACCTCGAACACCCTCCGGCCTTACTGGAACTGCTGACTCCGTAGCATGATACTGTCCACGCCCAGCTCCTCTACCCCTCGGATATCGGGCACCACCCCGACCACGCCCCGATTGAGGTCCTTGAGGAGTGCCCTGAGGTCGGCCTCCTCCTCCTACGTCTTCCCTTGGAGGAGCGGGAGCTCGCTGTCCCTGCTGCTGCTGCTGGAAAGGCCTGGCGGGAAGCTACTGCAGGGGCGGGTGGTGGGGTTGTCTGCCACCGCCGTACTGTACCCGGTCCGGGCACTGACTCCGGAGATATCCATGGCTCCCAAATATGAACCACTGCGGTCCTGGTCCCGAAGAAAAAGGGCAAGGACCAAGGGATCGAAACTGAAACTGATGTGACCTGCTCCCTGTTGTTCAGAACCTAGAGGGTCCTGACGCTAGAGGCCTGGTGCTGACGGCCTTCCCCTTCGATGGTCCGAGCTGGATCCCCTCTCGTGACACTCATCCTAAAGCGTGCATCCTCTCCACCACTTTGGCCTTCTTATGGACCTCCAAGTACATCATCAGGGTCAAGGGGGAAACAACATACTGGAGGGAGGGTCAGAATGCCTCCTCTAAACGTCTTTCCCAAGAATCCTCGTCGAGAAAGTGGTTCGGAGAAAAATATAGGAGGTCCTTGAACTTGATTCCCAGCTCCCTCACTGACATACTCCCCTAATGGAGGGAGAGTAGCTCCTTTCCCTTTTCCGCCTTCATCATCGAGGAGAGGAATTCCGCCCAGAACTCCCTCTAGAAATCAGCCCATGCCACCTCAGCCTTTCTCCTCTCCCCCAGGTAAAGTGTCCACCACTGAAACGCCGCTCCCCGCATCTGGCTGACGTCCAGAGGAACCCGGTACTTAGTCAGGGGCCGAATTAGGCCGAAAGCTATCACTAGCTCCTCCAGCCAGCCTTTCGTCTTCATGTCATAGGTGCTGCCCCCATAATTCTCGAGGGTCTGTCACTGGAAGGCCCAAAGAGTCTTCTTACACTGGTCGTCCTCCTCTCGATCGACTCTCTGCTAATCGGCAAAAGTATCCTCCGGGGCCTCGAGCACCTGTACTACATGTGGTCGCCTTCCAGGTGTCATAGCTGCAAGGTAAACAAAAAATTCCAAAGCCCAAGTAGTGTAGAATATTGTTCTAAAAAATTCATAAACTTTTCATTTATTATTAATTACCAAGACAACCCCTAAACCTGAGAATAGAATTCATTAAGATGCATTTACCATTCCTAGGGTCTCTACCCTGCAATCAGTGTGGCCTCACTTGGTCGTTCGGTAGGTCCATAGTCCTTGCATCATATCACGTGGGGCCCTAAAATCCCATGTCCTAGCCGGTCTTCCCTGGCCTAATTCAAGCACCAAGGTCACCCAACACTGTTTCCCTAGCATCCCACTCAATCCTCACTATTCCTAACTCCAGACCCCATCCTATCACTCAACCGTCAACTCCGATACCATTCTGTCCTGACCCTCCTTCACCAAAAGGATGGAAGGGTCAGCAGATTGCTAGGTCCTTCATTTATTAAGTTGAAGGAGAGATAATGACCCCTGAAACCCTCCATCAATAGGTCCCGGAGTGGCGACTAGCACCAAGGGTATATAATCACAAACTAAATGGAAGGCATTACCTTTTTTCTTTTAATATGATCAGGAGATAAGATAGTGAATCCCATAACAACACCAAAACTAAAAGAAATGTAAAGCCAAAAGTATACCATTCCCACATGCATGTTCAAAAGTAAATCATACATTTTACAAGAACTCCATGGATAATGTACCAAAAGAGAGAAAAACGACAAATGAAACTGCCCCAAAGGTCTGCGCTAGTATGGTCCTGCATGATCCCTGAAGTCCTCCTGGAAACCTGAAAGTAGTTTTATATACGTAGGGTGAGCATACAAGTATACTCATTACGGAAAAACCAAAGACTCTCGTGCACAAGTGGGGGAACGTACTAAAGCCCCATGAGAAAAGAGTAAACCAAACACCGAACAAGGTAAACTATCCACCAAAGCCTCACCAAGGCACACTCACCAAATAATGCAATAAAGGTAATATATAGTAAAAGCATGTCGATGTTTGGGTACCCCATGCCACATTCCCACAGGTCATTGAAGACATCCTATGCATCGGACCAATCCCCCCATTCTCACCGCATTCCCACTGCCACACCCCGCCCGCACACACCTGGACCACAACCTCACGTAGTCCCACTACCATACCCCACCTGCACACACCTGGGCCACAACTGTCACACATGGCCATGCCTACAAACACCTTGGCTAGAACAACCACCACCACTCCTGAAGACACCTGGGCTAGAAGATCCACTACCACGCCCGAAGACACCTGGGCCTCATCCTGAAGACACTTGGGAAACTACCTGCCCATACACACCTGGGCCATAACCACCACACTACCCCGCCCGAAAGATCTTGGGCTAATAATGGACCTCATTCCATCACATCCTGCCAGAAGATACTTGGGCTATCCAGGAAAGGGAGCAAAAAAGGAGCTAATAACCAGCCACTAATAATAGTGTTGGGAAACACCCCCCCCCCCTGAAATGGGGGTGTTCGGCACTAAGTGCTCAACTTGGGTGGGGCATGAATAAGAAACACAAAACTAAAAGTATATATATATATAGGTAACAAGTACTCTCCCAAGTTTAGGTTTTTCTTCCGCCATCCTAAAGAACACAAACATCACTTAGTCCGAGTCGCAACTCTCGCCCACAAAACCCATTTGTCCCATTTGTCTTCATGTTCAGTAATGATGTTTAATTAAGTTCTGCACCTACTTGGGCAACTAGTACCATAAGCATAACCATGGAAAAGAATCCATCCAAACGTCAATTTAGACATTCACACCCGGTTCTCTTGTAAAGTCACAAAAACAAAAGGATAAGTGAGATCCCTCGAAGTACTGGAACCAACCCCCCCCCCCCCAGACACTACCCCGTGTCCCCCAAATGGTTTCTCATCAAAAGAGGATCCCACACCAATTTGTGATGTAAACAAGGTAACCACCCGGTTTTAAGACTCACAACCACTGAATCCATAACAACAGGGGATCCCATCCCCAATTCCACAACCACCGAGAGTATAAAAACAGGGGATCCCATCCCCTCCCACATCTCCAGTAATCGGCCCGTAAAAGAAAACAACCAAACCACTACCACCAACACAAAGTTGGGCCATACCGGTATTTTCAGAATTATTAGATTTAACACACTCCATGATTTCAATTTCCGTGTGGTTAGACCATGGGTTATCACAGAAGGGTTGATCCTGGTGCTTTCAATTTATTTAGTCGGGTGTACGTGATTAACCAATTTTCTTTTTACAGCAGGAGTTCAAAACCACAAACAAGCCATTTAAAACATCACTAGGGGTTCATTGGTGCACAAAGAAAGACCGCCAATGGCCATGATTTTCGGTAGGCGTAAGCCCACACAATTCAGAAAGATGATCATAGCAGAAAATAGTATCAACGATCACATCCCCCCCTTCATTCTTTATAGAGTCCGTTCATTATCTTTATTTAGTTCTGGTTTATCCAATTCTACAGAATCAAAAGCCTACCCACCCCACATGATACACAGAGAGGGAGAGACAAATGAGAAATTCCCTACCAGTTGATAAACGATTGATGCTATGGCTGGGCATGGAACTTTAAGGATAGCGATGCGGCTCGTCCGAATGAAAAGTGTCTCGTCGAAGGGTTTCTAGCATAGGGCGATCGAGAAAAGAACCTAAGAGTACCCTTTTTCATTTTTAAAGGCGGGGACGGTTGAGATAAGAACGCGAAACTGCGTAAGGAGTGGGGTTCGTTGGTTGACCACGCGGTTGAGACACCCCACACGTCATTAGTGGGTCCCCGCAGTTTAAACCGACACACTCCAGGTTAATTCCTTAAATAGTTAATTAAATCATTTATGGGGTTATCTGGATTTAAATCAAGCTTAAAGGGGTCAAAATACAGTTTAAAACCCAATTCGCGCAAAAGGCAGTCCTGCGGGAAACACCCTGTGGGGGTAGGCGAGAGCCACCGGAAGCTGAGAGCTACCAGCGGGTGACAGGCACCGCTATCCTAGCTACTGGTAGGCTGCAGCCACCGGTAGGCCGAGCTACCGGTCGACAGAGCTACCGGTAGCTGCAGCTACCGGCAGACCGAGCTACTGGTAGACAGAGCTAACGGTAGCTGCAACTTCGGGTAGACTGAGCTACTGGTAGACAGAGGTACGGGTAAGTTGCGGCTACCGGTAGGCCAAGCTACCAGTATGCCTGCTACTGGTAGGCTAAGGCTTCCAGTATTCCTACTGTTAGGCCAAACATCACCGAGATCCCTAGACCAAAAGAAACCCATCTTGAGATTTTCACAAAGTAATGGACCTCAAAAAACCCGGGCCATTACATATATTATATTATGTTTTATTTTAAATTGTTCTTTAGGGATTATAATATTTTTAAATAATCTATTCAATGATTAATTCTCACGTCAATATTATTATAATTCTATGGTTTTATTTTATAATCTCATTTTAATCGGGATTATTAATGATTGAATATACATTATTGGAAATTATTTGATCATTGGATTATAAAACCCATTCATTTTATTCTTAAATTTTTATTCAAGGGTTATTTTAGAATAAAAAACTTTTTATATGTATTTTTTAGTTTAAATAATGGAAGAAAATATTATTTAAAAAATCCAAATTTATTTCTCTCATTGGTTTTAAATATTTGTTTCTTCAAATCAAATATTTTATTTAAAAAATAATAATTTTTTTAAAATTGTTTTATTAACGATTATTTCAATAATTTTAACTTAAAAATTAGGAAATATTCATATCATTTTCAAAAAAAAACACCATTTGGTTTTTACCAGAATATTGAAATGAATCCTCATTTTAACATACTCGTAATATATGTAATTTTATACCATCATGACAACACCGTGATCGTAAACATCCATAACCAATGCCAATGGTTATTTTCATTTGAAATGATTTTCAAAATTTTCTGTTCAATATTAGTTTAAAAGGTGATTTTCAAAATGTAAAGAAAATTCGACTCATGATTGTTATTAAATAGATTTTTAGGGTATTTCAAATAATCACTAACAGAACCTTTTAGTTTAATTATATTCAAATGGGGATATATTTTATTAATAACGTCATATTTTTATACGGATGTTTTAAAATCATTTTTCCATTGAATGTATTGACATGCCCTTTCCATATTCATTTTTACAGTCATTGACATTCCATTGAATTATTCAGTTTTATAGGATGATTTTAAATAAAATTTATCTGAAATATAAATATTATTTATCATTGATATTATTTTTGATTAATACATATCTCATTTATATATACGTTATTTTACATTAAATTGTATTTTATTTAATGGGGAAATATTTATAGTTCATATTCCTTATTCAATATGGATATATAATTTTAAGGAATATTGATCATAAATTAATTAGTTTATTTGATATATAATGAATTATAAAGACATCAGAATATGGTTAGGTCCTAGTTATATATATACGATAAATGAATTGGTAGTTTCATTAGGATAATCAATATTTTATCATTAAATAGATTTCGATCTGTAGTTTTAAAATTCCTTTTAATGGACTTTATGTTGGAGGAATTTTGATGACTAATATCGTGAAATCCAATTATAAAGAATTTAATTCAAAAAAAATTAAATTTTTATGATCCATGATATTTTGTAATTATATTATCTATGGATGAATTAAATTACAATTTAATTATTAAATTTATTTTGTTTTAGTTTTTGTGTAGTACCATAGTTATTAGGCCTTATCTAGTTATGATAGTCATGTCATTGATTAAATGGAATAATTTTTTAGTCATTTACATTTTCATATTGATTATTTTACACGATATATTTTATTTAATACTATCTCTAGATGAAAATAATTCCCATTTTATTAATTACAAGTCATGTGTGTCTAATTATTTAGCTTTCAAAAATCATTATGCGTATTGAATCATGATGAATTCTATTTTACATAACTGTTTCTGAGCAATTGAGGTCCCCTTAATTTTTTATCCTCCTCATGTATGCATTTTCCATTTTTTGATATGAATGAAAATTCTAGAGGAAAAATGTTATTATTAAAAAAAATTATTTGGTAATTTTTCTTTTCAAATGGAATAGAAGAATCAAGTATGTATCTAGTTTATCAATTATCCTAATCTATTCAGTCCTTCAGGATACAAATCCTTCTATATTTTTACTATCTAATAAAGAATGAAAATGGATCTGAGATATTGTAGCCTAGGTTGTTATAGTGGATATAAAAGGATGGATATAGAATTATTGGGACGAGATTACGAAAAATATAGATTAGAGAACATAACAATATTATAGACATTAATGATAAATATATAATTACATCTAAATAATATTTTAAGGAAAAGTTTTTGGGTTTTTTTGGAGGAATACATCTCAATCTGGATTCTCAAAATTGAAATGTTCTGGGAAATTTATACTTAGGGATAAAAAAACCCAAAAGGGTAAATTAGGCATGAACCTATGATCACCTAATGCATGAAAATGGGCCTCACATCACACCTGGGATGGAAATCCTAGGATATAATCATTGGATAATTCAAATATAATTTACAAACCATTAAATATGATTTGAAAATATGTTATCGCTAAATTTCCTATATTAATTCCATGGCGTATTTTATGTGAATTAATGGTTTATGATTAAAAAACCTATAAATGATTATGTGGTTTCCCAAATATGATTATTTTTTATTAATATATGATTTTTGGTTTCATACATTGACTGAACTGGAAGGATTAATTTTATAATTGAACATGAAGGTCAATGTGTTGATTATAATAAATAAACCTGATGATGACTTGAGAAAAATTTATCATGATTTTTCAAAATCATTTATCCTAAAATATGATTATCAACTTATACATTTACCTACTATGAAAATCTCTGAAGAATAGAGGTGTGGAGTTTCTAAGATATCATTTGGTCGAGACCATGGAGAAATTAAGGCTTGATTTCCAACATGTGAATAAATATGGAAAAATAAATCATTGATGTGTCTCAATAAAATAGGAATACCCATTTGGTGATGATAAGAAAGAAATAAAGAAAAGAATTGCAATGTAAAAATTAAAAGTTTAATGGAAGGAAATTAATATCATCATAGGCATCCATTCATATTTTGCAGTCATAAATGTGGGGAACCTATGAATTATATGAATCAATTATATTTTTAAATGGTTAACCCCTATGACAAGGAGGGGCCTATGTTGAAATAAGGTACATATAATATTTATGTGTTGTGAGGTGGTAATTAAATTTTACATAAATTTTACCAATGATATTTTATTTATAAAAATCATGAAACATCAATGGATTTTTTTTAAAATTTTAGAATCATATGAGTATTCATTGACATAAGAGTTAAGAATACCATCATGGGTTTTGAGTCTAATATTGATCATAAGATCAAATTAATAAATACCCATTTTTAGGTTTTTTGTGATGGGTTCCTATGAAGAATAATGCTATTTTGGGAGACATTTATGAAAATTATATATTTTATTAGAATATTTATTTGAGGAATAATTTATTTACTTTTTATAAATACAAGATTAATGGCATTAATAACCTTAAGTGTTAAAAGAATTATTAATAAACTTTTAATGATAGATAAATAAGATTAATGAACTTTGTAATATATATATATAATATTTTAGTTAAAAACATTTTAATATTATTTAAGAATGAAAATTTTAAAAATTCATAAAATTATGGTAATAAATTTATTATAAATAAAATAATCATCATTTAAATAAAATGAAATAATTTCTGGAAAGTTGTATTTTTTCACTGAAAGATTGATTAATTATAATGTTCACATATAATATAAAATTAATTTTTACCAATTTTCAAAAATTTATTAAATAAAATTATTATCTATAATCAGGATATATAAATTATGTTAGGATAAATGTTTTGGATTTTTCTAAAATGTTTTGTTTTTTGATGTATTGTGAAAAATACTAAATGATAATTAAAAACTACTTTTTATTTTACATTATTTATAATGTTAAATTATTTTTTAAATTTTATTAAATATGAAAATAGATATATTTTTTTATCCATATTAGTATATTTTAATAATTTTCATGTGGAATTTTGAGATAAAAACTCTACAAACATTTCTTAATTTTCTCTTTCAAAACCCACATTCTCATTGAATATATTGGATTAATTTCAATTTATTTTTTTCAATTATATTGATTAAAGTTTTAAAAATTGATTCTATATATGGAATCATAACAATTTATCGGATTAAATATGTTCATCTTAATTTTTTTCTATAATGAATAGTAAAAATTGTAAAAATTATTTATCACGGCTATTGTAAAAATGGGTTTTTAAGAGATGAAAAATTAAAAAATAAGGGATAAATCTACACAAACACCAGTATAAAATCTATTTTATTTCAATATTTAGATTTTATAGTATATAAATATTGATAATACTTTTTTTACCCTTTTGGAATCTGAGAAATTTGGGTACAAAATTTTCTTTATAGAATTAATAGTGTGCCCCTCATCTCACATATAAAAGGTCACCCAATATCATCTCTTCCTCACACAATAAAACCCTTTTGGTTTGTCCACTAACTAACCAAATAAAATAAAAACATCCATCCCCTCATAATGGAATCATTTTTTCGTAAATCCATTATTGGAATACTTTAGGTATGATCCTAAAAATGTGGCCCAATAAGATGTATAATTCATTAATATGAACTTTTGTTTTATTTTTTATTCATCTCTTATAATATAATCTAGATTTATGATTATATAATAACACCAGCCTATATATTATACTAATATGTTATTATGATGATGTAAATAAATATATACTTATCTTATTCCCTCAAATTAGAAATGATAATGTTGCTCATTTTTATAAGGGACTCCCACCTCCTGATATGAGGTTACATGATTTTAGTCAAAAACACACAATGTTGGATATGATGATGGGTCTAATGTATATATATGTGTGTGTTTGTGTGTGTGTGTGTGTGTGGAATTTATAATTTAATTATAACTTGGGGGAAAATATATTACATATAACTTTTTACATTAAATTCTATAGGGCAGATGATAGAATCACATATCTATACACAAGACTACCACCTCAATAATTGATGTGATTCATTTTCCATTAACACATTACCTGGAAGTGAAACAGATAACGTTAATAAATATATATGAATTACATGACATAATTATGATATTAATAAAATAATTTCAACTCATAAAATATAATATATTATTTTATTTTTATCATTTTCACATAAATAAAGATGATTTCATGTTTGTGGATATGTGGAATAATACATTCATGAATTGATGTGATTATATATTCATCACCGCACCACATAGATGATACATAAAAGTATATTTAAAAAATAGTTTCCATGATATAATTTGTAGTTTATAATTTCATATAATTGTAAAATTATATTCTATAATGACTGTTTAAAATGGAATCATTAACCATGTATATATATGACCCAATATCTTCAAGTTCGAAATATACTCTATTTTCGAAAACCATATTTCACGACAAGTCATAAAAGTATAATTTATTTAAAAATAAGTCAATTATTTTAGGATTATTTTTTGGATATTTTCTAACTATATAATATAGATTATAAACTGAACATTCATTAAAAACAATGATATTGAAAACAAGGAAATTAACAACTAAAACAAAGAAAATAAAGAATGATTATTAATGAACTGTTGATAAAATGTCATAAACAAATAATATATGATATTTTAAATATTATTATTTTTATTTTTAAAGATAATGACATGTATAAAACTACTATATAGGAGGTGAATTTATGTTCAGTCAAAATAAAGTATGAGGTAAGATATTTCTTAACTTTATTTCCATCCATTGGGTTAAACATATACATTGTTTATTATGTCATGATATGTTAATGACTGTAATTAACTTTGAATTTTTATGCAATATATAAATGTGATTTATGTGTATTTACATTTTATAAAAATAATTAGTGTAGTTATTTATCCCACATTCAATCATATGGTCTTTATAAGGGACGTCGTCTCAATTTCACATTATTGAGGCATACTATAATGTAATGAAGTTGGTATTTTTCATATAGTGTATGTACGACCACATTGACCTATAATTTAATGATTACATAATAATTCATGGTAATTTATGTTCCATTTTGAATTATTCCATCCCTGGTTATTTGATATAAATATTATCAAGTGGTAAAGATTTTCATAACTCAATTTCATTTCATTGGGGTATGTTACTACTTTATTTTCCTTTGTAATTCCAATATTATATGTATAATAAATTTTTATTATAATATAATTTATGTACACATTTTATATTTTAATTTACATTTGATCATCATATTCTATTTATTTATTAATTATGACTTAAATTTTTGCATCCTTTTAAGGTTTTATTTAAAAATCCAAATATAGTAAAGATTATTTATGCATGAATTTCCATCGAAGAAAATTATATTGATGTTGGATAATAAAATAATTTAATTTTTATATCATAGAGATATTCATGTGGTTTTCAAATTATAGTATAATTTTCTCACATATTGATACGTCAAATAGTTGAGAAACTATTTTTAAGAAAATATGTATATATTTCTCTCTTATGTCAAAAATTCGTTTTAATCAAAACCCATGTTTTCTAATAATGATTTTTTAAATTTCACACTGATTTACTAGTCAACATATTACCCATTTTTTCTACATTTTTATTTAAAGAAATGTTCATTATTTTTTAAAACAATTAATGTTTGGATTTAACTAAAATTTTTAAAGAAACCATTTTTTTAATATACTCACCTTGTATGGAATTATATTCCCTCATGATCACACATTGTTTGGAAAAAATAATTTCTAGGTTTCAATGGTATTTTCAAAAGAAAATGACTTTTTAAATGGGTTTTCACAGTTTAGTAATATAATATGATTTAAAAAAATTAATAACATCCCAAAACATTTTTAATGTTATTTTTATTGTATTTACATTTATTAACATCAAAAAAATTATTCTACCTATAATATAATTGATGTATGTTTTATTAATACTATATTTATTATTTTTATGGATGTTTTTTATCATTTTTTCCAGGGAAAGTTCTGAAAATTAATTTCTTCATTCATTTTATTAATCATTAACCTTTCATATGAATTTTTCACTTTCCAGTATTACTTGGAAATTATGTTTCCCCTAAATAACCATATTTTTTATCATGGATATTCTTGTCCATTAAAATAAATATCATTTATACTTATAGGGTTTTACTTTGAAAATACTTGGATCAACTTTAGAAATATTGATAATCATTATTAATTCGTTGATACATATTTTTAATGGTATGTAATAATATTCAAAAATTAAATTTATTATTAGATATATTAGGAAAGACATAGGCATGAAAATATAGGTGGGGCCTCATTATATATATATCCTTAATGGCATTAGTTAAATCACAAGGATCATTTTTAATCTACCATTAAAAAGATTTCCACTATTACCATTAAATCATTCGGTAAAAGGAATTGATAGTAGAGTTATAATGATTTATTTGATCATTATGAAAAATAATTAAGAACATACTTCATTAAGAATTTAATTACAATTATCCATGATATTGTTTCATTGATATTCTCTCTAGATAAATTTTATTACTAGATTTGGATTTGATGGAATGTTTTTATTTACATTTTCATATTGATTTTGACATTTCGTATTTTGAAAGAAATGTTATTGATTGTAAATAATGTTTATTTAGTTATTTACCTTTACTTACTTATTGTAATCTACTAATATTTTTCATTGATATTATCTATGGATGAGATTCCTTCTCATTTTATTGATGACTTCTCAGGTGTGTTCAATTATTTACCTTTCCATATTTTTCATGGTTTTTGAATGATGATAAATGATATAATGAAATCACCATTTTTTTAATGTATTCACCAGGAAACCATAAATTTTACTATAATTGAAATGCAAGGAAAATCGTTGTGGAATAATGTTATTCTTGAAAAAAAAATTGTAATTTTTTGTTTTCAAATGTTATGGAAGAATCAAGTATATAATAAATTTTAAAAGATGGATAAACCACAATGTATTTCAGGATTATATTCCATTTATCTTATAAAAATGTAATAATTTGAGACACTGACTCTAAGCTACTGTATCCAAGGTCATTGTATCCGGTGTTTTTTTATATTGTTTAAAAATATTTAATTTATACAATGGCGAACATAAAATTTTAATTGTGTGATAAAATTCATATAAAATTCTATTTAAAATATAATATTTCATGAATAAATAAATAAAAACAATAAATCAATGTGAATAACTAAAAACACATTCCATATAATAAATAACATTTGTATGAAATGCATCCATGGATAATACAAATGATGTAATCTAATACATGATAATAATTAGATTATTACTGATCGAAACAATTATAGTTTTGTGTTATGATTTCAAAAATAATTATATCATTAACATACATTCCATACCTAAATACTATTTAATCAACGATTAGTTATACACCATAAAAAAATTTAATAAGGCAATCCAACTCATTTTTCACATTAGACCGGTCGATCCATCGAGTGGATTTATAAATCCTAGTCCAAAACATCACTATATGTAAAATTCCTTCAAATATTTTGAATTTTAAATTTATTTCATGGAAATAATTTTCCTAATGAACTTATCATTGTATAGAGTATGTAAAACAGAATATAATGATTTCTACAAAAATTTAAATGACTATTAAAGTAAAACATCATATATAAATGTGTTGTATGTTTTTGTAAGTAATTGTATCAATGATAAAATGAATGTGGATATTTATGTGTAATTTTATGTCCAATGAAATATTATCAAAAGGATGTAAATTTCCCAAGGGAAACATAACAACAAAAAAACACATCATAAAATGAGATATTTCATTCAATTCTTAAAGAAACTGGTTTTTTTATTAAAATCATGTCCCTCAAATTAAATATTAAAAAAAATTGAAACAATTAAAATACCTTTTCTTTAATGTGATTTATATTTAAAATAATTCAAACATTTTTGATAAAGATATATAGAATAAAATGGTTATGGTACTGGGAATGTATGTTAATGTAATATACATTAAAAAATAATACCTTATATATGACTTTTCAGAAAGAATATTTAAAATAACGCTTTTTAAAATGATAATAATCATTACTTTAGAAATAATTAAAAATTAAAGGATAATTTAATGACCCGGAAATTTCAAGGAATTTTTTTTCATAAATTCATTGAAATTTTACGAGTCTGTAGTCTTTGACGGCACCTGATTCCGGGGCACGATGTGCCTAGAATAATTTTACAATGTTTTGCTAAGATTAAATTAACGCGCATAAGAAGTTTTACAGAAAAAGTAGAATAAATCATAAATGGTTACTCAGATTAAAAATCCGAGGGAACCGTAGAACTCAGGATGGTGGGTTTACCCTAGGTGGGACTTATGTTTAGTCGGTGCATGCCTCCTGTGAGAAATTCCAAAAATGGCATAACTATAAATAAAATAATTAAATAAATTATTTTATTTTTCAAATGCTTATAACTCACAAATGATAGCTCAGATTAAAAATATGAAACCACCGTTGAACATGTGAGGGTATGCTTTATTTAGGAAGATATTAACTTTGGCCGCCATGGGCCACAAAAAAACTTAGTTTTTTTCCGAAAATAAAATAATTAAGTGATAATTATTTTATTTTAAAATTAATAAGTTCTAAAATTTGAGTTGGATTAAAAGTCCGAGAGTACCGTTGGGTTTATTGGGGTGTGTTTCACATCGGAAAATAATAACCTCAATAGGTGCGTGTCGAGGGTGACTGATAATAATTTTTCGATCTTTTTTACGGGTACCTTGAATAATCGTACATTCTAGATTTTATATCTTTTGAAACGATGCTCAGAATTGAAATCTGAGGGCACCAATTAAATTGCAGCGTTGGTATTCTTCTAAGGGGACATTTACCGTAGTTGCATTTGGTCGATATTGAGAGTTAATTTTTGGGGTTTTATAAAAAAATTAATAAAATTGTTGTGTACACAATTTTATTATTGGGTTGGTGGTTATTTCCACCAAGGAAGAGTTGGAGGTGGGGCCCACACCCAACATAACCTCCCATGACAGGATAAAGGTGGTGGGGCCCACACTAGCTTTAATCCGTCAACTTTCCCTTAAACTCCCCACTAACTCCCCTTTATTTAATTTGACAACATCCCTCTTTTAATGTGTACTCTCCACCTCCATCCATTGATTGTGCCAACCCCAACAATTTAATTAATTAAGATCCTATAATTAATTTATTTATGTGTCAAAATTTCATTATGAATTGTTCTGAATTTCATGGCCATGTTATAAGATGGGAGGGACCCTTTTATTATATTCGGTTCACAATTATTCTGTTGGGGAAAACTCTTGGAGAATTAGGGGGAACCTTCATCCCGCGAAGAACATCTCCCTCTAAGATGAATAACACAAGGAACTTCTCCAACGACGCTTCCTCTTCGGACGCACCCGGATGTTAATGAATCGACGTCTAATTCGAATTCTCTTCCACTGACATTGATGGGACGACACCATTCTACGCGACGCCGTCTTCCGTGATGCCGGGCTACCGCGACGCTTGTCTTCTGCGGCTTGTTGACGTGCACAGTTCTTGAAATCGTGGTAGGGGGTTGGTATAATTTAAATTGAATAATTTATACATTCGTTCATGTGGAATGCAGGTGATATTCTATGGCCTATTGTTACCACATAATGCAGAGGGTGCGGGCCAGATGAACATGGACCGATGACCCTCCGTTGATCCTTGTTTTTATACACGATGGAGACGGTGTTGGAAAAGGTGGCGGCGATCGGAGTTGGAGACGATCGGGGGTGGCGACGACTGAAGGTGGTGGCGGAAACGTCGGTCGCGCTCTATCCCGAAGAAGACCATGGCACTGGGTACCGCACGGAAGGGAGACAACAGCCCACAATTGCGGGCAGCTTGGCCGAAGAAGAACTGGTCGGCTAAAGTCGGCCGAGCTGGAAGAACCGCGACGCCTCTCGACGCCGCGATGTGGAGGAACCGCGGCCCGAATCTGCGGGCCGCTTCGGCCGGAGTACCAGCCGGGCGGAGGAGGCCGCAGCACCCAAAGGTGCCGCGTGGTAGAACAGTGGCACACCTGTGCGGGTTGCTCGCGCAGGAGAAGACCAGTGGCTTCGGCTGGACGGACAGGTGGGGCGGCGCCGCTCGGCGGCGCAGTTTTAGAAAACTGGGGGCCACGCCCCCCCCCCCCCCCCCCCCTATCCGCTTGGCCAGTTGGCTGAGCCGCACTCAGTCGGGCTAGGCCGCGCCCCACCGGGCTGACCCCTTAGCCGGTTCGGAACCGTCGAGCCCGGACGGGCTAACCCGCCAGCCCACTGGGCTTGACGGGCCGGGTCTATTTCACATAAATGAGAATAAATTCTTGATCGTGCATCCAATCGACACACCATCTGCGGCACTGGGACCCTTATGACGAGGTGTTCCTGTTGCAATACTCTAAGTGAGTATTTGACCCCTTTGGAAAATGGATGAGTTTGGAATGAACGTAATTCCAACCGGGCCCCTGGAACGGAAAAGTTAATAACTCTCAGACCGGACGTCCAATTGACGCACCGTCTATTGTTTTGGGTTCCTTTTGATGAGATGAAAACATTAGGAAACATCAAATTTGGGCTTTGTGACATTTGATATATCGACCCCCCTTTTCTAGAGGATCAGACCATCCTGGAATCGAGCGTACTATGGGTGGGAACCCTAGATCTGGCTGCGACTGCATCGACTATGGTACTGGAATCCTCTGTGGGTTCGACTGCGACGTCTACCGTTCTAGAATCCCCTATGGGTTTGGCGACGATGACTACTATACTAGAATCCTATGTCGGTTCGACAGCGATGACTAATGTTGTAACACCCCAGGTAAATAAAGAATATGACATTTCATATTTATCCATATTTGTGAGTAAAATATTTAAATGACTTTAAAGGGGATTCTATGCTCGATGGCGTACCCAACACGCAACAACGAGTTTCTTGGGAATCTTACGTTGCACTCTAATAATAAAATAATATTATTTTAAATGGTAGTTAACATGTAGCCGTTGTAATGGCGGGAATGGATATAAATAACTAAAATATGATTATATATGTTTTTAAATGTTTTTACATTTATCCAATAAAGGATAGAGGCTTAAAATACGGAAAGAATTCAATTTTAGGCATATATGCCCTAGTTTTCACTAAAGGTTCACTTATCACCTTTTGATGGCGAACCGTCATTAAATATAGTTTTTTTCACACTTAAACATTCTTTTGGACCAAATAAAACTCTTATTAAGAATCGGGACATCAAAATTTACTTTGTGTAAATTTTTGGTATCTTTCGGATAAAGTTCATTTTTTTTAATGAATAGTGTAAAATGTTGTATTTTAATTCAAAACCACTTTTTAATCTAATTTATTTATATGATTAGATTATATTTTGAATTGGTTTTAAAGTGAAATTAGAAAATATTTTTACCATTAAATCCAATAGTGGTCGTTGGAATCAATTTCACTTTGAAATCAGACTTAAACTAGTGTTAATCTTTTGATACGTTTTGTTTCATAAAACACGCTATTTGTCATGACAGTGGGAATTAATTATTAAATTAATTATTGTGACTTATATGTTTTGAATTTTGTAAAACGGACTTCATTTTTTAATTCAGAATATCACATATAGCTTAGGGTGAATTTTTGGGATTTTTCTGAAAAACTTCAATTTTTGATGAATAGTGAAACCACTAAGTGGTACTTATAAAACTGATTTTCCGTTTAAATGAAATTTTGCCATCATTGTGTTTTGATTTTCAAAAATCCGACATACATGGTTGTAATTAAGAAGTAAAATTTGGTTCAATGAGATTAAAATAATTTTTTGGTGAATAGTAACTTATTAAGTTTTTAGTCGCGATTAGTGGTAATTAGTGTAGTTTAAGGTAAAAATAATGCTTTAATAAAATGAGATGAGCTTGACACATGTCTTACTCTCATTGGTTGTATCATGGCCGACCAAGACAAGCCATGGGTCAACTTGGGGACCCCATGGATCCACTTTGGTTGGGAAATGACATAAATAACATTTTATTTAATGTAAAAGTAAAATTGACACAAACATGATATGTTTTACTAAAACAATTTTTAAGTGGGGTTATACAAGTCATCTTTTTGATTATAAATATTCATTAGAAAGATAAAAAGATTTCCTACATCATAGTATTTTTTTTATATATTTTTTAGACATTAAATAAATTAAATTATTTATGACATAATAATGATGCAGCGATGACATCATTATTTGACGATTTAAATAAAATGGAAAGATAATGTAAAATCTATGAACTACACATGTCCAAAACTTATTGGATGAGTGGATTTAGAAGCCTTATCACCTTATCCACGAATTATATCAATTTGGGACCTTTTGAAACCGAAACACATTTTCAAATAAAGTAATATTTCTTTACTTTCCAAAAGTGCCCCTCCTCTTCTCTTATAAAAGGCCCCCACCTCTACCTCATTTAACACACTCCTCAAGCCTTTGGCTCGGCCAAACCCTGCCCATTTACTCTCTCCAAATCCCTCTCCTCATCCTAGAGGATTCCCTTTGGGCAGAATCCTTTCAAAGGAAGCCTTTAGGCTCAAATCAAAAGGACTTACACTTTTAAAGGTAATTCATTCTCACATGTTCATTTGTTTTATTTTGCTTCTCCAACCCCCTAAACTCTTTTTATTTACTTCTTTTGTAACCACACCAGTATATTCAATATACTAGGATGTTGTTATAAGATTTATTTGAGCTACACTCTCACACAACTTCATCAAATGGTTAAAGAACATACGGTTTCTGTGGATGGTGAAATTCTGCCTCCAGAAACGATGATTGTTCAATACTCATTTAACACCTTCAAAGGTGGCCATTATGATGTCACTATTTTTATATATGATATATAATATGTTTATGTTTTATTTATGCTTCTGTATTTTTCATTTTTGTCTTACCTTTATGGCTTCCATTATGGGTATACGCGATATCTTCATTTAAGGAAGTGCGGACTACCGCCCCCTCAAAGTGATTTGATTCGTTAAATACCATATGTGGGATGTATAAAGGATGGAAATATGCTATTATATATGATATTATAATGTAATTATAATATACCTTTATATCATTATTATTCCATTCTATAAAATACGAAATAGAAATGAAAGTAGCGTTCATGCGTACGTACGGCTTACCGTCTCCTTGAACGATGCATTTCATTTCTTACCTCTAAATGATTATGTAATGTTATAAATGCATGAATTTACTGGATATATATGACATATATGATATCTACATAATGAATACAATTCTATATATAATAAACATTTGGCCACACGAACAACATGTAATTGTAAGAAGTCCACTTTCGACTTAAGAACCAAATATCGGCAAAACAAATATTATTAACTTAAATGATTACATAATGTTTATGACATGGTAATAAGTGGTATAAAAGTAATAATGAACTTGAAAAAGGTTCTTAAGGAATTATAAATTAACTCAAGTTTATTATTCGTGAGATTAAAGAACGATCGAGTCAAGTCGGACCTGAGGTAGGGGATCCTACAACTCTCTTTCTTTTTAAGTACACTCTTTTATGTCATTTATTTTAAGCTCATCTTTCTTATGATTGGGATGTTATTTTATATTAAATTTACTGTAATTTTTATGTTCATGTGATGAGAGACCCTATTCTCTCTCATCAATCCATTTTGGAAGTTTTGAGTGGCGCCGTTAGGCTGCCGAACTTTCGTAAGAGATCTAACCTCTCTCTTTCTTTTTACGTACTCTCATTTATGTCACTTCTTTTAAGCTCCTCTTTGTAATGTTGGGGGATGTTCTTTTATATTCCTATTGCTGTAAATTTTATTTTAATGTGATGAGATACCCTATTTTATCTCATCAATCCATATTCGGAAATTTTATGTGGCGCCGTTAGGCTGCCGAGTTTTCGTAAGGGATTTTTCATCTCACTTTTATTCCCGTGAGATTTTTGCTACATTTGCCACAAATTCCATTAAGTGGTGTATGTACAGCCCATTATTCTACTCTTTGTGTAATATAATTTCGTTTATGAGTATTTACATCAATGATCTATTGTCCTTCTTTCATGGGGTGTATGTTTTGAAAGATACCCAAGTCGGTAAGGGAACCTTTCACCCTCCTCTTTTTTTAAAAGACTTCTTTGTTGGGTATTTTAATTTACATATTGTTATGTTGGGATATGTTATCATATATCCTTATTGATGTAAAATTTATGTCCAAGTGATGAGATACACTTTTTATCTCTCATTAACTCATTTTGATGTGATGTCGTTAGGCTGTCAAGGGAACTTTTTAACCCAATTTCGATTTCTTTGGGTTCAACATGTAGTCATTGAATATTTCATCCATTGAATATGTTTGAATGAAATTTTATTGTTTTACACTTAATATCCACTTATATTGGGTGTATTTATATTTGTCACACATATTTTGAGATTGATCTGTCCTTAATTTAAGGATACCTTCTTTATAAGGGATTTCATCACATTTGACATTTCTATTGAGGGTTCATTATTGTTATGCACCAATTCACTCTTATATGGTGTATATACTGTCCTTTGGAGTATTATATCATGAATCCTTTTATTCTCATGATATTATAAAGTTCTGACTAAATGTTATTCCTTGATTATTGTATTCAAGTGTCTCTAATTTTGGTAAAACCCCTTTAACCAAAATATCGTTTTAAATGTTTTAATTATTTGTTCTTATTAATATCCATGTTTTCAAAATGGTTTTAAGGATTTATTTATATGGATATTAATGGTTTAAAATGTTAAAAGCTTCAAGGTGGTATGGAACACTTTGATTCAAAAATCTCTTTATTAAATGTTTTAAATGGTTTTGGAAATGGTTCCTTTTTGAATGGATTCATTATTTCAATATCCTAAAATGTTATATTGTGATTGAAATGTGGAAATTTTATGTTTCCTTTATTCATGTTTATGTGATACGATTATGTTATGGTTCTTGGGCATTGATATGAAGAACGGGTGGTTCCGTGATAAACTAAGGGCGGGTGAGCCCGATATATCTCTCCAATGCATTGGGTAACGCGAAGGAGTGAAACGTTAAGGTTTCTCCGAAGAGATTTAGGGAATATACTGTGATGGGTATTCCAAACGTAACCAAGAGGGTTACTCCCTACGTAAGAATGTTATGAATGCCTCAAGTTACCTTTATGTCTTATTTTTTCTATGATTTATTCATGGTTTGATGAGGTATGTTAAAGTGCCTATGTTTTATGGGTAAAGTATGATTTCATTCTCATGTATATATGAACTCATGTTTCCTTTCCATATTTTTTTGTAACCCATACTGAGCTTTTTATGCTCATCCCAAGTTTTTGAAATGTTTTTCACAGGTCAAGGGAAAGGTACATGATGTGATGATAGTGTCAAGGATGTGTCAAGAAAGAATCCATGTTATATTTTAAATATGTTTCCGTGATGGGAAGAATGAATACTGTCTTTTATGTAACCACTTTGTTTAAATGTGGAATGTAATGCAAGTTTCATGGTCTAATTCTCTAAAAATCTAAACCTGAAAAGATCCTCGATGTTTAATCTTGTAATAACTCAAGGTTAAGTAAGGATTAAGGCTGGGGCATTATAGTTGGCATCAAAGGTCGGTTTAGATAACTTTAGAGGTTAGGGTATTCTTTAAGCATAATTGACAATTACCATAATGGTTAGGATTTCAGAAAGAGTCTTAGTTTTAGATAAAGTGAATGAGTAAGTATATCTTATTGTCTATCTTACTCATTAGTACATGATGGTTTTGTTGATATACTCACACTGACCTTTTTGGTTTTAGTAAATGGCTGGATCTAGCAGGCACCAAAGTAACAGTGGATGTGAAGGAAACTGTGACAGTTTTTTGAGCAAGCAACTGAATGATATGGGAGATGCAATGAGAACTCTTTTGATTATCCTCAACCAACTATCTGGAGTCATGATTGACCACCTAAACCTTGGAGATTTCTCTAAGGCATCATATATGCAAGAAACAAATCCCTACGGAAGTACAGGTAATAATCATAAAGGTAAGTGTGTTCAAAAACCTAGGTGTCAAAGATGTGGAAAGAAACACCTAGGAAAATTTTTCAAAGGGATAGAAATATGCTATAGATGTGGAAATGAAGGTCATAAAGCAAGAACCTGCCATGGAAAAAGGAAGCATCCAGTTGACTCGAGGAAAGGGAAAGAAGTTCTTTCTGAGGGATAAATTGAATGTTTTAAATGTGGTGTGCATGGTCATTATGCAAACACATGTCCTATGAAGAAGTTTCGTGAATGGGGTCACCAAGAGCGTACCAATATTCGTTTACCAATACCTAATGCCATTCCTATTGAGGATGAAGAAACTGACAATGACCAATCAAAGGTATGTACTATTTCATGACTATTGTTTTCTTATTTTGGAATCTTAGGATATGATTCATGATTTTGTTTGTAGGAAAGAGGTATTTCGGAATAAGTTGGAAAGGAATGGATAATGGATCATGAAGAATGTTGAATGAGTAAGATGTCAACATATAAGGGCTTCAAGAGTTAGGGTGAAATTCTTAAGAGTATTAAGTCTCTTTTGATGATGGGGTTACATTAGAAGACTTTTTATATTATGTGTAACCCTGATGTTTAATATAGGCAAATTTTATTCAAGTAATAGTTATCTTTTCGTTTGGGGACATAGTTATAAAGAACCATTTGGGTTTATATGATCCTTACTTTTGAGGTAATTATGGGTTACCATATGTTATGATTGAAGTGAAAGACATGAGATAAAATTGAGGTTAAATTATGTTATGGTTATTTTTGATGATTTTATCCCTTTTTGGGTAATGATTTGAGAATTATATAGTTTTGGAAAAAGGACAACACGCAGACCGTGTGACAACCCGTCGCGTCGGACAATGCTGCGGGAATCGAACCCACAACCAAAGTGCGACTGGTATTTATCGCCTACCACTGGACTACGTGAAGTCCCTGGTTAGTTTGACTGATTCCTTTTAGTTATATGGTTTTATAAATTAAGAGTAAGTTGATTTTGGAGGATATGTGATTAGGATAATTACTTTTCAATGTGAGACTTTAGGAGTAACTGATGTTGTTTGGAGATAAATGTTACGATTTAACTTGGAAGACTACGTGACTAAATCCTTCAAATATTTGGGTTTCAATCTTATATTGGTTTAATTTGAATAATTTTATGTACAAATTGATTATAAAATGGTCCTCTTTGAACTTTGGGTTTTGTTGGACAAATTTTGGAGATTAAGCATGGATTTTATTTTTAATGGGTTATCCTTTTCTGGATTATCTGACCTTGTACTAATATTTTTGGTTTTGGTTTTGGTTAAAGCCTAAAGACATGGGAAGTATATAGTTCTCTTTTTTTGGATTATGTGATTCTCTAGAAGTTGATTATAGTACTCTTAATGTGAACAAGTATTCCTAAATACTCGTCTTTTGGAGAAAATATGAGTTTGTGTAAGGAATCTAATTAAAGTTTAAAGTCAATATGATAAGTGATTATGTTTCCTTATGAATAAATTCCTCAATAAAAAGTAACTTAAAACAAAAATGTTGTCTATTAACTTTTCCTACTGGGGAACCCAACACCGTTTAACCCATCACAAGTTTGTGATTTTCTTATTGTTAACTTTCTCCTAAACATGTTTTCTATCACTCTCCATCAGAACATGACCCTTTGTTTTTTCTTCCATATCCATATTTTCATACTTGGAATCCTAGTATGGGTTAACTCGGGTGAACTTTGTACTTATCTTTCTTTATTTTAAAGTGTTTGTTTTACCGACTTTTGTTCCGATGTGGGACATTCAAGGATGTTTCCAAGCGCAATTTTAAAATTGCGAGGACGCAATTCCCAAAAGGGGGGAAGGATGTAACACCCCAGGTAAATAAAGAATATGACATTTCATATTTATCCATATTTGTGAATAAAATATTTAAATGACTTTAAAGGGGACGCTATGCTCGATGGCGTACCCAACATGCAACAACGAGTTTCTTGGGAATCTTACGTTGCACTCTAATAATAAAATAATATTATTTTAAATGGTAGTTAACATGTAGCCGTTGTAATGGCGGGAATGGATAGAAATAACTAAAATATGATTATATATGTTTTTAAATGTATTTACATTTATCCAATAAAGGATAGAGGCTTAAAATACGGAAAGAATTCAATTTTAGGCATATATGCCCTAGTTTTCACTAAAGGTTCACTTATCACCTTTTGATGGCGAACCGTCATTAAATATAGTTTTGTTCACTCTTAAACATTCTTTTGGACCAAATAAACCTCTTATTAAGAATCAGGACATCAAAATTTACTTTGTGTAAATTTTTGGTATCTTTCCGTTAAAGTTCATTTTTTTAATGAATAGTGTAAAATGTTGTATTTTAATTCAAAAACACTTTTTAATCTAATTTATTTATATGATTAGATTATATTTTGAATTGGTTTTAAAGTGAAATTAGAAAATATTTTTACCATTAAATCCAATAGTGGTCGTTGGAATCAATTTCACTTTGAAATCAGACTTAAACTAGTGTTAATCTTCTGATACTTTTTGTTTCATAAAACACGCTATTTGTCATGACAGCGGGAATTAATTATTAAATTAATTAATGTGACTTATATGTTTTGAATTTTGTAAAACGGACTTAATTTTTGAATTCAGAATATCAAATATATCTTAGGGTGAATTTTTGGGATTTTTCTGAAAAACTTCAATTTTTGATGAATAGTGAAACCACTAAGTGGTACTTATAAAACTGATTTTCCGTTTAAATGAAATTTTGCCATCATTGTGTTTTGATTTTCAAAAATCCGAAATACATGGTTGTCATTAAGAAGTAAAATGTGGTTCAATGAGATTAAAATAATTTTTTGGTGAATAGTAACTTATTAAGTTTTTAATCGCGATTAGTGGTAATTAGTGTAGTTTAAGGTCAAAATAATGCTTTAATAAAATGAGATGAGCTTGACACATGTCTTACCCTCATTGGTTGTATCATGGCCGACCAAGAAAAGCCATGGGTCAACTTGGGGACCCCATGGATCCACTTTGGTTGGGAAATGACATAAATAACATTTTATTTAATGTAAAAGTAAAATTGACACAAACATGATATGTTTTACTAAAACAATTTTTAAGTGGGGTTATACAAGTCATGTTTTTGATTATAAATATTCATTGGAAAGATAAAAAGATTTCCTACGTCATAGTATTTTTTTTTATATTTTTTAGACATTAAATAAATTAAATTATTTGTGACATAATAATGATGGAGCGATGACATCATTATTTGACGATTTAAATAAAATGGAAAGATAATGTAAAATCTATGAACTACACATTTCCAAAACTTATTGGATGAGTGGATTTCGAAGCCTTATCACCTTATCCACGAAGTATATCAATTTGGGACCTTTTGAAACCGAAACACATTTTCAAATAAAGTAATATTTCTTTACTTTCCAAAAGTGCCCCTCCTCTCCTCTTATAAAAGGCCCCCACCTCTACCTCATTTAACACACTCCTCAAGCCTTTGGCTCGGCCAAAACCTGCCCATTTACTCTCTCCACATCCCTCTCCTCATCCTAGAGGATTCCCTTTGGGCATAATCTTTTCAAAGGAAGCCTTTAGGCTCAAATCAAAAGGAGTTACACTTTTAAAGGTAATTCATTCTCACATGTTCATTTGTTTTATTTATCTTCTCCAACCCCCTAAACTCTTTTTATTTACTTCTTTTGTAACAACACCAGTATATTCAATATACTAGGATGTTGTTATAAGATTTATTTGAGCTACACTCTCACACAACTTCATCAAATGGTTAAAGAACATACGGTTTCCGTGGATGGTGAAATTCTGCCTCCCGAAATGATGATTGTTCAATACTCATTTAACACCTTCAAAGGTGGCCATTATGATGTCACTATTTTTATATATGATATATAATATGTTTATGTTTTATTTATACTTCGGTATTTTTCATTTTTGTCTTACCTTTATTGCTTCCATTATGGGTATACGCGATATCTTCATTTAAGGAAGTGCGGACTACCGCCCCCTCAAAGTGATTTGATTCGTTAAATACCATATGTGGGATGTATAAAGGATGGAAATATGATATTATATATGATATTATACTGGAATTATAATATACCTTTATATCATTATTATTCCATTCTATAAAATACGAAATAGAAATGAAAGTAGCGTTCATGCGTACGTACGGCTTACCGTCTCCATGAACGGTGCATTTCATTTCTTACCTCTAAATGATTATGTAATGTTATAAATGCATGAATGTACTGGATATATATGACATATATGATATCTACATAATGAATACAATTCTGGATATAATAAACTTTTGTCCACACGAACAACATGTAATTGTAAGAAGTCCACTTTCGACTTAAGAACCAAATATCGGCAAAACAAATATTATTAACTTAAATGATTACATAATGTTTATGACATGGTAATAAGTGGTATAAAAGTAATAATGAACTTGAAAAAGGTTCTTAAGGAATTATAAATTAACTCAAGTTTATTATTCAGGAGATTAAAGAACGATCGAGTCAAGTCGGACCCGAGGTAAGGGATCCTACAACTCTCTTTCTTTTTAAGTACACTCTTTTATGTCATTTATTTTAAGCTCATCTTTCTTATGATTGGGATGTTATTTTATATTACATTTACTGTAATTTTTATGTTCATGTGATGAGAGACCCTATTTTCTCTCATCAATCCATTTTGGAAGTTTTGAGTGGCGTCGTTAGGCTGCCGAACTTTCGTAAGAGATCTAACCTCTCTCTTTCTTTTTACGTACTCTCCTTTATGTCACTTCTTTTAAGCTCCTCTTTGTAATGTTGGGGGATGTTCTTTTATATTCCTCTTGCTGTACATTTTATTGTAATGTGATGAGATACCCTATTTGATCTCATCAATCCATATTCGGAAATTTTATGTGGCGCCGTTAGGCTGCCGAGTTTTCGTAAGGGATTTTTCATCTCACTTTTATTCCCGTGAGATTTATGCTACATTTTCCACAAATTCCATTAAGTGGTGTATGTACTGCCCATTATTCTACTCTTTGTGTAATATAATTTCGTTTATGAGTATTTACATCAATGATCTATTGTCCTTCTTTCATGGGGTGTATGTTTTGAAAGATACCCAAGTCGGTAAGGGAACCTTTCACCCTCCTCTTTTTTTAAAAGACTTCTTTGTTGGGTCTTTTAATTTACATATTGTTATGTTGGGATATGTTATCATATATCCTTATTGATGTAAATTTTATGTCCAAGTGATGAGATACACTTTTTATCTCTCATCAACTCATTTTGATGTGATGTCGTTAGGCTGTCAAGGGAACTTTTTAACCCAATTTCGATTTCTTTGGGTTCAACATGTAGTCATTGAATATGTCATCCATTGAATATGTGTGAATGAACTTTTATTGTTTTACACTTAATATCCACTTATATTGGGTGTATTTATATTTGTCACACATATTTTGAGATTGATCTGTCCTTAATTTAAGGATACCTTCTTTATAAGGGATTTCATCACATTTGACATTTCTATTGAGGGTTCATTATTGTTATGCACCAATTCACTCTTATATGGTGTATATACTGTCCTTTGGAGTATTATATCATGAATCCTTTTATTCTCATGATATTATAAAGTTCTGACTAAATTTTATTCCTCGATTATTGTATTCAAGTGTCTCTAATTTTGGTAAAACCCCTTTAACCAAAATATCGTTTTAAATGTTTTAATTATTTGTTCTTATTAATATCCATGTTTTCAAAATGGTTTTAAGGATTTATTTATATGGATATTAATGGTTTAAAATGATAAAAGCTTCAAGGTGGTATGAGACAATTTGATTCAAAAATCTCTTTATTAAATGTTTTAAATGGTTTTGGAAATGGTTTCTTTTTGAATGGATTCATTATTTCAATATCCTAAAATGTTATATTGTGATTGAAATGTGGAAATTTTATGTTTCCTTTATTCATGTTTATGTGATATGATTATGTTATGGTTCTTGGGCATTGTTATGAATAACGGGTGGTTCCGTGATAAACTAAGGGCGGGTGAGCCCGATATAGCTCTCCAATGCATTGGGTAACGCGAAGGAGTGAAACGTTAAGGTTTCTCCGAAGAGATTTAGGGAATATACTGTGATGGGTATTCCAAACGTAACCAAGAGGGTTACTCCCTACGTAAGAATGTTATGAATGCCTCAAGTTACGTTTATGTCTTATGTTTTCTATGATTTATTCATGGTTTGATGAGGTATGTTAAAGTGCCTATGTTTTATGGGTAAAGTATGATTTCATTCTCATGTATATATGAACTCATGTTTCCTTTCCATGTTTTTTTGTAACCCATACTGAGCTTTTTATGCTCATCCCAAGTTTTTGAAATGTTTTTCACATGTCAAGGGAAAGGTACATGATGTGATGATAGTGTTAATGATGTGTCAAGAAAGAATCTGTGTTATATTTTAAATATGTTTCCGTGATGGGAAGAATGAATACTGTCTTTTATGTAACCACTTTGTTTAAATGTGGAATGTAATGCAAGTTTCATGATCTAATTCTCTAAAACTCTAAACCTGAAAAGATCCTCAATGTTTAATCTTGTAATAACTCAAGATTAAGTAAGGTTTAAGGCTGGGGCCTTATAAATGTTCTTGTATCATGTGTGGGTCCCACAGTTTACAGCGATCGCTGTTGTTCTTGTGTCTTGTGTGGGTATGGCAGTATTGACCTATGTACTTGTATCCAATGTGGGTCCGACAGAGTAGCTGGTCTTGTATCTTGTGTGGGTCCGATAGCTTAGCTTGTTTTTTATCCAATGTGGGTCCAACCGCTTAGATGAATCAGTGACTACATCTAATCATCTATATCTCTTTACGAAAGATGTATACCTGTGTGATCTGAGTCTTGACTTTCAATCTTTTTCATTGATGTGATTGACTTTACTTCCCGTGTGGACTGGGTTATACATGGACTCAAGAGATGGAGCTAAACTGGTATTGATAGCTTAGGTATTTGTATGGGAATATACCAAATATGGGTTGGTTGATACTTTTTGGTTGTATCTTTCTTCCTTGGTTTATCCTTTGTGGATTCTGGGAGACCTTTGGGGGTCTCGGGGTCCATACAGAGTATCGTTATACTCACCCCTGCATGGGATATGCCCACACCTCGTTGTGTTGGATGCAGAAGGAGGACAACGTTGACAGAGGCAGAGAGCATTCCAGGACCGGACGATACCCGGAGGTGGACCACATGGCGAGATGGTACATAGAGCGGACCGATAGATGTGTAGTGTTGATGTGGACATCTGTACCTACCCTTCAGGTAGGATATTCAGCAGACGTTCCCAGAGCTACCCTTTTTAGTTGTTGTCCCTTTTTCAGTTGTACTTTCTTTCCATTGTACATGTGCTTTTCTATTGGGCTTATATTTTAGTCCCCTTTACTTTCAACAATACCTTTTGTATACAGTTTTCACTTTGTGTTTACTACCTGTTGCATACTCTGTTGTGTTTTTTTACATTCATAAAGGAAATTCCTTCCCAGCATTTGGATTTACGCATTTGGTGCTAGTCTCCAGCCCCTGGCCTATGGAAGGCGGGCTTGGGGTAGTCAGGACATGAGCCCCGAGGACAGGTCATGGCAAATTGGTATCAAAGGAGTCGGTTCTACCGTAGAACTTAGGACTCTGATCTGTCTTACTATGAAGCAATAGTGATAAGAATATTGAGTGTGGTTATTAGTCTAGGGAGTCCAGTGTTGGTGCTACGGCTGATGTATCCATACACTGGGACCCTAACCTCTGATTTCCGACTCAGTACATGAAAACATTGATTGCGTGTGTGTTTCAAGAGTTTCCTTTGTGGTCTCTTTGAGTCATCTCACTAGGAATAACTTATTGACTGTGGTGCACCTATTCCATATCAGGATGTTGTGGAGAAGAAAGCTATGTAGGGTTCCTGATAGATTATATGATGACGGACCACTGAGCGACAAGGCTCTGGTGCAGGTCCCTCTTACTATGGTGTCACCTTCGGGTGGTGTACCAGCAATGCCACAACCCATTGGGCAGCAGATGACTCCAGCTGTACTAGAGGAAGGTGCATGGCAACAGAGCGTGTTGCATGAGTTTTATCTATAGAGGCCTTTGAGGTTACGAGGTGAGACAGATTCCCAGGTAGCATAGGACTAAATGGAGGCGATTACTAGAGTTTTCCTCCTTGTTGAGACACTAGTAGAGAATATGTTGATCTTATCTACTAGTATTTTTTTAAGTGAGTGACCATGAGGATGGTCTACATAGTGATGAAGTTTCGGTACTTGGACCGTTTTCTGAGATTGTACCTTTGGGTAGTGTGCCAACAATATCACAGCCTGTTGGTTAGCAGACACTACCGGCGGTACCGGTAGAGGACCCTTGTAGGCTTAGTGCCTTGCACGTGTTTGAGCATCAGATACCCCTCATGTTCTGAGGCAAGCCAGACTCATATGTGGTTGAGGACTGGCTTGAGGAGGTGGTTGAGTGTTCACTTCGGCTTCTACAATTTCGACAGGAAGACATGTCGGTAGTTGAGTATTCATCGAGACATACCGACCATTCTTGGTACTCAATGAATACGATGTGAATAGTGCTTCAGGGCTCGAACTTCTTAGAGTGGTGTGTTTAAGAACAACCGAGACATCACTTTCCCTCTATGCATTCCTACTCACGTTAGGGTGCTAGAGAGAACCTTTTTGGTTGAATGTTATTTTGCTGATCGGATATAGCCGGTGAATGTTAGCAGTGGGAAATAGAAATCTAGTGCCAGTCTCAAAGACATGGGTGTGCAAGAAGTTTCGGGATGTGGATGTGACATGGACAGATAAATCTGCAGTGCAGAAGACATGGAAGCAGAGCTAGGAGAGCAGCATGTGGTGGCGTACATTTCGACGTGTTACAACCACCAACCTTTGTAGTCCCCACCAGGCTTAGGGAGCTGGAGGGCAGGAGAAGAGAGTAACCACATGCAGTTAAGGAGAGTGACCCAATGGCTCTAGGAATGATTCAAGGAATGGTATGTGTCTACTACTAGCTTCAATAACAATAGACATAGGTACCAGTCATTCCTTCCTTCCACAAATCTTGTCCTAGACCTAGAGTTTCTGATTAAACTATTGAATTGACCCTCACGTCTGGAGATAACTTTGGGAGGAGACTTGATAATAACACATACGCCAACATTGTGATCTGACCCTTGAGATGACAGTTTTGGTTGGAACCTTTGGTGGTAGTGTCGAGGCCTTACGATGTTAGTTTGAGTATAGACTGGGCAACCACAGTTCATTCAAAGATTGACTGTATTAGGATAAAAGATTGTGGTAGATCTACAATGTTGGGATGGGGTTTTCCTTGGTCGGAGAAAATGGAAACCCTGGAAGCACGGGATATACTCATGCTTAGAAGGGTTCAGTCGATCACTCATGAGTCGTCCAACATTACCCTCGTGGTTGCATGATTTTTGACTTTTGTGTTCCTCCAGGACTATGACTTCGAGATAGTCTGTAAACCTGGGAAGGGGAATGTTGTAGTAGATGTACTCATTTGGATATTTGGTATAGAACTGCTAGGTGATACAATAGAGCAACTGGCTGGTTTATAGATACCCTTTTTGGATAAAGATGGACGATCCTTCCTTCAGTCACTTACAGTCCATCCCACACTTCTTCAGTGATTTAGGGAGGAGCATCATGGAGAGGTTTACTGTGGATGCGGCGTGCTCAGATATCCTCAGGGTAGGCCCCAGATGGATTTTTTAATGGTGGGGATCATGTCATCCTCTTCAGAGGATGTAACATGGTACCAGTTGCACTACATTAGGAGGTTTTGAGGGAGTTTCACAATTCCCCTCTAGTGGTAAATCCAGGAGTGGCGAAGATGTATCAGGACCTCAGACGACAGCACTGGTGGCCTTCTATGATGAAGTTTGTAGCAGAGTTTGTCTCACGATGCCTCATTTGTGAGCAGGTGAAGGAGGAACATCAGGTACCAGCAGGCTTAGTTCAGCCCTTAAAGGTCCTAGAGAGGAAGTGGGACGGGATATCTGTGGATTTCGTGATGGGGATTCCACGTACATCCAGAGGACATGACTCTATTTGGGTGATCGTCGAATGACTCACCAAGTCATAACACTTCTACCAACCAGAGATGGTATGAGCTACCACGAAGAAAGATAATATGAAGACTGCATAGAGCAGACAGAAGTCATATGATGTCAGGAGACGGAGACCTCTGGAGTTCAAGGATGGCGACCACGTCCTTCTACAAGTCTCACCTCAAAGATATCTACGGAGATTTGGCCGAGCCGACAAATTATCTCAACGATTCATCAAACCTTTCAAAATACTCAGTAGAGTAGGGGAGGTGGCTTACCGCGTATCTCTTCCACCACAGTTGCACTGGGTACATGACGTCTACCACGTTTCTCAGCTGAGGGGAAATGTGCACGATTCGTCCCACATTATCGACCACAGGGAGTTGGAAATCGATGACGTGGTGACTTTCACGGAGGTTTCAGTGGATATTGAGGATCAACAGTAGCAGTTCCTACGTGGTTGGCCAATTCCTCTGGTGCGCATTCACTGGAAGCACAGAAACCTCCAGGAGAGCACATGGGAGCGAGAGGCTCATATGCATGCTCAATACCCTCATTTGTTTCCCTAGTTTGTGTTGTAGCTTTACGGGGATGTAACTCCCTGAGGTGGGGGTAATGTAAAGACTAGAAAATTTCAAGGAATTTTTTTTCTTATATTATATGGAATTTTACGAGTCCACAATTTTTGACGGCATCTAATTCTGAGGCCCGGTGGGCCCGAAATAATTTTCTGAAGTTTTGATATGCTTAAATTATGGTGCGTAAAGAGTTTTACCGAAATAGTAGAAAAACTCTTAAACAGTTACTCAGATCCAAAATCTAAGGGCCCTATTGCGCTCAGGATGGTGGGTTTTCCCTTGGCATGACTTATGTTTAGTCGGTGCAGGCCTCCTGTGAGAAATTTTAAAAATGGCATAACCGTAAATAAAATAATTAAACAAATTATTTTATTTTTCTGATGCTTATAACACACAAAAGGAGGCTTGGATTAAAAATATGAGACCACCGCTGAACTCGTGAGGGTAATATTTATTTAAGCACATACTAACTTTTGTCGGCGCGGGCCACCAGAAAAAGTTAGTTTTTGGACGCAAATAAAATAATTAAGTGACAATTATTTTATTGTAAAATTCATAACATCTTAATGGCGAGTCAGATTAAAAATCTAAGATTACCATTGGGTTCGTTGGGGTGTGTTTCACCTAGGCATAACATAACCTTGACCGGCGTGAGTTGAGGGTGACTGATAATAATTTTGTAAACTATTTTTCGGGTACCTTCAGTAAATGTACGTTCGGGATTTTCTATGTTTTGAACCGATGCTCAGAATTGAAATCTGAGGGAACCGATGAACTCGCAGTGTAGGTATTCGTCTAAGGGGACCATTTCCGCAGTTGTATTTGGTCGAGAGCATGAGTTAATATTTGGGGTTTTATAATAAATTTAATAAAATTGTTGTGTACACAATTTTATTATTTGATGGGTGATTATTTCCTCCAAGGAGGAGTTGGAGGTGTGGCCCACACCATACATAACCTCCCAGGAGAGGATAAGGGTGGTGGGTCCCACACGAGCCCTAACCCAATAAATTTCCCTTAAACACCCCACTAACTCCCCTTTATTTAATTTGACAACTTCCCTCTTTTAATGTGAACTCTCCACCTCCCTCCATTGATTGTGCCATGCCCATAAATTTAATTAATTAATCTTCCTTAATTAATTAATTTGTGTGTCAACATTTCATTCGGAATTGTTTTTAACTGCAAGTTCATGTTATAATATTGGAGGGCCCCTATTATTATATTGGGTTAGCAATTATTCTGTTGGGGAGAACTCTTGGAGACTTATGAAGAACCTTCATCCCGTGAAGAACATCTCCCTTTCTGATAAAGAATTCAAGTAACTTCTCCAACGATGCTTCCTCTTTGGGCACACCCCGACGTCAATGAATCGATGCGCTCTTCGAATTCTCTTCCTCTGACGTTGATGGGACGATACCGTTCAACGCGACGCTGTCTTTCGTGATGCCCGACTACCACGACGCTCGTCTTCCAGGGCTCATTGACATGCGTCATTCTTTAAATCGAGGTAGGGGGTTTGTATAATTTAAACAGAATAAATTATACCTTCATTCTTATTGAATGCAAGTGATCGTCTATGAATTTTTCTTACTGCCTAACGCAGAGGGCGTGGGCCGAACGAACATGGCCAGACAACCCTCCATTGATCCTTGTTTTTATTCACGATGGAGATGGTGTTGGAAAAGGTAGCGGTGACCGAAGGTGGTGACGATCGGGGGTGGTGATGACCAAAGGCGGCGACGGAAACGGTGGCCGCACGACAGCCCAAAGAGGACCGCGACACCAGGTGTCATGCGGAAGGGAGACCACGGCCTGTAACCGCGGGCCACTTGGCCGAAGAATGACCGGCCGGCTTAAGCCGGATTGGTTGGAAGAACTGCGGCCCCTCTCGGCGCCGCGCTGCGGAGGAACTGCGGCCCGATTCCACGGGCCGCTTCGGCGGCCGAACCGGCCGGCTTCCTGCCGGCTGTGTTGAATGAGGTCACGGCACCTGAAGTTTCCACGTGGGAGAACAGCGGTCGGACTATGTGGGCCGCTCGCGCCGGAGAAGAACGGCTAGCTTCGGCCGGTTGTACAGGTGGGGCGTCGCCGCTCGGTGCCGCCATTTCGAAAAACTAGGGGAAGCGCCCACCGATTCTCTCGGCCAGCTAGATGAGCCGTGCCCAGCCAGGCCGGGCCACACCCCACCAGGACGAGAAGCGCTCCATCAGACCGGGATGACCCCTTAGCTGGGTCGCACCTACAGATCCAGGACGGGCCGACCTGCCAGCCCACTGAGCTTGACCGGTGGGGCCCGTTTCGCTTAAATGAGAATAACTTCTTGACCGTGCGTCTGATCAACGTGTTGTCTGTGAAAATGGGACCCTTATGACGGGCTGGTCCTTTTACGATACTCTAAGTGAGTTTTTTACTACTTTGGAAAATGGCCGGGTTTGGAACAAGCATAATTCTAACCGGGCCCCTAGAATGGAAAATGCAATAACTCTCAGACCGGGCATCCGATTGATGGGTCGTCTATTGTGTTGGGTTCTTTTTTATGAGACATAACTTCAGAATACATCAACTCTGGACTTATTTATATTTGATGTATCGACCCCCTTTTCTCGAGGAGAAGACCCTCCCGAAATCGATCGTGTTGTGCTCGAGAACCCTAGAGTCGGCACCGACTGCGTCGACTACTGTACTAGAATCCTCCAGCAGACCGGGTCAAAACATAGTGGGCTGACCCGCCCAATGGTTGGGGTCAGACCCAGCGAGTCTGATCAGGTCGACCCAGACCGAGTGGGCCTAGACTGGGTTGGGCCGCGTCGGTCTGACTGGGTCAGACCAGACTCGGGCCCATTACTGAACCTTTACCTTCATTGGCCGTATCATTGGCACCGGATGTCCGTTTGTCGAACCGTCAGCGGTGCTGGTATTCTTGGAGCATAATCGTCCCTTTGAGTATACCCCATAAGAGTTTGGGGAATAGTTGAGTCACAATCAGGTTGGTTCCTACACAAATCCAACCGGGTCCCCGAGACAAAAATGCTAATAACTCACAGACCGGACGTCCGATTGACGTGGTGTCTATTGCATTGAGACCCCGATGACGTGGCAGTCCTTTGAGATACTTATACATGAGATACAGTGACAATTAGAGTATCAACTAGTAGCTCATGGAGTATATACTCTCAGAGACGAGAAGACAGAGTTTAGAGACCTAGTAGCTGTAGACCTGACGACTGCTTGACCGATTTGACTCGGAGTGATTCGACTAGCCCAGTGAATGGAGCACCCAATTTGGAAGCAAACCCACAGCGGACGGAGCACCTGGTTTGGTAGTAGACCCGCGGTACTCGATAGGAAGAGTACCTCTTAATGTTATTAGGGGGAGTTCCTGGTTTGGTGGCATACCAACAACGGACGAAGTGCCCGATTTACCAGCAGACCCATGGTACTCGACAGGAGAAGTACCTCAGCAGTCTAAGGTTAGTGAGTAGGACCTCGGAGTCGCGACATGGCCACTGTACTCGAAAGAGGAGGAGTTCTCCAGTAGTTATGGTTTCATTAATGAAAATCCTGGTTTGAGATGATTCAATGACCTTTTTGTTTTCCTCATGATTGAGATGGGTTACTTGATAACATAGGTATATGTATGGGAATACACCTATGTAATGGTTATCTATTGATTTCAAACATTTAGGTTTATCCTTGTTGGATTTTGTGAGATCTTGAGGGTCTCGGGGTCCCTACTGAGTATCGTTATACTCACCCCTGCACAAGCTATGCGTTCTCCACATTGTGTTTGATGCAACGACAGACAACACTGACCGAGGCGGAGTGTGCAAGGACTGGACGGTGCCCGGAGGTGGACCTCATGATGAGACAATACCCGGAGGAGACAGACGGACGTGGACTCTGAGGAGGCTATCTATGCCTACCCTTCAGGGGGTAGGATCCATGGTGGATGATCCAGGAGCTTCTAGACACCTTCTAGAAGTTTTTCTTTTAGTTGTACATGTTTGTCTTTTCCTTTTACTTTACTATAGGGCTTGTATTTCTATCCCCTTCTACCTTCCATCACATCTTTTGTTATATAGTTTTTACTTAGTGTCTGATTCCTCTTCTACTCTGGTTGTGTGTGTTTACGTTTTATAAAGGCAATACCTTCCCCGTTTTAGGGAATTACACCTTTGGTTCTAGACTCCAGCCCCTGGCCTATGGATGGAGGGCTTGGGGTAATCACGATATGAGCCCTAGGGTATGGGTCGTGAAAAATTGGTATCAGAGGAGTCGGTTCTACCACAGAACTTAGGACTCTGATATTTTCTTTCTGTGATGCAATAGTGTTAAGTGTATTGAGTGATGTTTTCAGTTGAGGGAGTCCCGTGTTAGTGCGACAGCCAACATATCCATACACCAGGACCCTGACTACTGATTTCCGACATAGTATAAGAATTCACTGATTGCGTGTGTGTTTTCAAAAGTTTTCATTATGTCAGCTCATACCAGGTTAGCTCACCATGTATAATCTTTGGACCATGTCGCATCTTTTCAGGATGCCTCCACGCAGACATCAAGTTGGATTTCCCAGAGAGTACTCGATGACGGCCCACCGAGCGATGAGGCTCCGGTGCAGGGCCCTCTTACTATGTTGGCACCTTCGGGTGGTGTACCAGCAACACCACCACCCGATGGGTAGAAGATGCCACTAGCCGCACTGAAGGACAGTGCACGCCGACTGAGCATGTTTCACGATTCCTTGCGCGAAGAGGCCTCTGAGCTTTCGAGGCGAGGCAGATTCCGAGGTAGCAGATGACTAGATGGAGGCGATTGCTACAGTTTTCCACGTAGTTGAGACACTAGTCTAGAAGATGTTGATCTTAGATACTAGTCTTTTTTCGGTGAGTGACCATGAGGATGGTCCTCTTAGTGATGAGGTTTCGGTACATGGAGTGTTTTCCTAGATGGTACCTTCGGGCACTGTGCCAACTATATCACTGCCTATTGGTCAACAGACACTTCCAGCGGTATATGTAGATTAAACTTGTTGGCATAGTTCCTTACATGTGTTTCAGCACTAGATATCCCTCAAGATCCGAGGCGAGACCGACCCACAGGCGGATGAGGACTAGCTTGAGGAGGTGGTTGAGAATTTTCTAGAGATTATACAGCTTCAACAGGATGACGTGTCGATGGCTGAGTATTAATCAAGGCATACTGATCATTCCGGTACTCGATGAATACGTTACAGTTCTTTGGGTCTCAGACTACCGAATGAGGTGTGTTTAGGGACATCTGAGCCAACACTATCCCTTTATGCATTCCTACTTATGTTAGGGTGATAGTGATAAACTTTTTGGTTAAATATTCTATGGATGAACGAATACAACCAGAGAATGTTAACAGTGGGAATGCAAGAAACTGGTGTCAATCTCATATACTTGGGCGTGCAAGATGTTTCTAGAAGAGGATGTTACATGGATATATGAATCTACATGGCAACAGACATGGAAGGAGAGCTAGGAGAGTAGCATGAGGTGGTGTATGTTTGGACATGTTACAACCACCCACCTTTGTAGTCCCCGCCAGGCATAGGGAGCTGGAGGGCAGAGGAATATAATAGTTGCATTCTATCAAGGAGTGTGACCCAAGGGCTCTAAAAATGATTCAAGGTACGAACTGTGTCTACTACTAGTCGTCGTATCAATAGACATATGTACCGATCATTCCTTCCTACCATGAATCATTCCTCAAACCTAGTGTTTCGGGCTAAACCATTGACTTGACCCTCATGCCTGGAGATACCTTTGGGAGGAGACTCCATAACCACACTTACGCCAACGGTGTGATCGGACCCTTGAGGTGAGAGTTTTGGTTGGAACCACTTGTTGGAAGCGTCGAGGCCTTTCGACGTTAGTTTGGGAATAGACTAGGAAACCAAAGTTCATACACAGATTGACTGTATTAGGCCAAAATGTTGTGGTTTATCTACAATGTTGAGATGAGGTTTTCCTTAGTCAGCGAAAAAGAAAACCCAGGTAGCACAGGTTAAACTCATGCATAGGAGGGTGCATCCAATCACTCTTGATTCGTCCTGCCTTACCCTCGTGGTAGCAGGAGTTTTTAGTTTGGAGTTTCTCCAAGACTATGACTTCAATACAGTCTATACTCATGGGAAGGGGGACATTTTTGCAGATGCACTCAGCAGGAGGTCTGGTATATAGCTTCTAAGGGAGGTGACAGAGCAGCTAATGTTTTTTTACAGATATCCTTCGTGGATAATGATGGAGAAACATACCTCTAGTCTATGACTATCACTTCCCCGATCTCTCATTGAATTCGGGTGGCATAGCTTGAGACGATGACTGTGAGGCCCAACGTGCTCAGATATCTTTAAGACGGTCTCTTGAAAGATTTTTTAATGGTGGTGATCATGCCATCCTCTTTAGAGGAAGTACCATAGTACTAGTTTCACTTCAGGTGGAAGTCTTCAGGGAGTTCCACATCCCCTCTTATAGTACATCCAGGAGATGGAGACCTCTGGAGTTCAAGGATGGTGACCACGTATTTCCATGGTTCTCATCTCGATGAAGTTTATAGAGATTAGGTTGAGATGGAAATTTATCTCCGAGGTTAATCAGGCCTTTTTAGGTCCCCAGCAGAGTTGGCGAGGTGGCTTACCGCTTATCTCTTCTACCACAGTTTCACTGGGTGCATGACGTCTTCCACGTATCTCAGCTGAAGAGATACGTGCATGACCCATCCCATTTCATCGTCCATGGAGAGCTGGACATCGACGATGGGGATAATTTTATGGAGGTTCTAGTGGAGATTGAGGATCAATAGGAGTGGGTCCTACGTGGATATTCGATACCCCTAGTGAACGTTCATTGGTATCACAAGAACCTCCAGGAGAGCAGATGGGAGCGGGAGGCTCATATTCATGCTTAGTACCCCCATTTGTTCCCTTTGTTCGAGTTGTAGCTTACGGGGGCATAAATCCCTGAGGTGGGGAGAATTTATAGACCCAGAATTTCCATGTAATTTTTTTAAAATATTTGGGAATTTTACAAGTCCGCAGTTTCTAACAGCATTTGATTCCGAGGCCTGGTGTTCCCAAAATCAATTTCTGATGTTTTGTTAAGCTTAAATTAACACGCTTAAGCAATTTTCCCAAAAAAGTGGAATAAAAATTAAACTGTTACTCGGATTAGAAATCAAAGGCCATGTTTTTTCTCAGGATGGAGGGTTTTCACTAGGCGTGACTTCTGTTTAGACAGCACATGCCTCCTGTGAAAAATCCCAAAAATGGCATAACCGTTAATAATATAATTAAATAAAGTTATTTTGTTTTTCAAATGCTTATAACTCACAAACGGTAACTCAGATTAATAATCTGAGACCACTGCTAAACTCGTGTGGGTAGGATTTCATTAATCAGATAGTAACTTGGGTTGGCGAGGGCCACCAGAGAAAGGTTTTGGCCGCAAATAAAATAATTAAGTGATAATTATTTTTTTATAAAATTCATAACATATAAATGGTAACTCAGATTGAAAATCCGAGAGTACCGTTGGGTTTTTTGGAGGGTTTTTCACTTAGGTAGATCCTAACCTCTACCGTAGTGGGTCGAGGGAGACTGATAATAATTTTCCGAACTTTTTTTCGTGTACGTTCAGTAAATGCGCAAGTGGCATTTTATAACTTTTGAACCGGTGCTCGGAATTGAAATATGAGGGCACCATTGAAATTACAGCGCCAATATTCTATTATGAATACATTGACCTTGATGGTGGATGGTCAGTAATAAAAGTTAGTTTTTGGCTTTCATTTAAAAAAAATGATAAAATAAATTGTAGCCACACTTTATTTTAATCTAGCTGCCATGTGACTACGTGTAGTTGGAACCCTCACTTGGGAGTCTGTATTGGGACCGCCACACCCTAACCTCCCATGCGAAATTATGGTGGTGGGGACCACCTTAACCCAATCTCCCATGTGAGGTTAAATGTGGTGGGGACCATTCGAGGCCACCCGACCCCTATTAATGGGAGAAGACCATAACCTCTAAACTCCCCCTATTAATGGTGCCACCCCCACCCCTTTTAATGGCCAAAACCACATCATTGAATATGTGGAATCTCCCTTAATTAATTTCACCAATGCATGTGAATTAATTAAGGGGAGACTCTTGACATCCTAAAAATTAATTGTGACACCCCTCATGCAATTAATTTTGTGGAGCCGGGTTAATTAAATCTACCAATTGAATTACGTTCCAACGAGATTTTAGAGAAACCCTCCCTCTCCTATATAAAGGAAGCTTGGGGGATGTTTTTGGGACGTCTTTATCAAGCGATGAGATGTTGGCAAAGGGTAGCGTCACCCAACACTTGGAGTATTACGCCCCTCCCAACGAAGAACGCGAAGAACGCTGGCGACGATCTTCTTCTCTGACCTTCTTCCTCAGACACCTTCGACGTGGGACGTGATCTTCTACTACAGATCGACGACCAACCTATGGCAACGTCAATGAATGATCACCCATCAATCAAATTGTATGGGTTATTATTTCATGAAGATGTTATAATTTTTCTTATCCTCTTCATCGGATGGAAAGGGTTTCTTTCATGAATGTTTTTATCAAATTTTTATCTCATTGAGCCTTTTGATTTCCCCTAAAAACACGGAGGATGCGGTTGAACCTAATAGGGCCCGACATCCTCTATCTTTCTACTTTCTTTTGATGCCCTACAGCATGGAAAAGAAGCGACAACGAAGACAGTGGAGAACAGAGGTTGTGCTACCCACGACCTCCGTGAACTGCGCCACCCCTGCGGCGCCCCGGTGTGCTACACCCATCCTCGAGCCCCTTCCGGTGTGCACCCGGCGCCCTTGTCTGGGTGTTTCCGGTGCCCCATGCCCCCTTTCAGTGAGCCCTCGGTGCCCCACGCCCCTGCCTGCACACCCCCGGTGCCCCGTGCCCCTGCTGGTGCGCACCCCGCACCCCGCGCCCCTGTCGGCACACTCCCGGTGCCCTGCTCTCATTCTGGCGCGCACCCGGTGCCCCGAACCCCTACTGGTGTGCTCCCGGCACCCCGTGCCCCTGCTGAGGCACTGCCCGGCGCCCCGTGATCGTCCGACGATTCACTGGGTCATTTTCACCATTACACTATTGAATTTAACTGAATTTGTATTGTAAATTACTAAAATAATAACAAATTGAATTACATGTTTGAATCCTTTATTTTGTGTTTATTGATATTAAAAAGGCCAATGTTACCTTTCTTGAAATTTTCATTGACGGTGAAGGGGATTTGGAGGGCCCGTGATGATGTCCAAGAAAAATGGGCCAAACTGTGTAGGATCCAAGCACATCAGTGGGCTAATCCGCACACTGCTACTGGACCGTGCATCCAATTGGGATTTAATTTTTTGGGATTGTCCCAAACTCATTGGGATACATTTCATATGAAGAAACACAAGAATAATTTGGCCATATGATGGCCTTGCCGTCCTGATCTGTCCAGCACACCAAATATGCACTGATTCAAAAGTGATGTTATATGATTTGTCCATATCTCAGACTATAGGTGTCCAAATAGATCCAAACATTCTTTGGAGACATCCAAGAGGTGGGGATACATATTTTTTATTTTATACAAATCGAGATAATGCTTTCTGGAGGTCTAAACACCTGTGACAAGTGGATTCAATAATTCTTTGTGCTCAAAACCACCTTCCCATTTCCCTATAAAATGGAACCTTGGGATCCTCATTTGTAAGTTCGACCAGGAGGAAAAGCTCTATAATTTTGGAGACCCAAAGGAGTTCTATCCTCATACTTGAGGTTCTGGATGCCCCTATCATCATAGGGGGGTCATCAATGAAGAATGAGATCCACCTGAGCCTTCTCCTCCTCTCAATGGCGAGCTAAACGGTGGAGGATCATTTCGAGGGAGCTACACATACTTGGGAGGGAGTTATGGCACATGATACGCTACTGGTTTTTTTATTTGTGTGTGGATTATTTCACTTATGTTTTATCTAAACATGATTCTCCTCAGAGTTCATTTCTTGGGTTTAATTTAGTGAACCGCTTTTCATTTCAACACCGATTGGGTTGAAATTTCATGTAGAAAACATGAGTTGTTCCGATTGGGAAAAAAAGGATCCTCTTTATCTCACACATAGAAAATATATTAGTATGTTTTTATATCCTTTAATCTATTCTTGAAGTCCAAATCTTGACAACACGATTGTTGTGTTAAGGGTTGGTACTTTGTGCAATGATTACAGAGGTAAGAGGAGAATCAAGATCTTGACAACCCTCAACCAAACAATTAATCAAAACCATGTGAAATTTTCTGAACAATGAACTATCCAAGATGTGTAGTGAACTTTAAGTGATCTCATTATCTCATAATTCATAGTACTCCACTTTATTCTATCATCTACTAAACTCTTTAAGTTAAGTTATTTTATTAAAACTTCTTTCAAAATCACCCCCTCTTTAAGTAATCTTTATTAAAAATACACACTATAAGACACCAACATTCCTTGAGAGATGAACTAGGGTATTCCCTAGAATTAAAATAAATCTTTAAATCAAAATCATTTTTCTTGTCATGATAACACGGTCAAATTTTGGTTCCGTTTTCCGGGGAGCGCTTTGATTTGTAGTGTGTGTTTTTTAAAAGAGTTTTTTAAAATTTTGTGAATATTTATTTGTTATGTATTATACCTTTAACTATATCATTGTGTTCTGATATATTTGTTGTGTAGTTATGGTTCATGACGCGTTCTAATCTGGGAGATTTACCTCCTTTCGAACCTGAACCGGAGAGGATCTTACGTCAGTGACCCCGAGACGCACAAGAGAACCCATCGAATGAGGACACACAAAACATTGACACTCTTCTTGATCCTTCCTCTTCTTCTTCTAGAATCAATATAAAACTGAAATAAACTTTCATAATATGGCTAAAAAACATAACAATAAAATAACTAACCTCACTTGATGTTGATATCCAACCCACCTATATTCAAATTCAAGGCGAGGAACCCAATTTTGAACTAAAATCTGGTTTAATTCATCTATTACCAAGATTCCATGGACTTCCTGCAGAGGATCCACACAAGCACTTAAAAGAATTTCATATTAATTGTTCAACATTAAAACCTACTAATGTTGATGAGGAACCAGTAAAGATTAGATCATTCCAATTTTCTTTGGAAGACACTGCGAAATATTGGTTATATTATGTTAATTCCCCAATAAGAGGCTGGGCAGACATGAAATGCCTTTGTACTGAAAAATATTTCCCAGCCTCTCGAACTGCAAGAATAAGGAATGAAATTTTTGGGATAAGAATATATAAAGGGGAAACACTTCATGAATATTGGGAACACTTGAAAATATTATGTTCGAGTATCCCACACCACCAAATAAGTGACCAAATTTTAATACAATATTTTTATTAAGGATTAATCCCTATTGACAGAAATATGATTGATGCTACTGTAGGTGGTGCACTAGTAGATAAGACCCCAATTGATGCAAGGAAATTAATCTAGAACATGGAAAAAAACACTCATCAATTTGGTACAAGGTCTTATATACCCATTCGTGGTGTTCATGAGGTACAAAGTACCGAATTCGAGAAGAAGGTGGACACAAATTTCGAAGAGGTAAGTACCCTTCTTCAACAACTTTATCTTTTCCAAGGGAAGTCCAAATCTCCTCCTCCTATCCATTGTGGTATATGTTCTTCTGACACCCACTACTCTGACCAATTTCCTCAATTGAGGGAAATATCTGAGAGTTGTGAGGCAATATTTCTAGGTCGCCCCTATAACCAAACCTTTAGGCAAGAACCTTACTATCCACCCAACCCTGGGTGGAAAGAGAACGAAGCCTAGAGGTAAGGGGGATATTCAAACCAACCTCAACAACAATGGAACCAACCGGGGTATAGTAGTCATCAACCACCACCACCTAGAAACCATCAACCACCCCAAAGGCCTCTCCAACAAACCCCTCAAAAACCTGAGCCTAGACTAGAAGATATGATGAAACAAATGGCTGCAAACATTATCCAATTTCATCAAACTACTCAGGAAGCCACACAAGACCACAAAACCCAATTAGGCCAACTAGCTAACTCAGTGGGTGAAATTCAAAGCCATGGGTCAGGTAAACTTCCCTCTCAACCAATAGTTAACCCTTTGGATAAAGGAAATGTTAGTGAAATCACCCTTAGGAGTGTAAAACAACTAGAAAGTAAGATGAGTCCTCCATTAGATTCATCCCCTCCAGAGGAAACCTCCATCCCAACCATTAAAAATGTTCCAAATGATGATGAACCTTGTCTTGAGAGAATCCCTGCCAAAGGAAAGAGTGTGTACATTGATGAGTCACCAAGCCCAACCATTCCTCTTCTATTTCATCAAAGGTCCACCCGACCAAGAAAACCAAAGTAAACTGATCTTGATAAGGAAATATTGGATATTTTCAAGAAAGTGCAGGTTAACATCCCATTCATTGATGTTGTGAAGCCAATTCCACGGTATGCCAAGTTACTAAAGGAGATGTGTACACACCGAAGGCGACTTCGTGGAGATAAGAAGGTCGGGGAACTGAAGACCACTAGAATTATTGTTCAACTAGCTAATTGGAGTACTGCACACCCCTCTGGTGTGTTAGAGGATGTTCTTGTGAGGTTCCAAAATTTAATTTTTCATGCTGACTTTTATGTGCTTAAAATGGAGGATGATAGTATGAATGGACATGCCCCAATTATATTGGGGATACCCTTCTGGAAAACTGCCAAAACCATAATTAATGTCCACAATGGTATACTATCTATTGAAATTGGTGGTGACATAGTCCATTTCATCATCCATGATGCCATGAAGCACCCCTCATAAGAACATTCATCTCTCTCTATTAATTCTATAGATGTACTCTGTTCACCTGAAAAAACAACATTTCTTTCCCCTGATCCCCTTTCTAAGTTTTCTTCAGTGATAGAAATTCTAGGAAAATATTCATGCATTGATTGTTGTAGTTGTCTAGAAATGTGTTATGCATGTTCATTGATTGATGATTTCTTGAACACTGATGATCCACTGACCATTGATGATACTGCTAAGCTTGTAAAATCTCATTCCTCATCTGAGGTTGATACCATTGAGCAGTTAGATGAGATTAGTGACCTCTCACACACACTCCCATCAATCCAAAATCCCCCTGAATTGGAACTAAAACAACTGCCTCAAGATTTAAAATATTCATATCCTGAGAATGGAAACAACTTGCCCGTCATCTTTGCTAGTTCACTCCCTCATGAGCATGAATTTTTCCTTCTTGATCTTTTGAGGGAGTATAAGCAATCTTTGGGGTGGACACTTCCTGACATTCCAGGTATTAGCCCATCAATTTTTACACATCATATTTTGTTAAATTATGAGGCTAATCCAGTGAGTCAGCCACAACGTTGATTGAACCCAAACCTTCTAGAAGTTGTGAAAATTGAGGTAACAAAATTATTGGCTGCTGGAATCATTTACGCCATCTTTGACAGCCAATTGGTCAGTCCCATTCATGTGGTTCCTAAAACGACTGGCCTTGCAATAATTAAAAATGAAAACAATGAATTGGTTCCAACTCATGTGCAGAATAGTTGGCGTGTCTATATAAGCTATCGCTAACTAAAACAAGACATGAGGAAGAACCATTTCCCTTTTCCATTCAATGATTAAATGCTAGAGAGGATAGAGGGTAAGTCCCACTATTGTTTCCTTGATGGGTTATCTGGAAACTTTCAGATCCATATTGCCCCTGAGGATCGGGAAAAGACAACCTTCACTTGCCCCTTTGGAACATTTTCCTATAGAAGGATACCATTTGGTCTATGCAATGCTCTGGGTACTTTCCAACGATGCATGGTTAGTATTTTTTTGGATTACCTAGTGAATTTCATGGAAGTATTCATGGATTATTTCACTTTTTATGGATTTTATTTTGATGAATGTTTTAGTAGTCTTGGTTTAGTCCTATGTTATTGTATTGAAAAGAATCTTGTATTAAATTATGAGAAATGCCATTTCATTGTGCGATAAGGTATAGTTCTGGGGCATGTCATTTCTGGGGATGGTATCCACATAGATAAATCAAAAGTTGATTTCATTTATTCCCTTCAATTCCAAAAACATATACAGGATGTGCAATCTTTCCTAGGTCATGATGGATTTTATCGTCATTTCATTCATGACTTTTGTAAAATTTCACTCCCCCTCTCCCGATTACTCCAAAATGAAATATAATTTCATTTTGATAAAGAATGTAAGGAAGCTGTTAATAAGTTAAAATGGAGTCTCACCTCACCCCCAGTAATCCAACCACCTCGGTGGGATTTACCATTTGAGATCATGTGTAATGCATCTAACTATGCAGTTAGGGCAGTTTTGTCACAATGGGTTGACCGAGCTCCACATGTCATAGCATATGCCTCACGTAATTTGGACCCTGCCCAAGAAAACTACACCATAACTAAAAAATAATTCCTTTCCATTGTGTTTTACTTGGAAAAATTCAGGTCATATATTTTAGGGTCCAAAGTCATTGTGTTCTCAGACCATTCAGCCCTCTGGTACCTCCTTAAGAAACCAGAAGCCAAACCAGGTCTCATTCATTGGATGATACTCCTTAAAGAATTCAATCTAGAAATTAGAGGTAAAAAAGGAGTAGAGAATTTGTTTGCAAACCATATTAGTAGGATTTGACCATCCTCAGACATTGACTCATACCACTATATTCCCAAAAATGAAATGTTTCCTGATGAAAAATTGTATCGAGTGCAAGATGATATTCATTGGTATGATGAAATTGTAAATTATTTGGTAGCATCTTGCATTCCTACTAATTTCAACAAAAACCAAGCCAGTCATCTAAAACATGAGTCTCGTTGGTATATTTGGGATGACCCCTACCTTTAGTGCTCGTGTAGTGATCAAGTCCTTAGGTGTTGTGTTCTTGATAGTGAGTTTCATTCCATCCTTAGATTCCGCCACACTCTTACCTGTGGGGGCCACTTTGGTCCCCAACGGACTGCTCACAAGGTCCTTGATTCTGGTCTCTTTTTTCCAACACTTTTTCGGGATGCCCGTGATTTTTGAAAATCTTGTACTCGTTGTCAAAGAATAGGGAATGTCTCTAAAAGAAATGAAGTGCCACAACAACCATTTCTCTTTGATGACATTTTTTATGTTTGGGGTTTTGACTTTATGGGTCCATTTCCTAATTCCATTAGAAACTTTTACATTCTTCTAGAAGTTGATTATGTTTCAAAATGGGTAGAGGCACGAGCTACAAGGATCGATGATTCTAATGTAGTTGTAGAATTTTTTTGAACCCAAATCTTCTGTAGGTTTGGATTACCTAGTTTCATCATCAGTGACTAGGGTTCTCATTTCTACAATCGGACAATGAAATCACTTTTACGTAGGTATGGGGTCGGTCATCGAGTTTCTACTACATGCCATCCACAGACTAATGGTCAATCTAAGCTGTCAAAAAGAGAGGTAAAACAATTTCTTGAAAAAACGGTTCAACCCAATAGAAAAGATTTGAGTCTTAGACTTGATGATTCATTATGGTCCAACCTTAATGCTTTCAGAACTCACATTGGAATGTCACCCTATCGTCTTGTGTTTGGAAAGAGTTATCACCTCCCTATTGAGATTGAGCACCGGGCCTACTGGGCCATCAAACAATGCAATTCTAATCATTCTGGTGCAGTTCCTCAAAGGAAGTTGCAGATTCAGGAGATAGAGGAAAAGGGAAGAGATGCATATTAAAACACCAGGATTTATAAGGAGAGAAACAAGGATTCCCATGGCCATCTTATCCTTCATCATCAGTTCCATATTGGGCAGAATGTCCTCCTTTATAATGCAAGGCTGAAGTTGCATCCTGGTAAGCTTCATTCCCACTGGTTTGGACCATACACTATTACTAACATCTCTCCATTTGGTGTTGTCCAGGTTCAAAATGAAGAAACGAAGCAAACATTCATTTTCAATGGGCAGCGACTGTAGCACTTCCATGAATCCATTCCGGAGTCCCCGAGGGAGTAACTCCATGTTCAAGAAGCAATCTATGAATGAAAATCACCAGGATTTATCCTTTCTTTCCACATCATCTTTTCATATAGTGAGGACACTGCACATTCTAGGTGTGGGGGGATGGGTACATTCCTGGGTTAGATAGGAATTTTCATCATTTTCCCTTTTTCGCCTTCTTTATCGTATTTTCACTTTTTCCTGTCTTGTTGATTTCATTAGGTTTTCCATTGTCTTTATTCTTTCTTCTCTTTTTCTCCTACTTTATGGAATTTTCATTTTTTGCCCTAAAAATTTTCAAAGTTCCATGATCCGGTGACCATAAAGTAGGGAAAGTAAAAATACCATAAAGAATGGTGAAAAAGAGTTTATGTATGAATTTAACATCAGGGAGTGATTTTTATTGAATTGGTTTTATGTCAATGATATAAATGGTAGTATCACTGTGAAACATTTGAGATGATTGATGGCCCTTGTGTGAGTAGTTTTTGGAAAATAGTTTCACTAATATCACCATACATTTTTGAACCAAACCACGAAGTATGAATATTTCATACTTTATATAAGGTAAATATATGTTGGGTTAATATCTTTCATCATTAAATGATATTTTCATATGTTTGTCCCTTATCTGATTTGTTTCATTACTGTACCAGATTGACTTATGTGTGTGTACCTAATGTCCGACTGTTGTATGCCCTCAAAAAAAAATATTTCTTCGGTAGGTCAAAAACCACTCCTCCTCAACCTTTGATCTTGTTATAAGTATTTCAATTAGTGTTGTGAGGAGATCAAACAGGGGTTGAGAGATGAGTGTGAGATTTGTTCCAAATGCAACTTTAAAAAAATAATATAATAAATGTGGGGAGTGATGAAATGTGAAACCTATGGGGATATCTAGGTCATGAGCTTTTGGTTTAACTTCTGGGAATGCTTAAGTGAGTGGGTCATGAAATGTGATTTCAAATGATGTAGGATGGGTTTTGTGAAAATTCATTTAAAGATGAATAATGTTAAAATAACCCATATTTATTTGATGGAAATTGGAAAGAATAGCATGAAATGATTTTCACACACACACATGGAGATTTAGTGGAATGGTTCACTATTTAATTCCTTGCTCATGTTGGTTTCATGAATCTATTTGAATTTTATTTTGATATGATTTATGAGACATCCTTTTCTATTTTCACTAGGAAAAACTCCTTGGTCTGGTTCGTGCATTGATCGCATTACTTTAGTGAATTTAAATTTCTTCAAAAGTTAAATTTTCATGATGTTTGGAATATATATATATATATCATATTATTTGGATATGTAACTTTTCCTAGGAGTGAAAATGTTTATGTGTGGGGGTGTGATCATCCCATGATTCACTGTGTCATTTTCACCCTTACACCATTACATTATACTGAATTTGTTTTGTAAATTACAAAAATAATAACAAATTGAATTACATGTTTGAATCATTTATTTTGTGTTTATTGATATTAAAAAGTCCAATGTTACTTGTCTTGAAAATTTCATTAAAGGTGAAGGTGATTTGGAGGGCTTAAGATGATGTCTAAGAAAAATGGGCCAAACTGCGCCGGATCCAAGCACATCTGGGGGTTAATCCATACACTTCTACTCTACCGTGAAACCAATTAGGCTGAAATTGTGTGGGCTGGTCCGAAACCAGTTGGGATACATTTCATATCCAGAAACCCAAGACTGATTTGTCCATCTAATGGCCTCTCCAACATGATCTGCCCAGCACACCAAATCTGCACGGATTCCAAAGTGGTGTTCTGTGAGCTGTCCATATCTTGGGATATAAGTGTCCAAAGTGAGCCTAACAATTAGTGGATACATCCAAGAGTTGGGGCTACTACTGTTTTATTTTATAAAAATCGAGATAATGTTGTATGGAGGTATAAAATCCTATGAAAAGTGGTATCAATAATTCTATGTGCTCAAAACCACATTCCCATTTCCTTATAAAATGGATCATCGGGATCCTCATTTGTAAGTTAGACAAGGAGGCAAAGCTCTGGTATTTTAGTGACCCATAGGAGTTCTCTCCTCATACTTGAGGTTCTGGATTCCCCTATCATCATAGGGGGTCATCAATGAAGAAGGATTTCCACCCAAGCCTTCTCTTCCTCTCGATGGTGAGCTAAACAACAGATGATCATTTAGAGGGAGCTATACATACCTGGGAGGGTGTTCCGGAAATTGATACTATACTGTTTTTGTTTGAATTGTGTGTGGATTATTTCACATATGTTTTATCTAGTTATGCTTCTCCTCTGAGTTCATTTTTTGGGTTTGATTTAGTGAACTACTTTTCATTTCAACACCGATTGGGTAGAAATTTCAAGTGGGAAACTTGAGTTGTTCTGATTGGGAAACACAAGGATCCTCTTTCTCTCACACATAAAAAAGATATTAGTATGTTTGAGTATCTTTTAATCTTTTCTTGAAGTCCAAACCTTGACAACATGATTGTTGTGTTAAGGGTTGGTACTTTGTGCAACGATTAGAGAGGTAAGAGGGGAATCAAGATCATGACAACCCTCAACCAAAAAATTAAACAAAACCATGTGAAATATTCAGAACAATGAACTATCCAATATGTCTAGTGAACTTGGAGTGATCTACTTATCTCATAATTCTTAACCTCTACCTTATTATATCAACTACTAAACTCTTTATGTTAAGTTATTTTCTTAAAACCGTTTTGAAAATCACCCCCTTTTAGTAATCTTTATTAAAAATACACACAATAAGACACCAACGCTCCTTGAGATATGACCTAGGGTATTCACTAGACTATAAAAAATCCTTAAATCAAAATCAATTTGATATGTCACAACAAGGCGGTCACCCCGCGCCCCAGCCGAGGCACTGCCCGGCGACCCGCGCCGCCTACCAGCGCGCTGCCCGCCAGCCCGACTCCTAACGTGGCCTTTCTGGTGTACCCACAGCCTGCCCGGAGTCCAGCTGGCCCGCCCGCACATCGCGTGGCCTTCCGGGTGGCCTCCCGGCCACCAACTTGCTCAGACGACCCACAGTGCCCCCACTATGTCACTGGTCGAACCTGCCCAGTCTTCTAGGCCAAGTTTCTGAGCCCCCTATGTGGCGACTATCGGGTCGAACCGCCCTCACGGTCCGCCGGGCCGGGCCCAGTGGACCGTGTCAAAACATAGCGGGGTGAACCACACAAAGGGATGGGTCAGACCCAACGAGTCTGACCGGGTCGACCCAGATCAGGTCGGCCACAGCCAGGTGGGGCCGAGTCGGTTCGACCGGGTCGGACCGGACCTGGGCCCATTACTGACCCATCAACAACTTGGGCCATATCTTTGGTACCGGATGTCTGTTTGATGAACCATCAGTGGTACTGGTATTCTAGGATTGTAGTCGTCCCTTTGAATATACCCCATAGGAGTTCGGGGTATAGTTGAGTCACGTTCAGGTTGGTTTGTATACGAATCCAGCCGGGTCCCCGGGACTAAAATGCTAATAACTCCCAGACCGGGCATCCGATTGACGCTCCATATGTTGCGTTGAGACCTCGATAACATGGTTGTCCATTGCGATACATCCACCTAAGACTTCGTGACACTTGGAGTATCGACCAGTAGCTCGTGGAGTAGATCCTCCTGGAGACGAGCAGACGGAGTACAGAGACCTAGTAGTTGTAGACCTGACGACTGGTTGACCGATTCGACTCGGTGTGATTAGACTAGCCTAGTGGACGGAGTGCCCGGTTTGGCAGTAGACACATAGCGGACAGAGTGCCTGGTTTGGTAGCAGACCCGCGGTACCCGAGAAGATGAGTAACTCTGACAGCTATTAGGGGGAGCGCCCGGTTTGGCAGAAGAACCATAGCGGACGGAACGCCCAGTTTGGCAGAAGACCCGCGGTACTCGACCGGAGGTGTACCTCAGTAGCCTAAGATTTGTGAGTTGCGCCACATAGTTGTGACAAGGCCACAATACTCAACGGAGGAAGAGTTTTCTAGCAACATTGGTTTTGTTAATGAAAATCCTAGTTTGAGCTGAGTCAATGACCTTTGTGTTTTACTCATGATTGAGATGGGTTACATGATAACATAGGAATATGTATGGGTATACACCTAAGTAATGGTTATCTGTTGATTTCATACATTTTGGTTTATCCATGTTGGATTTTGTGAGACCTTAAAGGTCTCGGGGTCCCTACTGAGTATCGTTATACTAACCCCTACAAGGGCTATGCCCGCACCTCATTATGTTGTATGTAGACGACAGACAGCGCTGACCGAGGCGGAGTGTGTGAGGACTAGATGGTTCCTATAGGTGGACCTCATGACGAGACGGTACCCCTAGGATACGGACGAACGTGGAGAATTGAGGAGGTTATTTGTACCTACCCTTCTGGTAGGATCCATGGTGGATGATCCAGTAGCTACTAGACACCTTATAGCTGTTTGTCTTTTAGTTGTACCTGTTTGTCTTTTCCTTCTACTTTACTATTGGGATTGTATTTCTTGCCCCTTTTACTTTCCATTACATCTTTTTATACAGTTTTTACTAAGTGTTTGCTTCTCCCTGTACTCTCGGTGTGTGTGTTTTCGTTTTATAAAGGCAATGTCTTCCCAGTTTTAGGGAATTACGCCTTTGGTGCTAGTATCCAGCCATTGGCCAATGGAAGGTAGGTTTGGGGTGGTCACGATACAGGCCCCGGTGGACGGGTCGTGATAGCTACATATCCCAATAAGGTAATAATAATAGGAATATAATGTAACACAAATGTTAGAAGGCATAACATGATAACATAAAAAGAAATATCACATTAATAGGAATAAGGAATAATAACTTGTATAACATGGGAACATATAAATATGATAACATAGGAATGTGGAAAAAAATAACATTATATAAACATGAGTAATGGTGAGCTTCCAATACAATGGTGGCCAAAGTCCCGTCAAGGAATTAGGGTCACTCCTTATCCCAACATTAAACCTCTTATGTCTAAAAATTACCGAATGCGTTATAGAACTATCTCATAAAACCCACCAAACAATTTTTTTTATGTTTTCCATATTAATAATAATACATAAGGATTCAAACATATACATAATGGTTACCCATAGAAATAATTGAGTATCACAACCATGTCAAATTGAATAAAAAAAGGAATATCATAATAGGTCTATGAAAGAGTGGATTTAATAAATAAATGAACATTAATAAGGGAAAATAGGCATATATATTGATAATTGAAGTCAAACTATATTGAAAACATGTAAGAATATTTTTTAATAAACTTTATAATTAGTAAAAATTTATTGATGATTATGGAAAATATTATAGATCCTTTAAAGATGAAAAGGATTAATATTTTATATTAAAATAGAATTGAACCAAGATAGTTTTTCATTATCAAATTAGAGATTTTGGACAAAAAAATTTGGATTAATATATATTATGGATTAAACATGAAAATATGTTTGAAATTGAGATGTTTTTATTTATAAGGGGTTTCTTGTCGGGATTAATTGAGAAGGGAACCTTTTTAAAACAAAAATTTCCACATAAAAGAAGGGTGGTATGAATCAGATAAAATATTTTGTAACATATACAAGTTATTTATATGAATTATATAATGTTAATTAATAATTAATTAGGGTAAATAGATATAAATAGTCCCCAGAAGGAAAAAATGGAGGTTCATGTAAAATCCCATACCCTATGTTTGAAAATTTTATGCACTCGATCATAATGTCCAATATAATGTCATTAAATACATTAATTAATTAATTAAGAACATTTTCTACAATTATTTTATTCATTATAATTTTATAAAGTTCATTTATGGTCTTTTTGATGGGTTATGAGATTTAATTTCAACGTTTGGGAGCGTTTATTTCCTTAGATTTCATTATCGGTTTACATGTATAAAAGTACAGAAAATCATGAAAAATAAGAATGGTTTCCTAGAATATAAGTAATATGTTATTAATAAACATGTAAAATATAAGAATTTCATATAATTCATTTGGTAATTTTTAGTTAGGATGAATCATTTGATAAGGAATTAATGAAAACTATTTAGATTAATTTGGCATTTTTTTGATCATCTCAAATTGGTTTAGTTTTAATTATTAATATTATGTCTATATAATTGTTATAAAAAATTAAATAAAATTTAATACATATATTATACTATGATTAATCCATAAAAATGGTTTTATGATAAATCATCAATGGGGTAATGGAAATTGAAACTCGTCATCCTATAATGTGATAAATTAACAAATCACATAGGATGGTTTCATTTTTTTAAAAGGGATGGGAAAGAAATGATGATTTATTGTAACATTATCACAATAAAATTAAATTCAATTAAAGTTACTAAAGTCATCATACTAATTATATGAGGGGATGAGAGGGGTGAATATGAAATGAAAATAATTTGAAAAAAAATAAAATAAAATAAAGAAGATTTTACATCATGAATCCTTCTTCATGAGAACCTCATTAAGTTGATTGGTTTTGACTTTTTTTTATAAAAAATAAAACACAATTTTGGGAAATTGATTGGTAAAATATATGAGTATAAAATGAGCAAGGAATAAATCTTCAATGGTTTGAATATAATATGCGGTGTATTGTGGTATTTATATGGGAGGAGAAGGTTGTTTTCACATTTTTTATTAATTAGTTTAATTTGATGGCTCAAGAATATCAATAGATTGAGTATTATCACAAAATATATTAAAATAATTAAGGTAATTTTTAGATTACGTTACTTACATAAGAGATGTCTCAAGTAATAGTGTATTTGTCTTATACTTTAAATATACAATATATTATCATATTTTACTATTAAAAAAATAAACAATTTAAGAAAAATAATAAACATTAACAATAACAATTTTTCATAATTTATAATTCAAAAATAGATTTCATTTTATAAAAATAATTTTATAAATATCAAAATTGTAATTTTAAATTAAAATCATCATATACATAGAAAATTAAAACTTTAGAATTAAAAATGATTTTCTAACACTTTGAAAAATTAATTAAGGTCTCATAAAATTATCATATAATAATAAGAAAGAAAACTAGTAATTTATGAATAAAAATTATCTATATATATTTTCATTTAAAAAATTATATTAATTATAAAATTTAAAATAAATACATTGTTTATAAAAATTTCAACACATAATTCAAATTTTCAAAAACATTTTGTTACTTATAATATGATATAGTTATTTAATATTTTCATTTATAAGATAGATAATTTTATATATAATTTCATTGGTTTTGTTAATATTCGACTCTCCATTTTACTATTAATAAGGTCTACAATACTATTCCAAAGGTCATGTTACTATTCCATTAGTATATGTTCTATAACGTAAAGAAATACCTCGTATTTCATTCATTATTATTTTATAAATATTTTTTGTGTTCCCAATGTGATGCTAATATTATATAAAATATATTAAAATATTATATGAATATTATTTTCATTTATAAATCTTTTGGTTGTTACCCTAATACTTTATACATATTAAATGTAATTTAATACAATTTTACAACATAAATTAGAATTCATAAGATGAAAATGATTTTGAGATATTTGTAATTGAGCTGATGAGTGAATCATATACATAATGATGATTATGAGAAATAATATTATATAAAACAAAAAAGATTATAATTAGGTAGTAGTGATGGAAATTTTAAATAAAAAATGATTTTGATTCCCACATCTTGTTTATATTTTGATTTCATAATATAGAAAATCTTGTAGTATTATATGATAAATCGTCATAGTTATATGTGGGTAAATATGTATTATAAATTACATTTTATAATAAAATAATACTATAATAAATTATAAATATTAAAAATATTATATTTTTTTATTATAGAAGAAATAAATAATAATGAACAATCCATAACATTTTTAACATGTAATGCCCATAGGGTAACATGTATGATTTAGTTTTCCATGGTTTATCATTTGGGTCATTATTGAGCTTCTGTGATGTTAGATGATTAAAATTTGGTTTTTTTAGATAAAATAGGATTGGTATATGGTTTATGATCATAGTTATTAGTAACCATGTAGTAACCATATTCCATGGAACTACGGGGCTCCAGTTCAATTTCACAAAGTTTGAGCATGGTTAGTCAAGTCGTATAAATCCCCATATATGTTAATGGGTGTCAATGTGGTTGTATAGATGTGTCCCATATCCTGATCATGGTTTTCCCAAACGGTGAAGCTCGACTAGAATAGTAATGAAGCTCCAATTTTCAAATGATAATGGAAACAAATAGATTCCAAAATGTTTGATAAACAATGTGGATTAATAGTGTGTTCCAGTATTAAATTCAAAAAGATAAAAGTTACCTTTTCCACATGATATATTTTTAAATATAATCTCCCCCTAATCAAGTCTTTTCTCAAACTAAAACTCCCCTAGTGAACTAGAGTCATCGGGCATTTTGTTCTTGATTGTTTTATTTCATTTAGGATTAATTTGTTGATGATATATTCGTTGTTTTTTCTGGTTTCCTCAACTTTTCAAAGAACATTGATTGATTTATTTTCCAATTTTTCATTTAAAACCAAATTGGGCTCTGTTTTTCATATATAAGGGGTTTTATAAAACTTTTATTGATTTTATTATAAATATAGGATTGTGAGGAATCAAGATAGTTGTTTCCAATATCTACTATCAAAGGAGACTAATTTTCCTCTATTAATGAGGATGTGATATTTATATAGAAGTTATAATTATTGATTTTCCTAATTTTATAGTAAATTACTTTATTCTGTTGTATTAACATGATTGATTTGTTATCAATGTAGAATTATTTCATGAAATCCATTTTCTAAAAGAGTTTTTCTTAAAAAGAAAGTTGTGGAACTGTACATTTCTTAAATTCCTTAAATATGATTTTTATTTGTAAAATGATGTTTATGGTGGAGGGAGGTGATTTATCCATATAATTATATTTTATAAATTGTAATTTTGGTCATCATATTCTATTTTGTAAGACAATACCATTAGTAACATTTTCTACATATGTAAATTGACATATGAAACCATAGTCTGTATGATACAACTTGATGTTATTTTCATGATATTGATAGATTGTTATAGGACCTGATATTTGTATGATTCAAATAATTCATGGAAAGTGTTCCTTTACATGTTTGATTATGTATACCCATAGGATAAATCTCATCTTTTGCTCTCTCATTTGTGCATGTTATTGTACATGATTATACATTTCAAATTATTTTTATCACACATTTACATTATAATGTATCCATGGATGATTTTTCATATGATTGGTTGTAATATCACATGAAATTAAAATATTCGTGAATTATGTGAAAATGAGATTCCTTCATAAAAAACTGCATTAAAAAAATAATTATCCCTTGTATAATTCATTATTAACAACCATGGTGTTAAACATATAACAAACTTATTCATTATATTATACATTTAATATATTCTTTTCTGAAATTCCATTGGGATTTTTTATCACACAAAAAATTTTACGTTGGATTTTTATAGATTTTTTTAGAGTCCTAGGCAATGGGAAAGGAAATATATAGTATTTTTGATGCGGTAAGTTCTGATAACCTCCTTATTAGGATTTATTGGTGGTGAAAAGTGGTCTCATAGTGGCCTGACAAATTGTTGTAATGTTTTATTTTTTATATAACCATTTTTATTGGTGTTTTATGACTCGGAGATATTTTATATTTTTCTTTTTTATATTCTATAAGTTTTATCTTCTTTCAATTATTTACGAGACATGTTCAATTAGTTGATATTAAACTTATGGTAAGTCATTATGGGTGATTTTTCTAGATGTCCTAGTATCATTCATATGAATATATAACTAGTGGTGAAACCCATTATAAATCATGATGAAACTACAAGCTTTTGGTTCAGCAATATTGGTAAATACGAGTTTAAACCATTATAATTCGAGTTGTATGTTTAACCAAGTATCTTTCCAGCACACTTCTCTATCTACACTTGAGGTACCATGGGTGGTAAGAGGCTTTTTCCAAGTATTATATTTTTTAGGAAATTTATATGAACTTATATTTGGTTGTTTATTTAAATTATATTATTAAATCAATATTTTGATTCATAAATCAAATATTACATTATCTTATTTTCATCTAATTTAATATAATTTGGATTCTTGTTATGGTAATTTTTTCGGTGTTTACAATTATAATTATTGATTATTTTCTTACATTTTTATTAGAAAACTCGGGGCTAAAGGTAACATTTGATTCCTAGAAAGGAATCTATGATGAATTTCTCACTTCCAGATCTTCATATGACACTTATTTTGTGGAAGATATTTTATATATAATTCAATCATTGGGTCATGATGATGTCTGAATTGAGTAAAAAATGGCGTATCAAAGTTCATTATATTCCAAGAATGATTAAACCATATTCCATGGTGCAGTATGATCCCCATGAATCTGCAAATATTCTCAACCATATTGAGAGGATACATCATTTTTTTAAAACATGACACCAAGGGGAGTTTTTAAATTAGTACTTTCAGATAGAAAATAAGGACGTTGTAGGAATATATCATATAATATATGTTACAAGATTATATTACCTTTGAAAATTTCATAAATATATTCAACATTAATTTTTACCATGAATCATTGTGGATATAAAATAGCCAAGAATTATAACATTAAAAAACACAGATTGTTCATTTTTGGAAAATGGCACCCACTTCATTAAGTTGGATCACCTAAAACCTGATAATTTTATATATAATTAACTTACGTCGTATCGGATTAATTTAGATTTTAGGGACAACATTTTTTTCAATGTCGAATTACTTGTTTCTCCCAAATGTTATTGCAGTTGTTAATAAAGCTAATATGGTCACTGAATGTGTTTCTATAAAAACATTTTAACATGGACCATCATGTGTTTGGGGAGGTAAACAATCAACATTTTATAGAAATAAAATAAAATTTCAAGGTTACCATTTTACAAGAGGACCGCTTTTAGAGTAATTATCCACGAAAAAAAGGTTTTTTATATTATCTTAGAAACCCAATTAGATGAAGTCTAACCATACTAATTATCCTTGGAATATTCGTCATTATAATAATTCTTGTCATCTTAGAACCTTTGTGGAATTGTAACTCACTAATATTTTTATGATATATATTTTATTTATTTATTTATGTTTTCTTAAATTTCATTAATTTATTATATTGTACACCACACCAAGATACTCTTTCTCTATAAACATCATTTTCATAGATTATGGTATATACAAAACTATATCTATCTTGTGTTATAAATGATTTCAAAATTTTGATATATGTTATTTCACACAAAAATATGTTGAGGAATATAACTGATTATTATTATGTTACATTATAATCTAGGAATTATATTAGTGAGTATTAGAAGTATTATCTAGTTCAAGAAAGTATTCTTTACACTTGTATATATAATTAATTCTTTGGTGGGAAATTAATTATAAATTAAAATAAAACCCTTTTTAAATTAATGGAAATTATTTTATGAAAAATTATTTAACTAAAAATAAGTTTGTTTATGAAATAAAAAAAATCTCTCTTTGTGAATTTTAGTAATGAAATATATATGTAATATATTAAATGTGATGTTTTAGATTATTATTACATGTTTTCTAGACATGGTATATCAACAAATTCATTTTTTCAAAAGTAATAAGTATTTTTCAAAAAAACTATTTTTCCCGCCTATGGATGGTGCACTAATTTTAAATCTAATGTTGATACTTTTATATATTATATTTAACAATTTAATATTCTTATTTGGAAGAGATATATAAAAATTTATATTGTTTGACTTTTTTATATTTTTCTGTTATGTTTTATTTTTTAATGAATAGTTACAATATACTAAATGTTAATTGAAAATAACTTTTTTCATCAAAATAATTCATGTGGATAAATAAAAATATATAATGAATTTAATATAAAAATAGAATTTATTTTTATTATATAACTTATTTTTTTTCTTTGTTATTAAATTTAAAATTAACATTTATGTAAAAACATTCCAATCCTTTCCAAAGTTTTAAATTTTAAAAAATCATTTTGATAGAGAGACTAATTTTAAATAAAATACTAAAACATTATTGTGTTTAATTTTTTAAAATGCTTTCCATATTTTGAAATAGTACGTCAAAATTATTTTAATAACTGTTTTTTATGAATTATGAATCGTAATTTTATAAATTTTTATTAATTTTCAAAAAATCTAAATCAGGTAATTAAGGGTAAATACAGTATTAAAAAATTAACATAACACTTGGCCTAATTTTATCGAAATAGTTATTTTCAACCCAAAAAATATTTCGGTTGAAATGATCACCTTTGGAAACTACTTGAATGAGATTAGCATATTTGTTATGATAAATTTAATGAAATGTAAAATATTACTTAGTCATATTTAAATAAATTTTTCTTTTTTAAAATAAGGTTATATATAATCTAAATTCAACTATGAATACTCTATTGAATTATAATATTTTTTATTTATCATGATAGTTTATTTTTAATTTTTAGGAAATAAATCTTTATTTTAAATATATATACATTGATAATGCTGAAATTATTTAAATGATGGATTATCAATAAAATAATTTTATTAAAATTATAATAACATTGAAAATTCAAAAAAAAGGAAAAATATTATTGTTCGAGCACTTATCAACCATAGTAATCCATGGGTCATGTTTTGGACCATGTAGAGCCATATAGAAATGACTAGGACACTCAAATTATTTTATTTAAAATGATGCCAAAGTTTGTCATTCATGATTTAATATATATAGCATTATTTATATTGTATTTTCTAGAATATAAATATGAATATAATTATTCATATGATATATATAGTATTTATATTTTTCATAGTTTTTTTAATCAAAAAAATATGGATACTAAATAATTACACAAAACTCATGTAGTGATTATTTTATTAAGGGAAATATCAAATTAATTTTACTAAAAATTATAAAATAAAAAACATTTATGGATAATAAATATATCAAAATAAATTTCAAGATAACCTTAACACGTTATATATATTATAGATTATTTGTGTAGAGTTTAACATCTTATCTTGATATTTTTATGAATATATTTTATGAATAGTGTGAAAATGACACTATTGATATTTTTGGAAAATAATGTTTTATTAAATTAATTATAAACCAAAAAATATTTAAATAAATATAAAATAATTATGGTTTCTTCTAAAATATTTTATTATATTTATTTATAATCTAATTGATAAAAAATAAGTAAAAATTACACTTTTTTAATTTTGAACTATTCTGTTACTTAGTTAAAATTGAATGAGAATAATTAACGGTAAAATAGAATGATAATGTTTAAAGTGATATAAAAAATGTCTAAATTTAATTTTATGATGTAATTTAAACCTTATATCATTTAATAATTTTAATAAATACATTTTTGAGTATATTTTAAGTGGTTTTATTTTTTTCATAAATTAATAATTTTTTAGTTTCTAAAAGTACTCCTCACATCAATTATAAAAGGGAACATCCTCCCCCACCACTTCACTTCAAATTTAGACTTCATGTTAGGCCATACCCTACCCATTATTCTTCTCAATATCCCAAGTAATTTTTTTAGGTTCTGGTATTCTCAAAAGGCCAACTCTAGTACCTTTAAAAATTCATATATAGGGAACACCCTTAGAAGGGGTAATCTCCTATACAGATCCTTTCGAATTATTTCTTCTTCTACATCCTATTTATTGGAGGTTTGCATCCTAAAGTAATAAATTCAGAATCAATTATATTATTAGATGTTATTATTGTTATATAACAACAATATTTCTACTTTTCTCCATCCTATGAAAAATAAAATCACCACATGTGTATATGTACAGCTAACCATCTGCACACCGTGGTGAAATTTTTTCCGAATAAAACATTATTTGGATTGGTATAAATATGCAAATAATAAAAAAAATTATTATTACAACACAATATTGATACTGGAACAAAATATATACCATCCACTTGCATACCATTTCACAAATTTGGGAATGATATCATCCTTCGCATGAATACACAACCCATCATCTCCAAAATGTGTTATGATTCATTCTATATAATATCCATTTAATACTCATTTTATAATTATATTAAAAAACAACATTATATATTATACTAATATCATTCTAAAAATTATATAACTATAATATATGAATATTAATAAGAACATATCTGATAAAACATGCGTATGAATATAATGCAGTAAATACCTGATTGATGAGTAATAATGTCTTTAAAAAATGATTGATAATATGATCATATATGATGTCATAAAAATTGAATATGATTCTCTAATTAATCAATGACATTATTTAAACCAATATAAATGAGGTCCAGATACATTCAAAGGATATCTTATTTACGTTAAGGGATTATTTTTTCTCAATTTTATTTCTATGGGGCATATGAATATACCCCACCTATTTTTTTAATTGTGTTTATGCTGAAAATAAATATTTTTATGACTCTTATTATAAAGTTAATTATATTAATATAATTCTCTTTAATTTTTGAGGCATTTACTTGACTGATTATAAATTGGTATGATATAATTGGGTAATCTAATTATTATCTTAGATTGTTTATACATAAGTATTTTTGGGGGTATATTTAACAATCACATCCAGGTTTACTAAATATGTATTAAAAAATATTATTTATATACTTATATTTTTTTAATTTCAATTTTACCCATTGGTAAATTTTTATTAATTTTCAAAAATGAATTATTTTTTTATATTTTTAGTAGGTAATTTTTGTCTTTAAAAAAATATTAGTGGAATGTTTTCTTTTAACTTATAAGACATGAACAGATTTATAAATATTCATAAAACTGAACATCTTTGATGCATACATTAGAAGATTTCATGATTATTTTTTAAGAAAAAAGTTTCTTATAAAATTGTGTGGAATTATTTAATGGAACATTTTTTTGAAGAAGAAATGATATTTTCCTCTAGAATTAATTTCAAGTGATTTATAAAAATTATTTTCCCTCAAATATGAAATTATTTAATAATGATATTTTTCAAGTTTAGAATCCCTATTATTCTTATGTGTTTATTGTGTATTTCAATAAATGAAATTTGTTTTGTTTTCTTGGATTATGTTATCATAGAATGATGTTTAAGAAACCCATTTTTTCCTTGGGTTATGTTATATTGAACCATTTATGTTCTTGTAAAAAACATATGTATAGTTATTATTTTTTTATTAGTGGGACCTGTATATCCATAAAATTCATTAGTTAAATATTTATATATGATGAGATAGATAGTACTGGAATATCATGTAATTCTTGTGTAGTAATACAGGACTGGAATGATAAGTTAATCTGATATCATAATACAATGATGTAACAAATAGTTGACTCAGTTTAGTAAAAGATTTTATCCACTATGATGGAAATCATAATGAGCCTATGAAAATATAGAAATTATATTCTATAATAATGTTTTTTCCACAATTACATGAATTTTTTAAATGTTATTTTCTCATAGCAAATATTCCTTTATTATTTATGTCTTATGAATGACCAAGATTTATTTAATTAATTTGGACATTTGTATATGTTATACATGGAAATATTTTCAATTTTTTTCATGTTTTTAAATTTTCATGTTTTTGTTTTGTTTAATATTTTATATATTTACCCTTACTAAGAATATGATCTCACTTTTTTCATATGTTTTCTTTTCCCCAGGATATAAATAAAGTCATTATGTAGGAAAACTAAAGTGGGAGACATTTATGATGAACATTCAATATATTTAATCAATTAGAAGAATGTCTTCCATGTTTCAAAATTCACTAAACGTAGAATATTCTTAGGCATATTTTTATAATGTATTAATAATTCTGCAAAATTAATGTAATATCCTTTTATGTCAAAGCATGGTTCTTTATAGTTGGAATCAATGTGATGGTTTTGTCAAACTTTGGAAAATAGAATGAAAAAACATTAATGAGATCCCCTAAGATATTTTTAAGGATATTTCATTCGATGTATTAAGGATACATCTATGTATAGGCTAAAATACTAGTATTTGGGTGATAATCACAAATATCCATGGAATAAACATATGATATAATAGATTAAAATATTATAACTAATTTATCTTAATTATGTGTTTTTGATCTATAATATGTATTTATCACACATTTATTTATGGTTTCATCCAATTCTCAAAACTATATATAACATAGTTATCCATGAATGTTTTAGATGTGCATGGTTTGGGAATAATGAAAATAGATTTCCAAAGTGGAAATCTCATAGAGTGAATCGATAAGGTCATATAACTATTGGTTATCCTACTGAGCATAAAGAGAATATAGAAGAAATGTGAATGTTATGGGATGTTATAGCATTATTATTTACATTAAACCAAAGAATCATGGGTATATTAAGGTTTTGTAACCTTAATACATGATTCATATTTTATGAAATACTAATATGGTGGATCCAAAGTAATGGTTTAAGAATAATGTTGGATGATTGAGGTTTATATGTTTTAGAATTCAATGATCTTGTTATATGAATCATAAAATATATAAGTGTTTTTAGTATGGGTTTTTCATAATGGATTGGAAAGGATATGTTTAATATTTGTAAGGACTTATCAAACTGATTTAAGGGTAACATGGTATACTTGGATAACACTTTATTAAGGGAATTATTTCCCTTAACATGTCCTTTATGTTATGATAATGATGTTTAAATAATGATATGTTTGTTTTGAATAAGTAAATCAGATGTTTCTTGTTTCTTGGGACCTAATTATGGATATTTTTTTAAGAGGGTTATGATATCAAGGATAATGTATAGACCTAAGAAATATATCCTGTATGTTTTTAATAATGAAACATGCATGTTTTCAATAATGATACATGGAAGCTTATTTTATTGCAATGTTTTGAGAAAATACAGGATGAAGTAATTCAAATGTTTAGAATTTCACCAACATGAGATAGTTTATGAAATGTAGGTGATAAATGTTTATATTAGTTAGTGAACCTCGTTATAAAGGTTTTTATTTTCATCTTTGAGAAGGTTTTAAAAGTGTTAACGTACAGAAAATATGAGTTAAAAATAAGATGAAGTTTGTTATATTAAATTATCATGTCACTATATATGGACTTATGTATATTTCATAAACATTTCTACCATTTTTCTTTTGGTCAAGGAAGATGTAATGAATTTTCATTCTATTTATGGATCTCATGATCTGCTAATTCTTAAAAAATGGAAAATGCAACTTCATTTCTTGGAATAAGAGATAAAGTGGAAATTAATGAGATTATACTTAATCAATAAATTATTCATTCTCTTGAAAAATACTTCAACTCTATGGAAGGTATCATAAAACAAAAAATATTATCCTAGAACCCAGATTTATGATTAATCTATTGTCCCCTTAAATAATATCTTATTTAGATTTTTTTAACGTTATCCAAACATTTTTCTCAATCACAATCATCAGAACATGATGGTTTGATTTCTCTTCCATATCCATGTTTTCACATTCCACCTACATTCTCCCTATGTGGAAACACTTGTATGAGTGAAATTAGTAACCTTTATGTTTCTCACATTCTATTTAAAAGGATTTTAATTTTTTGTTTTTCTAAAGTGGGTATCTATGAAAAAACCATTCACGGATTGACCCTTTTATAAACCAGAAAAATTTTGATTGAGAAACTCATTTTAAGTGGGTAGAGTGCAACACCCCGAGATTTCGATGAGATTGATTTTATTTTTGTTTTTGTTTTTTCATTATTTATTTATTTATGAGTTTTTAAATTTCATTGTTGTCTTTTGTTGTACGTTTCACCATGATAATATTGTCCTACATCCATAACCGTCATTGCTTGTAGTATACACAACACTATGTTGGGATTGTGTTACACTCAATTTCTGGTTTTTTTTGATAAAATTTATTGGACACAATACTATGTTTTAGAAAATATAAAAATATTATTATGTTACCTTATAACATAAAAATTATAATGGTGAGTATGAGTAGTACTAAATTAATTATGAAATTATGATTTTTACATGTATATGTAATTTATTATTTGGTGATAAATTAATTATAAATGAAAATAAAACCATTAAAAAAAGGAAATGCTTTTTAAAAAAAATATTTAAATAAAATCATGTGTGTTTATGAATAAATAAAATCACTCTTTATTGATTTTATAAAATAAATAAATATTTAATGTATTCAATTTAATGTGTTAAATTAATCATAAATGTTAACTAGATGTGATATATGAAGAAATTCATTTTTTCTGATAAAAGAAGCATCTTTCAAAAAATATTGTTTACCCACCATTTGTTGGCACAGCTGTTTTAAATCTAGTTTTTGACACTTTTATATATTCTTTTTAATGAAGTAAAATTATTCTTTGGAAGTGGGATATAGAAAATTACTTTGGATGAATTTTTCATGTTTTTGTGATAATATTTATGTTTTAATGAATAGTGAAAATATACAAAATATTAATTGAAAATAATTTTCCTCCTCAAAACATTTTTTGTGGATAATTGGTATTATTGAATAAGTTTAAAGTAAAAATAGTATATTTTTCTGTTAGTTTATATAATTTGGGTATTTGAAATAATTTTACTATTAATTTTGACGTAAAAATATTTCAATCCGTTGCATTGTTTTAACATTCAATAAAAAATTTATTATTATTAAAATATGGTTAATATAAAATTAATTACTTAAACTTCTGTTTTATTAATTTCTAAAAATAGATTATAAATTTAAAATTCGTATTTAAAAATCATTTAAATAAGATTATTTTATTTTATTTCATTTGGAATAGAAATTATAATATTTTGTTAAATACCGTAATAATGTAAATCAGGAAATTAAATATAAATATAATATTATAAAATTACCTTAACACTTGTCCTGATAGGATTTGATATGTGATTTTAGACATAAACTGTATTTTGGAAAAAATTATACCCTTTGGAAGCCACATGGATGGGATTGGACATTTAGAGAAATGTTAAATATGCCTTACTCAAATTTTATTAACATTATCATTCTAAAAATAATGTTATGCATAAGATAAATTCAACAGTAAATACACATTTGGAGGATAAATGTTTTTTTCTATATCGTGTTAAATTATTTCTGTTTTTAGGAAATAAATAATCACCTTAAAATCATATTCATTGATGATGTGAAAATTATTTAATTGATGGAAAATGAATAAAATACATTTCATTTAAATTCTAATAACTATAAAAAGAAAAAAAATTATAAAATATTATTGTTCGAGTATATAAAAATTATAATTTCCCATGCGTCTAGTTATTGAAAATTTGATCTATATGGAAATTATTATAACACATATCATATTTTATTTAATGTGATGTTAAATTTTTCAGATTCAATATTAAATAAACATAACAATTTTTTGTTGGATTTTATAAGAGATATATTTGTCTATAAGTATTCTTAAGAAATCTAGATTATTTTTATTCATATTATTTTATTTTTAATTTTTACTCAAAAAAATATATTAATTTATTACAAAAAACATATTTACTAATTATTTTATTAATGGAAATATCAACATAATGTGACTAAAAATTATAAAATAAAAATAATTTGGAATAATTACTATATCCAATAAATTTTCAAGATGAACTTGACACCATAGATATATAATAATTTTTTGGAGGTTATAATATTTTCATGATATTTTTATGAATCCATTAAATGAATAGTGTCAAAATAAAAGTATTGATATTTTTTCAAAATAATTATTTATTTTATTATATAAAAAATAGAAAATGTTTTCAAAAATATAAAATAATTAAGGTTGGATCTAAACTCTTTTATATTTTTCATTTATGGTATAATTTGAATTAAATTATTAGAAAAATCATTATTTTAAAATTGATGAATTTGATATGGTAGTAAAAATTAAAAGAGATTAAATAGGGGTAAACTAAAATGATAGGGTTTTAAATGAAATTCAAACATGTCTAAAAATTATTGGCTTATGAAATAACAAAAATATCTCAAATTATCTTACACTTAAGTATATTTTGGATGATATTGGATGTGGATTGAGTTTTTAATGAATTATTATTTTTGGAGTTTTTAAAATTACATCTCACCTCTATTATAAAAGGGAACATCCTCCCTCACCTCCTCACATTACATTTATCCATCGAAAATTTCCATAAATAGACTATTTACCATAAATATTTACCTAATTAGGTATACAAGTAGTTGTCTTCTTAAAAGTCTAACTCTATTACCTTTAGTAGGAGGTCTAGAGGGATCACATAGAAGAAGATGTAATCTTCTCTGTCGATGCTTTCAAAATATTTCTTCTTCTACTGCCTCTTCCTAATTTTATTCCATAACTAAGAATTAAATTCAATATAACATATATTTACATATGATATTATAGTTATGTAACAACAATATTCCACCATCTATTAATCCTACAAAAAATGGAATCACCAGACGTGCATGCATACTGCTTTTCGTCTCCATACCATGGCGTAATCTATTTTTTACTACCACATTACATGGATGGGTATAAAAATGCATATAATAACTCTATATGATTATTATAAAAATATACATATTCTGAAAAAAAATATATATCATCGAATTCCATACCATTTCAAAATTATGGTTAAGATATGGTCGATCATGCATACGTACGACCTACTATCTCCACGTAGCAATGTGATTCAATCTATATGATATCCATTAAATAATGATTATATAAATGTATTGAAAAGATAAATATGATATATATTATATTGATATAATTGTGGAAATTATATAACCATAATATATGTATTGGAACATGATCATATCCCATGAAACATGCCTAAGAAAATAGAGTAGTTAATACCCGATGGATGAGTAAAAATGTTATTAGAATACAGATGATAATATTATCATAATTGACATTATAAAAATGACTATGATTCATGAATAAATCATGTATATGTTCTAAACCATTATATAAGAGTTTTCAATACCTAAAAGGTATATCAAACCTTAGGAAATAGATTAGCTTGTCTCACTTTTATTTCTACGGGACAAATGCCTTATAAACCACCTATTTATGTTGAGTTGTGTAACTAATTTCCATGAATTTTTTTATGATTCTTATTATTAAGGCTATTAAATTCATATAATTTGTTTTTTATGAGAATACTACTCAACATATTAAAAACTGGTAATGGATAATTTTTTAATATCATTATTATCCGTCATTTTTTATATGCAACTATTTTCTCAGCTATATTTAGCATCCTTATCTATTCTTCCAAATTTTGTATTCCCAAATATTCTTTTTTATCCTTATAAATTTGTTTAATTTCAATTGTAACCATTGGTTAATTCTTCTTAAACAACATGAAAAGAAATTTTTTTGACTTTTTTATTACAAGGATAATTTTGACTTTCCGACAAAAGTGAGAGAAGAATGTTTTTTAACATATATTGAAAGAACATAGTATAACATTTTCATAATTCCTTACTTACATGAATATATCATTAAAATATTTCATTTTTATTTTCAAAGAAATTCTTTTCCATTAAAATTTTGTGGAATTTTGAGAGAAGAGTTTTTTTATAAGAAATGATATTTTCCTCAAAAATAAGATTCACGTGTTTTATCAAAATCATTTTCCATATAAGGTGAAATTATTTAATAAAGATAATTTTCAATTATACTATCCCAATTTTTACATTATATTTATAGTGTATTTCTATTTGTGAAATATATTTGTTTTTCATGGATTCTGTTATGATGATATGATGTTTATGAAAACTGTGTTACTCTATAGATTTTGTATGTTGAATGATTTATGTTATTGTGGTGAAATATGTATGGTTTTCATTATGTGAATGGTGGTACCTATATCTACCTTAAATTCAATCGGTACAAACATAAATGTAATGAGATATAGAAGACTGTAATAGAATGTATATCTAGTTTTATAATAATTGGCTAGAATAGAAAGTAAATTTGGTTTAGTAATACTTGGCTAGAATGACGTGAGAATTTAGTTCAATAAAGGACATTGTCCACTATGATTTTCTTAAAAATGATCCTTGGATAGTATGGAAATAATATTTTACTCTTATGAGTTTTCAATAATTCCATGTTTTATGTCATTGTTAATTTCCCAGGGCTTCTGTTCCATGTTGATTTATGTTTTATCAACAGCCAAGATATGTATCATGAATTATGATTCTGATATATGTTATACATAGTATGATTTTATAAGGTTATATTCATGTTATTAAATTCTTATGTTCATGTCCACTTTATATTTTCCATTTTTACCCTTACTAGGAATTTGAGATGACCTGTTGAAATGTTTTCTTTTCCCCAGGATATATTGAATCGTTTTAGGATTGAAAACTAATAGGGAAGATCTTTATGGGAGTTGTCAATAATATTTCACCAATTTAAAAAAATTATATGTTTCCAAAGGCACTAAACTAATATGTAATTTTGGTATTTGTTTGTGTATTATATTAATTATTCTGCATAAGTAATTTAATTTCTATGTACTTCAATCCTAGGTATTAACAGGATTGATGTTTAATATTAGTAGAGATGAATTATCTCTCAAAACGGTTTATAGGTTCATTTTGATAATTCCAATGGTGGTGGCTCCCATACTAAATCCATGGTTAAAATGCACCCTAATTGTATAATATTTTTTACATATAGATTCTAGTATTTCATTTATATCACTAGTCTTAATTTATTTTTTGTTATTATATTATGAATATATGATGTTCAAGTTGGATCATTATAAGCCATTAGGAAAGTGCACTGAACAATGTTTAAAATGGTTGTTTGGGAAAGAATACCTAACATGGTAGTGTTGTGGGATTTTATGGTTCATGATCTTGATCTCTTTGACTTTTATTATTTTCATGGATTATATGGATAGTGTTAAGACCCACACAAACTATTAAATTCATTATTTTTAGTCTATATCTCTTGACGAGGCATGACAATTATGACATAGTTATATGGATTCAATATATGAGAGAGTAAGGAATATTTTTTATTATTCTGAGAAAATCCCATGTCATTTTTCAATGATTATTGTTTATATCAATGATTATCAATTGTTAATCGCACTTATTATAGTGTTCAGTTAATACCCTGAGGTTTTAATGATGATATTTTGGTTTACCAATATAGAGAGAGGTAAAACTAACCATTTACCTACTCCCCAATATGATATAATTTCTATAAAATCATATCATAAATAACCTGATGAGTTAATGGAATATAAAATTCATCTTTTAGATGTTGTGACCATGGGATCAATTTGTCCTAGTGTCTCACCCTGGGATTCACATAATCTATTTTCCATGAACAAATAAAATATCATCATAAATTTCAATTCTTATTGAAATATAAATTGGGCTATATTTAAAAAATACCACACGCCTAGCATTGATTATCTATTTCATGAACTCAGAGTATATCATTAGTTTTATAAAATTGATCTACGATTGGCATACCATTAAGTAAGAGTCCAAGGGGAGTATAAATGTAAGACAACTTTTATGATCATTTATAGGTATTTCGTTCTTATTTTAATTCCATTTGTTCTCACTAATTCCATTGTTATATTTATGGCATCAAAGAACTAGATTTTTCACCGATTTATAGAATATTTTATATTTTTCTATATGGATTATATTCTTCTGTAACTTTAGTTAGAGGAGGAACACAAGGATCATTTGTACATCATCCTTATAATCATGAAATAATTTCTTACATATTTTATGATTTCCAAATGGTATTTTTAGATCAAATAATTCATGATTCTATGGAATTTAAAATCTTATTTGTGTATCCTTGTGGATCCCAAAATTATTTAAGTTGTAATTCAATGAAGGTGACCAATTAATGTGTCTGAGATTTGGAGACGCTTTGTAATAGATGATTTTTATAGGTTGTTTGTTTTGGAAAATACCAAGGCTGTATCTATGATAAAACCTTTAAATAGAAATGGTGTTATGTTTAAAATAAATGATTAATGTAAATGATCCTTTGTAGAACTAAAAATGAATCTTTATTTAGATCATGTTATTACTCATTTGAAACTAATATTGGATTATTATGCTATCTATAATGCATAATTTTATTGTTTAAGAAGTGTCTTGATTCTGGGGAGGTAGGTGGTAGTCTATTTCTGTATCATATTATAACGAAATGGGAAAAACATACCTAAACATGACCTTGAGATTTAAGTTGATATTCAGGATCTCCAGACATTTATCCATTATTTATTTAGGGATATTTTTATTTAATATTCATATAAAAAGGGAATGAATTATATTTTTACTGAAGGGAATATAAATTTGATGTTTAGATATAGGGTTGGGTATATTTTATCTTCCAATTTTCATAATTCTTATTATTCAGCGAAATAATATATAGTCATTGAATAGATGAAAATGAAATTGAGACCTCAAGAATTAAATGAATTAGTGGAGGTGTGGCCTCTAAGGAGTTTGTTCAAAGAGATGATATTGGGAGAGGAAACTGATATTTAAAGGGTTCTGTTAGATTCAGTAAATCCTGAATCCTTATTTACGAGTGGGTTTTGATAGAGTAGGTTACCCACACTGATTACATGTGATAAAGTAAAATAAAAAATTCCATAGTGTCCTCAGGTAATTAGTCTAATGTCTTATTAATGCTTTTTGTTTCTTTGTTAGGTTGTTTGTTACTATATATCTGATGTATTATTTGATGAATAGTAGACACCAACCTTGTTTGTATATGCATCCTATTATTAAACGGTGTATCTTGATCCATGATATAATTATTTATGGTCAGGTATGATGAGTTTACTTTCATACATTGTTCTAGAGTGGTTAATTTGTTTATATAATTAGATAAAATTAAAATAGAACTATTGATTAGTTTTATCATTTTCTCATTTTGGTATAGTTCTTGGGTAATATTTCTGTAGACATCATCTTTTTTACCATAACACCTAATAAGAATGATTTTACTTTTTTTAATCACTTGTTCACCTAAACAATTGTCTCATTTCTTCCCTATCATGGATAAAATTAAGGTAGGGTATCTTGGGGACATGTATTTCCATGATTACAGTAAGAATAATAGAGTTCCCTATAAAATACATTATAATATGGACATATGCGTAATTTCATGTTTTTTCAATTTTTAAAATGTCAAAATGTCTTCTGAATTGAAATTAATCCTGGAATACCATAAAATGCTGGACATGAAAACATTGCATTCTAATTAGATCTGATAGGATATGTTATAGGCTTGTGAGCATGATTTTTTTGGTTTAAGAGAAAAGAATATAACAATGGTTGAAATTTCCTATATCAACAGATATAAATATTCAATTAGAATGTTTCCATATTAAATATTGTATGATGGGGCATGTAAATATACATTATGTAAGGAAGATTTGGTATTGAAGTCCTTTTATGGACCAAGCCATATTTATTAGATGATGAAAAAGTTATGGTTGATCAAGAAGAGGAAAATGATTACATATAGTTTTGAAAAATATTATATGGACTATATTTTATATACATTATAATTTTATTTTTATGATATATTGTATCTCATCGATTTTCATCAATTGGGAAATCACTGATTTGTTAAGAATGTGAAGTTGACATCATGGTTTATTCCCTTTTGAGATCATTGAAAATTTTGGGAAGGAAGCTTATCAGTTAAACATTTTGTCATACTTAATGTCAATTCACAATTTGTTTCATGTTTTCCAAAAAGATATGTATACACTATAACATTTAATTATGATTCATTCTGAAGATGAGGATATTGAGCAGGATTCCACTATGGTTGAACAGTTGGTTAAGATTATAAATTTCCAAGGTAAGGTATAATGTGCAAAAAATAATGTTTTTTATATAATGTGGAAACATGGATAGGATTTCTATGAGACATGGGTGTGGTAATTTTTAATGAGGATGTAGTGACCTTCTATCTAAAGAGAGGGTATAATTTTCATCTATTTATAGGGAGAGAAATCTATTATATTTTTGGATAATTTTGACACACTACAAGTTATATGCATGTATTTGTTTAATATAGGATTATACTTTTGATTTTTTAGAGATTTCTATGAGTCAAGGGTTGAAAATAGTGTATTCGTTGATGAAACAGGCAAGGAACAAGTGTTCTTCCAACTAATTATACTAACCATGTGTCAGGGTAAAATAATGCTACAGCCAAATTTATTATGATTTTACAAACCTTGAATATCACCAAATAATCGGTTAGGTGTCTGAGTGGTTGTCTAATGGTGTCTCACATATTGGGATATTTTTTACCCAAAACATGGGGTTATATAGAGGACGTTATTTGGATCCAATTTTCAATGGGAAGAGGCCAACTTTTTTTAGAACTTTGTTTTTATACCATGTTCCGTCATTAATATTTTTTAATCCAAATTTAACATTCTATTTCATGAAATATCTTTTATGGAAAATTGGTAAGCTATATTTATAAAATCAAAGGAATCCAAAACCTTAAATAGGTAGGCCAACTAATTCAAAATAAAAGTAGAAGAGTTCGAATTAAAAAATATATATTATTACCATAGGATAGAAGTTGCCTCTAAGTCATGATTTTCCTTAATATACTCATCAAATTTTTAGTCCATCTATTCTAATTCTAATACATGTTCTCCCAAGACTATCTTCTATTCTTTGTGTCCATGCATCAAGATTGGATTATTGTTTTCTATACAAGAAATGATTTTATCATTCAATTTTACCTACAACGATATTTCTAAAATTGGATGATAATGCTTCTTAGATTATTTGATATTGACTAAGTACTCTAGTGACACTTCATTAGAATGAAGTAGGAGATCTAGAACCATTTCTACATCAGAAACATCCTCTTCAATAACCATTACTAAAATAATATTTTAGGACATCTTAGGAACTAAAATTCTATCCCAATATACCAAAGATCTCCATATAATTCTCCTGGTCGGAGTAGACACCCATGAGGGGGTGAATCGAGTTCCAATTAAAAAATTATATTTAAAAGATATGTATCAAAATCCAATGTTTCAGAAAACAAGTTAAACTGGAGTGAATTTATAAAGATAGTAAGGGTTCAGACAGTTTCTCCAAGATTGATTACTTCTCAGTTAACTTAATCTAAATATTAAGTTAGCTTTTGACACTAAATTACTTGCGCAAAATAATTACAAAGACTTTCTAGTTTAAATATTAGAGTTACTTCAAAAACAGATTTATATTTAAATCACTTAGCAGCATAATAGAAAATATAATTTAAACTTAAATAAGATGCACATCAGATTTAAACAAGAGGTTCAGTCTCAAGCTGAGACTTACTCATCTCAAACAGTTTATATAAACATTAATCCACACCCTGGATCGGGGTTAACAATAGTACAAAGACTGTCCAGGTCATATGACCACTACCACAGTTCTACGTGGGAAAACCCAAAACAATAGCACAAAGACTATCCCAGTCACACTTTACCTCTACCAAAATTCACAGTGGGAATAAAGAAAGGGTTTATAAAGATTGAGTGAGGATATTATATATCCTCCAGTTATGCTCAGGAGTCAGTGTTTAAATACAGAACACACACTCGTAAAAATGTATATAAATGAAACACAATAGAGCTAAACAAATAGAGATGAGTTTAGAATGATCTATGTGTTTTGAGTGAAGCTCTGGACTCCTTGGATTGATTCAGATGAAGCTTTGAGTCCTTATCTAGTTTTTGAAAAAAACCAGAGTGTTGTTTTTGTATTTGAATTCCAGGTCCCAGTTGATCAGTCTGATTAGCTTGAGTGAAAATGAAATCGTTGAAGATTTTTACTCCTTGAATGATCAGGTTCTACAGATTCAGTATGTATTTTTCCTTCTTCTTCTATGCATGTAAGTTATTGTGTATCTCCAGAAGATTTTTTCGTATGTGCATGGAATGACTGATAGACTCTTATTCCCCAGTTGTTTTCTAGGTCCACTTTTATATATATATCCTTAGCTCTGACAATGGGAATTAATACCTTTTTACAGGTACAGGGAAAGGTTTCCTGAGATGCCAACAACTATATTTAATTAATAGCAGATGCATTAAATACATCAAATATGACTGTTTATAAATAAAAAAATATAAATAGAGTTTAAAGATATAGTGACTAGTGTCCATTTGTATCTTTTTCTATCGGTGAGCTTGTAGCGATGGATGTGTAACAGTATGTCTTGCATCAGTAACTGTTAGTCGCTGTTACTGTGGCTTGCTTGAATTGGTATCTCCTTCTATTGGAAATTCCTTTTATCAGTAGCTCCTTCTTTTGGTATCTCTATCTTGTATCGGTGAATTTATGTATCAGTGACCCATATTGGTGACATTCATGTATCAATAGTCATCTGTCTATATCAGCATACTTGTATCGGTAGCTGTCTGTCGGTATCTGTCTGTATCGGTGGACATTATCAGTCTGTATTGGTAACTATGTATCGGTAGGTCTGTCTGTCTGTATCGGTAGCTCTTGATATAACAGTAGGCTCTGTCTATCAGTGATATTTTCTTATCGGTAGACTATGTTTGTATATATCAGTAACTACGTATCGGTAGGTCTGTCTGTTTGTATCAGTTTCTCTTGATATAATAGTAGACTCTATCTATTGGTGATCATTTCTTATCGGTATACTATGTCTGTGTCGGTGGACTTTGTCTGTCTGTATCGGTAACTATGTATCGGTAGATCTGTCTGTATATTCTATGCAAATCATATCCATATTGAGTTATTATTATTTCAAAACATGTATAAACATAGATAAACATTGATTAACATATTCCAATGATTATTTTGATATAGTTTTGAACTCAACAGCAGGATGACATAATTAAACATATATATAATATTATCAAATCATATTAAAACATAATTGAGATTATCAAAATAGGTGAGGTCATCAATCTACCCCTTTTTTACAATCACAAATTATGGTACAATTATCCAAAATAATCATTAATATATCAGTATAAAATACATTGGGTCTCACTTCTTAGTGTGAGTAAAGACCTATTCACAAGTATCAAAGAATATAGTATTACATGCAAATGTATCAGAGGTATGAAGCAACTGTATCAGAGGTAGAATTATATTATGCTCATGCAAATGTATCAGAGGTATGAAACATCTGTATCAGAGGTATAATTATATTATTCTCATATTTCTCCACCATTGTAATTAACAAAAAGTAGTAAAAATGGATGAGAGAAGTAACATAAGTTAAAATAGAATAACATCTTATATATTTATTGGGTAAAAAAGACAGAGAAATATAAAATTGATGCAAAAAGAGTATAAGTGATCCCTATGAAATTGTCTAGCCACAAATCAATCCACCACCTCAGCATGTGATTTTCCTTTGGGAGTAGAAGATGATTCAGGCTTGTTGGATGCAGGTGAAGGCTTAGGAACACTAGAGATGATCAATTGATTTTGAGAGACGGATACAGTGCATGGCCTATACTTTATAGCTCTGTGGGTGATCATAGGAGTGAGACTCCAGATTTCTTGGGCTGGTGTCATCTATGGAAAGGAGGCAGACTGAGTAGAGGCAGACGGAGCTGGAAGGACAATGATAGGGGTACTGTCTATATGTAAAAATTGCAGAAACAGATTCCTAAATTTCATTATGATTCCTCCTCCCCTTTCCAAAGAAGAAATGAATCCATCCTTGTTTTCCATAAATTTTTCTAGAGCAGGAGTCAACTCCCTTAGCTTATTTATTTGTTCTCTAAAATCCCGAGTGACTGGAGGTAGTTTCAGGTTATCTAACAAAATCTTGAAATGATTGTTCAACTAATTCTTAGTTTAGATCCTTTGGAAATAGAAATCAAATTTTTCATTGAGCTCTTTTTGATAAGCAGTGGCCACTCTCATAAAATTCTGAACAATTTTCCCTATATCCCTAGTGGTAGTCACCACTTGGGTCAAAGCAGCAGGGTCTACAGCGCCACTGGTAGAATACTATCCAATCACTTCTCTTATAATATTTTGAATTTGATCAATATAAAAAGAAAGCCTGGTAGTACTTAGATGTGAAATAGTAAAGTCTATTGTTTCCTTAAAGGATTTAGTCATCCAACTTATGATATTTTTCACAAAAGAGTCATGGGTGCTGACATGTTGTTCCATGGAAGTCTTAAATTACCCAAAAACTAATTGCATTTGGCCAACTACACTTTTCAAAAAATCCAAGTCTCTGTATGCTTTAGATTTAGAGCTCATATATGACTCTATAAAGACAATGGATTTCTTTAGAGATTCAACATCCAATGCAAAGTATTAAACTTCATTCTGGCTGGTCTTGACTTTATCCAAAACACTAGATACTGATTCAGTCATCATAGAATGAATTGAAGATACTAAAGAGGTTTCCATTCTTTTAATTTCTTCCACAAAACGGTCATGGAGATCAGACATCAATTGGTTTAAATCATATTTTCTTAGTATATCCTCACGTAAAGTTTTAGAAAGGAGAGTATAAGTGATAGGAGGCCTATTGAATGGGGTTTTATTATCTAAATTAGGATAGTCCATCCCAAACACTACAAAACCTGGGTCTTTAGCACAATCTTCAATCTCATGAGCAATTGAAAAAGTACTATGTCTGGTCGGATGCTCCCCCTCAATCTATGCATTCTCTTTTATATTTATATCAATAGAAGCCTTAGTAGGTAGTTCATTGTCAGAAGATTCTTCCCCAACAATCTCCAATTCAACAACAGGAGGCTCCTCATGAATAGGTGCAGGTCTATCTACTTCATCAATTTCCATAGTAGGTATTGAAAAGTTCCCAATCAGTGTACTAAGACTCGAGAAAGCAGAAACAGATGCTTCAGTTTCAGATTCTCTATCGTCTTCATTCTATGGGGCAGTCTTCTCATGATCTAAACTAGCTTGATCATACTCATAAATAGGTGCTTCTTCATTGATTACACCCATAGCTATTTCATTTCTGGGAAGGTTCAAGGAAGGATTTTTCTTTTCATGTGATACCACTTCACCAGCTGGACTAGGGGGAAAATCAGGATCCCCTCCATCTGCTACAGATGTATCCTCCTCATCAGTATCATCACTACACTATGGTTCCTCTTTATTAGATCCTAGACCTAGATCTCTTCTATCTTTTGGCCTATTTGGATGGTCAACAGGGTTAAACATATCATAAACCCTTTCATCCTCAATTACCCAATGCCTTTTCCATTGGTTCCACCCAATCATCATATATTTACAAACTATGCTTGTGATGAAAAAATTGTTCCTTACCCCAACTGTCTCATCCTGAGACTCAACTACTTCCTTCACTTTGATCATAAATGAAATTAACTAGCAAATAATAATTCATTGGACTTTGATTTGGGCCTGGTCATATCCTCAACTTGAATCATTAACAGTGTACACAGATTCAGCTTAACACCATGTATTAAAGATGCAACAAATATATATCTTGATACCACATATTTACATAGTCCCCTCTTCTTAGACTTAGCACATGTTGGATGAACTTGAAAAGCAATATATTTTCTCCATCTATCTTTGTAGGAACTACTTTCCATTGTTTTCCACTACCGCTGAGCTCTTCCAAGGAAATTTCATAATCAAAAATGTCACTGGTATGAGGAATTGTCTTCGAGAAATACCCAAAATTGCCTTCATGTGGGACTTTCAAACATCTAGCCCATTCAATAGAGGAAAAATATATTTCCTTTCCCTTCACAACTGAAACCGTTATATTCTCCTCTTCAGATTTTTCAAAGCGTACAAATACATAAAACACCTTTACCAGCTTGGGATAATATGGGTCATTTTTGTTTACGAAGCCTTTGATCCATCCTTGCTCCTCCAATATCCTTATAATCAAAGACTTACTGGATATAATCCATTCTTCACAATGTTCCTTCTCTATTACAATTTCTCTATTCTGTAAATGTGGGTTCACTACATTCTTTCCTGACCTTGTTCTACTACCTCTACCACTAGCTTCAGGTCCTGTTTTATGATTCTTCGCATTAGACTCATCACTCTCATCCTTGACTATCGGGAGCTTGGTTCTGGCCATATCCAATCAAAGAATTTAGGGTTCTCCCAAAATGTGGGGGTTCGAGAAAAGAGATTAGAAGAGAGAAAATTTTGCGGTGGATTGAAATGTGACTAAGGCTTAGTATTTATCATTTAGGAATCAAAATGAAATAAAAACAATATACTGAAAACAATTAAGAGTTTCAGCTAAAGAAAATAAAAAATTAGACAGTGTAATATATATCAGTGATAGCTACGGGTGAGCACCCTAACGATGAGATTTACCTATCGGTGAGGTCTCTCTAATGGTGTGGTGTCTCTAGCGGTGAGGTGTGTCTAGCAGTGAGGACTCTAGCAGTGAGGTTTTCCTAACAGTGAGGTGTTCCTAACAGTGTGGATTTGGATAAAGGTGAGGTTTGGATATCAGTGAGGTTTGGCTAATGGTGATTTTTGGATTCTACAAATTTTATCATTCCTAAGTCATATCTAATGTAACTTCACCGATATAAACTTAACGGCTTGGTGAATATGTCAGTTATTTGATCTTCATTACCTATAAATTCAAGAGTTATATCACTTTTTTGGTAATGATCTCTCAAAAAGAGATTCATAACATCAATGTGTTTGGTCCTAGAGTGAGATACATGATTCTTGGAAATATTAATTGCATTAGTGTTATCACAGTTTATAGATACAAGTCTAAACTGATATTCATAGCCCAATAATGTATGTTTCATCCACAGAATTTGTGCACAGCATCTACCAGCAGCAATATATTTTGCTTCAGCAGTAGACAATGCAACAGTATTCTTCTTTTTACTACACCATGACACTAAGGACATACCTAGAATATGACATGTTCTAATAGTTCTCTTTCTATCTAACTTGCAACCAGAAAAATCAGCATCTAAACAACTTATTAAATCGATCTATTTTCCTTTTATATAAAATAATCCTCAGTTAGTAGTATGTTTAAGATATTTGAAAATTCTTTTAACAGCAAGCAAGTGTGTATCTTTTAGATTAGATTGAAATCTTGCACACATACACACTAAACATAATATTAGGTCTAATATAAATAAGATAGAGAATACTCCCAATCATACCTCTGTAGTTGGTTTGATCAACTGGTTTTCAGTTTCATCAGCATCCAACATACAAATAGTACTCATAGGTGTATCACTTTCCTTAAAACTATCCAAACCAAAACATTTTAAAGATCCTTTGAATATTTATTTTGATTTAAAATAATTACATTTTCGTTTTGAAAAACATGAAATCCATGAAAATATTTGAGTTCTCCCATTAAACTCATTTCAAATTCCTTTTTCATACTCTTTGAAAAATCAATACACAAATCATTTTAAGAAGATCCAAAAATAATATCATCAACATAGATTTTCACTGTTAAAACATCTTTAGAAATTATTTTGATAAGGAGAGTTGGATCAACAATCCATTTAGAAAAACCTTTTGAAATAAGAAAACTACTAATTCTATCATGCCAAGATCGTGGAGCTTATTTGAATCCATATAAAGCATTAGAAAGCATACAAACTCGATTTGGAAAATGAGGATTAGTAAATCCAGGTGGTTGTTCAAAAAAACATCTTCAATTACAAATCCTTTTAGAAAATAACTTTTAACATCCTTTTGATATAACATGAAATTCAGATAAGTAGCATAGGAAAGTAGAATCCTAATAGCTTCTAATATAGCTACAGGTGAAAAGGTTTCTTCATAGTCTATTCATTCCCCTTGAAAATATCCTTGTGCAACTAGTCTTTCATTATTTATAACAATATTTCTAGACTCATCAACATTATTCCTAAAAACCCATTTAGTGCATATAGTCAAAGTGTCCTTAGGTCTATCAACTAATTCCCAGACTTTTTTCTTTAAAATTTATTTAATTCTTCTTGCATAGAAATTACCCAAAATTCATCATTGATTGCTTCATTGATATTTTTAGGTTCTAACTATGAAATAAATTCTTGATGTTCAAAGTGGTTTCTTTGAGAAGCTTGAGTCTATGTCCCACTATCAAGATTACCTACAATAGCATCTAAATTATGATTCTTTAGAATCATAGTTGATCTGGTAAAGATAGGAATAGAAATTTAAGGTTCTTTTGTAGGGTTCGATTCCAACAGAATCGGGTTCTGGAAAATTTCTAGAATTATTTGTTTTTACAGCAGGTTCACTACTTTAATAAATATGGACTATAATAGACATATCTTCTTCAAGATTTTCAAGATATGGTTTTGGTTCATGCAGATCAGTTTCATCAAATTTGATGTGTACTGATTCCTCCACACATTTGGTTATTTTATTGAAGACTTTATAGGCTTTTCTAGTTAAATAATACACACGAAAAATTCCTTCATCTCTTTTAGATGAAAAATTATCCATATTATCTTTAGTATTCAGAATAAAGACTTTGAAACCAAAAACTCTGAAGTAACTCACTTTAGTATTCCTATTATTCCACAGTTCATAATGGTTCTTTTTAAGAACGGTTCTAATCATGACTCTATTTATAATATAACAAGCTGTATTCACAGCTTCAGCCCAAATGTAAATAGTTAGGTCTTACTCATTATGCGAAGTTCTTGTAATTTCTTGAAGGGTTATTTTCCTTCTTTCAATTACACCATTATGTTGAGGTGTCCTAGGTGTATAGATATTATTATTATATCCATTATGTGAGAAATAGGTTTCAAAATCAGTATTTTTAAACTCATGACCATGATCACTTCTTAGGGTCTTAATCTAATGTCCACTAAGGTTCTCTACAGACTTGGAGTACCTAAAAAAGTTAGAGAATGATTCTCTTTTGTGTGCCATAAAAAATATGCAAGTATATCTAGAAAATTCATCTACTACAACATAAACAGAGTGCATTCTATTTGAACTAGAATCTTTGGACTGTCCAAATATATCCATGTGAACCAACACAAGAGGTTTAGAAGTTGACACTTCTTTATTTAATTTGAATGAAACTTTATGATTCTTTCCCTTTTGACAGGGAGTGCAAAATTTATCTGTCGGAAATTTTAGTTGAGGTAGGTCTCTAACTAAATGTTTCGTAGTTAGTTTCTTAAGTGAATGAAAATTGCAGTGTCCTAATCTACTGTGCCAAATCCAATACTCTTTTTGAAAATCATTTAAACAAGTAACCTTTTGCTTGGCTAAAGAATTTAAATCTACAGCATGTACATTTTCATTTCTCAAGGCATTAAATACCAAAAAAATAGAATCAAATACATTGAAATCATTTTTTTAAAACATAACATTAAATTCATCATCACACAACTGAGAAATTCTTAAGAGATTATATTTTAATCCATCATCAAATAAAACTTTAGAAATTAAAATTGAATCTGTGTTACCAATCCAGCCTAAGCTGGTGACTTTTCCTTTTGAATTATCACCAAAGGCAAAATTCCATCCATCTAACTTGATTAAGATCTTGAAGAATGAAAATTATCTTATCATGGGTCTTCAACATCTATTGTCCAAGTACCATGTCTTCCTACAGGAACTCATCAAGCTAGTCTCCTATAAAGCATGTTTAAACAGAAAATGATTTTGGTACCCAGATTTTCTTGGGTCCACGTAGGTTAGAAATCAAAACTTTTGGTACCCAGATTTGTCTAATGGGATTCATATAATCAATAGATTCAAAATATTTTGAAGGATAAAAATTTCTTAATCTATAACAATGTGCATAGGTGGTTGAGACATAGGAATTTCCAGAGCTAGAACTAGCTGCATACTGTCTAGATTTTGGAATAAATCTATTTTTTGTAATCTGTCTCTGTCCAGGCAGATATCCTAAACCAGTAATATATTATGGTGCTACTTGTTTTACTAGAATTTGTGTAAGAGTATTCATTCCATTAGTGAACTTCTCCAAATCTATTCTAAGTTTCTCATTAGACAATTTACATTTTGTATTCTCCTTTAACATTTGAAAATTGTTTTCCTTTTCTATACTAAGATAAGATTTAACAGTACTAGACAAGGCATACTACTTCTTTAATGATTTTTATGTATCCTTCATCTCATTTCAAGTATCTTCTAACATATTACAGTATTAAAATAATTCATATTTATAAATATTATCATCACTATTTGAATCACTTTCATTCCCAAAATAATAATCATTCAGTATAGGGGAAGCAGGTACCTCATAAGAATTAGTCATGAAACACATGTTGGCATGATTCTATTCAGAATCAAAAACCTCAGACTCACTTGTGATATCTTATGAAGCACCCCATGTTTCCTTAATATATTTCTTATATTTTTTGTCCTTATAATCATATTTCTTCTTGAACTTCAATTTTGGACATTGAGCCTTATTGTGTCCTTTCCTTTTGCATTCATAACACACAATATCGTTATCCTTATCATCTCTCTTCCAATATTTCATCCAATAACCTCATTGGTCATACTTAACCTTATAATTTGGTTTCCTGAAAAATTTCTTCTTCCTATATAATTTCTTGAACCTCCTGGATATTTAAGCCATCCCTTCATCACTATCAGAATCTGAACCTCCACTTTTTGATCTTTTATTAGGTATATGAACTTTCTCCTTGTCATTTCTCTTTGAGGAAATAGACTTAAATTCCACTGACTACCTATTTGGTTCATCATCTTCTCTTTTTTTACATTTACCTCTTCTTCATACATCATCAACATAACTATTGGTTTATTAACAGGTAGTGAAATTATGTCACACGATTCTCGTATTGATACTGATGTACCTCTCCATCTTTCTGGAAGATATCTATGTAATCTTATGATTTTCTCCTTTTCTAGAACAGCTTTTCCCATCAAGATAATAGTGTTAAAAATCCCATTGATCCTAAGATACATGTCTAAAATAGGTTCACTGGGTCTCATTTTAAAATTATCATATTTAATAGTATAAGTGCTTAATCTCATTTCTTTCACATTAGATGTTCCTTCATGAGAAACAACCAATGTGTCCCAGATTTAATGAGCTGTTTTACACGCAGAAATTCAATAAAATTATTCATCTCTTAAAGAACCATATAGAGAATTCATTGCTTTACAATTAGTGTTGAAATTAGATTTTGTAACATCATCCCAATTATCTCTAGCAGTTTTTAGTGTTTCATACTCAGACTCTATAGTAGACTAGATGTCAAATCCTATACATTCTAAATGAATTTTCATTTTGATTTTCCATTTGGAATAATTGGCACCATTTAGAAAAGGTGTCCTTTTGGTAGAAGCACCTTCTACTATATTATCCATAATTATATTTTATCAAATATATTTAAAGAGATAAAATTTAGAAGCAATAAAAAAAATATGATCTTTAAGATAAAACTAAAATCACAGTTGAAAACCAGAGTATTTGGAAATCCATTATTAATAACAATCCTCTGATACCAAATGTTGGTCAGAGTGGAAACTCAAGAGGGGGTGAATTGAGTTCCAATTAAAAATTTCTGTTTAAAAGATATTTATCAAAATCCCGCTTTTTATAAAACAAGTTAAACTCTAGTGAATTTATAAAGATTATAAGTGTTCAGTCAGTTTCCCCAAGATTGATTACTTCTTAGTTAACTTAATCTAAAGATTAAGTTATCTTTTGAAACTAACTTACTAGCTCACAATAATTACATACACTTGCTAGTTTAACTATAATAGTTACTTCAAAAACAGATTTATATTTTAAGCACTTAGCAGTGGAATAGAAAATATACTTTAAATATAAATAAGATGCACAAAAGATTTAACAAAGAGGTTCAGTCTCATGCCGATACTTAGTCCTCTCAAATAGTTTATATAAACTTTTATCCACACCCTAGATCGGGGTTAACAACAGTAAAAAGATTGTCCAGGTCCTATGACCTCTACCACAGTTCTACGTTGGAAAAACCAAAACAATAGCACACAGACTATCCAGGTCAGACTAGACCTCTACCAAAATTCACAGTGGGAATAAAGAAAGGGTTTAAGAAGATTGTGTGAGGATATTAGATATCATCCATTTATGCTCAAGAGTCAGTGTGTAAATACAGAACACGCACTACTCAAAATGTAAATAAAAAACACAATAGAGCTAAAAAATAGAGATGAGTTTAGAATGCTCTGTGTGTTTTGAGTGAAGCTCTAGACTCCTTGGATTATTGCAGATGAAGCTTTGAGTCTCTCTCTTGTTTTTTTCAAAAAAATAGTTTCATTTTTTATTTGACTTCTAGGTCCAATTTGATCAGTCTGATCATCTTGAGTGAGAGTAAAATAGTTGATGATTTTTATTCCTTGATTGATCAGGTTCTACAGATTCTGTATGTATTATCCCTTATTCTTCTATTCATGTAAGTCCATGTGTATATTTTGAAGATTGTTTCATATGTGCATGGAAACACTGATCAACTCTTATGCCGTAGTTGTTTTCCAGGTTCCCTTTTATATATAGGTCCTCATCTCCAGCAATGGGAATGATTACCTTTTTACAGGTACGTGGTACGGTTTCCTGACATGACAACAACTATCAATAATTAATAGCAGATGCATTAAAAACATAAAATATGACCGTTGCGAAATAAAAAAATAGAAATAGAGTTTAGAGATGTAGTGACTGGTTTCCATTGGTAGCTCTTTGTATCAGTGAGCTTGTAGCGGTGGATGTGTAACGGTAGGTCTTACACCAGTAACTGTTAGTCTTTGTAACAGTATCTCACTTGAATTGGAAGATCCTTATATTGGTAATTCCTTCAATCGGTGGCTCTTTCTATTAGTAGATATTTCTTGTTTCAGTGAACTTATGTATTAGTGACCCATACTAGTGGCATTCTTGTATCGGTAGACATTGTAGTGGTAGCCATCTATATATATCGGTGGACTTTGTCTATCTGTATTGGTAACTATGTATCTGTGGGTCTGTCTGTCTGTATTTGTATCTCTTGATATAACAGTAAACACTGTCTATCAGGGATCTTTGCTTATCGGTAGACTATGTTTGTATGTATCGGTAACTATGTATCGGTAGTTATGTTTGTCTATATCGGTAGCTCTTGATATAACAGTAGACTATGTCTATTGGTGATCATTGATTATCAATAGACTATGTCTATATCGGTGGACTTTGTCTGCCTGTATCGGTAACTATGTATCAGTAGGTCCATCTATCTGTTCTATGCAAATAATATCCATATTGAGTTAGTATTATTTCAAAACATGTATAAACATAGATAAACATTGATTAACATATTCCAATGATTATTTTGATATAGTTTTCAACTCAATAGTAGGATGATATAATTTAACATATAGATAATATTATCAAATCATATTAAAACATAATTGGGATTATCGAAACAGGTGAGGTCATCAAATTCTAAATTCATACTCATGTCACTTTAGTCCCTGTAATCCATTTCGTTGATGGTTGTAACTTTCTTACCTTGTATATTGTGCTCCTTCATAATATAGTCAACCCATGTGGATCCGGTCTCACTATTATCATAATCCTTTACCATATAGAATCTTTGCTTCTAATTATTGAATTATTTTTTCCCCATGTCATCACTTTCCAATTTAGATGAAAAACATATATATCCTTATTAATTGTAGAGACTCCATAGATAATATCTCCAGACCTCAATTTCAAGGCTGATCTCATCTCCACTGGTTTATAAGAGGTAGGAGTAATCCTTGAGTCCTTTACCCTTCTTCTTCTTGACAATGGTGAAACCCTACAATTCATGGAATCCTTACACTATTTTCTTCAGCATTAGGATGTAAATATATCTACTATGATATCACTCTATGAAACCACCAAAAACATGACTAATGAAAACCTATCTGGAATTAGTTCTATATATTTATTATCCATCATTGCATATCTATAATTGTTCAGGTTTAGTTTTGTCTACGTCTAGCTCTTTAGTTCACATGGATTCAAACAAGTTACCACAAAACATCATTATCACCTACCTTTTATGATTGGACCCCTTCACTATATTCACCCCATCCATTTTATTATGCATTGACCACTCATGAACCTCATGTTTGATAGGAGATCCATTGATTGTCACATTCATCACTATTTTATTCCTATAAGCACTTCCCAAGTATAAGGCCAAAACATAAGATTTAGAGTTTGATGAATTATGATTATGTTCCAAGACTATGCACACTCACTCACTTCCCATAGATATAGATGGATCTCAAACTGACTCTATGTCAACTAGATTATTTATTATCTGTTTGAAAAAATCAGTAAACTCTAGATTAACCTTCTTGTGGCTCGCTACATCATGGATTGGGTTTTCTAGAATTGACCCACCAGTGGCCTTCTCAACTACATTTGATTATTGAAACCTAAAATTAGAATCCCCATATTAATCGTGATGAACTCAATAGAAATATGAATTATAGTTAGCCAAATACTTCCACGATATAGATTAGTCCACCTACAATTCAAAGGAAACAACTTGTTGGCATCAGAAATATACCCCAACAACAATCTAGAACCATTACACTGATTTACTGGAGATATCCACATGAACAAAAATGATGGGGGAAATTGGGTGTCACGCCAAACATTTTCTATAATCTGAACCCAAATAATACCCAACCATGTTTCCCAGTAAATATATTATTGATTTATTTTGGAATGATAATGGATGTTTGAGGGAACATATTCACATTTTTTAGTTCAAATATCATACATCATATGAAATTAGCATGGCCACCAAAATAAAAAAAAATTTCCATTCTGGTTAAATGGAGATACAGAGTATGTGATAACCGAGTTCTCCATCGAAGTGAAAGAGATTATTAAATGCCTTTTATCAGGAAGACCATCAGTTGAAAATTTGGAAAAACAACAAGATCCAAATAAAAACATATCAAACATATGTAATGATGTCTTATGAGACTTGAAACATGAAACTATAGTCATATCCAGGAAACCCAACACATCAGTGAATTATGATGAAAAAATTTATATTTGATCCAAACCATTAAAAAGATATGGGACCTTAAGTCAAACTGGTATGGGCATAAAATGTCGTAGGAACCTAGTGTGTGAGGATGGGTTTAAGGGATTAATCTAAGGCTCAAAAGACGGTGTGGGAAAAGCTTACACCCTTTCAATGTGGATGGGGTCTAGGGAATCCACCATCATGGTAGGGAATCACTTTGTGTAACGAAAGGATAATGGACCATTGTTCATTGATCCAAACAAATTACAGGTTAAAATATTCCAAATTTTCATTTTGATTTATTTCTATATAATCACCCCATTGTGCTTCTTCCCTTAAACTCAAACTCCCCCAATACTCTAGATATTTATCTCCATGGTATCATATGATATTTTATCATTATAAATGGACCCCTCTATGGTATATTAAATTTTATTTGACCAAGTTTTATCTCATATTATTATAACATTTCTTGGATTATTCTCCATATATCCTTTTAGAACACTATTTGTATGTGGTTATTAGATATTACTGGAATAATATTTTCTTTCTTTATTTTTTTATAGATCTTGGCTTGTGATGTTCATATAAACTCTTTTCCAATCTCCATTCTCAATAGTGACTATTTTTCTTGTTGTTTTTATGTATTCATCTCTATTCAAAAGATAGAATTCAAAAATTAACTAATTTTATTGTAGAATAAAATGTTATGTGATAAGAAATTAATTAGTTTGTTATCAAATGAAATTTGTTTCATGTAATTTATTTTTTTAGTGGGGTTTTGTTTTAAAAAATTATTTTTTCACTCAATGTGTTTGATGAAATATATTAAAGGTGATTCTGATAATAAAATATATTTTTAATCGTTGTAGTACTGATGATGAAATGTGATGATTTTAAAAAAAAAAAGTGTGATCATAGACTTTTTATGGGGTTTAATAAATATAGAACATCGTGATATAGCTATGTATCGAGAAATGTAAATTTTCAACCAGTCTGCTTGAGATAGAACCAAGGGTAATTTTTTTATTAATAGAATTTGGAAGGTCTCAATATTAATATTATTAATATTATTCCTTTTTATTGTTCCTTTCCATATATAATTATATAATCCCAAAATCTAGATCCAACCATATGTTTTTTCAGTAGTGACTGGTTTTAGACATGATCATATTTCATTTCCAAAACATTTATCATATGGTGTATCTATTATTATTTTGATTATGCATTAATACTATCTCCCATGTACATAACATATTATGATATAATGTAAATATGAGATTTTTTTTAAAAAAAAACTAATTTTTAAAAAAATTATATACTATTGAAACTACATTATAAGATGTATTTGATTTAAATATAGAAATAATGTTTTTAGGGTTATAGAATTTTTATAGATTAATTAGTTAAATCCAATGATTTTTTATAATCACGCCCTATATTACAGATTTTTTACTTTTTGTATGAGGTTTTTTAGAAATAGGTTATCGGAAGAGAGTTATGTAGTTCATAAGCTTCCCTTTATTGTTGTCTCCTTCTTAGTGAGATGAAATGATGGTAATGGATGGTTTCATGGAGACTTGTCTTGGTCTATTAATGATATTCTATATCTATTATACTTTTGTATTCGAATTTTATGTGTTTTAGATAAGTGATCAGATATTACATTATGCTACATTTGATTGTCCCCTTTTAGTTAATCATTATGCTTTTATTGGTATTCCCTTGATCTCTACTTTATAGTGAGCCATCTCTGGTGATGTTTCTAGTTGATCGATGATGGGTCATTACAATACATAATTTGGATATTTTAAATTACATATATGTGATGGATTAGTGAAACCATATACAAATGGTCTTTTTATAAAATTATGGTGAATCCAATTGTACACGTAATCATATATTATAGGATTAAAATATTAATTTCAATATTATCCATTATAATCATATCATTATGTGTTATTATATGAAACATTTAAAGTAATAAGAGAAACAATATAGTAAATATTTTCTATATACATTTTAGAGTAAGATCATATATAAAACAATATAAAATTTTCTAAAGTAAACTATTTATCTATTTTTTAAGTTGACAAGACACATATGATAGTGAGTAATAATAATTTAATTTTTTCTATTTCAAATCTCATTGAGATGCATAAAAATCTCATAAAAATATTTATTCAAGGAGTAAAAGACCATTTGAAAATATGAAAATTATTTGAAAATGATGAATGTATAAAAAAGTGGAAATAATTATTTATTTAATTTCAAAAAACAATTATGCGTTAAAATTTGAGTGTGGAGAAATATTGAATAATTTTGTGTTAATTTTGTAGAACAAGAAGAGATGACTCGGGAATTTAATGGGAATCTTGAAGCTGTGAATGAGATGATTAATATGGAGAAAAATAATAAAATTAAATGTATTACAATATATATCCATTAATGGTTATAAAACTACTTGAAATTTATATACAATGTTGTATATCAAGATGTATAAGAATAATATTATGCCTTGGTAACTTAATAATGAGTATTTTTTTCTATTATATTTATAAGGAATAACAATACCACTATCATGAAAATATGCACAAGAATCAGATAATAATATGAAAATATATACATAGGATAATGATACATAGATAATATTTTAATAGTGTATATTGAAAAAATTCAAATCAAAGATAACTGATACATAATAATTAGTATCACTATTGAACACAACAATGTCATTGCAAACCCCTATTTATTAATGGAATCTATTTTGGAAAAAAAATCACAGTATACATAGAAGCACATAATTAATTCAGAGAGGGGAAAATTATTCAATTTTTTCATTCACTGTATTGTTTTTAATTTATTTATATAACGGTTTAATTTTAATTTCATTGCTTCATAAGACGTCAATAACAAATTAGATGATGTTATTATTATTTCAGTGGAATCGTAATCCTAGAAATTTTATAAAAATTTCTTCTTCAGTGAATAATTCAATTAGCGAAGAAAAGTTATTTTATATTGCAATTTCTACCAAAATTAATACGACTCCATACTATAATTTTAATTAACATTCCATGGAAATTTTATATCGGCATTAGGGAATTAAATTTTAATGGGCCTGACCAAACTAGGATGGGTATATTGCTTTATGTGGAACCCCTGAGAAACCAAATGCTAATAATAAATTTAAAAGTGCTTGACAAAACCATGGGCAGATTTTCATGTTACATATATAAAAACCTATAATAGTCAAACTAATCAAAAAAATATGGCCATCATGCAAATATAAAAATAATAGTCATCTGAATACATAAGAAACAAGCACATAATAAGGGTTGTAGTGGTAGAATAATCACAACGAAGTATACACAAATGAAATCCCCAATGAAACCATGAGAATCATGAACTAATATGGAACTATGAACGTATCCACTAAAATAAATTTCAAAGATGAATAATTAAAATGACAATACATTGACATCATAATGATTTTTCTAATAACATATGAGACTAATACCTTTACATTATAAAGGTAAAAATGATTTAAATTCATCATAATGAGTATTAAGGGTAGAGTATATTAACATTGATGGTAGTCCCCATTACCCCACACATGGAACTAGGAAAATAACAAGATAGCATACTATTGAAATAAAACAGATATGATGATTGTAAAATAGTTGTGAAAATATACATATACATAAGCTATCAAGACCCCTTTCATCAACTACTACCCCCCAACAGAAGTGGTGATGAAAAAAATATAATTACCATTGAATCTTCTCGATAATAGGCTTGGGGTGGTGAAAAGAATTGTGGGTATGAAAAACAAATTATTGTAGTAATTACACTATAATTAAATAATCCTATGAAAAAAATACAATGATAACACATCCATGGAAATTATAACCTGAACTAGTGCTGTCTGACTCAATCTCAAAATCCCTCATGGAAAAATGAGATGTAAACATATAAGGGGTTAACATAATACGTCTGCCATGTAGGATCATTCTCAAGACCTGTTATGAAAAAATATAAGATACATTGTATTGAACCATTCAATTATGAATAGATATTACAAGAACCTACATGGTCAACTAGTCACCCATGACTCACCAAGGAAGTCTTATTAAAAATAACACCCAACTGCATATATATATTTATATAAAAGGAACCCCATATCAATTATTTGCATTGGATTTTCCCTCTCATAGCTCAAAATCAAATTTACTAATTCTCCCAATCCCATCAACAATCATGTCGTAGAACTATATATATCTCTAACTAAATACAGGGAAAGATTTTATCTTAAAAATGAAGGAAATCAACTAGAAGTTCTCCTACCATGAAAGACACCCCATATAATATTGCATCTAAAATATTATATCACATATCATCAATAGCTGTTAATTTATTCCAGAGAACCAATATTATTCAGTTACCCTGTAGGGATTCCTATTACCTCAAATATCATTCAAACGCATGTCATTTCTTCTAGTATATAATGCACCACAATATACCACAAAGAGCATTCCAAAGGACCATAAATTAATGTTATAGACCCCAGAAATTCTTTTAATATAAAAGATACGAATACCCTATAGGGATTTTGTGACCAATAACATTAAGGTATTTTCAGTATGGCTTAATTATTCATTTATATCCTCAATCCTAGAAGATTGATAGAGAAATAATGAATATTCAACAATCAATTCCATCCCCAACCATAATGTTGAAGAATATAACCCATATCTAGTATCGTTAATGTTAGTTATATTATCCAAATCGATTTGGGATTGGATATAATGAATTAGAAATAAATATTAATGAATCTGCATAGAAGTGAATTCATGGGGGTCTAATCAAATATCCAAAAACACGATACATACCACCATGAAATGCCTCCAACATCAACTAAGATATTATAATTTCATGCTCTAACAAATTCCATATGCTTCCCATAAAAAACCATCATTTATGTTTTATAAAATAATTCATTTTGATTTATTTCAATGGTTTGTAGTCTAGTATTCTATCTAATTTCATAACTACCAGACAATTAATGTATCTAAAATGATCCAAATATTCAGCATTACAAATAAGGAAAGGCATATTGAACCCCTGCCACACCATGGAAACCAATAATCAAAACCCATTCCATTAATGGAATATTGTTTTCCCCATTCTTATGTAATATCAAAAATTAGGAATGTATTTTGATCAATGAATCTTTTGAAAACCCTATTCCAATACTATATCCCATAATATTCACATTACAATCCATAGAACCAACGGTGGACCCATCTTTATATATATATTAACAATCCATGGTCTACTCAACTCACATTAAGGATCTAATGTCGTATAACATACTTTAAAGTTATAAATTGATTATACAAAATAAAATCATGGGGGTGAATAGATATATAGAATCAAGGCTTATAAGATATATTTAAAAATTACCCTTTCACATCTCCATGGTATTATATTGTCAGATCATCATTTCCATACTATCTTAAATTAAATTAATTTTGTATACATAATTATCTTCTTCAAGAAAATTAAAAAAAATTGGTGATAATAGATAATATAAACAGCAAAATGCCTCCTAATTTCATCAGTGCAAATAATATTGGAAACAATATTTCATTACCTTTTAGTTTGGTAAAAAAATCATTACCAAATTTATGTTTATTAATGAATAATGATGTTCAAAAACATGCTAAAATAATCCATGGAAGGATAACAGATTACCTAGAAATTAAGATAAAAGACTTGTAAAAACAAAATATTATCCCAAATACCCAACATGTTGATACTTAATTCTAGATATTAAAATTATTTATTTCAAATAAACTATCAATATAATGGAAAACAATGTTTGATAAGTACACAAAGTACTATTAAATAAAATAGATCTTGAATTTCATACCTCAAAAAATAATTTTCAAATAACAACATAACACTACTGAGAAAAAAGGAACCCATTGGATGAATTTTTTTTAAATAAACCAATATCAATATAGATCACCACATAATCTTTTAAAACCGCAACCCAAATAACCACTTATCACAACTCCACTATCATGAGAATTTATGATATAATAATAGGAAGAAACCAGGTGTACAGGAGAAAAAATATTACTTATCTCACCGATATTAATCCTTCTGAATATGTAGATAATAAAAAGAAATTAGGATATATTGGATTCAAAAATTTCATAGGGTTTTCCAATATTAATGATGGTATGATGTAAAATCAAGGATTAATAAAATTTATACACAAGATGTAACTAAATCATTCATATTATGATAAAGAAATGCACACCGTGAATATTCATGATGGACACAAATTCTTAGTGTGAATAGAGTTATAGTTTTGAATTAATTTAAGTGAAAACAAATAAAATGCTTTTTGAATATAAAGGTATCTCAGGATGAAATCATTTCACACTTTGAATCCTCATTTCATATAGTGAACCACTATTATATGCCAAACTTCATATTTTTTTTACTTGTCTCTCCTTGAAGTCTTATCGAACACCACTCACACTAAAACATCTAAAGGTAAATCATCTACTAAGGTGAAAACAATTAAATTAGATACCTCTCAAAAATTATTATCCTTAATAATCAAACCAAACCTAGATCATGAAAATGATCACCAAAACTCCCATAGGAGTACCTCCCAAGGAGAATGAGGGCATCAACAAAATAATAAGGAAAAAAATAGAACTTTCATAAATTGTATTTTATAAAAAAAAATATTAATTAAAAAATAATTAAAATAAATCTAGACATTGAGCTTACCCATCGCACTCATGTTCCCAAGTAATCCCCTCCAAACCACCAGGCCTCCAAAAATGAGATACAATGCAATAGGTTACCAACAAATCACCTTATCTTCATGTTTATGAATCATTATTATAATTTCTATGAATATCCTATTATACAAGATATAAAACTCCCTATAAATTAGGATATTTGAGTAATGGTTATGATACCAACAAATAAGGGACATGTAAGATACTTCTTGAAATCAATAAAACCATATTGAAATCACCAACTAATATTACACTTCAATAACATGTTGTAGTCCCTAAAAATGTCCCATAAAATGTGGAGATATCTTACATCCCCAGATCAACCACTTTTATCCATTATAAAGGGGTTCACTATAAAAGACATGTAACCCCATATATAAATATAGTGGTCTCTAACTATAATCTATATATGACGTATGGAAGTCCTAAACGTCCATCATTCACTCTCAAATTATTTGGTTATTCTTTGTTTTACTATATAACACATCAGAGTCAATGATAGCAAATTACCAAACATCCGTCCAGAAAAACATCAATCAAAACATTTACCAATAAATATCTCATAAAATATAGAATCTAATTGAAGGGATATATACATTTTTATAAGAAAATTCACCAACGGAATTTTCATTAACCATGATTCTCAAAATGCTTAGATAAAATCCTACAATAAATCGTCTCTCTTCAAGATGGTTTTCGCATTTCTGACTTCATATTTGAGGTAGAAAGTAGTAAAAAATTCATCACTTGGAGATAAAGGAATAGAAATTTCTATTAAATAATTTTATGTAATAATTTTATTATAATTTATAAGTGATGGTTTTGGTCACGAAATGAATTCATAGAACCACATACACATATTTGTTTACCAACACATGCACCGAAAATGACTCCATGATTTTCAAGAAATGATAATACTTCATCTATTGGTCTGTAACCACCCAAATGGAATCAATGCATCCACATTACCCTATAAAAAAATAATGAAATTAGTTCATATGTTCTCCCTGTTCTATAGAGGTACATACATCGCCTACCACAATCATTCGGTATCATGATGGTTAGACATCAATATATAGATAGACCAAACATCACAACATTAACTCTAATATTAATTGATTAATTTTGCTCCACCATCTATGAGTTGGTAATCAATTATCCCTCTTAGAGAAAAATTATTTCAATGATAAAGGATATATATATGAAACTATAAGAACTTCTAATCACATATAAAATGTAATATGAAACCTTTTGTGGAACTATATTTTATTATGAAAATACTCTATCCATCCTTTTGGGGATTCATAATGATGAACACAATACCACATCTTCTATAACTTTGGGTATTCCCACAACGACTCATATAGATTATTCAACTTGTTTTATTTCACTCTGATATGAAACAGGGAATATTGACAACCATCATATTAAACAACAAGTTTCATAATCACTAACTCCCCGATCGCTCTTGAAGAATCTCACGACAATCAGTTAACATTACTATGCACTATCATGTTTAGCACATATATGATGTAATTTACATTTAATGGGGTTTATAGGATATTAAAATTATACGGTCGTTGAAAATCCATCCTGCGTCACTAAAAAACATAATCAAACTGGGAGATGATATATTTTAAACAGTTATCGTCTTTGAATAGTTCAATGTACTCATCAAAGAGGTGATTTCAACAAATATTGAGGGAAAACACCATTTCCAAAAACTCTAGATCATGTGTGGAATAATTACACTGATGGGTAAATTAATTATTACACCCCAAAATACCACAATCTATTCATATATTATTAAACCACATAAGAGATGATTTGGTATTTTATAATACTATTTGAACATCACAACAACCTATAGAAACTGAATAATCATACCCAGATAATATTCTTGTTCAAGAAGTCAAAATCCACCTAAAACTAATAATCCCAAATAAATTCTTGGTCTTTCATGATTAGAATATTTTGAGGGGACATGACATTATAGAAATTGGACTTGAAACACAAATAGAATCCCTAATAACCAAAGGAACTGTTAAATTATACTCTATTTTTTGGGTGATGGTAATGAAACTACATTATCTATCTTTTATGTACCATGATGTTTCTTGTTGAGACCTGATATACCTAATGAAATAAATAACTCTCATATATTATATGAAAATCAAAATCATACAAAAATTTTGATGTTTGTGTAGAATCTATAAATTGTCTTTAATATCTTCATATTTGCATCCTTTGACTCCATGTAGATTAGAATTTTACCTATGAAATGAACCAGAATATAGTCTTATAAATAATGGACTAATTAGAATATTCTTCATATGAACAGAACTAGTGAATTCATAGAAGATCAAGAAATAAACATTAACATGATGTTATTATATCAACATCATAATATTGTCTCTGGGATATCATCGTTATTCACACTCATCTAATGATACCTAGATAATGGATATTTTCTAGTAAATGAGCTAGATCAAATCATCAAATCAAACATATCATCTATCCGTGAAATGGGGTAACTCTTCCTAAACCATTACATAGTTTTATCTCAAATAATTTTCAAAATAATACTTAAATGTCATCTTCCTTATTATAGAATAACAATATAAAACCACATGGAAACACATTCATCTGATTGAATCCATAATTAATATGATCATCAACATGGATTTTGAGCTCCAATTTCTATGAAGTTTCTATAATATTTGGATCATTTGAAATTGGTGCATTACTAAGTTACAGCTAGATCTTGAACCCAATGATAGATTGATGGGGTAAATAAATAACCTTTTCAAGAATGTATCAAGTGACTCCCCCATAACTCTTTGAATCTATATAGCCTATGCCTCTGCTGTACCCGTGTAAAATACATCAACTTTTAATTCTAAAAACCTCTGACATCCATGGGCCATTCAGTTCTCTTACTCAATAACAAAATACATAGGCTATACAACCTCATCATAGAAGTCAACTGTCTCATATAAATAGTTGATAATGTCACACATTGTATACAACCAGTGGAATATAAAATGACATTACATGATTTTATCTATATAAGAAATAAATATTTAACTGACTAATGCTTCACAATTGTCAATATAAATCCTTGATAAGCATCATATAAGAAGTCATAAATTTTATCTAATGATGATAACACTAGTTTCACTGAAAACCACTCTGCCTCTAGTCATAATAAACATACCACGATATAATAAACAAAAAATTTAAATTTTCTTGAATAACACATGGAATAATTCTCAATAAAATATTACCATATATAATATCATATGATCTCATGTCCTGTTGATCTAGAATAACCCTAAAATAACACTTCATATGTTTCCCTCTCCAACCTCACAACTAAGGACCACCACCATGACCATGATAATTCCGAGTCCCTTAAGGATGTTTGATATCCTTGGGATCACCTTCACCAAACCATCTTAACATATTGGATATTCCAACTAATGACTATAAAATAGTAGCAACTACTGGGACTAATATGGTGTTTGACCACCCACACCACACAGATCCCCATGAATTCTCAGACACAAGGCCTGATAGTGACATTAAATCCCAAAAAAACCAGACCATAGTCTTATTTAGGAATTACATTCCAATTATGAATCATGGTGGTAATTTATTAATTTTTTTCAGATATACTGATTTTTTTAATATCTTGTGTCACACCAAAAAATGAGTTTGAATGAACTGTGATATACTACTAATATTATTATATAAACTTAAATGTTACAACCTATCCATTAAACATGGTTGTATGAATAGGAATAACCAAATTTTGAATATTAATTATAATGGATCTATATAATTAATAAATATTCAAAAAATTACTTATTTTTTTCTATCCTTTAGATTCTTAAAAAATAACATTTTATAATAAAAATGAATTAATTTTTGTTGTATGAACATATTATAAATTTAATTTATTATTTATAAATTTAAAAAAAACTAAAACAAAAATATATTCTATTTTGATATCAACATGTTCAAATTAAAATTGAGTGAATTTATGTGAATTATATTAAAATATTAACTTTTTAATGAAATATGAGAAAAAAATATTGATTTTTATTAATCAATTCATCACAATTTATTGAATTTTAAGATATATTTTATTTATAGTTTATTTTAATGTAAAATTAGTAAATATATAAAAAAAATTAACCAATTTAGCTTATTATAATGTATTCTATATTGACTGTATATATTAAATCATTCAATGTTTTTTAAAATAATTGCCTTGGACAACCACTTTTTAAGGCTTTAAAAGGGTTATTAAATTAAAATTTCCAAATTCAGGATTTAAATTTGACAACATACATTGCATATTATGAATGATAATAATTTTTATTAAATAATAATTCCAACACAATTTTTTTATTAATGAATTATAAACAAATAAAAATTACTTTCCATAGTAAAGGATAAAATCAGTTTACTGGGTGGGGGTTAATCCAATGGATTAGGGGATATTTTCTAATTAAACATGCCTAGGTCCAATGGTATGGAAATATAACAACAAAATACTATAAAAATTCCAAATATATTTTCATTTGTAAAGAATTCTTCTTGGTCCTGGATATATCATTTTGGATTTTTTTTGAAATTAAATGTGGTTTCCATTTAGGTTTTTTTCACAATAATAAAATTAAATCACCACTCTGATCCTATTCAGACTCAAAAAATGACAAGGGATATGAAATTACGTTCCCAATGACCTTAATAGCATCCCTTCCCATTCACTGTTGTATATAGTTTTCTAAGGAATCCCTCTTAAGGAGGATTCATGTATAAGACAAATGAGGCTATTTGTAGAAGACATATTGCTCATATCTTGGAATTATCATTTTTTTATTCTTACACCACCTCTAAATATTATTATATTATGATTATATTTTAACCTAATTATCTCCCATATTCATATATTGGAACTGTCAATGGTTTGTATATCTGACTACCACCACACGAATAGATGTAATTTTTTTTCAATCACCTCCTATCAAGATAGTATATAATGATGGATACAATATATATTTATATATATATATATATATGTTATTATCCAAAAAATATATTTCAGAAATTATAATATCACATCTACCATCATACTTTCCAATACTTTGATATAAAATAACATTTCTAGTGGGAATATGTGGACTACCACCTCCAAACAACTATGTGATATGCTCTTCATTTAATGTTCACATGGATTGTAATAAAGGTATATTTTCTGAATATATATATGATATCTGCTAAATAAAAAACGTATATTTTAATGAACATATATTTTAAATCTTTATTTACTTCCATATATCAATAAAATTTAAACAGAGTTTATTCATATGTATGACCTATCATATCCGAGAATAGTGTGATTAATTTTCATTATCATACATTAAATAATCTGTATATATAAATTTTAAATGAGAATACATTTAATTTATATAATTATTTTAATTTTTTATAATATAATACCATGATAAAAATAAAAAGAAACTAAAATCTATTATCATATGATACATAAAAAATTAAACATTTATTACCCAAAATAAGATTTGAAGAAGGGAATTGTTAATAAACCTATAATAAATGGTAATAATAAATTCATATATGGTATTTCATATATATATATATATATATGACTTTTTATAAAGTAATTAATAATAATATATTTAATATAAATTATTTTTTAACATTTATGATAAAATTTGATGTATAAGGTGAGGGATTTTCATCTCACTTGTATTTTTATGAGACAGAAGACATATTCACCACTTTTTTACTTTTTGTGGGGGTATATACATCCAATGAATGTATTTTATGGTTCATATTATGAATTATTCTTGGTATTTAAATATATAGATATGGTTTCTTCATTCAATGATATTATGATTACAATGTTACAACACAGAAATGGTTTTTTGTTATAGTAACATTTTCTATAATAATTGTTTATGATTATGTTTAGGATGATGAACTCATATAATATATCTATAAAAATACATGAATTTTATTATCATATTTTTATTTCTAGGGAATAAGTTTTCTCCATTTATTTTCCTCTGTTTAAAATTTAAATAAAAAATTAAAATTTTTAATAAAAAAATGAGATTCTTTTTATCTTTGGTTGAAAATAATTTCAGATATTTGACTATGTTTCTTAAAAATATATTAAAGAAATGTTTTATATTCCCCCATGATTTTAAGGAAATATTTTCAATATTTTGAAAATTTGAAATGATTATTTAAAATGAAACTAATTTCAATTTTCTGAATAAGGATCTTTTGACATTTTAATGAAAATCTGGATGGAATTTTTATTTTAACATACATAGTGTGAAGATTATTTCCCATTCCATATCCACAAAATTATTAAATTATTTCATTTCAGGCTTCCATGTTTAATTTTAAATAAAATAATATAATTAATACCTAAAAGTTTATTATATTTTATTATTGTGATTTCAAAATTGGAAGGATATTTTCGTCAAATATTTTTTCTACGATTTTTATGGGATTTCCATTTATAATCAAAAATAACATTTGATTTTTTTTATGTTTTACTTGGGATATTATTGAATTGTACCATCATTAAACTTTCTCTATATAGTTTTTTTTTATGATTTAATATTTACGAAATCCATTTTTTTCTATAGGTTATGGTAGGATAGACTGATGAAAATTTTATTAGAACTTTTTTCTTTAGAATACTTATCAAATGGTGATATATTGAATTTTTAATGAGTTTTTTTCATATATATGAATTGTTTTCATTATCTGATGGGTGCTTTCATTAAATACTCTGGATAGTGGTTATGTTATAACAAGTGATGTATGTTTATAAAGAAAATTAAGAAATGTGGACATAATTCTCCTACCAATTAATTTTTTAAGTTTTTATATCTCTTGAGATAACTATGTAAAAAAAGATGATTTTAATGATCCACGAGGGGAAAAAGTTGATGTTTTTGATCTATTATGGGAAACCAGTGATGAGTCTTGATCTATTCTAAAAATTAGAGAAAGGAGTTGAATCCTAATCTATTATGATGTGATATTCTTATTTGTTAACATTTAAATATGATATGTTATTTATATTTATGATGGTTCCATAATTATATGAAATAAAATTATGATTTGCTATTAATTTAATATTATTTCTCTCTTTTAGGACTCAGGTATTTGAAATCATAATGTTTTATACTGTGGATCATGTTTATGATCCAATATATATTTTATGTGAACTCTATAATTTATTTTTATGGTCTCATTCACTTATGATTGTCATTATCTTTCATATTATCACCAATTGTTTCTCCCATTTTCCCTTACATTGAAACTGAGATCACCCTTTCTAAATTTTCCTCAAAATACGTTATAAAGAACAAAATTATATATTTTATATCCAATAAGGGTACTAGTTGTGATGAACATATTAGGAGATAATGCACTTAACTTATGTGACCATTTTTAATGTATTCATGTCTCCAATGGAACAAGACCCATAATATTCTAGTGTGTATTGTTATACCATGTAATGAATATTCATAATTTATGATATGACATATTTTTAGGTTATAGTTGAGTCATTATTATTGGTATCATAGAAAGTTTTTTTTGACCTTTAGAATCTAGGATGATAAAACATTTTAGAACCCTAAGAACTAGTCGATGGATTAGAAAATATCCTTGAATTTTGGTGAAAGATATAGCAAGTGGTTTCCAATAAATTACATTAGTATCTATATTATACATACAGATATTTCTATGTAATAGTTTTAATATCGGGTAAAAAATATAATATGTAACATTGGGAATTCTCTTGATCATAACCTCATATAGAAAAATGGGCCATGTTGTACACCTCATTTGACACTCCAATGTGATATTATTTAGAAATTCGCAAACCCTTTAATAAAAATCATTAATGATTTTAATACTTTATGAAGATTAATGACATAGTATAATTATAAGGGTCCATTGATTAAATAAAATGTGTCATGATTTATACATCAAATAAATGTTTGATCACTCTGATCAACAATTTATAATAGTACTTCTGATAACTATTTTACCAAGGGATTTAATATAGAACAAATAAATTGGGATGATTATTGGTATGTGTAGATAATGATGTATCTTATTTGAGTATAATTTTATAAATTATCAAATATCGTAAAATTTATTTCATAATGTTAATTATAGTTCTAGACAAATAAATTTTTAATTAGCTATAAAAACACATAATGGTACTATGATTTAATCTCAGGTATATAATTTTACTTTGGTTGAAGTTTAAGTGAATATACTTCTTCCTAATCTTTATATTATCTAACTAGTTGAATTACACATTATCTTAGTCATGGATTAGCTTTTTATGCATATATATCACATAAATTATTAGTTATTGATGTCATGTTTGATATTAAAATCCATGAAATTATTATCTATTGGTGCAATGGTAGATATAAAATCCCGATGGATATCACATCCATTGTGTGGGACATGATTTCTTTTTAAAAATCTATTTTTATCTCGAATGGTTTCGGATAAAAACAACATCGAAGATATTCCTATTTCGTAATATATTTTAATGCTTTACTAGATGATTTGTCTACACTTCTAAAAAATCATGAATTTATGTTCTCAATATAACTCATACATGGTGCGAAACCTATTTTAAAAACACCCTTTATCATTTTCCTGATTGAATTGTAATAATTTATGATGTAAGACTAGGAGAATATTAAAAGGGTCATTACATAAAATTAAATTTCACATTGAGGATCACATATTATTTATGTTAATAAAAAAGATATGTTGATGAATCATTGAAGTGATTATCAGGTAATGAGGAAGATCCAAATACGGAACAATTATCCATGTCCCGAATTTAGGTTTCTGATCATCTACATGGATATTAATACATTTCAAAGAATAACCACCATTCTGGATATCATCATGTAAGGGTTATGAAGGGGGGAAATACCATAGATAAAATATCTTATATGATATATAAATTAAATATATATGAATATTATTTTAATTCTTAATAGTTCCCCAACTAACTTTTTTAATATAATAAATAAGTTCTTCATAGATTACCATAAACAATTTGTAGTTGACTTTAGAGATCACATTATTATCAACTCAATGAGAAATAAATAGTTTCAACATTACATTATAAATGTGTTGAAGAACATGAAGTTAGATAATTTGTATATATCATTTAAAAATTGTTAGTTTTGGGTACAAAAAATCCCACTTTTGTTATCATATTATCAAGAGATGGCATATCAGTGCATTCATCAAATACAGATGTTATCGAATGTCAATCCCAAATGAAAAATATGACTAATACCTAAATTTATCTTGTTCTGATGTATAATATCAACTACTTGTGGATAATTTATCATGAATATATAATCCACTCACAAAATTAACTTTTAAAGAAGCCATGTTCATTTGGATTGATGAATGTGAGGAAAATATCTAGTAACCATAGAGAATATTAATTTGTGCACATTTTCATAGAAAATTCATTAACAGAGAAGGTTTTATAATCTATAGTGATTCCTTGAATTCTATGTTGGGATTATTTCTTATGTAAAATAATATATTGATATCATATTTTTCATGAAAATGAAAGTTTAATGGGGAAAATTATGAATCTTGTGACATTTAGTTTTCTCTAAAAAAAATTCCATTAAAAATATTTATAGAATTATATTTATGGAGAAAGGTATTACTTATATATATTTTCAAAATTGTGTAATGTATATATTCACATTGAAGGATTTTAAAAATATCTTGATAATATGGTTGGTTCTTATTAATGATTATGACTGATCAATCAATTACCACTCTAGGGTAGTAAACAAGGTGATTCAATCTATGAGTTGAATGGATCATTCTATCATATCTATTAAGAGGATTAAAAAATCCAATATTTCTAGATTTATAATTGTTATATCGAGTGATATTTATGGAATTATAGAAATATTATCTATAAATACTTTTTATCTAACCATGTATCCATGTTAACATTAATGATGTGCAAAAAGATAATGTAGAGATTCAGAATATGTTGTGAAATTTCCATGAGTTTATCATTGATTATGATGTAATGATATGATTTATGAACCATTTATTTTTTCAATCCATAATATATTTTATAAAGAACTTATTATTGGAATTTCATATTTCATAATTCTATATTCATCATAGATTTACAAGTATTCAGAGTAACATGGAAGAGTGTTTCAGGTGGGAAAACATGCAGAGATATTACAAACATTATATCTTTCTTCCTGGTATGTCAGTAAGTTAATTCTGAGAGAGAAAATTATAATGGTGATGTTGCAAATATTACCCATTCATGCAAGTGAAAATTTCACCACCAACATTTTCATCAAACTCTATAAAAAATAACATTTCTATAATGTAGTTTGTGTTTTAGTTGAATGACATATAATGATAGAAAACATCATTAAAATCAGAGAATATTTTTCTATTCATATACACTATAGTATATAAATTAAAGATTGGTTATGGTTTTAGGGAGTACCACATTCTATTTTATTTTAACAAGATATTAGGTTTTTCTTAATGTTTTATAAATGTCATCATCCGACTAGGGATTTCGTGTTGATTTTCACTACCCTGTAATATTCACACACAGATCATTATTCTATGAGAACTATTAAAATCGTAGAGGATATGTTGAGGTCTTTTTTTATTTAAATTTTATTTGGGATGGAAAAATCATTTATCTTTATTTTCAAACAACAATGGTATTCTCTCTAGAATTCATTAAGATCATTATGAATACTTAATGAAAAGAAGTGTAAAACTCTAATGTGCTGAGATAAGATTTAGAAAAAAAGATATTAAAAAATTAGGTAGAAATAGAAATATAAAATATTGTTATATCATTTCAAAAACACATATATTCATCAAAATTTTGAAAAATATTTTATGATAATGATCGTTTTGGTGATCTAAAAATTGATGTTGTTGAGAAGGTGTTTGTATTAATTTATACAAGGAAAAATGCTATAATATTTTGACCGAAATTAAATATGAAACTGAGGAATATTTTCCCTTTTGATATTATAGATTGAGAATGGATGGTTTCTTATCACATGCTGCTTTCAACAAACATATCACAAGTACATGATGTGTTTTATATATCTCTCACAAGGAAGTACATACTTGACCATTAAAATGAACAGAAATCTGAGGTCATAACACTAGATCTTGAACATTACAATGAATGAAAACATATGGATATTATTTATCATATGGTGGATGTTTTACAAAACTATATCACTCCCCTGATCAATGAATTATGATGAAACCACAAACGTGAGGAAGCAACATAAGAATATGGAGATATGATGAGGAAGAACTATCTTCATTTATCTGAATCAATTTGATGGAATTCCATATGATAAATTTATATTATGTGGATTTTAATGTAACAACTGGATATTTTCTTATATTTTTAAAATATATTTATTTTCTTTGACCACTTTCTTTATACATAACACAAAGTTTTAATGAACGGCGATATTCTATTAATATTATTATTTTAACATAAACATTACAACATAGTAAATAAAATTTTATGTATGAATAAGAATATAAAAATAATTAAAATAATGTATAATGGTTTTATATGAAGAAATAATATTGCTAAAACATACTTAATTTTTAGTAAATTCTATATATACCTGAAAAGTACAATTTTCTCAAATGAAAATATTTTTGTTTCTTTCTATGAAAAAAAATAAAAATTAATTTATTCCACATTAATAAAATATTTTTTAAAAAATAGAAATTATTTTTATTTCCAATTTATAAAAATATCTTTTAGTGAATATTTGAAAATTTTATGTAAAGATAATTTTTTTATGAATAGTAATAAATTTATAAATCACATTAAATATAACCTCTTAATACTAAAAAATTACAAGATATTTTTTATTTTAAGATGTTTTAAAAATTCAAATTATATCAATAATATAGTTATTAATCAAATTAAATTCATTTTAACTAATTTCATATTGAATTTAGAACATATAACATTATCTACATATAAAAACATTTACTATAGAAAACCACATTCTAATCATATCTACGGGTATAATACTAAATTTAAATCGTTCATTTATATGATTTCATTTTTTGAAAACACTTTCTATATTTAGAATTATAATTATTAATATTATAAAATAATTTGAACTAATATGTTTTGTCACAATAAAGAGTAAAGAAAATTATAATTAATTATCACAATTTTTTTAAAATGAGTTTACCGAAGTGTTAACATAATATTTTAAGATATTTTTACCAATAAAACATGACTAAATACCATTTTACTAAATATTAATTACTTATACTATGAAAATATCATTTATACAGTAACATGGAATCATTTTTATTTGGAATTACTTATCCATTTTCGACTCATTTATATAATTTCAATGTATTTTTGAAACGGGCTCATTCCCAAAATACAGAGAACATCCCTTATATTATTCACTTAATAGTCCAAAAAGGATTTTGATTTATTCAATACCAAAAAAAATAAATTCTTGATTTCCCTCACCATATCCTATAGTCCTTATTTTTATTACTATACCCTCCTATGAATGGTTTTGTTATAAACCTAATAAAGCGCTCTTAAAATAGGTATATCCGATGACCATGTGTTTCCATTTTAGTTATTCTTTATCCACATTAAAATATTATTAAAATATTATCATATAATAAAATAATATGATCCAATAAAAATATATATTATTCTTTTATTTTAATAACCAACATCTCTCTCCTCCCCCATTAAATGGAAAGTGGAACCGTTATCATGTTTATAGTGGACTACCACCTCACGAATCGATGAAATAAATATTTCATCACATGCTATCATAGAACTATATAATGATTGACTTATAATATATATACATATATGATATATGTGATATAGTTATACATCATTAATTATAATATAACATATACAAATCATGCCTACCATTTATTTTGGAAAATGATAATGTCGCTCAAGCGTACTTCTGGACCTATGTTTCCATGAAGTGATGTGATACATTTTCAATTTTTTTAAATTAATGTTTAAAAGGATATATTTATTTTATATTATATATATATATATATGAATAATCATTTATCTATAAATTTGATATATTATATTCCTTTATTTTTCTACTATGTTGTGAAAATGGAAAAAATGTTCAGGCATACGTATGACCTACCATCCCCCTGAATAATGTAAATCATTTTACATCTCTATATTTAATGGATTAATATAAATACATGTATAAAAAATATTTTTGATATTTATTTAATGATTATAATTATATATATATATATATATTATGTCACCATGATTAATGTAAAAGGACCAAAATTACCAATGTAACACATACAAGATGAACAGATAAGATATTACCAGACACATTATTTTAATAAATAAAATTTCTAATAAAAGGTTAATAAAATTTAATAAATAAATCATATATTGTATTAAATATTTTCATATATTAATGATTATTTTATATATTTTTAATAAGTCTAAAATTATTATACTAGAAGATTTACCATGTACAATCAAATTCAAGATATAATGTATGTTATTTTCAACTCATATTTATTTATGTGAGTCATTTACCATATTCAACACTTGTTTATTTACTATGGTGTATATACTACCAAAAATGTATTTCATAATTATTTATTTGAATTTTATTGGTATTTATATACTACCAACAAATGTTATTTATAACAAAATATTTTGATATATCTCCCAAAAATCTCATGAATTTTCTTAACCTCTATTTATTTCTAGAGAATAAATGTTTTATTTTAATTTTACTATATTAAATATCTAAACAGGTCTGAATGAATGTTTTTAGAAAAAATTTACATTATTTCTCTCTTTAGTTTAAAATAATTTCCCTTCTTCGTCCATGTTTTTAAAAATGATTAAAAATATATTTAATATTTTCAAATTATTTTAAAAAGATTGTTTTTACCATGTTTTTTCTTCATGAAAAATTATTTAAAAAGAAGATTATTATTTTTTAATAATTATATATTGTCTAATATTTACCAAAAATGGAAAATAAATATTTTTTTCCAATATTTTTAATGTAAAGTATTTCCCATCAGCATGAAATCTAAATGATTTGTGTCATTCATTAAAAGTTACAGTATATATTTTAATATAAATTCTTTTAATTATTAATTTTAGATATTTTTAGTGTTTCATGAAGTAATATTAAATTTAATGAATATTTTCTTGTATAAATTTTTTGTGATATTTTTTATATGTTATATTCATCAAAAAAATCATGGGTTTTATTGGGGATAAGATCTAATGATACCATCATTATTCTTTTACAAGATGGTTTATGATTATGATGATGAGATTTTTATGAAACACGATCATTTTCCAAATGATTTGAAAATATGGACATATTAAATTTTATGAAACCCCATTTGTTTATAAAAGATATGATATGATGACATGTCAGAAGTTAAATTCGTTTTGGGCACACATATGTATTTTTTTCATTATGTGATGTGTGATTGGATTATAAACCAAGGACAGTGGTTATGTTATATGAAATTTTTAATGGTTACTTTGTAAAAAAAGATGTGTGGGATCTATATCTCCCTCTTATTAATTTATTATTGATTTATATCTCATGATATAACTATTATAAGAAATCTGTTATGATTGATCAACTATAAGAAACAAGTCATGGTTATTTATCCATAGTGGAAAATATCTGATAATTCCAAAACCGTTATAATATGGGAAAAATGTTCTGATGCCTAATCCAATTTGATTTTATGGTCTTAGTAGTACTCCTGGACATATTAAATGGATTATATATTATTAATGGTGACATACATATATGACATGATCATATTGTTATTTATTTATTTATAATGATTTCTCACACTTATGATTCATTTCATCAAATTGAAAATGTTTTATTCTGTGTATCATGTTTACAAGAATGATATATTGGGTTTGAAATTTCTATCTTTTATTCCAAATATCATAACCATATTATTATCATATGAATTAATATAATCATTTATTGAGATATACAATATTAACCCTTAGTAGGCCCTAATGCCACTCAATTATATTTCCTTCCCCATTTATGAATAAAGATATAATTAATGACATGTCTAAGAGGGGTACTATTTCAGAATAACATATTGTCAGATAATGTAGTTTACTAATGGACTCATTTTTTATGTATATAATATCCCAAGGTCATTAAACCCTTATTATTTTTTCATGCATAATGATGAAATGTAATGAATTTTTTATCTATTAAAATTTGATATAATTGATTGAAATGTTTGGGTATTTATATTATTGACCCAAAAAACATGTAATAAATGTTTGTGATCAAATAACTATACATATAATCCCTGTTCACAGTAAATCATATGTTCCAATATCTAAATATATGTTACGGGAACGGATATATTGGGATCCCTATCAGGGTAAAACATTTGTTCAATCCAGATAATCATTAAACCATCCTTCATATATACCTACAAATATATAGGCAACATAAATGTGGTGAATATTTATCTGATAGACAATTGTGAAGCCTCATAACATTATATCTCCTAGGCTAATCATCTTGGAATATATTATTTTTGATGTAAACGAGATCCTTAAATATGATTCTAATATTCCATACAATCAAGAAACCCTTCAAACGTAAGAGTACTTCTCTCCTATTCGAATCATATTTCATCATTGATTGAAGTTATGTGTGAAGCTGTGTATCAAAAGAATCCCATGCATCATCTTCCTCTCTTGGAGTGACCAGGGTCATATTTTAAGACAGAGGGGCATTTTTTATCACTTGACTCACTACCATTAGATACCATTAACAAAATTATGATTGAATTAGTCTAAATTCTTTTTTTTATCTTGTACCTAGTGATCTTCCTTTATATAAAAAACACACCCATCAAACATTTATAGTCCCTTAAACTAAAAATCCCACTATCTCATTTTCTACATATCATCCTCTTCTACTGGGTCAACACTTTATTGGTCAACTGGGTTATCCAACTAAACCTCATATGTCTGAACTACACATATTAAACACCCAGTTTTATTCTTTGTAAAGAAGGTGGAAACTACTACTTCTGATGTCATGGAATATGTTTAAATTCATTTAATAAAGATTCGTTCTAATTTTCTATAGATACCATATTTTATAAAAATCATTAAGTATCATAAATACTATAATCATAGGTATCTTCCAATAAATAAATGAATAATTTGTACACATATTCATTAAACCCGAGGTCTATTCATTTAATCAAAATGGGCACAAAAATTTTGTGTATTTTCTAATCTTTTTTTCTTTTATGACATAATATGTCTAGTGACATTTTTTTCATAGAAAATCCATGATATCCTCACCATTACCTACCTCCATCCCCTATCACAACTCCAATCTATAGTCCTTTTATATAACTATGTCAAAAACCCCCCTCATTAACTAGTATCATATTAGGGATAATGGTAAATAAAATAAGATAATAACCAATGAATGATGCCTCATTTAATCAATAGGGTGGTGACTAGAACTGATGTTATGAAATCAAATAATTCAAGGAATTACAATCAAATGAAATATAATATCATTGGATAAGAAATATATCCACCTAATAATTATACATAGTAAATAAATATGTAATTATATTCATATCACAACATTCATGTGAATTTCATTTGAAAAAAAACCCACACAATTAAACCATAAAAAAATATATTGGTAGTGACACCTCATATACTCAAACATAACGATATTCATATTGGTGAATAAATATTTTATGGAATCAAAATACTTTTATCTATAATTAGTATAAAAATAATATAAATATTTAATAGGATCATACTCAATATTCATAAAAAACCCACTCCATAACCTCTTCCTCTATTGATTTATTACTCTCACTATAAAACATTGATAATCATGTTACATCCTACCACATAAAAAACCCTACCATATCCCAATATGATTCATAGAAATAATCATGGGTAATTCAGAATTTTGAATAAGAACGACATAAAAATAATTCCACCATCCTCGAATGCATGACCTCCATCATATAAATTCAAACCAAAAAAACATATCTCATAACATCAATACCAATTAAGGATTACTGGTGCATAAATATCATCTAGAAACCTCATACTATCTGTTAATACCTCAAATAAAAATAGAAATGTTGTATGGTCTTCTAAAATGTCGTGAACAACTATATACCACATAGGGCCTAACAGATCAATATAGGCTATGCATATATAACCTATTGGGTCTACAAGAACAACATGTACCAATACCCTATATGTTCTTCCTTATCCAATAACCTACATAGAATAATATAATACACTTTATGATATTGTACCAATACTCACACCTATAAGGGAGTGTAGGAAATATGGAGATGTTATCCATGTATTCCATCACCAACATGAATGTTGGGGAATAGACTTGGTAAATACTTTGTTGAGTTTTATATAGGATATCATCTAAGGTGGGTTGCAAATCAAATTAAAAAGAATATAATACAAATGATTCAATATACATTAAAAAATAGGTATTATCATAAAATATACACCAAAATGGTATGGAAAGTATTGGAATGTACATTGTAATCAGTAAACCACTATCATATAATTCAATAATTGTTATAATCTTCTACCCAGAAGAATCCATAATATTTTTTTACAAAATCTTTTATTTGTGATTTATTTCAATGGGATATATTTATTTATTCAAATCCAATTCCATAACTAATCGAGCGATAAATCAACAACAATAATAGAAATTTTACTTTTTCTATTCACGAAATGTGATAAATAACCCCTATACCAGCACAAAAACTCATAATCATAACCCATTACATATATTTAATTCGCTGTAAAATTTTCTTTAGTAACATCCAACATCATCACCTGGTGAAAATTATGGAATAATTTTTTACCCTTGATGCGTTAGAATATCCTTCAATGTGTTTAATATCATTGATGAAATCACTGTGATAATAAGAGACCTGCACTCCCATATTCTATATTAAAAACAAAAACATTAAAATTTAGGGATTAATGATGAAATATGTGAGCTAATTTCAATTATCCAAACCCCACAAATGAATAGGAGATATTTTGTCAATTTCATAAGTAAATACATTATTTTTTGTAATTTTATAGAATTAGTATAAACACATACAGATCTTGGGGAATTAAATAGGTGTCTCTTAAAAATTTATATCATCTCCATAAATTTCATCACATCTAGAAATCATAACAGAGAAACGCTACTTGAAACCATTCATTATTACCATGGGAAAAGAATAATAATATAATGTGGGTCATAGATTCTCATAATGGTTAAAAAAGATGATATAAATGATTATATAATCCTAACATGAGGATTATGGAATAATAACATAAAAAATACATTTTAAAATTATTATCATAATATAAAATATCATATTCATGCTTCATAGAATAAATCATGAAATTTCATAATACATGTATCATAAAGTAACCTAATCGATGAGAAAATAACATCGGTATAGGACCTGGAATTATGGATCTTGTCAAAGTCTCTCTTAGTGGAATGTTTTCAATCAAAAATACATCACTGTAGTCAAGTTTTACTCTTAATATTATCATAGTGTAATGAGATCAATTGTTAAACAATAATATAAGTAAAAGTTCATCCTAATGACTGTCATAATAGAATCTGTTCATTACACAAAACATTGTAGTAATAAATTTTCACCCAAAATACTATCATAGTGTATTGGTTTCACTCCTCAAACAATAATTGTATTCATTTTTCACTCCCAATTCTACCATTTAGGACTGATTTTACTCCCTAAACCATCGTATTAGTTGAGTATTACTCTAAAGACTATATTAGTTTAATGGGTTCACTCCCCAATCCATCGTTGTAATCAGGGTTCACTCACAAGAATATCATAGTGGGAAATTTCCCTTACGAAAATAGGTATTCTCCCCATTCAAGTCATGTTAATATCATGAGATATCAGTATTAACCATAATCATTGGATGGGGATATGGGTCACACCCTTCAATAGTTATAATGAAATCATTGTCAATGGTTATAACGCAACCACCATAATTTGTTATAACATAACCACAATAATACAATGAAAACCATGCGTATAGGTACCAATGGATTATATAAAATTATTAAAATCATATCACATTAAAAGAAATGAGTTTTATAAAAATTTAATCATATAATAATATATGGAAAAGAAGAAGGTTTTGTAGACATTTAAATTCTTCATCCTAAACATAATACATCTTGAATATGAGTAAGGTATATATAATAGGATTATATAACCAGTAATGTTTATGTAACATAAAATTATTTAATTTTATATTTAAAATATATATTGAATGATCACATGAAATTATTTTGTATGAAAATAAATTTTCAAATTTCAATTGACTGTCGTAATTGAAATTTATTATCACTTATAAATGAAAACATTTTTCATGAAAATAATCTTCTCAAATGCTAAAGGAGGATTCAAAATATTGGTCTTTTATGATGGTGAAAAAATTAACTCATTTTTTAAAAGTTTAAAAACATTCCCTTAGTATTTTTTCAGGAAATTCACCAATTACATCATTTAGATAATGAAATAAATATTAATTTGAAACTAATTTATAAAAAGTCAAACAGAGGAAAAATGATAATAAACAATTGAATGCATGTAGAAAAAATAAATTTGAATTTTTTTTGGGAAACATGGTCATGTAAGATAAATATTCCACAACATATACATAAGTATAAAATATCTCAAATAATATTGAGATTGAGACATAAAACCTTATCTCTTTGGAATAAATTGAAACTTAATTCCACTGAATCAAAGTAACACATATGGTTATAATAATACGATTATTTTTTTAATTAGATTCCAAAAATACATTATTGGGAAGTAGATATACATCATAGAAGAAAAAAGTGGTACAGAAGACATATGTTCTATAGAAATAAGTGTTAGATTAAAACCCATTCCATTTATCTGACATCCTTTAAAAGTTCATTAAATTAATATTCATTTAGAAAACTATATAATATTTACTATAATGTGATATTGTGTTGGTATTTTGAGAGGAAAAAAATATAATTTGTATAGTTATGGAATTTATAAAGATAATTTAAAAGGTGAGGTGCATGCTAGATAGTTTTAATTGATGTAATGTGAGGCAGGATGAGGTTCCCTTTTTATAATTGAGGTGATGGTCAATTTTGTAATTTCCCCAATGAATATTTTTTTTATTATACAATTATACATCCAAATCTTTAAAAATTAATGTTAAATGCATATAGGATAACATTTTTTACCATATCTAATACCATTTTTCATTATATAAAATTTTTATAATTTTTAAATAATTTTATAAGTTGTTATTTTAATAATTTAACTTTACTGTTAGTTTTGAACCAATTTATTACAATAACCTGAATTAAATCATAGAAATAATATATATTTGAAAAAACACTCATAATATAACTCTAATATTTCCCATTATCTATATAATTGATTGATCACATAAATTACCTTAATTATGACTATTTTACTATTTCTAATATTGTTTCTGACGCTTTCTTCAGGGCGCGCACATCCGTCTATTTGAGGACGACGACACTATTTGTTGCCCTGTATTCCTGCTTTCCAAAAGTGGGTGACATCCATTACATTCTCAGGGATTTTTGCTCCCTGATCAAAATGGGATGATGGGATGTTAGTTCGTCCTTCTGCGTATTCATTCTCGGAACTCGTCACCTAGTCCGGGTATCCCATATAGATATAAGACTTCGTTCGTGAAACTCTTCCCAATGCCATATATTCATGGACAGTAGTTAATTACGCTGCTTTGGTCGGGACATTCCAAGGGGTACAGTCAGGGCAGTAACCTTCAGTCGGGGGAGTAGTCACGTTGGACCCCACTGGCGTGTCTGGGTGCTTGAACACTGGTGTGTCTGGGTTTCATCAACATATTATAGGGCTTCTTTAGGGAACGAAAGCCTAAGGCAATCCACGTCTAATGGAGGGAATTATATTCCGAAGGCATGTATCTGAGGTTTTCTTCATCTTTGTATGTTCCTCAAAGTGTATGTCATGGGTTTAACATCTAGTGGAGTTATATAGGACTGATCGGAATATTTCTTAGAGAGGATCAGGTGGGGAAAGCCCCTAGAGGGAAGACTAATGTTGGGGCTAACGCGTGGTTACCTACCCGGTCATTGTTAAAAGGAATAGGAAATGAGGTGGTGTGATCCCAATGGGATGTGGCATCCCGAGTAAGAATCAATAATATATAATGGATGTTTAAGTGATGTGGGTGGAGAATGAGATGGAGTCGACTCGGGGACGACGGTAATGTTGGGTTTGAGTCTTGAAGAGACCTTCTACGTATCCATATGGCAGGGAATCAATGCATGTGTAGTTCATCTGATGATAGCCTACCACCTAATGGGGTTGACGAGGGCCTTCCCCTGGATGGGGTCACAACCAAATACAGATGGGTGTAGTCACAATGGCTTACTGCTAGATGGGGTGACAAAGGATTACCGCTGGATGGTGTCACAATGGCTTACTGCTTGATTGGGTCACAACGGATTACCACTAAATGGGGTCACAAAAGCATACCACTGGATGGGTTGATCCTTAGGGAGGATTTTTGCGTACCTTATCCAGGAGAGAATGATCAAAGCCAACATTGTTCAGTATAGTGAATGCAGTTTAACGTCGTGCAGGACTAAAAGGGGGCATGCAGTTTAACATCATGCGGGACAAATGTGGTCTAACATGTGGGGGAGGGGGAGGGGTAGAACCAATAGGCTTTTGGGCTTGACCCTCAAGGACGCCTCATATGTACCTTGCCTTGGAATGGATCAAATTCCATGTAGTTCAGGTTGGGTATGGTGAACCGACGTGAAGATGGTCAAGAAAAATTGGTGTTGGGCTTGAACTTCAGGGAGGCTTCTTACGTACCTTACCCTTGTAGGTATGAAAGTCAATGTTATTCAGGTTGGGTTTGGTGAGGTGATGTGAATATGGCCAGGACCAATGGGTGTTGGGCTTGAATCTCAAGGAGTATTCCTACATACCTTGCCTTGACAGAGATCAAAGTCCACATAGTTTGGAAAGGGGTTCGAGGTTTACACTCTAATGCAGCAGCGAGAGGATGTCATGGTCAGTGCTTTCTCTAAGCCCATGTGATTCATGCTTGGTGCGAGAAACAAGATTCCGAAAAGACCTAACGATCAAGTCATATAAGGTGTGTTCACGAGAAGTTTAATGGGGGGCATACACATGTTTATCGGCCGAAAGAGGTAATAAGGGATTACGCGCGGTTCCCAACCCAGTGTGATGGAGATTGAGGATTTCAACAGGATGGAGGCTCGGGTGGTGAAAAAACCTAGAGGGAGAGGGATTTAGCACCCCTGAATAGAGGAGGAGTAGAGATTCTACATCCTGCAATAAAATATTGGGGCTCACTCCATGGTGGTTTCCCTTTCCCTACAAATGAACGTCGTTCCAATAAAGATGATTTCATTCCATATAAGGAATGATCTCACTCCCTTAAAGACCAGTGGACATAGAGAATGTACAAGATGGGGCACCACGTGTGCAATCTTTGTGGCTAGGTATTTTTTTAACATTATGTGCTGAGGATGAAGGTGCATGGTTGTTTAACGTCATGCCGCTATGACGAGGTGAGTGCCCTACGCACCCCTAGGTCTTCCATAACTAATACCTCCCCACCCTTGACGGAAGGAATGCATCAACAATGCCATAGTTGGGGGTGTTATAGAGCGATCCATTGGGGGGTCCACGTTAATATGGCTATGTGAAGAAGCTATAGTCATTAGTGTGCCTATACAATGAAGCATGAGGTGAAGAAACACAACATGAATCATCACCCAAGGGACCTTGAAATTGATTCATGCAAACCTGAAGGGCCACACGGGAAAGGGAGTAGTAGTGCAAAGGGGTTCCTAGGTAGAATCCATGTGATGCTTTGGTTCTCCATGAAGTGGAGGGTCTTTGTGAAGGGATGTGCTTCTTGGAGTGAAGTTTCCTATCCTAGGAATATGGAATAGGTTTATATAGAAGGTGCATCATGAAGTGGAAAGGCATTCGTAGATCAATGCCTCATGAAGTAAAGGTTCCTCTTGAAACAATATATTGTGAAGAAATTTTCTTTTCAATGCACAGTGACCATGCCTTAGTATATGGGTTACGTGTGTATGAAGGGTACATCGTAAAACATAAAAACTCCATAATGACCCTAGTCTCCATGGGGATCTCCTTCCATTGTAGAGACTTGTAGGCTCCGTGAAGGGAATCCATCATGGAAGAGGTGAATAATTCATGAAAAGGTAAGTCACTTTTTGATGAGAAAGTACCTTGAAAAGCTCATGGTTCACAGAGCAGTAATTGCTTCGCGATGTGGGAGCTCAAAAGGAGAAAGGTCGGAGGATCCGTCCATTGGGAACCAAGGGAGCCTGATATTTATATGCAAGAGACACCATGAAGCAGAGCTCGATTAGTGCGAAGATGGAACCTGCACCATAGCGGTTTCGCGAACGTCAATGGGGTTCGCGGAGCATCCCTCCTCCTTGCTCCGTGGTGGGTTTGCGAACATCAAATCGGTTCGTAGAAAATCCTGCCTCTTTGCTCTGCGGCGGGTTCGCGAATGTCAAAGGGGTTTTTAGAGCATCTCATATCTTTGCTCCACAGTGGGTTCACGAAAGTCAAATCAGTTCGCAATGGGGGAGGTCGGTGCTGGCCGCCAGGCTATGGGGCTCTGCGAGAAATCTTCGCGAGGTTGCCCTTAATTATTTTCCTTTGTTCATTCTTTTCTTTGATTTTGGCATCCACAAATATCATTTATTTTATTTTTTAATTAATTGAATAATTACTATATCAGATGTGTGTAATAATTCAAGGATATTATTTCAACCATAAAATTTTAAAATAATTTAAAAGGTGAATATAAATATATTTTCTTTATAAATATAATTTACAGTCAAATACATACTCTATATAACTCAATAATAAAAATATTTTATTTATTAAAACAAGAGGGTTACATGATTGAATTTTCTAAAAGTAAGACATTATAAATGTATTAATCTCGTTTAGGTATCCCAAAAAGACATATATTATCCCGTCAGATAATTATGATTGAAATATATTATTACAATAATATTTTTGGAATGTTTTTATGTAATTTAATGGTTCTTATAATTCTATTTATGACCATTAATTACCTTATTTACCATTTACTGTGGTTAAAATTTTAATAAGGTTACTATTAATATTTTCCAAAAAAATAGTCCAAATTACTAAATTTAGACCCCATTACTTCAAATAAAGAATCCATGTTTTCATAATTCAATTCACATAATTTTTAGAAATTAACTTAAAAATAAATTTGAAAAATGCAATGAAATGCAGTTTTCATAGAAAGTGTTTTTAAGCCTAAAAATGTAATTATAACAAAATAAGGTATAATACATATTTTTTGAGCAGATTTGTCCAGAGGGGAGGCCACCAAGAGGATTTCATAAAATATCTACCAAGGTTCCGGGGAAGCAGCTGCGCCATATTGACATGCCCGAGAATACGGGCTTCTTGGATGATTGGGACATCTGGGATGTCAACAGGCAGTTCCTTGGCCAGTCTGAGATGTGGCAACACTTGAACCATCTTGGGATGGAATTTTCTGGAATTGGCCTTGTCAAGTCCATCATTTTAGTATCCCATGAGGAGGTGGGGTGATACCTGATGGAGTTGGAGTATTTTGTCCACTCATGGGGTGCCTCGTGTCTAATGAATGAAAGGGTGAAGGTGTTGTTGGATTGAATGACCCCTCCACAGTTATCAGCTGTCAAAATGAGACAGTTCTTTACTCTTCCAGAATAATCATATGAGTCCTCTTAGGGGGAGGTGGCCGGTAGAGGGAGCTCGTTGGAGGTGGGCGAGGTCATTGATCAACACTCAGATCTTGAATAATTCACACAGGCCCCTGAGGTATCATAATGAGCCCCTTTCTCAGTGTCAGTTTCCCAGTCATTTTGAATTATTTACCAATGTTTTATTTGTGCAAGAGAACCTCATACATCGAACCCACATTAGCCCTACAGCATATGCAGATGCGGGGCCATCGGGATCTGTTCCCACTACTATGGCGATTAGTGCACCTGGAAGGGCTAGGGATCCTGAGATTTCTCCCCTTGAGTTTTAGGCTTCCCTATAATATACGGAGGACCACGTCTCAGGGACCCCATAGGAATTAAACAGAAATGAGACTGATAGATCGACCTCTGCTCGTTTCCTTCGCACAATTCATAACTACCACTCATTGACTAGGCTAACGACTTTTGTTCCCTTCTTGGTATGTATAGTTCTTCAAATGGAATGGGCCACCTTGGCGAGTTTGGTCAAGACTATTGGTGGTGCCTTTTCTAGGGGAATGCCTGTGATTGTGGAGGCGGATATCCAAACTAACCAAGCGGAGGCGCTCTCGATCACTGGTGCAACCCTTAGCGAGGTTGAACATGAGATCATTGAGGTGGGATCTGATGATGAGCATCGATCAGACATCCCATGCACCACCATAACCGAACAAACACCAAATTTGGACCATGCTGACGAGTTCCTGGGGGTGTTCCCCACATATGAGCTTTCTAACATTGTCGACTGGGATGAGACGACCTTTATTGAAGTGGGTAAAAAATAATATGCCACCGATCGTGGCAGCTGATCAAGCTCTTCATTGGTGACACCCCCTAAGTGAAAAGGATGTATGATATGGATATACTTTGTTCACGACTACGTGAAATATTTGTTGGGGGATTGTATGCCCAATGTCCCCACATGGTCATCTAAGATCTTATGGCAGAGATGATTCAAGAGTATGATAGTGGCCTCAGTGTGGGATGGCAGTGTTGGAAAGTGGTGAACATCAAGAGGCTCTGGGATTTTGAAAATGAGGTTCAGCAGCTGTAGGTCTTGGAGGATGAGCACTCAGCCTCACTCAATGTGCAATCAAAGCTAATATTGTGCTTTAAGGCCACGCTAGCAGAGGCCCAAGAGCGCATTATGCAAGCCTCTGCCGAAATGACCGTTATCCGGACCGACGTAGAGTAGGCCAAAATTGTGGCTAACGATGTGTGCCCCATCGCTACCGAGGAGGAGTGGGAGCATAATAGGCAATGAAAATTCCTAGATGATATAAGCCTGAGGGTGGTGGAGCTACATCGCTCTTTTGATGGGGTTTACCCATCCATGGGAGGGATCGACCCTCGGGTACTGTAATTATTACAAACCCTCAAACATACATTCATGATTTGATTGTTTTATGTCTTATGCATGCGTTAGTTCCATTATTTATGTTGGATTATTGCATTACATTCATATTCATGGAGTGTCTAGTGATCAATCCCTAAGCTCACGTGGGCCGGTCCCGGTGTGAGAAACAAGGTATGACCACCTTATTGTTCCACTAAAATGTAAGAGTGAAAACCATGCCTTGGGAATCCGAGGGTTTTGAACATCCAATTAGGATTTCTGGGAAGAATGGGAGAGGCCCGGTTTGAGGATGAGGACCTCAAAATAGTTGAATCATCGCTTTCCCAGTTTGCACTAGTGCACGAGTAGGGTAATGCCAGGGGAATTTAAATTAATTCGAACATAGGGGAGTGGAATGTGTGAATCACGATACCCAAAATTCAGAACACAATATGATGGCATGCCAAAGAATAGTAACTGTTTACCTTGTTCGAAACACTATATCTTACTATGTTACCCTGAAATGAGGATATCCAATAAGGGATGAACACTAACAATGTTCGAAACATGAAGCATGACTCGAAATGTCATCCATTTGTCTTCCAGAACGTTGGCCCAGAACAGTAGGTGAGCCATATGCCGAGAATCCATACTATTAGATGTTTCCCTTATATGTTAAAGAGGATGAGGGTCTGAATGATGGTCACACAAAGCATGGGGTCGGAGTGATGGGTTGTTCGAATAGATTCCAACACTCATGAAATCATGCCATTACGATGAAGGAACATTAGGTGGGTGTATCTATCTGATCATGGATCAAACATACTTCCGATCAAGACCTCTTGAGAATGGGATCTGGTGCATCCCATGATTAACATGGGACATCATGAACTACTCCAGGGTAGAATCACAGTTTACTGTCATGCGTTGAATACATATGAACTCGTGTAGTTTAACGTCATACGAATGGACTATGGGTGAAAGGGGAAATCCATGGATGGGATTATGTGGTGCATTATCCATAGACCTGATGCGAGTGAGGACATAAGAATTCTACAATACACCACACAATCTTAGAGAAAGTTCTTTAGGTCAATGGACCAAAAGTGAAAGTTAGGTTGTGCCCAAAGTTATGTGGTCGGGCGTTCTTATGTACGCCTTTATGATGGGAATCAAGCCACATGTAGTTCTGTGGGTGACGTTTAATGTCATGTTGGATGAAAGAAGACATGCTTGACATGGCTATGCCAGTACACATCCAACCAAAACAACTATGCCCACGTGTGTCATGCTCAATGTGGGAAACAAGAAGTAGTGATAGGACTTTTTTGAAACATGAAGGAACATGTTAGGGGAGATGGGACACCAGGTGAACTACTTACCAATAATGCTGACCCACCTATATAATGCACCTAGATGCATGGAGGAATGAAGCCAAGTATGTTGGAATTCAACATGAACATAGGAATGTGGAAATATGTGAATCATGATGCTTGAGATCTAGAACACAGTGATGGTGGAGCGATGATAGGGGATAACTTTTGACCATGTTCCAATACAACATCCATATTGTTTTAACCCTGAATGGGGAAAAATAAATGAGGGTTTACATCTGACCATGTTTGAAACATGGGACCTGTCACAAATGCCGTCCAAGGTCCTCAGGGAAGTTGGCCCAAGACAGTATGTAATACAGTGTCGCATGATGCCAGTCCATGAAGGGGGTCCCTTTCAAGCATGGAAGAGGATGATGATCCAAATGATGGGATCACAAAGCTTGGACATGGAGTGAGGTAATGTCCCTATGAAAATTCCACACTTTGGGTGCTGCCATAATTTATCTATGTATGACAATAAGACGTATCATATAGAAGGATTCAAGTCCCCCTCCAAGGACAAGGGTCTCGAGGTTGCACGCTTCGGCTTAATTATCGTAGGATGAGCCATTGATGGGTTCTTGATTTAATGGACTGGTTGGAGGGTGGTGATGTATCTAAACACAATGCAATGTTCCCATAGGGAGATTCTAGTATAGGTTCATAAAACTGGGACAATGTTGGGGAAAGACTTGGGGGAACATGGTATAGCTATTTCAAAAACCTGAAATGAATGAGGAGGCATGAGGTACTCCCTACAACACATGTTCCCAATAGACTTCTGGCTGATGGGCCGAAAGAGATTACAAGATTTTAGATTCCAGGGACTGGACCTAGAGAAAATTGGTCTGGGAAGTCCTTCATATCTCATAATGATGAGAATCAATCCATACGCAGTTCTAAGAGATGTGGTGTAGTTTAACGTCTTGTGGCAAGGACACAGTGTGATCTTAGTTTATGGTCATAGATCTTGGACCATATCACTATGTGTTATTTAGGGAGGTTTTAGGTCGAGGGACAAAAAACTATGGTTTGGTTGGGACTGAGGAAAAATACACGGGTGTTCTTATGTATCACATGAGGATGTGAATCAAGACACCCATAGTTCTAGGGATGGCAAGATAGGATGTGATATTTTATAGATCATGGTTTTCTATTAGGATGAATGTGTGTTTTTTTTTGTGAAGCGATGGATCTGGGATAGAAAGCCCAGGAATCTCCACAAGAATAACATTGTATGCAAGAATTAACAAATGGAAAGGTGTGTCACTGATAACAAACATTATGCCCCCTTGAGTGAGGATATCACAGTGTAGTGCAATTTTTTGTCGTGCGGCATGGACGATAGTGTCACCTTTCTAGGGTAATATGATAGGACCAACAATGCACTTTACCATCGTGCGGTATAGAAGAATCAGATTAACATAAAGTGGGACTAGGCATCATAGTATAAAGTCATAAGGCTCAGACATATACAAGAGAGACGAGGTTCCATAGGGAATGTGCACGGCATGATAAAGCATACCCGACATGAATGAAGACGAGGTACACATCATACGGTGAGCAATTCCGAGGAAACCTCAAGCCGAGGGGCTAGAAAAGGTTAGTAGATATTTGACAGGGGGGCTAGCCCCCAGATTAGATGGGCTTGATGATGATATGGTTTGGTGTTCCTACGTGTCACCAAGGAATGGAAATGAAGCCATACATAGTTCTTGAAAGTTTCTTTTAATGTCGTGTGGGACAACATTCAGTTTAATGTTATGTAGGACAGGATGAAGGGGGATCTAACTCTTAGAAAGGGTGAATATGAGGTTCCACTATTACAATAACGATGTGAATGAGGTCATAATACCACATGCGCCATGACACATAGTCCTATAAGATCCAGATCCCAGAAGGCAGAACCGAAGAGATAAATTAGTGGAACATGAGTTGGACACAAATATGAGATTTCTAAGTATTCCAAAGTGTCCCATGGGAATGGGAATCAATTGGTACATTGTTCTAAAATATATATTAGTTTATGGTCTTAGATCACATACCATGAAAGGTGGAATCCTTCCATGTAGGTTAAAACATCAATCTAATTCATATGCCCATGTGAGTCAAACTCTGTGTGGGAAACAAGGGAAGAAAAGGTTTTTGCAATACATGGAACACACGCCAAAGGGAAGTCAGTGTTGAGAACTGAATGATGCCTTACCAAGACATTTTTCCTCCTAAGATGTGAATTTCCACTGAGTTATAGTTCCAGGAGTGTTGAAATTTCATTTAGACACAATGGGGTGGGAGATCATGTCAATCCAATAATAGACATTTAAGGATTTAAGTGGTTGGTGTGATGATGGAGGATAACTATTATCCATTTTTGAAAAATAGTATCCATATCGTGTGACCAGAAATGGGAAAAACAAATGAGCAATGACCACTGACCATATTCACATTGTGGGACTTGAATTGATTTGTTGTCTAAAACTGTTAAGGATGTTGGCCCGTAATGGTAGGAGATCCCTTTGGCCTAATATCCATGCCATTTGGGGGTCCCTTAGATTTTGAAAGATAATGGAATCCCAAATCGAGGGGAACCTGAAGCCTAAAAAATGGGAGAAAGCATGTACGGATAGAATCTGACATAACAAGTTCTAGACCAGAGTACTCATGGGCCAATTGGTGAATCACCGGAGAGGGTTGAGGGACCCGATGTAAGGGCAGCTGACTCAAAGATATGATAGTAGAGAAAGGGATTTAAGGCCACTCAGGAGAGAGTTGTATGTGCCGTGGTTGTTATAAATCTGATGTGAATGAGGAAATACTCTCATACCACACCATATACCCCTCTTCTGGAAGAACGCAGGCCATGGGGCGAAAATGATAGGGAGGTATCTAATGGATAGGGTTGGACCCAAAGATGAAATGTCGGAGTGTTCCTACATATCCCATGAGGATGGGAATCATGTAATACATAGTTCTGGGGATGTCGTGTAGTTTAATCTCATGCAGTAAAGATAAGGATAGGGGAAATATGTCTCAAAAAGTGACGTGTACTACAGGGTGAGTAACCCGACGTGAAGAAGTACACAATCCCACACCACATTATACAACAATATGTGATAACATGGGAAAGGGGGCCAAGTAGGCCAATGGGCCTGAGTGTGGATCACAGACAGAATCTCATGGCCATATTGTAATTTAACGTCTTACAGTGAGGATGATGGTGATCATAGATTAGGTTCATAGTTCTCAGAGCGCATATGCCTAGTTTAATGTCATATGTGTTGGACATAGAGGGAAAATCATCGCTCCTATGGAAGACCACAAAACGACAATGATGATAGAAGACAACTATTGACCAGGTTCGTAACACAGTATCATCCCTTGTGTGACTAGAAGGGGGGAGACAATTGAGCATCAACGGATGAACATATTCGTAACATGGGACTGGTATCAATTTTCCACCCGCAATCCTCAAGGGAATTTTCCCGTAATGGTATTAGAGCCCTTGGGCCAAGACTCAATGTCATTCTGAGGCCCTTTTGGGTATAGAAGTTAATGGAAGCCCCAATGATGGTACTCACAAAGCATGGCAGTTCCTGTGCTCATGGGATGAAAGATAAATGAAGTGAGGGATGCCTCAAGTTTATATGTGTGGCGTGGAGAAATAACCCGACATGAATGAGAAAGGGAGTCCATACCGTACCACACAATCCTAAATGGGAACATGGGCCAGGGGCTCGAAGGGGTTGATGGACCTGAGGTTGAGCGTCCTGACCAATTGTATCCATATGACCTCTCATGCAGGCATTGCCTTTATAGCTCTTAAGCCCATGTGATCAAAGCTCACTGTGGGAAACAATGAGTAGGATTTTGCTCTCCCCCACACATAAAATTCTGAGAACTGGAATTACACTCCCGCTAGAAGGAGGCTTAGATTTGGAGAGACAACAGGGCATAATGAACCACTACACTCCATGTTTGGGACATATGGGGGTGGTGACAATGAAGAAGGATAACTGTTGACCAGAATTGAAACACAACATCAATATCGTGTGACTTGAAATGGGAACAACAAATGATCCTTGGACATTGAAGTCATTTTCAATGTGGGACTCGTATCTATTTGTTGTCGAAAAATGTTGAGGGTGATGGCCTTAAATGATATGAGAGCCTTTAGGCTAAGTATTCTTATTGTTCGGGGGCCCCTTCAGATGTGAAATATAATGGGAACCCAAATTATGGGGTGTGTGGAGCATATATTCCCCTGTGTAATTTCAAATTAATGTAGATAGTATAAGAGATAGATATATTCAGGGGAGAGGGATACGTGGTACGAACATGATGAACTAAACGTGAATGAGGGAAAAAGCTCACACCACACCTTGTGTTTTGTCCCAATGAGAGGTCCTGAAGTTTGGGGTAAGCCTACAGAGGAAATTTCTGGGTGGTCTTAGGTATCCCATGAGGATGATAATCAAGACACATGTAGTTCTCAAATGGATATGCAGTTTAGTGTCATGAGGTAAGGACGTGGGAGGATTAGAAGAATGAAAAAGGGCACATGGTGCAATCATCATATCCCCGACATGGGTGGGGCCAAATAAGCCTACACGACTCCATGTGAGATCCTCTATAAGAAATATTCCCTGGAGGAGATTGTCAAAGATGAAACTGAGGCTGAACTAAAGATGATGAGTCTGCGCATTCCTACATATCCCATGAGGATGGGAATCAAGAAATACATAGCTCTAGGGATGTAGTTTAATGTATTGTCGGATGACACACAGTTTACGGTCACGTAGGACTGTACAGTTTAATGTCAGGTAGAACAGTAATGTAGTTTAGGGTCATGTGGGACCATCACGTAGTTTGGGGTCATGCAGGACCATACAATTTAAGGTAGTGTATGATCATAAAGTAGTGTAGGGTTGTGCGGGACCATCACATAGTTTGGGTTTTCGTAACACCGTATAGTTTATGGTCATGCAAGAATCGTTATGCAGTTTAGGGGCTTGTGATACCATCACATAGTTTGGGGTCGTGGATGAATACATTGTTTAAGGTCGTACAAGACCGTAATGCAGATTTGGGTCATGCAGGACCATCATGTAGTTTGGGGTCGTGCATGACCATACAGTTTAATGTCGTGCAAGAAAGTAATGTAGTTTATGGTCGTGTGGGACCGTCATGCAGTTTGGGGTAGTTCCGGACCATATAGTGTAAGGTCATGCAGGACCGTAATGTAGTTTAGAGTCATGTGGGGCCATCACACTATTTGGGGTCATGTAAGACTGTAGTGTTTATGGTCATGAAAGACCATAATGACATAGGAAAAGTATTGCTTGAGTAACATTGCATTGGTTGGAGGATTTATTCTGTCACCATCCATTGTAACCCGCGAGTACGCACCAATGGAGTAAACCTTGTGAATTATGTATGGTCCTTCTCATTTGGGATCCAATATGGTTGGTTTCTTTCCAGGTATCATTGGTACCCAAATGGCCAATACCAAGTCAGCTTCAACGAAGGAGCGGAGGAAAAATTTCTCATTGAATGCTCTAGATTTCTTCTTCTGATGCCTTTATAGATTGTGAAAGGCACGAATCCTATTCTCGTCGAGTGCTTCCAGCTCAGCAGGATGGATTTCTGCTACATTATATAGTGCTTACTGATCATAGACAGTTGTGCACAATAAGATAAATTGAATCTTGATGGGCAGGACAGCCACCATCCCATACACCATTGAATATGGGGTCACCTGGGTGGAATTACGAGTCGACATCTGGTATGACCATAGGGCATTGCGGAGCTTGTATGGCCAACACATATTATTTTGACCAATCATTTTTTGAAAAAATTTTGATAGGGGTTTGTTGAACAACTCGATCTGTCCATTTACTTGCGCAAGATAACAGGAGGTATGGTTAGAAAGAATATTGTACATAGCGTACAATTTCATCACCTCATCTGCTCATAAATTCATGTTGTTATCAGTGAGGATGGCATGAGGGACTCCAAATCCATAAATGATATTGGTTCTCACAATGTCAATGATGGATCGGGCCTTGAAATCCTTGAGTATAACTTCCTCTGCACACTTGGAAAAGAAATCATTAGCAGTCTGGATGAACCTACACTAGCAAGTTGTCACTGGTTGATATAGCCCCACGACATCGAGTCCCCACATCACAAATTCAAAATATTACTTGGTGGATTGGAGTGGCTCTGGCGTCCGATGCATGAAGTTAGCATGAATTTTTCACGCATGGAATCTCTCGTAAAACTCGATGTCGTCATGGATTATGGAGGGCCAAAAGAATCCCAGTCTCTGGATTTGGTGGGATAGTATCAAACCAGTCTGATGAGCCTCGCAATAATTGGATTGAACCTCTTGCATGACCATAGAAATATCGACTCCTTGAAAGCAGCAGAGGATAACCCCACCAAACCCGCAATTTTAGAGGATCTACTCAAGGCCAGGGCCTTCCTAGAGGTTGAACAGCAATGTGCGGCAACAGATTCTCCTACGCTCAGCCTGATTATTCTGGAGGTAACTGTTTTGAAGATACTCAATAAAAGGGTCTCTCTAGTCGGGAGTCACATTAATCACAGCATCCAGTGGTCTTGGGGGTCTTGGAATGGTGGATCTGGTGGTAAGGTGGCTCACCTAAAGACCATCATTGTTATCGAGGGTGGTAGGAGAAATGACTCTCTGATGTTCCATGTGGATAATCAGATCATCCAGCTCTGGCTCTATGAGTGATTAAGCCATACCGACCAGGGTGTTACCTCGACCATTTTGATATTGGGGTAAATGAGTAACATTTGGACGAGATAGGAACTGGTCCATTAGCTGGAGAGTGTGTTCCAAATATGGTATGAGATATGGTTTTCTGATGTCGTAGTCACTGTTGATCTAGTTGATTAATCTATTGGTGTCCCCTTTCAAATGAAAATGGGGAACATCGATCTTGAGGGCCAAATCGATGCTGGTGACGAGGGCCTAATAATCTACCACATTGTTGGTGCATTCTTCTGACAATAGGAATGAGTATAGAAGAATGGATTGTGTCGGGGTAATGAAGAAGATACACATGCATACTCTATTGAGTCTAGGATCATTGAGTCTTCTGTCAGTGGGGCTCTGGGAGCACCATCGAAGTTAATCTGCCAGCAAGGCATGGCTTGGTCCATCCATAGGATTGCCTCATCGGGGGAATCGAGAACCAAGAACTAGTCAGTAGGAGTCCAATGGAAATTAAGGATGTCTACTAGCACTTTCCCCTTAATAGCCTTCTCAGGGAAAATCCTGAGGTCGAACTGCTAGAGAATCACTTCCCACCATGCTAGAAGGCCTGCCAACTTAGGGCTATTCTGGATGTACTTCAGCGGATTTACTCGGGACACTAGCTGTACCTCGTGTTGCTTTAAGTAATGTCACAATTTCTGTACTGTGAATACCACTGCAATGCAACTCTATTCGATGCGGATGTATCTGGTCTATGTATTGAGGATCATGTGGCTGAGGTAGTAAATGTTGTTTTCCATCCTCTCATTGTTCTTCTGGGTGAGAAGGGCACCAAGAGATCATTCTAGGGCAGTCACATAAAGTACCACCAGGTTTCAAGAGACATGTGGCATTAAGACTGGATGCTGGAGAAATTACTACAAGATTACCTCAAATGGAGTCTGAAATTTTTCATCCCACCCATAGAGTGTGACTTTTTTCATTAGACGAGAAAAGGGGTTACACTTGCCGGCCAAAATTGCAATGAATAGGAGTATATAGGATATGTGGACTTGGAAGCCTCGAAGATCCCGAATATTGTTCGGAGGAGACATCTAGCTAATGGACTTGATATTCTCTAGGTCGATCTCAATGACCCTATATCTAATAATGTAGCCGAGAAACACTCTAGTGGTGACCCCGAAGGCACACTTTAGGGGGTTCTTCTTCAGGTGACAGGAACAGAAAAAGATGAACACCTTCTCAAGGTAGTTGAGATGGTCCTGACGCTGGTGATATTTGACCACCAGATCGTCCACATATAAGTCCACCAACATTTTGAGGATCAAATTAAATATGCGATGCATAGTCGACCGGTAGGTGGAACCTACATTCTTTAAACCAAAGGGAATGGCTTAGTAACTAAATGTACCTTGTGGTGCCCAGAATGATGTGAACTTTTTATCCTTATGGGGCATTCGGGTCTATTTATACTCATAGTACCCATCCAAGAAGGATAGGTCTTGGAATTCAGCTGTAGATTTAATCTAAAATTCTATCACAAGATGGTGAAAAGCATCCTTCAGACAGTAACGGATGAGATCCCAGTAGTCGATGCAGAACTAGATCTATTTTTCATTCTTTTTGACTGGCAAAATATTAGCTAAACATTTTGGGTACTAGTCTTCCATAACAAAATTGGCTCTGATGACGTTGTCAACATTGGCCATTAATATGGAACTGTGGGAAGGGTGCATCTTCCTAGGAGGCTACTTGAAACCACGATGATTTTACAAGAGAACGATTATATGAATGACTAACTGAGGATATTGTACTAGAGTCTCATCATAACTATTTGATTTTACATTGCAGTGTGGTTTCAGAAAGTCTATTTACTGATGTAGCTCATCGAGGGGCATGGTGACACTGATCAATGTGGGTTTTGGGTCTACCTTGCTACTGAGGTTCACTTGTACTAACTGGTCAACTATGAAAGATATACCCTCCTCAAAGATAAGGGGATAATCCTTTAAATCATCTTCTTCACTTTTGTAGGGGAACCCTTGGCGGGACGAGGTGCTTCTGGTTCTTCATCTCACGATTGGAGGCTATTACCAGCCTGAGCGGTAGTGGAGACTACCTTGGGGAACTCCTCTGCTGCCGCAACCATAGCGATGAAGGTCGTTTATCCAATCCCTTTTGGTCTTCGGCCCAAGGGGCCACACATGATGATATCGAAGATATAGTGGTGTGTCGGCTTGAGATGGTTAATTCCAGCCCAGTGGAACAATCAATTATGACGTATTTCAGTTGCCATGGGGAAGACATCCTAATATCTTATGGGAGTAGGAGGTTCTGGGATCACATGTGCCTGATTTTTATAGGAGTAAAATTTGATCATCTGATGTCGCTTAGGCCTAGGAATGTTTTCCCACCTCATTCTAGAAACAATGCAGCATTGTCCCTTGCCTGAGATCATGGCCTCCAATCATTGGATCAGAATGATGCAGAAATCATCGAGATTTATCCATGGGTCGGTCGTAGTTGTGGCATGCTCAATATTGTTAGCCTGAATATGTTTATCTATGCTCTTGTAGTAGTCGCATCCGGATATAGGGATTCACAAGAGGAAAAGGGATATGTGTCACCTTAAATCATTCCCATTCGACCATTAAGATAGTACTTTAGGCATTGTTGATATGATGAGGGATCCACCACGTGCAGGTGGATCCATGGCCTTCCCATCAATGCATTGTAGGCGGTGTCTTGAGAGACGACAATAAATTCGTTGCTGGAAAGTAGGCCATCGAACTGGGTATTAAAGTGGATCCTGCCAACCAGTGCCTGTTATATCCTATCATAACATTGGATTCTTAGGTCAGAGGGACTCAGATCATCTTCAGAAAATCCCAATTTTTTTATTGTCTGAGTGGAGATTAGGTTGATTCCAGAGCCCGTGTCGATAAGATTTTGATGAACCTTCATTCCATTGAACTGGCCAGTGATGTAAAATGGGCGATTGTGCCCCTATATGGGAGGGCCTTCATCTTCCCCAAATAATGAGATGATGGCCTAAAATTCAGCATTCTCGACCACCTCAGCGTGAATGTCTTCTACGACTACTACTTCCGTCTCAAACTAGAGGGGGCTTCTTAAATCCCCAACAAGGTCATCACACATATTTGACGACAAGAAAAGGTCCTAAAGGATGGAGACCCTTGCAGGAATAAAATAAATATTCTTAAGAACATTGTACTTCCATGCCAGGCATGAACTTCGGATTATAGGAAGCTGCTCTATGTTAGGGGGTATGGTGGGTCCTACCGACTGGACAAGGGGTTGACTGGTACTAGGAATATCCCATTGCCGACAAGTCAAAGCTTGTGGATTGCCTATTGGGTGAGGTCTAGATGACTGAGACCATCCTGTAGCAGGGTGTGGCTGGTCACGGCATTTTCAGGGTGGCTCTTCCTAATATAGCAACACAAATGGTGGTGAGGGCAGGCTTGATGCCACCAGATGAGAAGGTTTCTTATGTTATGCTATCCGTTGAGCCTTTTTCTTGGTTTTGATAGCACACACAGCCTGGATAGAAGTGATGACCGAGGCACTATAATGGCCCAAATAGCCACGGCTCCATCAATGCTGATGATGGATGGGGCATTGGGAGTATCCACCTGGCATTTCTTATAGTCAGTAATCATGTAGGTATTTACCAGCTTTACGGTGCTAAATGAGGCGTACCGTTAATCATCACTCTTAGATTCCTCAACTATTGGATCGATTCTAGGAGGAACACCCATCAATGGGAGCATGAGGTTGCTGAGAGTAAGGGATGAAGATGGCATCGGCGGGGGCCTTTGATTTCCTTAACGCCGCTGGTGATTTCTCTTCTGGGAAGAGGACGACTGAGACAACGATGCAGAAGTAGTAGCTGCAGTTTTTGAAGGGTCTGGTCGATTTAGGCACGCACGAATGACACCATGGGCACAGAAAAAAGTTTTATGAGCCATCCAGTCATCATTATTATGGGACCAATGGTTAAATACCTGATGCCACTCACCCTCTTTGTAACTATTGTTGTCTGGACTCATGAAGACTCATGAAACATGTGTCGGAGCTATGCCAAAATGGACTATGTTTTTATAAACATGGTATTTAATCTAGTCTTTGAACACAATGAAAAACTTGATAGTGTCCCCCCAGGATCCGATGATAAGGGAAGTAATTATGTTGATCCATGAGGTTTGCCTCTTTTGGACTTCTACACTTTGGAAAACCTACAATCACTTGCTCTAAGGCACTAGAGAAGTAATAGAAGACATGTTCCTCATTGAATGAGTAGGACCAGATTCTCATTTCTAGAATGGGGGCCCTTGGAGCATGATCGTGATGAGGAGCTGGAGGAGCCTGTCAAGAATGTGGAACTTGTTTATCTTGCTAGGGCCCTGGTGATGCATTGTGTGGGGCACCTGTTGATTCTCAGGTAGGCGCTGCTATGCCAGAAGCTACGCCTGTGGTGGAGGACCCATGCGAGGTTGTGGAGGTGGCTCCACTAATAAAAAGTTGAGTTTACTTGGAGACTTTTTTGAGCCACTGTAGCGGGCCCGGCCCTAGAGGACCCTCTCACAATGATCGTAGGAGGAAATATATGAGATTTATTAGCCTGCTCTGAGGCTTCATCTAGGCACAGGGCCTTATCATATAAGTCTTAGAATCCCCCATGATAGTACATTGTGATCAGAGAGGGGATCATTTCTATCTTGACATTCCCTATTCACATCGTCAACAATTTCTCTTGAGTCAAAGTCATGTCAAGGGAATATGTGAGTCCTTTCCACCGGGCAAAAAAGTCAGTAACATGCTCATCGGGCCTCTGCTTGCACTTGAAGAGGTCTGCAATACTCATTTTATGAGTGGTGGAACAAAACTGGTAGAGAAATTTCTTATAGAGGTCTTCACAGCCGGCTACTGATCCAATGGGGAGCTAGATGTACCAGAAAAACGCAGGCCCTTCTAATGTCTACACAAAATATCAGAGTTTGGTGGCCTCTAGCATTGCCGGAGATCACAACATGGGGCCACACATTGAGATAAAGAGGTATAGGTGCTGTGGTGGGTCCCCCATCCCATTAAAGGGGTAAAAGGTATGATTCCCAAAACCCATAGGTGATGAAATATCATCCACCCATACTGCATATGGCTTTCCATCAAAAGAGAGTGCCACTTACAGCATTTCTATAGCCTCAAGGTTGGAAATGAGTGATGCCATTGGATCATCTGTGCGGGGATTCCACTCTTGATGGGGATCGCTGACTACCAGTGTTTTGGCAGGTTCTTTAACATGATATGGAGGCCCAGCAGCTCAGGGAGTGGATGGTGGAATGACCTGCGGGGTATCTTGGTTAATCTGATATGGGTCCCGAGGATTTTCGTGCCATTCAGAAGGATTGGGTGAGACATACCTCTCCGTCTAGTCGAAATTTCTAGCCTCAGCCATGTCTGTATGGGAAGGATGGTCAGGGTCACTTAGAGGAAATTCATCGTGGGGATGTTGTGCCTGCCCCTACTACCCCATCCTAGGATCAATGTAGTCTTTCCATCTCTCTACGCACTTTCATCAAGGAAGTCATTAAACACATTCTTCTATTTGGGGATTTGCTAACGCAATGCAGATTTTTTGAGGATATATTACGCATTCTGCACTAATCTAGATGGGTCAAAGGGTTTAGTGACTCCAAGGGGGTTCTTGCTGTTGTTGGGATTCCGACTAAGGACTAGTGCCTTATTGGGCATGAGAAGACCAAATAGAATTATTTGCTGGCAAGTGATCATTCATGACAGATCCATGAAGTGTGAAGCCCCCTCATGTGGAGGTCCTCTCCACAAAGCTCTAGCTCATTCTCTCCCCCTAGAAGGTCCACCATGTTAACTGCAACTATGCCTGGAGGAATATCCTCTATGCCACCTGGCTAATCGGGTTGACTCCAGATAGGGCTGAAGAGGAGGGAAGCATACTACCTCCAACCATGGATTTGTACGTAGGGAGAAACCTCATTGATAATCCGGTGGATTACCCTAAATCCTTGAACGCACCATTGTTGGAGGGCCCTACGATGACCTCGTGACTTAAGGCACTAGGCCACACGGAGTGCGGCCAAATCAACCAGACGACATTGTTCGCCAATGTCCTCAAAATTCACTTGGCTCTTAGGGTAAGCCACTCACTGATGGTAAAGACAGAAATGAGTCTTCCAGAGGGTTTGACAATAACACTTTACATTTTCATGTGTGAGGGATTCCAACACACACAAAATTGACGTAGAAAACTACCATAATATCTCAAGAATGTGATCTACTGTGAGGATATCCCCTACGTTCTTGGGCTCTAATTCAGGGTATGTCCCTTAATTTCTGCACTCGTCTACTGAAGGCGGCTTGGGAATGGGTAGCAGTACGAAAGAAAACCACTGGGATGGTGGAGAATGTGGCGAGAGAGCTAACAAACCACCACTTCTCAGGATATCCTATAAAGAGTGTAGCAGAATAGCCACGACGTCAGAATAAGACAGGATGACAACCAAAGTTTCCAATGTAGGGAACATGTCTGTTGATGGAGGACCACGCTGCTACTCATCCACCAATGGTCCCATGGATATCTCTCTATGATCTCTAGTCATGTTAGAGAGTGCTTCTTGTGATGATGGTGGAGATTGGACGGTCGTAACATGGGTAGTTTCCAAATTTCCATCCTCTTAGATATACCTACGGAGGGATGTGGGAATCTGATGAACCCAAAATTATGGGAGTACTAGGCTGATGTGCCTTGTTCCTTACTCAGCCCTCTAGACAGAGGATCTAGGAAAGGGTTCCATCATTGAGTCATACTCCAATTTGGAATCTAAGAAGCAAACCAGTTTGATCATAGTCTACATCTTCTTAGCATTCTTTTTATGGTGGCGACAACCCACCCTGCTGCACTAGGATCGTTCTTCATGACAGGGGATATTTTTGGCTTGAGGAGGACCTTCGGCCGTACGGGTACTGGGGCGAAGAGGATTCCCGCCTGGGTAAGATAGAGTGTGAGGATCACCAGGGGATATATAAAAGGGGACATGGGGAGGACCTCCGTTGGAAGTGATAGAGAAGGTAGGACCTCCACTTGAACTGATAGAATCATGGGTAGGACATTCATTCTTGTTTACCGTGGAGGCACTAGTGCAAGGAAGGTCCTTGTACATATCGAGCTGAACACGAGTTGGACCTCCATGCTGGGTGCTGGTAAAGTTATAATAGCCTTTACACCTATGATTTTTTTAGGTGAGGAGGACCTTTTCTAGTAGCTGTATGAACAAGGGGAGGGATCCCATGTTGAAGATTGACTAGATGCACAACGTCGACACACCAACGATCTGTTCCAGGAGGGATTACTCCATACCCGATGTAATTAGCTTGGGAGAGGCTTATGTGCTGGATGTCACCATCATGGGGAGGTCCCTCATTCGGAAGGAGGGTAGCATGAGGCATACCTCCATGCCTATCTTAGAAGAGGGAATGTCCCACGTTCTCCATTGTGGCAGTACTCTGTACTGGTGGAGGCCATTACCTGCACCGATGGTTGGGAGAGTTAACCCAGCCTTCCCACGGGGTAGATGGGGCCTCGATACGGGCTGAGTATACAAGTACCCCCTGCTCATCATACACAAGGGGTTGATGACATACGTTAGCAGTTTCCTGAGCCACAGTAGTTTCTAACATTGATTCCCCTTGGTGGTAGTCCTACTAGGATTATGCCCGACGTGAGCATTGAGTCAACCGAACTAGAGCTAATGGCGCACTCGCATGTCTTACCTACTCCTAGACTCATGGGACCAGATAGCGGTGCTGCCGCGACCTAGTGGGAGCCCTCCATGGGGGCCCTTGAAATAGGATCCCGGTTGGGATGGCCCAAAAATCCCATACCTTGTCGGCGTAGGGGAGAGAGTCGTCGAGGCATTCTGGGGAGAGGCTACTGAAATCATTGTAAGTAGGAGTGGGGAGAAGGGGTTCTCTGCACATCCCTTGTGGGTGGTGGTGGTGAAGAGGAAAATACGCTTCCAGTTTCTGGCTATCCATATCCCTGATTGGGATAATCCCCTCCTCCTCGTACTAGTGTATGTGGTCATTGGTCACTCTCCACTGAATGAATTCAGATTTAGAGATGGGGAATGGGAACCTGAATTTTTTAGGAGTGGAGATTGTCTTCAAAGTGGTGGAGCCACGTGAGACTGTCGCATTGGCATGACCCCTGCCCCTACGCCGGTGGTCAGACAGTGATTGAATTCTTATGGCATCATGGTTCCTAAAAAGTAGGAAGATTAACCCATTAGTGCTGAAGGGAAAAGAATTGATGACTAGGTCCCCAATTCCATTCCTTCTTCCATGGATGGTAAGATGGATGCATGTTGACAATGTCACAGGTCAGGATGTCCAACATTTTGACTGCCCCCATCATTTGGTAAATTTCATGCTAGACCCACTACATTCTTGGTAGGACATGGCACCGGATAGTTGGATCCAGTGACATGCTAATCCATTGATGTCTTGAGTGCTACTAATCTACACATTGAGAAGAAATAATTCATGTCATGTTCACCATTTATGTTATTGAAAATTTCTCCAGGGTGTGTGTGTCCGTCTATTCGAGGATGGTGATGTTGTTTGCTACCTCGCATTCACGCTTTCCAAAGCCGGGAAGCATATGTTACTTGTTCAGGGACATTTGGTCCTTGATCGAAATGGGGTGATGGGATGCCGGTGATTTCATCCAGGGATTCCACCTCAGAACTCGTCTCCTAGTCCGGGTCTCGCATATAAACTTAAAAAGTTGTTCGTGAAACTCTTCCTAGTGCCATATTATCATGGAAACTAGTTAATTATGGTGCTTCTGTCGGGACCTTCCAAGGGGTCCGGTCAGGGCAGTAACTTTCATTCGAGGAGGTAGTCACGTTGGACATCACTGGCATGTCTTGGCGCTAGAACACTAGCGCGTCTAGGTTTCTTCCCATGTCCAATGCATGGAATTATATGCCACAGGTTTGTATATGAGGTTTCCTCAGCTAAATATGTTAAACAAAGGGTATTTCACTATTTAACATCTAGCGGAGATGGATCAAATAGATCCAAACACTTTGTAGAGTTGATCAAGTGGGTGCAACCCATGGAGAGAACACTGATGTTGGGGATAACACATGGTTAACTAACCTATCATTGTTAATGGTTATGGGGAATGAGATGGGATGATCCCACTGGGATGTGGCATCCCGGGTTAGAATTAAGAATGGATGATGGATGGTTATGTGATGTGGGTGGATAATGATATAGATTCGACCTAGGGATGATGGTGATGTTGGGATTAAGTCAAGAAGAGACCTCCTACATATCCCTGGTGTAGGGAATTAAATTCCAAGTAGTTCATATTATGATGACATACCGCTGAATGGAGTTGAAGAAGACTTTCACCTGGATGGGGTCACAATGGCCTAACATTGGATGCGGTCACAATGGCATACTGCTTGATGGTGTGACAACGGCTTACCACAAGATGGGGTCACAACGGCTTACCGCTAGATGGGGTCCCAATGGCTTACCAATGGATGGGGTCACAATAGCTTACTTCTTGATGGGGTTGAACCTTAGGGAGGATTCCTATGTACTTTATTCAAAAGACAAAGATCAAATCCCATGTAGTTCGGGATGGTGAATGCAATTTAACATCGTGAAAGACTAAAAGGGGGCATGCAGTTTAACGTCATGTGGGATAAAGGTGGTCTGACCTGAAGGGGGGTTAGAACCAATAGGGTGTTGGGATTGACCCTCAAGAAGGCCTCCAACATACCTTGCCTTTCTTGGGATCAATGTCTACGTAGTTCTGGTTGGGTTTGGTGAACCGATGTGAAGGTGGACAGGACCAATGGGTTTTGGGATTGAACCTTAGGGATGATTCCTACATACCTTTCCATGGCAAAGATCAAATCCCATGTACTTATGGTTGGGTTTGGTGAACCGACATGAAGATCATCGAGACCAATGGGTGTTGGGAATGAACATCAAGGATGCTTCTTATGTACCTTGCCTTGGCAGGGATCAAAGTCCTTGTAGTTTGGAAAAGGGTTCATGGATTACACTCTAAGGTGGACCGGAGAGGATGTCATGGTCGGTGCTTGCTCTAAGCCCACGAGAGTCATGCTCAGTGTGAGAAACAAGATGAACCATAGACCTGACGATCACATCGCAGAAGAAGCATCTGTGGGAAGTAGAATGGGGGGTTACATGTGGTTAGCATCCCATAGAAGAAACATGGGCTTGCGTGTGGTTCACAGCCCAGGGTGATAGAGATTGGTACATTCTCCATGATGGAGGCCCAAGTGGTGATAAAGCCCAGTGGGAGAGGGATTTGGCACCCAGGAAGAGAGGATGAGCAGGGATGCTACCTCCTATAAGAAAATCTAGGGGATTACACCAGGGTAGTGTCCCTTTCCCTGAGAACAAATTTCATTCCAATAAGAATGTTTTCATTCCATGTAAGGAATGATCTCACTCCCTTGGAGACTAGTGGGCCTAGAGAATGTCCGAGACAGGGCACCCCATGTGCAAGGCATGGGTGAGGTCATAGTTTAACGTCATGTGATGAGGACGAAGGAGTCTGGTAGTATAATGTCCTGCACCTCGAATGAGGTGGGAGTGTTCTACACCCCTAGGTCTTAAATAACCAATACTTTCCCACCCTTGAGGGAAAGAAGGCATCGACAATGTTGTGGTTGGGGGTGTTATGGAGATATCCATTGGGGGGTCCATGTTACTAAGGCTATGTGATGAAGCAAACTTTTTTAGCATGCCTATGTGAAGAAGCAAGAGGTGATGTAACCCAATGAGTTGCATCTCCCAAGGGACCTTGAAATTTATTCTGTCTAACCTGAAGGGCCACTCGGGAAAAGTAGTTGTAGAAAAAAGGGGTTCATTGGTAGAAGCCATGTGAAGCTTCGGTGCTCCACGAAGTAGAGGGGCATCGTGATGGGATGTTCTTCATGAAGTGAAGACGCTTAACCAAGGAATATGGTAGAGGTGCATATGGAAGGTTTTTCGTGAAGTGGAAATGCATTCACAGATTAATGGATCGCAAAAAAGGGTACCTCGCGAAGCATAACATTTTGAAGAAATGTGCTTCGCGAAGCACAATGACCATGCCTGAGAATGTGGGTCACATGTGTATGAAATGTACATCGCGAAGCATAAACTCTCTACAATGACCTATGTATTATTGGGGATCTCCTTCCTTCATGGAGGCCTATGGGATCCGGGATGGCATCCCTCTTTGAAGAGGGGCTGAATTCATTCAAAGGGGAAGGAACTTCACGATGAAAATGTACCTTGAAAATCTCAACGTTCTCAGAGATTAAATTACTTCACGATGTGGGATACCAGAAGGGGAAAAGGTTGGAGGATCCATCCTTTGTGATCGAGGGGAGCCTGGTATTTATTGTCAAGAGGCACCGCAAAGCAGAGCTCACTCGGCGTGAAGACGTGGATTACTCTGCGGCGGGTTCACGAACATCAAAGGGGTTCACATATCATCACACCTTCTTGCTCCACGGTGGGTTCACGAATATCAAATCTGTTCATGGAGCATCCCACTTCTTTGCTCTGTGGTGGGTTCCAAAATTTCAAAGTAGTTCGCGGAGCATCACACCTCTTTTTTCTGTGGTGGGTTCGAAAATGTCAAATCAGTTCACGAAGGGGGGGCTATGTGCCTACTGCGGGGCTATTCGGGCTCTATAAGCAGTCTTCGTGAGGCATCCCCTAATGATTTTCCTTTTTTCTTCCTTTTCCATGATTTTGGCATCAAAAAATATCATGTATTTTATTTTACAATTAATTGAATAATTACTGCATCATTGGTGTGTAAGAATTCAAGGATTTTATTTCCACCATAAAATTTTAATACAATTTAAAAGGAGAATATAAATATATTATCTTTATAAATAATATTTATAGTAAAATACATCCTTTATATAACTCAATTTTAAAAATAGTTTTTTTTTATTAAAACATGGGGGTTACATGTTCGTATTTTATTTAAGTAAAACATTATAAATGTATAAATATAGTTTAGGTATCCCATAAAGACATATATTATCCCCTCAGATGATTATGATTGAAATATATTATTATACTAATATTTCAGAATGATTTTAGGTCATTTAATGGTTCTTATCATTAAATTTATGACTATTAATTACCTGATTTACCATTTACTATGGTAACAAATATTAATAAGGTTGCTATTAATATTGTCCAGAAAATAAAAGAGTCATATTTACTAAATTTGGACCCCATAATTCCCATTATGATATCTATATTTTCCCAATTCAATTAACATAATTTTCTGAAATTATCTTAAAAATAAATAGAAAAAATGAAATGAAATGCAGTTTTCATGAAAAGTGTTTCTAAGCCTAAAAATGTACTTATACCAAAATAAGGTATAATAATTATTCAAAAATAAATAATTTTATTTCATTTAAATAAATAATTATTATTTTATTTTTAATCATATTTAATACATAATTAATATTTTACCAATTAATTTATGGAAGAGAAATGAATTTTTTTTAAATAGTATTTTTCCCTTTTCACTAATAAATTCTTCTTTCAAAAAATTAATATAATTAAATCATAGGATACTATAGGTATTATTATATCAAAATAGGTATTATTTTTTCAAAAACTATTGTAACTATTCTGTAAATGAATTATTCATTTTAGTATTACAAATTAATAATTAATTTTTTTTTGAATATAACATATGTTAGAAGAATTAACTCTATTTAGTAAAAATGAGTTATTATTTCTACTGAATTAAAAAATGAAACTGTTTTTAATAGTGACTACATATGTATATTTTAAAATTTTGTTAATCATATTAATACCCTCTAATTTAATGGGTGTGTCACAATGGTCATATATAAATGATTATATTTCATGATACATTTACAATAGGTATTGTATATCTTTTACACTATCGAACACATAGAATCCTTTTGAAATCATGGGATATTAACTTATCCCAAATTCAATTTATTTATTCCTTGAAATTTTTTTCTTGGACTAAAAAACCAGGGTTTTAACATTTCAATGTACGTTTATTGAAATCCCACATCATCAAAAGGGTCAATAGAAACTCCTCTTTAAAAGAGGGGAAGGGAAGTATGAAGTTCATCACAATTAATAAATATGTTTGTTTTGAGATATTAAAACATTATCTTCAAGTGAAAACATTGATACAGTTGGGAAGAAATACAACTCACAATGAGTACTGGAGAGTGATAGAGAATATTTTTATGATAAAGTTAACCACCAAAAAATGTAAATCTCTAATGGGATATAAGTAAATTAATTTCTCAGAAAGAATTGTAAATGTGTAATGTTTATTTTTATTTCCCTCTTCTGTATTTTAATAATAAATACCTTAAAATGTAAATATACATACTTTATTAGTAGAGTTCAATCCATCAATTAATTTCTACTATGATCTCATATTCTTTTCTAAAAGTTGAGTGTTTAAATAGAATTTTTTGGCATAAAGCACTAAAATCAACATCTACAGAAAAAAAGTCCATAGTAGAATTTCAATATAAAAATTTTGTATTTAGAAAATAACCAAAACTAAAGTAATATTATAAAATTAAGATAATTCTAAAAATACATTAATCAAAAAAATTCAACAATTGAACCCAAATTTCAACTTATATAATAAAAGAAACTAAAATCCTTAAATTCAATAAAGAATTCCAGATGATGATTGAATCCAAAAAATTGAAAGGATTTTATATCCTCAACATCCATGATAAATTTGGTATTGGTCTTCCATAATAATTTATCCATGAACATATAACCTCAAATATTTACTATTGATTTTCATGAATAACCTCTATCACCATATATTCAATATAAAATCATATATTTATCAAAAAAATATAATAATAAAAATATTATGAAAATAATAAAATATTTAGTTTACATTAATTATATATGATTAAAATAAAATTTAACTTCTCAAATAACATTAATATCTTAACACAAAATTAATTTACATTCCGATTTTTTTCTATATGATAAATCATATGTTTCAAAAATTCAATAAAAATTTATTTTCAAAATAATTTATGTATAGAAATAATGTCACACTAACAAGGACTTCACCTTGGCTATTGGTAGGGGATGCACCCTTGTCACCCTTTGGCTGGGATATCAAACCACATGGAATTTCCAGATGCAATGGGTTATTGCCCGAATAACGTGTTTTCCTTTTGTAAAATAATTTAATTATAATCATTATATAATTAAAGAATTATGAGAAGAATAATCAAGAATAAAAAAATATAATAAACATTAAATAAATTTTCTAACCTCAATGGCCATCTCATACCTTTCTTTTTTTATTCCAAAATGTAATGACACATAATTACCTCAAAATAAAAAATCATATATACAGTAAATGTTATCCATACCATTAATAATATTTTCAAGATATCAAAACAGTATTTAACCTCGAATAATAATTTTCAAATGATAAACATAAGTGTTACATATACCATTAAGAAACATATCTCTAAAAATTTCATCATTCACCATAAAACTTCATAACATAGAACAAAAAAATAGTCCATGCGACTCTAATAATATGTTTAACATCAATATTATATACATGTGATAGTATTTGTAATTATTAAAATAAATTATTATGAAAACGTCATAATATCCAAGGTTTTCTAAACTAACCTATGATTCGAACTATAACAACCCAAGACCTGCACTCCCAAATCCATTTTTAAAATCATAAACTTTATATTTTTGTATTTCATACAAATTTAAGTGAACCAATTTGAATTATTCAAAACATAAAAACAAAAATATTAGATCAAATTTATAATTATTTTAAATTATGGTTTAGAATTTTAGATAATTAATAAAACACGTACATATCATGGAGAATTAAAAAAACTGGCTCATAACTTGTTGTATCATATCCCAAAATTCTTTCACGTTGAGCAACCTTCTTAGAAATAACTGACTTAATACCATTCTTTATAACATGGGGAAATAAAACATATAAAAATGGGGTGCTCAGATTATTATTAATAGAAAACAAATAAGATATTAGTGATTAAATGTCACAGCCAAGATTTTCTGAAATCTCATTTTTTAGATAAATTTAATTTCTACAACAACTTATGTTGCACATAACATCGAGCATAATTAAAAAATAATATAAAATTAAATAAGTAGTTGAAAATGGGTTTATAACAATGCTTTTATACAAACTGTTTATAAAAATTATTGGTATAGCTGACAAAATCTCATCTATACCGACGGTTTTTTGCTATCCATAAGTATAGAGTGTCGATTGTTTGGGATCCCCCCTCGTGTAAACCCTCTCCTCCCATACCCTAACTCTAACTCCATGCCCTATCCTCTTCTCCCAGACCTCGACCTCCTCAACTCCTCCTATACCTCTATGTCCTAGCCTCCGGCTCCCGGATCCCAACCCCTCTCAGTTCCCTCACTTCTAGGGTCAACCCCCTCCCCTATTGGCCCACATTCCTATGAAAATGTCCCTCATCCCCTCTCAACTCCATATCCTTCAGCAATTTACCCCTTCACCTTATCCTCTCCAGTCGCATGCAAGACCCCCCCACAGCCAAACACCCCATGTGACATCCCCCTCTCCTAGCTCCCTCTCCTCTCACCATTTTTCCAAAATTTCATAAGTGTTATTTTTTAGTACCTTTAGGTAAGAATTTATCCGTAATAATTTTTCATTTTCATAGAGTTTTCCTCTCTCCCATTCTCAATTTTTATTTGGTCCTAACCTAGTTGTTTGGAGGTTCTCCGATTTTATCTTTGATCTGTTTTTCTAAGGCGTATCAGGGTTCATTCGGGTCCGTCTCAGACTTGTTTTATCATCCACTACCAATGGAAAATCAATTTGGATCATCTTGATTCATATTACACCATTTTACACCATTTGAGGTTGGTTAATTCTTCTATCCTTGTTCGTAGCATTTTAATTTGGGGATTTTTGTGATTTTTGTGCCTATGAAAAATCTATATTTGGTATGAATTGGATAAATTGGACTACTTTATATCCTACATATCTATTTTTGTGTGTTTTTAGCTCATATTATGTGTACATGTACATGATTAATCTTTTGGTATAATCATATCAAATTTGTTATCTATGGGTGAGTTTTGATATGGTGATAAACATGATATTATATAATGGATGTATGGGTGTTATTGTTTTTATTATGTTATGGTATGTGTTATTGTATTTGTTTAATTATCCTAGTGTATATTGGATTATACTTTCATTGAATATTATTTTTATGAATCATTTTTATATTTTGAATTATTTTTAATTATGTAAATCTCATTTGATTTATTTATCTATATATCATTGTGGGTCATGTATTATCTAGGATATTGGTAATTATTTTTGGTGTCTTTGTATATAGGAGGCATGAGTTTCTTGGCATAAAATGTTGGTAATGAGGGTGTTAATTTATATCAAAAATCATTAATACCATTAACATATAAATGGTTATTGTTAAAATGTGTATCCAAGAAATTTTTTATAATATTTTAATATTTTTCAAATTATTTTAATGATATTTATGCTCCCATGTTGTGTTTTGAAAAATAGAGTTGACTCCCTTGATTCTATTAAAAGATATTTATTTTTTATATGTAAATGTTTTATTGTACGATCCACCTTGAAATTTTTTTTGAAAATATTAATTGAAATTGCTATTAATAAACCATAGAGAGTGAACCCTCTTATCATTCTAAAAGATGCAGTGGTTGGAATAAATATCATTTCTCTATAGGATAAGATGTTTCACTGATATCAATGATGGTTATACATGATGCTACATAGAGGGATACCAACAAATATCATTCATATGAATATCATCAGTTTAAATCATGATCATTATATGGTTGGAATGATCCTGAATAGGTATTGGAATAATTCTACAATATTTTGAAATTTTTTGACTTCATGTATATGATAGCTTCATCTACGGTATGGTGAAATGTATTCATGTTTTATGGGCAATGTTGGCATTGGTGAGGAGTTATAGTTCTTCTATTGATTAATTGGGTTATGAACTGATAATTCATTATGATTATTTTTACAACTAAATACAATCTATTTCCAATAAATCTAGAAATTTTATGAAGGAATTTCATGTAAATCATATGTAGAGGACAATGAATCACATTAGAAATCATTTCTATGAACATTACCATTTATCACCAAATGCAGTATTTATTGAGAAGCTAATGGCATGGGGGTTTTTTGGGTTATTGATCAAATATCCTATATCATGTAATTATTTTTGGTCATTCATTGTATGTATATTTTGTTGATATATCATTGATGGATAAAATTTATGAAGATTTTATGTTAGGTTAGAATAAACTTCTGTCTACTCACATAGGTAGTTTTAGTAGTTCCATTAATGGAATTATAAATATAGATGAATCTCATGGTAGAAATGTACTTTTCATACTTAATAGAAAGAATTCTATAAAATGGTTCAGGTGTCTGCTAAACGGCTACGAACTTCTTGTTAATTTTCAAAGATGGGAAATAATGTATCTTTGCATTATAATATGAAAGATATAATGTTCTTACAATTACTAAGATCAATAATAGAGTTTTTTTCTCAATTTATACCACCATGCATACTAGTATGGGGTTTTCTATAACAAGGGGATATGAGGGATTTTTTGATAATTCGTGAATTTTGATGTTCTATCCACTTGAAATAGGAATGATATTTCATCACATGTTATATAATAATCCAATGACAGATTATGTAGGTCCAACATCATGTGATAGGTATAATTAATATTTATCCATCATTATATATTTTTTATTTGAAAATGTTACCATTAATTATATTATTTAGACATATATTTTGTACATAATAAAACATTTTACAAATTTCATGGTTTTTAATTTAAATTGCAATGCCTCTTGGTAAAAGGTGAAATGAATGTCTCAGATATCCCTCTAATGATTTTCCTTATATGATATCATTAATTTCTATGTATTTTTTATTCCATATATAGAACCAATAGATATAATTATTAATATGGATTGATTGATTACTATTAATTCCATGATTGACTTTTTTTAAAAAAATACAAATTACTTACCATTCTGGGGGGTCTCATGTCTTTCTATGATAATCATACATAGGTTATACCCATTCCATTCATCTATTATATTGTTGTGTAAGATGATATACATTTATTATTTTGAACTGGAGTGTCAATTTTCATTTGGTGAAAATCCTTCTATAGAGTATGATTTTTAGTTTTTTTATCATAATTTTCATTTTTCCACATGAAAAGGATATAAAGTCCCATGTCAATTTAGTTCCATGTATGCTAAATATATCTATTACATATTATATGATTACACTAGAAAAAAATGCAGTTAATGGATACGTTGGATGAATCAATTTCCTAACGCATCATTCAACCAAGTGTGTTACCTTTTACATCAATAATGTTTTTTTCTAATAAATCCAAAGTAAACCTTACATTGTGTGTTTATTATACAACAAAAAATTAGGTAAAATTCATGAAAAGTTATAATTTATACAAAATATAAAATATCTATAAATGTTTTAAAATTCATGAACCCAACTGATATGACCTATACATTAATAAACCAAACTAATATTAACCAAATGTAATCACACTAAATAGACTGGAATAGAAATAAATGAAATTGTCCATGATTTTATAAACAAAAATAGGACAAACATAATATAATTGAAATGGCCCAAACATACATGTATCAAACAAAACATAACTATACTGAAACTCCTACCAAAATGAATATATGTCATTAATAAGAAGAGTAATTGTTAATGGATATGAATTTACTATTTTAGTGTCATTTTGAAACAAGGATAATTTTTCTCCTTGCTTTTAGGAACTAGATTTGAGCCATGGGGTTTTGTGGTTCTTATATGTTCGGTGGTGACATGTGTAGTCACAGGAGACATGTATATTTGAGTTTAGATTTTATTTTATTTTCTTTATTTCATTGGCCACATAAGCATATTACTGATTTCAATGAACATCGGGTTGTTATATTCTGTGAAGGGGTCCATAACTACACTTTAAGGGGCTATACGTTTTTCTTTACAGGGGTGGGGGATTGGGGTAGTGGAGAGATTGATTAGGGTGTTTCATTTTTGTTCACTGTTATACTGTGTTTCTTCAATTTATTTTAATTCCATTTGGTGTGGACATCCATCATATGAATTGGTCATGCCGAAAATTTATTTATTATTCACTACAGTATTAATTAATTATTGGTGATGTTGTTCCCATGTAGTGTTTTTTTAATGATCGATAAGTTTTTTCAGCCTGTGCGTGTATCCCATAAAACATACCACATCCTAGTCATACTTGTTTTAATTGTGGATAGTCCTTGGAAACGTGGAATAACTGGGGAGGGATTGAGAAGAACTTCACAATTCTACACCTCCATTAGTCTGTTTTACGTATACCATCTATCAAATCAAACAAAAGACAAAATCCTAGGAATAGAGAATCATGCCTTGAGTCCATATAATGTTTTTTCTCATATTTTATATCCAATTATTCATGATCTATGTATTCCTGATTTGGATTCATCAACTACAACTATCGTCATGAATAATTTTTCCCCAATAACATTTTTTGAGTTTTTTATTATCAATTTATATTATATACATGTATAATAAAATTTATTATAACTATCCTAAAAAATAAGACAATGTTTCTAACTCCAAACTCTTTCCCCAGAAATTGAAAACGATTTGTCACATCCAAAAATTTATGTACCAAAACTCAATAAGTTCTTCTTTATAATTCCATGGGATATCAACAAGTGTTCAGGACCCACTAATAATTAAACCCAAAGAGCATATAAAACTTTTGATAGTCCCTCCAATGACTTTTTCAATGCATGTCTTCTTATAGAATAATTTGATCTAACTAATAATAATTAGTGAGCCATGCATGTCACAATTTAAAATTCACACACATGAATAAAACAAAACATTTGAATTGATTTTATACATGGGAAATGTATTCTACATATAATCTCTAATTATATCATGTAATAATTAATTTACACAAATCTTTCATCGGATCTAGAACTCCATGATGTATACTGAAATCCCCCTCTCTTATATGCATGACTCATTTCTCTAGATCATAACCACTAATTATGGTTCATGAATCCATATAAAACTACATATGTACATTTCAACAAGACAACACTATTCATCTACTATAAAAACGATATATAATTAGCATTCCCCATTCATTTAAGATTATTCCATTCAACTGGCCATGTTATATATTCTGAACATTGTATGTTCAGTTGTGTCTGGTGAAATATTCTACTGGCCTGAATCATGGCATCCCAAAAAGTCATGTATTGTCTCCGTCTAGATTTTCCAAGCATACAATTTCGAGACATGTTGTGTAAATATTTTAAAAATCACCAACATAATAATTATATTGGAATTCAATTCCCAAAATCTACCACACGATGACCATTTTAAATCGTTCCACATTGTGCCATCTGTCGTCTACTAAATAACATTAGGAGTTCCCACATAGTTATTCATCATGCCAATTGTATTAATCATTTCTCCAGTGAATAAATAAACCTTATTCCCTAAGGCCATAACGTCATATGGGTCCCACTTTGGAATTTATCCCAAAGAAAACAAGGTTGAGTTACGTCTGAAACAATTGACGTCCAATCATTTGATTTTATTGTGTACAATATCCATGGTTATACTCCTTGCCATAAAATTTTCATATGAAGAATATTTCCCTAAGATTCCAATGATTTCAAGAGCTTTCTAGTATATCACAATCTATCCATAATAATAAATCAAACCTCTATTCATACCTTTAATAACAGAAATGTCTGAAATCATTGGAAATATACTTTCATTGAAATCTTCCCTCAACCTACACCCCCTCCCTCCCAACCTACAGAACCCCCCCTCCCAACCTATTGTACCCCCTCCCAACATGCATCACCCAAAAAAACTTTTCCCCTCTCCCTACTTGAAGCATGGCTTCCTTCTAACCTATAGACCCCCTCCCATAAAACATGCACCCCCTCCCATCAAGAACCCCTCCCAACCTATTTCCCCCCTCCCTACCTGTACCCCCCCCCCCCTCCCAGCATGCACCCCTCCCTCCCAACATGCATCCCCCCACCCATCCCTCCCAACATGAAGCTGCCCTCCCAACTTGTTTCCCCCTCCCAACATGCAGCCCCCTCCCAACATGCACCACATCCCTCCCATCCTATAGCACCCCCTCCCGAATAAAATGAATCCATAACATTTACTATTTACATAAAATAAATAAAAATTAACTATTCTTATCCATACAATAATTCATTTCATGTTCTTAATGTAAATTCATAAATCTCCCTACTAAATCAAAAATGGAGGGGATCAATATCCCCTCCATAACCAACATCCTTATCCACATAACATGAGTTCCATGCTTTATGACACATCTTCCCTTATTTAGTTAATTCTCTATGTTGTGTTTAGTTAACCAGGATCATAACTCGCTCCTAATTATGGCCCTTGATTGGATAAAATCACCACCGTAAAACCTTTAGTTTTATATATGATATATAAATTCCCCTTCTAGACATTGGGTGACTATAGCCACATATTCAATATTACAAGAATTTATATTGGTTAGAAAACACTTGGTTTCATTGATATCCACCCCCTCTCATCTATGGAATTTATGGAACCTCTAAAAATTGTTCCATCTAGGAATGGATCTTCTAGTCCTAGAGGATTATCCTGACTCAACATTACATGGCTTCAACTATAATGTCAATGATTCCATCTCCTAACATGTACCATTTATTTTTACTCAAAACATCCAAAACGATCAGTGGGCTAGTTTTTACAGCCTTCTAGTATACAATATACCTCACTTCTGGAAAACTCACCGTCCAAAAGAATGAATAAACCATATAGGTGTAGTTACACAAGTGTCCTAAAAGATCTTTAACATCTATCATATAACCATCAAAATGGTTCTAACACTTTAACTTCTAAACTTCATAATCCCCGTCTTGGATATCAATTGGATGACTCAAACAAGTTCCATGGGAATAATTAATTTTCTAAGGTAAGGGTTACTATCTGAAAACACATTATGAAATTTCATGAAAGATTGTACTATAATTGTAGGCATTCTAATTAAAAAACTTCAAACTATGATAATGATAAACAATATAAAAATTATAAAAATTTAAAACTCATCATTAAGGGATACCATGGAAGAATTTACCAATCTCCTACCATGGATTTTAAGGAATAAAAAAATAGTAAAAGTATATTATTTCTAGGAATATAAACCTTTGAGTCATGTCACATGGGGGATATTTCCCTTCAAAGAAGGATGTCTTGAATGAAATATAGAACACTAGGGACGGTTAGCTCAAAAGTAATAGGGCTCAATTATAATAGGATGGGCATTATGAATATTCCCATTTAAGGAGGATTTTATTGGAATTTTAAAATATGTTTTTGACATCTGTTTTATTAGATGTTAATCTATATTGTGTTATCTCTATTGAATCTAAAAATAATAATTTGATACCTTAGTCCCCAACGAAGAGTATAATCCTTGCATAGCATTGGAATCCGACCACACATTCCTCTAAAAAAATGTATGGATTGATTCCCGCTATACATGACACATAGTTTCATTTAGACATCATGTCCTCCACCCAGCAACAAATACAATTTTCATTCCATCCATGATCTTAGGGATTGTGATAGACTCATGTTGAGCACCACCTAAACTAATTCTTAGATAATTCCCCTTCCTCCGAGTATGTGATTTACATGTGTGAGAGGTTCACCTAGTATTTCGTAGGTGATAAATACATACTAAAGTCACATATTAATTTATTTCCCACTATAGTTGTTCCCATAAATACGTTCATGATCCCGATCATTATAGAAATACACTACTCCAAAACATCATGACCATTAATGCAAAGAACTCATACTTCAGGTGTTCCTAATAATCTATAGGCTATGAAAACAGACTAAGATCATTTTTATGCTATTTATTTATTTTCTATTTATCCCATTGTTCATTGCTAAAAGACCATAAAAATTGCACCCCATACACTCTAGGATAAATGAACATAAGGGTAATCCCTATTTTTTATGTTATGAGACCATAAACTAAGTTGGTTTTTTATCATTATTGGTCTTGCCACTAAATCATACCTAGTTCCCATTTTTGTATACCATATCCACATGCTTAAAGGTGTAACCCTAAGAGTACTTGAATAATTACTGAGTACATGATCCCTTGTAACATCCTTCCCCAGTATATATCCACTGAGTGGTGCCTAAATCAAGGGGTCACCAACAGACCTTATACACTCTTTCCCATACACTAGAGGATATCGATTAACAATGAGGTTCTTGGGTCGTACCATTTGATGGCTATACACCATATAATAGTGCACAAAAATAGATTAAAATAAACCAATAAACATATCTTATATAAACATTTGAGCACACAAGATAATAAAAAACTAAATTAAAATTAAATGCACAATAACCAACACACACTTGTCTCCGACCAGATTTCCCCAATATATAAAAAAATGATCATAAAATGACAAATAGACTCTAATACATGATCGACTCTCAAATAATCTCAATCATTAAACCATCTGAACTTATCCATCATTAACATGTAAAAAAGATAATTTTCACAATTTTATCTTATATGCATGTTATAATTCTTCTCATGGGATAAAGTGTTGTGGCATCCTGAGCATGATGAGAGTACAATATAGTATGGAACCACTAATATAGTTTTAAACATAACAACTAAATTTGTGTCGCTACATGTGATATTCTTTGATAAATTAAATTTTAATATTTAATATAAATAAATAAATCACTATTGGTTCTCATGCTATAATGTGACACTTGTGATTGGCCACACCTACCTCATCTAGTATAAAACTTTCTCAGAGCATGTCATGAAACCATTCCTACTAGTTTATCATTTAAAAAATTTACCATCATCATAGGTAAATACTAAATCAAACTAGTATGTTCATGAACTATTTAATAATGGAAGGTCCCATGGAAATATAATTACAAAAAAACCATATACTTTTACAATGTGTACATAGAAATCAAATACTATTGGGCTTAATGGTAAATTCATAGACTTCTTAGGTAGTCTAACATAATCTAGTAGCATCCAATTCCCATGCTCCTAGGGAAATAGAGTTTCAATTTCCAGAGAGTTGATTCCAAGATATCTTGGGAATTCCCAAATTTGTAGCCACATCAGTAAATACAAGTATATTACAAAATGAATTACCTCGACATAAATGATGAATATCAATTTCCTATGAATTTCACACTCATCATGATCATGGTTAAATCCATGCATCCTAAGAATTACCCACTCATTAGGATCAAGGTTGTATCCCTACATACTAATAATTACACCCTCATCAAGATCATTATTGAATAGCTAAATACTAATAATTCCACAATTATTTTAGTTTTTTTTATTGTAGGTCTTCATGAGTTTCTTTTGTAGTGAGTTTTGGTGTTTGATTGTATTGTGTTTTGTGTGTTTTCTATGTGATATCAGTGATTTTTTGTGTTATTGTAGTGAATTTTCTATGTGTTGGTAGTGAGATTATATGTTTTTCTTGTGTGATTGAAGGTTTCATGTTTTTAATGGCTTTTTAATTTTTGAAATGTTTTTTTGTGTGATTCTAGGTTGTAGGTTGTAGTGGTTTCTCTATGTTTGATTAAAGTGTGTTTGATTGCCGGTTTTCTGTGTGAAATTGATGTGTGTCTGTGTGGGAGGGGGGGTTCATCGCCAAAAAATTTAAAACCATTGTAATACCTATTTATAATTACTCAAGGAAATACTAAAGTTTCATTTTGAACTATTAGTATAGGAATAGGCTTAGATTTCAAAACTGTTGGTAATGAATTGTTCCAACTGATCAAACTGTTATTGTAAATTTGTACCAACAGTTGAATACCTGAGGTATAACTCTATTCCAATGGTTCAAGTTGAACCATTTTAATAGAATAATTACATCACTTATAGAAGCCCATTGTGGGAGAGATATTCAACAGTTTAAACAATTTTTATATAGATGTCCTATAGGTTTGAAACTATTGGAATAACTTTATTCTAATGGTACAAAATGAACGTTTCTCATTTTGAAATCAGAACCACCCAATACCAATGGTTTATTGTGAACCATTGGTATAGGGATACACCAATGACCCATTTTCCGAAGGTTATTGAACCATTAGGATAAGCTAGTTGGGATAGGTTAGATTTCCAGTACTGAATGTCATTATATTAAGGTGACCCTTATAATCTAGCAATTAAATTGGAGGGAATGGGTAATATTAAAAATAATTATGAAATTTATGTATTACATATTTAATCAAATGATATTATATTTATCTAATATGTTTAATAGTTGTAAGATAAGAACACGTCCAATTTTACCCTGAAGATATTTATTTTTTCAAAGGCGATTTTGTGGCCTTTAAATAGGGAACTTATTTTAAAAATCAATATTTAAATAATTATAAATAAAATTTTAAGAAATAATCTTCTTTTTTGATTTTTTATTATATTAAAATTTACATTGGTTAAATATTTGTTATTTTTCTAATAAGTCTCATTTTTTGAGGAATTGTAAAAAATGTTGTATTTTAATTGCAAACTGACGTTTCTTCTAAGTAATTTCTAATGAAATGTTATATTTTAAATTATTTTTTTGTTAAATTTCGTTCCATTTAACATATATAAATCCAATTAAGTTCATTTTAAACATTTTATATTGAATTTTGATAAAGAAATAATTTAAAAGGTTTACCATTTTCACTTTAAAAATTAATTTTCTCACCCCATCCAAGGGATTAATCTTATATTAATTTTATCCATTTATAGGTTTTTAATTTTTAAAATGGTACTGCATATTTATAAAATATTGTAAAAATTACCAAAATAATTCCACTTTATTTTTGATCAATATGAAGAGTAACATATATAATTTGAATTACCATGTTTATGGGAAAATCCAGTAGTTATGGGTAACAATAGTATTCTAAATATTAGATAATTACACTAAAACTTGAAATAATTTTTCATGATAAGTGGGTGATAACAAAAAAGCAACATTGAGACTTGTTTATTACCCCTTTCGATCCACATGGATGATATTAAGACTTTTATAGTATTTTAATTCACGAAAACTCCAATATGTTATAATCATGTGTCTAATAAGTATTTAATTTTAAATATTTTGTTGTTCGGAACATATCATTTAACATAAATAGTATTTTCAATTTAAAATATTTTTCTTCATCATTATAATTTATTTTTAATTTATAGGAAATAATGTAGTACATTATTGTCTTATATAATAATGTAGAAATAATTATTCTATTAATAGAAATATCAAATAAATAAATTTATAAATATTAAAATAACTATAATTTGAGGGAATTAATTTCATTAAATGGTTTTATAGATAAATTTGAAATGTTATTTCTATGTTAAAAGAGTTGGATTGAAGATATTTGGTTTTTTTTCTGTTTGTAATAGTTAAAGAACTGAATATTGTCAAAGATGACATTACAATTATCTTAAAACAAATAATATTTTGCTAAATCATAAATAATTTATAAAAATATATAATTCATTAAATTTATTTATATAAGGTTTAAAGTTTGATACAATTTTAGTTTATGGTTACATATTCATCTTATAGTAACAATATTGACCCTCAAAGTGTAAAAATTCACATCATCAGGGAAGTACACAAAGAAATTAAATAAGGGTTAAAGAAATATAAGTGTATGAATGTGACCTAAACATGAAAAAAAATTATTGAATGTTATTATTTAGGTCCATATAAATACTATATTATATTATATATAAATTGGTTCCATTTTAAATTGAAAATTGATTTATATTAATCTAATATTTTAATATATTCAAAATGTTCCTCACACCTCAATTATTAAATGGCACATCCTCACTCACGTATTGAAACCAAATTGAGCCCTATAACTTAAAAAACCACACCATTTTCTTTTCCCACATATTTAACCAAGTTATTTAGATCCTTGAATTCTTAAAATTGGAACCTTATAATCCTTAAGAAGAGATTCAATGGAATTCTGTCGAAGAGGAGGTAATCATTTTTATCAAGTCATCCAAGTTCATTTCATATTCTACATTATATTCATGTGTTGTTTCCATGATAATGAAATAACTAAATTATCATATATATAATGATTTGTTATTATTATTTTGGAAAAAATATATTCAACAATTTATACATCTTACAAGAAATTAATGCTCCATGCATGTTTATGTAAGACTTACTTTCTCGACGACATGGTGTAATTTATTTCCATCACCAATTTATAAGGATGGTTAAAATGATGGAAATAATATAAATATATTATAAATGTGACATAATATTGATTATATAAAATAAATTTACCATCCACTTCCATTAAATTTAAACTATATATAAATGATATCACTACAAGTGTGTACGTAAGACTCACCATCTCCACAAAGCGATGTATTTCATTAGCTACATTGAACATTGAAGAGTGGTTCCAAAAATGTATTAAATTATTAAATCCTAATTAGTACATTAATATTATTTTTTAGATGTTGTATCAATATCCTATAATATATTATTGATACATTCATTACAAAATATGCATGAAATAACATTGAAATTATCACGTAAAACAGTGAAATGGATAAAATATTATTAATAAATAACTGGTAATATTTCATAAGGGGGTCATATATGGTATAAAAAATATTATTAAGATTATTTTATAAGTAAATAATAGTATTAAAACATGTATACAATCGGTTTAGACATGTACGGAGTAAATCATACTTAATATAAGGGTTTTGTCCACAATCTCATCATTAACCATGATTTTTTCATTTTAAGTGTCTACTAGGTAATAAATAAACTCCATGTTAAAGTTTTATAATTTTTTTAATTTTATTATTTATATTATTTAATGATACTATAATTTTATTTTTAACCACTTTGAATTTTTTAAAATGATTTAAATAAAATATTTTTTCATTTTTTAAACATGAGTTTTTTAGACTTATTTGATAAAGATATAGAAGGAATGGTTTCTAAACATATATGGAATTAGTGAATTTTCCCGCATCCATGAAACTGTAATTTTTTATAACATCTTTTATATGTTTTATAAGTTATTTTAAAATAAAAAATTTTATTTTATAATTTTTCAAATTTTAAAAAAACAAGTGAGTTCCTATGTGAGGAGGGTATTTTCATCAATAAATTTTCAGTCATTTTATTTGATTATTTATATATTTAAATATACCCAATATTGAATGTTATTCTTAATTGAGTTTTCTATATAATGATATCATTTAACACATTTGATTGAATGGTTTATTATCAATTTCACCATGGATTTTCTATTTTTATACCATTCAATATTTATGGTCAATGTATTCACATTTCATATTCTATTATTTAATAATATGGATTATGTTCTTTATGTATCAACCCATTCAATGAAGAATAAATTTTACATAGTATGTGATGGTATAGGCCCATTATAGACCCTAGATTCATTATTATGTCCCATGAAATAATCTATTTATAATATTGGTTGAGGACTTACCCATTTATGAATTGTTTCTAGAATGAAGCCTCGATGGAATTTTTATTATATAATTAAATATAAATACCCAAATTTGATCATTTTATTTTTATTTAATGATAATAAAATTTTAAACTAATTTTAAAACAATTTTTAAGAATTTAAATATTCTTTCCAATGAATAGTCCTCATATTATGAGGAATTTTAAAAGATGTTTTCAACAAAACAATTCACTATACAAATAAAAAAATGTTCAGAGAAGAATTAAAATGTAATTTATAAAAATATAAATTAAATGATTTCTGGAAAAATTAATGAAAAATTATATTCAATAATAGAAACATAATAATTATATTATTTTTTTGGTAGAATAATTTTGTGGAAGATAAAACATATGATGATAAATAGATGATAACAAATATTTATAATATAAAATATGATTATCAGATTCCAAAATTCTTACAAAATTAATAAAACGTCCATTTAAAAATATGATAATTGAAATAATAATGGTATTTGATATATTATATAATTTTCATCCAAATACTATATAGTACATTTGTGGCAAGGGAAAATTTAGGCATTTTTTTATTTGTATAGTACCACTATCATACATGACATCATCAAATTATATAAATATATAATTACATCAATGTAATTCTATAGAAGGTATGAATGAAATTAATTATAATAATTTTCATATATATGATGAATCATTCGGTTAAAACATTATTCAATGTGGATGATGTAGGACTCGATAAAATAACGTGGTTCAAGAAAAACACCATAAAAATAATTATCATTAAAATAAAAAACCCATCAATATTTAAACATGAAATTAATTTGAATAAAAATTATATATAATTAAAAAAATGAAAAAAAAATCCATATAAACTATATTTGTTATAAAAAATAATGAAGTGGTGAATAAAAATCTTTTCCCTATAATAAAAAATTATGAAATAAAAATCATACCTCCCGTCTTTATCCATTCTGAGACAATTCATAACCTCTTGGATAACCAAATTTTGTTTATTAAAAAAAGAAAAATAAATTTTTACAACTGTATTTTTTATGGACTATTTATTATCATATTTTAATATTTATTAAATTTTTCTAGCTTATGGTGGTTTTTGGAAGTGTCTTGGCTGAGTTCTCTAAAAATTACATGGTATATAAACAGTGGAAACACATGTGGTACAATTGTTTCAAAATAACCATTATTACATTTTTATTCATTTTAACATTCTATAAACACAAATTTTTACAGTTTTTAATATTTTCCTATAATAGGATAAAATTGAAAAACATGTCTTAATATGTTTATTTTTGGTGATTATGTATATTACGAACATTTTTAGTAAATATTTTATATTAATTATGTAATATTATCAAGAAATAATCTTAATCATGTAGAAAATATTCTTATAATATTTTAAAAACCTTTTAAATTTCATTTATTTTGGGTGGTAATTATACGTCTAAAAAAACTACCTATAATAGCCCTCAAAACGGGCCTTAACAATGCTAAAAAGCACTATAAACCTCAAAACTAATATAGGGGGGTCCCTTTTATCAGTGCTCCGAAAAGTGCTGATAAAGGCCACTTTTTACAATGCAAAAAAAAGCGCAGATAAAAGTCAAAAATATTAAAAAAAATTAAATAATGCACGGGGACATCTTTTATCAATTATTGACCACACATTTATCAGTGCTAGGAGGTCTCCTGCGTGCTACCCTTCCTGCGCATCCTCTCATGTGCACACCACCTTTTCCTCCACCCGAACTAGAACCCGTAACATCCCCCTTTCGCGGCTGCACCTTTACCACTAAATTATTTCGTATTTTCTCTATTTAATGATATATATATTTACATATATATAGTTATATTTATTCATATATTGATATAGATTCATATTAATATAAATATATTTATTCATATATTAGTATTTATATATATTCATTCGTATATTAATATATATTTATATATATATTTTTAGTTATAGTTTTTTATTCGTATATTTATTTGTTTATTAATGTATACTTATAAGATTTGTTTAAAAGGAATTTATGAAAAAATATTCTTTTATGAGTGTTTATAAATAAATAAATAAATACATATATATATATACAACACACATTCATACACATAGACACACACACATACACATATATATTTCCGAATAAATACATATATATGTGTATTTAAAAGCCATTGAATGTTAAAACGATCATAACTAATAATCATGAAGCCTGTTTCAACTCCAAAACTAGTCAAATCTAAGAAAATGAAACAATATTTGATATGATATGTGGTAAAGGGCTAATAGACATCTGGATTAGAAGTTATACTCGTTCGAATGTTAGCAAATCGCGGTATCTCAACTAAAAACTCGGTTTTAGAGGCCTTCTGGTTCTTTTTTGGCCTACAAAATGTGAAAAAGACTTAGCCTCTTTCACCATCGTGTAGAGGTCATCGCATGCTTTGATTTGATATGTTTTAGAGCTCAAACGGACACCCTGATAAAAAGTTATGGCTGTTTGAAGTTTGAGTTACATTTTTAACTTATTTTAGATCTTTTATTAATTGTTTTGAGTTATTGTGTCTTCAAATTGTTATTTAATTTTTTTTAATCGTTAATAATTAGAAAAATATTAATTAATAATATTATTTTAAAATATTTTAAAACCATTTTCACTAAATTTCATATATATTAAATGTAATTGTCTATTTATAAGTATATAAAACAGATTTAAAAAATATATATTATATTTATATACGAATAAATATACTTATATAAAAATAATTTACTTTTCATGAATTGTTTTTATATAAAAAAATTTTCCTCGCTGATAAAGCCCCCCTTTATCAGCACTACTAAAAGAAGCCCTGATAAAGGTGTCCCTTTATCAGCGCTTGTTTTTAGCACTGATAAATGGGTAGTGCTTCCCTTGCCCATTTTTGTAGTAGAATGGAAAACAAAAAAATTATTCCCTAGAGGTTGTAGTCCACTCGTAAAAACTGGTGATGATAACATTTTTCATAGAACGAGAGTGATTAAAAAACTAAATTTTAGGAATATAATAATATAATAATTATTATATTATGTTATAAAATAACTCCATTTTACTATCCATGTATGGTGGTTGTGTAATATAGAATAAGTTATTCGTGGAGGTGGTAGTATGCCAAAATGCATGGCAGCATCTCTATGTTTTGAATGGTTTTAGATAAGCATATAAATGTGGATATTATATTTGTGTAATAATATTTCATAATATTCAAAAAAAAATTATGATATCATAATTTAATATATATATATATATATATAATATGATTTTGTAGAAAAAAACTATCACAGATTAGTTAAGAACACTTACACTCTCTTTGAATGTTATCTCATGGGGTACAAATTAGGGTTAATTAGATTTATATTTTGTTAACACTAAGATTTATAGAATATGGGTAGAGTGTTCATGATAAAATATTGTAGTGTTTTATTAGACACAATTCTTTTTACAGTGTGTATAAATGATGTTAAATTGGTCCACTTATATTAATATAGAAAATGAGTTTTCCTAATTTACTATTACATTTCAATGATGGAATATAACTCTTAAAGATAAAATACATCCAAATTTTATAATAATTTATTTTTTGATGATCTAAGGTTGATAAATTCTATACCCCTTATATAGACATTCTTTTTCATGTTTTATAACGTACGGCTTCATTTTAAACATGTTTACATTTTAGTTTTTAAATTGGTTAATAGTTTTTATTAAATAAATTTATATTCTATAAAACATTTTTTGTAAACTATTATACCCAATAATATTTTTATAAACTATAATATATTCTCTATAAAATATAATTCAATTTATAAATAAATAACATTGTCTATTAAAATAAAATGATTAACATATAGAAAAAAATGTAGAAAACTTTTTGTTAAAGAAATATATCTAAATGTGTATTTGTATTTTTTTTAATAATAAATTAGTGTTAACATATATTTTTTATAAATGTAAATGTAATAAAAAATCACTATATAAAATAAATATTTAGATTTGTAGTAAAAAATTTCAAAAAATTAATAAATTGTTTTTTCAATATAAACCTTTTCACCATTATAAATGTTTTAACATTATTTATAGTAATAAAAAGTTTTTTTTTCAAAAATTGAATTTTAAATTATTTTATAAAAGGAATATAATTATCTAAAATTTGAAATTTGTTTTTAGATATAATTTATATAATTTATAAATTATAAACTTTAATATATGTGAATAAAAACATATTTTGGAGTAAATTATTCTTTATGATTCAAAAATAAAAAAAAATGTGTTTTCTAAATACAATATGTAATTGTAAAATTATTTATATTAATATATAAATAGATATAACTTATATAATCATGGTTTCAAAAGAAATTTAATCATTTGGAATTTGTGGTAATTTCATAATGTTGACGGTATTACAAAGTTAATATATTTTAATTATTCACCCACGAATCAATTATTTTTTAGAATTATCAAATGTTCACTCAAATATAAATCTTTAAATTTTAGGTTAGAAATGAACTTTATTTTAAAAAAGATAAATTATTATGCTTAAAAACTTATCTTTTAAATGATAATAAAATATACAAATAAAAAATTATTTTATTTAATATTTTATTTGAAAATATTATGTTTTATTAATATTACTTGGTATGGTTTTCCAATTGATTAAAACATTATATTTTTAATATTTTCTATAATTAAAATTTTTTTAATAAAATTCTTCCAATATGTTAAAATACATTTTTTTCTTCCTATGAAACAAAATAAAAATTTTATTTTATATTTAATGAAGATATAATCTATAATCTATGTGTGATACATTATTCTTACATTAGATAAATTATTTTATTGAAATTTTAGTTAAAAAATTCTATAAATAATAGTTATAGATATATAACACATAGACCTGAAAAAATATATATCACCACATGGGTTAAAAACCATTATATCATGAGAAAGACTATGTAATATATATATTTTCTAATAATTTGAAGATATTCAGGTTATGTAACATTAATTCAAAAATAATTTCTAAATATATATATTTATATTAAAAGTATAGAGAGTCATGTCTTCTATAGCATTATTTTGATGATCATGTTTCCTATGAAATTGTCAAACCAAAATGAATATGATAATATATAATAAAATATGATTTAATTATCATATGAATATGAAATATCATTCTTAACATTTCATATATAATGAAACCATCATTCAACGATATGATACTCTTGTATTTATAATGATTGAACTTGATCAATCAATAAAGCATTTGCTTTAAATTCGGTTTTCCATGGTTGCCTTCCAATTGAATTTCTTACATAAATCTTGTTCAAATTAAAATTTATTTAAATCCTTCATAATCATTCACTAAGGGTGTATGGTCAACCAAATTCAATCCAATAAGAGAGTCTATAATATTATTTAGTATTCAGTCCACACATCATACACCAACTAAATATCATGTTGATACTCAACCATCCTTTTAGGGTCATTTCCTATAGGGGAATATATTCCAAAGATGCATATACATTCCAATATCATAAAGTGGATGTAATTTATAGTAAAACCATATCGTAAAATAAAATTTCATGATGTTTTCTGCTACTTATATTTTTTAATTGGACAAAAACGAATTACTTTCACTACTGTTCTCTTTTGCTAATATAAAATAATTAATTTAATCTTCAAAATGTCTAAAATATTTCAAAAATATCACAAAACCCAAATTTGATACCAACAATTGAAACCCAATATAATCATATCATTAAATAAAATCAAATGTATAATTTAAAATACATAAAAAATTTATATAATGTTCCCAGAACGGTGATGTTTTAGATTCATTAAAGAATAGATACATAAGTGACTCATTCTACATCACTTTGGAATATAAATCCATAATTTATAAACAAATAATCCCTTATATAATTCTTATAAATTATACACATCTTGATAAGCATGGTACTGGAATCATGTAAAACTGGGGACTTAAAACTCTTATTATAGTAAAACTCATAAACAAGTTGGAAATCATTAGATTATAATAATTTGGGAACAACTATGCATGGGAAAATTATCTTATTTAAAATAAAATAATTAACAGGAGTTGTCAATAATCCATAGTAGGAAAACATATAATCTAAAAATTGAAAAAATATATAATTTAATAAGAATTTACCATAATGTATTATTAAAACTCATCAATGAATCATAATTACAGGAAAAAGATATAATATTTCATTTTTATGAAGAATAATCATAATCTATGGAATTATCACTGGTCTGGAAATCATAAAATTAGATAGTGGGAACCCCTATATGTTTCTAATTACATGTTTGAGAAGTCATGAAACCCTTATTCCATAGCGGTGAAGTCATCACTTCCTAATTACCAAAAAACATTGGAGTAGTAATCACTACCAAATTCCAATATCATAGTTGAACATTCCCCACTTTCTGACTCCATGAGTGGATCAACCATCAATACTTGATTCCCATAGTAATTATGGGAAATATAACCCCATAATCAATACATTTAGGGTATATATAGGCCCCAAAAATTCTAATAAAAAACATATATACATATTTATGCCATTAGATTTTGGAATCATTTATACATCAGACATTAAAAAATTATCCAATTTAATATAGGCCAGTTTCAAGAATTGTATTGAAGAAAATTCCAATCCATATCTAATGAATGAACATGGATGAAGGCCTAAACATATTCCTATATTAAAACATGGGGAATTAAGGATGTTGTAATATATTTCAAATAAATTTTTATTATATTTATATAAATCAAATGAAATGTAATTTAAAATTAAACTTTATAAAATAGCATAAAATATCTCCAAAAATTTTAAATTTAATATATAATACATTCGCTTCTAAAAAACATTTACAAATTTACCTTCATAATGAAGGGAAATTATTTTTATAAACTGTATCATAGAATAATTAATTAAATGATAAAGTCATTAAAAATACAATAAAAACAAAAATATTTCTTTTATATATAAAAAATCTACACTCAAATCCATTTGAAAATAATGAATCCATTATCAAAATAAACCTTTTAAATTTGGAAAATTTATCAAAATATATTTTCCTATATAATATTAGAATATGTAAAAATAACATAGCAACCCATTTTAAAGCTTTTAAGGGATGTTTCTAAATAATGAATTCATATATAATTAAGGAAACAATAAAATATTTTATACAAATAATTTTCAAGATACTCAAAAAAAGATGGGGGTATCGGTCACATAAAAACGAAATTTTTCAAAATAAAGAAATGATGACATTTGAAAACCATTATTATGAAAAAGGATTTTCTATCATTTAACCTTTAATACTACATAATGGGGTTTTAGTGTAAATTTTTACTGGAAGATAAAAAATTTATTTTGTAAGGATTGATGTTTTTTTAATATTTTCATATAATATTATTGACAACCCGAATTATAAAAATTATAATAAATGTTCCATCAGAAAAAGGGAGATGATAAATTTTCAGGCCAAAAGATATAACACATAGTTTTGCCTATAAGTATAATGGAGAGGATTTAAATAAATAGAAAATTAATATATGGATGAAAAAGATATTCTATTTATTTCATTGGTAATATTATTTTAACCATCAACATTTATAAGGAAATATATTGAAAAAATTAATTCCATAGAAATGAATTATGGAATTCTTTTAAATATCTTTATATAATTGGAGAAATAAACCTGGTTAAATTTTATTCAATGAAGAGGATTTATGAGGCACGATAATAATTTGAGTCGTGACAAATACCTCACGAGGTTGTTATTATTCAAATAAAAAATCCCATAGAAGGTTGATCATGAGTTTGATTTTAATTATCTTATATTTTAGGAAAATGATGAAAAAAATAAATATCCCTTATACACACAAAAAAAATGAAATATTTTTTTAATAATAAATTTGTCCCAATGATGAAAAATTAATATGAAAAAACAATTACCAGATATCTAAATTGATTCTCTATGTGAGCCTAACATCATGGATAATAAAAATATATTTAATAAAAAAGAATTAAAAAAATTCCATTGAATATTTCATTTAATATGGTCCATTTATTATCGTATGTTATATATTTATTAAATATTCTCTCAAAATATTGTTAATTGTGCAGCTCCAATCGATATGATAATTTTTTTGAATATTTCGATAGTCCTGGGGATTATTTCATCACCCTAAGAGTGGTTAGTGAATTGAGGGTTTCAAAACTTTAATATTTGTGTTCTAAATAAAATATTACATCTATTATATTTATCAAACCTCCATCATTGGATAGGATACATGTAACTTATTTATTAGCCCTAATCAATTTTTCATTATTATATTTATAAAATCTAATGTAAATTGATAATATGATATTTTTGAAGAATCTACCTTAATGAGTGAAAATAATTTTTTTAATTTCATATCACATTGAGTCATGAATTTTTATATAATATTATTATTAACAATGAAAAATAGTTCGTAAAGTTTTTATCCTTATGTGAAAGTGTGAATCCTATACAATATGTATCTTAAAAATAAATAATACAAATCTCATTAGTTATTTTTTTCAATCTTGAATAGGTCCTCAACTTCAATTTGTTCTTCAACTAGAGTACATGCACACCGAACTTGTTCTTCTTCTAGTAAACATAATTTAAAATTTAATAATTACATCCTCAAAACTAAATGTTTTAGTGTGATAATATTTCATAAGAACATAATGTTCTAGTCATATAAAAAACATAGACTCAAATAAATCTTCCTTAAAAATCATGTAAATATCATCATCTGTAAATTCTACATGATTACACAAAGAATATTTCTTAAACATTATTCTTCTAATGAATAACTTATTTCCTAGAAAGATATCTTAAAATTAAATTGGATAAAACTTCTTAATCAAATTTGTGATTTTTAATCACCACACATCAATGATTAATTTTGTATTCCTTTTAAAATATCTAAAATATCATAGTTAATATAAATCACTAATAAATCTGATGTCAACTCATTCATTAATTATTTTTAAAAACATTAATTGAATCATGAGAAAAATTTTAATAAATATATGAACAGTGAATATATATCTAAGCATCATAATAATTTTTCAGTCATCATATAATCATTTAGAAATTTATTTACTTCTCGTGCACCAGCTTCTATATGTTTTATCAATTCTATAAAAAATCATTCTTGAACAAATTCATCTTTAGATTTATTATACCTACATATCAATTAATTATCCAGGAACATCATACATTCCATTAAAATTTTAATCAATTGAACACAAAACTATCATGTTAATGGAATTATCGTTTATTATATTTTTTTTATTCCTGATTTTGTGAATCAATCATTTATAATAGTAAACATATGGTGTATGATTAAATAGAAAATTATTTTGATAAAATATCATTTATTACCATATTTATGAAATCAAATTAAACAAACATGGACACTACGGTATTTCAAGATCATTCATTATAAATTGGAAACACATCAATCACCTTCCATCATCTATACTTCCTAAAACTATTATAAAAATATTACAAAATGAAGCACTGTTAGTCTTGAATTTCTTATTTTAACATTTTCAAAAATCCCAGTAACTACTAGACACATTATAGTGTCATAACCAGTGAAAAAACATTAGATTCAATTTGTCTCAGATTGATTTCCATGTATCTTAATCAATGATTTTTGTAATTATCATCCTCATACCATCTGTAACACTTTTTTCCTCATTATATAATTTCCTCAATTACAGTATAACACCACTTAAGTGTTATATTGTATCTTTCAAATAATTTATTTCTTTAACCTTTATAATATGTACTATCAATATAGGTAAACTCATAGTCACATTCTCAATTTTTACATTAATTTCTTTCTGTATAATTCTACAATCAAATACATGTTTGGAATATCCTTAAAATATTCACATACAATGTTGTTAATTATCTATAAAACATCACACAATATTAATCTTCACCTATTAACATCATATAGAAATCCATATTTACATTTTAGTTTTATTTTTTATTATGTTCATGGATCTCAATTCTAATAAACTCATATTTATTTATGAAATATATCTATATAATTAAATTGGTCCATAAAATATATAACTTATATTTCATATAATTTTATAATAAACACAGAAACCTTTAGAAAATACTTTTATGATCCCACTATATCCAACAACAACTCTAATATCCTTCAATAATTGTAAAACTTTAACTCTTTACACATATGATGAAACTTTCTAATTCTTGTGGCTTTTAGAATCATCTTCTAATAAATTCTATATATTACTAAAAATTCTCTTTCACTAATTTATTTTCCATATGGATACCAAAACTTCATCATAAAATAAAATTTCCCCCATATATATCCAATTCATTCAGTGATATTATAAATACATTTTTATTAAACTCATGGTTATTATCTTTGAACATAAGAACTTCTTCAGACGTTTTTCCATGATAATCATGCAAAAAATGTGAATCAATTTTTTTAGTAGATCAATCTCAAACAAATACCTATGGTGTGTGTTATCCTAACACCATAAAAATATACTTATAATTATCTCAATCTATATAGTCTTCATTATAATCCATCTGGAACATAATTATACAATCTATCATTTTGTACATATTTGAATGATCATTTTTTTGTTATTTCAATCCTCAATAAGTACTTTATAGTACTTTTTTCCACATTTATTTTGTGATTAAATTACAAAAAATTAATCAATATTATAAATATATTAAAATATATTATTTAATCCAAATTCCAATTTTGTTTTTTTTCCTTTAATTCAAATTCCATTTGCATTAGACATTTCCCATTGAAGTCAAATCCATTATATTGAATGATTTTTTTATATTTTAGATCTCCATAAAAAATAAACTTTGTTATCATAAAAAAATTGTTAATTGTTGTTAATAATCATTTAGAAATATTTATGAAATATATCATATTAAATAAAAAATAATATCAGTTTTATATGTAATGTTCCCTGATAATAAGTTTTTTATGAATTCCACCCCTATCTGGAAGCATGATTCACTCCATTCTGTATTATTATTATAACATCCCTACTCGTTATTTTCCCCATAAAAATAACTTATTAAATAAAATATTCACTTTATACAACATAGAATATCAATATTTCTAGTGTATTTGTGGCTTAAGATAATTACATAACAACATATAACATGAAATAAACATCTTTATTGAAAACATTTTTTACATGACCACACACATTCCATCACACCTAGAGTTGAATTGCATAACATGAGGACATGCATAAGAAAAGGGTGATCTATAATGCCCGATAAGGGAGTAGACAAGTAAAAACATGAATAATTGAATATATGTTAGTAAATAGTCATATAAATATAGAATAAGAGACACATGAACATAAAGGCATGATATAACATGATTATCATAACATGGAAATGTGGAAACAACATTTAACATGATATTAGCATGAGTCAAGGATCATTTAAAATAATGAATGAGTAAACCCCCATTGCACTTGAATTATCATGTGTTAGCCCTAATTTCACTTGACATATCATGATACTAATCTATACCTGATGAACTAGAGCACTATCAGGGAAAACCCTTCTTAATTATTTCCTTTCATCAATAATAGTTCGGCATGGATCATACAAAATGGAATCATTCAACATCATTATTTATTCAATGATAAAGGAATGTTTAATAAATACATTAAACTATATAATCAATATGTAAATTTTCATAAAGGTGATTAACCTTGATAAAGAAATTGACCAGGTTTTCACTATATAATGACTTCAGCTTGGAGAATCACGGCGCAGTTTCATTAGCCTAACGACGTGACATAAGAATTCATAAAAATGGTTGATGAGAGGCAAACAGGTATCTCATTATATTAAAATGAAATAGTCAGTAATGGGGAAATTTAAAAAAATGTTTCGACATATAGAATTTAGAAATAAAATGTGTAACATAATAAAGAAACATAAATAAAGTGGGGAAACAGAATAACTCTATTGAAATTTCAGCATGGTAACAGGTGTACATGGGAGGGATTAGTGGGAGATAAAGAGCAATGTCATCATTTAAATATATGGAGGTATGTATGGGGGTGGTTCAAAATCATATCCCAACATTTTTCATTGAAAATAAAATGGAATGACAACATAGAGAATCTCCGACAAAAATGATAAAGGATGAAATCCCTTACTTGAAAGTGTGATCTCAAAGGTTTGGGAGAGGTGTTAGAGAGCCTTACAGGGAACATGGGGATCCTTGAGAGGATTATAGAGAGATGGGGTCAGATTTTGGTCAAGATTCATATTGTTTGGGTGAAGAGAAGTGGGAGATTTAGTGGGTTTATATAAGAAAGGAGAGGAAATTCATTATTATTTGGGTTCTAGAGACTACATATCAATCTAATCAAAAACACAAACCATACCATCGTTTTTTGCCCAATTATTTTTCCATAGGGGAGTTTAAAAAAAATATTTTATAAGGCCAGTTTCTGAAAAAATTAAACTATTATTCTTTCTTATGTGGATGTGACTCACATTCTCAAGAAAATCATATTAAAATGTTGAAATGTTTTACAACTCTTGTATGGTCCACTAAGGGTTTATAAACTAAATAAAACAAATCTAAAATCTCATTATTTTAAATGTAAACCATATATTTTCCTAACATCCATTTTATAGTATTTGATAACATCACTATTGGTTCATTATGTTGTTATAAAATCATTATATATTTAAATGATACTAATTATTTACCAAAAAATTCGACTGTATCAGAGTATTATGAAAAATTCACCAATGGATATTTTCAAAAACATGATTCAAAAAAATAATATTAATTTTATCTAAATATTTTTTCTAAATATATTCATTTTCAATTTTAATATAAAAAAATGACATTTGTGGAAAATTAATGGGTTTTGACAAAATCAGTTTTCAAACCTTAATAAAAATTAAAAATGTATTTATAAAACTTATACGATAATTTATATTTAATAAAAATTAATTTATTAATTATAATTTATTATTAAAATATATTTTAATTAAAATAATTCATTAATTCATTAAAATATATTTCTTAGTTGAATGTTAACTAAAAATAATATGTGTGATTTCAAGACCTTTTACAAAGTAAAAATAGTGAAATGAATTTATATTATTTATACAAAAAAAATAAAGCACATAATCATAGTCCTAAGGTCTTGTTATATAACCCCTTATAACACCCACATAAGACCGAAGGGTAAGGTGTGTGATGGTGACAGACTCCTGGGGTTGATTAGATAACATCTCTCGAGTGGTAATCTCTATTAACATTCACTTCTATCATAGGTGATTCCATTCAATCTTAATGTGTTTAAGCATCGAATGGGATTAGTTAAGAGAAAATACCAGTTATTCAACATCCTTTCAATTCTCCATAAAATGGGCTTCATATGGATCAACTCTACTATATGAGTTCATCACATCGTTTTTCTGAGTAAATTGGATTTCGTAAAGCCCTATAATTATACTAATCATGTGGTCATTGTTCGATGACTACAATAACAACTGTAACAATTCATAATGGTATTAAAAAATCCAAAAACATTAAACCAAGGAATTTCATTTGTTATATAACCATTTTATATAATAAGACATTTAATTAGATCAAGAGTAATTTTTATTAATAAATGTTTGGGTCATTACAATTTTCCCCCCTTAAGAAATTATTCAATCAAAAAAAATTCCCACACTAAAAAAGATGTGGATAACTCTACTTCATCACTTCCTATTATTACCATGTTTCCTCATCAAACATGTGTGTTCACCACAACACCTTGATAAGGGGAATTGTCTTATTTCATAGAACATTTTTTACAATATAATATCTTCACCGATATATCTTCATAAGATAAGTAATTATCTAATGGTATCACCTTGGGATTGAGTACATGTTATGGGTCTGGTATGTACTTCCTCAAGAGTGATACATGGAATACCTCATGTACTTGCGATAGGTTTGGTGGGAGTGATAGTTGATAGGTGACTGATCCAATGGGATCATGTTTCTGAAATGGCCCGATGTACATTGGACTATGCTTTCCATTCATCCCAAATCTCATAACTCTTCTCCACAATGGTATGTAAAAGAATACCATGTATCCAACATCAAATTATAGGTCTCGTTGCTAATTATCCTCATAGTACTTTTGTCAACTCTGAGAATCATTATCTTACTACTGGATGGTCGTAACCTTCTCCACCATTTCATTGACCATTTCTGGACCTAGGAGTTTTCTCTCCCAAACATCATCCCAACAAGCCGGTTATCAAAAAATCATCCCATAAAAGGATTCATATGGATCCATTTGGATGATTGAGTAGAAACTGTTATTTTAAGAGATCTCAACCAGAGGAAGATATTGATTCCATCCTTTTTTGAAGTCCATTAAAAATGATCATAACATGTCCTCATGTGTTCAGATGTTCTGGTACGATTGGAAATCATTTTGGGGATGATAATTTGTACTTAAGTTATGCTCAGTATTTAGAGCATGTTGAAGAATCTTCTATAACATAGAGGTGAATCTTGGATATCGATTGGAAACAATAGATAGTGGTACTCTATGCAGCCATAAAATTTATCTGGTATATATCTATGTCGGATGATCCAATGATAAATCATATCAAGTTGCAATGAAGTGTGTTGTCTTTGTAAGATGATCCACAACAACCCAGCTAACATTGTCTCCTTTGGATGCCTTTGAAAGTTCGATGACAATGTGCATGGTGGTTTTCTCCCATTTCCATGCTAGTATGGGTAATAGTTGCATCATCCACTTAGACTTTGGCCTCCCAACCTTCACATGCTCATATGCCTGGAACATTGTAGAATACTCAACGATATCCTTCTTTATATTATCCCACCCATAATACTCTCATAGATCTCTATATATCATTGATTTTGTTGGGTGAATGCAGAAATTTGAACTATCTTCATCATCAAAATATCATTCTATAACTATATATTTGATGTGACATGTAGTCTTGTCCTAAATCTCATAATTCCTTCTTCATTAACATTGAACATTGAGGATTTCATTTTTTAGATAGTTTACAATTTCCTCTGAATTCCCACATCATCATTTGGTCAAATGTTAACTTTTCGAAATGAGATGGTTGAGAAATCATTTGTGAAAGGATTGAGGATTTTCCCTTCATTATGATTCCCATGTCCATATTCATCAAATCGAATAATATTGGATCCTTTTTAGTTCTCATCAATGATACAGTCGTTGGGTCATTTCTATATAATGCATCCATAATCTTGTTTGCTTTTCCTAGGTGGTAATGGATTGATCAGTCATACTCTTTGATCATCTCTAACCATCTTCATTAGCGAATATTCAACTCTTTCTATGTGAATATATACTTGAGTCTTTTGTGATCTGTATATATTTCACACTTCTCCCCCAATAGGCAATGTCACCAAATTTTTACAGTGATGATTACTACAGCCGACTCTAGATCAAGTGTTAGATTGTTTTCTCACAAAAAATCAATTTCATTGAAGAATATGAAATGAATTTTTCATTTTGTTTCAACATGTAACCCAATACCTTTTTCAAAGCATCACTAAATATCCCAAAAAATTCTCCAATTGTGGGTAATGTGAGCACAAGTTGAGTGATAATATTCCTTTTCTACTTCTTGAAGCTCTCTTCGCATTCATCACTCCTGAAAAACATGAATCCCTTCCTTGTTTTCTTGGTAATATGTTTTGAAAATCCTGAGAAATTTCTCACAAGTCGGCGACAATATCCAGCTAACCAATGGAAGCTATGGATATCCATCACCAATTTTGGCCTCTTCCATCTCACAATTGCACCTGTCTTGGAGGGATCCATAGGTATTTCCTTGCATGTGATGATTTGACCCATAAATGAGACATAATTCAACTAGAATTTACAATTGATGTAATTTTTATAAATCTTATCCTTTCCCAAGGTAGGTAGTGTAGTGCTTAGATTCTGCTCATGATATTTCTTGGTTTTGGAGTATATTATAATATCATCTATAAAGACTAAAACAAAATTTTCTTGGTAATCTCTATCAACTCTATTCATCAAGTCCATGAAAATTGTGGGATAATTAGTGGGTCTGAAAGGCATTACTATGAATTAATAGTGCCCATATCATTTATGAAAAGAATTCATGGGTATATCCTCCTTCTTCACCTTTACATGATAATATCCCTAAGGCAGATCCCACTTGGAGAATTATTTTTCTCTACGTAGCTGATCGAACAAGTCATCAGTTAATCATATAGGATACTTTTTCTTCATTGAGATTTTTTTTCACTCCCGATAGTCAAGGCAATGAAACATTGACCCATCCTTCTTCTTAATGAAGAGGAATTGTGCACCCCATGGTGAAGCACATGGGTGTGCAAGCCCTTTATCCAGATTCTCTTGTAGTTGTTTCTTCAAATCTTCAAGCTCCACAATAGCCATTCTATACAGAGTCTTCGATATTATAAATTCATTAGGTATAAGATCAATTGATAACTCAACATATATTATAAGACAAAGTCCAGTCATTTCTTTGGGAAACACTTCATCAAATTCCCTCACAATAGGAATGTATTCATGGATGGTTTCATCCTTAGATTCAATCATCTGAGTAATATATTTTTGCTCATAGGGCAATAATATCAACACTTGATATGATGGTTCTATTGAACATTCGTCCTCATACATTCACTTATACTGAAATGGGGGTCGATTTTCAATATAGAGATTGATTTCCCACACACGGAAATTTATGTGGGCTCTATATAATGAAATCCAATCTATGTAATGAATTGCATCATATTCTTCTAGTGGGAGTATGAAAACAATCTTAGGGATGTTCAATCCACAAATTATGACAAGGGCGATGTTATATATTGGGGATGTGGGGATTTCCCCATTTTCCGTTCACATCGATATATTTTAATTCCATGATATGTAGTGATGTTGGGATTGTTCTTGTAACGTCCCATATCCGGGTGCCACACAACAGGTGCCCGAAACCCAGTTGGGCACATGTCCTCAAGCGCATTTCCACAAATGCCAGAGGCTTCCGACTAGCAGCGAGGGCCTGGGTCTGATAGTGGGGAAACTATGCCCTCATTTTTCAATGTATAGCACTGCGAAAAAAATATAAACATACCCAAAAGTGGAAGTAGAAAACAACATAAACCAGAAATGGAAAACTGATGTTAATGATAACCAGTAGTCATATATTTGTGATAATGCAACATGTCACTAATTATAATAAAGTATCAAGAACATGTTAAACTGCAATCTATAACAATACAGTACAAGGTTCATGTACAACAAAGAAAAAAAAATATTGCAGTAGGAACATAGCATAATCACAAGCCTATGCTCGGTCACATGCTCTCATACTCCTCTGAAACAATCGAGTACCTGTATGGGGACCCTTTACCTTTTCAAAACCTATAGAAATATAGTCTATTTGGGCCCAAGACAATACCCAAACTGGGTGTGAGAAATAAATCCTAGTAGGCAACCACCAATGTCCCATGCCCAATTGTCAGTGAAAATGTGCAATGACAGTGTGTAATAATGAAATGTAGTAAACTAGGAAGTACTCAAAATTAAAAAATCATACCATTTACATTTCCATTTTATTAATTATTTATCAATGCCAAGATTCTGATTTGGCTTGTTATGTTCACCATAATAAATCACCACAGTGAATAAAAAAAGTAAACATTGTCCACAAACATGCAAATCCTTACCCTCAGGTAATCAGACACGAATCCCATACGTGACTGCCGACAGGCATATAGAATATTTCCCTCAAGAATATGAGATGTCACCCACAGTCATAGAAGCTACTGCCCTCATGCATGAGAAAAATTGCCCTCAGGCTAAATGAAACACTGCCCTCAGGTTAAGAAACACACTTCCCTCGGGCTAATAAAGTAACCAGGGTGAGCCCAACACATAAGAAAGCAATTATGTATACATTTCCTCTCAAAAAAATTCAAATCATGAAAAAAATAAAGGCATACCCACGGGTATCCTGTAGAAATGGCTAGCAAAGGGAAACGCACCCACGGGGTGGCCCTAGATCAAGGAAATGATCTCAAACAACAGTTTATACATATTAATTAAATTACCTATGTAATTATAGGTATTTTATCATCAAGTCCTCATCCATACGACACCCCAATCATGGGCGTGTACCACAACGGTACACAAAAACACTCAACAGTTTGAATTAGACACAAGACCGCCTACCTCGATCTCCACTAATCGATATACTTGAACGACGCCTCCCGAAACAATAGAAAATACCGTAGATCTAGGATAATGTTCACCCAATCAAACTCATATAACTTCTCCTTAGGAAATAATTGGAAACAAACACTCACAGAGAGGGAAGGGATTTCATACGTGGTTCCAACGAGATCGACGACGGACGAATCAGAGTCCCGGTGTGAGATCGTGAGCTCTTCCAAGTCTCGGCCTCCTCTCCCACATCTCTTGGTGTGTTCTATGCCTCCTCTACAAAATGAGGAGGATAATTCATGTTTTAAGTGAAAAAGCATAACTTCACGGCGTGTACTCTCAAGTATATGATGTGTACTTTCAATTTTTTAACTGCCCCACTGGAGGCCACTTTCAATCACCTCAATGTTCATCTGTCAACATGATTATACAACATGTATTTTTGAATACATGGCATCTAATTTTGCTCTGCTGGTGGCTGCTCCCAACGCCTTACTGTTCACCTGCCGACTGATTACACTGCGTGTAAATACCAAGTACATGACATATAGTCAGTTTTTACACCCTTCATCACCGATAGGCCTACACACCATGTGTACTTATACCACACAGCTGAAGTACACGATTTGTAGAAATGTACACAGCGTGTACCCACAAAATTTGGGATTTTACCCAATTTTCCTTGTTATCTCAAAAACACTTAAGGAAAAGGGAATATAAGAAACCCATGCCTCAAGAATAAGAACCGGGTTCTTACAAACTTCCCCCCTTAAAGCAATTTTTATATGAATTTACCTTCCAATGGTGGTATAGATAAAGCCATTATCAACTCTATCCACTGGGCATGAACGTTGGTCTCTTGCTATGAGGTCTCATTCTGCTCTCAGCCATACTGCCATAGCACCCGTACGAGTGGAATTGACCATCCTCAGCAAACCTTCATTCTCCTATCAATAATAAGAATCTGATGCTCTTTAATGGATGCATCAACCTGAAGTTCAACCTCCTCAGGATGAAAAATGTGAGATGTGTCTGAGTGATAACGGAGCAGCTGTGATATGAGGAAGATGTCGTGTAGGGCCTTGTACCTCTGTTGTACTAAAACTGATAGGAAACCAACCTGACTCTCTCCATAATCTCAAACGGCCCCACATACCTAGGTGAAAGTTTACCCTATGTCCTGATCTTCTTGTGTCCCAACCTCAGTGAAAAACGCAGGAAAACCTGATTCCCAAACATGAACTCCATGCACTACCACAAAACTGTGCAAGGCATGCGCCTGCCTTTATCAGCGCTAACGGAAAAGCGCTGATAAAGTGGACCTTTATCAGCACTTTTGTTAGCGCTGATAAAGGTTGTATTTTTCAGTTCTTTTCATTTTAGCACTGATAAATACATCCTTTATCAGTTCTTTTTACTAGCGCTGATAAAGGCTCACACGGATTTGTTAAAAACCCGTGGGTCCTCTTCCTCCTCCCTGCACCCAGTCAAGCTCTCGCGGAAGCCCTCCTCTGCACCGCTGCCACCGCCGCCTCCTCCTCCGCCGCGGCTGCCTCCTCCTCCTGCTCCTCCTCCTCCGGCCGCCGCCACCTCCTTCTTCTCCTCCTCCGGCCGCCGCCTCCTCCTCCTCCTCTGCTCATCCTCCTCCTCCTCCTTCTCCTCCACTGTAGCCTCGTCCTCCTCCTCCTCCACCGGCGCTTCCTCCTCCTCCTCTTAGTCCGCTGCCTCATCCTCCTCCTCCACCGGCGCCTCCTCCTCCTCCTCCTCTGCCTACTCTGCTGCCTCCTCCTCCACAGCAGTTTGATAGGTGCCTCAAGTACTCAGGTGAGTCTCACAAGCTTTATTTTAGTTTTATATGATGTTTTTTGGAGATTTTTCAAATGAAACATGGTTTTTTGTTCATATTTTTTGAGAAACAATGTAGAACCTTGAGCATGAGGAGGTTTTCAGTCCTCTTTCTAAATCACATAGTTTACATTCATGGTTAGTGAAGGTTAACCATGGGATATCTTAGAGGAAACCTTGTGAGGTGGATTTTAGTTAGGGATTAACATACCATTTTTTCATGATTTCATACAAAACATGTGAAATTTTGTAGACTGAGGTAGTTCCAATTTACATAATTAATGCATAGTTTGGTAAACTATGTTGACCAAATATTTGAAGGGGTTTTCTTGTACAGAGCCACCACATTATTAATATATGGTTTGGAAAATTGTGTAGAACATTAAAATTATATTTTCATCTTTTTCCCTCTGAAATTCCAATAGGGGAAGCCCCCATTTCTCATCCTCCCTCTTATACAATGCCCAATCGTACCACCCCCTTATTCCTCTTTGATTCCCCTTTCCATGGGGAATTTTTTAGTGGATTTATTCAACAATTATAAGTGATTTCACCATCTTCTTTACCATTTTATTCTTTATATTTAGTTTCTACTGATTTTTGATTTATCTAGATTAGGTTTTATGGGTGATTCAACTGGAGCACAGTGGTATCATATTGATTTGATGGGGGTGTTTTCCTACCTCATGTATAAGAGGAATCATGATGGTATCTGCAAGTCACCAATTATTATGAAGGATTTGTGTTTCCTTTTGCAGTTTTCATGGATATTGGATCAAATTATATAATGTTGTCTATGGATTTGGTTCTGATGGTTGGGTATTTTTTCTAAGATGGAACTAAGATCCCACTTGAAATATTATATGGATTTTTGGTCTTGGTTCTAACATGAAAAGTCCACAACATGATTTTCTAGTGAATATAAAAAGTTTAAATTGATATGGAAAATTAATTATAAATGTTATAATTTAATAATTTTGGTTTTTTGGAGAGAGTAAGGAGCTATATTGATGAGTTGATCTTGGGTTAGACATTGGACGAGGCTTAGCGAGCCTAGGAAAAGTTTTCAACTTGGAATTAAAAAAGTAGAAACATATAAAATAGGTATGTGGTCCTGGTAATTTATTTATGGATTTATAAATTCCTTAATGGGTGTTATTAGAGTTAGTGTGACTTAGAGGACCTTGTTAGGGGGAACCTGGAGACCTCTTGGAATACATTCTGTGACTTTTATGTATTTGTTCCCATAGGCCACACATGGAACTAGTGATACATCAGAGCCCTTGGCCTTATTGAATTGAACCTAAAGTGTGTGAACATCCCCCTTGGGGATGTGACTACTTGGGTGGGTATAACTTTGTAAGGTTGTTGATAGGCTGGATGTGTAGACTGACCCAGAAAAAACCTATATATTGAAATGGGACATGAGCCATCTTTTGAGACTATTTATAGTATGGAATTTTACCATGTAAATATTATGAGGATATACCATGTAAGACACTGATAAATAATATGATGCTCTCATGCGATGAGTGTTTCACTACATCATGTGCTTCTGTTGTGTGGTGACGTTGCAATGATGGTCTTCATACTTAACAGCTTATTGATCCAAACCTTTAATGGTTTTCCTTTCTAAACATTGGTTTTAATGTATTAAGGTCTCTCTCATGTTTCATTTCAGCCATTCATTTTAAAATAACAACTGTATAACAGCATGAATAACATAACTCAAGTTGATAGAGAAGAAAATTTATGAAGGCATTGGATTCCCTTCGAGCCAGAGGGATTAGTGTTGTCCCCGTGGATAGTAAAACCCCTTTTGGAGATCATGGAATAGTTGATAATAGGTTGTTTGGATCATTCATTGCTTCTAGATATTTTTCCAGGTTTTCCTTGGTGTTTTTGGTTTATACTTCTCTCAATCCCTACTGGTGTAAGTTCTTTTCACCTTGTGTTTGTACATATACTCTTTTTTTTAATTGATTCCTTTGGGGCATGAATTAGGTGACCAATTCATGTCACCACTTTTATTAAAAAAATGACCTTGAGGTGGTATTTTATTGAAATGGAAAAAATTACATAGTAGTGAGGTATATGATACTACTAATAGGGATGCCATTGATTTTGAGTAGTGATTATATTTGTTATGAAAAGTGGATAGGTGAGAGATTTCAGTCCTTATTGTGTATTTGGCCTGTTTGGTTGAGTGTCCTGCACTACTGGGGTTAAGTTGTTGGGAACAATTTTATACTAGTATGGATGCTACTCAAGTTGTGATAATGGGATGGAGGTTTTCCAGGTTATTATCATATTCACCAGGGTGAGTTTATATCTATGGTAATTATCAATGTATACTAGGGTGAAATACCTCATGATTATTGTTATGGTTGGTATAGTCATCACAATGTTCTCAAATACACTTTGGCACTAGCCAAAGTTGGTATGGATGATCGAGGCTACGAACCTGAGGATCAATGATGATTTATTTATTTATTTATTAGATATTATTTATTTATTCAGAGCATGAAACATTCACATATAACTAAAAATTAGAATTTATGAAACCACATTGGTGGTTCCCTACTGAGTACCCAAGAAATCCTCATGTATTGAAGGTCGGGTAGAATTGGGTCCCAGTGTTGCCAGATCGAGTTGGAGTAACTTTGATGGGTTTTAGAGATCTAGATGATGTGAGGCTTGGGGATTATAGTGGTTCCCAATATATGTTTTATTTTTGTATTTATTTATTCCTTTATTTCCTTGAAGTATCTTGTTTTTTATCTAAATTATACTCATATTCCTTCTCCTTTAACCTATATACTTATCCTATGGATTTTAAATAGGATGAATATTAATAAAAAATGGATGAATGCCAATCGGTTGACAAAAGAGTATGAAGAAGGCGTGAAAGAATTTATCATGTTTGCAAAAGATCATTCATGTGACTCTTCTCAAATTCTTTTTCCGTGTTTACGCTGTTGTTATTCAAAACAAATTAGTCCAGATGAGTTGGAAGAACACTTGATCTATCCTAGAATAGATCAAAGTTATACATGTTGGAATAAACATGGGGAAACAAAGAATGTAGGTAGTGACTGGGGTGACACTGCGTTTTATGGATCATCTGATATGATTACAAACATGAACAATAAAGATGACTGTATGGAGGATGTGATTATAGATGTGAATGATGATGATGATCGTATTGAGAAAATGACAAGGACCTTCGAATATGAACTTCGTGATTGCCCAAAATTGTTTGAGAAGTTAAAAAGTTGTCCAAAGACTCCATTGTATGCTGGTTGCACTAAATATACAGCATTTTCAGCCATACTGAAGCTGTATAATTTGAAAGAAGATAACGGGTGGAGTGACGACGGTTTTACGAAACTACTTGCCCTCTTGAATGACATGCTCCCAGAAGACAATGAGCTCCCGAGCCGAACATACGATGCCAAATGAATGCTACGCTCTATGGGTATGATCTCTGAAAGAATACACGCCTGCCCGAATGACTGTATACTGTTTCGCAAGGACCACAAATCACTTAAAGAATGCCCAAAGTGTGGTGTTTCTCGATACAAGAAAGATGAATCCAGTCCTACTAAAGTTGTACGGTACTTTCCAATCATTCCAAGGTTTAGACGCCTTTATGGATGTGAGGAGACTGCAGAACAATTAACATGGCATGCAGATACAAGAATTAAAGATGGGATACTACGTCACCTGGCAGACTCTCCTCAGTCGAAGAGAATCGATCATGAGTATCCTGAATTTGGACACGAGTCGAGAAACCTTCGTCTTGCGTTATCTACAGATGGAGTGAATCCTTTTGGTTTTCAAAGCAGCAGTCACAGTACATGGCCGGTTATGTTGATAAATGATAACTTACCACTGTAGTTATGCATGAAACAAAAATAAATCATGTTATCTATGCTTATATCAGGACCAAAACAACCGGGTAATGATATTGATGTTTATTTAGCTCCATTGATCGAAGATTTGAAATTATTGTGGGATTCAGGTGTTACATTGTATGATGCTTACAGCAAGGAAGATTTCACTTTGAGAGTCATATTGTATGGGACGATAAATGACTTCCCAGCTTATGGAAATTTTTCAGGATATAGCATTAAAGGAACTCAAGGTTGTCCCGTCTGTGAAGAAGGTACAAAATCAATTAGGTTGAAACATTCATCGAAAACCGTGTTTCTAGGACAACGCAGATTTCTACCGTGACAACATAAGTACCGTTCTTGGAAGACATCATTCGATGGAAGTTCAGAAGAACGTACAACACCGTCTCCACTAACAGGCGATCAATTATTTGAGAAAGATAAAAATTTGGACACTACTTTTGGTAAACCGGCATCGAAAAACCTTACGAAAATCAGTTGTAAAAAGAGATCAATTTTTTTTTGAATTACAATACTGGAATTGTCTGTATGTAAGACATTTTATTGATGTTATGCATGTAGAAAAAAATGTATTTGACGGTGTTATCGGCACGTTGCTAAATACATCTGGAAAAACAAATGATGGAATTAAGGATAGGTTGGACATGGTTGAGATGGGAATACGAGAAGAGTTGGCACCAGTAAAGGGCGAAAAATGAACATTTCTTTCTCCTGCTGCTTACACTCTTTCCAGGAAGGAGAGATATCAGTTTTTCAACTTCTTGAATGACGTAAAGGTTCCAGAGGGGTATTCGTCAAATATCAGTAACCTTGTGTCAATGAGAGACTTTATGTTAAAAGGTCTGAAATCACATGACTGTCATGTTTTGATGAAAAATCTCATTCCAATTGCTTTACGTTGCATTTTTTCCAAGAATGTTTACCATACATTAACGAAACTATGTTTCTTCTTCAAATCTATATGCAGCAAAGTTATAGACCCGACGAAATTGCCAGCTATGGAAAAAGAAATTGTCGTCATATTATGTGAATTAGAAATGTTCTTCCCACCTTCATTTTTTGATATGATGGTTCATTTGATGGTCCACTTGGTTAGAGAGATTCGACTATGTGGTCATGTACATTACAGATGGATGTACCTCATTGAACGGTATATGAAGATTTTGAAAGGGTATGTCAAAAATTGAAGTCGGCAAGAGGGTTGTATTGCAGAGCGATATATTGTTGAGGAAGCCGTTGAATTCTGTACCGAATACTTGTCTAGTGTGGAAAGCATTGGCTTACCGAAATCTCGTCACACTGGGCGGCTAGAGGGTGAAAGAATTTCTGGAAGAAAGGTTGTCACAATCAATATTACAGATCAGGAGCAGGCCCACCTTTATGTTTTGAATAACAGTTTGGACGTTGACCCATATGTTGAAATCCACAAAGAAATTCTTAGGCAATTTAATCCATCAAGGGCTGAAAAATGGATATCAGATACACATAATCGACAGTTTATAGGATGGTTTTGAGATCATATTTTTAAGAAGTGAGATGAAAATCCAAAGTCTATTTCGGAATGACTTCGATGGCTAGCCGGAGGACCAAGTGTGTATGCATTATCTTACAATGCTTATGTAGTTAATGGTTATACATTTTATACTAATGAACATGATGAAGACAGTAACATGCAGAATAGTGGGGTTACACTTGTGTCTGAAGCGATGCATGTTTCCGGTGCTAAGGACAGAAATCCAATTTATGTGAATATGTCATACTTTGGCATCATCAAAAAAATATGGGAGTTGGATTATACAGAATTTCAAGTTCCGATATTTCAATGCAAGTGGGTTGATAACAGGAGTGCTGTTAAAATAGATGATTTGGGATTTGTGAAAGTTGATTTCAGTAAGGAAGGGGGGAAAGGCAAACCATTTATAATGGCATCACAGGCAGTGCAAGTATTTTATGTTCCCGATCCTGCAAACCGAAACTGGTCAATTGTTCTGTTATCGACCAAAACAGCTGAAGGGTCAGATGAAAATTCAACAGAAGATGATCCTTTCATTTGGATTTTGCAGTCATTTCGCAGTGGTCCCAATGTAGACGATGTTTTGTATGTCAGATGAGACCACAATGAAGGGATATGGATAGTTGATAGAGGGGTCAAATCCCTTCAGCCTTTTTAAAAAAAGGGAGTTCAATAATCAGGTTATTTATTTTTATTGTAATATAGATTGTGTTACATTATGTTATTATCTGTTCGCTGCTGCTTTTATGTGATCTAACTTAAATTTTAAACCAGTTCTGCAGATAATGACTTCTTCACCTACTGATGCACCCAATCCCGAGACACAACACGTCTCTCAACCTGTTGCAGCTGGTCCCATTGCTGAGAGACAACAGGTCTCTCAACCGAGAAAACGCATTTGGATTGTTTTGATACTTTAGTACAACGATCCATGAGTCGTTTGTGACATGTACGAATTGACCACACCTCAATCTGATGCACTGTGTGACCGTTATGGCTAAAAGTGTCTGATATCAGTTTCAAATTGAGATAAACTTTGGAAAACAACACCAATGACATACGCCAAACCAAGCAAACATGTTTGGATTGTTTTGATACTTTAGGACAACGATCCACGAGCCATTTTTTGACGTGTACGAATCGACCACACCTCAATCTGACGCACGGTGTGACCGGTATGGCTAAAATTGTCTGATATCAGTTTGAAAATGACATAAACTTTGGAAAACAACACCAATGACATACGGAAAACCGAGCAAACACATTCGGATTGTTTTGATACTTTAGGACAACGATCCACGAGTCATTTGTGACGTGTAAAAATCGACCGCACCTCAATCTGACGCACGGTGTGACCGGTATGGCTAAAATTGTCTGATATCAGTTTGCAAATGACATAAACATTGGAAAACAACACCAATGACATACTCCAAACCGACAAAACGCCTTCGGATTGTTTTGATACTTTAGGAAAACGATCCATGATTCATTTGTGACGTGTACGAATCGACCGCACCTCAATCCGACGCACGGTGTGACCGGTATGGCTACAAGTGTCTGATATCAGATTGAAAATGACATAAACTTTGGAAAACAACACCAATGACATACGCCAAACCGAGAAAATGCCTTCTGATTGTTCTGATACTTTTGGAAAATGATCCACGAGTAATCTGTGACGTGTATGAATCGACCGCACCTCAATCCGACGAACGGTGTGACCGGTATGGATAAAATTGTCTGATATCAGTTTGAAAATGACATAAACTTTGGAAAACAACACCAATGACATACGCCAAACCGAGAAAATGTGTTCGGATTGTTTTGATACTTTAAGACAACGATCCACGAATCATTTGTGACGTGTACGAATCTACCACACCTCAATCCGATGCACGGTGTGACCGGTAATGCTTTTCATTAGATAAATGATCAGTATTTATTAAATGAGATAAATCAATCAAAAACATATTTATTTTACATTATTCCCTTTCATTGTTATGAAAATGAAAACTTTTGAGTTTAAAATTTAATATTTTAGTTTCACATTTCCATATTAATGTATTCTTTCATATTACTGTTTTAATTTCGTTCATTATTGCATTACTAACATAATATTCGTTTTCTTATATAGGTGCATTTGTTTCCTTGAGTTCAGATGCTTTTTTCGGCAACAAATACCATCGAGAATGGATCATGGATATCAAAGGATGAAACATGAATGTTTATAACTGTTGTTGAATAATTGTAAATGTAACCATGTAAAACAATGTTTGAAATGTATATAGAAATGCGTTTTTTTATTCATGATGTTAAGTAAATGTATATACCGTTGTCAGTAAAAATATTGGGTGCGGGTGCTATGGTGTGCAGGTGTGCATGTGCTACATTGTGCAGGTATTCTGGTGTGTAGGTGTGCAGGTACTGTTTTTTAGGTGCAGGCGCTGGGGCCTTTATCAGTGCTTTTTTAGCGCTGATAAAGGACTCCTTTAACAGCGCTAGAGGAGCGATGATAAAGGGATCCTGTATTAGCGCTCCGAGAAGCGCTGATATAGTTGACCATTATCAGCGCTCCACAACGCGTTGATAAAGGACCCCTTTATCTACGCCGGAATTAACAGCACTTTTCTAGCGTTGTTAATGCTGGTTTTTAGCGCTGATAAAGGGTTAGGTTGTAGTAGTGAAGGGTCTTCTGTGGTGATCAGCAAATGATTTCTGATGAGTCTTTGCAGTTTCCATTCACTTCTAAATCAATTGGACCTGCTCTGAAGAATCCTTCACGAGATGTGGTCCGAGTAATGCTACCTCACCTACCTCCAACTAGCACAAAGGTGATTGGAAAGGCCTCCCATTAAAATCCTAGTAAGGTGCAATCTCAATAGTTGACTAAAAACTATTATTATAGGCATACTCGACCAGGGGTATGTGCTTCTCCCAAGATTCCACAAAGTAAATGTCTCATGCACGCAACATGTCCTCTAGCACCTGTATTGTACGCTCTAATTGGACATTGGTCTGAGGGTGGTAATATGTGCTGAGAAGTACCTTTTTACAAAGTGCCCACTGAAAACTCTTCCAAAAACGAGACATAAAATGGGCATATCTATATAAAACTATAGAACAAGGGACCCCATGAAGACGTACTACCTCTCGGATATACCAAATTCCGAGCTCATCAACATTGAATGTCTCCTTGATCGGAAAAAAGTAAGCTGCCTTGGTATGCTTTCCCACAACAACCCACATGCCATTAATGCCTCAAGGTGACCTCAGAAACCTGGTCATGAAGTCAATCGTGACATCATCCCATTTCTACTCTGGAATGGGTAACTCTTGTAAAAGTCGGGCAGGCCTCCGATGCTCCGCCTTCACCTGCTTATAGGTGTAACATCTCGTAACAATAATAGATACCTCTCTTATCATACCTGGCCACCAATACTGATGTCTCATGTCATGGAACACTTGGGTAACCCCATGATGCACTGCCCAAGGGGAAGAGTGAAACTCCCATATCAACTCCTCACATATATTCCCTAGAGCCCACACTCGTCTATGGATATGCAGTACATCGTCATCTCCTATCGTCCAACCGGGAGGAGGGTCCTCACTTTCCACCAACTCCCGTAGATCGAGGCCTTATGAATCTGATTACTGTCTCATCCTCACATTATCTAGGAGGTAAGAATTCATATCTAAGGATGAATGATAGGCTTGACCCTAACTATCATTCACCTCCAAGTGCATTTAAGAGAACAAATCCATGAGCTGCCACTCACCACTGTCCTCCTGCACTCCCTGTATCTGAGTCCTCCTACTCAGTGCATCAGCTACTGCATCACCATTACCAGGTGTATATGAAAGCTCTAAGTTGAGGGAATGAAGGTATTCAACCCACCTTCGCTATCTCAGATTCAATTCACATTGGTTAATGACATATTTAATAATTTTTTGGTCCGAAAACACCACAAAGTGTTCTCCCAAGATAAAATGTCTCCAACAGCGTAATTCATGAACAACTACAGCCAACTCGAGGTCATGCGTCGGGTAATTACTATCATGTGGCCTCAACTGCTGAGACCCGTACACAACTACTTGATCATCCTACATCAAGACAGCTCCCAGCCCAATACATGATTCATCACAGTAAAATGTATTGCTCTTCTCCTGCTCTAGAAGTATCAAGATTGGTGCTGATGTCATCCTTCCCTTCAGCTACTGAAAGGATGTCTCGCAAGCTTCTGACTAAACGAACTTCATACCCTTCTTAGTCAAACCCATCAACGGCATTGCTAATTAGGAGAATTCCTATATAAAGTGCCTGTAATAACCAACCAGTCCTAAGAAACTCCGTATTTCAAACACTTTTTTAGGATGCTCCTGGGAAACTACTACTCTCACTTCATCTGGGACTACTACAACTCCATCCTCTAAGATTATATGACCCAGGAATTGTACCTGGTCCACCCAAAAGTGGCACTTTGAGAGCTCATCATATAACGGATTCTCCTTTAGTGTACTCAAAATGATCTCAATATGGGTAGAATGGTCCTATAGAGTGTGAGAGTACACTAAGATATCATCCATGAAGACTGCCACAAAAGAATCCAGATAAGGGTGAAACACACGATTCATCAAAGCCATGAAAATTGATGGTGCATTCGTGAGTCCAAGCATCTTGACCAAGTACTCGTATAGACCATATCATAAATGAAAAGCTATAAACAATATGTATGATGGTCTAACGCATAGCTGATGATATCTGGATCTCAAGTCAACCTTCGAAAACACTCATTCTCCATGAAGGTGATCAAAAAGAACATCAATCCTCGGCAAGGGATATCGGTTCTTGACAGTCAACTTGTTCAGCTTCCGATTGTAACGCCCCGACCCCAGTTTCCCAGAATCGGTGCATTTTTACATAACATTTTCATGGTCACAAAATATCAAGTATCGAAAGACCGATCAGTTTAGTAGCCTTAGAATAACTAGATACATTCATAATGTTTACATTACATCATAAAATGAAATCTACAACAACATAGTCTCTATAGTCTACACTCATATCCCCTCATACTATCACTGAAATTCATTCATAAAATACTTCATCACATCCTGGGAAAAATAAAACATAGAAAGGGGTGAGCTCAGATGCCCAGTAAGGATAACAATATAGAGGAAACTTTCATAAATAATCATAGACATTTAAGGCAATGTATAACAATAACAAAAGCCGATTAAACTTTAACTTCAGTATAATATGGATGAAATAAAACGAAATAACACCATTTACTTAATCACCTGGATATTATACTAGTCCAATAATCACATGCAATATCATTAACCACTTTCATAATGATGGAATGCATAATTCCATAATATCATAACCACATAGTCAAGGTCTTGTGCCAAGAATACAAATAAAATTTTGTCAAGGCCTTGTGGCAAGACACTAGTTTTTCAAATGATACCTACCGATGCATCGAGGATCTATAGCAGGCTCTACCTGTCACTTATTAAGTCCAATTCATTCCTCATATAAACAGGGTTAAACATAACATAAACATTTGTATTAAAACTAGCATAAGAAATGTCAATACGTTATCCATAAATCATGAATGGAATAAAAATAAGACATCCACAGTCAAATATCTCCCAAAACCTTCAATATAATATGGAAGTTTTGTATAATAATAAATCACATTCAAATAAGCTTAAAATCCATCAATGGATGTTGACATAGATGAAATCAAAACTATTTGAGAGAAATATTTCTTTTTTTAATCATTTAAAAGTCACATAATTATAAAATAAAAAATTTAATTTTAAAATATTATTATAACCTTGTAAGTGAAGATTTGAGAATTTTATAATGGCAGAAAATAGTTGCACCCTCCGTATACGTTAAAATATACATTCTTACCTTAATTCTATCGAAAAGGTTAAAAAGAACCTTGTTTGGAAAATGATAGAAAGATTCCTTTATAAAAATCTTATAAAAAATCAATAACGGTATAAATGAATTTAAACCATAGTCTGTAAAATAGTAAGAATGATTTGAAAATCATTTTTATGAAACATCGATGTGGATGATAAAGAGGTCCCAATAGATAATTACATATAAATAACCTCGAATAATGAAGAGATTGTGAAATAAACCATTACCTTGTACTTATCCTTGGATGATGGTAAGTTAACCTCCTGTATAATGGTGAAATAATTGTTATTAAAATATAAAAGAATCATTTAAATTAATATTATATCATATATGATCTTTTAACATTGCTTTGTTAATAATATCTTTGTATTATCATTATTCCGGGTGTTAACTGATTCATTTTCCTTTATATACTTTGTTAGGTAAGCCATGTTTTTTATGGATAGGTATTATATTATTCATATCCAGAATGATATCAAGTCCTTAAAAATTATTTTTAATCATTAAATGAGAATTAGTCTTGAATGGATTCAATGGGGAATGAATATCATCGCATTCGTGGAGACGGTAATCCGTACACACGCAAAAGCGACAATATCATTGTTTTTATATTAAAATAATATATAATTAGATGGTATAACATATATAAATAATTATTATCATTTTATATTTATTATTTACTTGAACTACACATCATTATTATACCCTTCCAAATAATAATGTTTTTAATAATAATTACACCACGACGTGGAGATAGTAAGTCATACGTACGCACGTCTGGTGACATATCATTCAAAGGATTGATAGAATACTGAATATGGTTGTAACATATTTATAATAACATCACATTATATAGAAGATACTGGAGTTCTTATTTTAGAATGGGAATAAAAAAGATAGAAGAAGTTTAATAAGAAAGGAACTTGAAAGAGGGTGGGGAAAACATTACCTCTTAATCGAGATCTTCCTATTGATTTGATCAAAAGGGCTCTTTAGGTTGTCCTTATGATCAAACTAAGGCATCTAGGTCGAAATTAGGGAAGTTGATAGAATATTTGGGGCTGTTTTGGCCAAGCCAACAGAAATTTATGGTGAAAATTAGAGAGAATGGGGAGGTCCCTTTTATAAGAGGGGTGAGGGGCACCTTTGGAAAAGCTAGAAATTTTATATTATGATAACTTCATATTCGGTTTCTAATGGCCCCAAAGTGTATTATTTAAATTTTATGGTGGGGATGGGTCGAAATCATTTCAAACAATTGATTTTAAACAGGTTTGGGTCACTATATTAACCTTATCATTTATATTTAACTCTTAGTTAAATAGTTTGACCTTTACCATGTCTCTTTGTATTTTTATATTATATAGTTAATAAACATACTATATACATCCAAAAGACCCCCAAGTAGTCATTCCATTAATGATAAAAAAATCATTAAATAATTCCTTTGTCCGAACATTAGATTTTTAGGAATAGAATATCAATTAATAATATAATATTTGTTTTAAAAGCTCTTTTATGTCAATTTTGACACTATTGGTTATTTAGTTTTTGATAATTTTATAACAGCATTATTACTTCGAATAAAATTTATATAACCATTACTAATATGAAATATTAACCTAGAAAATTAGTGGAATTCATCAAAAGTTTCAAATTACATTAATTTTGATATTTATAATATCAATTATTTTAATATTTGATTAATTAGGTAATTACTGCATCACCATTGTGTCATAAATAACTTAACTTATTTAATGTCTAAAAATTATATATATAATACCATTATGTAGGAAATATTTTTATCTTTCTAATGAATATTTTAAATCGAGTTTATCTTTTTTATAATCCTATATTAAAAATGTTTTAGTAATTAAACTTTGATTTTAACTCTTTTAACTCTTATTTGAATTAAATAATATTAAATGTTCCAATCTAATCCAAGTGGACCTAAATGATAATATTTTATTTCTAAGGTTGTACTTGGTCTAGATTCACTTGTCCAATAGAATTATGACATGTGTTAGGGTAATATTAATATCATTTTTACCCTTAATTACCCTATTTACTTTTAACCGTGGTAAATAAAAGTAAAAAGTTACTATTCACAAAAAATTATTTTTATCTTATTGAACCACATTTTACTCCTTGATATTAACTGTGTCTCTCAGATTTTTGAAATTCCACTCACAGAAGCAGTTAAATTATGTTTTATGTAAATTTCCAAACTCTCCTAGGAGGTGGGTAATAGACGGTGAAAAGATCGATTAAGTTTTTATATATCTAAAATTATCCTAAACTAACTCCGATGAATTACATTGAAATTATATAGGTATTATGTATCTATTTTTACCTTAATTAAATTTAAATAAAATAAATAATTATTTAAATAAAAATTCTGATTTAAACTATAACTATGTGTTTTTTCACTATTCATCAAAAATTGAATGTTTTTAAAAAAATACCAAAAATTCACCCTAAGATAATTTCGATATTCCGAATCCAAAAATGAAGTCCATTTTGAATGAAAAAATTTATAAATTTTCAAAAAGTGGGTATTACTATGCTTAACAGCTTGTTTGATTGGTTGTGGTGTATGTTAGAACTTGAAGTTTCATACAACACACGCTATTATATTATTCAAAGAGAAGCGTACCATGGAAGCTTGGGGTGTTAAATTCTCCCCTACTTCAAATAATTTCTTCCTCAAAATTTCTAGAATTATACCGCATGAGAAGACTCAGGTGGTTCTTCATCATAAGTTCCTCGGGTCCCCACATTGCCTCTTCAATTTTATGGTTTCTCCATTGAACTTTTACCAGACGAGTGGTCTGCTTTCTCAAAAATTGTTCTCTGGTTTCATGATTCCTGACGGGCTCTTCACAATAAGACAAATCAGGTTCCAGTTCTAATTCCTCATAGGTGGGTCATGTGTTGGGTCAGGCAAGTATTTTCTCAACAGTGATACGTGGAACACATCGTGAACTTTGGAGAGACTTGGAGGCATTGCCAAACGGTAAGCTACAGCCCCAATTCATTCAAGAATTTTGAAAGGTCCTATGTACCTGGGACTCCATTTACCCTTCTTACCAAAACGTATAAATCCCTTCCATGGATATACCTTCAAGAAAACATGATCTCCTACCTGAAATTCCAAATCCTTCGTTCGGTTATCAGCATAGCCCTTCTGCCTACTTTGAGCTGCTTTGATGTGGTTTTGGATTACCTTTATAGTTTCCATTGTTTCCTCCACCAGTTCTGGGCCTACAGGTTTTCTTTCACCAACGTCATCCCAACAGGTTGGTGTGTGACATCTCTTTCCGTATAATGCTTCATATTGTGCCATCCGAATAATTTAATGGAATCTATTGTTATAGGAAAATTCCACTAGAGGTAAATATTGATCCCACATACCCTGAAAGTTATGTGAGCAATATCTCAGCATGTCTTCTAAGGTTTGAATAGTCTGTTCTAATTTTCCATCTGTTTGAGGGTGGTAGGCAGTGCACAAATGAAGTTCAGTATCCAAGGCCTTCTGAAGACTCTTCCAGAATCTTGAAGTAAAATAGGGTTCACAAACAGAAATAATCGATTGGGGTACTCCAGTAAGTCTCACAACTTCATTAATATATAGTCTTGCTAGAAGTTCTAGTGGAAGATCTTCTCTTATAGCATGAAAATGTGCTGACTTGGTATGATGATCAACAATAACCCATATTGAATCATTCCTTCTAGGAGTCTTTGGTATCCCAATGACAAAGTCCATCATAATATTGTACCATTTCTACTCCGGTATGGGAAGAGGTTGCATGACTCTTCCAGGCTATTGCCTTCCAGCTTTCACTTATTAACAAACCATACATCTTAACACAAAATCAGCAATCTCCCTCTTCATGTTTTCCAATAAAAAAATGTTCCTTCCAATCACTATAAATTTTGGTGCTCTCAGGGTGTATAAAGATATTGGAGCTACGAGAATCATCTAACAAATCCCTTTTCAAATTAGGTATATCGGGAACACAAAGCCTCTTCCCAAATTTCAAAATTCCTTCTTCATACACAAAGTCTCTCAATCTCCCATTATTCACAGCTTTAATCTTCTTTTGAGATTATTCATCATCGGTCTCAGAACTCTTAATCCTTTTTAGTAAAGATGGTTTGGAAACAATTTGAAAAAGAATTGATGTTTCACCTTCCATGGTGATTCCCATATCCATATTTACTAAATCGATAAAATAGGATCCCTTTCAACTCTCATCTTGTTCAAAACTCCATGATCCTTTCTGATCAAAGCATGTGCCACCTTATTTTCCTTTTCTGGGTGGTAGTGTATCGTGCAATCATAATCCTTGAGTAGTTAAATTCATCGCCTTTTCCTCATGTTGATTTCATTATGTGAGAAAATGTACTTCAAACTCTTTTGATCGGTATATATCTCACATTTTCACCATAGAGATAATGTCTCCATATCTTTAAATCAATGATTACAGTAGCTAACTCAAGATCATGAGTAGGATTGTTTTGCACATAAATTTTTAGCTATCGTGGTGCATAGGAAATAACCCTATCATTCTGCATAAGGACACAACCTAGTCCTTTCTTCTATGGATCACTATAAATAATGAACCCATCACTCCACGATAGTAGAGTAAATATAAGAGAATTGACTAATCATATCTTAAGTTCATCAAAACATTCTTCACACACGTTTTTTCAAACAAATTTAACCCCTTTACGTGGGATCTTCGTTAATGGGTTAGCCAATCGGGCAAAATTCTGGATGAAACGCTGATGATAACCTGCTAAACCAATAAAATTGAGTACCGCAGTTATACTCGTTGGTGCTGGCCATTCTTGGATTGCCTTGGTCTTTCAAGGATCAATAGAGATTCCATCCTTAGAGACAATATGTCCAATAAAAGAGATCTCCGGAAGCCAGAATTCACACTTTCTAAACTTCCCATATAATTCATGTCTTCTAATAGTCTTCAGGATAATGCGCAAGTGATTTTCATGATCTTCATAGCTTTTGGAGTATACCAAGATATCATCAATAAATAACACCACAAAATCATCAAGATATTCCTGGAGTCCTCTATTCAATAGATCTATGAATAATGATGGTGCATTAGTCAATCCAAAAGGCATTATTGTACACTCGTAATGCCCGTACCTGGTTTGAAATGTTGTCTTCGGAATGTCTTCCTTCTTCACACCCAACTGATGGTATCCATATCGAAGGTAAATATTTTCAAAGTATTGAGATTCATGCAGTTTGTCAATTAAATCTTCAACACGATGTAGGGGATACTTTTCATTATTGTTATATCATTGATCTCCCTATAGTCGATACATAACCTCATAGATCCATCTTTCTTCATAACAAAAAGGATAGGGGCTCCCCATGGAGAAACACTAGGGAGAATAAATCCATTATTACAAAATTCCTCTTGTTGTTTCTTTAGTTCAACTAATTCCACAGTGTCCATTCTATAAGAAGTCTTCGATATAGGCCTTGAACTAGAAATTAAATCAATGGAAAACTCAATTTCTAGTTCTGGAGGATGTCCAGGTAAATCTTTTGGAAACACATCAACATATTCTATCACAATAGGGACATCCTCTATTAGAATATTCATATCTTTAACCATCGTTATTTCATTCTCTTCCTCCCCAATATTTGAATTTAGTTGAGCTAATGGGGGTGGATCTAAGTAAGAATCAGGTGGTGATGATTCTGCTCTAAAGATAAGGTGTTCTTTATCATCATTGTCAAAAATTGCAACCTAATTCTTCTTAGACAAAATATTCGCATCATGGTCTGAAATCCAATCCATACAGATGATTATATCAAACTCAATCATAGGTATGATGATGAGATCTGTAGATAAAGAACATTTATATCCCATAATTGGAATAGATCCATAGAACATTGTAGCAATGATACTTCCCTTAGGTGTTTTTACTAACAACTCCCTTGTTAAATAAAATTCGTAACATCTAATTTTCATATCAAACTAGGAATATATGAAACAATGCGATGATCCAAAATCAAATAATGCATTTTCTAAACTTGAGGAAACCATTAAATTACCTGCCACCACATCTTTCGGAGATTCTACCTTAGCAGTAGTGACAGCATATGCTTGGCCATGATCCCTTTGCCTTTTCTGAGGTAAGTTCCCCTGACACTTAAGAAATTCATTTGCATAATGTCCCATCTCCCTGAAATTGTAGCATTGAACATTGGTTGCTTCTTTCTTCCCCTTGCAATCACGAGCTTGGTGACCTTTTTCACCACACTTGTAACAGACTCTGATTCCTTTTAAGCAAGTACCATGTTGTTTCTTCCCACATTTACTGCTGGATGGATATTAAACATTTCCCTTCATCCCCTTATTTCCATTTCTAGATTGATCAGAAGATCTCTTATTCTCTTTCTTTGCATTAAAGTCATAAGACTTAGAGAATTCTTTTTCTATCTTGACAGCACATGAGACAATATATTTGTTAGATGAGAAGGATTATAAGACTAATTCTCAACGAAGAAATGGTTTTAACCCATCAAAGAAACGATCAATCTTACTTCTTGGGATACGTATATAATCTGTAGCATGCCTCGCTAACCTTGTAAAGTTAGCCTCATACATTGTGACATTCTCATCCTCCTTTTGTCTCAGACTCAGAAATTGCCTTTCCATATCTGCTCGATGGTCATGAGGAAAGTATTTTTCTAGGAAAATCTCTTTGAACTCCCTCCATTCCATATTTGATACTTCATAATCTTATTTTTTGTTTTAAATCAATGTCCACAATTGATCAGTATCTCCAGTGCGGCGGTAAACTACCATGATAACTTTTTCCCGTTCACTACTCCCCAAGGCATGGAATATTTTCTCTAAGGAATGTATCTATTGCTCAGCTACTAAGGGATTTGTACTCCCATTGAATTTTGGTGGTTTTTTCCTCATGAAGAGATCTAACATTGATCCTCCACGCTGTGGATTAGGGTGCTCCATATGGGTAAGGTTATTATTCATAACCTTAGTGAGTAGTCCCAGTATGGTGATTAGCTGATCAGCACCAGTTTCATCACCTGCTCCACTATAATTATCATGAGCATGAGGGAAATCCCTACATGGAGTGCATGAATTGATAGAGTTTCCATTTCTTCTACTAGGCGCCATTTATAAAAAATGGCATAAACTACATCAGTTTATGATTCAAAATACATAATTCCATACTTGTAAAACACTTAATATAAATTGAACTATTTATGGATATAATCCATAATCATAAAAAAAATGTTTTCCTTGAAAACGTATATACTCATAAACCCTTCATAATGGTCTGTATAGAAAATTAGAATTATCCTAGGCATATCCCCCGGGAGTGTCATAACCAAGAGTGTAGCAAGGCCCATTGTCGTGCACCAGTTCCCATTCGAGTCTAGCTCAAAGCGGTGTTTTATGGTTTCACCCCTAGGTACATCTATGCCAGAGCCGCCTCTACCTGCTTGTATCCAGACAAGGATTTATTTTTCGGAAAACTCACAAAATCTCTACAATACCAAAATTCTAGGAAGTTCTTCTATACTAATCCTCAAAGTCCATCTTAGGTCTATGTTCTCTAATTAGTGTTTATATAAATCTAGATTCCAAGGTTTGTACTAAACTTCCTCTGATACCAACTGTAACCCCCCGACCCCAGTTACCCAAAGTCGGTGCATTATTACATAACATTGTCATGATCACAAAAGAGCAAGTCTCAATAGACCGATTATTTTAATAGCCTTGGAATCACTAGATACATTCATAAAGTTTACATTACATCAAAAAATGAAACTACAACAACATATTCTCCATAGTCCACACTCATATCCCCTCATAAAATCCTTGAAGTTCATTCATAAAATACTTCATTCACATCCTGAGAAAAATAAAACATATAAGGGGGTGAGCTCAGATGCCCAGAAAGGAAAACAATATAGCGGAAACTTTCTTAAATAAGTATAAACATTTAAGGAAATGTATAACTAAAAAAATCCTTTTAAACTTGTACTTCAGCATAATATGGCAGAAATAAAATTAAATAACACCATTTACTTATTCACAAGGATATTCTACTAGTCGAATAAGCACATGCAATATCATTAACCACTTTCATAATGATGGAATGCATAATGCCAGACTATCATAACCACATAGTCAAGGCCTTGTGCCAAGACTACAAATAATATTTTGTCAAGGCCTTATTCCAAGACACTAGTTTGTCTCATGAGACCTACTGATGCATCAAGGTGCTATAGCGAGCTCTACCCGTCACTTATTAAGTCCAATTCATTCCTCATATGAACATGTTTAAACCTTACATAAACATTCATATTAAAATTAGCATATGAAATGACAATAAATTATCCATTAACCATGAATGGTATAAAAATAAAACATCCACAGCCAAACATATCACAAAACCTTTAATACAATAAGGATGTTTTGTATCATAATAAATCACATTCAAATAAGATTAAAATCCATCAAAGGATGTTGACATAGATGAAATCAAAACTATTTGAGAAAAATCTCTCTCTTTTTTTATATCATTTAAAAGTCACATAATTATAAAATAAAACATTTAATTTGAAAATATTCTTATAATCTTGTAAGAGAAGCTTCAACTATTTTATAACGGCAGAAAATAGCTGCACCTTCTGTATAAGTTAAAAAAGACATTCTTACCTTAATTCTGTCAAAAAGGTTAAAAAGAACCTTGTTTGGAAAACGACAGAAAGATTACTTTATAAAATTCTTATAAAAAGTCAACAAGGGTATAAATTAGTTTAACCCATAGTCTGTAATATAGTAAGAATGATTTTAAATACATTTTTAAGAAATATGGATGTGGATGATAAAGAGGTCCTAGTAGATAATTATGTATAAACAACCTCATATAATGAAGAGATTGTGAAATAAAACCTTACCTTGTAATTTTCCTTGGTTGAAGGTAGCTTAACATCCTGTATACTGGTGAAATATTTTTTATTAAATTATACAAGAATCATTTAAATTAATATTATATCATATATGATCTTTTAACATTGCTTTGTTAATAATATCTTTGTATTATCATTGTTTCGGGTGTTAACTGATTCGTTTTACTTTATATACTTTCTTACGTAAGATGTGTTTGTTATGGATAGGTTGTATCTTATTCATATCCAAATTTATATCAAGTCATTAAACATTATTTTTAATCATTAAATGATAATTAGTCTTGAATGGATTCGATGGAGAATAAATCTCATCGCGTTCGTGGAGACGGTAATCCGTACGTATGCACGAGCGACAATATCATTCTTTTGATATTAAAATAAAATATAATTGGATGGTATGTCATATATACAGAATTATTATCATGTTATATTTATTATTTACATGAATAACACATCATTATTATACCCATCCAAATAATAATGTGTTTAATAACAATTACACCTCGACGTGGAGACGGTAAGCCGTACGTACGGATGTATGGTGACATGTCATTCAAAGGATGGATTGAATACTGAATATAGTTGTACCATATTTATAATAACATGAAATTATATAGATGACACTGTTGTTATTATTTTATAATGGGAATAACAAAGAATGAATAAGTTGAAGAAGAAAGGAACTTGAAAGAGGGTGGTGAAAACATTACCTCTTAATCGGGTTCTTCCTTTTGATTTGATCAAAATGGATCTTTAGGTTGGATTTCTGATCAAACTAAGGACTCTAGGTCAAAGTGAATGAAGTTGGGAGAATATTTGGGTAGAGTTTGGCTGATCCAAAATGCTTTGAAGGTGTAAATTAGAGAGAAGGGGGAGTGCTCTTTTATAAGAGAGGTGAGGGGGACCTTTGGAAAAGCTAGAAATATTACATTATAATAACTTAATATTCGGTTTATAATGGCTCCAAAGTGGATTATTTAAATTTTACGGTGGTATGGGTCTAAATAATTTCAACTAATAGATTTTAGATAGTTCTGGGTCAGTATATTAACCTTATCATTTATATTTAACTCTTGGTTAAATAGTTTGACATTTACCATGTCTCTTTGTATTTTTATATTATATGGTTAATAAAATTACTATATACATCCAAGAGACCCCAAAAGTGGACCATTAATGATACAAATATCATGATATAAGTCCTTTGGCCGAACCTTAGATTTCTAGGAAGAGAATGTCAATAAATAATATAATATATTTTTTAAAAACTCTTTAATGTCGATTTTGACACTATTGGGTATTTTGTTTTTGATAATTTCATAACATAATTATTACTTCGAAAACAATTTATATAAACAATAAAAATATGTCATATTAACCTAGAAAATTATTTGTATTCATCAAAAGTCTCAAATTACATTTATTTTGATACTTATAATATCAATTATTTTAATATTTCGTTAATTAGGTAATTATTTCATCACCATTGTGTCATAAATAACATAAATTATATAATGTCTAAAAATTATATATATAATACCATTATGTAGGAAATATTTTTATCTTTCTAATGAATATTTACAATCCAGTTTATCTTATGTATAATCCTATATTAAAAATGTTTTAGTAATTAAACTTTGATTCTAACTCTTTTAACTCTTATTTGAATTAAATAATAATAAATGTTCTAATCTAATCCAAGTGGACCTAAATGATAATTTTTTATTCCTAAGGTTGTTTTTGGTCTAAATAAACTTGTATAATAGAATTATGACATGTGTTAGGGTAATATTAATATCATTTTTACCCTTAATTACCCTATTTAATTTTAACCGTGGTAAATAAAAGTAAAAAGTTACAATTGACCAAAAATTATTTTCATCTTATTGAACTACATTTTACTTCTTGATATTAACCGTGTCTCTAGTATTTTCTAAATTCCACTCACAGAAGCGGTAAAATTATGTTTTATGTGAATTTCCAAATTCTCCTAGGAGGTGGGTAAAAGATTGTGAAAAGTTCAATAAACTTTTAATATATCTAAAATTATTCTAAACTAACTCCAATTAATTGAATTGAACTTATATCGGTATTATGTATCTATTTTTACCTTAATTAAATTTAAATAAAATAAATAATTATTTAAATAAAAATTCTGTTTTAAACTATAACGAAGTGTTTTTTCACTATTCATCAAAATTTTAATGTTTTCAGAAAAATACCAAAAATTCACCCTAAGCAAATTTCGATATTATGAACCCAAAAATGAAGTCCATTTTGAATGATAGAATTTATAAAATTTCAAAACGTGGGTATTATTATTCATAATGACTAGTTTGAGTGGTTGTGGTGTGTGTTAGAACTTTATGTTGCATACAACACACGCTACAATATTATTCAAAGAGAAGCGTACTGTGGAAGTTTGGGGTGTTACATTCTCCCCTCCTTCAAATAATTTCTTCCTCGAAATTTCTAGAATACTACAGCATAAAAATACTCGGGTGGTTCTTCATCATAAGTTCCTCGGGTCCCCACGTTGCCTCTTCCATTTTATAGTTTCTCCATAGAACTTTTACCAGACGAGTCATCTGGTTTCTCAACACTTGTTCTCTTGTATCAAGAATCCTGACAGGCGTTTCGCAATAAGAAAAATCGGGTTCTAGTTCTAATTCTTCATTGGTGAGTTGTGCTTTGGGTCAGGCATGTATTTTCTCAACAGTGATACGTGGAACACATCATGAACATTGGAGAGACATGGCGGCATTGCCAAATGGTAAGCTACAACCCCAATTTGTTCTACAATTTCGAAAGGCCCGATGTTCCTGGGACTCAATTTACCCTTCTTACCAAAACGTATAACTCCCTTCCATGGAGATACCTTCTAGAAAACATGATCTCCTACCTGAAATTCCAAATCCTTCCTTCAGTTATCGGCATAGCTCTGATGCCTAATTTGAGCTGCTTTGATGTGGTTTTGGATTACCATTACCTTTTCCATTGTTTCCCCCACCAGTTCTGGGCCTACAAGTTTTCTTTCACCAACATCATCACAACAGGATGGTGTGCGACGTCTCTTTCCATATAACACTTCATATCGTGCCATCCGAATACTTGAATGGAAGCTATTGTTATAGGAAAATTCCACCAGAGGTAAATATTTATCCCACATGCCCTGAAATTCTTGTGAGAAAGATCTCAACATCTCTTCTAAGGTTTGACTAGTCTGTTCTGATTGTCCTTCTATTTGAGGGTGGTAGGCAGTGCTTAAACTAAGTTTAGTATCCAAGGCCTTCTGAAGACTCTTCCAGAATCTTTATGTAAAACGGGGATCACGATCAGAAACAACCGATAGGGGTACTCCACTAGGTCTCACCACTACATTAATATATAGTCCTGCTAGATTTTCTAGTGGTATATCTTCTCTTATAGCAAGAAAATGTGTTGACTTGGTAAGACGATCAACAATAACCCATATTGAATTGTTCCTTCTAGGAGTCTTTGGTAGCCCCATGACAAATTCCATCGTAATATTGTTCCATTTCCACTCTGGTATGGGAAGAGGTTGCATAACTCGTCCAGGCAATTCCCTTCCAGTTTTCACTTGTTGAAAAACCATACATATTGACACAAAATCAGAAATCCCCCTCTTCATGTTGTCCCACAAAAAATGTTCCTTCAAATCTCTATACATTTTGGTGCTCCCAGGGTGTATAGAGAAATTGGAGCTACGAGAATCATCTAACAATTCCCTTTTCAGATCAGTTATATCAGGAACACAAAGTCTCTTCCCAAATTTCAAAATTCCTTCTTCATACACAAATTCTCTCAATCTCCCATCATTCACAACATTAATCTTATTTTGAAATTCTTCATCATCAGTCTTAGAACTCTTAATCCTTTCTAGTAAAGATGGTTTGGCAACCATTTGAAAAAGCATTGATGTTTCACCTTCCATGGTGATTCCCATATCCATCTTTACTAAATCCATGAAAATAAGATCCCTTTCAACTCTCATCTTGTTCCAAACTCCATGATCCTTTCTGCTCAAAGAATCTGCCACCTTATTTACCTTCCCTGGGTGGTATTGTATCGTGAAATAATAATCCTTGAGTAGTTAAATCCATCACCTTTTCCTCATGTTGATTTCATTCTGTGAGAAAATGTACTTCAAACTCTTGTGATTTGTATATATTTCTCATTTTTCACCATAGTGATAATGTCTCCATATCTTCAAAGAAGATATTACAGTAGCTAACTCAATATCATGAGTAAGATATTTTTTTTCATGAATTTTTATCTGTTGTGATGCATAGGAAATAACCTTATTATTCTGCACAAGGACACAACAAAGTTATTTCTTCTTTGTATCACTATAAATAATAAACACATCATTCCCCAATGGTAGAGCCAATATAGGAGCATTGACTAATCTTCTCTTAAGTTCTTAAAATCATTCTTCACACTCCTTTGTCCAAACAAATTTAACCCCTTTATGTGTAAGCTTTGTTAATGGGTTATCCAATCGGGAAAAATTCTGGACGAATCACTGATGATAACCAGCTAAACAAATAAAACTGCGTACCTCGGTTATACTCGTTGGTGCTGGACAATATTGGATTGCCTTTGTATTAGAAGGATCGATAGAGATTCTATCCATAGAGAAAATATGGCCGTGAAAAGAGATCTATTGATGGCAGAATTCACACTTGCTAATATTCCCATATAATTCATGTCTTCTAATAGTCTTCAGGATAATGCGCAAGTGATTTTCATGATCTTCATAGATTTTGGAGTATACCAAGATATCATCGACAAATATCACCACAAAATCATCGATATATTTCTAGAAAACTCTATTCATTAGATCTATGAATACAGAGGGTGCATTAGTCAATCCAAAAGGCATTACTGTAAACTCGTAATGCATGTACCTGGTTCGAAATTCTATCTTCGGAATGTCTTACTTCTTCACACACAACTGATGGTATCCAGATCAAAGTTCAATCTTTGAAAAGTATTGAGATCCATGTAGTTGGTCAAATAAATCCTCAATACGATGTAGGGGATACTTTTCATTATTGTTATAGCATTGTTCTCCCTGTACTCGATACATAACCTCATAGATCTATCTTTCTTCATAACTAAAAGTACAGGGCCTCCCCATGGAGAAACAATAGGGTGAATAAATCCATTATTAATCAATTCCTCTAGTTGTTTCTTTAGTTAAATTAATTCCACAGTGGCCATTCTACAAGGGGTATTTGATATAGGCCTTGAACCAGTAATTAAATCAACAGAAAACTCAATTTCTCATTCTGGAGGATGTCCTAGTAAATCTTCTGGAAACACATCAATATATTCTATCACAATAGGTACATCCTCTATTAGAAAATTACTTTCCTTAACCACAGTTATTTCAATCTCTTCCTCCCCAATAATTGAATTTAGTTGAGCTAGTGGGGGTGGATCTAGGTAAGAACCCGGTGGTGATGATTCTCCTCTAAAGATAAGGTGTTCTTTATCATCATCATCAAAAATAGTAACCTTCTTCTTCTTACAATAAATCTTCGCATAATGGCCTGAAATCCAATCCATACCGATGATTATATCAAACTCAATCATAGGTATGATGATGAGATCAGCAGATAAATAACATTTATATGCTCTAATGGGAATGGATCCATAGAACTTTGTAGCAATGATACTTCCCTAAGGTGTTTTAACTGACAACTCCCTTGTTAAATAAAATTGGTAATATCTAATTTTCATAGAAAACTGGGAAGATATGAAACAATGCGATGATCCAAAATCAAATAATGCATTTGCTAAACTAGAGGAAACCATTAAATTACCAGCCACCACATCTTCCAAAGATTCTACTATAGCACTAGTGATAGAATAATCTTGGACCTGATCCCTTGGCCTTTTCTAAGGTAAGTATCCCTGAAGCTTAGGAAATTCATTTTTATAATGTCCCATCTCCCTGAAATTTTAGCATTGAACATCAGCAGCTTCTTTCTTCCCCTGGCAATCACAAGCTTGGTGGCCTTTTCACCATACTTGTAACAGACTTCCATTCCTTTTAAGAATGTACTAAGGTGTTTCTTCCCACATTTATTGTAGGATGGATATTCACCATTTCCCTTATTCCCCTTATTTCCATTTCTAGATTGATCAGCAGATCTCTTCTTCTATTTCTTTACTTTAAAGTCATAATACATAGAGAATTCTTTTTCTCTCTTGATAGCACATCAGACAATATCTTCGTTCGACAAGAAGGATTGTGAGACAAATGATTGATGGAGAAATGGTATTAACCCATCAAATAAATGGTCAATATTACTTCTTGGGTTGCGTATATAATCTGTTGCATGGCTCGCTAACCTTGTAATGTTACCCTCATACTTTTTGATATTATCATCCTCCTTTGGTCTCAGACTCTGAAATTGCCTTTCCATATCCCCTTGATGGTCATGAGGAAAGTATTTTTTAAGAAAATCTCTTTGAACTCCCTCCATTCCATATTTGATACTTCATCATCTTCCATTGTGTTTTGAATCAATGACCACCATTGATCAGCATCTCCAGTGAGGCGGTAAACTGCCATGATAACTTTTTCCCTTTCACTACTCCCCAAGGAATTGAATATTTTCTCTAAGAAATTTATCCATTGCTCATCTTCTAAGGGATTTTTACTTCAATTAAATTTTGGTGGTTGTTGCCTCATGAAAAGATCTAACATTGATCCTCCATGTTGTGGATTAGGGTGCTCTATATGGGTAAGGTTATTATTCATAACCTCAGTTGGTTATCTCAGTATCGTGATTAGCTGATCAGAACCAGTTGCATCACCAGCTCCACTATAATTATCATGAGCATGAGGTAAATCCCTACATGGAGTGCATGCATTGATATGGTTTCTATTTCTTCCACTAGGCTCCACTTCTAAAAAATGGAATAAACTAGATCAGTTTATGAATCAAAATACATAATTTCATAATTGTAAAACACATAACATAAATTGAACTATTAATGGATATAATCCATAATCATAAAAAAGATGTTTTCTTTGAGAAATTATATACTCATAAACCCTTCATAATGGTTCATAACGAAAATGAGAATTATCCTAGGCATATCCCCCAGGTGTGTCTTAACCAAGAGTGCAGCAAGACTCGTTGTCATGCACCAGTTCCTGTTCGAGTCTAGATCAAAGCGGTGTTTTCGGGTTTCACCCCTAGGTACATCTGTGCCAGAGCTGCCACTACCTGCTCATATCCAGACAGGGATTTATTGCTCGGAAAACTCACAAAATCTCTACAATACGAAAATTCTAGGATGTTCTTGTATACTAATCCTCAATGTCCATCTTAGGTCTATGTGCTCTAATCAGAGTTTATCTAAATCTGGATTCTAAGGTTTCTACTAAACTTTCTCTGATACCAACTGAAACGCCCCGAACCTATTTACCTAGAGTCGGTGCATTATTACCTAACATTTTCATGATCACAAAAGATCAAGTCTCGAAAGACCGATTAGTTTAATAGCCTTGGAATCACTAGATACATTCATAAAGTCTACATTACATAAAAAAATAAAACTACAACAACATAGTCTCTTTATTCCACACTCATATCCCCTCATAAAATTCTTACAAGTCAATTGTAAAATACTTCTTTCACATCCTTGGAAAAATAAAACATGGAAAGGGGTGAGCTCAGATGCCCAGTAAGGATAAAAATTTAGTGGAAACTTTCATCAATAAGAATAAACATTTAAGGAAATGTATAAATAAAAAATCCTTTTAAACTTGAACTTCAGCATAATATGGATGAAATAAAATGAAATAACACCATTTACATATTCACATGGATATTTTAATAGTCAAATAATCACATGCAATATCATTAACCACTTTCATAATGATGGAATCCATAATACCAGACTATCATAACAACATAGTCAAGGCCTTGTGCCAAGACTACAAATATGATTTTGTCAAGGCCTTGTTCCAAGACACTAGTTTGTCTCATGAGACCTACAATGCATCGAGAAGCTATAGTAGGCTCCACACATCACGTATTAAGTCAAATGCATTCCTCATATGAATATGTTTAAACATAACATAAACATTATTATTAAAACTAGCATACGAAATGTCAATAGTTTATCCATTAAACATGAATGGAATAAAAATAAAACATCTACAGTCAAACATATCACAAAACCTTCAATACAATATGCACGTTTTGTATCATAATAAATCACATTCAAATAATCTTAAATTCCATCAAAGGATGTTGACATAGATAAAATTAAAACTATTTCAGAGAAATATCACTTTTTTTAACTCATTTAAAAGTCACATAATTATAAACTAAAACATTTAATTTGAAAATATTTTTATAATCTTTTAAGGGTTTCTTTGACAATTTTATAACGGTGTAAAATATCCGCACCCACTGTATAGGTTAAAAAAGACATCCTTACCTTAATTCTGTCGAAAAGGATAAAAAGGACCTTGTTTGCAAAACGACAGAAATATTACTTTATAAACTTCTTATAAAAAGTCAAAAATGGTATAAATTACTTTAACCCATAGTCTGTAATATAGTAAGAATGATTTGAAATTCATTTTTAAGAAATATGGATGTGGATGATAAAGAGGTCCCAGTAGATAATTACGTATAAATAACTTCGGATAATGAAGAGATTGTGAAATAAAACAGTACCTTGTACTTTTCCTTGGTTGAGGGTAGTTTAACATCCTGTATAATGGTGAAATAATTGTTATTAAATTATAAAATAATCATTTAAATTAATATGATATCATATATGATCTTTTAACTTTGCTTTGTTAATAATATCTTTGTATTGTCTTTGTTTCAGGTGCTAACTGATTCGTTTTCCATTATATACATTGTTATGTAAGATGTGTATATTATTGATAGGTTGTATCTAATTCAAATCCAAAATTATATCAAGTCATTAAACATTATTTTTAATCATTAAATGATAATTAGGCTTGAATGGATTTGATGGATAATGAATCTCATCGTGTTCGTGGAGACGGTATTCCGTACGTACACACGAGCGACAATATAATTCTATTGACATTAAAATAATATATAATTGGATGGTATATCATATATACAGAATTATTATCATGTTATATTTATTATTTACATAAATTACACATCATTATTATACCCATCCAAATAATAATGTTTTGAATAACAATTACACCACGACGTGGAGACGGTAAGCCGTACGTACGCACATATGGTGACATGTAATTCAAAGGATGGATAAAATACTGAATATGGTTGTACCATATTTATAATAAAATAACAATATATAGAAGATACTGGTGTTATTATGTTATAATGGGAATAACAAAGAAAGAAGATGTTGAAGAAGAAAGGAACTTGAAAGAGGGTGGTGAAAACATTACCTCTTAATCAGGTTCTTCCATTTGATTTGATCAAAAGGGCTCCATAGGATGGATTTCTGATCCAACTAAGGCCTCTATGTCTAATTGAAAGACGTTTAGAGAATATTTGGTCAGGTTTTGGCCGATCCAAAATGCTTTGAAGGTGTAAATTAGAGAGACGGGGGAGTTCCCTTTTATAAGAGGGGTGAGGGGCACCATTGGAAAAGCTAGAAATATTATATTATAATAAATTAATATTCTGTTTCTAATAGCTCCAAAGTAGATTATTTAAATTTTAAGGTGGTTATGGGTCTAAATAATTTTAACTAATAGATTTTAGACAGTTTTGGGTCACTATATTAAACTTATCATTTATATTTAACTCTTAGTTAAATAGTTTGACATTTACCGTGTCTCTTTGAATTTTTATATTATACAGTTAAAAAACATACTATATACATCCAAGAGACCCCCCAAGTGATCCTTAAATGATACAATTATCATGATATAAGTCCTTTGGCCGAACCTTATATTTTTTGGAATAGAATTTCAATAAATAATATAATATTTGTTTTAAAAACTCGTTTATGTCGATTTTGACACTATTGGGTATTTTGTTTTTGATAATTTCATAACAGCATTATTACTTTGAGAAAAATTTATATAACCAATCACAATATGTAATGTTAACCTAGAAAATTATTTTAATTCATCAAAAATCTCAAATTAAATTTATTTTTATATTTATAATATAAATTATTTTAATATTTCATTAATTAGGTAATTACTGCATCACGATTGTGTCATAAATAAATTAAATTATTTAATGTCTAAAAATTATAAATAAAATTCCATTATGTAGAAAATATTTTTATCTTTCTAATGAACATTTACAATCGAATTTATCTTATGTATAACCCTATATTAGAAATGTTTTAGTAATTAAACATTGATTTTAACTCTTTTAACTCTTATTTGAATTAAATAATAATAAATGTCCTAATCTAATCCAAGTGGACCTAAATGATAATATATTATTCCTAAGGTTGTTTATGGTCGAGATACACTTGTCCAATAGAATTATGACATTTGTGAGGGTAATATTAATATCATTTTTACCATTAATTTCCCTATTTACTTTTAACCATGGTAAATAAAAGTAAAAAGTTACTATTCATCAAAAATTATTTCTATCTTATTGAACCACATTTTTCTTCTTGATGATAACTATGTCTCTTAGATTTTTGAAATTCCACTCATAGAAGCATTAAAATTATGTTTTATGTCCATTTCGAAATTCTCTTAGGAGGTCGGTAAAAAACGGAGAAAAGTTCAATAAAATTTTTATATTTATAAAATTATTCTAAACTAAATCCAATGAATTACATTGAACATATATAGGTATTATGTATCTATTTTAACCTAAATTAAATTTAAATAAAATAAATAATTATTTAAATAAAAATTTAGTTTTAAACTATAACTCAGTGTCTTTTCACTATTCATCAAAAATTGAATGTTTTCAGAAAAATACCAAAAATTCACCCTAAGCTAATTTCAATATTCCGAATCCAAAAATGAATTTCGTTTTTAAAGATAAAATTTATAGAATTTCAAAAAGTGGGTATTACTATTCATTACGGTTGGTTTGATAGGTTGTGGTGTGTGTTAGAACTCGAAGTTTCATACAACACACGCTACTGTATTATTCAAAGAGAAGTGTACCGTGGAAGTTGGGGTGTTACACTAATAATCAATGTAGAGTCTTAGGGTACTGTCTACCTTCTTCGCAAACAAGACAGGATAACCCCAAGGAGAGGTACTGGGTTGAATAAAACCCTTCACCCATAACTCCTCCAACTACCTCTTGAGCTCCTGTAATTCTGGCATAGCTATCCTATAATGAGGAATGGAAACCAGTGCCGCTCCAAGAACAAGATAAATAGATAAATCCATCTATTGTTCAGGAGGTAGATCTGAAAAGTCATCTAGGAAGACATCCCTGGATAGATCAACCACTGGAGGGAAGTCCTTCTGACATGTTCCCTGGTCATCCAGATATAAACTCACAATCTGTGTTATCACTCCTCCTCGCCCACGATGCTCTGGTCCAGCTCGGCTCGCATGGACATCCCACTCACCCTTGTATAGAAACTCTATTCCCCTTGGTAACGTGAAACTCACCCTACGAAAATTGCAATCAATAAAGGCTCGAAGGGGTACCAACCAATCCATCCTGAGAATGACAACATAGCTCGTCATTTCTAATCCATAGAGGTCCCACAAAATGTGACACCCACCAACCTCTAGGGGAACACTTTCCACTGAAACACTCCTGTCGTTGTAATTCACAATGGAGTGTCATCGTCATATCATCAGAAGAAGAAGAAACACAGAGCCCTGGGATCTCCACAATTGGAACAGATATAAAGCTATGTGTAGAAAAACTATTATAAATAAATGAAGATAAAACAGAAGAAACTAGAATAGTACATCTGATAGTGGATAGTCCAGGATCCTGCTCCTCCTGGGTCTGTTGCACTTCATATGCCTGCCTAGTGCTGTGACCCTGCGACATAGCCTGGCTACCTAGAGATGACCTGCCCTGGTGTCTCTGAGAACATGGTGTCTGGATACTACTGCCACGACCACCACCTCAGCCTATACATTCCAAAATATTCTTGTTCCCTGACTGGTAAAAAGATTATGGCCCTGCTCCATCAAGCAGAGTCTTCATAGAACCCATCTCACGCGCCACTACTGGAAACGACCTGCAAAAATGTTGTAGATGACCCATCATGCTGTGAGCTCGACACTCCACTCAGTCACGTGGACACTGCGGTCTCTTATGTCCCTTTTCTGCACTGGTAGCACATCATCAGGCCACCTAAATAATTCTTCATGCAATTACTACCACTGTAATAGAAATCCATTTGCCTCTTCCTCTTGCCGGTAGAAATAGTACCAGAAACTGGTGCTGAACCGCCCTGGCCTGCACCTCTAGCTTCCTGCAGGTTCCTCTCAGTAATCAATGCTTGGTTCAAAATAGAATGCACTGTAGGAAACCTAAAAACATTCACTAGTGCTCAGATGTCATATTTAAGACCATCCTTAATGTGTTGAGACCTCAGTGCCTCATCTCCCAATAGAACAAGTACAAAGCGTTGTAGCTCGGTGAAGCAGGAAGAATAATCCATCACTAACATGGTGCCCTGTTGTAGATTCATGAACTCTCGAGCTCGATCTACCCTTAACGTCTCTGGGAAAAACAATTCATAGAACACTGCCTTAAAATCATCCCACGCCATGTCACGGTGATGCTCTGTCTGGGTGGTAACATCCCACCATCTCTTGGAGGAATCACACAACATGTAAGTAGCAAGCTTTTCCCTCTACCCAGGAGGCATCTAGAGATGCTCAAATACAATCTGAATAGAACCAAGATGGCACTCCATAGCATTTGAACCTCTATCCCCTGAAAATAAAGGAATATGATGATGATAGAATATACATGCCACCTCTTCCATAGATGTGGAAATCGACGGTGCTCCGTAGAAGGTCTGCATAAACTGCATGAAGCCTTCACAGAACTGCGCATCCATGCCTGTGTCTTTTATAACAGCTAGCGCCGCATCTGGGTTTTCTGGAGGATCCACGGGTAGCCCATGGCCTACCATCTCTAGTGTAAAATCATTTCTACTCTCTTGGAGAACAACCCGTGTTCTTCTCAGTGGCATGACTCTGCAAGGTCAAACACATGCCTTAGTTTAAGATCATTATGGACTAAGAACTGAAAACATAAGAAGAACAAGGAACATAAAGCATTCATGTTTTATAAAACAAGACTACACGGTGTGTATAATAACTACACGACATGTTCCCTTAATTCCTTCACATGGGCATGTACTTCTACCTGAAATTTTCGTGTAACAGCCAAAGCACACGGTGTGTTGTCCACACACATGGCATGTAATTGAATTTTTCTTCCCCTACCCGAGTTCTTTTGCACGGATAACCCACACATCTCTCTTTAGAACGATACTACACGTCGCGTATATGTCCAACACGGTGTGTACAAGATAAGCTTGACCAACCTGTGTTGTTCATGACACGGTCGGGTACACAGCTCACACTACACAGCGTGTTCCAGATATACACGGCGTGTATAGCTCAGATTCCAATAGCCAGTGTTTTTAGTGACACGGTCGGGTACTTGGCTAACTCTACACGGTGTGTTACACCTGCACACAACGTGTAAACCACCCTATTTCCCCAGCCACATGGCCAATTCCACATGGTCTCTCACTAGTCAAGACCACACTGCATGTCCCACTGGTTCACGGCATTCACAAGAAGAGTTAAAACCGACCCGTGTTGTTAGTGACATGACCAGATCCCTAGATTAAACGACACGTTGTGTACAATTGGTACACGGCGTGTTCCCTCAAGAGTTTTCCACACCCGTGTTTTTGCCTACATGGCCTATGTCATGGTTAGAAACTACATGGTGTGTAGATAGGGTACATGGATTGTACTTAAAAAAAATTCACTTATTCTCGAACAGAAGAGTACATGGAATGTGTTTATAGAACCACACTCCGTGTTGTTTGGGTTTCCAGACAGTACACCTCAGAAACTACTCTGGAGCCCCTTTTTCTTTAAATTATAGCATTAGTATGCCAAATTCATATCCATGGGGGCACATACTCCCTAAAAATCAATGTTTAGAACCTTAAATTTTACATTATAGTACAAAACTCAGAAAAAAGATGGATCATGATCCGCTAAATTCTGATCTAAGAGAGCCCATACTTCTCAGGAACTAATGTTTAGAGTCCATAAACCCAACTGTAACATGTACCAATACCCTATCAATATTAGGTGTATCTAATAAGGTACCTATCACAACAATATGAATTTTCAAACACATCAATTATCACAACAACATTCAATTTCTAATTCACCTACATGGCATGGAAACTATGCATGGAATGTCATTCTTACATGTGCCTAATTATGTATGGGATGGCATACCCTCATCTCATCGGTTTGCAACTAAATAGAACCCAAATATAAAATATAAATATCAAACCACAAGTGCATCACCAAATGATGAAAATCAAATCATCTGTAAAATTGAAAAACCCGATTAATTGCAATTAAAAGAGGTCGATTGGATTTTCCCTGTACACAGGTTAACTACTCTCGGGCACAACTTCTTACCAAATAAAAATTCTATCTTATCCCTGACTATAGGCTCTAACTATCAATTCAAGGAAAAGAACCCCTCTGATACCACTTTGTAACATCCCGGATCTGGGTGACACACAACGGGAGCCCCGAACCCGGTTGGTGTCATGACCTCAAGCGCATTTCCCAAACACCATAGGCTACCGACTAGCAGTGAGGGCCTAGGTCTGATAGTGGGAAAACTATGCCATTATTGGTCAAATTATAGCACTGTGGAAAAATATAAACATACACAAAATAGGAAGTAGTAAACAACATAAACCGAAAATGGAAAACTAAAGTTAAAGATAACCAGTAGTCATATATATGTGATAATGCAACATGTAACTAATTCTAAGAATATAGCCCGAACATGTTACACTACAATCTATAACAATACAGTACAAGTTACAATTACAACAAAGCAAAAACAAAATATTTCAGAAGGAACTCAGCAACATCGCAAGCATGAGCCCAGTTACATGCTCTCCTAATCCTCTGCAATAATCAAGTACCTGTATAGGGTAACTTTCCCATATCAACACCTTCTGTAATATAGTCTGTTTGGGCCAATGACATGACCCAATCATAGTGTGAGAAATAAATCCCAATAGGCAACCTCTAAAGGCCCGTGCCCAACTATCAATGAAAATGTGCAACAACAGTGTGCAATAATGAAATGCAGTAAACTAGGAAGTACTCTAAAGTAAACATTCACTACTAGAAAAACGGGCATTTGCGACGGGTCAGTTGCGACGGGATCCCGTCGCAAATGGATTTTTGCGACGGGGGCCCGTCGCAAATAGCCCGTTGCTGAAAACGGCATCGCAACAACACTTATTTCCGACGGGCCCGTCGCTAAAGCCGTTTTTTGTGACGGTCATTCTCCCCGTTGCAAAGAGTACTCCATATTTTTGTAAAAAACTTTTAAAATAGTTTTTGCGACGGGCCCGTCGCAAATACCTTTTGCGACGGTACCGTCGCAAAAACTATTTTTTAAAAAAAATAAAAAACTATTAATAATACTAGTATTTGCGACGAGCATAGTATCCCGTCGCAAATACTATAAATAGTTTTTGCGACGGGACCCGTCGCAAAAACTATTTTTTAAAAAAATAAAAAACTATTAATAATACTAGTATTTGCGACGGGCATAGTATCCCGTCCCAAATACTATAAAAAAAATAAAAATAATAAATTATTAATAAATTATTTTCATTAATATAATAATAGAATTATAATTCACAAATAAAAATAATAAATTATTAATAAATTATTTTAATTAATATAATAGTAATAGAATTATAATTCAAAAATAAAAAATAATAGAATATTAATAAATGATTTAGTTAATATAATAATATTAGAATTATAATTCATAAATAAAAAAAATATTAATAATTTATTTTAATTAATATAAAAATAATAGAATTATTTTACATTCAAATATTAAAATAATTCAAGTATTACAAAAAATATAATTAAATTATAATATTATAAAATTTTAATATATATATATATATAATTTAATATTATAAAATATAAATAATATTATTATTCATATTAATATTTTTATTTAAAAATATAATATTATTAATATTTTATAATGAGACAGAAACTACGAATAGAAAAAAAAATAATTTGATTTCACAAATTTTATAACATAAGTACAATCTCTAATCTGAAGGAGGGGGGGGAGGTGGGGGATCTACAGATGGTGGTGGAGGAAACTCCATCCCTAAAGCATGAGTCAGTCGGCACATGTACGCTATCTGCTCCTGATGCTGCTGCTGTCACCGACTCGCCTGCTCCTCGTACAGCTACTGCTGGCATCGACGGTCCTCCTCATGCTGCTGACGCATCTGCTCCTGCTCCTGTCGGAGACTCTCTATCTGTGCAGTCTGAGATTGCAACTGATCCTCATACTGTGTAGTAGAAGAAGATGCATGAGCTCCTCTCGAGCTGGACGCCGACATCGCAGCACTGCCATAATAATCTCCGGGAGTCAGTCGAGAGCCGATACCAACTACCCGGCCCTTCTCAAAGGCATACTGGGTGGCCTGCATCCAGGCCGTTTCATCAAACTGACGGGCAGTGGTCTGATCTGATGACTCGACCTGACTCTCAGGCTGGGCCTGTGACGTTGTGGCCTCATATGACTCCTATAGTTGCAATTTAAAATTAAAATTGTGAATATATTATATGCAGTTAATTTTTAAACTTGAAAACAAATAATACTGACCACGATGTGATGCTGACGATCACCTCTGAGCTCCCCAGTAGCAGGATCACTATACATCCTCCGATATACGTCGTACTCTGTAATATCGGGGTGCTCGACAGCCTATAAGAATAAAAAATAAACTGTTAATATTTATAGTTATATAAAATATTTATAAATAATGTACGTACCAGATGCTGTCTATGAGTACTGAAAGAACGACTCCCAGCTTGATGAGTCACCTCCTGTCTCCCCCGATTCTGCCTCCCCACCGATGATCTCCTCTGAAAGGCACCACTCAACCAGTGCGCACATAATCCATCCCATACATGGGATGAAATATACTCTGGTCGGTGTGCTCTACATGACTTGTCAAAATCTGACACTCCTGCTTTCTTCATCGCAGCTTTTCTTAAATTGTGCAAAAACTGACGAAGGCGATCACGCATGGCCACCTCCCATGCCTCGTGGATGGCGTCACGCATGGTATCCTCGATCGGATACCAAAAACCCTACAAATAAATCAAAATATCAAGTTAGAAATGAAATAATTTTCAAAATAAAAATTATTTATTTACGTACGTACCGACCAATGGCCGAACATGGCCTGCTGCACATCAATGGGAATCTGCTCCCATGTGGTCCACGGCTGAGAGAAATAGTTGCGCAAAATAGCGCTGCCCTATCCGACTGCTATATGCGGAAAACTGAAAAAATAATAAACATTTATTTTGTGAATAGATTGATGAAATCTTAGTCAAATCCACAGGTTATCACACAGGTTATCACACCTCTGTGTGCGTGGATCAAACCCAAGACGTGGACGTCGCTCGGGGATGGGGTCAGGAATCATCAATCGTGCAAGACCGCGCCCCCTCCGCGTACTCCCTGGAGCGCCTGCAGGCTGAGGGTCATCTGTCAGCAACTCATCCGCATCGAAAGTCAGGACGGCATCCGCCAACTCACGAAATGTGGCGTCGTCCATCTGAAACAGAAAATATTAATGTTAGGAAATAATTGATAATTACTATTATATATACATATATACATATTATGATTGTATATAAATACCATGAAATGCTATCAGTGTTCATCTTCATCATCATCTTCATATATGTCAATGTCATCTTCATATTCCTCCTCAACATCATCGATATCCATTCGAGTTACAGTTGCTTTATCTCTTACCATTTCAAATTCATATGTGACATCATTAACATCATCGTCATCACCGACTCTTAAATGTGGGGTGTCATCATCGATACTCATGTCTCTTTGTAAAAAATATTGATTTTGAGTACTCTCTTGAAAGAATTCAATTCTTTGCACATCAGTGAAAGCACATTCACTTTGACTAAACTGATTGTCTCAAATTTTGATTTTTATTACACTCCACCAATCAGTCAATTCTCTTGATGTTGCACAGTACTTTGCGTAATAAACTTGATATGCCTGTTGAGCCAATAAGAATGGTTCATTTACTGCAAGAACACTTTTACATTTAATATCGATGATTCCATGAGTTGGATGAACACGCACGCCTCTCTCTATATCCAACCACCGACATTTGAACATGGTTATGTAATGTTGTCCAAGATAACAGAGTTCAATGATTTCATCAAGTATGCCATAAAAGTCAACTTCATTTTCTCGATGATAAGATCCTCTCAAGCTAACTCCACTGTTCATTGTTTTTTTCGATTCCCCATATTCATGTGTGTGGAATAGAAATCCATTCACCACATATGCATTATAAGTTTTAACAAGTTTGGAAGGTGGGTTACTCAATACACACAGCCGTTTTTCAATTTTATCAGCGTGTCGAGACACCTGAAAATTTGTGAAATAATTATCAATATAGTAAACTATACATTGAATGAGTTGCTAAAAGATAAAGAATTTATGTTACCAGTTTTTGAAACCACTGAGAGAAATTTTTCAGTAGACGTTCTTCGAGAGCAGTTGCTGTAATTTGTGGAATTTTTTTCTTGATATGATTATCATACAACCTATAAAAACCAAAGTTATTTACTGTAACATAAATTATAGAATAAGTGATATAAACACTTACAGTACAACTGATGTCATCTCTTCACAGTTGAGCAGAACATACGTATGAGCTCTCTGATGTTCATCATCTAAAAGCCAGCGTTCATAAACTCCACCGAAACCAAGATCTGACTGGTTGAAAATAGATAATTGATTGTCGATTTCATCAATATTCATCTCGTTCCGTCCCATTCGGTTGTGTTTTAAAGGATACTCAGATTCAAAATAATGGGAGAAGAAAAAAGATATTTCCTCTTGCAAATAAGCTTCTGCAATAGATCCTTCAACAGATGTTTTGTTACGTACTTTTCTTTTCAATTTTTGCATGCATCTTTCAAATGGGTACATCCATCAAAACTGTACCGGACCTCCACATTTGGCTTCATATGGAAAATGTAACATCAAATGTTCCATTGAGTCGAAGAAAGATGACGGAAATATTTTTTCCAGTTTACATATAATTACAACAACATCTTTTTCAAGTTTGCCTAGAGAATCATAATCTGCCGTAGCCGCACAAATTTCCCGAAAAAAATGAGGCATGTCTGTTACGGAATCCCAAATCACAGAATTCAACAGACCTCTTAATCCAATGGGTAGAAGTCTCTCCATTATAACATGACAATCATGACTTTTTAATCCAGTAATATGACCATTCTTTACACATCTACCCAAATTAGAAGCACAGCCATCTGGAAGCCTCAAATCTGCAATCCACTGACAAAATAATAAACGGTTTTCTTTAGACAGTGTATAAGCTGCTTTTGGTTTCAGTAACCTTTCTGTTCTGACATTCTCAAATAGTTCCAATTCTGGACGCCTGAAAATTTGGGCAAGATCTAAACGTGCATTTACATTGTCTTTTCTCTTTCCTGGCGTATCCAAAACTGTATGAAACAAATTATCAAAACAGTTCTTCTCAATATGCATGACATCTAACATGTGTCGGACCAACAGATCAGACCAATATGGGAAATCCCAAAATATGCTACGTTTAATCCAATTGTGTTCTTTCCCAAAACCAGAAATTTTCTGTTGGTTTATTGTGGGACCAAAAGTGATGGGCGGTAATGAAAATACAACTGATTTTATCTCCGAACCTGATAGCATTTTTGGAGGTCCATCCCTTTCAACTGTTCCTTTACTGAAATGAGATCTGTTTCTGCGAAAAGGATGATTAGCTGGAAGAAATCTGTGATGATAGTCAAAATAACAAGGTTTCTTTCCATGAATGAGCATAAATGCTTTGTTCTCTCCCATATAGTAAGGACATGATTTCTGACCATGTGTACTCCAGCCAGATAACATCCCATAAGCCAGGAAGTCACTTATTGTCCACATCAATGCTGCTCTCAGTATGAAATTCTGTTTCATTGCAACATCATATGTACTGACACCAGTACTCCACAATAAATTTAATTCATCAATCAATGGCTTCAAATAAACATCAATATTTTTCTTCGGATGTCCTGGAATTAGTAAAGTCAAAAAGATATATGGCTCCTTCATCAACATCCATGGAGGTAAATTGTACAGAGTTAAAAAAACAGGCCAACATGAATATTGACTACCATAAGATCTAAACGGACAGAAACCATCAGTGGAAAGGCCCAGTCGAACATTTCTAGCTTCTAAAGTAAAGGATGGATGCATTCTATCAAAATGTTTCCATGAAACACCATCGGCTGGATGATTCAAGCTTTTATCGGTTGAAATATTCTCTTTATGCCATGACATCATTGTCTCTGTATTCTTAGACATGAATAAACGCTGAAGTCTGGATGTAAGCGGAAATTATCTCAACTGTTTTACAGGAATCAAACCAGACTTCTCGTGTTGTCCTTCTTTATATCTCAGTTTCCCACATGTAGGACAACTATCCAACGACTCATTTTCCCCAGAATATAAAATGCAGTCATTTGAACATGCATGAATCTTCTGAAAAGTAAGTCCCAAATTTCGAAACAGCCTCTTACTCTCATAGTAATTTGCAGGTAAAACATTTCCTTCTGGTAACAGTATTTTCAGTAAAGAAAATATCTGGTCAAAACAGGTGTTTGACATTCTGTTATCTGATTTGATAGCCATAAATTTTTCAAATGCTTTTAATTTGCTCATCTTGCAGCCAGGATATAATGCATCCTCAGCAGATTTCAACAACTCATAAAATTCAGACGGTGCCAACTCAAGATTTGAAGCTATATCAGCCGGAGTTTCTGTATGTTGAACAGATGAACCTGCAACATCATGTACTAAATCTTGAAACCGGGATGGATCCGGAATCAAGTTGGTATCACCTGCTCTGGAACTACGTTCACTGTGTTGATACCAAAAAACATAATCTGGTTGAAAACCAAAACGCAAGAGATGTTCTCCCACTTTGTCAAACGTGTCAAACGTTCTCAATGCACATTTTCTGCAAGGGCATTTTATTTTGCCTTCTGAAACAAATTCTGAATTTGATGCCGCAAATGATAAAAAAGTCTCCACACCCTCAACATATACTAGATTTAAACCAGAACCGTTTGGATTTCTACGTTGATTTATCCATATGCGGTCACCTAATAATGATTTTTGACGACCTCGTTGTTCCATATTTCTCTATAAAATATAAAAGAATTACTGGTTTTGAATAATTTGTTAGAAAAAACACTCAAGTAAAGATTGAATATATTGAGAATAAAGCAAAACATGTTACAAATATTGATAATTTTAATATTATATTGATTTTTATTATTTTAATAATACTAATATAATTTTTTCATAAACATTAATTATATAATAATATCATTATTACATTATTAGTATATTTTATTATTAATATTAAAATAACATAATTTTTTATATTATATACAATTCTCCTTTCATCTGTGTGTTTAACATTCTGTCTCCACATGTAATATTTGCATTCACTTTCACCTCTCCATTGGCGAGTAGGTTGATAATTTTGAAAAAGAATGCGAATATTACATGTGGAGACAGAAAACACACAGATGAAAAGAGAATTTTATATAATATAGAAAATAATATTATTTTAATATTAATAATAAAATATACAAATAATGTACTAATTATTGGTAATTATTACTAATTATTACTAATTATTGGTAATTATTACTAATTATTACTAATTATTGGTAATTATTACTAATTATTACTAATTATTGGTAATTATTACTAATTATTGGTAATTATTACTAATTATTGGTAATTAATACTAATTATTGGTAATTATTACTAATTATTGATAATTATTACTAATTATTGTTAATTATTACTAATTATTGGTAATTATTACTAATTATTGGTAATTATTACTAATTATTGGTAATTATTACTAATTATTGCTAATTATTACTAATTATTGGTAATTATTACTAATTATTGGTAATTATTACTAATTATTGGTAATTATTACTAATTATTGGTAATTAATACTAATTATTGGTAATTAATACTAATTATTGGTAATAAATACTAATTATTGGTAATTAATACTAATTATTGGTAATTATTGATAATTATTGTTAATTATTGGTAATTATTAATAATTATTGGTAATTATTGCTAATTATTACTAATTATTAGTAATTATTGGTAATTATTACTAATTATTGGTAATTATTACTAATTATTGGTAATTAATACTAATTATTGGTAATTAATACTAATTATTACTAATTATTGTTAATTATTACTAATTATTACTAATTATTGGTAATTATTATTAATTATTACTAATTATTGGTAAATATTACTAATTATTGGTAATTATTACGAATTATTGGTAATTATTACTAATTATTACTAATTATTACTAATTATTACTAATTATTGGTAATTATTTCTAATTATTGGTAATTAATACTAATTATTGGTAATTAATACTAATTATTGGTAATTAATACTAATTATTGGTAATTAATACTAATTATTACTAATTATTGGTAATTATTGATAATTATTACTACTTATTGGTAATTATTGATAATTATTACTAATTATTGGTAATTATTACTAATTATTGGTAATTATTACTAATTATTTGTAATTATTAATAATTATTGGTAATTATTACTAATTATTGGTAATTATTACTAATTATTCCTAATTATTGATAATTTTTGGTAATTGTTCCTAATTATTGGTAATTATTACTAATTATTGGTAATTAATACTAATTATTGGTAATAAATACTAATAATTGGTCATAAATACTAATTATTGGTAATTAATACTAATTATTGGTAATTATTGGTAATTATTGTTAATTATTGGTAATTATTACTAATTATTGGTAATTATTGCTAATTATTACTAATTATTACTAATTATTGGTAATTATTACTAATTATTGGTAATTATTACTAATTATTGGTAATTAATACTAATTATTACTAATTATTACTAATTATTACTAATTATTACTAATTATTGGTAATTATAATTAATTATTACTAATTATTGGTAATTATTACTAATTATTGGTAATTATTACTAATTATTGGTAATTATTACTAATTATTGGTAATTATTCTTAATTATTACTAATTATTAATAATTATTACTAATTATTGGTAATTATTATTAATTATTACCAATTATTACTAATTATTGGTAATTATTATTAATTATTACCAATTATTGGTAATTATTGATAATTATTACTAATCATTGGTAATTATTGGTAATTATTGGTAATTATTGGTAAATATTGGTAAATATTGGTAATTATTGATAAATATTGGTAATTATTGGTAATTATTGGTAATTATTACGAATTATTCGTAATTAATACTAATTATTACTAATTATTACTAATTATTGGTAATTATTCCTAATTTTTACTAATTATTACTAATTATTACCAATTATTACTAATTATTACTAATTATTGGCAATTATTACTAATTATTACTAATTATTACTAATCATTACTAATTATTAGTAATTATTACTAATTCATACTAATTATTACTAATTATTAGTAATTATTACGAATTATTACTAATTATTGGTAATTATTCCTAATTATTCCTAATTATTACTAATTATTACTATTTATTACTATTTACCGGTAATTATTCCTAATTATTGGTAATTATTACTAATTATTGGTAATTATTACTAATTATTGGTAATTATTACTAATTATTGGTAATTAATACTAATTATTGGTAATTAATACTAATTATTGGTAATTAATACTAATTATTGGTAATTAATACTAATTATTGGTAATTAATACTAATTATTACTAATTATTGGTAATTATTGATAATTATTACTACTTATTGGTAATTATTACTAATTATTGTTAATTATTACTAATTATTGGTAATTATTACTAATTATTGGTAATTATTACTAATTATTGGTAATTATTACTAATTATTGGTAATTATTACTAATTATTCCTAATTATTGATAATTATTGGTAATTGTTCCTAATTATTAGTAATTAAATGAATAATTACGAATAATTAGGAATAATTACCAATAATTACAAATAATAACATTATTAGTATATTTTATTATTAATATTAAAATAATATAATTTTCTAATTTATATACAATTCTCCTTTCATCTGTGCGTTTTCTATCTCCACATACAAATAATACATGTGAAGACATCAAACACACAGATGAAAAGAGAACTGTATATATATATATATAATTATATTATTTTAATATTAATAATAAAATAGACTAATAATGTAATAATGTTATTATCCCTAATTATTGGTATTTATTACAAATTATTAATATTTATTCTTAATTATTAAAAATTATTACTAATTATTCCTAATTATTCCTAATTACCATTAACTATGAACAATACTAATAATTTAAATTTATTAAGTAATAAAACAATATAAACATAATTAAATTACAACTAATTAAGAATAATTGAAACTAATAAAAAATTAAAAATAAATATTAAATTAAATTGAACATAAATACCTTGAAAATTGATATGCTCTGATCGTTCTTCAAAACTTTAATATTAGCTCCGGAGAAAAAAATTAAACTGAAGAAAAACTGAACTTTAGAAATATAACTTTGAGAGAAGAAGAAGATAGAATTTGAGAATGTTTTGAAAAAAACGGATGGAGGTATTTATAGGTTAGATTATTTGCGACGGGTCCATTTGCGACGGGTCCCGTCGCAAATAACCACCTGCCGACATACTATTTGCGACTGGGGAATATTCCCGTCGCAAATACCTTTTACCGCCGCCGGTTATTTGCGACGGGAATATTCCACCGTCGCAAATAGTTTTCCCGCGATTTGGCGCGCAACGCGCGCCAGTTCTTTTGCGACGGGGAAAGCAATCCCGTCGCAAAAGCCTCCTTATTTTGCGACGGGTAAATACCCCCGTCGTAAATAAGTTTTTAACAGGACTATTTGCGACGGGATCTATTCCCGTCGCAAATAACCCGTCGCAATTGCTCATTTTTCCCATAGTGATTCCTACCATTTACGTTTCCATTTTATTAATTATTTATCAATTCCAATCTTGTGATTTGGCTTGGCTAGTTCACCATAATAAATGACCATAGTGAATATACAAATTAAACGTTGTCCGCAGACATGCAAATCCTTACCCTCAGGTAATCAGACTCGAAACCCACAGGTGACTGCCCACAGACATAACGAATATTTCCCTCAGGCGTACGAGGTGTCTCCCATAGTAATAGAAGCTACTGCCAACATGAATGAGAGAAATTTTCCTCAGGCTAAACGAAACACTTCCCTCAGGTTTAGAAAAACACTGCCCTCAGGCTAAGCAAGTGGTTGAGCCCAACACATAAGCGAGCAATTATGTATACATTTCCTCTCAATAAAATTCAAATCATGATAAAAATCATGGAATACCCATGGGTATCTTGGCCAAATGTCTAAACAAGGAAAACGCACCTACGGGGTGGCACTGGATCAAGGAAACAATCCCAAACAACAGTTTATACATATTCATTAAATTACCTATGTAATTCTATGTATTTTATCAGTCAAGGCCTCAGCCATACGACCCACCAATCATGGGCGCGTAGCACAACAGTACACAAAAACACTATATAGTTGGAATTAAACACCAAACCACCTACTTTGATCTCAACCAATCAATATACCCAAACGATGCCTCCCGAAACAACCGAGAACGGCGTAGATCCGGGATAACGTTCACCCAATCAAACTCAAATAACATACCCTTGGGAAATAATTGAAAATAAACACTCAAGGAGAGGTAAGGGCTTACCCGAGTGGTTCAAACAAGATCGACGACGTAAGAATCGGAGTCCCGGTGTGCGATTAGGAGATCCTCCAAGTCTCGGCCTCCTCTCCCGCAGATCCTGGTGTGTTCTATGAATCCTCTGCCGAATGAAGAAGATACTACATGTTTTAAGCGAAAAAATATAACTACACGGCATGTACTCTCAAGTACATGGCGTGTACTTTCCATTTTTTTAATTGTTCCACTGTAGGCCACTTTCCACCACCTCAGTGTTCATATGCCTACATGATTACACCGCATGTATTTCTGAATACACAGCGTGTACTATCACTTTGCTCGTGGCTACTCTCACCACCTTACTGTTCACCTGCTGACTGATTACACGCCGTGTAAATACCAAGTACATAGTGTGTATTTATTTTTTACACCCTTCATCGTCGATAGGCCTACACGCCCTGTGTACTTATCCCACTCGACCAAAGTACATGGCGTTTGGAAATGTACACAGCGTGTACCCCCAAAATATGTGATTTTATGCCATTTTCCTTATTTTCTCAAAAACAGTTAAAGAACAGGGAAAAGAAGAAACTCGTACCTCAAAAATAAGAACCGGGTTCTTACAGTTCTACTAAACATTTGGGATATAAAATAATGTGTAGAACCAGAACAAAAATAATGTTCTATATTCATGAATGAATAGCAAGTATACTTGTGCCCACTTCTTTTTTGGGGTTTATTTCATTGATATTGACATAAAAATTATCCCTTTCTACCTTGGAGGTTTTTGGGTACCTCCTAAAACTCTTAGATTAGGGCACTGGTTTGCAATGTTCCTCATTTCTTTCAAACTAAAGAAATGAAAAATGCATCAAGGGTAGAATGGACCATTCCAATCATCATTCACAACTGTGGGATTTTCGTGTCGGCAGTTAATGGCTATGTTACCTTCTCTTACATACCTAATGAATTTCCACATCCCCTTCCATTAATTTATGGGGTGCTTCTTTTAGCACATCTGGAAAGTGGGGAGCTAAATTTTTATAGAACAGCTGGATTTATCCCTCGGACTACCAGAATTAAATTCCACCTTACGATTCTTATCACATTGACACCCTTAGGATTTTTCGATCCACATTTTGACATAGTGGGAACATAGGACAATATACTCATATCTATCGAAGTCATGGATTTCTTGGGCATGCCATATGCTAGTTTTTATCCCATGAAAGAAGTGTTCAACCTTACATTCGGGGGTTACGATAATACTGAAGGATTATCATGCAAGCCTGGTGAAATTTTCTTCTTAAACTTCGATATATCCATTGTCTTTTTTTCTTAAGGTAAAGGAAGTATCTTTCCATATTAAGTCGAAGGGTTTGTGGAAAATATTTATCTATGAACAATTTCTTCAAATATGAGGCCTTTGTCTCAGAAAGCTCTCGATAGTGGAAAAATCTTTCTTGGGGGGGGGGGTGGTGAACATTCAACCAGACCCATGTTTCTATTCAAAACTCATGATAACAATGTGAGTATCGTGAAAAATTAATCTATTCCCACCCCATTGGATTTGGAATCAAATTAGAACATTCCACACATTGATCATTGAATCATTTGTTATCATGTGTCCTCCTATTACGACCATTGGCTATAATAAATTTATTTTTAGGGGTAAAACATAATGGGTAATCCAAATAAAAAATATATCACTTAAAAATTACATTTATTTCCTTAACATATCTATGTTATCCATGATCTATTTTGAAACATATATTCTTAGGGGATGTTTTTTTAATTATCATAACAATGGTGCATACTAAGAATATGAATTTATCAAAGAATATCACCCAGGAGTGTCATAAACAAGATTGAAGAAAGGCCATGTGTCGTGCACCTGTTCCCATTCAATCCTACCACAAATCTATGTTTTGGAGTTTTACCCCTAGATACATTTGTTCCAGAGCAACCTCTACCTGCTTGTATCCAAAAATGGATTTATTTTCTTGATAAAACACCTTCTCAATACTCACCAAAACATAGTGTTTTTTTATCATTCTTAATCTTATCCTTATATATTTCAATAAGGTTTTGTAATCCTAAACCCAAAAATAACAAAACCTATCAATTAATACCAACTATAACAACCCAACCTTTTATTTCACACTGAAACAAAATTTATTACATAAAATCATCACTTGATACAACATAAAATATTGATAGTTCTAGTGTCCTTGGGGATTAGGAACATCATATAACAACATAGAACATTAAATACACATCTTTATTGAAAACATATTTTTTATGACTATAAGCATTCCATCATACATAGCATTGAATGAGATAACCTGAGGACATGCCTAAGAAAATGGTGAGATATAAAGCCCGTTAAGGGAGTAAAAAAAGAATAATATGAATAATATGATACATTTTAGGCAATAGGAATATCAATAGATCATAATGGAAATATGAACATAATAGCATGATATAGCATGATTATCATAACATGGAAATGTGGCATCAACAATTAACATGATATTCACATGAGACAATTCTCATTAATCATAGAGAATGTGTTAACCCTAATTACACATGAATTAGCATGAGTAAACCCTAATTTCACATAATGTATCATGATACTAACCTTTACCGAATGCATTAGAGCGCTATCAGGGCACACCCTTCTTAATAATTTCATTTCATGCATAAGTATTCCACAAGGATTATACGACATGGAATCATTAAACATCATCATTTAATCCATAATAAAGGAATTTTGAATACATATATGATATTATAAAATAAATATGTAAATGTGATTAAATTTGAATACACTAGATAGGGAAATAAACATGGTATTCACTACACAATGATATTGGCTTGGAGAATCGCGGTGCAATTTCGATTGCATAACGACGTAACAAAAGAATTATAAAAAAACATTGATGATAGAGAATGGGGAATATCATCACATGAAATTGAAATGTAAATTAAGGGTGTTATATAAATACATGTCCCAATATATGTAATTTAGAAATATAATGTGTAACATAATAAAGAAACTTGATGAAAGAGGAGAAATGGAATAACTTTTATGAAATTTAGACACGATAACAGGTGTACATGGGAGGAATTAATGGGAGAGAAATGGGTCTCTCAACATTCAATCATTAAGAGTTAAGTATTTGGGTGGTGAGAAATCATACCCATTCATTTGTAATTTAAAATAAAATGGAATAAGAAAAAAAAGAATCTCAGACAAAAATGAGAAAGGAATATATCCTTTACTTGCATGTGTGATCCCAAAGGTGTGGGAGGGGACTAAGAGAGTCCTCTTCTGAGATTTGGGCTCCTTGGGAAGATTCTAGAGAGTGGTTAGAAGATTTTGGTCGATATAAAAATGGTTTGAGTGAAGTGAAGTGGGATATTGGGTGGGATTATATAAGAATGGAGATGAAATTATTTATTATTTGGGGTTTGGACACTACAGATTAAACTAATCAAAACTACAAACCATCCAATGTTTTTTGACCACTGATTTTTCCAAAGTTGAGGGGAAACATTATTTGATAATTCAAATGGCCAAACATATTAAAATATTAAGATTACTTATGTGGAGGTGAGTCAAACTCTCAAGGGAATCATTTTAAAATAATAAAATGACTTATATGTCATGGAGGGTCCACTAAGGCTTTGTAAAATAAGTAAAAAAAATATAAAATCAAATTATTTTAGAGGTAAAACATATATTGGGTGAAAATTTGTTTTATAGTTTTTATTACATAACTACTGGGTCGTTATGATGTAACAAAATACATTATATATTTAAACGGTATTTAATTAAGACCCAAAAAGTAAACTCTCTCAATAAATTATGAAAAATTCACAATTGGATAATTATGAGGCTCTAATTACTAAAAAATATTATTTTTATATAAATAATTTTCTATAAACGTTTATTTTTACTTTTAAAATATTAAAATTACATTTATTGAAAATTCATGGGTTTTAAAAATTAAATCAAACCTTAACAAAATTTATAGCTGTATTCCTAAAAATTATAAGATCATTTTTATTTAATAAAAAGTGATTTAGTAATTATAATATTTTATTAAAATATTATTTTATTACAAAAAACATTTTATTAATCAAAATATATTTTTTAATTGAATATTAACTAAAAATGCTATTTGTTCTTAGAAAACCATTAACAAAGTAACAATAATGAAATAAATGTATATTATTTATACAAAAATTATTCACATAATAATACTGTTATGGTATTTTTACATAACCCCTTATAACACCCGCATAAGAACTAAGGGAAGGTGTGTGATGGTGATATACTCTTGGGGTGGTTCAAATAACATCACTTGAGTGGCAATCTATATTAACTTCCACATTGCCCTTAGGCGACTCCATTCAATTTTAACGTGCTGAGGCTCAACATGGGATTGGTCAAGAGAAAAGCCCAGTGATGCTACCTCTTATCCATGCTCCAAATAAATGGTCTTAGTATTTATCGATTCTACTATATGAGTCCATCACATCCTTTTCTGAGTATATTGGATTTGTAAATCCCAATATTTATACTAATCATGTGGTCTCTATTCAACTACTATTTTAAAAATGGTAACAATTATTAACGGTGTTTTATAATCCAAAAACATAAAACCAAGGGAGATCATATATTATATAACCATTTTACATAATAATAAATTTAATTAAATAAAATGGAATTTTCATTAATAATTTTTTTTTCATTACGATTACATCTTTTGACATGGTTATTTCATATTTGGAATTGAAAATTCATAAATTATATATTTTAATATTATTATAGTCAATCATGTATATAAGGTATTCCTTCTTCGGATGGTTGCTTCTTCTAGAATGTTTTGTTTTAGTATAAATTATTATATAATTCATATATGCTAAATAATTTTTGTTAAAACATATTCATAGACTTTTCATTTATCCATTGTCCACAAATAATACCCTTTCGTTATCATCATATAACGGGTACTTGAATTTCTTCCTTTTTATTTGTTGTCAATATCAAATTATCCTTAAATTTAATGAGTTTTTGTCCTCTTTATTGAATATAATTTCAATGTATTCTATATAAGGGTTATTTTTTACTAACTATCCATCCCATATAATAACTATAATTTGAATCGATCATATTAAAATCTTGGGTGAGGCTTCAGCATTCCCCACTAATTTTCCCTCTCTCAATTCTCATCCAATTAACTAAGTAAAATACTCTAGATTATTAATATACACAGAAAAATAGTTTTAATAAATTAAAATTATAGAAATCTATGGACAATATGTCGATGTGATCCTTGATCAATGTACAAACAATAGTGATTAACATATACAATACCATTTCACATATTATTTTTTATGTTATGAAAAAGATACAAATATATTATTTTAGGGATTATTTCATTTTATTTTTATTCAAATTACCTTAATATATCTATTTCAATGAATATGTCAAAAAATTTCAAATATAACATACTATGATCCACACCTTCAATATAAATATTTTTATTATCATGAAATATATTTCTCCCTTAAAAAAATTCTCACATGAGAATGGGAGAGTATGGAAAATAGACATCATAAATTATAGGATTTTCATGTCTTCATATTTTATATACTCAAATCTTTTTCTTCATCATAAATGGTTTCATTGTTAGGTAATTCAATGCAAACATTGTCAGAAAATTAAAATATAGTTAATTACACATCAATTATCGAGAATTTAATTATATGAAATATTCAAAACTAACACATACTTTTTAACAGTAGGGATCAACATGAATTGAATCAATATTAATTCCCCAATTAATTAAAACACATAAAAATTCATTAGGTAATACATAGGATCATCATTATCTTGTTAGTTACTAAAATATGGATGAGAATATTTTTTCAAAATGGGTCCCCCTTTGAATGAAAAAATATTTTTTTTCTCATTTTACCCATGATATTCCAGGCATTAATCTTCTTTAGTGGAAGGTATTTCATCCAGCTTTATTATTAATATTCTTAATGTGGAACATTTTATTCAAATTATATAACCATGAAACTGATATTTTCATTATATTTATTATCCAATATTCTTGGTTACAAAAATATATCTTGTCATATAACCATGATAATGTTCTATTTAAATAAATTATTTTCATTCTACAAAGGATTATACACTACTATAGGATTAATTTTTTATGGATTCGCCGTCCTTTCACATTTAAGAATCTTATACCCCGGTAATATTGTGATTCATTTAATAGGTGTTTGGGAAGCCAATTTACATCATTGAAATAATTTATATTCGTTGGGTAATTAAATATTATATGGTAACATTATATGATGTTCAAAATCCTCACCACTAATATCTTCCATCATTCTATTCGGTTAGTGTATTTCAAATATTCATTCACATTATTATCTCATATTTCTTTATTTAGGTTATATAACTATGTTTTGATTTTATCTGTACATGATATGGGATTTACATAAAATGTTGATGCATTTTTTAGTGATACCATTAGTTATATTCATTATGCTTGTAACATATTTTTTAACATTATTTTCTTTAATCTCCTAGGTTAACCAAACATATATATTCCTTTTATTTGTATATAGTTTTTGTGTTCTCCATTTATTATTTTTACATTTGTTTTTATTACTAGTATATACCTAAGACACATCATCACTATGAACCCTTTTTCAACAATTTCCATATAATTGTACATGATATTCACATATGATGTATATTAATATGTTTTTTATTTTCTATCTAGGGTGGATGTAATTAGTTGAATTTCACATACCTTCCATTTTACCCAACATAATATAGACATATTTTTCTTCCATTTGTTGGAATATTATACCAATGGTAAATAACCTTATGAATAAATATTAAATAAAACTAATAGAAGCAGATAATACATTGATTATTCCATTGTACCAAACATTGTCATGTGAGTGAAATGTTTAAGTATTATTCTTTTTGAATAACATGTTGGAATTATCCTCTAAAATTATTCATTTCATACTACATCAGGGTATTCTTTGGTGTCACTATATCTTTCATTTCCCATTATTTTGTACTTTTTATTTTTATCATATTTTATTCAATGAATTAGAATAATATTTAACTGGTTTCCATAAAAATGGATGTACATTACATTTCATTATATCAATGAATTGGACTTTTTATTATTTAAAATTCCACTTGACACTTACTATACATATTCCTCATGGATTTCACTTCAATGAAATCTTAATGATTGTTGTTCTTAACTCATCTCCTTGTGAATATTGGATATGATAAAATTCACTATTCCAAAATTTTATCTCAAACTCAAGACATGTTAATCATAACATATTTTTCATATTATCATGTAACTTTAACTTCTAATCACACCCTACATTCAATATTATAACATGTATATAATAATAAATTATTTTCATATAGTTGTGTTCAATAAAGGTTCTTTTGTTCTCCCAGATTCATTATTTAACTATGAAATATTGACATATATTATTTATTTATATGTATTATCTAGTGAAATTAATTTTTCATTAACATATTTCTTTATGACTAAATTATAACAAAAACTAAATTAAAATGATTCATCCAAAAGTTAAAAAATTTAAAAAGAATGTAATAACTTTTCATCCTTACCATTAGTGAGTTTTAAGAGCTTTTTTACTTACACATACTCTTCACTAATGCTTCCTTATTTGCATTAGATTCTTTATATTGTTGTGTTTTTCTTCATATGTCCATTCAATAAATAAAAATATGTGGATTATAATATGATTATCAATGTCCTTCAGATGATCAGTAATTTCGTAGTAAACATCCATAATATTTTTAATGGATATATACTCACCATAAAAAAGGAAAAATTTATTCAAAAGTATATACTAATATAATAATTGAATATAAAATTAATGCACATTAACATCCATAATATTTGGATCCAACAGTCATTAATCTACATATACTTGTGTTCTAAAAACACATCCTTCTAATGGCCTTTCATATTTTCTTCTAATATTTAAATGTTTCCACATTCCGGAGTATCATATGTTAACAACATCTCAAGGAAAAAATATATATATTCTATAGAATTTATTTCAAAAAATAAAAAAAATAACATCATATTGATGGGTGGAAAAAATTATTTAACAAATTATATACCCATTAATAAGGAAGTAATTTTGGTACAACTTGATATTACTAATGAATTTTTAGTAACATTGATATTGTGGGTGTATCACGGTTGACTATCTTTTACAAATTATGTTCTTCTAAAATTCATAATTCTATTAAGTTGATCAAACCAATATTATCATTTAGTGTTTCTTGGATCTTAAGTATCAATAATATGTAACATTTCTAATAATATATAGATAATGTAATTTAAAATTGACAAATATTTTTTAAAGGTTCTGCTTGAATGTGAGAACATAATCATTATCATAATGACAGCCATCCAGTTGCAAAATCTCCATAAATAATTTTAACATCAACTATATATGGTTGGGTAACATAATATTCATATCCAATTATATGAATCCCAAACACAAATCCTCCTAACATTATATTATACTAAATCTCACATATTTATGTTGTCTCTAAAATATTGAATATTTCTTCTTCTACAATGTCCTCTTCATCTAGAGTGCTTTCAAATAATCCTTGTTTTGATTTTGGAAAATGTAATTCTTGAGCTCTTAATTTCTATATGGATACTAGATATTATGGACTTCTCTATTATCACTATAAATTATTTCATTGAGTTATTAATATAATAGACTCAAATAAAACCTCTTTAATTATCTGTTCAACAACTTCTTCTCCCAATTTTTTTTTACTTCCTCTAACACTATCACTAAAAAACGATTCATTTTTATGAATAAGTTATTGCTCTGAACTAGATCAATGATTTTTTTAAGACCAACCTTCAAATTATGTTCATTTATTTGGAATCATTTCAATTCATGTATCAATATTTTACGCATTTTATGAAAATATAGTATATCATTGTCCACTTATATATACAAAAAAGAAAACAATAATTCACCCTTAAAATATTTATCAAAACTCAAAATGAATAATGAACTCAATTTTCGTGAATATTGGAATGATGATATTACATATATGCATCATTATAATGTTGTATAAATAACATTAATTTTAATTCCCTCATTTTATTTTGGTGCACCTACTTCCACACTTAGAAGAATCATTTCATTTCAAATTCATCTATAAAAAATATTTCTTTCACATCAATCAAATTATCCATGAAAATTTAATGATCTATATTCATTTTATCTACTTAACAAAAAAACATCACACTAAGTTCAGTATCTATTCAAATATCTAATATATTTTTACTATACTCCAGATCATATGAGTCAAATTTTACTCATGGTTAGAATCTATTTTTTGATGAAAAATAAAAATTATTTTCCTAAAATACATTTATTATTATACTTCTAAATAAATTATTTTGTCCTATATTCTAGTACATTATAGAATCATCAGTAGTTGTATTGAAATTCTATAATCTCCATCAATAATATAGAGTTACAACATATATGGTAAAAATACTAAAACTTACGACCATATTTTTCTTGTCATTTTATTTCAATGATGTTTGAAAATACCATCTTTTAATATAATTGTTATGGTGTCTTAGTCACAGACACAACATCACAATCAATATACCTCCAACAATTTCACTCTATAACATAATCTCATATTGGAAAAATTATCTTCTCTCGAACATTAATAATACTATGTTTTCTTATGTGATCATTTCATTATTCTAAGAAGGCATGTAAATAATTGATTTTTAAGTAAGATCCTTTGATGTGTAAGAGTTTATTTATAGGTTCAAAGGGGATTATGAGTTTCTTTTTTTTGTTTATATAAGATATTATTTATTAATACATTTAGGAAATTTATTCACTCTAATACATATTTATGGCGTAAATGTTCCATGGGGAACAATCCTTGAAAATAGTTCACAACTCAACAATCTTGCCAGTCAGGAAATCATTTTTGTTGTGTAAAATCTATTCATGTTGTAAGACCCAGTTTTAAATCACAAAATCATCCAAAAATATTTCCATAGGTGATGTGTTTAATGATATACACATATAATTGGTGGATTTACATTATAAAATCCATGTTTATTCTGTAAACCGATCATCCAAGTAGGTTTTTATCCACTGAATCTATAACATCCCAAGATTTCATAGTGTGTTATTTCTTCAAAATAACTCAAAAATGTGCACTACATGCAACACTGAGTGACTTACCAAACAAGTTCAAAAGAGGATATTAATAGTATTAACTAAATTTTAAACTTTATATAATCCTTATAATTTTAGAATCCATATTATGAGTTTCTTAGACATAATGTAAGAACAAATTCATTTTCAGTATTGCACTTTTACCAACTTTTAATAAGTGAAACTTTTTTAAATCCAACATTTTAAACTTTTTGACTAAATGGGGACATCAAAAATTTACAATGAAACATCCCATGATTCCACGGTATTCTTTCCTTTGAATAATGCAATAGCGTTTGTTGTATGCAACATCGAGTTCTAACACACACCACAACCGATCAAACTAGCCGTTATGAATAGTAATACCTACATTTTGAAATTTTATAAATTTTATCTCTCAAAATGGACTTCATTTTTAGATTTGGAGTATCGAATTTATCCTAAGGTGAAATTTTGGTACTTTTCAGATAACTTTAATATTTTGATAAATAGTGAATATTACTAAATTGTAATTAAAAACAACTTTTTTAATAAAAATGTTTAATAGTGATAAATTATGGATTTGAGTGGTTTTAAAGTATATTTTTAATATATTTTTACCATTTAATACAATTTTGGTCATTGGACATAATTTCACAATTAAACCGAACATAAACAAGTATCAATCTTTTGGTAGTTATTATATCTTAAAAACAGGCTTTTTGTTTTGACAGCGGGAATTAATTTTACATTAATTTCTGCCACTTCTGTGTTTTGAATTTGTAAAAATAGATTCCATATTTGGAATCAGGATGTTCATATTGTGTGAATAGGTAACTTTTATTTTTAGACATTTTGAATAATTACTGCGGTAAATATTTTATTTACCATGGTTAAGGGTAAATCCGGTAAATAAGGGTTAAAAAATAATATTATAATAATACTAAATTACCATAAAACGTGTCCTAACATTATTGTTTGATAAATTTCCGACCATGGGCATCTTTGGGTCGATTTTGGGACCGCTTTGAGCCACATGTAGGTGATAGAGACACTTTTGTTTAATTAAGTTAAAATAAGTACAAAAATGACATAAGCATATATCTTTTAGAAAAACAATTTTTACATAGGTTTATATATGTTGGATGTTCGACTATAAATATTCATTAGAAATATAAAATAATTTCATACATAATTATATTTTATTTATAATTTTGAGAAATTAAATAATTTAATTTATTTATGACACAAAGATGATGCAGTAATTACCTAATTAATGAAAAATAACAATAATTGATATTATAAATACCCAAATATATATAATTTGAAACTTTTTATGAATTAAACTAATTTTATAGGTTAATATGACATGTTAGGATTGCTTTAATTAATGTGTTTAGAAGTAATAATTCTGTTATAATTTTTTCAAAATTCAATTATTGAATAGTGTCAAAATTGACATAAAAGAGTTCTTAAAACATATATTATATTTTAAATTGATATTAAATTCATAAAAATATAAGGTTCGGCCAAAAGACTTATATCATGATAGGTGCAGCATTAATGGACCAGTTGTGGGTCGCTTGAATGTATATGGTAAGTTTATTAACCATATAATATAATAATACAAAGTGACATTGTAAAAGTTAAACTAATTAACTAAGAGTTAATACTTAAAGATAATGTTAATATAATGACCCAAACCTATCTAAATTCTATTGTTTGAGTGTTGTTCGACCCATCCCCACCTTAACCTTTAAATAATCATCTTTGAAGCCATTACAAACCGAATATTAATTTATTATAAATTAATATTTCTAGCTTTTCCAAAGGTGCCCCTCACCCCTCTTATAAAAGGGCACTCCCCCTTCTCATTACTTAAAACCTTCAAAGCCTTTTGGTTTGGCCAACCCCTGCCCAAATACTCTCTCAACTTCCCTCAATATAACCTAGAGGCCTTATTTTGATCATAAAGACAACCTAAGGGGCCCTTTTGATCAAATCAAATGGAAGAACTCGAAAAAGTGGTAATGTTTTCACCACCCTTTTTCAAGTTCCTTTCTTCTTCCACTTCTTCTTCCTTTGTTGTTACCATTCTAAAATAATAACTCCAGTATCTTATATATGCTGTAATGTTATTATAAATATGGTACAACCGTATTTAGTATTCTATCCATCATTTGAATAACATGTCACCATACGTGCGTACGTACGGCTTACCGTCTCCACGTCGTGGTGTAATTGTTATTCAATAAATTATTATTTGGATGGGTATAATAATGATGTGTAACTCATTTAATAATAAATTTAACATGTTAATGATTCTTTATATATGATATACCATCCAATTATATATTATTTTAATATCAAAAGAATGATATTGTCACTCGTGCGTACGTACGGACTACCGTCTCCACGAACGCGATGAGATTCATTCTCCATCGTATCCATTCAAGTCTAATTATCATTTGATGATTAATAATAGTATATAAAGATTTGATATAATTCTGTATATGAATAATATACAACCTATCCATGACAACCACGACTTATGTAACAAAACATATAAAAGAAAACGAGTAAGTTAACACCCGAAACGACGCTAATTCTAAGATATTATTAACAAAGCAATTTTAAAAGATCATATATGATATCATATTAATGTATATGATTATTGAATAATTTAATAAAAATTATTTCACCATTATACAAGAGGTTAACCTACCCCAACCAAGGAAAAGTACAAGGTAAGGGGTTTTTATCTCAGTCCTTATTCCCGAGAGATTCATGCCATATTGCCACCATTACCTTTTGTGTGGTGTATGTACTGCCCATAATTATATTATTTGTGTAATATACTTTAATTTATGTGTATTTACATATTCATTTTATGATACCTCATCAATGGGTTGTACGTTCCGTAAGTTACAAAATTGGTAAGGGTTTATTTCATAATCTCTTCATTATCCGAGGTTGTTTGTACGTAATTATCTACTGGGGTCTCTTTATCATCCAAATCCAAGTTCCTTAAAAATGTATTTAAAAACATTTCTACTATTTACTAGACAATGGTTTAAAGTCATTTATACCCTTATGTGTTTTGAATGGAATTTTTTCATCGTTTTCCAAACAAGTCACTTTTAACCTTTTCGACAAATTTAAGGTAAGAATGTCTTTTTTTAACTTATACGGCGGGTGCGGATATTTACCACCATTATAAAATAGTCGAAGCTTCCCTTTTAAGATTATAAGAATATTTTCAAAGTAAATTTTTTATTTTATAATTATGTGACTTTTAAATGATTTCAAAAGGAATATTTTAAGAATTTGTGAAAGTTACTCTTTATCAAGATCATAATTTTAAATGTTTTAAAGATTTATCTTTCTAAATCTTTTTAATTAATGTCCATGTTTTCAAAATAAGGATTTATTTATATGGACATGAATGTTTTGAAATGATATTTATTTTCAAATGTTTCGAAGTGGTATGGGACACTTTTATTCAAAAATCTCTTTTAAATTACTTCATTTATAAATGTGTGACTTTTCAATGATTTCGAGAAAAGATGTATTCCTCTCAAATAGTTTTGATTTCATTTATGTCAGCATCCTTTGATGAATTTTAAGCTTATTTGAAGTTCATTTATTATGATACAAAACTTTTTTATTGTATTGAAAGTTTTCTGATATGTTTTAATGTGGATGTGTTATTTTAATACCATTCATGGTTTATGGAGAAAGTATTGACATTTAGTATGCTAGTTTTAATACAAATGTTTATGTTTTGTTCAAACCTTTTCATATGGGAATGAATTGGACTTAGTAAGTGACGGGTGGAGCCCGCTATAGCTCATCGATGCATCGTTAGGTCTCATGAGACAAACTAGTGTCTTGGCACAAGGCCTTGGCAAAATCTTATTTGTAGTCTTGGCACGAGGCCTTGGCTATGTGGTTATGATATTCTGGCATTATGAATTCCATCATTATGAAAGTGGTTGTTGATATTGCATGTGATTATTTTATTAATATAATATCTATGTGAATAAGTAAATGGCATTATTTCATTTTACTTTTTCCATACTATGTTGAAGTTCAAGTTTAAAAGGCTTTTGTTTTAGTTATACATTGCCTTAAATGTTTATTCTTATTTATAAAAGTTTCCGCTATATTGTTATCCTTACTGGGCATTTGAGCTCACCCCTTTTCTATGTTTTATTTTTCCCAGGATGTGAAGAAGTAAATTATGAATGACCTACAGGGATATTATGAGGGGATAACAGTGTGGACTATGGAGACATTATGTTTTAGTAGTAGTTTTTCACTTTATGATGTAATGTAAAACTTTATGAATATATCTAGTGTGTTGAAGGCTACTAAACCAATCGGTCTTTCAAGATTTGATATTTCTTGTGATCATGCCAATGTTATGTAATAATGCACCGACTCTGGGTAACTGGGGTCGGGGTGTTACAGTTGGTATCAGAGGATGTTTAGTAAAAACCTTGGAATCTAGATTTAGATAAACTCTGATTAGAGAAAATAGATTTAATATTGACTTTGAGTATTAGTATAGAATAACTTCCAAGAATTTTGGTATTGTATATATTTTGTTAGTTTTCCGAGCAATACATCCATGTCTGGATACAAGCTGGTAGTGATGGATCTGGGACAAATGTACCTAGGGGTAAAACCCGAAAACCCCGCTTTGAGCTGGACTCGAACGGGAACTGGTGCACAACAACGGGCCTTGCTGCACTCTTGGTTACGACACTCCTGGGGGATATGCTTACGATAATTCTCATTTTCTTTACAAACCATTATGAAGGGTTTATGAGTATATACTTCCTCAAAGGAGACATTTTTATGATTATGGATTATATCCATAAACTATTTAATTTATGTTATGTGTTTTACAAGTTTGGGATTAGGTATTGTTATTCATAAACTAATCTAGTGTATGCCATTGTTTAGAAATGGCGCCCAGTAGAAGGAATGAGAACTCCAGCAATGCACATGATCCAAAGAGAAAGAAGGATCATCTCTTTCATGGTCTTAAGCCATAATTTATAAGAGAAATAGTCTCCTGTGTGTTATCATCATATGAAGAAATAATATCATGTGTTGATAAGATAAGAAAAGAGTTTACTGAGTCATATGTCTTTGAAGGGAAGCAAGAGAAGAAAATGATGGAAGAGAGAAAGATGGATGAAGGGAAGAGGGAAAAGAAGAATTTTCCCATATGTGATAATTGTGGGAAGAAACACCCTGGAACTTGCCTGAAAGGAATGGGAGTTTGTTATAAGTGTGGAGGAAAAGGGAACAAAGTACGTGACTGCAAGGGTAAGAAAATGGTTTCAAATGTACAATGCTTCATTTTCATGGAGTTTGGACACTACGTGAACCTATGTCCCAGTCGTAAAACTATGCCGCAAATGATGTTGTTGGATAATAATCAAGTTATGATACTACCACAGATGAAGAGGAATGATTAGAGTTCTTATGTTTATTATGTCATTTGAGTGTTGTATCAACAATGTGCATCTTATAATAATTATGGAGTATATAGGGATTGTACTACAGTACTGTTTCATTAAGGACTTGAGATTGTGTGGAACAAAGAAAAGTGACTCATTAGTAGGTTAAATTTTTGGAAAATATATGGTTGAGATAAAGATAAACCATAATATGGGTCTGATACTGAGGTAGTGATTTTAGAATAATACATGATTGATTTGGATAAATTATATTGGATATTATTGACTACCTTGAAACTGATTAATGATTTGTATATTCCATCATTGTTGGGGTTTAAAACATTTTTGGATTAAAGGAGTGCATCTATTATTCTTTAAAGAATAAGGGATCATGAATGAAATCAATACTGTTTTATGGTAATTTAGGATGTTGCAGTGTTTTAAAAGAATACATGATGAAGGTGTTCACATGTTATTACATGGCAAAATGATCTTCATTTTGTTTACCTTCCTTATAAATTTTTGACTGAAGTATTTTGGATAGTTCTAGTTTGGAATATTTTGGATTGCCATAAAAGGACAACCCGGAGGTTGGGCGGCAACCCGTCGCATCCGGCAAGGCCGCGAGATTTGAACCCACAACCGAAGGGCGAAAAGGGTGTATCACCTACCACTGACCCACATGATGTCCTGGATTGAATAATGTCGTTTTTTTTGGTTCTGCTAGATGAATTATAAATTCATTTTTTTAACCCTATACGAATAGGATAAATAGAATATTTTTTTTATGTTCTATTATCTCTTAGAGTGAAAGATGAGTTTGTGGTAGAATTTAGTTAAAGGATGAGACACTACTTTTCAAGTATATATTTTTCTTCTTCTCTTACTCAATGAAGAAATTAATTCTTATACTTTAGTGAAGGGATCATAAAAAATGTGTTATCCTAATACCATATGTTTTGGTGAACCGATGGTGTTTTAAATCGTCATAGAGTGATGAATTTAAGGCCCTCAACTTTACACTTGTTTGTGATTGATGACCTCAATCACTACCTATAAATATTTCCGTTTTTCCTCCAATTATATGTCTCTAATTTCCACCAATGTTCTCCGAATAGAGATCATAATTTTGTGGTGACCCTTTCATTTCTCTTTTCCTCTTATTAAGACTAAATTTTATTAACCCAATTTTCGATGTGGGTTTTCCCACAAAGATATATTCTATATTCAACCTTTTATTTTCGAAGAACAACTTCAAATTGCGAGGACGCAATTTATTGAAGGAGGGGAGAATGTAACACCCCAAGATTTGATAGTGTGTTATTTCTTAAAAATAATTCAATAACTTGCACTACACGCAACACCGAGTGACTTACCAAACAAGTTAAAAAGAGGTTATGAATAGTATTAACTAAATTTTAAAATTTATATAATCCTTATAATTTTAGAATCCGTATTATGAGTTTCTTAGACATAATGTAAGAACAAATTCATTTTCAGTATTGCACTTTTACCAACTTTTAATAAGTGAACCTTTTTTAAATCCAACATTTTAAACTTTTTGACTAAATGAGGCCATCATAAATTTACAATGAAACATCCCAATCTTCCACGGTACGCTTTCCTTTGAATAATTAAATAGCGTGTGTTGTACGCAACATCGAGTTCTAACACACACCACAACCGATCAAACTAGCCGTTATGAATAGTAATACCTACTTTTTGAAATTTTATAAATTTTATCTCTCAAAATGGAATTCAGTTTTGGATTCGGAGTATCTAGTTTATCCTAAGGTGAAATTTTGGTACTTTTCGAATGACTTTAATATTTTGATGAATAGTGAAAATTTCTAAATTTTAATTAAAAACAACTTTTTAAATCAAAATAATTAATCGTGATAAATTATGAATTTGAGTGGTTTTAATGTATATTTGGAATATATTTTTACCATTTAATATAATTTTTGTCATTGGACAAAATTTCACAATTAAACCGAACATAAACAAGTATCAATCTTTTGATAGTTATTATATCTTAAAAAAACGCTTTTTGTTTTGACAGCGGGAATTAATTTTAAATTAATTTCTGCCACTTCTGTGTTGTGAATTTGGAAAAATGGATTCCATATTTGGAATCAGGATGTTCATCTTGTGTTAATAAGTATCTTTTATTTTTATACATTTTGAATAATTATTGCGGTAAAAATTTTATTTACCATGGTTAAGGGTAAATCTGGTAAATGAGGGTTAAAAAATAATATTATAATAATAATAAATTACCCTAAAACGTGTCCTAACCTTATTGGTGGATACCTGTCCGACCATGGTCATCTTTGGGTCGTTTTTTGGACCCCTTTAAGCCACTTGTAGGTGATAGGGACCCTTTTTTTTAATTTAGTTAAAATAAGTACAAAAATGACATAAGCATATATCTATTAGAAAAGAATTTTTTACATAGGGTTATATATGTTGGATGTTCGACTATAAATATTCATTAGAAATATAAAATGGTTTCCTACATAATGATAGTTTATTTATAATTTTTAGATATTAAATAACTTAATTTATTTATGACACAACGATGATGCAGTAATTACCTAATTAATGAAAAATTAGAATAATTGATATTATAAATACCCAAATAAATATAATTTGAAACTTTTTATTAATTAAACTAATTTTATAGGTTAATATGACATTTTAGTATTGCTTTAATTAACTTTGTTTGAAGTAATCATTCTGTTATAATTTTTACAAAAATCAATTATTGAATAGTGTCAAAATTGACATAAAAGAGTTCTTAAAACAAATATTATATTATTAATTGATATTAAATTCCTATAAATCTAGGTTTTGGCCAAGAGACTTATATAATGATAGGTACATCATTAATGGACCACTTGGGGGTCTCTTGAATGTATATGGTAATTTTAGTAACCATATAATATTAAAATAAAAAGAGACATTGTAAAAGTGAAACTAATTAAGTAAGAGTTAATACTTAAAGATAAGGTTAATATAATGACCCAAATCTGTCTAAATTCTATTGGTTGAGTGGTTTTCGACCCATACCCACCTTAACCTTTAAATAATAAAATTTGGAGCCATTATAAACCTAATATGAATTTATTATAAATTAATATTTCTAGCTTTTTCAAAGGTGCCCCTCACCCCTCTTATAAAAGGGAACTCCCCCTTCTCATTAATTCACACCTTAAAAGCCTTTTGGTTCAGAAAAAACCAGCCCAAATACTCTCTCAACTTCCCTAAATACAAACTAAAGGCCTTAGTTTGATCATAAAGCCAACCTAAGGAGCCATTTTGATCAAATCAAATTGAAGAACCCGAAGAAGTGGTAATGTTTTCACCACCCTTTTCAAGTTCTTTTCTTCTTCCACTTATTCTTCCTTTGTTGTTACCATTATAAAATAATAAATCCAGTATCTTATATATTCTGTGATGTTATTATAAATATGGTACATCCATATTCAGTATTCTATCCATCCTTTGAATAACATGTCACCATACGTGCGTACGTACGGCTTACCGTCTCCACGTCGTGGTATAATTGTTATTCAATAAATTATTATTTGGATGGGTATAATAATGATGTGTAACTCATGTAAATAATAAATGTAACATGATAATTATTCTGTATATATGATATACCATCCAATTATATATTATTTTAATATCAAAAGAATGATATTGTCGCTCGTCCTTACGTACGGACTACCGTCTCCACGAACGCGATGAGATTCATTCTCCATCGTATCCATTCAAGTCTAATTCTCATTTGATGATTAATAATAGTATATAAAGACTTGATATAATTATGTATATGAATAATATACAACTTATCCATGATAACCACGACTTACGTAACAAAACATATAATAGAAAACGAGTAAGTTAACACCCGAAACGACGATAATTCTAAGATATTATTAACAAAGCAATGTTAAAAGATCATATATGATATCATATTAATGTATATGATTATTGAATAATTTAATAACAATTATTTCACCATTATACATGAGTTCAACCTACCCCAACCAAGTAAAAGTACAAGGTAAGGGGTTTTCATCTCACTCCTTATTCCCGTGAGATTCATGCCATATTTCCACCATTACCTTTTGTGTGGTGTACGTACTGCCTATAATTATATTCTTTGTGTAATAAACATTAATTTATGTGTATTTACATATTCATTTTATGATTCCTATTTCATGGGTTGTAAGTTTCGTAAGTTTCCAAATTGGTAAGGGTTTATTTCATAATCTCTTCATTATCCAAGGTTGTTTATACATAATTATCTACTGGGATCTCTTTATCATCCACATCCAAGTTCCTTAAAAATGTATTTAAAAACATTTTTACTATTTACTAGACAATGGTTTAATGTAATTTATACCCTTATGTGTTTTGAAAGGAATCTTTCCGTCATTTTCCAAACAAGGCACTTTTACCCTTTTCGACAAATTTAAGGTAAGAATGTCTTTTTTTAACTTATACGGCGGGTGTGGCTATTTACCACCATTGTAAAATCGTCAAAGATTACTTTACAAGATTATATGAATATTTTCAAAATAAATGTTTTATTTTATAATTATGTGACTTTTAAATGATTTCAAAAGGAATATTTTAAGAATTTTTTAAAGTTACTCTTTATCAAGATCATAATTTTAAATGTTTTAAAGATTTATCTTTCTAAATCTTTTTAATTAATGTCCATGTTTTCAAAATAAGGATTTATTTATATGGACATGAATGTTTTAAATGATATTTATTTTTAAATGTTTCAAAGTGGTATGGGACACTTTGATTCAAAAATATATTTTAAGTTACTTCCTTTATAAATGTGTGACTTTTCAATGATTTCGAGAAAAGAGGTATTTCTCTCAAATAGTTTTTATTTCATCTATGTCATCATCATTTGATGGATTTTAATCTTATTTGAGGTTGATTTATTATGATACAAAACTTTTGTGTTGTATTGAAGGTTTTGTTATATGTTTTACTCTGGATGTGTTATTTTTATACCATTCATGGTTTATGGAGAAAGTATTGACATTTCTTATGCTAGTTTTAATATGAATGTGTATTTTATGTTTAAACATTTTAATATGGGAATGAATTGGACTTAGTAAGTGACGGGTGGAGCCCGCATAGCTCCTAGATGCATCAGTAGGTCTCATGAGACAAACTAGTGTCTTGGAATAAGGCCTTGGAAAAATCTTATTTGTAGTCTTGGCACGGGGCCATGGCTATGTGGTTATGATAGTCTGGCATTATGCATTCCATCATTATGAAAGTGGTTATTGATATTGCATTTGATTATTCGATTAGTAGAATATCCATGTGAATAAGTAAATGGCATTATTTCATTTTACTTTTTCCATACTCTGTTGAAGTTCAAGTTTAAAAGGGTTTTGTTTTAGTTATACATTTCCTTAAATGTTTATTCTTATTTATGAAAGTTTCTGCTATATTGTTATCCTTACTAGGAATTTGAGCTCACCCCTTTTCTATGTTTTATTTTTCCAAGGATGTGAAGAAGTAAATTATGAATGACCTGCAGGGATATTATGAGGGGATAATAGTGTGGACTATGGAGAAATTATGTTTTTGTAGTAGTTTTTCACTTTATGAGATAATATAAAACTTTATGAATATATCTAGTGTTTCCAAGTCTACTAAACCAATGGGTCTTTCGATATTTGATCTTTCTTGTGATCATTCCAATGTTTTGTAATAATGAACCAACTTTGGGTAACTAGGGTCAGGGCGTTATAGAATCTATAACACCTATTTCATTGATCACATAGGAATCTCTCTCTCTTACTATAGGAAACACTCCCTAGAAATTTTTAGTAACTCTATACCTTTTAGCTTTCTTCCAATGACACTTGATCTCCTTCATGGGTGTGTTTTTTCTCATTGGGTAATTGTCCTTTTTTCTTCATCATTGCTATGGGTTGTGGTAGTTTTGATGTTCTATATTTTTATGGATAAATTAATATTATATTAATATTCCACCTGATCTATTCTAGATACATGTTGTAGTATTCTTCTGGAGGATGATTCTATACTAGTTCCAGTGTTGTGGGTGAGTTTCCATGGAGGAATTTTTTGACATATCCTCACCACCACTATTTTTTTCAGAAGAATGTGAATATATGATGTGGTAATGTAATATTTGGACTTTTTTATCTTCTATTGTTTCTTCTATTTTTAGTGGCACCCATTACTGGAATGTGTGATCTTATTTTATTGTTGCATGGTCAATATTTAGGCTATTCTAAAAGAATATTTAATTTTTTACTTTAACAAAATTATAAATTAATTATTAGGATTTATTGATTTCTATGTGTAAATGGGTTTTGTTGAGAAAATTTTTTTTCACCATTTTTGGAAAGAGATAACATATTTTGAAATAATTTTAAAATATATTAATTAAATTTTTTTTCAATGAGTTGATTATATGAAATTATTTCTTAAATGATTTACATGGGAATCGTTGAGATCTTTGGTGGAAGGATTGTCAATATCCCTCATCAATTGTTAGTATAAGTGGGTTCATTCATGATTTCTTCGTCAAATCCATAGACTGTGTTTTCTAATGACTCTTTATGAATGTTTGGGGGTTTATATTCTTGTGTGATCCACTATTCCCTAAATTTTATGCACATGTATAGGGTTGTGATGTGACAAATTTTTTATGTTTTGGTATAAGTTCTGTAGAGATATTGTTATGTAGTGATCCTTTGCATGATTCTAACTATTAATTGATTTATGGGGTTTTCTCTTTAGTAAATTTCTTTGATATACATGATATGCATTAAAATTTTAACAATATACTATGTATAATTATGGATAATATGGAATGTTTACCATGATTTTAATAGAAAAACTATTTATTCAATTATCATGTGTAATTCTCATTAATGTTAAGAATGTTTATATTGTTAATCAAATGAATATTAACTAACAAATGGGTTATTTTTACTAGGTCTGGTTACCTTACAAAATACACGTTCTATCAATGGTGTATAAGCAAGGTTATGTATTTTATTGTATGGAAATGGAAGATGAAAATGTCGATCAATGAGGTTTCTACCAGTTGTGTATGATACCTTGTTGGAAGAATGTTGGGATGTTTGAATAATTATCGCATGAAGTAGTTAGTTTTTGTTTTATTTATCCCATCATGTTAGAGACATTCTTCAGATTGTTCTAATTTTTTTCAGGATTCATCAATTTTCATACTTTCTTTTAGATATGGAATATAATTCTTCTAGTTTCCTTCTATAATTTAATTATATTATGTCTTTATATTCCAGTTTTTCTATTCAAGATGGGGATGAATTGTTCCCATAGGTTTTTGTTGTTGTCCCGGGGATATTTTCTTTCCCATCGAGATCATGAACACCCTTCAGGTATGTGATGGATCAGGTTGGGTATGAGTTTTTGAGGGTATCCTGGCTTGGTTCATAACAACTAGGCATCATGTGATGTTTTTTCGTATTGCTGTGAATTTATTATAAAAGTGGTATGTTTTTTGGGACATATTATGTAGGTTTCAGTTAGTGCCTAGCCAGCTCTTTCTATGATGATACTCAAGTAACCATTAGATGTAGGGATGTGTTTCTTCAAGTTATAGTTTATAATCATAATCATTGCCTTTGTCCTGTAGTTTCATGGATTGAATTTTTATAATTAAATCATATGATCATTTCAAACATTTTTAATGTGTATTACTAAGCCTCTTAGACATATTCTATCTAATCCTCCAGAGGGTTTAGTGGATTATCTACAAGGGATTCTTCCATTAGATTGAAATTTTATGGTTTCAATCATGCGACTAGTTCATTCCATGCCCCAAAATGTTCCACACATCCAAAACATTGTTTTTAGGCCTGACCAACATATTGAGGATAATGGTATTAGTCTCAGAAGTACTTATGTGAGGCACACTCATACGATAAAATAATTAAAGAGCCATATGAGGTAAATGATTGGGTCGAAGTTATTGACTGAATCATCAAGTTCAGTGATACACATGAGAATATCAATTTGAAGTGCATTATTTTTAGTCTAGAACGTCCCTACATGTGATCATTGAATTCCATAGAAATACTAGATATGAACAAGTTCTTGGACTATAATGGTTTAAAAACCATCATCATATATCAGTTCTATCTAGAGTCTCTGATGTTGAAAAATGATCTAGGGTTACTATCTTTGTAGTATAGAGAGTTTTCGGTGTCGGTGACCACTAATCTATTTATCTAGTTGATTGATTTTTCTCCATAGTTAGTGAATAATGATCACATAAAATCATATAATTAACTACAGGGCATGATATTTAATATTAGATTAGAGGTATTCATGATGAATATTTATATATATGTGGGGTCAGTATAAAAAGATATTATAGAGGTAGTTTTACGAGAGGAATTACTCTCCACCATCATTTAAATCTTTTATTATTCCTCTAAATTGAAACAGGTTTTTGAAGGTAATTCACACTTGAAAATCCTGTTTTATGCCTATAAAAAATAGAAATGTTTATATGCACGAAAAATATCTCTACCATTTATTGCAAGCAATGTTTATGCAATTTTTTTATTAGGAATCATCATCTATGGAAGCCATTATTGTATAGGCATATGTTTCAAAGACTAAAGTCATCCAACTATAGGTTGTAGTAGTGACTGACCTTTACATAATGGAAAAACTTCTAGCATAGGTTGTTGGGGTTCTAGAGAAAGAGAGAGGGAGTTTATTTGACACACCATCAATACAGAATAATTTATTTTATATCAGTACATCCCAGCCATTTATATTTTAACATTATACATATTTGTTAAAACATGGGATATATATATTTTCCATTGTAATGGAGTAAGATGAAACTCTTAGAATGTGGAAGTTAAAGAGGATTTCGTGTCCACCTTGTTCATTTTGATATCAACCATGGATTTACTCTAGGATTTCCTCATTCTCTTTATAGTTTTATTTGATGTCGTCATTTTGATTTATTATCTTGGTTCCCATGACTCCACAAATTATTTTTATGAACATCATGACTCATTCCATTCTTGGGATGTGAGTTATCATGGGTTTTAGTTATAGTTGTATCCAATGTTTAGTCATGAATGACAATTCCTTACATAGCTCATGATTTTTTAGGAATTGTTTCAGATGATACTGTTGATTCGTACTGTATTTAAAATATTCTGATGTTTTTATTTACTTTCTTAATGTCTTCCCTGATGAAATATTTTGTATTCCTCCAAAGAGGTTGGTATATTTTTTATTTTACGAGTTCATGGTATATAGATGATATCAATTCATATGTATCATATGACATTAGTGGAGACAAAAAGTTTTGGATTAAATTATATAATCTAATAGAGAGTGTTTTTTTCAATACTGTTTCCTTTTGGGAATACCCAGTGATCTTCACCAAGATGGGAAATTTTTCACATAAATTGTTAGTATACTATTAGATGTTGAACAGAGTGATTGATAATAATACGTGTCATTTATCCCATGGGTGATTTTTATCAGTTATAGGGGGGTTATTTTTTTAAGTCAATATTTTTCTAGTTATCATCAATTTATGGTCCACGTGTCTGACATAGTGGAGACAGTTTTTTGGGGTAGGAATAGCTATTATGAATAAATATTGATTTCATATCAGTTGACTAATTTTCATATCATTTTTATATCTTTATAGAACCATGTACACCAATAGTATCTGGCCCCTTTGTTGTTGTATTGATGGATATTATTCAGGTTTACTTGACATGTGAGTGTGATCATAAGAACCATCTATATTTGGTTTTTTAAATCAAGGGAAATTAATTTTTTCATGGAAGTATTATTAATTTCATTTTCTTTATCATATAAGGGATGTTTTTTCAGAATCAAATTTCTAAATTTGGCTTAATATTTGATCATGAAAATGTGTGGATTTATTTTAATGGGAGGAGGAACTAATTTTCATTGAGATATAGAGAATCCCCATTCATGTTGGATACTGTAGGTGATTCATAAAGGATTAATAGATGTTTTAATCACCCTTGACTACTCTTACAATGATGGAGTGTGGTTCAAATGAAGTGTTAAATTTCAGTCTACTTTGGATTAACTAAAATGGTTTCTTACATCTGCTTATATTTTAAACATAAATGATCTCAAGAAATGGTATATTGTATACTATTATTATTGTGGTGTTGCAATTGGATGTGTTCTTTTGAATGACGATAAATTTGTGTCATATAGTTCTTTCCATATTTTACAACATTTCACAAATTACACCACTCATGATTTGGAAATTTCTATAATAATGTATGTGTATCAATTGAAGCTAGAACTGTCTATTTGGAAAGTGGTTCACAATATTTTCTAAATAGAGGTGTCTAACATATATATTATCTCTGATATAATAGAGTCTTATATATAGTTGGTGGGTGAATAGCAGTAGGTGTTCTACATCGACACTAGATACACCCCATGAAAACAGAATATCACTATTTGCAATCTTATTCAAAAAGTTCCATCACATGCTATCAATAAATCGAAGGATGAGTAGAACCTAATGAATCTCTTCTCTTAGCTGCATCTAGAATCCGATGAGAACATTTCATGTATGGTAATGAATAGTGTTCAGTCATCATCATATCTTCTTGAGATTATTTTTTATTATTAGTGTTAAAGATTATAATGTAGGTGTATTTGGGAAACTACGTAGAGTGGGGATACTATTTCTAGATGATCTCTTCCTCCATAAGGTATTCTTCATTTTGGGTGTAATTTTGTTTGCCTAGAATATATGAGGGGTTATGATTTTATTGATTGTCATATTTAATCTTGGTAAATTCATCCAGGGACTAAAAAATATATTATGATTGAGATGTAAATTATTTTGGTTGGGTATAAAGAGTGAAATTATATATTTTATTCTGGCTATTACAATATCCAACATGTAAAGGTCGATTATGTAAAATCTTTTTGTTTTTTCCAGTCTAATATAGTCATGATTTGGAAATTGAATGAGGTATATATAGAAATAGATGTTGGATTAATAAAAAATCCCTATGTGTATAATTTTATCATGGTGGTGAGTGAACAATTGATGAAGATAAGAAATTATATTCTGATCAAGGAAACCACCACAATTGATAATCTTGGTAAGTTATCTATGAACGATATAATGAGGTTACAATGTATTCCCTATTATCTGGTTTTGGATATGGGTTCTAGGTTTACGTATTGATACTAAAAGAGTCTTCAAATGGTTATGGGAACTCAGGTAAGGTGGATTATATTTTACAGTCCATTGATGGATAGTCCTATGGTGCATACAAATAAGATCTTGGAGGATATACTTTGTTCCTACATATTGTATTTTGGTGGATTGTGTGATAGCAATCTATGAATAGATGATTTTTCTTATGATAATTATTATTAGTCGACATTCATAATGACTCCCTTAGAGGATTTATAGGGTGGGCCATCCAGATCAAACCTTAATTGGGTAGAGTTTGGAGATTCAATTATTGTGGGATTAAGTCATGATTTTGAAACTACAGTGACTATTTTTTATATATATCAAGATATGGCCACCATAAATATTCATCTTCAATTATATATTGAACTTCAACATCACCCATGTGAATTTGTTTTTTTGTGACTTGGCTTTCTTGAATGTTTCCCATTTTCTTAGTCAACATGTACTTGTAATATATTGACCGTTATCTCTAAAATATGATTCAAATTTTTAGGTCACTAAGAGGAATAGAAGAGTTTAATCAATATTGTAATTACCATCTTAGTTCATTGGTATTCATGTTTTTTCACATATCAAAGCATTGGATATAACATCATGATCTCTCTAATATTTTGTCTCGGTAAGAGGTTGAGCTAAAGAAAAAAAATTAATTGTTTAGTATACAGTAGAGATAATTTTTTATGAGATGAAATTCCATATTAGAAAGTCAATATAACATTCTTGGGTGTTATGGTGGCATGGACCCAATTCTCACATGACAAGGGGAAGTGAATAATAATCCATGGTGTAATGGAATATTCTCTTTTTGGAGCACCCTTCTTCTATATAGGGATGTGAAGAATAATGGTGTGGGGCTATAAGATCATATTTTTTTAACATATTCTATTTGGATGATTAAGAGTGTGTTTTCAAATTTTGTGAGGTTATATTATTTTTTTGGTGTTAACAATAAAATTTCGGTTTATAAAGTCTTCATAACTATTTTATTCCAAAAGAAATATTTATGATGTGAATATGTCGCCATGAACAAGCTAAGAAAATGGTTAACGACATAAAAAATATTCATGATGCAAAATCTTTTTATGGAATGTATTTCTTCTAATCTATAAGACCGGATTTTTCACCATAAAATGATAATATTGGATTTTTCCAATGGTGATGCTTTTTTAGTGTATATGTTTAATGGGGAGTTTTATACTACTAATCATAGGATTATTGAGTAATAAATTCATTGTAGTATGATTTTTTCTTCCAAATTAGTAACTCATCCTTCATTACCCCTTATGGTATCCCCCTCTAACCCCTAGATCTCGTTCTAGGTTATCATAGGTGTTAGATATCCTACCATGTTCATTCTTCAATGTTTTATCTCCTTGGTGGTTTGGTAGGTTCTCTTCCCATAAGAGGAATTTATTATTATTCACTTACACTGGTCATGGTAGTGGCATTGTGATAAATTTTTCAATCCTTTGTTCATATAGTGAAGTTCATTTTTATAATATAAATATCCATTGTGCATTATGGAAATCAGGAGTGCCTCTTTTTTTATTGTGGTGTAGTAAGGGAGTTTCATTTTTTCGATGTCACGACCTATTATATCTATCATTTTCCTTTTAGGGCTGGGATTCGTATATGTGGTAATGAAATATAGGTATTTGGTTGTCATATATTCCTTCTGTCCAATGTTGGTGGATCCATATTTGGGCATGTGCATACCGCATTTGTGATAGGTGGTCATGTCACTAGTATTTGTTGGGTGAAAATTTATTTAAGCGGTGTTTAATTTTTTATATAAATGAATATTAATTATTTTTTTATTCGGGTATGTAAACTGGTTTTTATAAAAATGTGGTTTTTCCTATGTTGGTAAAAGATAATTTATATTCAATGAATTATCAAATTGCCTTAACAAATGGTATTCAAATGATGTTGTTTATGAAATGATTTTTACTTTTTTTCCCATAGGGAAGAATTGAGTGCATAAAGACATTGATTAGAAATAGTCCTTGTCTAGTGTTACTTTTAGGGAGATAAATTATCGGGGGTTTCTATACGCTATAGTCCATGTTTCATTGGTACATGTTAGGAACTATTAGATGTATCACTTTTTGGGATTTTCTTATACACCCTATATTTGAAGCATATATCTTCAGGATTATTTCATGTGATTTTACATGTTTGTGTACATGTTTTTCTGGATATAATGGCCCATTTTAATCCTTTTTTGACTTTATATATGCATTATTTTTAACTATTTGATAATTAATTTCCTTTTATGATATATTTGAAATTATTCAAAACACATTTAATTGGATGTTTTATAATTCTGGAAATGGGGAATGTATTACCATGTTTTTTAAATGTTTTTTTAGATTACTATCGTGTCTCATATTCATTAAAGCTGAGAATAATTAAATTGTTATGTATTATTTTTTTTGGGAACAACATGGTAGGATCATACTTATCTTTTTAGCTCAATCCTTTCATACCAATTATGTAGTGTGTAGATTTGGTAATATATTCATATATAGGGAAAGGAAATACGCCATAGTAAGTGGGTGAGGATTTAATATTCTAGGTATGGGTAGATGATAGTGAAATGGTGGGATGTTTCTATTTTTCACTTGGATTATTTTTTTTCTATTTTAGATTCCCCTTAATGTTGGTATTTTCTGTATGTTTTTGACTATTTTTTGAGTTGCAACATTTTTTCTACATTTTTTATATATGAAATATATTTATTCTAGTTTCCTTTCGATGTCTTTTGTATTGTATATCTATATTACATATAGTTTTTTTATGATGTTGGAAATCAATACCTTTGGTGTTTTTTTAATTAATAGGTGATACTCTCCATCCCTTTGTGATCAAGAATGTCATTCGGGTATATGAGGAATCACGTTAGGTATATGTTTCTAAGGGTATACTGGGATGTTTCATCATAATTCACGTACATAAAATGTGGATAATATCCTTTGAGTAATTTAATATTGAAGATTTTATCCAATTATGTTTCTATGTATGGAGACATTAACATGTATTCTTAATTTTTGACATGCATTCTATATTATAAAGTTATAATTGACATAAAATCATCGTACATCCGGGAAAACCATTACATAATATTATATTATTGATTCAAAAGGCATCATATTTTATACATCATAATGTTATATCATCATATTCAATGTTATCTTTACATCATAGTACACATCATCTACTAAGATCATAAGATATCTCTTCCATTAGCTTTATAGTTTTTTTTGAAATATTTCATTTTCAAGAAGCAATTTCTTAAAGATATGGAATTTTAATTTTGGATTACTTTATCGAAAAATCACTCACATAAAAATCATATGTATATTGTCCTTTAGTGTATCCCCTATCATCCTAATCATCCTTCAGGGATTATTAACATTCTAATTTTTAATATTTTGATGAATCGCAAAAATTTCATCATCTTCTAGAATAATCACCCGATCTATTCTGTACATCATATATATATATATATATATTATCACTATTTTGTTTCTCTTTCGATTGATATACCTAATGAATTATTTCATGTTTGTTCTTCATTCTAACATTATCAATTAATTATAGTGAGATAAATAAAAATTAAATATTATTGTGACCTCATGATATTCATATGAAAACAGACGTGTTTATTCAAATGTTTATTGTGTGATCATCGTGTAACCCATGTTATACTTTATTATTTTATGAATCATGATTAGAAAACTCATTCCAATGCATGATGCAGCAAAAACATACTAAAAACATAGGTAAACTAAAAAAATTCCTTAATATAACCTCAAAAAACACGCATAATTTTAAAAAAATATTTTTATATGTTTATAAAATATCAATTTTAATTACTATATTAATTGACCATTATATTAAATTTCACATTATAATGGTTCATTATAAGAATAAATTCTATATTAATTTTAAATCATGGAAATATTTCATACCATTTCTTCTAACGTACATACAAGGATGTTATAATCAGTGAATTAAGATTGTATTCACATTATACATCTATCCCCTATAGATTAACTCAATAAATCATGTCGATTTTTTATCCTCAATATCCCCATATCCATGAAAATTCTTCAGTTTATTATATAATTGAAAATTATAATATATCCTTCAAAACATGAAATAAAATCAATAATGTTCAATGATAAAAATTTATAGATATATCACAATATATTTGGATAATAATATTTCCAAAAATACCTCCTATATTCATCAATAGATGTCACTTCACATTCATTCATGATATCTGATGACACAAGTTTTTTTTGATATTTTTTTAATCTCCATATTTTCCTCATCTGGTTTTAGAAAATACATCAAAGTTAATCAACCATATGATAGTTTCATAATTTAGATTATGTACATATAGTATACTAACATCTAAATCACCCACATGAATATATATTTTATTTTAAATTACTCAATGATAATTTCACAATCCATTTACAATAGCAACATCAAATTCAACCACATCATCTTATGGGTATATTATAATGAATGTTTTTAAATCCTTAATAAAATTGGGTAATAATCTACTAAATGTTATTTTTTTATGTAATTTTTTATTCTATTTAAATGAAATTTATAAAATTACTAAAATTTCCCTAAATAGGGCTAAAATTAAGGAATGTTTCCATAATATGTTCATTTTAGGCAGTTAAATTTACTCTTAATGTTTAATTTTAATAACAATTGTACAATACACAATATTTCCCTTCCATAATAGTAATATTTTAAGAAATATTGTTATTATATATTAAATACAGGTTTTTTTCATATTTGTTAGGAAGTAATGGAAAAAGATATATGTTATTCCATGAAGGTGGTAATCTATACATACACTATGTAGATGCTTTCATTTTTCATATAAAAGAAATGAATTTAAAAATAAAATAATTGTCATTACAGAAACATAAGGATTTTTTAAATAATACATATTAGTTAAATGAAATTTTTAGTCAAGTCATGTTTGGTGTTCATGAAAAATATTATATGTTGTTCATGGAGGCGTTACTCCACAAAAATTAATCACAATGACTTTATTTTTTTAATGGATTTATATGAGTGAAGAATAGCTGATATTTCATTAGTATAAAAACATTTCTTATATTAAACATATTATTTTAATCATACATTCAATGATATGGAAAATTCATAGGGGAGGAAGAAAATTTTGACTTAGTGAGTTTGATTGAGAAAATTATGTAACCCAACAGATTTTCACTATTGGGTAACGAATTATGTATCAGTATCATGAAATTAGAGAATTACAATTGCTTCAATAATGTGGGAAGGGGGTTGACGACAGAATATGGTTGTGGTTTTATAGATCTATGGATTTAGAAGAAAATTAAACCATGATAAACATAACATAAATATTGAACAAATATTTTGATATAAATAATACATATAAAGAATAATAAAAAATTCAAGGAATGAAATATAACGATTAATATTTATTCTCCATAAAAACAACATTCATTACAATACATAAAGATATTTATTAATAATTCTAATCCTCTGAACTATTTTCTAAATATCTCACATGAAATAGTCATCTTTATTACATGGGGTTTTAAAACATAACCAAGGGTGAGCATAGATTACGAGTATGGAAAAACAATATCATTACAATAATGAGAACATTCTGGAGGCATAAATAACATAGAAAATGACAAATACAACTTAGGTGGAAATTTTAAATCATGTTAAAACAATATTATATCTTAAAAGTATCATTAAAGAAACATAAAATATATGGAATGGCTCAAAAAAATATCAATAATCATATAACACATGAGTATGGAATATTGATATGTCATGTTTTAAATATATGTCATAATTATTTAATCATGTATTTTCATTGAAATTAAAAGTAGTGCTAAAATTTTCTATAATATGATAAACAACATGGTAATATTTCACAAGCATTTGTGTAGGAAAATATTTGTGTAAAAACCCAAAATTCCCAAAAATATGTTAAAAAGAAAATTATGTCCACATCTAAAAATGAAATAAAAGTCACCATATCAATTATAATATGAAAACACTAATTATTTCCATGCCTGACTACATAATTTGATATTAACATATACCAATGAATTGGAGGATGATATAGGACCCAAATTATAATTATCCATAGAAATTCATTCCACATAAAAATAATAATCATCAAAAGTTAAAGATAAATTTGAAAAAATTTGTGGTTCATAAACACAACAATCAATGTTATTATCTTTTCAAAAAATGACCCATTAATATAAATTATGTTCCATAAAACATCACAATGTTATAAAATAAAATCATGAATGAAATAATTTCTTAAAAAAACATGATCACCCATAAATAATATACAATTGAAGTTAATATAGTGTGAAACATGAAACATAACACCATTTGATATATTTAAATTTAAGGTAAAAAAATCAAGAAAAATGGATTTTTCAATATTGTTTAAATTCATTATTTTAAAATAAATTGTTTAGTGTCCAATAAAAATGTGACATTTCTTCATAATATGTAGGTGAATAAAAATAAATTAATATAGAATAATAGTCATAATGAAATGTTGTGGAAAAATAAATCTCAATAAGAATTTTTATAACTCAATGAATGGATTTTGATTTACCAATTCCATTAACATTACCTTTGATTTAAAAATAAGATCTTTAACCACTTATATCATATAGAAATAAAACATAATTACATATTTCATAACATTATTAATATAAATTTTTATTAATACTACATCATATATTATATTTAATTTCATTAAGTTGATTTAGGTATCTCTTTTCAACATCATGTGTTGATAATCATGGCCATTTTGAACAGGTAAAAAAACAACTTCAATTTTTTTACCCAAAATATTTTCATTTAAATATAGTAAAATGTATTTTAATTTATGTTTCAAAAATCATTATAATTATATAATTCCATTACCTTGTGTTTTATTAGTTTTCGTTAAAGATGAAAATTGTGTTGAACAAGTGTGATGTTATTTACCGATATTGATATATTAATTTTTAACAAACATAAATTTTTTTATATAAGCATATAAAATTATTAATAATAAATATTATATATATATATATACCATAGAAAATTTTCACATATAAAATAATTCTAACCATGTTAATAAGTGAAGGAAAACAATAGATGTTTGTTCGTAGACGTGGTTATTAACTCAATGCATGTATCACGTTTTAATTTTTCTGAATGAAAAATGGGATGGTATTTATTTATTTTATATTGTATAAAATTATATTATATTTTACTAATGATCATGTGAATATCATTTTAGTATATTTAAATTATATTTTTGGGTGAAGAAGTAGACATCAAAAAATAAAAAATAGTGGTTAGGAACTTATACCTCACTTCTTAGATTTTATCATTTCTGAATGGGATTAATCCTCTGAGATATGCTGTTTCTATAAAAAAATGTACCTCCTTATGGAGTATAATAGTGTGGAGGATTGTGTTTTGATTATTCTTTATCAACCTATGGGGTTTTTATGAGGTTAATGTATGATATCAAGGACCCTTTTTTATGTGAAAAAGAGCGTAATATTTTTAAATGGAAAATCATTTTAAAAGTGGTATGTCACTCTAATGGAAGGTGGCCAAAAATTAAGAAATAATGGATTTGGGATGATAATATGGGAATTAATACTTTAAAAAATAAATTATAAACATATTTGAATCATGTTAGGTCCTTTACTATATTGATTACTTATTTTTACGATTTTAATTTTGAAAAAGGTAAGTATTTTTTACCAATGTAATTTTTCCTTTATTACCAAAATACATATATTTATTATATATTTTGTATATAATGATTCAAAATATAATATCTATATTTTTTATTAAACATATAATAGAGATAAAAATAATTTAAAAAAAAAAGTAAAATTTATTACAAGATATTTTTTTAAATAAAATATAATGATAATTATAAAATTTAAAATATTGGTTTATAAATTAATTTTTTGACATATTTCTATTTTATTAAAAATTAAATATTCAGTAATAAAAAATTGTTTCACATCTTTCAAAAATGTACTTATATATTAATAATGCCATAAAACTCATATTGTCTTCAAAAACCACATTTTTACTACTCCCATAAAATACAATCCTTTTATAATAATTCCAATATTTCAGGTTATGATTAAATGGACATGATTGATAAATAACTGGGATTATTTTTTCAAATATACATCTCAGAATTTATAAATTTATCTAGAAGATAAACTCATAATATACCATGAAAAAAAGTTTCATTTTAGTTATTATTTGTTGTTATTTTTACTATTATTCGAAAATTCAGGTCATTCATAAATATCTAAATATTAAATATAATGATCGTATATAATAATTTTTTTGAATAAAAAGTTAATTTAATATTATCTATGTTATACCAACAGAGTCAATATTTAATGTGAATATTTTTCTTATATATATATATAAATCAAAATATAATCCATAATTTTTATTGAAAATATATATACACGATAATTACATGGATAACATAAAATGATCTGTATTCTCATTGTATTGATGTTTTCTGTGGAGAAAACATCAGATAAAAAAATTTAATAAAGAAATATTTAGTTCATGACATTCTACACCTTATAAAAAGTATTTTACTTATGAAATTTCATTATTAAGAAAAAAACCAGTGAGGGTACATTCTATCATAACATCCTGATGTTTCTATATAGTAATCATAAACATCTGATTTCACTATAGAAATTGAACCAAATGATTTGTTATGATCAACAACACCTTATATCTTCGGTCAATAATTTCAAATGGGTTTCTCCTCAAATGTGAGAGAATGTTTCGAGTTCATGATTTCTGAGCATAAAATATGTGAAGGATATTGAATATAATTTCTAAAAAGAGATATATATATATATAAAAGCATGAAAATTATTGAGGTGAGGAGGGAGTTATAAGTGATAGGATGCAACAATAAAATGATCAAGGATCATGAAGGTACTAATGTAGATTGGTATCAACATCATTTTCTTCCAAAACCTCATAACCCGTTTATTTGATATATTTAAAGGAACACCATGCCACAAACATCAAAAATTATATCTCATTGAAAATTAGGTACAAATATCTTCTCTAAACATTATAATAATTTAATATCCCACTAAATGTTTTGTTCCATCACCATGATATATTAGATAAGATGAATATTTATCATCTTAATCTCCAACATCATCCAAGTATGATTGATTCATATATGTCATACCATAAAGAGATTTGTATAGTTCTATTTAAATATAGTAGGGAAAATATTGTTATATGAGAACTATAAAATAGAGAATATTTTTTCCCAATATATTTTTAAATCCATCGAACATGTTGGTTAGGTCCTAATATACAATGTAATGAAAGAGGGGCGTGAATTGTGTCTTTTAAAAATCTTCCATAATTCTGGATTTTGAAACACATTATAATTTATACAGACATGCAATGATTTATTATCTATGAAAATGATTAGTGGATAAATAGACACAATGAACAAATATTTTTATTGTGGTTCAGGGCACTAACATCCCCAAATTGACTCCGCCAAACACTCTCTCTATGAGCTCAGTGAACTTCACTAGAATAGTCCTCTTATCACTATACCATGAATTCATAACAGAGTACAGACTGTCCATACCATTACAAAAAGAAAAATATCAAATCCTTCTATATCATTAACAAATAACTAGTTAGGAACATCTTAGATCTACAGAATGATACTCCACCATGACTGAATAAATCAAAAGAGTTTGATTTATTGAATCTGGTGGATTTTAATGCTAGTAGTAGTAGAAACAAATAGTTGATGAATGTGATTCTTCAGAAAATATGATCTTCAAGAATGAAAAAGTCTGTATTGATAATTTTCATAAAATGATCCTAAATAAGATTTTAACTAAACCATAATAGTAACTGGAGGTTGAAATATGTATAAAAATTTAATGAATAGCCTCCTTTGAAAATAGTAATGATTTCATCATTCATTGAAGTATTATTGTAAAATATAATATCAATAATACGGTTTCATATGTGAATTGCTTATGAAACCAATATGTTTGATGAGATACTCTTAAGCAATATATATAACACATAAATTGTTTCATTATTCGATATCCAAAAGAAGAGCCTAATTTATTAGAAGAATTCAAATTAATATTTACCAAGAGAGTTAAAACGTTAGTTAGGAATATGAGAAATTTTCTCTGATGAATACATTTTTTTGAGCAATTATAAAAATCCTTCAATCTGTCTTTAGTTTTGACTTGATCATTATAGAAACCTCATATTTAAAACATGCCATGAAAAAAATAACCATTTAAAACACAAAGTACTGTTAAACTTCATAGTGTAGTGGTCCTTCATTTAGAATATTGTCTTTTACATATGGCATGGTTTCTTTTGAGTAGTGTAGGGTTCCTACTAAGGTATAGTTCCCTAACAATACTTTCATATTCACATAATTTAGGGAACAAAATTAATGCAGGGGTGATAATGCATATGTTCAAATTTTTAGTGTAATATCTTAAATATTGAATTGATTAACCATGTGTTAAAATTACAGAATTTAGGGCTGATGAATAGTAACACAACCTTCCAATGTATGGTTTTTTATTCATACAGTTATCGATCCTCTGAACGTAAGGATTCCTACAAAAACACAAATAGTTTCTCAAAATTTAGGGTTTTTACCATACCCAAGCATTTCACATTTCTAATGTATTGTTGGGATAGTGAACCATACATTCATTAACTGAACATAAGGTTTGAAACAACATTCCCAATGTAATTCCCAAAATGTTAAATTCCTTTAACCGATATATAAGTTCCTAAAAAGTCACATAAGATAACATTATGTAGAAAAAAGGGTATTTGTGATCAGAAAATCATCATAATTTATATTTTCTAACTGAGACATTACATGCCCAATAATATCCCCCTTTTGATGAGGAAAAAAAATACATAGTCCATCAAAAATATATAGAAAATGTAGGATCCGAAAAATTACAAAATAGATATAGAAAATATATCGATATTTCGATTTCATATTATTATTTTAGAAAATGAAAATAGATACTTGTAAATTAAATATTTTCATTAATGAAATGAGGTGATGTGAAAATATTATCCGCTGTAGATATTCTCCCCTATCTTACAAATATTCTCCAGCATTTTGTGATATAAAAAGGATGGGTTGAAAGAATAATTTATTTAAACCAAAATTAATGTAGCAATGAACAATAAATGAATAGTAAATAAAAAATAATAAGAGAAACAAATTTAGGTTTGGTAGTTAAGTATAGATTTAAATAAAATAAAATAATCCAAAATAAGGATAAATGAAATTTAATTTAAAATGAATTCAAATGTTTTGAAAATAGAGTACAATCCAAATCCAACAAAAATTTTTCTTCAAAAATAGGGGTTGTGATGAAAATCGCAAAAGGGAGTGGGTGCATCAACATGAGGAATGTTTTTTATAACAACATTAATATCAAGGAGCTTCAGAAATATGCTTTAAAAATGGTTGTTGATGACTTCAGACCACTTCTAACGAAACTTCTTCGAATCTTGAAGAATCATTAAATTCTCAACCATTAACCTTCATAAAATCACTCTTATATTCCTCAAATTAAATAAATGATGTAATTTATTTATTAAATTGATTAATAACTAATCCCAACAAGGTTTAATTTTGGTGTTAGTTTATTGAAAATATGCATTTGAGTTTCATACATAACACTTAATGGAGTATTGTCACACTAAATAGTTTTCATCATATCATTTAAATCTATCACAATGAAGTAATTTATTCAAATTGTCTGATGTGGCCTGGAGGTGTTTGTTGAGGGAAGGTTGATGCTCTATTTCTTTCACTGAGATGTTGAAATTTTCTCCCAATCATCGGTATAAACTCATCAAAATATTACTTCTAGATAGATTAATCATTAAAAAAAGTTAATTCCCTAGACAATCTATTGATAAACTCTTGAAGGTGTCCAAAAAAAATAAGATTGTGTCTCAGTTACCTTAGATTGATATTCTAACCCTCAAAGTCATATCTCATTACTATAGAACATTTGAAATATTAAAAATTTATTTTCTTAGGTTCTAATTGTTGTTATAGAATCATGTTATGAGCATCCAAATTATTTACCATTATAAATAAAGCTTCAAAATGAGAATTATAAAATTCAGAAGATATAGTGCCAGGGTCAGGGATATCTTCCATGTTATGAACTTCTACTAAGGAAAAACATTATTCTTCATTACCAACTAATCTTTATCTGAAGTTAGATCCTCCATTAGATTTATAATTAGTTAGAATAAGAGATTGAGTTGTAGGATTAGGGACGTATTCCCTTTAATGTTCGTGACTATGAGCCTCCTTCTAAATAACCCCACCATTAAAGCCTCATCCACAACTGCTTTTGGTGCTTTATCCACAGTCTCTCGATGTCAAATATAATTCTTATTCTTTGTACAATAGTTTCATTTAGTCATGATTTGAATTATTCATTAGGTATTGTCTAATAGAACCCACTAAATGAATCATTCTTTTCTCCCCCTAAGCATCTATTAGAAAAAGTTTTTGTTGTTCAACACCAATAACATAGAGAATATTTCATGAATTTCCCTAAACCAATCCTAACATATTAGGAGTCCCAACATATAAGACGTTGTTGTGATAACATGATTTACTGAAAATATTTATCAACAAATTTTCCTTTTCTTCACTACAAAAGAAAATAATCCATCATTAAGGATATTATCCCATCATGGAATCCTTATGGAAGAAATGGTATTCATACCTTATCATAAACTAAAATAAATTAAACATGATGTGATTCAAAAATATATGACATACATGTTAGGATACTTGACATTTCTTGCTCAACAGTACATGGAAATATCCTAAATTGAATGAATTTCATCATTACTCGATGATCAGGAGTAAGATTTTTTTTCATTACATTATTTATAGTTATTATTCCAAATACCGAAAACATAATGTCCTCTGAAAAATGTTTTCCATTTCCTACATTCCTTAAATCAAACAGAATACCCCCCTCATTTGGAAAACGTAACAACATATCCATTTCTACCAAAGAAAAATAACATTTAGAATCATCAATCATGGAGACAATAGTATCATAATCGAATTTGAGATTGAATGATGAATTTCCAAAAAAAATCCATTATATCAATCTCAAAAACTAAATACATGTTATCTTATCTATAATAATCACCCAGACCTTGATATCTTATTTCTTCCCTGATATAATGTTTTTTTGAATCTAAGTACTAAAAATAAATAACCTTCTCTTAGAGAACTTTGTGACCTTTTACAAATAGATTAGTAGCCACATCCAACTCAACATCTTTAAATAATCAATGAGTTTCCATATATGATGTTTTTGATAATAAATGGATTGATTTTTTAGGGTTTCAAAAAACTATAATATAAATAATCTTAGTAAACCTAAAGGATTAATAAGAGATTAGAAACATAGAGGTAGAAGGAAAATAGTTTTCTCAGGCTGATTGAGAACATACTCCTTATTTTTTAATTTTGAAAAGGAAAATAAATATAAATTGAAATTAAATTCTATTCAAAAAAATTTAAACGTAATTTAATAAAAATAATTCAAATAATTTATACATCTTAATTAAATTTTACTGAATTAAAAAAAAACATTCAGACTGGAAATTAATTAATAATTTTTTTTGAAATTAAATATTATGAACTCCCCCGTAATAAAATCAAAACTCTCACATTAATGTAGTTTAGTGAAAACATCAAATAATTCATATTTGATATTAACATGTTCTAATGGTATAACTTTTCAAGGATATGATCTCTTTGAAAATGATGCCTTATATCAATATTCTTAGTCCTAGCATGACTTATAAGATTTTTGGAAATATTTATAGTACTATTATTATCACAAAAATTCGTGTGCTATTAAAATTTAGTCGAAATTTCAGTAGGGTGTTTTCAACAATAGTAATTGTGTACAACAATTACAAGAATACACATATTCTTCTTCAGTGGTAGATAGGTAATATGAGTATTTTTTCTTAGTAGACCGTGAAAACAACTATTTTTCTAAAAATTTATAGGATCCTGAGATACATTGTTTATCTAATCTACAACCTTCAAAATTATTATCTGAATATAAAATTAAATTAAAAATTTTATTTGGTTTAAAGTATAGATCGAAAACAGTTCCTTTTAAATATCTCAAAAATATTTTAACAACACAAATATAGGACACATTTAGATTTATTGAAATATGGAAAAATACATAAAAAATATACTTTTTGGCCTACTAGTTGTATGATATAACAAAATTCAAATAATAACTCTATATAACGGGTTGTATAATGGTTTTCTAGCTTTATCCAAATCATGTTTTATATTATTACACATATGAGTGTTTATATGTATTTTTATTCTCATGTACAAACATATTTAATACACCAATAATATATTTACATTGACATCAAACATTTCAATAATAATTTTCCTAAATTTGAAATCCTAATAAGAATTTTAGTTCTCCCATTATACTCATTTAATTTTTTTCATTATTTTTTGAGAAATCATTACGAATATATTTATTTTTTGAATGAAAAATAACATCAAAAAATTTTATTTGAACTAAAAAAATTAGAATAAATGGTTTTATGAAAAAAAAAATTAGGATCTACAAATCCCACAGTATGTCCATTATTCAAAAGAAAAGAACACAATCTTTCATACAAAGTTTTAGGATCATGTTTATGGAAAATGAGATCTTTAACAATTTTAAAAATAGAGTTTTGTTTTTGAGGATTTTTAAAACCATGGGGGTTGTTCAATGTAAAAATATTCCATTAAATAACTATTTAAAATAGTATATTTTACATCCATCTGATATAGTTTAAAATTTATATGATATTTATAAGCTAAAATAATTCTAATGGATTCTAATCTTGCAATAGGGTAAAGGGTCTCATCATAATCTATACCATCTTCATGATTATATTCTGTAGATACTAATCTATCTTTATTTCTGGTTATAGTCCCCTGATTAACCAATTTGTTTTTATAGACCCATTTGGTTCCTATGACTGGATAATTGGTTGGTCTTTCTACTTGTTCCAAAACATCATTCCATTGAATTGTTTTATCTTATCCGGAATTTCTAGCATCCAAATCTCATTATCTATGTCTTCTTCACAAGTCTAAATTTTTAACTCATATAGAAAGGTAGATAATTCTTCTAGGATTCCAAAATTTCATCTACTTATATTTTATGTTCCTATTTCTCCTATAATAGTTTCAAGAGGATGGTTCTTTTAATCATATAAAATGTCTAAGAAAAACATTTTAGGATATTCTGTAACATTTTATTCAGATCTATACTAAATTTTATAAATATTATATTCAAAATAATTTTTATTATTGTTAAGTTGCTTATTGTAAAAATTGTTTTTAACTTAATCTATTTTAACTATCACTCTAATAAAAGGGTTAGTTTCATAAAACCTCACCTGAACTGATTCTTAAAAAAACCTAGAATTTTTATTAAACACTATATAAGCTTTAGAGGTAACATAATATACCAAAAAAATTATGCATCAGCTTTTCGATTGAACATACCAATGTTTTATTATTATTCAATACATAATATTTTCATCCAAAAAGGTTTATAGTACATTACTATAGGTTTTGTTTTAATCCAGTTTTTATATGGAGCCCTTTTCAAAATGTGCCTTAATATATTTATTTTCATGATAAAGCAGATTGTGCTTACAGATTCATCCCAAATATTTGAAGGAATAATGTATTCATTCAGCATATTTCATTAAATTTAATGAATATTTATATTTCTTATTTTTAAAAATTCCATTTTTTCAGGTGTTCATGATGCATAGAATGGGTGTTTAATAACAAGATTATATGAAAAATGGAAATCTTGATTCTCAAATTCTCCACAATGATCATTTCTCAATGAAATTATTTTAAAGCCTTTTTTAATTTCAATATTATTACAAAAAAATTCAAAAATAGTGAATACTTCACTTTGGAGTTTTAATAAATAATCACATGTAAATCAAGAATAATCATCGACTAAAACATAAACGTAAAAGTTTCATCTGAAAAATGCTACTATGGTTGATTCAAACAATTCCATATAGTTTATTTCTAATGTTCTATACATAGAAATTTTGTAAATAAATTTGAATGAAAATTTTTGTTGCTTTCTAATTTGACAGGCATCATTGAATCTATTTTTTTCAAACTCAAGACTAGGAAAATAATAAACTAATTATTTCTTTGATAATTTATTTATGGAATATATATTACATTTTCAATGTCTTATATGAAAAATCAATGATTCATTTTTCTTATTAGTTTAACAATTAACCTTTTGTTCATATAGAGAATTTAAATCCAAAGTATAAACATTATATGTTCTCGGTTATCTGAATTCAAGAAATATATATTTAAACATAGAGTATGTAATATTAGAAAAATCAACACAAATTACATTATCATAGCTATGAGATATACTTATCAAAATTTTCTTTAAACCATTTACATATAGTACTTTGTTGATTTATATAGTGTTTGAATCTACAAAATTTAAAACTTCCACAAATTTTCCATTCACAATGTCACAAAAAATTACTAGTCAAACATACATTTTAGTTAGTGGATGAATGTTTGTTGTGTCTCCACTCGTATTTCTGGAAGAACCATTTCTTATATAACATATTTAATTTCTTTTCTATGACATATTTACTAAAAAAGTAATTTAGGAAACGTTTTGTTTTGTACACATATGTTCGTGGGTCCACTATTGTTATTAAGCAATGATCTGGGATCCAGATGTAATTTATTTTTTCATAATTTATTTTGACAGCACATGAAAAAATTTTAGAAATACAATAACTTTTAATGCCACTAATTGTGGATTTTTCAAATAACACTTATAGGTGACATGAACTTTTATTCCACTAAGATAAAAGGTAGCATTCTTTGAGTTAAGTACAATATAATATTTATATAATTTTAATTTCTCACCATTACTTATTATTCAATGTCTTACTTATTTAATGACATTACTTCCAAGAATCTCATTTATGATATTTTGTCCTTTAGTAAAACCAAAAGAACCACTCATATATTATTTCACATAATAATTTAATTCCGTGATTACCATTTCATAATTAACACTACTTGATGTAGTTGAATTTATATTTTCATGTAATTATTGATGTTCTTTACCATGGTATCACTTTCACATAAAACAAAATTATGAATTTTTTTAAGGACATGTTATTATTTAACAAAGAATCATATTTTATTCTAAAATAAATGATTTATAATCTTATTTTTTCTTTTAGAAACTACCAGAATTAGAATCAGAAGAGTAATATGTTTTTACATTTTCCTCTTCTTCTATAGAGCACATGTTGGATTTTATTTGTTTTCTATTTTTATCTACAGGATATTGAACATATGCTGGAATATTCAGATACACTCCATATATATTTAATTTATCTTTTTCGCATTAATTTCAAAATCAACATTTATTTGATATTTATTTTATGGCCTTTTCCTTCCACATTCAGTTGAGGACAATCGATTTTGATAGGAAAAAATTTATTGCATTCATAGCATCAACTTAGCTTTGTTCTTTTTCGTACATCTTGAATAATTTTCTGAACCCACTTTTCTTATTATAAAAATATCTGGGCTTTCTGGCTAGTTGAGCTATTTCCATTTCAAATTATAGGGAATCTAAATTTTTCCCTTCTATGAATTTTTTATTTGATCTTATAATATTATTCTAAGAAGTCACCTTTAGAGAAATACATTCCTTTATTTACTATAATTTTATGATCTTTAGCTTCATATTTTATCTCAACATCATAACACATCTGTGTACCTATAAATTCATTCATTTCCATATCCTTAACAAGTGATTATTAGTGAATAAAAAAAGATATACCATTTAATTTATTATGTATTTATATCAGTACAATTCAAAGAATAATCAGATTGATTGATGAGTACATCTATGTATTTAATATTGTTAACAATTCTTGTAAGCCTATAATTCATCTGCGTGATGATTTCACCATCGAACATTCTAAATGTGTCGAAAATTATCTTAGTGTTAGCATATCTTATCTGTCAAACATTTTTTATTACTTAATATGAAAATTAAATATTCTCCCACATCTCATAGGTAGTTTGATATTTTGATTAATAATTAAATTTATCTAGTGGAAGACTACAAATAATAATATTCATCACTTTAGAATTGTTATCATAATAAGATTTTGTTTCAGTCATACAAGTTTCTAGTATCTCAAGAATCTTATTAAGAGAAATGATTTTTAGTAGACTTTGAATCCATGATTTTTCAGATAGGTAATCATCCATGATCTCAATCACATATAATTTTCTCCATTAAATAATGGAGAACGTTTAATTAAAATTACATCGATCAGATCATACTTTACCAAATTTTTATAGACATTATATTTTTTATCATACAATAGATTTATCCAAAATCTACCCTTTAATTCCAATTGTTTGGTCAAAATATATAAGGTAGCACAATATGGGTTCGACTGCGCCTTTTAAAAAATCATCCACAATTCGGGCTTTTGAGACACTTTTTGATTTATGCAGATATGATGTGCTTTTTTCTATATAAAAATGAGAATAAGATAAAAAAGAAATAAAGAAGAAACTCATTATAGTGGTCCAGGGCATAAATATCCAACAAACCACTCCACCAATCAATCTCTATATGTGCTTGGTGAATTTTAGTAGAATGGGCATGTTATCACAAGATGGCGAATTTACAACTGAGTGTAAGAAGTTGACACAATTACAAAAAGACTACTAAAAAATCCTTCAAGTTATTTAACAATTAACCAATTATCCATATCATAGATCTAGAATCTTATATACACCATAACTATCTAAGAGTCATTAAAACTGCAATAAATCAAAGAATATTGATTTATTGAGTCTTGTTTTACTTTATAGTTGCAGTAGCAGTTCATGAATGTAGATGGATATTCTTATTCATAAATGAATATCTTTAATAATGATAATGTCTGATGAAATATTTCTTGTAAAATAATCATCAATAAGATAGAAACTAAATAGTAGTAGTTACTAGAGGTTTAAATATGTATAATATTAATTTCATAGATTCTTTTTCAAATAACAGAGATTTCATTTTTCATTGAAGTGGCACTAAAAAAGATAATTTTAATAATGTAGTAATATATGTGTATCACATTTCATAGACATATTTTTTAATAGATACTCTTAATAAATATATATAATAGATATCTTGCTTCAGTATTCTAGATCCAAATGAATTTCCTGATAGGTCATGGAAATTAAAATTCCAATTTACTAGGGGATTCATAACTTCCCATAGTGATATATGTGATTTTATCTGATGTATATGGTTCTTCGAAATAATCATAACAATCCTTGAATCTGTATTCAATTATAACTTGATCATTGCAGCATTCATAGATCAAAAACATGACTTAGTACCATTTCCATTGTAAACACAACTTAGGGTTGATGTATGTATCATAGTGTTTCTTCATCAAGTATAGTGTTCCTTCACATAGGATAGGGTTCCTTTTCATAACATAGGTTTCCTTCCAACATATGGTTCCTTTACCATACTTTCATCCTCATGTAACATAGAGAACACAAGTAACATAGGTATGATAATCCATACGTTCACATTTTTATCGTAATATCTTGAATGTAGCATTGATTAACCATACATTCAAATTATCAAACATAGGGTTGATGAATAGTAATAACAACATCCACCATAGTATTTTTGATCCATACATTTTTCAATTCTCTAAAAATAAGTGTTTAAAATAGAGTTTCCAGAGTAATTAGCATAACAATAAATTCCTTTAACCACCTATATAAATACCTGAAAACTCAATCAACCAAACACTATTAGAAAACAAACTTTGGACTTATTGATCATAAAAATAATCATAAATTATAGAGTATTGTGGAAACAATACATTCCAAATAATGATCTCATTATCAACTATTGTATTTAAATTATCAACTAACTACAAATATCTACCTCAAGAGTATATGAAATGCTAAATATCAGTTCATCCAAAAAACATTTCGGATGATATCTCCAAAAACATAGGGTAATCCTCTAATTCAAATCAGAAACAATGGATAGTTGTAACCCATGGTGCCAAACTGAAACCCTTATGTATATCATAATTATTTAGTCAAGGAAAAAAATTTCATTGAGGGAAATGAGATATGATGAAATTATAAGGAAAACAATTGAAACCCAAATATAATTATTAACTTTAGATATTTTTATCATCAAATTATGAAGTCAATGGTGATGATTTCTCATTACCACAATATTATGGATAATGGATATAGCATACCCTTATACCTTTATCATTCATCGTTAATATGTTTCCATACCATGCATTGAGGTACATATTTTTCAATATCTCTATCAATAATTTACCAAATTATTTTTTAGTTATATATTTATTTATTTATTTATCAACATATATCCAAGATATATAGTGAATTATGAGCTATGTACATCATCCTAAAATATCCTCTTCAATTTCAACATTGATATAACACATATAATTTTTCCAAACCATATATCATTATATTTATAAATATTGAGTTGCTGAATATTTTCGTTATTTTTAAATAGCTCTATGTCACCACTCTTGACATCTTGGACCATTTTGTGAATTTTAGGATATTAAATTATTTGGGAACAATAGGATTTATGTCCTCCCATTATGACATAAAGATTCATATTTTGTTCAAATCCAGGAGTATTGGGTATTTTCAGTCCTTATCCTAGATAGAGAAGCATTGTCATTATATCTCATGGCATCACCTACTTTATTTCAAACCATATGTGATAATGTATTGAAAATTCATAATATTTTTATAAATTTCCATCATTTCCAACCATATCATTTGGATAATTCTCAACTAATAATATATGAATAGTTATTTTAATCTCTTTTAATCAGTATATATATCAGACTATTCCCTATAGATATAAAATTTCCAAATATTCAATGAATATATTTACCCTAATATATTTGAATTTTGTATCATTTATAATTTTTAAAAGGTCAGTGATTTCCATGAAGCATAAGATATTACATTAATATTTTTTATGATAATTAAACCCACACACTATTTTTTGGCATTATTTTATATTACAAAAACATTACCACAACATGATAATGTATGTCTAGGGCTCATGACCATCATCTTCACAATTTCAGTGAAATTATATTTAAATTCCTATATCCAAATGATCATTATATCAATCCATACTACCAATATTATCTTATTTAATATCAATGTGAAACTTCTCACAAAGTGTTCATAATATTATACTAACCCAAGATAACTATAAATTTCTGTATTGATTCTGGGTCTGGGTCATTTCTGGATAACATTTGACTTTTATGAATGTATTGATACATTATAAATTTTAATTATGTGACCCAACAATGACACATTTTTTTGAAAAAATTTACATTTTCTAAATTTGGAATAAATATTATCCTTTTTAAAGGTCTTTTAAAAAATCAAATGATCATCATTCTCTTCATTTATTTTCGAATATATAATATTATTGAAAATACTCCTACCCTAGTATCCAAAAGATATTGGTTACGTTATTAAATTGACATATGATATATAGAATCACATCCTGAATAAAAAAAATAGTTTTTAGTATTTTTATCTTATTACATACAGAATATCACATTGAAAATAAATAAAATAACATTAAAAAATTTCTTATATTCAAGTGCATCCTTAATTCCTAAAGAATATCACTACATATCAATAATAATAATAATCTCCACACCATGTGGGAAAAAAATAAAAAAGCAGTTAGATCACATTCTTAGTAAGGGTATATGTATAGAAAAATCTATGAATAAAAAAAACATAATCAATATTGAATGGTAAATATCATAAACACATTCCATTTAATCAAAAATTTGTGCATAATATATAAGGATTAAATAATTCCCAACATTATTCAATATAATTAATCACATGAGCATGAAAATTTTTGAAGGATATTCTAAAAAAATTATATGGATATTAACTACTAATATCATAATTGGGGTATTCAAAATTCTAGACACCATAACCATACATTGCATGAATCTTTCCAAAACATTTAAAATAAATGGCTAATGCCTTGGACAAAACCCCATTCAATTTTGTCTTATTATACATATAAATGCACTAAGGGACTATATTTTCCCCCTCCAAAAATATATTAAGTAAAATTAATTTCTAATATGAAATGATAAGACCTAATGACCAAAAATATTCATATAGAAAAACATTTATTAGATATGCTACAATTTATCCAATTATCAAATGTAATCATACAATATCCAGAGTATTGAGAATTTTATCAAATTGGTACATCCCTAAATAAAATTTATAATAAAACATTCAATAAAATAATAACCATGGTATTATTAAAAGAAAACCCCTATGTATAATATGGTCAATAATGGTTCGATTTTATTGACGAAAATGAGTACCACAAAATTTTCATTTAAAGCATTCATTAGAAAAATAACCTTTATACTTTGATTATTATTAATGTAATAGTTCAAAAAATATTTTTGAGAGTAATTTTATATTAAAATAATATTTAAAAATTTTAAATTAACCATTAAAACGTCTATTTGTATTGATTTAATAAATTTCTTACATGTTCTACATGTGAATACATGGATTACTTCCACAAATTTAGTAAAATACAAATGGGACTTGTTTGGAAAACAACATGAAGATTCCTTAAAATATTGTTTTTGTAAAAAATAAAAAACATGGAAAATTTATTAAATAAGTCAATCAATGAATATTAAAAACATTTTTGAAATCACTTTTATAAAACATGTACTCTTAAGAGAAAAGGATTTTCGACTGAGGAGAGAAATAATGTCAAATTTTCATAAACACATATCCTAAGTCATTTTATGTAACATATAGTGGAATAATTGTACTATTAACTAAAAGAGATAAATATTAACTAGAGGGGAATAAAATATATTTTATCTATGAAATATCAAATAATCCCTCAAATTTAGACTTAAACGTAAATAATCCCAAATATTGAAGAGATTTTGTAATACACCATTACCATTTTGGTAACGGTTGAATCATAATCCCCATATGAAATAACAAAACATTATAAATTAAATAAAATTAATATATATATTCATGATAAAGTATACAGAATGTGGTGTATATACCCCCACAAAATAAATAAGTGTTGACTATGTCACTTGTCTCGCAGAAGTAAAAGTAAGACATGAAACAATTAATTTAAGAACGACATCCTTCATACGTGTTCGATCATCATTTATAATAAAAATATTTTTTTCATACTTATATTATATAAGAATACATATATATATATATATCATATCATATATTATTTAATTATCATTGTCTATCAAATTTTTATTACTAATTATTCATTAAAATCACTATTTATAGATGTAATTCTTTCATATATATATTTGGTCCTTTAATTATTATTCCATTTAAAATATCATTCTTGGATCCTAATTATAATCCAAACAATTATATAAATATAATATAATTTCATTATACATATATATATTAGCTATAAATTCTATAGATAATAAATGGATTACATTGTTCATGGAGACGGAAGGTTGTACACACACATGATTATTGTTTCTATTTTTAGTATAAACGTAATGAAAGGAAAATAAATATTAATTCAACTTTATAGAATAATAATTATTTCATATATATCTTTTATATAAAAAAATGATCCCTAATTCCATCCATGTATAAATAAAATGAAAAAACAATCACGTCTCTTTGTGCAGGAAGTAGACAAATGTCTGCACGAGTGATGTTTTTATTTTCCAAGGAATTAAAAGGTAAGAAGTGATACGTTATATTATATTTCCATAAGTAATTTTTATAAATAATATAAAATATATTCTTTAACGTTATCCTTTCTAACTTCCATGCAAAGAATATACAATAATTCAATCACAACGGTTGGTGATGTAGGAGTCCGTCAATCACATAATTGATGTTATCATATCCCCTATAGAATGGAAATTTAGAAGGTATATGTGATATAATAATTAAAAATAATAATAAATAAATAAATATCTTATAAATAGTTTAAATCCACCATAATATATATATCCTTGAATGGTGGTTGTGAAAGATGAATTACATCGGGTCATGTGGTGGTAGTCTGACAAACACACAATCGAAAGTTTTATTAGTCATTTTCTGATGTGAAGATTATATAGATATTTAAATTAATGTAATAAAATCTCATTATATGAGATATTCTCTTTATATAATATTATCATTTAATAATAATAGTATAAGGAGTTATAATAATAAGTAATATAAAGACGCATTGTCCAAAACATTACATATTCTTCGAGAAACCACTTTTTGTTTAATAAAAATCATTCCATGATTTTATTTATGATCCAAAAAAAAAGAAACTAAAAATTTGGGATTGAATTAAGGATGTAATTTTTACATTAATTAGTCGAACCAATGGGTTTCAGAAGTGTAAATTTGGGAGGATAACTGGTAGACTTTTATTAGTGTAGAAGATGGTTGACATGTATTTCTTTAAAAGATAAATTGTTAGCCAGATTTTAATCATGAATAGAGCTTAAAAATGAGATATTAAAAACTATTTTATTTTATAATTTTTAAATGTGGTCATAAAATGTGTCTTGTACATATTTTAGGTAATTTTGACCCTTATCATCTTTTTTTAAACCCAGAGTAATCAATTATTACCTTAACCATGGAAATTATTATTTATTGATTTTACAATTCATTACGGTACAAAATTAAAATTACTTTATTACATAATACTAATTATAATAATTAAAAATATTTAATTTATTTTTCCAAATTCAGTTCACATAAATTGAAGAATTCAGTTTAAAAGCATTAACATTTATGCATCAATAGATGAGTTTTCCAATGAAAAATATTAAAATGTTTAAAATAAGTTTATATTAAAACTCAATATATAAATAATTAATGTTGCATAAATTATTAAAAATTTAATATAATTAAACTGATATTACTTTAAAATTATTTAAATATAAAATTTAACTATTAAATAATATAAACCAAAACATAGTTTTAACTAAAAATACTTGCTTTAATGATTCATCCAAAAATTTAATATTTCCAAAAAAATACATAAAAATAACACAAATATAGATTTAAAATTTACATTTCAATAATTAAAATACTTTTTTGTAAAAAACCATTATTGGTCGTAAACAATTGGTTTTAAATTTTTTGTGCAAATCAATAAAAGTTTGGCTATTAGCAAAATACATTTTCCATGAAAAAATTATATATCTTTCAAAATGATTATAATATTATTTCTAATCAATAGAGAACCGTTGAATTTATTTTATAAATGTCCAAAAAATTAAATTTTCATAATTAATTTAGTTGTATTTCTGCATTCCATATTAATTTCTATGATATAAATTCCATGTGTAATTAATAATAGTTTAATTTAGTATAACATCTAAAATAAACCTAATGATTCATTCATAAAAATCTATCATGATACTGAATTTATTTAGAAATAAATATATAGAAAAATATTGGGGGATTATGTTCTCTTCAAATATTTATGTGGTATTTATTATACTCTATCAAACATGGTGTTCCACTTTTAAAATATCTAGGTGTTACAAATATCATTTGTAAATACTACCACAAATAGATCAAGGTAATCTATATAGACACTATTAATAATATCCAAGATAACATTAAGGGTATTTTTAAGTACAAATGATATCACTATAAACTCATAGTGAACATACCATGTTTGGAGTGGTTTAATTAGAATATCATCCAAGTAATCACTAAATTTGTGATATCTAGATCGATGGAAAATCATCGATCTTTAAAAATGTTTGTGGAGTTGATAAAATAGTTCACTGATATATGGTATGCTATAATTAGTTATGGTATTTTTATTATTAAGATCAAGATAACAAATAAAATTAAAATCTCTCCGCCCTTGTTCTAGAAAAACAATATGGGTTCACCTTATAAAAATTCATAGGGGCATATAATAGATTTTCAAAATTACCATATGGTTTCTTATTTAACACCTCTAATTCAATAAGATCCATTAGATATAGCCTCCATATGATAGGAATATATCTAGAAATAAGTTCATTTAAAAATTCCACCACACTCCCGGGTGGAAGATAATGGAAATAATTAAGAAATATATATCTATATTCAAATAAAATATTAAATCAATTAATTTTTACTCCTTGATGATCATTTGACATAAGGGTACCTTGTTTTTGTGTATTATAACATTAATTATAAGAGTATCATCAATGGGGAGTTTATATTCATCCTTGAATTAATAAGAGATAATAGTATGATTTGGGATCAGAAATAATACTTCATTATCATAATATTTTTTAAGTTCTTTATGATGGTAAATACAATTCATACATAATATTTTATCCAATTCATCTATCTAAATAATATATTTATTTACATGATGTATTTACCGAAAATATATATTATAGAAGATATGTTAATCATCAATATGAGTATTGTGAAAATAGGGGTATTCACCGATATTTTGATATCAATTTTTGGGTAGAAATTTCACATTCAAAGAAAACATGTGTGATATAAAAGAATGTGTTAAACTAAAATCAAATATTGTATAGACAAACTAGAAAAAAGATTATGTGTACCTTATGTCACTTTATTACCATGACTTGAATCATCTATAATGATAATCAATGACCATCCTTATTCTCTTGGTTAGCATGGTTGTTAAGGCGTATATTATTTATTGACCCGAGGGTTAGGTCATTGATTCAAATAATGTATGAAATCCCTGAACTCGAAACATGATAATGTTGGTCGAACATTTTTATAAAACATTCATCTAATTTTTTTTGTTAATATACCTCTAATCATTATTTGTATAGTTATATTAATAGTGTTCATATTTACAACACATAAATCACTATCATGACCTATCTAGATAATTAACCCATTTCTTTCTCCCACTTTTATTTCATGTAGAATATTTGTATTTATTCCCATAATGTTTCTTACCATTAATGATTCCAAGATAATCCAAATTTGTTTTCATTTCCTTGTTATATTCAGATGTTCATGTTTCTATCTATACCTAAAGAGAATATCAATCACTATATTCATAGCTACTGTAGTCTCTTATGAATAACACCATTTAAATACTTGGTATTATGAAATGAAATAAGAGATATATTTTTTTCTATCAGTATCATAGATGAATCCATACGTTTTCCCAATAAATCATCTAAATGTTCTATCATATGATCCAATAGGTTCATCTTTTCATTATTCAACTAAAATAATTGTCACACCATTTTTAAATTATGTGTCTAATGAGATTTTATTTTGCATAATTTCACCATGAACTATTATCAATATATGTAATCAATAAAAAAAATTTCAATGGTATTTATAATGAGACTCTATCATTTATCAGTATCCTCGTAGAGATAATATGCTAATAAAATGACTTTTAAATTACAAGATCATTTTATAATGAAAGATATCATTAAAAATGAATTTAATCATATCACACCAAAAAATGGTGTAAAACCCCAGAAAAAAGAGGGAGGAAGTTTCATCATAAATGACTCATTAGTGATTTTATCCCTCCTTTATGTATTTGGTCGATCCACAAGATTTTAGAAATGTTTCACAATTTAATATATTTTGTTTTTTATTTCCACACTATTTACCATTCACTCCGCAATATCATTAGGTTTCCCAATGGGAAAACCTAAAAATTGTCCATTTAACCCACTATTAATATGGTTCATTTGAGTCTACCACATTACCTTGAAAAAAAATTTAATGTGAGTACTTAAATTAATGAGTTTACGTAAAAATAAATATATAATTACAGATTGTGTAATTCTTAAATAATGTGCATTTATTATCCTATGAATCTCTGGAATTAAATATAGGTTATCAATTAATATTTACTATTAGATACTATATCCCAATTACATAAAATCATACCCAATCCATCATTATAGTTGGAAAATACAATGTGAAGAAGTGATGAATATCCTAAGGGATTTCCAAAATATGTTTGTAGTTTGGCCTATTTAACAAGAACAAATTTGGGGATTAGTCTTTACTGAAATCACCCACTTTGGGATTAGAATTATATAAAAGTGGCATTATCATTCACTCAGTAAGGGGGAAGAATATCATTTTATGATGGAGAACAGGATGGAGAATAAAAATAATGATAAAAGAATAAATGAAAATGGATGACAACAGTAAAACATGTTATAGAAACAAAAGATTATAAAAATATCATTATAGGAAGAATAAAATATTTTACATTCCTCAAAACACATCTCATTAATCATTTTACATTTGATCATTACTTGAAGGTGCATATTACATTAAAATAATGTGTAATAAATAAACCATGTAATTTTTAGAAATGAAACACACCATGAAAATTTGGGATAACTAAATTAAAAAAAATGACTTTGGTAATTACATAAGAAGAAGAAAATACATTCAAGAAAAACCATTGTTAATATGCCAAGGGAAATTTTAACACCATGAGATTTTATGATAAATTTCTTTTTAATAATTTTTTAGAAGATTTCATTACAGGAAACACAAAGAATAAACCAGCAATGATATACTATCAAAAAATAATTATTTAATGTGATTGACATCACAGAGACATTAGATAGGTGGGTATGAATAGTAAACACCAATTTTTGGAAAAACATTATTACACATGTATACAATTAATTCATTTTTAATCCTGTTAATAGAAGGAAACAACCATAGTTGAAGGTAAAATATATATGACTAGAAAAACTATTTTTAGGTGAATATAATGTGTTTATAATAATAACAAAAAATAAATAAAATTTATTAATTTTTTATTAAAATATTTTGATAATATATTCAATAAAAATATTTTTACATTCATCTAAATGTTTTTTCATTTCATGTAATAAAGGTCAATATAGTTTTAGTCTTAGAAATGATTTTCTTAAGAAAATTATCATCACATTTTGTGTTATTATATTAAAATTAATTCATTAAACTTATAGAAATTAAATCTCGTAAAATGAATTAAATATTTGAAACAATCATAGATAAATTATTTGAATATATAAAACATAATTTAAGGTAATAATTAATAGTAAATATAGTAGGAATGTGTTACAATGTTAAGGATTACAATGGGTTTGCTATGGGTTATTCAATGATATTATGTATAAAATAACATAGAGCACTAGATTTAAATGGATTGGATTATAAATATTCTACAATATAATTATTATATTCAATTATTTGGGAATTTGTTTACATTTCATATAATAGAGACATTATTATATTTTTGATCATCCCAAAATTCTAAGTGTGACATCTCCCTCCCTCATAATAGGTTACCACATCTCGTCTCTTACTCACACTACCTAAGCCATCTATCTCAAAAAATATCTTTTCAAACACATTTATAAAATCTATAAATATTACCTAATGTTACATTATGGACCAAAATATATTCAAATAATTTATTAAGGTCTAATAAAAGAATATTCTATGTAAATATGCAATACTCTTAACCAAGTACATTCAATATCATTTTTTCTTTAACGAAACTAAATATATGGTATTCTATAAAAAATAAATAATTCACAATATTCGATGAATTTATTTCATATTATGGTTAGGTAACATCCATTATACATTAACATTATGAAAATTAGGAAAATAAATTATTTCATATATGTACGTCTGCAAAACCATCTCTACATAACAATACGATTAATTTTGAATAACTATAATGTATGGTTTGATATTATGAAGGATTTAATGGTTTTATATTACTTTCATGAGATAATTATTCATCTGAATTTTTAATATATACTCTATATTTATACCTATACCTCCATTTTTAAATCATAACATTGCCTTTTCATATATATGGACTACTAGCTCCATGAAACGATGTAATTTTCTTTTAATTTCAAATTTACATGGATAATGATAATGTTAAATTTATTTATTATATTTTATATCTATTATATAATAATTATTCTTTAAATTTTAATTATAATTGATCTCTATTTTTTATCGATCATATTTGTAAGCATCACCTTTTCATATGTACGTACTATTTTCTCCACAAACGGATGTAATTATTTATTCATCACCACATTATATGAATTATTATAAAAGGATATATATTTCTTAAATATTATAAATATTTAATCATTAAAATTATCTATATGATTAAAAATTTATTCTCTTCATAAACCAAATCCATCAATCCAAAACATGAAAGAAAAACCAAGTTTTCAACATTTTATTCATTTTACTGATTAAATTGACAATAAAAGGATAATTTGAAATTAAAAATGAATGTTAGATAGTTTAATTATTAAGAATATATTTCTTTACTCTATATATATAATTAATATATATTTATACATATATACATATTTATTTATTTATTTTTTAGTTGAGAATTAATCGCGTTTAAAATAATGAAAAAACACATGATTATTGTTTATATAATAGTCTCATTTCATTTTGGGATTGCCTATGAGATATTTATATTAAAGGAAATTAGATATTTATTAACATTTAATACTAATATATTTTTTTCTTTATTGTTCAATTCAGATGATTTTATTTATTAGTATAATTATCTACTCTTTTTAACCAAATACTTTAGAGATATTTTTGTAAAGGAAAAAATTTAATATTCTCTATTTGGATGAAAAATGTTTTTTTCCATTTCAATACTCTTAAATTTCAATTATATGGGTAAATTAGTATACATTAAATGTTAAAAAATTTTATTTTCAATGTGGTTTAAATTATTTAAATTTTATTATAAAGGTCTCATTCCAAAAAAGTTCTGAATTATTCTTTTTTCAACATTTTTCTATTCTGTGAATTAAATGTTTAATTTTAACGTATGTGGTAAGAAAATATTATTCCACCATCAATATAATTTATTTAATTGAAGATTATTTTTCATGGTTTCTTGTTTATATTCAAACAAACTAATATTTCCAATATTATTTTAATTTTTAGTTAAATTGTTTCAAATAAAAATTATTTTTTTTAGTAATTCAAATAAATGTTTGATTGAAATTTTAATATATATTCTAAATATATAATTATTATATAATTATTTTTATGGTTCACGAAGTATATAATATTATTATGGAATCCATTTTCATTCCCTATACAAATTTTGATAATGATTATGATTTAAAAAATATTCTATGAAACCTATTAATTTATCATGGGATGATAAGGTAATATTGAAATTTTTATGAAACCTATTTATTTTACATGGTTCATACTGTATTAAAATTCTTATATATTTATAATAATTATTTACTTTACATGGGCTATGATATGATGATATGATGACCTTTTTAGGATATTTTGAAAAAAAATATTTATGGTTTTAATTATCAGAAGGATGAGCCTAAAATTATATAATCCTTCAATAAATTTTTTAATAGTGGATATCTGTTGCGATATTATGAACAGTAATGGGGAGTAAAAATATATATAATTTACCCTCTCTACAATTTTAGTCATGGGATTATACCGTGTTTAATTAAAATCCATAATGCAGACTGAACCTACTCTAGTATAGTATCCTTTCTTAGGATCCTTGACTCAGAAATTGATTTCCAATTATTATAAGTGTTCCATAAACTTATTTCATATGGTATAATACTTTCTCATACATAATGGATGATTAGTTTTCTATAGTACATACATATGAAATATTCACTCTGTTTTGAAAGAGCCTTATTCCATGATTAATGATAAAAGATCATTGATTGGTTAGGTTTGATTATTTTATGATATTATCATGTTACCATACAATTATCCTTATATTATGATCACTGATGACCATTGATTGATATAAATTATTATTATCCATAATGATAATTGGAGCTCATCGTTTCTTATATTTCATTTACTTTAGTTGTGAAAATATTTTATTTAGTCTATATCAATGATTTTTACTATGTGAGAAGCTATTTGTGAGAGATGTTGAGGATATTTCATGTAACTAGATGATTTATGTATCTAGTATCTAATAACTCAAATCCCTTTTGACTATGGTGTAAATAACCAAACATTTAAAATTAAATTACCATTTAAAATAATGAAATTAATTAATATGTAATTTAGTATTTGAAAATACATGAACTACTGTTCCATTTTCGACTGTTTAGAATGTCAAATTTAATAGATCAATAATAATAATATCTTTTTTATAATATAACAGCAGTATCTTGAATATTAAGATTATTATATACTAAGGGTTATATTAATGTTGATTGAAATATATTGAAGAAACAATATCATTGACCAGTATGGTCATACCGAATGGAGACCATTTTCATGTTCTTTTGTGGAAGGTGGAATAATTAAGATTTTAACTACAGTAAGAAAAACACAATATTGAATAACTAAATCATTTCAATATTATATAGATGACAACCCTATCCATGTCCACCGAACCACCACAAGAATGTGTCACCATCACACACCTTAACCTTATGGAATTTACTATTGTAATTGGGTTAATGACTCTTAACCCTAAGAGTATTATTTTTATATTTTCATTACGAAATATTTATTATATTTTTCATATTTTATTATTATATTAACTAAAAGGTTTGATAATAATTGTATATTATATGATAAGAAAAAAAATCATTTTTGGGAAATATATTGTTGCTATCAACATACTATTTTGGATTAAATGAACAATTTTTTAAATAATGAATATTTTAATAAAATATTCGTAATGAATGATATTTTTTTAATATAATAAATAACAATTTTTATGATTTTAGGTGGAATTTTAAAAATTATTGGAAGATATTATCACTATAAAACATGTATTTTTCAATAAATATAAACTTTTTATTTCAAATATTATTCTTTCAAATTTAGTATATTATTTTTAAGAATTAAATATTATTTTTTAGAAAATAACATAGAAATTACCCAATTTTTATTTGTTCAATATTTCTCATGATAGTTGATATTTTTGTTAAAATTTAAATATGGTGTAAATATTTTACATATATTATAGAATAAAAAAAGTTTTGTAATAAAAAATCTAAAGATTATTGACAACCTAAATAAGGTCTACCATTTAATATAATTTGTTTTTCTAATTTTTTCTGAATAATTCTATAAACCCATAATTATTCATCCAAACTGTATATGATATTTCATGGTTCTTAAATTAAATATTTTTTATCATGAATAACTACCACAATATAAGGGGTATTATTTTATTGATATTTCTTCAGATAATTATAAAATATCAATAAGATATATTATATGGAAGAAACCATGGGAGAAAGAAAGATATTTTTTTAGTTTAGATTTTTTTAAAAAACTGAGTAAAAACGAATGTCTATAAAATTAATAATTACTTCCACACACTTTTTTATAAAAAAACTGAACCATTGTACCATTATTATTCACTCAAAACCCTTGGATCATGTATATACTCTGTCATTACCCCAATAAAACATTCCCAAGGTGTTACCCAACTATTGTGAATATCCACCCAAACACTTCAAAGAACCATATCAATGCATGGGATTCCCCCCTCTCCAATTTATTGAATCATATTATTTTCATTATTCTTTCCGGCTCATAATTTTTTTGATGAGATGTGTTTTTTTCATAAACCTATTAATTTCCTTATGATTTATAAATGATGAGACACCCCTTTCACTCTTATTAAATCCATTAATGAATCTTTATGTACCCTCATTATGTAAGGGAAATTATCTTCTGAGTTTCTATGTAAAAAATTATTATAGTGAATAACCCTCACTATATATAGTCTAGGGTATTAAAATAGATGCACATATCATTAATTTGTTTTGGAAAATTTTTATGTAATCTAAATTAATTAATCGTGGGATTAAAACTTACTAAAGACAACATTTTGTTGTATGATTTATGTGACACAATTATTTAGGTAAATGATATAAATATTATGGGTGGGACCTAGATTATATTCCCTTATAATTAATTGGGTAATGTTTTTATCTCATGAGATACCATTTATAGGTCATGAGAGGTTATCATATGAACACTAAGTTTTGTTGTGTCAGTAGTGAGCCTTGTCTTATGTTTATGATGTCCTGATTTATGTTGTCTCCACATTTCTATTATACCTTTGTGTAATTATCTTATAACATTCTTAAATGATCATATATATGATTCTAAAAAAATTTATATCACCATGATATTCCTATTTACTGACATATATTACTTTAATCATGTTATTATTTTATTATCCCCTTACTAATAGCTATAATTCACCCCTTTCTAATGTACGTTTCTAGTTTATCCCATGCAGTTTTGAAGAGTAATGAAATTTTCAATTTATGTTTTTTGGGTATTAAAATATCTTCATTAATGGATATAAGGACTCATTGAAATCATCAAGGGTAATAAATAATTATAAAATAATAAGAAAATTGAACAAGTGTGTGATGAAAAATGATAAGGAAGCCAAGAAGTATAAGAGTGTTATGGTCCATGTAGAAAAACTCACTATGTAAACCAACACTCCTCATGGAATATTGACTATGAAATAATTTTCAGTATGTGGTGGTGTTTTATGGTGCCATTAAATGACAGTAGATTCTTGAAAGGGCCATATAGTGATTAAAATCACCCACAAATGACCATCCATCTAGAACAAAAATTTAATTCAAGGGTGGGAACACTATTTTTTATCCACCATGAATGATGGATTAATTCATTGGTGGAAAAGGTCTTTTCCATACCCTATGAAAAATTATGTCATTTCCAGGTAGATATTTTTTTTTTCACTCCCACAAATGAACAAATCATTTTCGGGTGCAGATGTTGTTTTACATTCCCCATGAAGGATATCCCAATAATCTACCATAGACGACTTGCCGTCCTGGTAGTCAATTTCAATTGTCCATTAGAAAAACCCCACGATATGTATCATAGTGACATATAAAAGGAGTGATTAATATAGAAATAAATTGGGAGAAATTTAATGAGCCATCGATTATGAGAATGAAAACCCACCTCATAAGATTTACTTAGAAAATGGATTCACCTGGACATCCATATACCCAAACCCCTTTGCGGATACCGTTCCCCAAAGAATAAGTGCATTCCCTCTTTATGTTACATCACCCCATTCCATAAAAATCTATTAGAGGGATCACTACCGCATGTACGAAGAAACTATATGGGATGAAACATTGTCCCATATAGATAAGCACTGCGTGGGCAGAACTATTTTCCACGTGGAAAAGAGCTATGCAGATGGATCCCATACCTATATATAATTGAACACCAAGGATAACATATACACCCATGTAATGAATCCTCACACAGTGGTAACTCTAGGACACATCAAAATGTGCTACATGGACCTAAATTATTCTTACATATAAAGGTGTTACATTGATAGATCGTAGACCCGCAAAGTACAGTGCTACATAAGAAACACCTACTATTGCATAGTGATGCGCTACACTTCGGTAACCCTATACTAAATTTTAACGTGCATTGAAGAATGTGGACTCTTGTGGTGACATATTCTTCTATAATGTATTTTCTTCCATATAATATTCTACCCCACATTATCCCATCTATGAGCTAGTGTAATGGTGTCTAGACACAACCTCTCCCAAAACAAGCGGAACGGTATTATCAAATCACTAGGCATGTCATTGTGTCCTATCAAGTGTTGATAAATGAGTTAAATGTTATCCTACGGATATCCCCTTTAACAATGGGTCCATCATAATGTGATCAATCTTACATTCCCATGGTAAAAGGGTCCTGACCTTGAAGGAACTCACAAAAAACTCCACATTCTAGGTAGTGAGGGAGAGTATAATGATTTATTTTCCATTTGATGGATAATTTCAAACCACATATCTAAAACAGTACATGGTGGATCCCTACTGGAGTAGGACACTATCCTTTCTTTTATGAGGTTGAAATTTTTCTCCACTTAACCTCTCGGGTTGTATCTAGGAGTCGATGTGACTATCTTGGATACCAAAAAATGATTACATTATCACGTCAATGAACTCTCTCTCCCCCTTTTGGCACATGACATTAAAAAAAGAGATGATAGGTATCAGATACGTCTCACATTACCACATCTTTTATTCTCATGACTCATCAACCAAATCACAAGAATGTTTGTGTGGATTCAGGATCTACCACATCCTCATGTTTATCCCATAAAGCATTACTTGCATGGGCTTAGAGATGAGTTGTAATCCTAGTATCTACATGATCCAAATAAACTGGTCATCTTATTTATTATAATACCTGACCATACGCAATCAAATGTGCCTACTATTTTGTATAATCACCAATAATACTAAATAAAATAGTAATCCTCCCATGTTTATTCCCCAAAAAATGTAAAAAACTCCAATAGTTGAGATTTTCCCCATGGTTCTAATATCTTGTGCATCCTCCTAGGACTAATCACTAAAACCTTTTAACCATCAGATAAAAGGGACATATTCCTCATAATAAAATCATTAAAAGGGATATATTCCCAACGAAGCAAACATTGGACCTCCTTATTAGGTATAAGTCCCAAAACTAATCTGAACTACAAGGGATTTGATTCCCAACTAATTTGGATATGTAGGTCGCCTCACTGTGGTTCAAAAACAACATTTAAAATATACACTAATATTCTATTGTTTGTATTCCAAGTAGGGTAACATCCTAAAGGAATGACCACATTCCATATGATCCCCACTAATAAAAATTATAATTTGGTCATATTATCGATAATATCATTCACCAGCTTGGGGTAACACACATTTTTTAGGAATATCAGGCCACATTCTCATAAGTCTCACAATAATATTTGACTATGAACCTTAAACCTAGGAATCCTTATCGCATGACATTAAATTTTATTGTTTGGTCCGTATCATATGTCCAAATAAGGTATGATGTGTCCCGTTAAAGGGCATTGATCTATGTAGGTTCTAATTCTATTAACAAGCATATATTGGAAACCCATATTATGGGTCAATTCCAAATATCCAAAAAATCATGCCTTCCATGATTATTGTAAAATCTAGAACTCCTCCTCAAGTTTCTTATTACCCACATCATCATAATAATTAATTTCTGGTTCACAGGTAATGTTCATGAAGAACTTCAGATATATACAGATCTCTCTATTGATGGATAATCTCATAAACATGCAATTGATTCGAAATTCATATCTATTAATAATTTATTGTTAATTCAATGTTTACCCACATCATAAAAGGTAATTAATATAGGATTTCATGAACATATATTAAATCTAAAATATAGTCAAAGAATAGGTAAAAATTCCCCCAAAAAGTGCTTGATGATCCCGACCACCCATCTGGTCAAAAAATGTGAGTTCTTATGTAATATTAGACAGGTTTTCTAATGATAACATTACATTAGAATGTTGACGCATGAGTCTACACAGATAAAAGAACCATTGGTTTTTTCTATCTCAATAAAAAACTATGATGTATATTGACCTTTTGTAAACAGGTGTGAAACAAAAATAGTGAAGCCAATATAAATCATAAACAAAGATGGTAGTCGTAACCATGTGTTAGGACTCTTATAACAATAGAATGAAATAGTAATGTTAAAAAAATCAATATTTCATATCCTCATTTATGGAGATAATAATTTTATGTGGTTTTTGTATTTATGTTAGTCACAGATATTACTAGAACATTTCACCAGAACTCTCAAAAGTAGAAATGGTGTCTCCCGGTATAAAAAAACAAAAAAAAATCAGCTACTATATAGGTTGAGTCCATGAATAAATAGTACTCCATTTCCCACTAAATATATCTAATTTAAGGTCAGAAATGAACTGATATGGGAGTAACACAAAAATTGAATTCTCCGAACCCTACTGGAAGCTCAACACGCCATGTAGCTTATAAATCCCTTATAGATATCCACTCCATGACAGTCGGTGGTCTAGAAAACTAATAGAACCTGTAGTAGTCACAAATCATTTTGGGATCTTATACCTAGAAGATGATATTTAGTTCCTTCTATAACTTAGGGTGGCTGATGAAGTGGTCACCATTTACATAATCATTGTGATATAGTGGTATCGCATGATAAGTACTACAATAAACCACCTTCTCTAATGTTGCATGGCCCAACATACTAAACATAAGGAGGAAAACCCCCCACGACCCACAACTACATTCATTCGAACCAGGGAATCCCACATTGGGAAACCATTGAATAATATGTAACATGCAACAATTCTTGTTCAAACTGATGAGGACCATTACTCAAATAAAAAAGAAAACAACAAGAAGATTAAAATCTTTTCTCGGACATATGAATCACATCAGTTAGATTTGGGGGAAAACATTCATGAGTATATATAAATCCTTTCCCTCACATATCAATCCAATCAGCCACATACAAAATAAAACTATTAGAAGATGAAAATCCTTTGATGGGAATATCAATCCTATCAAATCAAATTTTGAATCAAAAAATGAGCATATATAAAATCATTCTTATATACATCATGAACATCTATCCAATATGGAGTCACACCATGTTTAGATACAAATTTTTGATCACACATATCAAGGCCATCAGTCAGATATGGTGGCACACCATGAGCATATAAATTTCTATTCTAAAACATATCAATCATGAAAGTTAAATAAGTTGGAAAACGAGGAGAAGATGCAAATCCATAGTCATAACAATCAAGATTATCATTAAAATATTATATCAAATTAGAAGTAGATTTAAATCCACGATAGAACATATCTTGTCCTCTCATCAATTATGGCAGCAACTGGAAGAGTCTCTGGTCAAATAAAAATATTATATAAAAAGACAACTACCTTGGAATGATATATCAATTTTTTTAGACCTCATCCAATTTTCAATTAAACATCCTTCTAAAATTATCATAATATTGAATACACAACCTATTTTTTAATCAATGGACATCCCTCAACCACCTAAAGGGAATGCTCATTCCTTAAAATGGCTATGAATATCATGTTAAAAAATCAGGAGAGCTTTGTAGTCAAATTTATGTGTAATACCTTACATCTACATGATGACCATGATCAGAGATGTGGTGAAAATATATATAATTAGGATTCCATAATCCATTGCACATGTTATGTATTCTAATCGATGACACCCTTTTAGGTATTTATATCATATGGTGATGCAAACATAGATATTTTCATATCACCCCATTCTTGGGTTAGAAAATTCCACAATAAGTGAAAACCAAAAATTCCATTTCTCTAAGGTGACTACCAAACTATACCCTTGGTCAATGAAGATAGAATAATCCGTAAGAATATACCCTGAATATGTTTTGAAAAGAGTTAGAAATTATGAATGAATAAAAATGAAAAATCCATAATAATGAAAATTAGAGCCTCAAGTAGGCCACTCTCTTTAGCAATTTCAATAAATATACACTAATTATTACCTAATATGATAGTGGTTCACCTATAGATCATGCATCACACACAAATTATTCTAGAACTAGGGTGAAAATATCAAGAGAGAAGTTGTTTTTATTGTAGCTTCTGCATTATGGTATCATCCACAACCTTTAGGGATAGGAGACATTATAACAAAAAATTCTTCACCAAAGATAACATATTAATATTGAGACATCAAAATTATAGGATGGAAGAAATACCATCCCACACGGATGGGGGAATTTTCTCCAAAACATTAACGTAAAGTAAAATCGATTTTCCCATTTAGGATGGTCATCAAAAAATGAGGTATCTCTGTTCTTCCAGTAAATGACCCAGGCATCTCCGAAGGGAAATGTATGATAAGGCTATTTGGTGGGTCATTTTGAGTCACTCGTCACCAAGAGCATTGAAGAGGACACATGAAATGAGAGAAGAGGTCTCATAAAGAGCCCAAATGACCATCATATCATTATATTCCCCATAATTCACCTATAATGAATTATTAATTTGTTAACATTATAGGCATAAATGGTGTACACAACACTAAAACTACTTCCAATGTAGAGGATCAATGATATTATTGTCCCAACCATAATGTGTCCACAAAAAAAATGAAGTAGGTTTTTTTACTGAGAACCAGAGACTAACTCAAAATATGCGTATTTCATCAGACAATCCCATATTTCCACCATAGTGAATAACCACAAATGAAAAGTGTAACATACATTTTTTAAATGACCACATATCAAATAGGAAGAACCCCTCCGAGTAGAATCATTATTCTCTTAAAAGGAGAAAGAGATGAAAGATTTGAGAAGTCTCAATGTATAATTTCTCTGAGGAAGCATTCCTATCATTTATAATCCACGCATAAAGCCTAAAATATAATATCTACCAATGTACCTCAATGACCAGTGTTCATCCAAGTAGCTGAAGATGGGACAAGACAATCACCCAACTCTGTGCAATGACCATCAGTTTACCAAAATAAGATCATGGATGGATATTTGGATTTTATTTCAAATAGATAATAATCTAGAATTGATTCGGGAGAAACATCCATATTGAATATCAGCTAATATAATAAATGAGACATCACATCAATCCTTGCTTATTTCCGATACTATTAAAGATCATGTTTGACCTGATATTCATCACATTATTATCATCACCATTGAATAATTATCATATCAATTTGAAGCTATATAGGATAAGGGATCACTAGTACAACCATAATGAAAACCTTCTCCTCAATGGGTGAAAAATAACCTACACCAGCCAAAATTTAAGAGTAATTAGTTTCTATTATTCAATATCTTAGGAGATCTGGAACAACATATAATATATTTATGTCTATTTTTTATATGATAATGGGAAATAAAGTGAAAAAATTAAAATAAAATATTAGATGATTTTTGAAAACCCTCCTAGGGTCAGCCTATATTTAGTACCCAAATTTGATATCCCAGTCAATCAAGGGATGGGAAGCCCTCTGATTGATGTTTCTCTGCAAATTGAACTAAACACATTAGTTGAAAATGATCCTTAACCTCATAAACTAAAAACAAAGATATAATGATTGGGTCATGGATTTTACTTCCAGATGGAATGGGGTGACCGACTCCCTAATCCTAAAACATCCACATGAATATTTGATATGTATTTACTTTGAGAATATCCATGATTATTTGGGATCATCACTCATCAAATTGATGAATATAGGTGGTTTCCAATATCTCTCCACAATTTCTCAACAAATAGTTTATTTCATAAAAAATATTAAGATAATGTCCTAACTGATTCCATATTCTCCGAGAAGAATAACTAGTAGAGAAAAGGATGAATACATCACATTTAAGATAATATTTACACCAATATCATTCACAATTTCCACACCATATCATGCAGAACCCCAGGTTGTTGGTCACAACCTCTTCCTCTTCCCAATGAGAGGAGGGGACCCAATAGAAATAAATTAGTGGAGTAAAAGAACAATGTTTACTCATTATAAGATGATCATGTATGAAGTTACGTTATAAAAACTATGTACAATTTCATAATCCACGTTATGGATCCCTATAGGCCCAAACAGGTGGGTCTCGTAGACTAGACAAATTAATTCCTTTCTCATCAAACACTAGGGAACACCATTGTGGAATGATTTTTTGAAAATTCATCCTCCCATAAATGGTATATTATCTGAAATTGAATATCAAAAACCCACTTGCATAGATAGAATGTGTCTACAATGATACTCTAAAGGATAAAGTTGATTATAATGATGTTTTTAATAAAGTTGTAATGATGTTTTAAGATTGGATTAAATGAAATACAGTCAACAAAACTCATTTTATTCTCTAAGAATTGTTCAGACAATCAATTATGACCACTTATACTCCCACCATGACACATCTGACTCTATTTGTCTTGAATTGATTAAGAATCACTTATTTCAAGAAATGTTCTATCCCGAATGGTGAGAATAAAATAAAGGTATATGAACCCATACTAAGGAAAATTCTATATTTGAATCTCTTATACATTATTCCCATGTTTTGACATCACTTTCTCCCCACTAAATGATATCACTAAAAGATATTATCCATAATAAATTATCACTGAACGAAGAGTTAATCGTTGGTCCCATTAATGAAATCCATTTAATGGAACCCTTATTTGATGATGAATATGGTTTTAAATATCAATTCCCTGCAACTGATTGGGGAATTAGAAGAATATGATCCACGATATGATGGAACATAAGTAGACATAGTTGTAGAAGGAGAATAAATTATATCTAGTTCCACCATAAAATGATCAGTATTATAGAATATTTAGGAATAACCCTCCAATGACTTCAACGGGAGTAGGAAGAAACCGAATCAATAAGACAAAATCCAACATAACATGGTCATTTCTTAGTATCATTCAAAAGAAAAAAAATGTTTAATCACCTGTGAAAGGTGCGAATTCTTAATCGGTCCAAGCTTCCATGAATAGGAGAACTCTCAATTCCTACTTTGAGGGATGATCCATCAATGTCAAGCACTTCATCCCCTAAAGCACCTATTAATTTGAATCTGGTTTCCAGGAAATGCTAAAAGTTATACTGGAAGTTATATGTTTGGAAACACTTAGCCTTGGTTATGGACATATTTTCACCCATGTAATCCCAGAGATTATTGAAATACTGTAGGTAAGCACTCAACGATGATTTTTTAAACCCTCATGATTTTGAAACTAAATTTGTAGCTTCTAAGGTCTATCAGACCATGAATGAACTCATATAATATCACATTTTAATAACCTTTGTGGATCAAGATAAAAATTAAATTACACTAGGACACATTAGAACCTTATATGTGTCAGAATGGATAAATGGTATCTATGTTCAATGGGATTTTTTTGAAAATATCTTGGTAGATAATATCATTTCATTCTATACTCTTCTTAGGCTAGGCTACAATGAGGATGACCTAGAACTTTCCTTGTTGATTCTAAGGGATATGATAAAAGTGAGAAAATTATATTTTTCTGAGTAATTCTTAGGGATAAGTTTGGATACCTCATATTCTGGTAATTTAGTATGATACATCCATCAATGTTTTCCTAGGAAGGACTTTGCTACATGAATACTTGGAAATTCTATCATCATACAATCAATTCATCAAATATCACATTAATGAAAAAATCACGACACTTCTTACTGATAAAGACTCATTCCAATCACATGAATCAAACTTTATTCATCTAGGGTTATATTAGAGGGAAGGGAAATAGTCCATGGTTGATGGTGTATCTTGGGTCCCTACACCAAAAGATCAAGAAATGATCTCATTAAACCCTATAGAATAGCTCAGGTAAAAGTACATGTTACCCATCAATAAGATCAAGCACATGAGTTCTTGTATAGAGGCATATTCATTGAAATTTATGGTATTAATCAGAAAAATTGAATCCAAAGGCATTGAAAATTTTTCCCACTCTCTAGATAGGGGTAAACTATTTGATCAAAATGGCTACATTCCATCCCATGTGTTTTATGAAATCCCTTTCTTGTCTTCTAAGTCAGTTGATGTTGTCATGTCTCCCAAAAAAGAAAATATATCAATTCTCATCCCTTATCTCTCCTACAGAATTTAAAAGACACAATGCGTTATCTGTTGGGTTAGATGGAATCACTTCATATTCTGGATGTTAATGTTTTGACTCCTCACCTTAATATGTAGATATTCTGGCATCACCTACATTCCCACAAAGTAAGGTAGAAGATGAAAATTTGGATGAAGATGAATAAGTGGAGGTCCTTAAGGAAGACCCTCTAGCATTTGAGGTGGGGTTCTCTATAAGAATTGATAAAATCATGGAGATAAATCAATGTCTGAAAGCACAACAAAGTCCACCTTTGAACATTGCAGGCATTCCTTCTTAAGAAAAATATGTATAGATGCCTTTTCGGAATAAGTGTGAGGAAGTGTTTTCCTGGAACTTTAATGATATTCATAGCCTCAATTCACAGGTGTCTAAACATCACCATCACCTACCAAAAGACCACCATAACTCTATAAAGATTGCTAAAAGGAAACACCTGAATCCTATTACTAAAATTAACACTAAAGATGACAAGATAATAAACAATAGCATCATTCTAGTTGCCTAAAATCCTAAATGGATGACCAATATAGTCTATTTCATGATAAATAATGTTAAAATTTTAGTCTTCATGGGTTTTAGATATCACAATTTGAAATTTTTTAATGATTATTTCCTAGTCCAGATCACATATCTTTTGATTGATGCAATTAGAAGATATTAATCCCTCTCGTTCAGGGATATCAATTTAGGGTATAATAAAATCCAAATTTCCGACCAAGATAAATAACCAACTACCTTCAGGTCCCCTAAGGGATGATTAATCTACTGTGTAATTCCCATTGGCATGAAGATTACCTGCACTACATACAAACATGCAAAATGTATCATCTTCAAACAATTCATGATGATGTTTTTTGAATGATGAATTGACAATATGGTGGTCAAATCTCATTAGAGTTTTTATAACATGAATGATCATGAAACTATTTTCAACAAACTATGAAAACACATCATATAAATGAACCCCAGTAAATGTGATTTTGGTGTTACCTCAGGGAAATTACTCATATTTACCATACATCATCATATAATCGAAGACGATCCTTTGAAAATTAATTATATACTTCAAATTTATAATCCTAAATAACTAAATGATTTGAGAGAACATCAATAAAACTCAGCCTAAAATTGATGATTTATGTCAAACCATGTAGGAAAATATTTTCCATTCACCAGGTTGTTAAAGAAAATGTTACATACTAGTGTATTGATGCCTATTAATAAGAATCCAAAAGACTCAAGAAATTATCCTTAGTCAACCAATCCTAAAGACGCTTTTGAATATGTACCCCCTTCTTATAATGGACAACCCTAGATAGGACATTGAGTTCCTTCATTGCCTAATAGAATGATTCTACGAGTAAAACCAACATTTTTTTACCTTAGACAAACCATGCACGATGTTGAGGCTCTCTATTCATATATCATGAAGATTTGTCTGTTTCTAATAATTGCATTATAAAAACATGGGCTATATAATAAACCCCATGATGTCTATTTGGTAAATCTACCATCCATGTTAAATACATTATCATCCCTCTGATGCTGATCGAGAGTCTGTCATGGTGGGAGGTGATCCAATAGTAGTACGATATTTAGTTTGTTCATTAGAAATAAATAAATGGACATGCATTGGTAGACTTTAATATAGATCATTTCCAGGATGAAATTACATCCCTGGATATTTAACATCCCAATGAAGATTTATTCTCATTTAAAGAGAACCCCCATATATGGGAAATTTATTTTGAATGTAAATACAGAATGTCAACGTGGAAGAAGAATAAAGAAACCAAGTTCAAAAAATATTGGGTTATGATTCAATATCATTCACCTAGAAAGGATAGTCCCAACTTTTTTCTTCCTATAATTATAATGAGACACAAATAATGAATCCTAATATAATGTAATCATTTATACGATAGAACAAGTACTTTAGGTACAAAGAAATCACCTAAAGATAAATAACGATTTTGAATTGGTCATCATGAAATCCAATTATGATTATTTCAATAAAAAAAGGATGATATAATCAAACTTCTAGACCACATAGGTGTAATAATGGTGGTTTTACATTTGGAGCTAATATTGACTCATGCCTCTCACTAAAAAAATGCATAGTCATATGTTCTATAAAATACATCCATGAATTATGCAGTTATAGAATGTGATGAAACATTCATCAATATGATGCACCACTAAATGGTATAACTTCTTGTTTGAGCTAGAAAAGAAGAGATTGATGAAGATATTAATGTCCCAAACTATATGGTCCAACCACTGGGTGGATGATACTCCTCCAGTACTAATATTGAGTACTCATATTAGATAGAGAAAGGGAAATTAAAATCTGATGGTTAGTAATTAATATTTTCCTATATAAAAGCACAATACATCAAAAGGTAATCTAAAAGATATGACATGATGAGGTATTTATCATGTGTATTGATAGAGAAGTAGTTACTACAGTCATGAAAAAAGAGCACACTGGAGCCTACAGCACCCATGAGTCTTGGTTTATGGTTTCCCATTACTTCTGGTGGATTTTTTACTTCTTGAAGACAATGAAAACAGATTTCACAAAATACACCAAAAAATTTCCAATCCTTCTATGATCATGAAAAAGTTATTCATAAACCCACAGAGTTTATGAACACATCCATATACATATATTTATTGTTCATATGGGGAATGGAAATGATGTTTCCATATGCTCCTACAACAACCATGTAATTATAGTACTTTCCTACTGCAACCAACTACTTGTCCATCTGCACCAGAATAGTAAAAGATAATGAATTATGGGAAAAGAAATATTTTTTTCTTCATAAAAACCAACATTATCACTAGATTTTGTGTCCCTTATAGAATACCAATAGAAAATTTCACCATATACAATTATAGTGAGTTAATAAAGATACATCACAAGTATAACGTAAGGTCTAACCCTTCATCCTGCAATCACGCGGTGGTAAATAGAAATAAAGAGGCATTTTACCAAACCCAGTCAAATATAATCCAAAAGATTTTATACAAGGAAATAAATTATTGGATATATAATCCCATGTATTCCTTGTTGGTTTACCATACCACAAACCACCCTACCACGTAGGTGACCACATACACATTAGTATACGTGACAGAGCAAGTCCTACCCATTGGAGTTGAATTTCCCTCATCACACATTGCCCTTTGAGATCATATATAAGTAAATGATTAATACCCTAAATGGTTGGATGAATTGATGTGACTGGATGAGAATATACTATTTAACATTCATTATTTGGAAGTCCACAAAAAATGGAATATGTGATCTTTTGGAAAAAACGTTTTCTTTAGTAATTTCATGAGGGTGATATGGTATTGGTACTATGTACATTGATGATACCTAAAAATAATCCTGAAAATTTGGAACCTAATTTTTAGGGACACTACACCATATAAAAATTCTAACCTTGTGAAGCTTATTATTTAATGTCGATGGACATAAATCTCATCACAACCTCCAACAAAGCGGGGTTACTAAATATATATTTCCAATAATCACACTACTCACATCATTACCATATTTTATTAAACTACATGGTTTTTTATCATCCTGATTCTATCTTGTTAAACAACATGGTATATTGTTTCAGTTGTATGTTGTTAAACTATGTAATTGGACATTCATTGTGTGACTTTAAAAAATTATGATGTGTTTTCTTACCATAATGTTGTTAAATAAAACATCACCATATCACACAATTATCAAGATGATAAATGGAGAAAAATAATTTCTACAATATTACACTTAAAATATCATGGTTGATGTCTCATTCATGATATAATGCATCATATTATTTTGCACATCACACATGATGACCACTACCCATTGTGATGGTCTCCAACCACACCTTCATTCAAGAACTATGTCTGCCTTGATACTAGTCATTAAACAATGTGTATTGATTCTTAGGAAACTTATGTTATTAATATTTTCATTACTTATTCTATACTCCCTTTACTGATTTTATATGAAATATGCATAATTTGTGTGAAATATTAAGGTTTTACTACTAAGTATAATTTTTTAGCATTTTTAGAGGAAGTCCCATTGAGTCAGTTTACTATATTATTTATAAATATCACCCTAATGATTAAAATTGTGTGTTTTTTATTTTTTAGGATTCCTTATAAATTTTTTCACATATCATTAGAAGGAGTTATGGGACAATTCGGCAATTTGAAGGCTCATATGGTCAACACAACAAGACCCAATGAATTTATAATGAAACTGGACAATCAATGATGATTGATTTACTAGTCTAAATCCCAAATCCCAAATTTTATGAAACAACACCATATATTCTAAATTATCCAAATAAATCATGGATAAAAATTTTAAGGTCCAACTACACGAAAAAGAGGCCCAACTCATGCCTTGAAGTCCAGCCCACCATTTTGGCCGAGAAATTAAAATCCTGACACTATTCATGACATATCTCATGCGTTAATCATCAAATCAAGCTAAGATATTTTATTGTGAAAGAGGATATATCTACGGCCGACTTTCTTGAAGATATAATTCGGCTTCGTGGGCATATTCCTATTCAAAAACCCTTTCACATTTTGGACTTCAAAATGATTTGATTGAAATGGACAAATTAAAATTGTTTAATCAACCGGCCATAACATTGGCTCCATAGGTCCAAATTACTCCAAATATTGAGAGAGATTTCCCAACATTATTATCTTCAACTATGAATAAGTATATAGCTCGAGATTCGGCTTTCAGATTGTCCAAATCTTCGATCCAATTGGAGGGAAATATTGGGAATGAAACAGTCCACTTCCTTGGATTATAAATGCATCATCCTACTCTCCTTCAAAGGGGTTGGAATTTCAGAAGAGAGGATCACATATTGGAACGAAAAAAGCATTGAAAATTCTTGGGAGGACCTTCCATACTCATATTTTCACCTGATATACCCTTCCTCCTCTCTTTGTTTCCTTTCACTTTTGTGTTGTTTTTCGTTTGTAATCTTGTATGTTTGTGTTTTGTATTTCCATTTTAAAGCAATTTTTTCTTCAATATCTCTTATTCTCATCCAACATCTACAGTTTCATATTAATGTTCATAAAATAGTTTAAATATAGTTTAATCCCCTTACGTTTTTTTTCTTCCTCATTCAATCGAATGTTTGTTTTTAATTATCATCATTGTTTGTGTGTGTGTGTCGACGCACCACTCTTTTTTTATCCCTTCTTTTTCATCTCTCTTTAATTTATCATCATAATAATTATAACCAGATTATTAAACAACCAAATGGATGAGTAAATATATTATTGGTATGAGACAAAATTTAGGGATGTTAAGTGATATAGAGTATTTTCTCAATAAATATTCTTTGTATTAACATTGTGTATGTTAGACTTAAAAGGTCATGGATTGCTGACTTGTTTTGTTTAACGTTTATTTCCATGGATTAATGGAACCATAAATACACCACTATCAAAAATATTTTATTGATATTATAGCCTTAAGTTATGTTAAGTATTTTATTAAATCCTTAACACTTAGGAATTCCAATCAACATTATCTTGTGAACTGTGTGTTAATTTAATGCAATATAAAGAAAGGCTCAATGATTTTACTAGATTAACTACCTAATGATGAATTCACCCCAATATTTATCAATTTTTTAAGCAAATCATAATCAATCTATCATTTAAATTAAACTCTATAAAAAACTCCCCAATCAGAATACAATCAACTAAAAACAAAAAACTATTAAAATGTATCATCGCCGATGATTCGACCCGAGCACTACTACAAACAATAGTAGAGCATCAGAACATTGACTGGTCGATAGGCGACAATCGACCGTGCGTTTCAAATGGATCCATTGTCGGGGACGGTTCTTTATGTATTCATTATTTTCTAGTTATTGTAAAAAGAAAAAAAATAATATTTTAAAAAAAATTGAAAAAAGAACACAAAGAAAAACATGTATTCCTTTTCCTTCCAATATCTCTCTAAATGCCACGTAGCCTCCCAAACAATATCTTGGATTTTTTTGACCCTGAAATTGAGTGAACTCTTCTCCAACATAGGAGAAACATAAGAGATAATCAAATAATTAAAGACCAAGTCCTCATCCAACCAGTTGAATTAGATATGGCCAATCCTAGGGAACAAACGCTAAAAGAAATTGATGCCCCTAGTATGAATTACCAACCTCTTGGTATTAAATATCCAAACATATCAGAAGACTACGAACTCAAATCGGGTTTGATTCATCTTCTCTCTCATTTCCACGGGCAAGCCAGTGAGGATCCACATCTCCACCTAAAATAATTTTAAGTGGTGTGCTCTACCATGAAGCCTCAAGGTGTTTCTAATGAACAAGTAAAACTCTGAGCATTCCTTTTTTCCCTAGATGACACTACTAAGTCATGGATTTACTACCTACCTCTTGGTTCCATTACCACATGGAATGACATGAAGTGACTTTTCTTAGAGAAATTCTTTCCTGCTTCTCATACTGCTTCTATCCGAAAGGAAATAAGTGGCATTCGTAAGTTCCCAAGTGAATCACTCCATGAATACTAGGAGAGGTTAAAAAACTTGTTTCAACCTTCCAAAACCACCAAATACCTGACCAACACTTGATCCAATACTTCTATGAGGGGTTATTGTCTATGGAGAGAACTCTCATTGATGTCGCAAGTGGTGGAACTCTTATTGAAAAAACTCCTGCAGCTGCAAGAGATCTCATAAGTAACATGGCTAAAAACACAAAACAATTACATACTCAAGCACATGCTCATGTAAAACAACGCCATGATAATCAATCAATTGAGACGAACAAGATGACCGAGTGGATGAGTGAACTTACATGTCTTGTGCGACAACTAGCTGTGGCTACCAAATCCCCAACCTCTTCTTCTCCACAATCAATGTTTCATGGACCTGTCAAAAACTGTGGAATCTGTAACTCTTCATCTCATCCAACTGACACATGTTTACAACTTCAAGAGGATCAATCTGATTCATCTGGACCAATGGAGCTCAATGAATCATATGCTCAGACGAACACCAACCCTCAATTATCATATCAATTTGTTAGAAAATTCAACCAACCTCACTCCGATCCCTTCTCTTCTTCCTATAACCAAGTCCATAGGTATGGTAATACCATATCTCATTGTTTCCCTCTGGAATTGAGGATGACCTCATCGATTTAAGGTTCAAGCATTCCAATAGGGTTCTAACGGGTTTGTTCATAGAACTAGAAACATCCAATGATTCCATATCCATTTGCACTTACTTTCCAAAGGTAGGCGCTCATTAGTTGTGGAATGATGTGGATTAGGAATTTGCATTGGTCGAGAGGATGGGAGGTCGGACTCATCACACCTTTTTTAGGGGAATTATTGTCTACTACGGGACACTCTTAATATATTTAAGTTATGCTCGTGAATCCTTATTATATTACAAAGTATAAAATGAGCATTCCTTTAGATATGAAAATCAATGATTGATATGTTGGAAATTTAGAGAATCTTTTATATGTATTAGAGGATATTCATCGATAGAGAATCATCTGTATTTATTAGAGATTATTGGTCAATAGTATCCTTTGATACATAAAAGTATCTTGGTCATTATGATGACCATACTGGTTTTAAAGTCTCTCAGTGGGGCACTTTAAGTTTATTTTCATTTAGAAGGACATGGATTATTTCAGAGTTGGGATCGTACCCACAGATGGGGTTTCTACGTATCCTTTTTTTAGGAAAAGGAATCAGAACCCACGTAGTTCGAGTAAGGGAGTATGATGTTTATTCATGATTGATGGCTCAAAGAAAGATTTCATGATTACTTTTACACTCTAAGCTTACGTGAGTCATTCTCAGTGTGTGAAACAATATGTATTGGTGAAACCCGACAATTGTTCCACGAAAGATGCAATTGTTTGGGGCTTCTATGTGTATGACTGCCCAAATAGATGAAGATTAGGATTTACTTCAGGGAAGAAATCAAGGAACAGGGTCCATAAAGTTATATGTACTTCATGGAGATTTGGATACTCTAATCATTGGGAATACTCCTAAGGAAGATTCCCAAGTTTAGGAGGGGACTTATGATTGGGTTTTACCCCTGAGAAGGAAGCCCAGATCAAAAGGAAATTAAGACTGGGGCTTACTCCTGAAAAGGAATCCCAAGTTAAAGGACCTAAAAAATTAATTGACTTGGGGATTACTCTTGAAGAGGATGCCCATATTTGAGACTGGGGCTTACTCCTGAAACGGAATCCCAGGTTAAGGGAATTATGGTTTGGGCTTACTCTTAAGGAGGATGCCCATATTTTGGAATTTTAAGATTGGGGCTTACTCCTGAAAAAGAAGGACCAGATGAAGGGACATGGGCCTTAATCCTAAGGAGGATGCCCAGATTTGAGAATTATGACTGGGACATACTCCTAAAAAGGAGTCCCAGGTTAATGAGGATTTGGGGCTTTCTCTTAAGTAGAATGCCCATACTTGTGAACTTTGAGACTGGGGCTTACTCTTGAAAAGGAAGCCCAGGTTAAAGATGACTTAGGGATTACTCCTAAGGAGGATGCCCATATTTGAGAATTATGACTAGGGCTTATTCATGAAATGGAGGCCCAGATTAAGGGGTTCTCTCATCTTAAAGGATGAGGTTTAATGAATTAAATCTCAATCTTTAGTGACATAAGGATGTTTAAATCACTAGGTTTTGAGAGATATTCCACATAATTCCTTTCAAATAAGGAAGTTAATCAAGAAAACATGCCATATATGGCTTTGAAAATGTCTTGAAGACTGAATCTTGAATATGAGAGGTGGAATGGTATAAGAGGGGTTAAATGGGAAAGAAGGGCACCCAAAAAGGCAGGGGCACGTAAGTCCTGGCAGGCGCATAGGTACTGCGTGGGCGTGCAAGTCCTGGTCGCACAGGTATACATGCGTGACAAATGGATACTTGCGTGATTGTTAACCAATAGGGTAACACTTGGGCAATCATTGACCAAAGCCTTTAGAATTATCCTGAGGTACTTCCAGGAGAAAGGCGTGCAAGTTTTGGTGAATATGTAGGGTGGCACACAAGTATGTTCATTTCCATTAAGGTTAAAATACCTTAGGCACGCAAGTGTTAGTGAATTCTAACACTTAGACCTTACTCTTCTTGTTTATACCATCCATTCTAGGTAAAGAATTATCTTAGAAGTGTTCGGAAGACCTGAAGAAGAGACTTGGGAATTCAGAGCTCTATATCTAAATTCTGGAAAAACTTTCTCTCGAAATGGGGGCCCATAGGGTCTATTTATAGGCTGGAGAAGACCCCATGCGGTTATCATTTAGGGCGTCCAAGTCACTTGCGCGACAATTAGGCGGCGTGCAATTATACTTGCGTGATAGTGAGGGAACTTGCGCGACCCTTGTGCATTTGAAGCCTTGTTCATGGCTTTGATGATTTTTGGTGTTTTCATCAAAGGATTAATCCATTTGGTTTCAATGTATTTCTCTTTACATTCCTTTGGACTCTGTGATGAAAAGGAGCATCAACAAAAGTCCCCCCTCAAAGTTGGATCTGAAAGAAATGAGGATGTGACTCTGAGGAAAAGAAGAAAACCAAAGTAAAGGCGGTGCGCATGTGTTGATGGCACAGAGGGCAGTGCACAAGTGTTTAGAGTGCAGGAATCAGCACGCAAGGGTGAAGCCTGGCCTATAAATATGTGACCCCATTTCTGTACAAAGCATCCGGATTTCAAACTTTCGAGCTCTCGCCACGCAAGTTTCCTTCACAGTGCAATTTGCTCTGTTTTCCAATGTTTCTTTGTTGTCGCACTACGGTATAGGTATTTGGACTTGCATGGTGATACTTGTGCGCCAAAAACTTGTGCGTCATATTCATACTTTCACGACACATCCATACTTGCACGCCTTAATTCCTTTTCCATTTTTTCTGAATTCCTTCACAAATTTTATGAAAAATTAACTTACATAAAGAGTTAATTACTCAACTTTTGTGCAGATCTAATGGATCCCTAGAGGATTGGAATGTTGATGAATTGGATAGAAATTGGATAGGTAACATAATGAATATTGTTGGCCATGATTACTATGATATTTGTGATAGCACCCTTCCAGGTTTGGCTATGTACTTGAAGAAATATCATCTTCACTTCCCACATAGCATCTATCTGCCCCTGTATGGTCATGGTCAGCTGCAAGGAGTCAATGCTCCAGATGCAAATAACTATATACCTGAGATTTAGCTGCACTGCTACTCCTCTATTTCGGTTATGTTGTGCATTAAGAGCAACAACATTGGCATGAACTTTCAAATTTTTCCTGCATGCCATTTCCATGCAGATATGAAAATGGAAAACCCATGGGATGAAATGTCTTCCACTGCTGGTTGGTGGAGTGAAGAAAAATATGGTATTAGAACAATATCTGAAAAGAGTACTCTCTCCAAATGGCTCTTTACATCCAATACTGCATCCTCAAATCCATGTTTCCATCTTCCAAGTCTCTTGGACAGAAACAGAGTCAATGTTTGATCAGCAGAAAATTTTCTCAATCCGCACTCAAGAACATTCTGTTACAATTGTTCCAAGAAGAGATGGTATCACTGCATCTCTTATGGTATCCAGTTGAATGAAGGAATTACAGGTGGCTGCTGATGAAGCTCGGGATGCCGTAAATCAAATGAAGATTTATGTTGAAAGTCTTTTGTAATTCTTGAAAAAGAGGAGAGACTCCAGTCTATAGGTGTCCTTCTTACTCTTGTGCATCAATGAAAAACACTTTCACCTTAAATAATTTTTACATGCATTCTCTTTTGCAATATTATTTAAATTTACCTAATCCAATGGGCCTAGTAAGAATAGTTTGATTTTTACTAGGATTATTATAAATAGCCCTACAAACTTTAAATCTTTTTAATTGCTCAATATTACCTAAATCATACAAAATATATGTTTAGTGAGCTGGAACTTGACTTTTATTCAAATTTCCCTTGTCTTTTTTGGGTAGTTTAAAGTCATGCACGTCAGACATAAAGAGGCTAATGTTTAAGGTCGAAATAGATTTGACCTAAATGGATTAAAATTGACTCAATTCCTTGACAATTTATCTGAAAACATGTTACCATACTCAAGTATGAGGTAAAATATGTAAACTATGACTTAAGAATAGTTGAATCTGAGGAATGATATGAGAAAGAACTAAAAACGAATTATAAGAAGTAGTTCCCAAGAATTAAGTTACCATTATTTAACAAACCCGTTAGGGGGTTGAATTATGCAGGTCTACCTAAGGGAATTGGCTGCATAGTCAAATGAATAGCATCTTTTGGCTGAATGGTCCGTTATGTAGACTACTTATGCAAGGTCACCTAAGGGAACGTGCTGTATAGTCAGGCAAAAGAACTCTCAGAAATTTACTTTCATAGTGCTAAAAATCCAGTGAAAGTTTATAGAGATTCAAATTTTCCCAAGTATAGAGTTTGTTGTATGGAAAAAGGTACTTGAATACGGAGAAGATATTTCCAAAAAAGATTATCGAAGAACTAGATGGATATCACTCCTACGAAGGTCTGACCCAAACGTTGGGAAGGAGAATATAAACCATAGACGTGAATACTTTCAGATCATGAAAAAGTATATGGGATAAATATGTTAAGGATGGATATTTTTGTGGATCCCTACATATTGTCATTTAAGACAAATAAGGACAAAAGAGGCTTTCTTCCCAATAATGAAGTTACCAGTATCTGACAAACCCGTTAGGGGGTTGAATTATGCAGGTCCACCTAAGAGAATTGGCTGCATAGTCAAATAATAGTATCTTTTGGCTGACAAATCTGTTATGGAGACCATTTATGCAAGGCTGCCTAAGGACACGTACTGCATAGTCAAGAAAAAGAACTCTCATAAGTTTGACATTTTTGTGACTAAAAGTAAATAAAAGGGTTATGAAGATCTAAAAATATTTAAGGTTATAATTATGACACATAATGATGGGTATTGTCTAATGTATGCCGAGATACAGAGATCAATGCTAACTATAATCATGTTGTGACTGGCTCCTAAATGGAAATGTTGGACTTCACTATGTATACCATAATGATGGGAATCAATCCATACGTAGTTCTTGAACTACAGTTTAACTTCATGTGGGACAAAAGGATTGTATATCCTAGTTTAGGGTCATAGAGCTTGGAACATTATAAGAAATACACAGTGTGTGTTTTCATGGGGACTTTTCAGCCAAGGGACTGAAAGAGGAATTTGGGGTGAGTCCCAAAGACTTGGGGCTAGATTCGAGGGACACTCGAATGTTCCTATGCATCCTATAAGGATGGGAATCAAGCCCATGTAGTTTTAGAACTACCCTCTATACAAATTAGGTTCGTACATGTGAAGGGTGAAAGGGGACTTTAGTACAATGATGTTTTAACCCAAAATAAAAGGTTCGGGTGTAGCCATGTATGCACATAGTCTTTGGAATATAACATGATTCAAAATCAATGTAAATAATTATTCCCTCTCAGGTGAGGGTATCAATGAATATTGTAGTTTATTGTCATATTGGAAAAAATTATTGTACAGTTTAACATCGTACAACAAGGATGAAAGTGAACCAATGTAAAGATATTTATTCTGGGGGCGGTTTCATAAATCAACATCATATGAGATGGAGGTGAACCGATGTGAAGAGATTTGTTTTTGGGCTTGAACCTTGGGAGGTTGCATACGTACCCAGCCTAGAAGGCAAGGATCAAAGTCTGCGTAGTTCAATTAAAGAATGAATTAGTGATCAAGTTTTCCTTGGGGACAATGATCTCAAAAATAGTGTTGGGGCTTATACATGGTTAGTAGCCCAGAGAGAGTGTTATGGTTGAAGTTTTCTCTAAGCTCACATGATTTATACATTGTGTTAGAAACAAGAGGTATCAACAACCCTAACGATGCACAGTTTAATGTCATGTAGGACATATGAAGGGACTATGCAGTTTAAAGTCTTGCAGTTTGGACTATTGGTGTTGCACAGTTTAATGTCATGTAGCAGGGACAAAGTACAATTTAATGTTATGTAGGACATATTAAAGGACTTTCTGTACAGTTTAGTGTCATGTAGTTAGGATGATGGGGAAAATATAATTTAATGTCATGTTGAACAAAAAGTGGACTGTGTAGTTTAATGTCATGCAATGAGGACAAAAGAGTACATCATTTAACGTCACGTTGGACATATTAGGGATTTTTTCACAGTTTAATGTCATGTTGGATGAAAAAGGGATGATACAGTTTAGCGTCATGTTGGACGTATGTGCGAATAGTTTAAGGTCATATGCATGGACCATTTATTATGTAGTTTAACATCTTGCTAGACGTAAGATACTTCTATATAGTTTAACGTCATATAGCAAAGACGATGAAGGGGGACACAGTTTAACGTCATGTTTGACGAAAAATGTGAATAGTTTGAGGTCATATGCATGGACCATTGGTTATGCAGTTTAACATCTTGCTGGACGGTGGTGCAGTTTAAGGTCATACCGGACAGTGGTGCAGTTTAAGGTCATACCAGACCGTGGTGGAGTTTAAGGTCATACCAGACCGTGGTGCAGTTTAAGGTCATATCGTACCTTGGTGCAGTTTAAGGTCTTACTGGACCATGGTGCAGTTTAAGGTCATACCAGACCATGGTGCAATTTAAGGTCATACCGGACCATGGTGTAGTTTATGGTCATACCGGACCAAATATAAATATATTTTGTGTTTATACAAAATACATCTTCAGAAATCTGGCATTGGTTGGAGTAGTGATGAGTTCTCCATCCATCGAGATTAATCAATAAGCACCATTGGAGTAGACCTTATGTATTGAATAAGGTCCTTCCCATTTTGGCTCAAGCTTGGGTGGTTTCTTTCCAGGTATCATTGGAGTTCTAATAACTAATACCAATTCTCCCAGAGTGAATGAACGAAGACAACCTTTTTTATTAAAAGCTCATTCTATTTGATTCTGATAGACTTCCAAGTGGTGGAGAGTGCACAATATTTTCTCATATAACTATCCCAATTCATTCAATCGCTTTTGAGATTGCTCATTTGTAGATGACTGATCACAATTGGCTACTCTGAGCGAGGGTAGTTGAACTTCAATGGGCAATATGGCTTCTGTTCCATATACTAGTGAATATGGAGTTGACCGCATTGCAGTGCGGGTGGTAGTCCGATAAGCCCATAAAGCATGAAAGAGTTTATCAGGACATAATTTCTTATCTTTATCCACCATCTTTTGCAGTATATTTGAAAGAGTCTTATTGAAGGATTCTATCTGGCCATTGGCTGCTGCATGATACCGAGATGAATGATTGGATTTGATGTTGTATTCTTGGTACAACTTCTTCACCTCGGATGAACAGAAGTTGGTGTCATTTTCCATCAATATGGTATGAGGGACACCAAATATAGTAATGATGTTAGACTTGATGAAGCTAACAATGCATTTAAAACTGACTTGCTTAAGAGGTATTGCCTCTGCCCATTTGGAAAAGAAATCAGTAGTAGTAAGAATATACTTAAACTACTTGGCCGTAGCGAAAGGGTAAGGTCCCACCACATCCATTCCCCATATGGAAAATGGCCACGAGTATTTAGCTGTATGAAGAAACTCTGGAGGTTAGTGAATGAAATTGGAATATACTTGGCATGAATGACACTTCTTTGTGAAATCAACACAATCTTGTATCATTGAAGGCCAAAAGTATCCAGCCTTTGAATCTGATCAGACAATCTATGTCCAGACTGGTGGGCACCACAAACTCCTGCATGCACTTCTTTCATGACAGCCATTGTCTCTTCACCATCAATGCATCTGAATAGAACTACATCAAAACCAGTATTGTAGAGAATTTTATCTAGGTAATCTGGGCTATCATAAAGAGTAAAATTTACCACACGTCGCCGGATTTGTTCTTTCTCGGCTTTATCAGGTGGAAGTTTTCCATTTTGAAGGTATTCCCTGATAGGTGACATCCATCCTGTAGAATGACCATGCGGTTCAGGAATGGGACAAATTTCATTAATTTCCTCTGTTCTAATTCGAACATAAGGTGAAATTGCACGACGGTGGGAAATACTAATGGTTGTCTTGTCCCAATTTGGATCTTCCAGAGTTGTGGCTATATTAGCTAGTGCATCAGCTTGAAAATTTTGTGATATTGGGACATAAGAAAATGTCGGTTTTGAAGGGAATTTCACCATTAAATCTCTGATGTAAGCATACAAAGGAATTAGTTCTTCTTTTCTGATGGAATAATCACCATTAACTTGTTTGATTACCAGGTCTGAATCATCGTTCACCTTTAAGTGATTCACTTATGCTTGAAGCGCCAATTCCAAGCCTGTGACGAGAGCTTGGTATTCTGCATCATTATTGGAACCACCTTCCTATAATAAGAAGGAATAAGGTAACACTGACTTTTCTGGAGAAATGAACACAATTCCTAAGCCAACATTGTTGAATTTAGGATTTTCTATTTTCCTCCCTATTGGACTTCTGGAAGAACCATCAAAATACATTTCCCATGCCTGATGAATTTCTTGAATAGAGAAGACTTCCTCGTCAGGGAGTTCAATATCTAAAGATGTATGTTCTACTGAAATATGTTCAGCAAGGAAATCAGCTAGAGCTTGGCTCTTTATTTCCTTTTGAGACACATACTGAATGTCGAATTACTACAAAATAACTGCCCACATTTCCAGACGTCCTGTAAGCATTGGACGACTAAGGATGAATTTTAGTGGGTTATTGCGAGATACCAATTGGACCTCGTGATGTTGCAGGTAGTGTCTCAACTTATGAACTGCAAAGATTAATTCCAGGTAGCACTTCTCAATACTTGAATACCGGGTTTCTGCTTCAATCATAGTCTGACTGAGGTAGTAGATGTTGTTTTCATTCCCACCATCATTCTTCTGAGCAAGAAAGGCACCCAATGATCGCTCTAAAGCTGTCACGTAGAGGATAAGTGGTATTCCTTCAACAGGTTGCATGAGTACCAGTGGACTCAATATATACTTCGTGAGAATATCGAATACTTCTTGACATTCTTCAGTCCACTGGTAAGTGACTCCCTTCTTCATTAATTTGGTGAAGGGTAAACTTTTTCCTGCCAAATTGCAGATAAAACACTGAATATAGGCTATGTTTCCTTGAAGTCCTCTAAATTGTTTCAAATTTCGAGGAGGTGACATACCAAGTATTGACTTGTTCATCTCATGATCAACTTACATACCACGATGGCATACGATGAAGCTGAGAAATTTTCCCGAGGTCACCCCAAAAGCACATTTTAAGGGATTCATCTTCAAATTATGTTGTCGAAGCTTGCGGAATATGACTTCCAAATCAGCCAAGTGATTAGAAAGTTGTTTTTATTTGACCACCAAATCATCCACATAGAGTTCAAGAAACTTCCCTAAAAAGGGTTTGAAGATATGATGCATGGAACGCTGATATTTTGCGCCTGCATTCGTTAAGCCAAAGGGAATTACCCGGTAGCAAAACACACCCTGAGGGCCTCTGAAGGACATAGATTCCTCATCTTCTGGAGCCATTCGGATTTGATTATATCCAGAATATCCATCCATGAAGAAAAGTGCTTCATAGCCAGCTGTTGCATCAATCAGGAGTTCTGTAATCGGAACTGTAAATTCATCCATAGGACAATACTGATTAAGATCTCTGAAATCAGTGAAAACTCTAATTTGTCCGTTATTCTTCTTCATAGGTACAATATTAGCCAACCACATGGGATATTGAACTTATCTGACGAAGTTGTCTTTGATAAGATTATCCACTTCAGCTTCAATTTTGGAAGCATAAGTTGGGTGTGTTCTTCTCGCAGCTTGATTAAATCCTCGATGTTTCTCTGGTAAACCCAAATTATGATTAGCAACATCAGTATCAAGCCCGGGAATTTCTGTATAGTTCCAAGAAAATATATCTCTATTTTGCTTTAGAAATGAAATATACATCTCTTACTCTTCAAGAGTCATGGCCGCACTGATTAAAGTGGGGTGTGGATCTTCTTTTGTACCCATATTTATTTCTCTGAGTTCATCCTCAGTGGTAGAGATACCCACTTCAAATGTTGTAGGAGCATCTCTGAGATCTTCCTCTTCTTCTTCAACATGTGTTAATTCTTCCATTCCTACTTGCATAGTAGATGATAAAGTAGAATTTCCATGATTAGAAGAGATGTTAAAATTTGAACTTCTTGGAGAAGAAGATTCCATTTCGGACCCAATTGATGATGAAGGGTCTTCCTTAGGAAATAAAGAGGAGATGAGGGATTGATAATCGACATCATGATTCACCTCTGACATTGCTATAACTTTTTCTGGCCTGATTGGCGAAGTATAGACTTTCTGGATTTCAGCGGATGAAATGAAGACATCTCCATTTGGGCTTTCATCAGTGCTTGGTGGCTCACCAATTTCTCCCATGTTGTCTAGATCGATTGTCGTAATTGACATTATGGATCTTTCCATAAGAGTATTTTGATTTGGGTCTATCATGTCAATTTGACTAATAGGCAACACATAATCTGTACTCACAAGCGCAAATGGATTTACTGTAATTTTTTCCAAACCATATGGAGCATTAACTTTGGTAAGCTCCCTTGTTGTGGATTTATCCTTTCTCGTCATGTGATAGAAACTCGCCTCAATGTATTGATACTCACATGTCTTGAACGCGGCCTTATCACCATACAATGTCCCAAAATGGCCATCGAAACAATACTTGAGACATTGATGGTATGATGATGGGATAACCGCATGTTGATGTAGCCAGGGTCTTCCAAGCAAGATGTTGAGGGCTGAGTCTTGATCAAAAACCATGAAATCTGAATTGGATACAAGATCTCTAAACTGAGTATTGAGTGTAACTTCGCTCAGTGGTTCTTGTTCATTTTTATCATATCCTTGTAACATCATTGTAGAAGGAGATAAATCAGATTCTGTGAGGCCCAATCGTCGAATTGTACGAATGGGAATGAGGTTGACTCCTGAACCATTATCAATGAAAGATCTTCGGACGTCTATGCCATTGACCATTCCAGATAAATACAAAGGTCTAATATGTCCATGCACAACATCATCTTCATCTTCATCAGTGAAAGACATCACTGCATGGCATTTCGCAGGATTATTCTCTACGTGGTAGACTTCAGCTATAGCAATTTCTGTTTCAAACTCCCAAGGATTTGACAAAGCCTCGATGAGTGCCTCCCGAAGATCCATTGACAGATTCAAAGAATCAAGAATTAATAACTTGGCCGGTACTTGGTCCAGGTGTTTCATTACATCATACTTTTTATCCAGAGGTCTGTGTTTCCCAACAAGAACATGTGGTTTATCAGGTGCCTTGGAAGTTGATGCTTTGGAATTTGATGCATCTTGTATGAGGATAGGAGTTGGAAATATTCCATGTATTAGAATATTAGACTGATTAGATCCACTTATTTGTTGAGAGGATGAAGTTGGAACCCCCAACCGATCCTCCAGAATAACTGTGCTAGGACTGAATTTTTTATTGGTGGAAGAACTTGCTTGTTCTTGTTGAGCTCGCTGAAGGGATCTGCCATGAGTTTCTGCATCGTACACAGTTCTAGCATGAGTAGAATTAGAATATTGGCCTATGAAAGATCCACATCTTCCCCTGTATGCTGAGCCTCTGGAACTTCCTCTGATTCCTCTATTTGATACAGGGAATTCAGGTTCATCAAAATCAAAACTATGACTGGCGTACAGATCCGTTAATTGAATCATATTAACAGAACCAAAAATAAATTCTTCATCCGATGAAGACTCCGCCTGACTAGCCAATTTAGGTTGTGCCGTTTGGTGGGACGGTGCCCGTGGATTCAAAGTAGATGGCATGAAATCTACCAGATTCAAAGACAGCTTAGGCTTTGACACATACTCATCTTCTTCTGATTGTTCCTCTTTCTTGGAATTATGCCGCCATTTTGAGGATTTTCCCTCTGAAGAGAATTTTTCTACGGCATTTATGGCAGAAGGCACAATTGGTTTCTTCAATTTTTTTCTCAAAATAGCATGAGTTCAGTTGATCGTCTTTTTGAACATCCAATCATCATATTTTTGCACATTTTTTCATTTGACTTCTTGCCACTCACCTTCCTCCTCTGGAACTATAGTAGTAACCCATGCTACCTGAGCTGAAGAACCTTTCAGTTTGACTTGTCCCGAGTCGACCATCTTTTGTAGGAGGTCTTTGAAGACAAAACACTCTTTGATGGGATGCCCCAATATTTGATGAAAGGGGAAATAATTGGGATGGTCCTCATCTCCTTCATTGTTTGGCCTCTTGGGCCTTGGCAATTGAACCAGATTATTTTCCAGAGCCGAAATGAAGTAGCCAGGAACTTGTTCATTTCAAAAAGAGTAATATTTGATCATCATATCCTCAAATTGTTTTCGTATTTGATCTCTTTGACCATATTGACGAAACGGTCTCTGTTATTGGCCCTGAAGAGGTGGAGCCCTTCGAGAAGATGAAGGGTTTGAAGTAGAAGTAGGTACAGGTGCTTGTTTAATCATAACTGTAGCAGTCTCTACATTACCCATTCTCCTTCCTGGAGCTGATGGAATTACACAAGATTTAGCCTTAGTTTGTATAAGAGAATATTCAATCTGTTGAGCGATTGAAGTAAGGTCTCGAAACCCTCCTTTGTATTTCACAGGGATCAGTGGTGTGCGTAATTCGTCATGCAGATTTACCACACAGATTGGAAACAGTTCCTCTTGAGGGAGTGTTAAGATCAGGGAATATGTTAATCCCTTCCAGAGAGAAATGAAATCTGAGACTCTTTCATTATCCCTTTGCTTACAGTTTGTAAGATCGAAAACTGTTGTCTTTGGAAATGTTGAGCTAATTTAGAGAAGGAATCTTTGGTGAAGATTCTCCCATCCGTTAATTAATCGGGATTGCAAGCTTGTATACTAGACAAAGGGTGGTCCTTGCAAGGTTTGCACGAAGCATCTGAGTTTCACTACTTCTTTCTACTCCAAAGTTCCCATCATAGGATTGCAAAAAGACACGTAATGCGTCAAATGTTGTCTAGGATCACCTGATCCATTGAAAATAGGGAATACAGTGTTCCCAAAACTTTATGGGGGAGAGATTGAATCTACCCATTCAGGGTAAGCTTTATTTTCTAGTTGAAACTATGCACGCTTCCCTTCCATAGTATCTAACTGAGCTGTTAATGACTCAATGGTGGTTATTAACTGTTGAGAAACTTCCGGTTGAACTTGGACTTGGGCAGGTGCAATGACTGGAGTTTGGACAGGTATGGCAGCTGGTACTATAACTGATGGTAGCACTGCCAACTGTTGTTGCACTTGACCCATAGGATTAGACCTGTAAGGGTGTACTGATAGAGGATGATATTCTTGATCCATTTCAGTAGATAAAAAAAATTACTTTGGCTGACTGACTCCATCACGCTTAGGAAGAAGACTTATCTGAAGTAGTTCTGCATTCAACCTCCTCAATTCCTTCATCTCTTCCTCTTGTTGTTCAAACCTTTTCTCTAGTGAGAGTGATTGGCCTTCTCTAGAGGAAGGATATGTAACCTGATTCTTTCCCTTCCCCTTGTTTGATCCCTTTCCGAGAGGGGGAAGTGGGTTACTTGAAGGATTACCTAGGTTCTGAGTAATCCTTTGATTTCGTGTACGCACACCTTCTACATTTGTGTCTGTGCGTACATCTTCTTGAGCAGGAACCTATTCATCTGAATCCCCTAAGTGAGCCTCATCTGGTGGATCAGCAACAACGACATTGATGACATTGATTGATTCATAACGCATCACATCCCTTATATCAGCAGTTCTGTGATATTGTCTTCTTCCATGTCTTTGATGATACATTTCCTTTTGTTGATTCGATCTCTCAAGAAATTCTTGGAGAACCATAATTTGGAGAGAATCTCCTGATAATTTGGACCTTCGTTCCTATTGAGGCTTCTTCCCCAATCGATAATAGACTGACTTTCTCCGAGGAGGGGGTTGATGATTTGAAAAAGTCCCCAGTCCGGTGGACTGTGGCTGTTCTTGCTACCTTTTCTCAACTCCTCGAATCTTATTTGTTGATTCTGAGGGTTGGTTTAAAAGAGTCCCCAGTCTGGCAAGATGGGGTGGCTCTTGAAATGCTATGTCTGATACTTTCTTAAATGCTCTCCTGATCTTGCAGACCTTGGTCCGAAAATTAGCTGGATGCATCAATCGACATCCACTTTTATCACCCGGTTCAAAAGACCATTGGATGATTTCTGACACTTCTATCACTTGGTGATGTGCTTTCTCTAAACGAGAGGCATGTTCAATATTCTCGTTTGCTTTATGTAGGGGTAATTCAACAACTTGTTCTCTATATTCTTGATTTTTAGAGGAACTAGTTGAAGCATGTTCTTGGGAAAGCTTTTTATTACAAACAAATCCAGGTATTTGTGGCCGGCCATTGGAAATAACATTGCATGAGACCATTTTCGGCGGGCTTTGCTGATTGGAGAGCACCGTGAAATGCAGTGCTCCATGAACACCCCATCCTCTTACATGAATAACAGATGGGAGAATTGGCAATTAAATGGAACAATCTTCTTAGTGTGCCAAAGCATGAATGCAAAAGGGCTCTCTGCTGCTTTTCAGCCTTCGGATATCGAGAGACTGATAGAGATGCCAAGTCAATTTGATGTTGTAACGCTTATATTATCATAACATGATTTTCATATTCATCATAAGATAATACTTTCTTTTTCAACTAACAAAGATTTTTCCATAAGTTGAGATGAATATCATGAATTCCATCTTCCGTCAACATCTCTGGAATGACATACTGAGTGTCAGCCAGAGGCCAAAACATGACTGGCAGTTCACCTTTCGCCAGTTGTTTTTTCTTGTTTAGCATTTCCTCTTTATCATTCAATGAAGATTCTTCTACTTGATTTGACCAGAGCTGGTGCTTCCTTGTTGTTTCATCAGATTCAAAAATATTGGTAGAGAAATCAGTGATCAAACTAGAAGATGCATGGCTTAGGGGTGGTTCGGATAATGACCTACACCCTGGGCTATCTTCCGATTGAGAAAGTTTTTCACCTGCAAGTGATGAAGCATCAGACATGACTGGTTTCGCATTTGCAAGTGCCTCAAGATAATAGGTCTTTCTCGTCACTACATTGTCCACTGGAGCATTTTTCGGGCAATGTGCATCACTACTACAGAGAGGAAATTCGCAGAAAAATTCATCATCATGTGGAGGACCACTATGGGGGGTTATAGCAAAAGATGAGATCTCTTTTTCCTTGGTCTTCTGAACACATAGAGGGTTCTTATGGCTCTCATCTGAAGATGAAACTTCAAAATCGACCGAATTGTCATGAAGCAAGCCTTCATGAAGAAGTGTCTGTTAAAGACCTTCGGAATTAATGTTCCCACTATTGGGAAATGAGGGAGTAGAATTTTGAATTCCAATATATAACTGTCTGAGGGCATCAAGATCCCCAGCATCGAGCAAGGCCTTGTTACAGATTGGCTCTTGATCTATTGACTATGATGGGCATGTCTTCTTCTTAGACTCCTTCTTACTCGCCTTGGAAACCACTTGTTGACGAAAGTGGCTGCTCTGAGCAGGTGTATGTGCCTGATCAGGAGAGATGGCCAGGTTAGGCTGACGATCTCTACTCAAATCAGGTGTGTGTGCCTGACTTGGTTGTCCGTATGATATGGGGGAGTATGCCCCACACAACCCTCTTGGACTTGAACAGATGTGTGTATCTGCTTCGGAGTGAACTATTGATGTGTCACTCCACTCCTAGGGACAGATTTGTGTGTCTTTCCCTGAGATGTTAGTGAAGCTGTTATAATATCTTGGCAAGCATCCAGAATATGAGAAGGTATTTGCTTATGATCTTTCACCATTGATAGATTATTCTTGGTGACTTCAGCTGCCGAAACGGGGATATACGTCCATTCCGTGCTTGTAGTAGGTGTATGTGCCTCCTCTTTTCCTTCTTTTCCTGTCAGTGAATCCTGACAGTACTCAAGTGTAGGGGCAGAGAGTTGAGTCTGCCTCCTGTTTGTCACCAGAGTTTTCTGACTCACTTATCTAAATGATACCAAGTGATACTGTTGGTAGGCTTGATCAGTACTAGCAGGTGTATGTGCCTGCTGATTTCACTTCACCGGACGTGGTTGACAAGATCCATCATATGTAGTCAGATGAGCCTACTGACTAGCTGATGACGTATAAACCGGTGTATGTTCCTGCCTATAATACTCCGCCGGAATTGCCTAGCGGGATTGGCGTGATGCTACCAGACGAGTCTGCTGGACAGCAGAATTAAAACGGGCAGGTGTGTGTGCCCGCTCGTTGCTTGCCACCATGTTAGGTTGGTGGACTTCTCCATAAATGGCAGAGATGAGAACCTTCTCACTGTTAACCAGACTTCGCCTCTGGCGATTCGTCTTGTCTGCCTGGATTCGAGGAACCTGAGCCAAACGCCTGGAGTCGGTACCCTCATCATATTGAGGGCTCACTGCCACACGAGTCCGACGGCGATTTTTTATAGGATCCCTTGGGAAGAACTCATGTATGCTTGAATTAAGGCCCTAAGGGACCTTCTCATTCACCTCCCAAGAATAATGGAGAGAATGGTGATTGTGTTCCAGGGATAACGACCCGAAATGGTTGGAGACGGTGGTTAGCGCCGCCTTCTTCTTGATCACTGCTCGTCGTTGTCTGGACGACCGGTGGGAGTTGTTCACTTGGAGGGCTTTACGGGTAGCCTCCAGAGTTGGAATAGTACCGTTTTGATGGTACTCTTTAACCAGAGCATTTGATACCCAGCATTGAAGATGTTGAGTAGGTGATATCGTCCTTACAGCAGATGATGATCCAGTAGGAGTAGCAGTAGTGGCATTTGCAGCAGAAGTTTTCACAGTAGACATAATCACGGATGTGAACTTAAGAGGAGCCATTCTAGAAATGCAGAAGATCTTGGAAAAGAGTTCTTGTTTGATATAACATACATAATCAAGATAAATTCAGCCACTACATCTATTGGATGGGCACATATGCCAATGATTTTTTTTTGTTGGCCCTCTCATTGAGTTTTAAATAGGGGCCTAACAAATAAGCAAAACATCATTTTAACTTGGTTAAGGATTCACGTCAGGTTCCCCATTTTTTGTTTCCATCTATAATTGAGGATGACTTCATCAATTTAAGGTTCAAACATTCCAAGCGGATTCTAACAGGTTTGTTCGTAGAACCGGAAACATCTAATGATTCCATATCCATTTGAACCTACTTTCCAATAGTATGCTCTCATTAGTTGTGGACTGATGAGGCATAGGAATTTGCATTGGTCGAGAGGATGGGAGGTCGGACTCATCACACCTTTTGAGGGAAATTATTGTCTACTCCGGGACTCTCTTTATATATTTAAGTTATTTTCGTGAATCCTTATTATATTACCACGTATAAAATGAGATTTCCTTTAGATCTGACAATCAATGATTGATATGTTGGAAATTTAGAGAATCTTTTATATGTATTCGAGGTTCTTCATCGATAAGGAATCATCTTTATTTATTAGAGATTCTTAGTCAATGGTATCCTTTGATACATAAAAGTCTCTTGGTCATTATGATGACCATACTGGTTTTAAATCCACTTAATGGGGCACTTGAAGTTTATTGTCATTCAGAAGGACATGGATTATTTCAGAGTTGGGATCGTACCCACAAATGGGCTACCTACGTATCCTTTGTTTAGGAAAATGAATCAGAACCCACGTAGTTCGACTAAGGGAGTATGATGTTTATGCATGATTGATGGCTCAAAGAAAGATGTCATGATTACTTTTACACTCTAAGCTCACGTGAGTCATGCTCGGTGTGAGAAACAAGATTTATTGGTGAAACCAGACAATTGCGCCACAAAAGATGCAATGATGTGGGGCTTATGTGTGTATGACTTCCCAAATAGATGAATATTAAGATTTACATCATGGAAGAAATCCAGGAACAGGGTCCATAATGGTATATGTACTTCATGATGATTTGGATACACTATTCTTAGGGCTTACTCCTAAGCAAGATTCCCAAGTTTAGGAGGGGACTTATGATTGGGTTTTACTCCTAAAATGAAGCCCAGATCAAAATGAAATTAAGACTGGGGCCTGCTCTTGAAAAGGAAGCCCATGTTAAAGGACTTGAAAAATTAAGGGACTCGGGGCTTACTCCTGAAGAGGATGCCCATATTTGAGACTGGGGCTTACTATTGAAAAGGAGGCCCAGGTTAAGAGAATTATGGTTTGGGCTTACTTCTAAAGAGGATGCCCATATTTGGGAATTTTAAGATTGGGGTTTACTCTTGAAAAGGAGGCCCAGATTAAGGGACTTGGGGCTTACTCCTAAGGAGGATGCCCAGATTTGAGAATTATGACTGGGACTTACTCTTGAAAAGGAGGCCCAGGTTAATGAGGATTTGGGGGTTACTCCTAAGTAGGATGCCCATACTTTTGAACATTGAGACTGGGTCTTACTCTTGAAAAGGAAGCCCAGGTTAAAGAGGACTTAGGGCTTACTCTTAAGGAGGATGCCCAGATTTGAGAATTATGACTGGGGCTTAATCCTGAAAAGGAGGCCCAAATTAAGGGGTTCTTTCATCATAAAGGTTGAGGTTGAATGAATGAAATCTCAATCTTTAGTGACATAAATATGTGTAAATCACTAGGTTTTGAGAGATATTCCACAGAATTCATTTCAGATACGGAAGTTAATAAAGAAAACATGCCATAAATGGATTTAAAGAATGTCTTGAAGACTCAATCTTGAATAGGAGAGGTGGAATGTTATAAGAGGGGTTAAATGGGCAAGAAGGGCACCCAAAAAGGCAGGGGCGCGCAAGTCCTGGCAGGCGCGCAGGTACTGCGTGGGCGCGCAAGTCCTGGACGTGCAGGTATACCTGCGCGACACATGGGTACTTGCGCAATTGTTAACCAATAGGGTAACACTTGGGTGATCCTTGACCAAAGCCTTTAGAATTATCCTGAGGTACTTCCAGAAGAGAGATGCGCATGTTTTGGTGAAGAAGTAGGGAGGAATGAAAGTATGTTCATTTCCCTTAAGGGTAAAACACCTTAGGTGCGCAACTGTTAGTGAATTCTAACACTTAGACCTTACTCCTCCTGTTTAGACCTTCCATTCTAGGTAAATAATTACCTTAGAAGTGTTCGGAAAACCTAAACAAGAGACTTGGGCATTCAGATCTCTATAACTGAATTCTGGAAAAAATTTCTCTCGAAACGGAGGGCCCACAAGGTCTATTTATAGGTTGGAGAAGACCCCGGGCAGTTATCATTTAGGGCGCAAGTCACTTGCGCGACCATTAGGCGGCGCACAAGTATATTTGCATGATATTGAGGGAACTTGTGTGCCCCTTGTGCATTTGAATCCTTGTTCATGCCTTTGTCAATTTTTGGTGTTTTATTTAAAGGATGAATCAATTTGGTTTCAAATTATTTCCCTTTACATTCCTTTGGACTCTTTAACGAAAAGGAGCGTCAACACCCATCCTCCTTAATTCCCTCCTCAAAACCCAAACCAATTCCAATATGTTCATCGTGTTGGTAACTTCCAACAACCTTATCCTTTTGTTCCTCAACCTAAAAGGAACAATCTTCCTCTTGGATTCCATTATCCTAGTGAGATTTTCCAATTACAAAACAAATTCAATCGCTTTCCCAAGAACCCAAATCAGGGTAATCCCAATCTGGGACAAGCCTCTTATTCCAAGAAACCATGGAAAAGCGCTATTAAATATCTTGCCTTCTTCACCCGTTCTAGTATCAAGAACATTGAATCCCAAATTGGTCAACTTGCATCCCACCTTAGTCAGTAGCAACAATCCAATTCTTCCCAACTCCCAGCTCAACCATTACCCAACCCCAAGGGTAATGTGAGTGAAATTACACTTAGATCAGGAAACCAAATTTCTATGCCTCAACATAAGTCCTCCAACCATCCTTGAATTTTGACCTAGAAAATGAAATGAAAGATAAACATGAAAAAGAATCTGAATCCATTCCCCCACCTCCTTCTATTCTACATAGGAACCCAATTTCTTGTCATCAATCCGTTTTCTAAGCCGAAGAAGTCCTTTGAACCTGATCCTGAAATGCTCAACATGTTTAGACGTTTTGAAGTCAACATTTCCCTCTTAGATGACATAAAACAAATTCCTAAGTATTCTATGTTTCTCAAGGAGTTGTGTACCCACAAGAGGCAACCTAGGAACTTTTAAAATGATTCCACCTAATAGTCTATTCCCGTAAAGTGCAAAGATCTAGGGACCTTTACGGTTCCATGCCAAATTGGATGTTCTAACTTCGATGATGCAATCATACACTTAGGAGCCTCAATTAATGTAATGCCCAAATCCATACTCTCCAACATTGTTCTAGGTCCCTTACATCCAATGGGTGTTGTCATTAAATTGTCCAATCGAAGCACAACCTGTCCTGAGGGAATAATTGAGGATGTCCTTGTCTGAGTCAATGGCCTTATCTTTCATGTGGATTTCTATGTCCTTGACATGGAAGGTGATACAAACTCTTCTCGAACTCCCCTAATTCTAGGAAGACCATTCCTCATGACTATGAGAACCAAGATTGATGTCCATTCAGACATATAATCCATGGAATTCGATAACCAACTGGTCACGTTCAACGTTTTCCAAGCCATGTGATACCCATCTGAGGATCACTCTACATTCACAATTCATGCTTCTGAGGACACTTCTAAGAGTCAATCGAACCCCAATACACCATTTTCCTCATGTTCTAATGAAAAACGATCTTGGTAAATATTCACCATGATTAATAAAGTCATAAATGGGGATGGTGATGTGGACCTTTCATTCATAGACTCTATCAACCTAGAGGATCTGGAAAACTCTCTTGAATCCCACATCAATTCTGATCTCTACTGCTCCACCTTAGACAATATTAATAAAAATGAATCTGAAGCAACTGAAGTCCCTTCTTTCGTTCCGGAGTTGTCTAACCCAAAAATGAAAGATGAGACTGATCTAAAACCTCTTCCTGAACACCTTAAATATGCATTCCTTTTTCGTGATCACTCATATCCTATCATTATATCTTCTTCACTTACCAAAACCATGGAGTCCAAACTTGTTCAAGTGTTAGAGGATAACAAAAAGGCCTTAGTTTGGACCCTAGATGACATAACAGGAATCAATCCTGTCCTTTTTATGCATCACATCCATCTTGAGGAGTCATCCAAACCAATTAGACAACCACAAAGAAGACTCAATCCACTCATACTTGAGGTAGTTAGGGAAGAGATCATCATGCTTATTCATGCTGGTATTATCTATCCAATTTCTAATAGTGAATGGGTTAGTCCAATTCATGTTTTACCTAAGAAGGGTGGGATAACTGTTGTCACAAATGAACAAGGATAGCTAGTCACAACATGAGTGAAGAACAAATGGTGTGTGTGCATCGACTATAGTAAATTGAATGTAGAAACAAGAAAATGTCACTACCCTCTTCCATTCCTTGATCAAATGCATGAACGTTTAGCTAGAAAGTCACACTCTTGCTTTCTTGATGGATACACCGGCTACTTCCAAATCCCAATCGCACCTCAGGACCAAGAAAAGACTACATTCACTTGCCCATTTGGAACATATGGATATATGAGAATGCCTTTTCGCCTTTGAAATTCTCCTTCAACATTCAAGAGGTGTATGATGTGTAACTTTTTTGAATTCATTGAACACAACATGGAAGTATTCATGTATGAATTTACCATTTATGGTGATTCATTTGAATATTTCTTGAATTCACTCTCTCTTGTCCTTCAAAAGTGTGTCAAGTGTATCCTTGTTTTAAATTTTGAAAAATGTCACATCATGGTTGAAAATGTGATTTTTCTAGGGAACCTAGTTTCAAAAGAGGTTATTGAAGTTGATCCTTCAAAAATTGAAGTGATCCAATCACTTCCTCAACCCACTTCTGTTCGAGACATCCATTCATTTCTTAGTCATGCTGGTTTCTATTGGAGATTCATCCATAACTTCAGCAGGATTTCCCTCCCACTCACTCGGTTTCTCCAAAATGATGTCACGTTCAATTTTGATGAGGTTTGCAGGAGAGCCTTTGTTGAACTCGAAATTGCTCTAACATCTGCCCTGAAAATCCAACCCCCAAATTGGTCCTTACCCTTTGAGTTGATGTGTGGTGCTTCTGATAGAGTCGTTGGGTCTATTCTTGGTCAAAGAAGAGAAAAGACTCTTCATGTCATCTATTATGCCTAAAAAACATTGTATGAAACTCAATCTCAATACACTGTCACTTAAAAGGATCTTTAATCAGTGGTTATCACCTTAGATAAATTCTGGAACTATCTCTTAGTGCCAAAATCATCATCTTCACAGACCATTCTGCTATAATGTTCTTACTCAATAAAAGTGATTCCAAACTGAGGCTAATAAGATGGATCCAATACTCCAAGAGTTTGACCTTGAAATAAAAGATAGACCAGGAAAAGAAAACCATGTGGATGATCACTTCAGTATAATTTCTAATTCTTCTCATTCTGAAATAATTGATCTAGAATTTCCAACTAAGAACCTTTCATCTCTCACTCAAAAAATGCCATGGTATGACCCAATTGTAAATTACTTGGTTTCTAGTGTTTTTCATAAAATGTTTTCAAAAGAACGAAAGATGAAGTTGAAAAGTGAGTCAAAATACTATTTTGGGAAGAAAAAAATATGGAAAAGTGGGGATGACATGGTAATAAATAGATGTGTCGATGAAAATGAACATTATTACATCTTAGAATCATGTCACACAATGCCTGGTGGTGTCCACATTGGACAACAAAGGACCTACCGAAAGGTTCTAGACTCTGGATCCTTTTGTCCTTCACTCTTCAAGGACTCACATGAGTTCTGTCAATCATGTCTCACTTGCAAAAATTTTGGCACAATTTCAAAGAGAAATGAAATGCCCCAAAAATCGTTATTTTTCTGTGAGATATTTGTTGTTTGGGGCATCGACTTCATGGGACCATTCCCCCCTTCCAATGGATTTTCATACATTATTCTTGCGGTTGATTATGTTTCTAGGTGGGTCGAGGACAAACCCAGTAGAAAGGATGATTCACATACATCTAGTGAGTTCCTGAAGACACACATCTTCCATCGATTTGGCACACCACGTGCCTTGATAAGTGACTTAGGAACCCATTTCTGTAATAGAACCACAAAATGTCCTTTGAAAAAGAATGGGGTTGTACATAAAACTTCAACTTCATATCACCCCAAAACAAATGGAATGGCTGAACATTCTAATAGATAATTGAAAATAGATCATGAGAGAATTGTAAAACCCACCAGAAAATTCTGGCCTGAAAGAAATGGTGAAGCACTTTGGGGATATCAAACAGCCTATAAAACACCCATTGGGATGTCTCCTTTTAAGCTAGTTTTTTGTAAAGCATGTCATATACCAGTTGAAATCCAACATAAATCTTTTTGGGTTGTGAAAACCTGTAATTTTGATTGTGAAAAGTATGGTGAAGAAATATTGTTGCAATTGGCTGAACTAGAGGAGCTTAGACTTGATTCTTTACGAGAATTTTAATCTCTACAAAGAAAAATCCAAGGCACTCCATGACAAACACATCTTGAGAAATGTATTATATGAGAGTGATTAGGTAATGATCTTTAATACTCAATTTCGTCTTCACCAAGGTAAGCTTAATTATCCTTGGGAATGTAATTTTTTTATTACTAATGTTTACCCATTTGATGCAGTGCAAGTCCAAGACCTCTCTTCTAAAAGGACATTCACGGTTAATGGGCATCGGTTAAAGCATCACCAGGAGAGGATGCACAATCCTGGATCAGCATCGACTTCCATTGGATCCCCAACTTATGCAGTCGATCCACCACTATATGGATATGGCAACCCACCAAATCCAAACCAGGGGCCCCTCTTTCCCTTTAACTCTCTCTCTCTCTCTCTCTCTTCCTCCCTCTAATTCATTATTAATCTTCCTCTGTCTTTCATTTTTTATCACTTTCTTTTTCAAACCATTTTTTTCTTTCTCTATTGTGTGAGTTTGTCTTTATTAAAAAATAGAAAAAAATAAAAAAAAAGAATTATAAAAAAAACAAAAAAAAAACAAGAGTCATGCTTACTCACCATCAAGTTTTGAAATTTTTTACAACCTTTTTGGGGAGTCAACAAGAAATTTTTCATCTCAAAAATTTTAAATTTTCATTATGACTTTGGATAGATAATTTTGTGTCAAAACAAACACATTTTGAGTGCTCAATTTTTTATTTGGAAAATGATTTTCCCAAACCATGAGGCACAAAATTTTCTTTGATTCCAAGGACACATATAGATATCTTTTAAAAATATGTGGTTTCACCCTCATTTGTGAGTCTTGATTTTGTGGACCTTCAAGCTGAATTTCTTAATTTTGTGTGAATTAATATGATAGAGGAATTTTCGGAACCACATGAGAATCTCTAAATCCAAATATCCTCCCATTTACCATAAATTATTCCTATTTTTGAAAGCCCGTTAGAGCCTATGAAAACCTTTTCTTTGTTATCCACATTACAAGCCCAATACCTTATCCCACCCAATATCAATATGGATTTTCATTGCAAAATGTTTTTAAAATTTAAGGGTGGGGGAACATATTTCATTATGGGTACACTTTATTGATATCACCATGTTATCATATGCTTGATGGAAAGCATCAATTTTAGATTGGGGGAGAGGCTTTCATTAATGAGTTTTGGGGAATTTAATGTACTTCCATTTATGTTATTTTGTAATTGTTATTGACAAGTGTTCAAAAAAATAAAAAATGATGAAAAAATTTGGTTGTTTCTTGGGTAGGTAAAAAATAAGTCTTCCTCAACATTTGATCTTATTAAAACTATTACAATTAGTGTCATGAGGAGATTAATCATGGGTTGGGATATGAGTGTGAGATATTTTCCAAGTTCAACATTTGAAAGAAAAGAAAATGGAAATTGGAAAAAAGTACACTTGCATTATATTCTACTATCATTGGGAGATGTTTTGTGGTTTGTAAATATTTCATCTTCTCATCCCATTCAAATTTTCTTCCTCTATTGTTTCATTATTCACACACGCATTCCCTTATAAATATGTTTTTTCATTTCCTTCCTTGTTTTATTTCAAAAAAATGTGAATTGGTTTTTCTATGTTGTTGTTTTAACCCTCTTCTACTCTCTCTTGGACATTATATTCTTATCGTCCCATAGCCATGAAAAAACCCCTTAAAAAGACATCTTGATTCTTGTGAATTTTTTATAGGGATCAGAAGATGATATCTCTTTCAAACTCTAAGATTTTCACTTTTGTTTGGTGAAAGAGTGAACCTCCACAAATAAATTTTATCATCTAGAGATGTGTGAGTTTTGAGTGTCCACATTTTACGTTTATAAATTTGAGCATGAAAAAATGAATTAGTTTTGGAAAATTGTTTCTATAGCAACTTGTGGTGGAATTCAAAATGGATGAGTGAAATAGTCTAAACCTCCCCTGATTGGAGAAAACAAAATTTTAATATTTTTTGGGGAGTGAAAATGATTTTTTCATGTTTTTATATTTGTGTAGCATGAGGACATGCACAAGACTAAGTGTGGGGGATTTGATGTTATTAATATTTTCATGACTTATTCTATACTCCTTTTACAGATTTTATATGAAATATGCATAATTGGTGTGAAATATTAATGTTTTACTACTAAGTATAATTTTTGAGCATTTTTAGAAGTAGTCCAATTGATTTAGTTTACAATATTATTTATAACTCTCACCCTACTAATTAAAATTGTGTGTTTCTTCTTTTTTAGGATTCCTTATTTAATCTGTCGCATATAATTAGAAGGATTTATGGGCCAATTCTGCAATTTAAAGGCTCATATGGTCAACATAACAATACCCAACGAATTTGTGATGAAACTGGACCATCAATGATGATGGATTTACTGGTATAAATCTCAAATCCCAATTTTTATGAAACTCCACCATATGTTCTATATTATCCAAAGGAATCATGGATAAATATTTGAAGGTCCAACTACAAGAACAAGGGGCCCAACTCATGCCTTGATATTCGGCCCACCATTCTGGCTGGGAATTAAAATTCGGACACTATTTATGAAATATCTCATGAGGTAATCATTAAATAGAGCTGAGATTTTGTAGTGTGAAATAGGGGATATTGGTGACAGACTTTTTTGGAGAAATCATTCTTCATTGAAAGAATATTCCTTTTCAAAAACCATTTCACATTTTCAACTTCAAAAAGATTGGATTGAAATGGATAGATTAAAACTATTTAATCAACCATCCATAACATTGGCTCCAGAGGTCCAAATGACTCCATATTTTTAGAGAGGTCGACCAAAATTATTATCATCAACTTTGAAGAAGGATATATCTCAAGATTAGGCTTTCTGAATGTCCAAATCGTTGAGCCAAGTGGAGGGACAGATTGGGAATGAAAACGGTCCACTTCCTTGGGCCATACTTAAGTTTTCACTTGAGAAACCCTTCCTCCTCTCTTTGTTTCCTTTCACTTTTCTATTGTTCTTCGTTTGTAATCTTGTAAGTTTGTGTTTTGTAATTCCTTTTTAATTCATGTTTTTTCTTCAATATATCTTATTCTCATAAAACTTCTATAGTTTCAAATTAAGGTTCTTAAAATAGTTTAAATACAGTAGAATCCCCTTCCCTTATTTTACTTCCTCATTCAATTGAATGTTTGTTTTTAATTATCATTATTGTTTGTGTGTGTGTGTGGATACACCACTCTTTTATTATATCTTTCTTTTTATTATCATCTTAATTTATCGTGATAATAATTATAACCATGTTATTAAACACCCAAATGTCTGAGTAAATGTATTATTTGGGTTAGACAAATTTTAGGGATGTAAAGTGATTGAGAGTATTTGCTCGATGAATATTCATTGAATTAACATTGTGTATGTTTCACTTAAAATGTCATGGATTAATGAATTGTTTTGTTTAACATGTGGTTTCAATGGATTATTGGAACCATAAATACACCACCATCAATAAAATTTTATTGAGATTAGAACCTTAAGTTAAGTTAAGGGTTGTATTGAAGCCTAACACTTAGGAATTCCAATCAAAATTATCTTGTGAAGTGGGTGTTAATTTAATGAAATATAAAGGAAGCCTCAATGATTTCACAAGATTAACTCCCTAATGATGAACTCACCCTATTATTTATAAATTTTTTAAATCAATCATAATCAATCAATCATTTTAATTACAATCTCCGAAAAACCCCAATCAGAATATAATCAACTAAAAACATATGACAATTAAAAAGTATAATTACTGAGGATTTGTACCGAGTGCTGCTATACACATTACCATAGAATCAGAACTTTGACCGGTTGATATGCAAAAAATGGCCATGTGTTTCAGCAACATGAATTTTTTCCAAATGTAAATCCCCCCATTCATAATATGGTTTTCACCAGGCAATGACCATTATTCCTCTCTTCACAATGGGATTTGTTTCTTGTTGTTCTGAAAATCCAACTTCCCATTACTATAAGTCCTTGTTGTATGACCCAAAACTATAGGACACCATTGAACTGTCCATAATAAATTAAATTTTGGGTTCCATTTCCTTGTTGCATTATGTTAAACAGCACAGAATACCCATCCATTCATCATGGGTCACATCCTTGTGTAGTGTTCTCCTGTTGTACCTATTTTCAATAACTATGTGTGCCTTGATTCCTTACATACTAGGATATACAGTCATGGATTATAATTTCTTAGGAAACCATAAAAAATTAAATCCATAAGTCAATGAAATATATAAACAAAAAACCAATTTTTTTAAATAACTCCAATAAATTCATTACAAGAATGCCCCCTCAGATTATTTAGGCGATAATAGTAAACATATAATAATTATCATCAATAAACAAGTAAAAATGTTAAGAAACATTATAACTATTAGGTTATAGCCCACATATTTCGGATAACACACAGTATAATCCTAGTGAATAGGATGAGGGTAAGAGCACGTGGGAATGTAAAACTAGGCAACATCATTACAGGTAGAGGACCTACAATTTGATAATTGTGGTTTGCAAAAAAAATATTGCCATGTCAATAAATTTAATATTAATATAACCTTTTCAAATAACCAATGAGGTCCTTTTAATATAAAATGATAGTAAATAAAACTAAAAATAACCACTATGCATATGTATATATATATCTGTATGTGTGTGTATTTATTTAGGGACTAATTTACAAAAAAGGGGGATATATATTAACATTATTTGTAATATTAATGAACACATAATATCTATATTGATAATTTTTTAAGTTTTATTCAAAGTAATATAATTTTTATGTGTCATGGGGTTTTTCTCACAAAAAACATAATTTATATTATTTTGTGAAAATAAAATAGTTTCTGTTTTTATGAATATAATTTTATAAATACTACCTTTGTCTCCCATGAAGAAACAATAATAATAGTAATGTATATATGAGATTCGGGAAAACATATAGTTATTTTGTAACAAAATGGTTTTATTAATTATATTATTATTTTATAAATTATAATAAATTACTTTGGTTTTAAAATAAAATATAGACTAAAATATAAGTACATTAAATATCATACATGAAAATAAGAAAATATATGCATTATGTTTTTCTGAAAAATAAATGACACAATAAATGATGAATTTTATAATTTTTTTAATATCCATAATAAATTACATTAGAGAAAGTATATACTCATATAATATTTGAGATTAAGAATATTATTATTTTGATTAAAATAATAATAAGTAATAATTTTGTGTTTTCATTTACTTTTTATGTGGGAAATCATTCGTATTAAGAATTTGTGTTCTTATAAACATGCGTGTCAAAAATAATGGATTAATATATAAATATTTTGAATATGAATTATTAGATTAAATTATTATTAATATATTAAAATATTAACTTCATTATTTTCAGTTTCGTCGAAACCAACACTCCCTATTTCCACCCAAATGCACCAACTTCTTCACTAGGTGTACTACAACCAACAATCGTAGCGACTATAACTCAGAGCCAAAACACAACATCTTCATTATTCTCCTACTACCTAGAACCTGTTGACTTGTAAATCACACTAGAGAACCATGATATCTTTAACAATAATGTTTTTCTTGAATTCATCCTCCCATAAATCCCAAGAAATGAATATGACATAAATCGCCAGGATGCGAATGACTCATTGGTTTTGGGATATTTTTTAAAATTGTGAATTTGGTTATTTGGTTAAAATTTATGTAGGTTCCATTCAGATTAGGGTTACATTTTATTTGAATGCATGGATTTCATTTTTGTTTGGAAAACCTATGGTTCACACTAATTTTTTATATGCATAAGGATGGTTTTTGGGTTCCATGTATCAATATATATGACTCTATGGCATTAAAAGAGGGATAAATAAAAGTTTTATTCTTGATTATGTCTATGGTAGTTTAGTTTAGAAATGAAGATCCTTTTGGTTTTATTCTTCATCTATGTGATTGATATGTCTTAATATCTGTTTTGATAAGTGTATCCTGCGGCAGTAAACCAAATTTATGGGAAATATTTATTTTTCAAGAATTTAATTCATTAAAAACATTTGCTTACAAATCTTATATATTTTAAAACTATTTATGTTTAAGGTATAATATTTTTTAAAAATCCCCTCAAATGTTATAAATGGTTTAATAATTATACAGATTTTTTTGTCAGTTTTCATTACTGGATTACTAAGATTTACTTCCTGACTATTTAGATAATTTTTTATTATATATTTATGATAGGAATGTAAATTTCGTTAAAAATATGCCAAAATATTTAAAACTGTTTCGAAATTTATAATATTTTCAACAAAATTCATTTTTTCAGTAGTATTATATAATGGTATTTTAATTAATATATTCTAAGGGTAAGGGGGTAATTTTGAGTTTATAAAACTATTCTTCCACAACGATTCATGTTGGTCTTGCATATAAAATTTTATACAAAAAATTCACTTGATCCATGAGCTATATTTTTTTAAATTGACTTTAATATTTAAAACACATAATTTGGATGATATAGATACTAGGGATGTTGTTGTATTTTTAAAATTATTTTTTTAATAAAAATTTCATAAATTTAGGAATAATGTTTATATATATATATATAAATGCATCATTTCTCGTAAATATCATTTCTTTCTTTGGATTTGAATTTATTGGACTTACTTTTAATGTTTAAATAATTTTAATTAGGCCACTATTAGTAGAAGTGATATTATAAATTTTTCAAAATTAATGTTTAGGTTAATTTTTTTAAAGATTTATATATATATATATAATTTCATACAAAACGCAGTTTAATATATAATTATATATGTATCTATATACATATTATTTTGGGTGGATTTTTTTTAATCCAAAATTTATAGATATAATTATATAAATGTATGTATATATGTATCAATTTATGTAATCTTAATTTATTCTTGATATATATATATGTGTGTGTGTGTGTGTGTGTGAATAGATTTATTTATATTTTTGTGTCTATTTGTGTAATTTTATGTAATATTATATTTATGTTTGTTGTCTATACATATTTTTATGAATTAAAATGAAATCATTTTTCTTCCAATATCAATAAAAATTTATATATATTTATATTTCACATTCCATTTAATGGAAAACTACTTTTATCAGGCAACATATATTACTAAATTAATTATTTTCATGAAATGGATATCAAAACTCATGGTTTTAATGAAAATTCATGCCCCTCATGATGTGAAATATATTCTGTTAATGTTTCAAATTCCAAGGAATTGTACTTAGATATTATATGAATGAAGGAAGGGGAGAGGGAGTGGACCCAAAACCATATTGGCTTATTTTCAAATCATGTGATGGGTGTTCTCATAATTATATAGCCCTATAATATATTGTATAATATTTAAATCTTTTGCGATGTGATTTATGGTGAATGAGTGGTTTATCCTAAGAACACTATGAGATTAAGGAGTGACCTAATACATTGTGGGACTATGGACACCATGTTATGTTGTCTTGGAAGTGAACCATGACATTATTTTAGGATCCAAGGTTATATTTAGAATTATTCATGAATACTTATTAGTTATCAAGTGAAATCATTATTAAATTTTTAATGTATGATTTTTTTTCTAAATTTGATTTGTGTTGAAATATATTTATAAAATGGGTATCTTTTCAAAAGTAAAAATGATTTATAAATATCTTATTATCAAATTATATAAAATGTTTTACTTTTATGTTGAAATTGAGAAACCGGGATTTGTTACCACATGTTTGGAAACAACTTATTGATCTTTTTGTCACTAACCCTATGTATTAAAACCCTATTTTCAAAAGGAATATGGAAAAGTAGAAGAATGTTAGTGGTCGAGTACCCTTTATAATGTTTAACCATTTTAAGGTATATGAATAGTTTTCTTTTATTTTCTTTTCTAAGAGTTTTAATTATAATTATCCAATGTATCTGAGCACTCTAAAACTGTAATCCTTTTTTATATCAGGGTGTTTAATAATATATAAAATATAAAATATAAAAATTTTGAAGTTTTTTGGGGTCTTCATGGATATTATCATGAATGATGTTTAGAAAGAATTAGAGGATAGTATACATAAAATCCAATTGAACCATTTTTTCCTTTATATAGAGTTCTTATGTGTTTTATATAAATGAGTGATAATTATTTAATGAATTATATTACATGTGTAATTATACTTAATGATGTTTATTATATATTCTTTTCATGTATATTGAGTAATTTATAATCTGTTTTGTTTCATATTTAGAATAAATGATATTTTAAAAATTGAAGAACAAAATCCCACACAATAGTCTTGTCCCATACCGGGGAGTTACTTGCAACAATTATTGAAAAATAAATATCTAATATTTCTAAACCCTTATCCAATATCAATATTTCCTTCAAAATGATTTATGAAATATCAATGACCTCATCCATACAATGTAATCTTTAATGATCCTGACTCATCCATGATGAAATCGTAATCTCTCAACTCTTTCACCATTCTCTCCATGGGAGGAACCACCATGGAATTTTCAAATATTTCACCTTCCCTAGAGAGTACGATGTGATATAAGATTTTAGAATATCATAGAAAGAGGTACTTCTATGAGGAACAAATATATATGTAGTCTTGGAGTGTAAAATGTTTTGTAACATAAGAAATATATTATAGGAATTATATTTTAATCATTTTAATGATGAATATGTGAGGATATTTCATAAAAACATGGTATACACTGATGTTTTATAACAATATGTTTGAAAACATTATTTTTAAAAAAATTATCATTTTCTCCACTAGTGGGATCTGATTTTTTCAATCAATGTTTGGACTAAGGAAGTGAAAGAATATGAAAATTCAAAAAGGTATTTTTTTCAATAAGTGGAACATCTATGTTCGTGATCTTCGTGATAATGGTAATTAAGAAATTATTAATGACTAATGGTAAGAAATCCTATAACTGAGTCTAAATCTTAGTGGTTGTGGGTTCTTAATTCCCTAAAATCTTTGTAAGATGCAACCAACATGCAATAGAAATATTTTTTAAGGGGTACAATGTAATGTAATAAGATTTAACAATAGATTCAATGAATAAATCATAAACATTAATAAAAAACGAATTTATAAATGAAATATATTAAATTCTATAGAAGAACACCCCTTATACTATAAACGGGTAATACTAACCTTTTAATAATAACCATCAATATCAAAGGACAACTTCGAAAAAATGATATTTATAAGGTCATATCCCACATCTTTTGGATATTCTATTATTAGAAACCAAGTGAAGGTGACAAGAATAAGAGAACAGGGAAAATTAAAAATTGGCAACATTTTTGTTGGTAGATGACCTAAATATTGATAATCTTAGATAAAAAAATTGTGGTTAAGGTAATGCATTAATACATAATATGACCATTATAAAAAGTCATTGAGTTCTGTTTAAAATAAATTGATATTTAATAAAACTAAAAATATATGTTATGATTTCATTTATATATATGTTTGTGTTATATGAGTTTATGTCATGACTAATTATAAAAAAAGTTATCTATATATTATTATGATTTTTAATATTAATGTATATTTTTTTATATTGATAATTATAAAAGTTTTGTTCAATGTTATATAATTTTTATGTGTGGTGGAGTTTTGATCGCATGGAAAGTTATTCCAGTTTATATTGTGAAAAATATAATACATTATGTTTTTATGAAATCATTTTTTAAATACCAACATTGTCTATAATGAAAATAATAACAATAATTTTGTATATATAATTTTTTGGAAAACCAAATTTAATTTTATAAATAAATGTTATATTAATTATAATATTATTTTATAAATTATAACTAATTACATAGGTTACAATAGATAATATATACTCAAATATATGTACATTAAGTTCCTTACCTGGAAATAAGATCATATACGACATATATTTTTTGTTAACATTAAATTAAAAAATACATTATGTTTTTAAATATTTTTGAATATATATATTAAAATATATTGGATAAAATATATAATTATATAATACATAATGTTATGAATGTTATTATTTTGATAAAAATATTAATAATTATTAATAATGTGTTTGTATTTACTTTTTAAGTGGGAAGCCATTGGCTTTAGGAGTTAGTACACTTATTTACATTTTTTTCATGAGTAGAAGAGAAATTTAAAAATATATGAAATAATAAGGAAAACATAAAATAATAATAAAAATAAAAAAGGGAAATTGGGGTTTTTGGATTCAGTCAAAACCAAAACTCCCATTTTTACCCCACAATTATTGTCTACTTCACCAAGTGATCTGTGACCCACTATCATAGTAAGAAAATAATGAAGCTGACACTCCTCGTCTTCATCCTCCTCTTACTACCGGTGGTCAGTCGCCCAGTAACACGCAATGGTGAGCCGTGATGTCTTCAATCATTGGGTTTATCATGGAACCATCCTCCTGTAAATCACATGATTTGGAGGTGAATTAGTTCTCCTATATGGAATTGACTCATAGGTATTTTGGTATTTTTTTCATTGTAATTTATTGTATTTGGTTTCTATGTATGCTGGTTCAATTCATATTCTGGGTTATATTTTAAATGAAATCATGGATTTTCGTAATGGGTATGAAATAATAATGTTTATAGTGATTTTTATATGTATACTCATGGTTTTTGGGTGTTAATATCTATATATAATACTCTTTGGCATTGAAATTCTAATAAATTCATGTGGAATTAATGAATATTTCTACTATGGATTAGTGTGGCATTGAAGATCCTTTGATTTTTTTTCTTCATCTTTATGAGGGTCTAATCTTGAGACAAGTATTGATAATTAAAGCATGTGGTAGTGATTAAAAAGTAAGATAACTATTTAAATTTCATGAATTTATATGAAATAAATCATATTCTTACAATGTTAATTTATTTCAAAAAAAATCTTTTAGGGGAATATTTTTTGAGAATTTTTATAATATGGTTCATATGGTCTATAAAATTTAGTTATTTTATGTCAATTTCCCTTAGTTAACTAATAATATTTATTTAATGACTGTTTAAATAATTTTTAATTCTATATTTATTACCATAATTGAAACTTTATAAAAACTATGCCTAATTTTTTTTTAAAATTCCAATTTTTGATTTATGTATGAAAATTTGTTTTTGATCACCATAATTGTATAATGGTATTTTAATTGTTTTTTATGAGGGTAAGGGGTTCATTATAATTTTATAAAAGTATTCATCCAGAATGATTCATGTTTTTTCATACATATAAAATTATATAAATAAAATTTATTTGATATATGATATTTATTTTCCTGAAAATATATAGGATAATTAATGAATCTTAATTGGTCTGCTATAAACCCAAGGAATGTTATTAGATTTTCAAAATTATTATTTTAATAATAGTATTGAAAATGAATGTATATATTTATATATATATGTATTATTTAATTTTAAAAATCATACATTCCCATGGATTTCCCTTTTTAGGGCTTATTTTGAATGTTTAATGATTTTTAAATAGGGCTCTATAAGTATAAGTGAAGTCATCAAATTTTAAAAATTAATATTTATGATTAAATTGTTTTTTGTTAAATCAAGAATCTGTGTATAAATACATGTAAATATATCATTTATTATGAAACATTTAGAAATATATATATATATAGACATATATGTTTCTATATACATATTATTTTTAGTGAAACTTATTTTTAATATGATATATACAGAAACACATATATAAATATAAGTATATAAGTGTCTATTTTTGTAAAAATATTTTATTCTTAATATTTAAATATATGTATTTAAATAAATGAACGTATATATATCTATTTCATTTAATTTATAAACAATTGTATTTTGTATCCATACATTTTTATATGATTATGCAGTAATAATTTATTCCAATATTAATACATATATATATAAATGTATATTTTTATATTTCATTTCCTATAGAACTACTTGTATCATTAAACACATATAACCTTGTAATTGTTTTTTAAAATTTATTATCTAAGCTGATGGTTTTAATGAAACTTCATTGTAATCGTCATGTGAAATACAAGTAATAATGATTTTAAATTCCGAAATATTACATTTTGAAATGGTATGAATGAAGTAAGAGGGTGTGGAGTGAACCCAAACCCTTATGAGACTTTTATCAAATCATGTTATGGATTTTTCATTAATTATATACCTCTCAAATGCATCGTGTAATTTTTAAGTCTCATGATATGTCATGTGTTGTTTTTGGGAGGTTTATATTAAGCACGTCTTGGGATTTGGGAGTTATCCTAATTTATCATGGGACTATGTACGCCATGTAATTTTTTTTAGGAGTAAAATGTGAAATATTTTATTATAAATGGTGTATTTGAAAATTATTACTCAATTCATATGAGTATTAAATGAAAACATTACAATTTTTTTAATGGATGAAATACAGTTTCCAAAAGTTCTCGATATTGAAATCTATTTAGTGAAAGGGTTTATTTTCAAAAGAACTCTTGATTTATAAAGTCTACATTATCAAAATTTATAACTTGTTTTATATTTTTTTAGAAATTTTAAAATACCTTATTGGTTACCACATGTTTTAAAACCACTTAAAGATATTTTTATCACAAACACTATTTTTTCAACAAGGATTTTTCCAAGGAATATGGACGTGTAGATGATATTTAGTGTTAGAGTTATACTTATGTTGTTTAACCCTTGTAAAGATTATGAATGGTTTTATTGAAAATTAATTTACTCGAGTAGTAATTAGAAATATATGATGTATCTATGATCTTTAAAACTTTAAACCATTGTGATATTGTGTAACTATATAGAAAATAAATATAAAATAAGAAATGGTTTAGATTTTGGGTCATCGTAGATGTGAATATCCAATTCTAGGACTAGTTGCAACATAAAAATGTACCCTCTCCATGTATGGATCATGATTATAAATTGATCTATTCGTAACTACTTATGTCTTGATTCATATCCACACATGATTCTTAGAACACTTAGGTCCCTTCTCCTTGGTCCAACACCAACACCAAACTATCCCAAATTAGTTTCTTTTTGGCACTGTGAATGTGTCCCCTGTAAAATATATATGATGTATGGTTTGTGTGAAAAATGATCCCCATATAAATTATTTAATGGATTTTCATCACTTATTAACCTCACAAAGACATTTTCACCATTCATTTTCAATGTTTTACTACATCAAATTATATCATCACCCCATGAAAAAACAAGGATGTCTCATGCCACCATGTTTGAGAGGAGTAAATAAATTCATCCTCAGCACACAATGATAAATTTTAGCCTTAACTCTTCCTATAAATATGGTATGCCTCATAATATTAATAGGATTCCTCGATTTCGTTTCCAGAGTGGACTCCCCCATTTTTTACATTGGTATCCCACCTTGAAAATCTATAAAACAACATGTGGATTGATTCATGTACAAAAAATATTCATAGATACATCAAGCTCCATTATCGTGGACCATAAAAAACCTACAAAAATGTCATGTTCCCTAAATAAGATTCATATATATGTAGGGATCTCTACACTTCTTCTCTAATTGCAGTCTAACTGCTTTTTAGAAAAATTGACACACTCCATGCACATATCGTACACTGTGTATTGGAAAATTTTAGATTTTAAAAATATTTCTCTAGCAATGGGAATGAATGTTAAATTTCCTAGGGGACACATTTGTTTGACTTTGTATTGATACCCATAGCTTTCGATGAACAAATAACCCAAAAATCATTTAACTTGTAGAAAATTCATCCCTTTGAGAGGTTTCTTTTATCTCTATACATCCCAATGTAATTTTTGTTCTATATTAGTTCTCTTAATCCTAAAACACCCATAATCATGTTTTACACTTCCCCTTCACGTCTAATGCATATCTGAACATTGTGACCCATTGAGCCTTTCATTAGACCATGTTTCCATTACATATGGTTGTAGCTATATGACCTAGAACTACATGACCACATGTCAACCAAGTCACATGATGTTAAAATAGAAGACAATTATTTTATCACATGATGTTAAAATATAGTCTTACCTTAAATACCAATCATTGGATACCTTGGGAAACTAGCTCAAGAATCATTATGTTGTGGACAATGGATTTTATTTATAAAACAATTCCCTAAATTCCTAAATAATAGTTATGGGGAATCATGCCTCTATTTTTTTCCAGTTGGGATACATGGTTCCTTATCACATGATATAAAACATCATGGTAATATCTCTATTATTCAACAGCTAAATTAAAAATACATTATGTTGATTTATTCATGCAATTTAGATATATATAGAGAAACTAAGATATCAGGTCTCAACTCTCACATCCAGACACAATATTCAATTTACATGTCAGGGATCCCAACGTCTAAGCCACGTGAAATTAAACTATGTGGTTTATCAAGAACCTTCTCTAGCATTATTCCAGTTGTCCCAGGATACATAGTGTTGATGATAGCCTACATCTAATTCCAACTGCAACATAATTCAAACACTTCCTCAGTCTCTTATGTAGGATCCATATCTACAATAGAAGGTCCAGTATTGGTTCTCACTGTGTTTGGGATTCCATATTAAAAAACTCCCTCTCTGCACAAGTTATTTTTTAGTGAGTGCAATATACCTATAACTATATATTTATCGATTCTCTATATGATATGATACGCAATGACACCCAAACATTTTTTATCTGGCCCAGTTATAATAAAATGGGAATCCCCCCATTCTAGTGTATGAGGCCTAAGTTAGTAGGAAAAGTATTAATACTTATTCTCAGGTAATTTTGTAATGAGATGCTCCTTCCATAAGAAAAAAATTACCTTGAATAGTATAAACTCAAGAAACATGGATGTTCTAATCTCTATAATATTTCTCCAATAATCATAAATGATGGGTTAGTGTCTTGGGGACACTTTTTTGACAATAAATTAATATTCCCCTATTGTATTTTTGCAAGTCACCCAAAACCTTTTTGGGAAGAAATGGACAATCCGTTCACATGAGAAAACATTTCTATCTTTGTAATCCTCAATGAATTTTTCATCTAATGTCACTCTTCAGTTTTGGAATCCTATATATTATAGATTAAAATATTACCCATTAAGGCCTAAACAAAATTGATTATTACTAGATGTATTACCTTTGAATGGTTAGATATTAATCCATATTTCAAAGCTAAATGTCCTTAAATTTTACCCATAATATCCTCACTATATGATATTAAACTACAAATTATATGTCATAGTTTCATGGAATAAAATTATAATATGCCTCAACCATCCTTTACAGAATGGAAAATCATGTAGGAGTGGTTTCCCGTTTGAATACATTACAAATATATATGCTCCCAAAAACCACAAAAATCATCCCTTGATAAAATAAAAATTATTGTGGTATGGAACTAGGATATTCCCATCCCCCATCCTTCAATAATGGAGGTTCAGTATCATGGGGAAATTTTTATTGACAACGTATTGATATGTCTTATTTTTCTTTCCATACATTTCCCATAAAATAGGCCTATCAACGAAAGGAAAATTTTACCTCAGTTGAGAACTCTTCTCTACCTGTAAGACCTAACAACATAATGCTGAAAAATACATTTTAATCATGGTACTTGGTTACCCCCATGTACTTTACCTACATATTTAATCAGATCTAAAATTCAAAACTCAAAAATTAAATATATATGTCTAGGGAAAAAGGGGGCATTCTTGACCCACTTGGCATGTTGTTTTCATCACCTACTAACTCATGGTAAATGTTGTTTGAGCTAATAATTAGTTACATTAGTTATGGTTTTGAGACTCTAAACTACCCAGAAAAAGAAACACAACATTGACCAGGTTGAAAACCACAAATGTAACCCTAGGTAAATATTGATTCCTTTCTATGTAGACCTATTATTTGCATGGTTTAGGGAAAAAATATTGAAACAAAAAGATAAGATAGATAAAAACTCTTATATTAAAAACCAGCATGGTGAATCCTGAGAAAAAGGTGCCTCATTCTCTTGAAGTCTTCACCACAGAGTAATTAGGAAAATATTAGGTTGAGAATAGAAAAACTGAAATGTTTGTATGGTATTACATGTAACCAATGGAACAATCAAACTATTCTCACTAGGTCCATTGGATTAAGAAATTATTTGGGCATTATGAAATCTTTTATAAAAAAAAGAACATGAATCTAGTATTATAGATATGTTTTTTAACATTTATACATCCATGAGCAATACCCTAGAAGAGATAATTTAAATTTAATTATCTAGAATTATGATTATGAATTTTATCTCGTTATAAAACAATTAATTTTTAATAAAGGCTTTGATAATTGCTATGTACTCGGTGGTGACCATTTTTTCTTTTTTATAATGGATGGGAAAAAAGGACGAACTTCAACACCTTGGAGTCTCTATATATGGGTAAAACATTGTAGCTCAAAATCTCGCTCAGTGGATTAATAATGTTGTTGAGTATCTGATCTGAATAATCTATGGCCTATCAAAGATCATAAAATATTTCTATTTCATCATAAGCACTAGCATGTATTGCCTACACCCTATTAACATCAACCAATCTTACCTTCTCAACCACCATGACTAACTACTTCCCTTCATCAATGGCATCTTCATTATAATCTAGTTCATGATTGGTCCCCTATAACACCTAAATAAGATGCTCCACCAAGGATATATTCTCCAAAAAAAACAGGTTTTTCAAATTATCAGCTCCATTATACTCATAAGATTTTTTGAGAATGATTTTCCTTTCCAAATAAAAATGAATCATTACTCTATAATTTAGGGGTAACACTAGAGTGAACTCGACCTCTATCTTGTAATGATCACTTGTTTTACCACATATTGTATAGTGTGATATTCTAACCCTATAACCAAGAATTGAAAACATGATACATGATTTGGGTTGTTTCATTGGAAGGTTTTCTAGTGGGTTTGATAAATATTATTCTAGATATCCTTATATTCAACTTAATGATAGAAATGATGGATTTAAAAAGACTTCAGATTCTCTTAGGAATCAATATATAATGGTTGAATATATTTACTAATTAGTGAATATATAGTGGGTTTTTAATCCACACATCCATCATGACATGATAGATGATGGTCAGTTCCCTTTCAATTTCAAAAGGTTGAGTTGTTAGAGATTAATTTTCAACCACATAGGCTTTTGGAAGTAATTATAGAGTCACAATATTGATGTAGATAACTGATAAAACTCTAAAATAGAAATGAATTTCTTCAATTCTAGTAAATTTACCCTTGCTCGTCAAAATGACAGTAACTATGGCCATTATTCTCTCCCTGATTGGAAATGTGAGTGTTTCATCCTCAGTACGAGGTTATGCTTCAAGAAATAATAGGGATCATGGTGCTTCATGCATATGATCAACCATGTGAGTGACCTAAAAATATCTCTCACCAATAATGATATTTTTGGAATAATGAACCTGGGATTTGGAGTGATGGTCGGTCTTGAACATCAATGCATCTGAGTCATTGTATCTTCTATAGCTACAACCTCTCGAGGGGAATGATCAGTATACTCAATTGTAGTATAGTCCCATAAATGATCATATATTAGTGGGGTATATGTCTTCTGATCATGAGGGGTCAACCTATTACCACTTGTAGCCTCTATGATGCCTTCGATTAGTCATGGTTCCCCAACCAACTCAGGGAAAATATCCAATACTGCATCAGTTTCTGAAGAAGTAGGTGTTATAGGTCCCTAGGAGGCTAACATTTGCTAACTCAATAAACATCTTCCATGTCTTGTGCATGTTAATTAATTATAACATGAAAATATGAAACATAATTCTTAATTATTGATATAAAACATTCCCTAATTATCCTAGACCAGTGACGCATTTCCATTTTACGTGCATCTGTACGTCTTTTTTTGTTCCACATAAACCGTCCGTTAGAGGGAACAATGGGAGAGGCTGGGGTTGGAAAGTATACTAAAAGATTTGAAAAAACCACTTCTATATTATCAATTTCCATAGGAGAGCCTCTCTGGTTTCTCCCACACCTGAAGAGTTGATCTACCCTACAGAAGTACCCCATGGGTTATGCTCGGGGAAGGAAGAGTTCACTGAATCTCCCCAACCATCTAAAAGAGAAAAAATTTGTGTAATTTCCCAAAAAAAATTAAATATTCATTGTATTTTAATTAAGTTTTTTAAATGTTTTTTATAATTTAAAACCAAATAATAATGGTTTTAATAAAAACATTTAAAATGATATTTTTTATAAAAAATTAATATTTGACTCAAATTTTAAAATATAACATTATAAGAAATTGTTCTTTTAAATAAAGTATTTTTTCATCAAAAAGATAAAAAATATTCATCATTTAAATATATGTTTTAATATTTAATGTTTTGAATATATATTTATTTTCAAAAAAAACTATTTTTATTTTAAAATATGAACTTATGATATTTCTATAAATGTTATATAAATTTATTTACATATTTTTTTTAATTAAGGATTTCAATAATAGAAATTAATCTAATTTGAAAATTTAAATAATATGTCATGAAATAAGAACATAATAAATTATATTTATATGTTTAATTATAATTTTCCAATAATAATTAATCTTTTACCATTATTTGAAATAAATAAAGTCCAATATATTTTATTTTAATCCAAATTTATTTTATAATTATAAATAAATATTATAAATAATATAATTATTATTTAAAATAAAGTTGATAATAATATTTATTTAATGTAATAAAATAAATTTAAAAATAAATATATGATAAGATTGAATTATACGATGTATAAAATATAAATTTGTTATATATACACGTATATGGGAATAATGGTAATAAAAAATAATAATGGGTTAAAATAATAATTGAAGTAGCATAAAAAGTAAAAGAAATGGTAAAATATCATAATACGATATAAAAATAATTATGGAAACATGACAAAAAATAGAGTGCATTGATAATTAAATATAATATTACATTATAAAAATTATATTGATGTGACAAAAAAGAGAGAAATTGCGAAACAAAAATAATAATATATAATAATAATGATAATAATATTAATATTAATGTTAATAAATAGATGAAAAATGAGATAAGAGAAAAAATTAATAAAAAATGTTAAAATTATTTAAAAAACATGATATAAATTGTTCAGAAATAGATAATAGAAGTAATAAACAATGCAGAAAATTAAGTAGAAACGAAGGGCTTGGGTATATGGTTATGTAAAAATGTGAACCTACTTTATGAAAGTATTTTAACCCCTAAAAATTAGGAATCAAAATAAATATATATATATAATATAAAAATAATGTGTGTTTGATGAGTAATACAGAAAAAATGAGAGTCAATTTCTCTTCCTTCATCCAAATTGAAGAATTAAGTAAATGGACTCTTATATAATTTATATAAAAATGGTGAATTTAAGACTATAAATATGTGTTTCATTTTGATTATTGGTTTATCTATTTTTTAAGCTATGCACATGTTGTTTGTGCGTTTCACACCATGCATAAGGGGCACTATCTTTTGCACCCATTATACTTTTTTTTGGTGTGTCCAATCATTAGTAGTCGGTCTAAATTTAAGTTAAGGGATATATTTAAATATCAAATATATCTATATATATATAGGAATATAATTTTATGTAAAATAAAAAAAGGAAGTTAGTTTATCATAATTTTTATCAAGTCTATGTTTTAGAGAAACAAAGCCAATTTTTTTTTCAAAATCTGATTATAACCCTTTATAAAATCCAATCATCTGTCTATTTTTAAAGAAATATATATATATATATATATATATATTAGAATTAATTATATAAAAAATTATTCTATTATTTTAAATATGTTGTATCAAACAGTAATACAACATTTTTTTATTGAGATCATTAAATTGTTTTGTTTATAAATATAATGAGAAAAGCTATTATTGAATACATATGCTATTATTTTATGTGTATCATTAATTTATATCATATAAAAAATTTAAAAATTATGTCATCTTATGTGTGAATGTTTTTATATTCCCATTAATTTTATTCTTAACATTACATACAGCCATAATATAATATATTATAGACAATCCATGCACTTTACTTCACACATTCATTTAATTTATTATTAAGTTATATTTCTTTCCTCAAAATACGGCCAATTATTTATTAATATGGATATCTCCATGTTATTTTCTGTACTTTTTTAAGAAAATAATATTTCTTCAAATAATGAAAATATTATAGATTGTTTTATTTTATTAAAAAAATTTATGGTTGGTTTTTGAATTGACTTTGTGTTATGAGTGAGAAAAGAAAAACCATTATAATGTTTCATTAAATTATGGATCTAGAGTATCAGATAATTTAATTTGGTATGGGGAGTTATCCCATGACCTCTATAGGGACAAACTCCCACATGAGATATGGTTATTTCACCTTACTGTTTTTCTTATGGTCTGCAAAGTGTAATTATTAATCTATAAAAATTATTATTTTCATATTGGAGAAATCCAAACTTATATTTCCAACGAATTGTTATTTTTAATATATATATATTTATATTTATATATTTATTTCAAATTATTATTCACTATTTTAGGTTATTTAGAAAATATATTCGATGAATGTAAAACCATTTTCTAATAAATTTTTTTAATAAATGATTTATTATTATAAAAATTATAGTTTCTAAAGAAAATCATTTGTAAATGATTTTTAAAACCCATTCGTTGGAAAATTATTGGTCACACTATGTTTTAACTTATATTTCATGGGTTTTATAGAATATATTTTTTTGTTTTCTTTGTATAAGGCGGTCATTCATGAGAATACATTTTATTATTTCATGTTAAACATTGTTAAAGTTTAATATATTTGTCTAATTATCCAAAACGTAGACCGAAAAAGGTATTGTTATGTAAAATGTTCTTTTTAATTTTCTGTTGTATTTTATTTAAGAATATCCAAATATTTTTATGTGCTGCATTTTGAATTGTGGGTTACATGATTTAAAAGTTTGTATTCATGATCACAGTAATAATAGAAAGATGTATTGATACAAATAATAAAATTAACTCCTTATTATTATCATCTCACCTCACCAAGGATGTCACCATATCATGTAGTCGATCAGAATGGTGAATTTGGCCATTTAATGAGTGAATATTGGTAACCATATCTGATAGATATATTCCCACTTCATGATGATTCTCTAGAAAATAAATTCTCCGAGGAGAAATAATGATCATGAATCTGGTGAGATCAACATCCTCAACCTGAAGGGATTCCTAGATTTCCTTGGTGGATTATCTGATCCACTAAAAATCTAATTTCATTCATGCCTCTAAGAAGGCATTACTAATTGGAATAACTAATAATATAGGATATACCATATGAATTGGGGTGGTCTCTGATTGCCACACATTTTTTCTTGGATCCTCCACTACCCCGGGACTCCCTATGGAAAAATGATTATTAGACTCAGGTAGGGAAGACGAAGGACTGTCTCAAAGGAAAGTTTAGGTAGGGGTATCGGCTTCATGAGCCCCGTTAAAAGCACATCTATCATACTCATCACATTCTTATGCCCTAGGCCACACCATTAAATGAACTCAATGAGTATATCTATGCCAATTCAATACCGAATGGATAGAGGATTCAAGATTATGAATATTTGTGTACCGCTGTCTTAGGCTCATTAGTGTAATAAATATTATAAGGTGATGAAACATAGCCATATCATTGCAATAATAACTATTTCTCTTGAAGAATGTGTCATAGGGATCTAACAAAACGGTATCCCCTTAATGAATTCCATTCTCTACAAGTCATTTAATATACACCATTATGTTTGATTGATACTTTTCCTTATAGACCAATGCCAGTGTCTGGGGATAATGAACCCAAAATTCAATAAATTTTTCTAGAATGCTCAAAAAATGAGTGATTTTATCATTTTCTTCCTTGTATTATGATTTCAAGTAGGTTTCCTCTAATTTCCCTAGGCCTCAGGTGCTGGTTGACCTTGAAAAATCCAAATATTCATTTCTAGTTTTTTTGGGATATGATCGGTTCCACACTTCAATGTAAGTTTTGGTAAGTTCTATATGGACTCCTATAAAGGGATGAATCACAATAAAACATACCATGCCTTATTAATTGATAATTAACTAGATATCTCAAGCTATAATTAATTTTTTACCTTGGCATTAACTATTGATGGTTGGGGAAAACATCATTTGGACATTGTGGAATTGATGCTAAAAACATTAGGTTGAAAACACTTGACATATTAGACCACCTTCATTTTTAGATAATAATATTCCATCTCTCATGTAAATATTATACCATCACTTGGTATGATCCCCATATCCATCATTTACAAACGTTTCATAAGTGGTGGTTTATGTATAACTTGTTAAATGATCTTTATATTTGACCTGATCCATTTCATTGTTCTCCTTTTAGTAAAATGGTTTTACCCAATTTTTTCATCAGATATACGATTGGAAATTAGCTTATGGGATCCATTTACAGTTGATAAGTCAATAATCATTTATATGGGCTATTACCCAATGAAAAATATTTGGAATGGAACCCACCATCTAGTATGGTGTCTTCTCATTGCTGATTGTCCTAAAAAATAGTATACCTCTTCCATCAATCATATGGTGATATTAATACAAATTTCAATGGATAAATGTGACACTGTTAAAAAAGTCACAACTCTAACCCCATTGGTAGATTCATGGACCAGTAGTAACCAAAAATTATGAAAGATTGAAGAAAAATATGTGAACTGGTATAATTGTTAAATGATGAGGATGACCTTAAATCCCAACACAGTGAAATAACACTTCTCAATCATCGGCCAATAAAAGCCGATAAACCATTAGGTTTCAAGGTTTGGGCACATCCTTGGAATTTTTGCACATATTTCATGAAAACATAGTGTGGAGATATCTAGGAACTAATTAGAGAGAGAAAATATCTACTTCATGTTTGGGTCACCCTTTAGATGATCCATTGCATTATCAAAGATATTATTATAATGTAAGGCGGTACTCCCCATATCTACCCTAGATGAGGTGGGAGGATGAATTTAATCATACATGTCACACATGATTAGCGCTTCTGATATCATCTGGATGTCCTAGAGACTACATCAACCTCCCCATGCACCAAATGTATGGTATTTATGCCAGAACTCCATCTGCTAAGTAGTTGTTGGATAATGGTTTGTTTTCAATATGAGTTGGTATGAAATACCAATATTCCCTCATACAATCCCATGACCTTCTACTTAGTTTTAAATTATGGAAAACTCTAGAGGACACAGAATGGATGCCACTAGTCCATTCAAATGGATCCCCTTGGGAGAAGGTCCCATTATTAGACCAGTATAACCTCTTCCTTGTTTTGTCCTTCTATTAAATGATCTAAAACCAATGGATGTATCATTCAAGTACATTTAGGGTTTCATCTTATAAAAAATGTACTTAGTTAATAAGATATATAGTAGAGTATGTCTCTTGAATGAAGGACCCCATTGATGAGATGTTGTCTTGGGGAATATTTCTATTATTTTTTAGGAAAAGTGATGATTTAATTAGTGGGTATATGGGATTAAAACATTTAATAGTACCCTAAATCCATAAAGAGGAAGCCTTCTTGAGATGAGATATCTCATTTGACCATCATTTAGAATTCATGCTAGATATCAATGTTGTGTATATGTGTTGATTTTATCTTTATTATCAACATAATTGAACACAAAATCACTCCTCTCATCAATGGAATACATAGCATCCTAAGTAGTTTGACCAACTTGAGTGGAATCCATCAAAAATATTTTATAAATAAAATATAGAAATATAGTGCCAAACATCAAAAAATAGGTAATGTATAAATATCCCTATATAATGGAACATGGCCTATGATACAATGTTTCATGAACCATTGGCATAATAAGTATCAAGTTCATGGGTCACATGGTCCATGAACTATCAAACCATGACACAAAAAGTCATATCACATTATAGGAAATCATAAATTTCATTAATGTGTGGAAACAATGAGTACATAGTAAATTCATCAGCATAGGTGAAATTGTACGTGGAAAGAAGAATGAGATGATATTTCTTATAGAAATCAGTTCACAAATAGAATTGATAATAGAAAGAGGAGCCATGTGTCTCTATTAATTGGTATGTACCCCAGTACGTGTCTACTGACATACCAAAACCCAGTTCAAAATAGGACTAATTTCATCACCATAATCCCATTCTTTTCATCATGATCAGTGAAAATTATTTTTGGGATAATTTTTTGGGTCTTAAATACTCAAAATTGAAAGAAAAAGGATTTTATTAATTTTGAAATTGTAAAATCTAATAACAAAATAATAGTAAACCATAATAAGAGTTTGAGGAAAAATGATAATGAATCTAAACCAAAAACGTGTTCTTCATTCCACATTAGAAAACTCACTATGTGAATCACCAAAGTACATGTATTATTTTAGAATAAATCATTTACATGACATTATAGTGTTCAATAGAGCTCATGAATGACACTAGTTCAGTTTCAGGGCCAAACAGTTACTTTTATATCCTATAAACGACTATCCCCCAAGAAAAAAAAAGTTATTTTTGGGTAGGGATGATTATACCAACCAATGAATGGATATGTCAATTTTGTTTTAAGATGATATTTTATACTTCCTATAAATGTTTATTTTTTCATATAGATTTGTTCATTTTCATCCCGTGAAAATGGTGAAATCATTTTCTATTGTAGACATTGTCTTCCATTCCCCGTAGTCCATTTTGGATGACCAACCATACTAGAAGTTAGTTGCTCCACTCCTATATAATAAACAAAAAATGGAATCCAAAGAAATAGATAGAGGGAGATATTAAGATAGACTAAAATTTGATGAATGTGTGATATCCATATATTTTGATAAGGTAAATCCAAAGAATAACATTATGGTAAGAAAGGGATTCACCCAGGAAACCGTAAGACAAAAAAACTTGTAGATACCACTCCATGAAGAAAAGTTGATGGAATCATTGAGATCCATCACCCCACAAAGTATAAATATATAAATATGGTTTCTTACCTCATGTAGGAAGGTGCTATGTGAGTTGAACTCAATTTTATATAGAAATTTTCTAAACAAGTATAACTAAGTCATGCATAGGAATGCCCTATGAGGATGTTTGTCGAAGCCATGTAATAAAGAACTATGTGGAAAACACAGACACCCACATAGAGTAATTAAATTAGAAGGCAACCCCATATATCATTTGAATGTAATATGTAGAATGGGGACTCATCTGTTGTTCATTTATGCTCTCAAGGATTTCCTTCAGTATATCATTCGTCCACACATTAGCTAATTTATCAACCTGTTTAATGGTGTCAGGCCGAGGCCTTTCCCAAAACTACTATATGTTTATGATCAAATAACTAGGAATATCATAATGTCTATCAAGTGTAAAAACCCATGGAAAATTAAGATCTAATGATAACCTATTTAACAAGGGGGTTATTGTAATGCATTCATGGGTACATTTCCATGGTAATGATGGTCCCGAATATGGAGGTAGTCACGTGGTCCTCCCTTTCCCAGATGCAATGGGAGAGGCCCATTATTTCTTTTCCCAGTGAGGGTAAATGTTTTGTCCTCCTCTCTAGTAAGAAAAGAATGAAATCCCTCTTAGATTATTCCACTATCCTTTTATGTATGAGGTTTTACTCTTTATACTCTACACCTGTCGAGTCTTAGCTAGGAGTTTATGTGATTATCCTAGTTAACAAAACAATGACGATTAGGGAACATAATTGTCATATATATCTCTATTGGGCCTAGGATATGAAACCATGAGAGTATATGGATTTCAAATCGAAATCTCTTTCTCCATTAATTTGGTCACATGCCTTATCCACCAGTGAACAAGTCAGATTGTCTGTTTTAATGAGCTTCTTCTTCCTATTGTTTTTTATATAATAGCATGACTCGTGTTGGAAATGATGAGAGTGGAAATAATTGATTACGCATGATCCAAATAAAATGGTCATAATATTTTGTATAAGACCTAACTAAACAAAATAAAATTGGATTCCTATTCATAATCTTCCTTTAATATACTCACTCAAATGGGCCTCCAATTAAGTATATACCATAATAATAATAAATTAAATGTAATAATCCCTTGTGTAAGCCCAAAAACCCCTAAAAGTTACCTTTAGTGTATAATTTACTCATAGTTCTAGAAGCACAGACCTCCTGCTATGTGTATGCTCTGAATCAATGTTTCTATCCTTTCAAAGGGCCATATTCTTTATGAGAAAATCCACCGAAGGGTTATATTCTAAATGGAGCAAGATCATGCAAATTTTTATTATGTATATGTCCCAATATTATCATTACTTTGTGTGATTTGATTCTTATCTAACGTGGTTATATAGGAAGCCTCCCTAAGGTTAAAATAAAACCTCTCAAATTCAACATTGTCTTCTCCAGACCATTTTCCTAGTAACATCACGTCTTACTGGTAGGGCTACATTCCTTATAAGACCCACTCTACACCATTATTATTGGGTCATATTCCTAATAAGATCACCCCCACCTGGGAGACCACATATAATTCAATCACACTAGGATGTTTCGGCATATGTCTCACAATAAACATTGACTACACACCTTTCAAAAAGGTATCATTTCCACATTATGTTGGAATGATTGGTTTGTAACATACCACATACCATTAATGGTATGATGGGTCTAGGTAAGTGGAATTGAACATCATGAGTTTTTATTCCTTTCACAAAGATATAATGGATTCCAATCTTATGGTTTTGATCCCTACATCAAAATAATTTCTATATTCCAAGATGATGGTAAATCTATGATAAAATCATCATGTGGATTAAACCAGAATAAAAATAATAAACAACACAAGAACCTATTGTACAAATTTATAGTTAATAGCGAACTTCAGATACATATAGATCTTTAAATTGATTGTGAACCTCGGATACATACAGATGATTCCAAACTCATTCCAATTAATAAATTATTTTAATTAATTAGATTCCCAACTTAGTTATTGTTTTATAAGATACTCAGTGATCACATACCATTGAAATGTAGTTCCATGAGTCATAAATGATTTAATAACCATTGGGTATTTCCAGTAACATGAAGAAACCCCATTGGGAACCGACCAATAGTAAATGCGTGACAAACAATGTTAATGAGTTTCAAATATTAACATAATATCACTAATAATGTTATTAAGTTATGTAAAAAAAATTTATTAATGAAATTATACCTTTAAGTATTCTGGGAATATATTATTTTCACCTTTATATATAAAATCATGTTTAAATTGGTATAAAAGTTATGTGTTGTCAAATATGGGGGTTTTTTTATTATGAGATGTATTGAATATTTATCTAGAATTATGTAATATATATGTATGAAATTCATGGGTTAACATATATATAATTATAAAAGAGATTATATAATAATTGTATATTCAGATATGATTACATTTTTCTTAACCGTAGGGTTATATATCTGTTTTTGATTACATTCTAAAGCATTGTAAATGTATGGATTATATGGGTTTGCTTGAAAATACATCCCATTTTTTATATTAGAAAATGGATGTGGATATAGACCTATTGAACCTAGGTGTAACAATATAGAAGTGTTTTGATAGAGAATATAGGTGGATCAGGTGTGTTTTATGTAATATCTATATGGGTATCTATAAAAATATGTTTTTCCAGAACAATTTATGATAAGAAACTATTTTTAATTTAATGCACCAATGTGAAAATTATGATTTCGAATTTCCTTCCAAATTTTCATGATGTGAATTACTTTTCCACTTAAAAACTATTGTTGAGATTTTATAATAATATTTTAATGTGATGATATTATCCCAAAACCCACATAATTCATTTTTAAAAAATACATAATTAGAATTTGATTGAGAATGAGAGATTTCCCTTCGGTATCCCCACTCATTTTATTTCTTTACTTATTGATGTGTGGTTTATTATGATAGATACATTATGTAATGTTATAGGTCATGATATCCCTTAATCTCCTTTCCCTATAAGAATTATTTCCATCATGAAATTTTTATTATAGGATATATAGAAGTTAAATTTAACCATATCATCATATAATTATATTGGGAAGATAAGGAATTGTTCGATATCAAAATAGGATGTCATGTGGTGATGAACATGGGTAATTGAATGTGAAATAATTAAAGGATCCTAATTGTGTTTCTTTCTTCAAAATGTTTGAATTTAATTACATAAAATTTGGTTTTCTTTTAATGAAACATGATAAATATTTTTTCATCTATCTTTTGAAATAATGTTAGACAGATTACATTTGTAGTTTATTATGGTTCTAATTAGATCGAAAAATACGATACGTGTTTTAGAATGTATTCCATTAACAATTGGTTTTTAATTTTTCTTCTAAAAATTTAATAAATTATTAATAATTTATTATAGATTATTTAGAATGAATTTCTGGGAGTTGAAAACCTAAATTTATTAATGCATGCTTCATTTTATTATATGAATCAGACTACTTAGTTATTATTTTTAAGGATTCGAGATTACTATATGTTTAGTAGGTGGTCCCAAGTAATATAAACTATGGAATTTATTCATATTTATTTTCCTGTGGTATATGTTTTACACCCCATACGAATGAACCATATTTCTTCTAATGAGTCTTAAATAATAATAATTATTTTTTAAATAATGAATCTTAGGCCTTAATAAATTAATGGAACCATTAAAAATGAAATTTGAAAATGTAAAAATAGCCTAAATAGACCCTTCTACGTAGGTTTAGTTTCAACCACCAATGTTCAATGCTTGAACATACACACATGTTTTTGTGTTCATGTGTGTGTCTTTGAGTCCATTTTTTGATTTCTGGTCAAATGTGTTTTCATGTGTAGCCATGTGACCTTATCGGTATTTGATGAAAAATTTACAAATTATGACATCTGTTAACATTCCATTTGTTCTTATATGTTCACCTTTGTTTCATTGATGTGATTATTTATTGGCAAAACATGTTGATCTTTCTTAATAATGATCAAAGTTGGGATTATGTGTAGCATATTGAGTTTTATTCATGATATACCTTGTTGTTTCTCTCTATGACATGTAATTCCTATTGTGTATAATAACCTATGGAAACAAGCTTGTTGTATCCGGGTGATTAGGTCGTTTATCCTTAAATAGATGGACATAATAATGAGAATAATAAAAACATGACAAGGGTTATGAACTATCAATAATTTGGGGGTATGAGTTAAATCATGGGCATGTTTGTTTTCATAGGAGATGACCATGAATGTTATGTGAATCTTTTATCATTGTACAATGAGGTATATTTCCATAATGGTATTTTTTTTAGTTAACTAATTATATTGAACAATTTGGTTGGAAGATACCATTATTTTATTGTAACATCTTCGATATGGTGGGGAATGTAGAGTCTCGGATAATGACCACCATCAGCATCAAGAATATAGTGTTCTTGATAATGACAAACATTAGGGGTGTGGCATGTAGTTTTCTAGAAAATGACTACTATATGGGGTGGTATTCAGTGTTCCTAAAAATGAACAGAACTAGGGTTGGTCATGCAGTGTTATATTAATGAACACCATCAAGGTGGGGTATGTGGTGTCTCTATTAAGGAAGAACAAAGATTCATGGTCTGATATGCATAGGGTTTCAGACAATGATGGGCTTATGATGAATTTATCATGATGTGTGGTGGTAAATTTATCATCCTCTTCATATCCATATGACTGTAAGGCCAATATAGGTATTGATGGGGGTTCATGGAGGCATGGAAAGAACATGGCCACTCAATATTTAGTTACTATTTTTTAGTATTTATTTTTTATATGAGGAATGTTATGTATTTTATGTTTAATTATGTCATATCATCACATTACCATACACTATATATTATCATTTATGTAAAATGACACATTGGTGGTGGCCAATTGATTTGCATCCAAACCTTGATAAATATGAAAATACACTTGGGTACCTGAGTGACCCTAACTTTAGGTAGGAATATGATATTTTATGTACAATATTTATCATTTATCATGAAATGTCACTCATGTTACCTTAACAAATGTTTTACTTATTATGAGTTTTCTCACTCAGGTTACCTTTATTGAGTTGACCCACACACTGTTGATTTTTTATTTGTTTTATAATTAATTTCATTATATTCTATTTAAATATTTGGATATTTAATTTTATTGTATTATTTTAGAAAGGGCATAGTCTCCATATTGTTCTACCTTAAACCATCACCATAAAATGATATCCTCTAGAATACATGTAGGTATAGTTGAGGGAATTTTTTATTCTATCTGAGATCTAGAGATACACAATTGGTTGATAAAAAAATCAATCATTGAAAAGTTTTCTTTAGTTTTCAATCATGGGACTCATTTGACATGAGATATTTGAATACCATGGATCAAGTGATGAAACTCATATTGGGGTGTCACGAATAGAATTTCTGAGGATAATCCATCTTTATAGGGAATGTGATTTTTGTTCATAGGTTGTGATATTATCTTATGGTTTAACATAATATGAAAGGCATATATTTTTATGATGTAATTTCATATGGAATTGACACGTGGATGTATCAAAAAGAAGCATTGCAAACATCCTATTTAGAAAACATGTTTCTCATGACATATATGATGTTTATTTTTAGTTGTAATGATGAAGGGGGACTGAACTATATATATTCAAGATCGTTTACATTTCAAACTAATGTTTTCCTATTGAAATTTCATTTAAAAGAACCTTTAAGCTGGTCAACTTATAATAATAGGTCATATGAGACTACATTGTGGTGCACATATTCAATGGTGATAGAGATAATGAATTTGTTGTGAACCAAAACACTATATTCTAGATCTATATTCTACTCTATTATATCAGCATGTCGTAAAATTAATCATGTACCAAATGAAAAAATAGTTTAGTAGTCTTTGTAAAATATAATCATACATTTAATTATAATTAAAAATGAAAAGATAAAATAAATAAATTGTTTTCTTTGAGAAATATGTTATTCATCATATCATATCCTAGTATGTTAAAAAAAACATAATGTTATTAAAGGGAGAATAAAGTATAAGAAATGGGTATGCTCAGACACTCAGTAAGGCTTTGGATATAGTAGATTCTATCATTAATAATTTTTTTTAATAAACCATAAAAGGTAAATAAATGAAACACATGTTACTAAATCAATAAACTGAGTATAATATAGTAGATAAAATTTATCATCAAATAAATCCATATAAATAAAAACATGAGCATGTATCATATTCATTGATATTATAAATAATAGAATAATCACATGGACATAAATAACTGATCACATAATTATGTAATTCTTAATTATAGAATTGATAAAAATATCATAAAGGCTATATTCCACGACTTATTACCATCATGGCCTTGTTCCAAGGCTTATTATATAAATGTGAAGGCCTTAATAAAATACGAATGATAATTTATGTCATGATTCCTACAAATTCATAAATGGGATATGTAATTATTTCCAACAACCATCACCTAATTAGTCAAATTCATTCCTCAGTTAAATTACATGAAACATTATCAATATAAACATTCATATTGAAAAAATCAAATATGGAATTCTAATACATACCATAATCAATTAATATAATAATGAACCATATGTATTTATATGTTCAATGGTAAGAATATTTTATATATCATTTGAAACCAATGATAAACCATCTAGAGAAATAATCCAGATGGTATTAAAACAATATATCCTAATTTTATCATAAGTGTAAAGTATTGATGTCCTTGATGAATATGAATAACCCAAAACTGTCATTAAAATAATTTTTCAGTAAAATAATCATTTAAATTTGAAACAAAATTCACAAGATAATGTTTAGAATATATTTTTAAAATACATATCTTTGAAAATGACCTATTACTAATTGTAAAAAGAACATTAATACATTGAGTGGTTTTGATGGAAGAAAATTTCATTAATGTCTTAAAAGATAAAACAATGATTCCTTTAAAAAAATTAAAAAATAATGTGGTAAATATATTAAAAATGAAATTAATCTTCACTTAAAAAAATTAAAAATGGTGAAAATATATTTAATAAATAATCTTCTAATGGATAAAATCATTTTTAAAAAAAATTGATTATGATGAAAATGGATTTTTGACCAAAGAGATAAATAGAAAAATATTTTTAATAACTATTCAAAATAATGTAATGTACCAAAGAGTGGAAAAATAGTTCTATTACTTGAATTTTTTCATGAAAATATAGAAGATGATAAAAAATATTTATTTTAATATATACATATTAAATTATTTACTCTAGTGTGTCTTAAACTAAAACAATCACAAATAATGTTGATATTGTGAAATAAACCATTACTAATCATTGAAAATTTGAATCATAATCTTCGTGTAAGATTAAAAATAAAATTTAACCTTAAATATACAAAAATAGCAACATATTCACTATATTACATATTAAAATGGGTAGTATATACACCACACAAATGAATAAGTGATAATTATGGTGTATGGATCACTAAAGTAAAAGTGAGATGAGAATCACTTACCACTTATTTTAGTTCCTTAATTTGTGCCCAAACCTGATGTATAATACATATAGGATTATTAAACATGCATTAAATAACTATTATAATATATCTCATATAATATATTACCTTATTATTGTTGGAAAAAAAATCTTGAATGGTTGTTCTATTGGGTTGATTTGTTTTTTTTTTTGACAATTCATTAGGATATTGATGGAGGATATTTTTCAAATCAGGTGTTATGACTGAGAAAAAAGGTCTAATATTGTTTTTCATACATTATAATTACATAACATTTGTGGAATACTTAAAACATTATACAAAAATATTCCAAAATATATTATTACATCAATGCCTCTAAGAAAATATGAACAAAAATCTCCTAACTCAGTGAAATGTCTTCTATGTTTTCACATATATCTTCCCCTTAGTATTTATACCTAAAAACCATATTTATAACCTAGGGATGGAAAACCCATGAAATGTGTGAGATCAATTTTCAGTAAAGGTAAATAATGGTAATGTGTATGAATATCATGAATATAAGGGAATGAGAATATGATCATGATAATTAGAATATCATACCATATATATCAAAAAACATAAAAATGAATCATTGAAAAATACATATAACTCATGAGAAATGAATCATAAGTAAATAATGATCATGATCCATGAAATAATAATATAATAATAAGAATTGGAATTTTTGTAGACCCATAATCATATAAAATCCCTATGGAAAGGCAGCCAACCAAGGACATTGAAAACTGTTTGGGTTGGGTTAATCACTCATGTACCTACTCCGTGATTGCGATTCCATCCATTAAACAATTTTATTTCAGGCATGGTATTTCCCCATCATGTATGCTCCTATTTTGGTATTAGGAATTCCTCCAATATAACCTTTTATTTGAAGCTTGGGATGTCTTCTTGTGTACCCTCTTATTTCAGGCTTGGGGTTCCCTCTTGGGTACCCTTTGAGATCATAATACATTTATCATTACCAAATTAATTGGAGGTCGATATAGGTCCCACCAATATCATAATGAAATCATTCATACATGTTTCACAAAATGATAAAGAATCATATCAAAACCCCTGAAATGAAATGGGTTTCATAAACATAAAATCATACCTTAACCTTTGGAAAAAATGGTATCACAATAATTTAATCAATGCATAACCCATGAAAATAATTGGCATTCATATACATATAAAATGTGAATGATAAATATATTTCATAAACATTAGCCATAAAATTTAATAAATTCAGAGAAATAATTTGAATAGAAACCTTGAATCATTTCCCTAGAAAGATCTGAGTAACATCAATAGACATAATCTTTGATGGGAAATAATTTCAATTGATATTTAAAAAAACTATGGAAATTATCCTTTTTTATTTAAAAAATCGTCTTAAAATGTAAAACCTTTTGAAACCCATTTTTATGAATATAAACATGACAAACTATAATGGGAGAATTCAAAAAAATTTGAAGGCCTTTTTCCTTATAGAAATTGTAAAGGATCTTGAAAATCAATTAAACCTATTTCATTGAAAATATTATTTAAAAAAATTATGAAAAATAACCTTTTAAACATGAAAATAAAGATTCAAAGAATTTATTGAGGGTAAATTTTTACATCTCACATGAGGTAAAAAGAATATTCTTTTTTATGGTAAAAGTTTTAGAAAAATACATCATTTAGAAAGAGACAAGAGTATTCCACTAAAAATAGTAGCAATAAACAAAAATGGTAAAAAATTATTTAATGATCTTGTGTATTAGTAGAATATTATTTGAAACCCTATTTAGAAAACATGGTTTTGAATGAACACCTATTTCTGATTGAAGACAGTGTAAAGTCAGACATTCATAAAAACACATTCATAATAATTATATTTACCAAAGAGTGGAAAAATGGTACCAATACATGAATGTATCATGAATATCTAGAGGATAAGAAATGTCTTGAATTTTATTAATATATGGACTATAATATTTCATTATAGAAATCATAACCATAAACAATCTCAAGACATGATGAGATTTTTTCAATAAACTCTTACCACTTTGTTACTCCGAACTATACTCCCAATTTAGTAAAATGAAATTAAATGAAGCTTAAAATATCATGAAAATAATTATCTTAATGATATAAAATTTAAAAGTTAGTATATATACCTCATAGAAAAATATATGTGCATAATATGGCATGTATCTCAATGAATTAAAATTGAGACAAAATTAGTTTATTGATTTGGTAACCTTTGAAAAACAAAACCCATGAATTAAATATCATAAAATGGATATGTAAATACCCATTAATTTAATTATATGAATCATATAATACATCAATGAAAAATATACACACCAAAAAATGTAATGGGAGGTGAAAAAGGCATGTATCTCTAGAAAATAAAATGTGAGATGAAAGTTTCTTACCTTATGTATTGACTCTCATCATACTCATAGAAAAAAATGGGATGAAATTTTTGTGAACTCCTATGTTAGTAAGAAACATGGTTTCCATGTAGTTGGTGACACATTTTCTCCTCTTTTCCTCCACACAAGATGTAACTAGATGGATTGACTTATATGACTATCCATGTTATCAAAATATAAGAAGAGATGGTCACATTAAAAACCATCTTCATCACTAAATTTTGGATCTAGCACCATCTATCAGCAGATAGAGAAAGATATGAAATCTTCATATACACTAACTCAAATTTTTCTCACACATAGTATGAATCATATGGTCTAAGATGATGGATTCAATCCTAACATATTCATGATCCCAAAGTATCAAATGCGATTTCTACATGGATGAAATCCACATCATCAATACAACTTCGCCTCCTCCATGGTATAACACTTGAAACCATACACAAAAATTCAGAGGTCCATATTCACAATGAAGTAGAACAACGTGGTAATTTCCCATGCATGACCTCTAATCATGACCTCTTTTTTGGGAAACCTTTAAAGTGTATTCCCAGATTCAAAAAGAACAATGGTGTCATTGATTCCCAACTAATTTTGGTACGTATGAAGAATCTTTAAGGTCCAAAACCAACAATAAAATCACCCAAATTTTCTATAAGTCACATTTTATGTAGGGTCATATCTAATTGGGAGACCATATATCTTTAGAGTATTCTGGGCTGCCTCAGTATAAGCCCCACACCATCCTTAACTAGGAACCATTTTCATGGACACCCTAACCTCATGATGTTAAACCCCAATGGTTAGCCCTCATCACTTTTCATTAAAGGTGATGTGTCCAGTCAAGAAAACCCAAAATATATGGGTTCGAATTCTTCTCATGGGTATATGTGGGACTGAAAATTACTTTTTTATTATGAAAATCAATTTTATGGAAAAAGTGAAAAACCATGAAGTCCCGAAAGTATGCAACAAAACAACCAACGCAAAGGAATATTTGATATGTCCACAAAAGGGTAAAAGTTATGGAGAACCTCAGATAAATATAGATATATCCATTTATTGAGAACTTCAGATACATATAGATGATCATAGACCAATTATTATTCATGATAAACTGTTAAATTAGAGTTAATCTATGGAAATATGCTTGGGAATGAACCAATGATTCATAAACATATCATAAATCTATAAGAGAGTCCCAGAATAGTAAATAGTTCACCCCAGAAGGGGGTAATAGTCTCGACTACACATCCTTTCAACCAATGTGAGCTCATATTTATTGTTGGAAAAATCATCCCACAAACTCCAGCCTTTGGAATTTATATCCATGAATCAAGTATTAGAGATCCATTGGGTGTTTCAAGATCTATGAAAAAACTCACTTCATACCATTTTGAGTGTTATATCTGGTATCATTGATTTCAAACCAGTTACCCCCTACAATTAACCAATCATACATAACCCCCTCTTTGATCGAAATAAAAATGGAAATCCTGACATGAATAACGTGATTATGACACCTCATTCATGAGATAAAATGGATATACTATTGATTCCACTTAAAACCATTTCATTATGGGTAAATACACATCTTTAGTTATAAATATACTTTTTTAATGAATTTAACTACTTTATTGCATAATGAAAAAAAATTATTTTATAAGAATAAGCTACATAACAATCTTCCCCTTATGGAAATTTCATCCTTGAAATTTTTTATTCACATATTAAACAAGTGAGGATTCATTTCCCCCATATAATTTTTAGATTCTCATTTTCTTATTCAACCATGTGGTTTCTCTAAAAAACCATAAACTAGTGAATTAAATTATTCAACCAATACATTCTCTCTATGACCAAAAACATAAACAAGAATTTCATAAAAAGAAAGGTTTTCTACCAACTACTTTAGTTCTTAGATCAAAAAATGAGATGACATTACGATATTATTTCTCAACAGAGATATATTAAAAACATTACGTAACTAAGATAAACTCGGATGTAAATATACTCAATAATAAACATGTCCAACATCCACAAGGATTTGAAAGGGTCTAATGAAATGTTGACTCTGATTTCCCTTCATTATGAATCGTGTGTCACTTTCCCATGGGGATAATATGAGAATGACATGTTAAACTACCAATAATATTGATCCTTCCTCCAATTTTTCGAATAATGTTTTTTTCTAATTTGAGATATCCTCATATATTGATGGATCATCATTAATTTCTTAGCCACTTCCTCTACCAATTATGGTCCCATCAACTTCCTTTCCCCAACTTCATCCCAAAATGATGGAGTTTGACACAACTTTAAATAAAATTACCCAAAAGGATCTATCTGTATAATAGAATGAAAACTAATGTTATATGAAAACTCAACTAAATTAAGATGTTGATCACAACATCCTTGGAAATCCATTGAATAAACTCAATTCATATCCTCAAATCCATTATATTGTAGATTAAAGGCTATTCAAAAATTAAATTCAGTTCCCCGCCACTTTTGAAGGCCTTTCCAATAGTGAGAACTTCACCTCGGATCATGTTCAGATATAATAGAGAGAGAAACTCATTGTAACCTGGTTATCTCTTGGAGGTACATTCGGTAAAGATGAGCTAAATACGTAGTATCTCTAATTGAAAGAAACTATATATATTTAGTTAGTCAATTGGAAATAAACCAAATCACATTATTACCATGAGGATTCATTGGTAGTAAACCTCAAAATCCATAGAAATATTGTCCCATTTCTACTCTTTCACTTGAAATGGAAGAAGCATACACTTTTTAGTGTTCCTTTTACTTTAAAATATTGAAAAATCAAAAAATTCATCGTAAAATCAGAAATATATATTTTTATTCCATTCATTATTTAATACTCCTATTGGTTCCTATACATCATAGTGTACCTTCATGAACTGAAAACATGGAACTGTGAGATTGAATTATTAACTATTTAATGACATATGAATCACAAGTCACACATAATGTCTTCAAAAATCTCAAAACACCATCTTTATTTGTGTTAAATTGTTTAATCATTCCCTTTTTATCTCATCCTAAATTTTTCAATATATAACATCCTCTCTTATTCACTTTCTTAATTCAATTTGAGTGAAACGACTACACTAACAACTGAAACAGAAAATATTAATTTCAAACTCTAACAACATCCAAGACAAATTTTATCAAATAATTAACCAAGGGGTAATGTTCTAGATGCATCATGATTAATGTAGCACGGTGTTTTCATCTCAAGGAATCTGCCACACTGTTTTCTCATCCAGGACAATAATTGATCATGAAATAAAAATATTTATTCAGTTCCAACCATCTTTTCTTCCTCATCATTAATTCCTTATGAATAAATATATACTTAAACATTTATTTTTATTATAAATTTCATATTTGGATCCATATATTTTTTGGCCCTAATTTTTAATGAAAATACAATAACAGATAATTACATGTCATGGGATGGATGATTTAACTTATGTGGTTTTAATATTCTTTATGCATAAGCATTAACCTTATCATTCTACATCATAGCACCACCATGTTTCTTCAATTAAGAAAAACCATATATGAAAAATCACCATTTCTAGGAGGCATGGTCAAAACTAGACCATTCAATAATCATCACATAAGTTTTTAAAAAAAACATCACATTCCTTTGTACATATAATTTAAACCCTTGTTCATGTTAACATAGTTAGATGGCTCAATAAACATGCAACGTTTTTAACAAACCATTCATTATTGTCTGATAATCCATGAATAATACAAATATCAGTAAAATTTTTAGTTTATGGCCATCCATCAACAACTTTTATCTGGAGGGATCAACTTTTATTCCAACATTATTTAGAATGTTACCAAGATAAATATGTGTTCCAACCAAAAAAGAATCTTCTAAATTTAAAAAAAATACTTTTTTCATTATGTTTATTTATAAAATTCCTCATATTTTGTTAATTATCATCATATCATTTTGAATGAACCGCAATATCATCAATAAAAAACAACAACAAACATATAAAAATATTCATGGAATAATTTTTTTAATATATTCAATAAATAACATATGGGGATTTCTAAAACCAATGGATATAACAACAAACTCATAATGCCCATTTTTAGTTCATAATTCTATTTTCATAATTTCATACAACTTCACCTTAAACTGATGGTACCAAGATTTAAAGCCAATTTTGAAAAAATGCTATGATACCTCAAGATGAACAACATATTATCTATTTGAGACAATGGATACTGATTATTAAGTAATGTTATTCAAATATATATAATCAAAGAAAATACTCATGGAAACAACATCAATTTTAACAAACAAAACAGAAGTATCCCATGGTGATGTGCTTTGTCAAATGAATTCTTTATCAAGAAATTCCATTAAATTCTTTTTCAATTCTTCAATTTCTATGTGATCCATTCAATAAGGGGGATTTGTGGTCATAATATCATAAATAACTGATCAAATTGTAAATTCAAATCCCCAGTAATGTATTTAACTAGGAGACTCATTAGTAATAACATACATATAATACATTACCACTAGAACATCATTAATGTGAACAATTCCCTTTTTTCCAAAATATTTGAAAGATTACATTCATTTCCATCCTTTTATATTTTCATAACCTCCTGATATGTTATCAATGGTATATGTTCATTATTGTATATGAGATGAAAATATTTCTGAAAAATAACCTATTTGGCACTATAATCAATCTTAACATGGGAAGAATAAAATAATTACATAGAAAGAATAACATCAAACACTTCTAAGGCTAAAATAACAATAATTATAAGTAATGTATTTACATAGAAAGAAACTTCATGATTCATATAATTTTGTTATACCTTAATAATTACCAATGGTGTTTAGCCACAATATCATCTTTCATTTCATGAAGATAAATTTAATATTTTATGAAAAATTATTTATTAATAAATGAATGTATTGACCCCATATAAAATAATACATTAAAAAAATACGAGTAAATATGTAATGTACCTGGTGACATTTCATTAGATGGCCCAAAATTTTCCGAAGTAGTCAAAGAGTATTTCACTGCACCTTTCTCTTTATAATCTAGTTTATTCCTATCACTCATATCGTTCTTTGGGATGGTATTTTCATAATGAACCATTTTACCACATTTAAAACACAGTATAGTTTTTTATAATAATTATACATTCCATCACTAATATGTTTTTCATTATAATCTCAGATCATATATCCAAACATAACACATCAGAAACACATCCTATATTATTTTAATATAATTCCTCATGATGGTTTTTACAACACATCATACAAACTGGAAATTAATTTTTTTTTAACGTGATATTTCTTTGATTAACTGTTAACCATCAGTTTCCATCAATGTTTTTTCTTCTTATTTTAGTCAGCATACAAGTGATCACCAGTAGATTCCATTTCTACCCTCTTAGCACATTGAACAAGTTTCCCTAATATTTGAATTCATTGGAGGGCCAATCCCTTCAGTATATTATCTTTGATCCAAAATAGAAATGATTGATTTTGTTATCAAGATACCAAATAATATTTGGAGCATACCAATACAATAGGGCGAAGTTCCCTTCTTAAAATTCCACTTAATATTTCTCCCTTTGTTTCAATTTAAGTAATTTATTTTTATACTAGGTAAATAAACTTTATAAAAATATATTTCAAGGAAAATATTATAAAATTTATCTCATTCCCATGTATAAATCTCCTTGATATCTCTGATATTCTTGACCATTAAACACCAATAGTCAAAATCATCCTCAAAACAATAAAAACCAAGAAATTTGTTTTATTATGTTAACTTCTGATGACATTATATATGACCTCAAGTGATTTAATACACCCTTTATCCACCACTGGGTCAGATGATCCAATAGAATAAAAAGGTTGTCTCCTTATAAAATGTTCCACTATAATTATGTTCCTTTGTGGTATCTCTGGATGTTCTCTGTCATGGATTCCACTTCAATTTATTACCTACATCAACTGATCCATCACTATCAGAAACTACTCAGTTCTAATTCCCACCATTTTTTGTTGCGTATTCAGAAAGATATCTTCCAATCAGTTCCTTACTCCATCAACTTCCATGTTTTTTTACTGAAAACCATTCAGAACAGACTTATCTTAGATGAAGCAACATGGTAATATTAAAATTATATTACAATTAAAGTTAACCATATATTGTAAATTATTTACTATATTCTATTAACATCATTCTGACCCCTAAATTTATCTAACTCATTCTATGATACCAACTATAATAATTAGGAATTATATATTACATAATCTAGTTAATTTATCTACAATATTGTTGTCCAATTCTTAAAGATATATTTAGTTTATAGTTTTAGATAATTATATAATAATAAATATCAATCTAAAAAACATAAAATTTTGATACTAATATATATGTTTCCATTTCATCTACAATACAATTTTTTTAATAAAACAATAGTTCATTTCAATAATGTTTTTTGATGACATTTAGCTGGGGTTATTCATTTCTCTTACCAATCCTTAAACCCCGTGAAAAACATTTCAAAACATGGGATTGGAAAAAAATCATTCTATGGGACATAAATGAGAAAGGAAGGATTACTCAATGAATTATTATACAAATTATAATCATTTTCATAAGATATATTTCTAACTCTTAAAGTGTCATATACATACTTTATGAAAAAATTCAATTTCTAAAAAACATGGAAAACATATAAAAAATCATATATGTATCTTGGAAAATTAATTAAATAATATTGGAACCCTTTTAGATACAATAATATTTTTAAACCTCGTGGCGACCTAAAAATGTTACCCTCATGGCTACATTAGGATGCACCCCTCGCAACGGTCAAATGGGTAACAAGTATAGTTACATTTGGTGTCACCATTATGGTCAACTAAAAACATAAACATACCAAATAAATTAGAGGGAGATATATGTCCCAAACATCATCATATAAAATTAATTATAACAATAACATAAGCATAAAACATGAATAATTTCATTAGAAAAACATTAAATTTGAATTTTTAGAAAATAGAAATTAAAATATGATTTTTAATGGAAACACACAAAACTCGGGTTTTTATTACATCGAATGAGTTCAAACCTCAAGTAAAATGGTTATATAGTTCTATAAATATATTACCGAACTATACCCATGTTTATTATAATTTACATGACAATATTATAACAAAATTAAGTCCATTTATTAATAATATTTTGTTATTACCATTGTTTTGGTTGAGTTCTTTCCATGATTTCCATGGTCAATTAGTAATATATTTTATTTTCAAATGGAAGAATATCTAGAAGTTGAAATAAATGTTACTATTATGTTTCAATAAGCTTAAATAATAATTTATAACATTTTTATGATATGTGTATGAATAATTAGATAAAAAATTAATGAAAATGATCTAGTTTATTTAGGCTGTTATTATAACCATCATGAACATACATCATCATTGTAATATTATATTTTTATTCAGGTAGGGGAAGGATACAAAGAACACGTGAAAAACAAAGAAATGCCTAGTGGGTCTAAAGTTGTGGAGACTAAGGGAATCCCCTATAATAAAATTAAACATCGGGTTTAAAACTAGTTATCGTTTTTAGGTAGGTGACCTAGGATCCTTGGAAAAACAAATAGAAAAGTTTATATGCTTCCATGTTTCCCTCCCTGCATGTGTGGGACACACAGGTATTATTGTTTATGAGGGTTCTGCACTTCCTGATCATGTACGAAATCACCCAACGAGTGATGCTTTTACCCGGAATGGAATCATGTATGATCATGGAGTCTGTTTCAATGTGGGATAAGTCAATATTCCTCTTCCTACAAAGGTTATGTCCTGTGAGAGAATATTTGTCCTCCACATGAATGGAATTACCTTTTCCATATTAGGCCATGAAAGAAAGTATGACACTTCCATGGGAGTCGCAAACCACCCATCCTTCTCATATATTCCCCGCACTATAGGAGCCATCTGTATTGTGTTTGAAGCCATTATCGGGAGGTTTCCACCGCACGCATTGGCCCTGTCGGGAGAGGGGTTTGGCCACACATTAAGTAATTTGAAGAATACATATGGATAGAGAATCCTTCCAGCTGGTGGAGGGATTTATGAGGCTGATCAGAAGACATCATTCTCATACAGTGATAGACAACCTTGTTAGATATTACACCTCAAATCGTGCCTAGTTGCGAGCATGCCACAGGAACCAGCATCCCGCGTTTAAGATGATGGAGCAAGGAAGCCTTTCTTGTCCCTTATCAGTTGTTCCCATGAACCATCAGGGTAAGAATGTGCCATCCCGGTGATCATGGTATAAAGAAGAAATGAAACAACTTAAGTTCTTCCACATATCCTGAGCCCAGTCGTCTTTAAAGATAATGTGATGGATGCTTTCTTCCTTCTTATTTTTGTAGCAAAGGCAACACAAGGCCAGGGGAATACCCAGTTTTTTTATGTTTTCATCCATTGGAAGTTCTTGGTTATTTATTCTAAAACTAAGAAAACTATATTTTTCTATGATATTACTGCACCATAAGATCCCATTCTTTGTATCTTACCAATCCTGATTGGTGGAGTTCCTGTGGAAGTCCCTCGTTGGGAAATTCATCGAGGTAGAAGGTGTGAAGACACATTTCTCTAGCTCTAGATTCAAGGAGATTAACTCATATGTACCAATATAATACTCATTCATCACAACCATTATGAATTTTGGATACTGAATTGCCTTCTTTAAAAAGATGTCTAGGGATGGACACCCTCGAATACTAGGCACAACCCCTTCCCAGTTGTAGTGCCAGAAGTGGATATTACCCTCTCCAACAACACATAAAGAGTGAATCATTATGCTCGGGATGAGAGGGATTATCCTAGAACAGAGAGGGGAGCCTTGAGTACCCACCAGTTCTTCATTGTTGCTGGCCAACTAAGACATACCCTTCCCCCAGAGTGTGCGTTCTTTAATGAATTCCCACATGAGATTAGAATGAAATCCATGGATTGTGACACTTAATATTCTATCATTGATTCCACCATCGGAGATTGGTATGGCCATCATGTCCCATGATATTAAGTCCATTCTACCATAGAAGAGGCATCATAGACAAAGCTAGTCGGACCTTGTCAATGGCTTTGACGAATCCCTTTGGCATAAAGGTTGAGTCCAATGCATGCACTGGGATGGTGGACAGGACAATATTAACTAGAGTTGTTCGACCCCCAAAAGAGAGGTAGTTATTCTTCTTTTTGAAGACATGGCTTGTAATCATTTTCCCAACATGATCAAATTCATTGATTCTCATCATCCTGGAGGATATCGGGGTGCCGAGATTGTAACATCCCAAGTAAATAAAGAATATTACATTTTCATATTTATCAATACTTGTGAATAAAATGTTAATATTACATTAAACAGAATACTATGCTCGATGGCGTACCCAATACGCAACAACGTGTTTCTTTGAAATCTTACGTTGCACACTAATAATATAATAATATTAATTTAAATAGTTAATTCCTAGCCGTTGTAATGGCAGGAATGAAAATAACTAACAAAGAAATGATTACATATGTTTGTTAAATATTTTTACATTTATCCAATAAATGTTAAAGGCTTAAAATGAAAATGAATCCAATTTTAAGAATAAATACTCTAATATTTTTAAAAGATTGTTTTACCGCCTTTTGATGGAGAACTTTTTTTAAATCCATATTTTGACAATTTTGTAAGATCTATTTGTCAAAATAATCATGTTCTTTAGAATTGGGATTTTGAAATTTACTTTGGATAAATTTTTGGTATTTTTCTGACAATGTTCATTTTTTAATGAATAGTGAAAAATACTGCATTTTACTTCAAAACTGCTTTTTCATCTAATTTAATTATACTGATTGATTATCCTTTTAATTGGTTTTAAACTTAAAATTGAATATATTTTTACCATTTAATCCAATGTTGGTCATTGGGATAAATTTCACTTTGAAATTGGACATTAACAATTGTCAAACTTTTGATAGAAATTGTTTCTAAAAAAACCTGCTATTTGTTTTGACAACGATAATTATTTTTAAATTATTTACTTCAATTTCTGTGTTTGGAATTTGGTAGAATGGATTCCATATTTGGAATCAGAAGGTTCAAAAATATTTAATTAAGACTCTTCTGTTTTTGGGCATTATGAATAGTAACGACGGTAATTATCTTTAATTATTGTGATTAATTAGTAATCGGGTAGTTAAAGGTAATTAAATAATATCATAATAATAAAAATGACCCCAAAATATGTCCTAATGCTACTGGTTGTGTCATGGCCGACCATGGGATTCCTTGTGCCAAACATTGGGACCCCATGGAATCACTTTTGGTTGATAGTGACACTTTAGCATTTTATTTTTTTAAAGGAGAATATCACAAAAGTATGTAACACCTTAGTAAAACAATCTTAATTTTGTCTACATAAATGATATCTTGGACTATAAATAGTCATTAGAAATCTAAAAATATTTCCTACATCAAAGTATTTTTTTATAATTTTTAGACATTAAATAAATTAATTTATTTATGACACCATGATGATGTAGTGATTATCTCATTCATGAACGATTTAAATAAAATGAAACGATAGTGTAAAATCTAAGACATACACTTGTCTAAAACCTATTAGATGAGTATATTTAAAACCCGTATCACCTTATCCTCTAAATTTATAAATGTGGGACCTTTAAAATCAGAAACTCATTTTAATATAAAGTAACATTTCTTGACTTTCCAAGAGTGTCCCTCCTCCCTCTTATAAAAGGCCCCCACCCCTACCTCATTACCCACACCTCTCAAGCAATTGGCTTGGCCAAACTCTGCTCATTTTATCTCTCTGCATCCATCTATTCATCATAGAATCCTTATCTTAGGTAGAAAGCTCTTCAAAAACCATTTTGGTTCAAACCAAGGGGAGTTACATAATTTAAAGGTAAAGTCTTCTCTAATGTTCTTTTGTTTTATTTTGCTTATCCAACCCCCTAAAATCTTTTTATTCCTTTCTTTTGTAACAACACCAGTATCTTAAATATACTAGGATGTTGTTATAATAAGGATTCGAGCTACACTTACACACACCTTCGTCTAATGGTTAAAGAACATATTGTTTCTGTGGATGGTGAATTACTGCCTCACGAAACAATGATTGTTCAATATTCTTTTAAAACCTTTAAAGGTGGCCATTATGATGTCACTGTATTTTATATATGATAAATATAGTATTTATGTTTTCTATATGCTTCTGTATTTTATATTTAAAACAGACCTTTATGCTTTGCATGTGTGCAAATGCGATAATTTCATACGAGGAAGTGTGGACTACCGCCCCCTCAAGTGATGTGACTCGTTCATGCAATACATGGAATGTATAAAGAATAAAATTAATGAAAATATGTGACCTATATAACAAATATATTATACTGTAATATTAATATATATATCTCTCATTTATTTTTAATTCCATTAAAATGACAAAGAAATGAAAGTAGCATTCATGCGTACGTACGGCCTACCGTCTCCAGGAACGGTGCATTTCATTTCTTTTTATCTCCAAATGTTATGGAATAGTATAAAATGAATATGTACTGGATATATATGAAATTTAAATCATTAATACTATTTAAGAGATGATTTTCTTATAACTACATGGAAAATCATTTTCAGACAAGTTCATTTTTGACTCTTGTACCAAACATCGACAAAACATCTAATATGAACTCGCACAATTAACAAATTATTATAACATTATGAAATGTGTTATTAATTGAATAATAAAATTAATATGAGGCCTAGAGAAATTATAAATTGACCAAAGGTTATTATTCAGGAATATAAAGAAACGAACAAAACAATTCGGACTTGAGGTAAGGGATCCTACCTCTCTCTTTCTTTTATGTACTCTCCTTTATGTCATTTATTTTATGCTCATATTTATTATGTTTTAGGGTGTTATTTCACATTCATCATTCATTAATTTTTATGTTCATATTATGAGAGACCCTATTTGATCTCATAAATCCATTTGTTTTATGTTTTATGTGGCGCCGTTAGGCTGCCGAGTTTTCGTAAGGGATTTTTCATCTCACTTTTATTTCCATTAGGTTTATGCTGAATTTTCCACTATTTCCATTGAGTGGTGTATGTACTGCCCATTATTCTACTCTTTGTGTAATCTACTTTCGTTTATGGGTATTTACATCAACATTGTACAGTCCTTCTTTCATGGGGTGTACGTTTTGAAAGTTACCCAATTCGGTAAGGGAACCTTTCACCCTCCTCTTTTTAAAAGACTTCTTTGTTATGTATTTTAATTTACATATTATTATATTGGGATACGTTCCCCTATATCTTTATTGATGTAAATTTTATGTCCAAGTGATGAGATACTCTTTTCTCTCTCATCAACTCATTTTCTGAATTTTAAAGTGATGTCGTTAGGCTGTCGAATTTTTGCAAGGGAACTTATTAACTCAATTTCAATTCATTGGGTTAAACTTATACTCCATGAATATGTCATTCTATGAATATGTGTGAATGAATCTGATTGTTTTAAAATTAATATCCAATTATATTGGGTGTATTTTTATTTGTCACACATAAGTATGTAATTGATTTATCCATAATCTAAGGATACTGAATTTGTATGGGACTTCGTCTCAATCTCCTTTCATTGAGAAATATTTTGTTTTATACACAACTTTATTTTATACGGTGTATAAACCCCTTCGACTTTTACTTTTATTAAAAATGAATCTTTTTTATATGAAGCGTTTTACTAAACGATAAAAGGGAATGATTTTGTCGTACGTATGCGGTGACAATGACTTCTCTACCGTCGTGACCATTATTTGAATTTTGGCTTCCACTATAAGCCATAACTTTTTTAAAATGAAAAATCAATACCCTGTTTTACTTTTCTTTTATTTTGGTATTGAAATGGTTTTGATAAAGCTTTTATTATATCAATGTGTTATTGATATCTTGTGATTGAAATGTGGAAATGTTATGTTTCCTTTATGCATGTTTTATGAGATACGATTATGTTATGTCTCTTGGGCATTGTTTATGAAGACGGGTGGTTCTGTGATTAACTAAGGGCGGGTAAGCCCGATATAGCTCTCCAATGCAATGGTTAACGTGAAGGGGTTAAACGCTAAGGGTTCTCTGAATATATTTAGGGAATAAACTATGATGGGTATTCCAAACGTAACCATGAGGGTTACTCCCTACGTAAGAATGTTATGAATGCCTCAAGTTTCCTTTATGTCTTATGATTTCTATGATTTATTCATGATTTGAGGAGGTATGTTAAAGTACTTATGTTTTATGAGTAAAGTATGATTTCCTAAATTCTTATGTATACATGGAATAATGTTTTATATCAGTATTTTTATAACTCTTACTGAGTTTTTTTGCTCATCCCAAGTTTATTTGAAATGTTTTTCACAGGACATAAAGTGGAATAGGGTCAAGGATGGGATCAAGGAAATGTCATACTGTCTAAAACAAAAAACTAGACATGACACTTTTTTTCAAGAGTTTTTATTTTGTAAAAAAAATGGAAACTGAGTAGATGTGTCTAATTTGTAATCTTTGAGATGTAATAGTTAAGTACTAATTCTCTAAAACTCTAAACCTGAAAAGATCCTCAATGTGAATTATTCAATTTAATTCAAGAATATGTAATGTCTTAAGGCTGGGTCCCTATAGCTGGTATCAAAGGTCAGTTTAGACAACATTAGGGATTATGATTTTTCTTTAAAAACATGATTAGTCCCATATGTTTATTATCTTAGTTAAATCCTTGTTTTATAACTTTTCCAGATCAAGGAAATAGAAGGAGGAGGATCTTAGACGACATTCTTATCTCTTCCTGATGACTTTCTTGCAATATTTATTGCAATGCCATGTTCGGATGATTATGAAACTTTTTCTAGCATACAACTCACTTGCAAGCAGCTGTTTGAGATATCAAACACCTCCACTATACCTTGTTATCATCGTGGATCATTGGTTGTATTTAGACAAATCCTATTTTCACAATATTCTCATATTTTCAAGAATGGTAGATATTATCAAGTCATTTTCAAACATTTTACCTTATCACAAGATTTTGAAGCATATTATGATTTTAAAGAAGGTGCTGAAGAAGGAGACGTTGTCCAACATATTTATATTTGATTTTAAAATATAGCCTCCCAGCACATAACTATGGTATTTTAAAAGGACCATTAATTGAAAGTTTCAACTCAAATTCGGTCAGACTATTTTATAGAAATCATGTCTTATGAGATGTTTTGAAATTATAATTCATACCTGATTATTTTCCAAAATTGTTTTTCTGTGAACACCCATATGACCCATGTTGTACAAGGTTTATTTGGATGGAGGAATTGAATGATTTTGAAGGATCTCTAAGTCATTGTTGTGACACATGGACCTTCTACCTACGTGAACAAGATGACGATGAAACCAAATGGACACCATGGTCAAGGTATGATGTTCTTCTTTTTTGGGGATCATTTTATTTTATCTTATGATGGTGAAATAAGACTTCAAGAATTAAGATGTTGAGATCATAATGAATTTGGATGAAAATGAGAGGTATAAGGAAACCATTGAGGTTAAAACATGTTAGGGTTATTTTTGAGATTTATAAAAAGGACAACCCGTAAGATGGGTGACAACCCGTCACGTCCGGTACGGCCACATGAATCGAACCCACAACCGAAGGGCGACAAGGGCGCATGGCCTACCACTAGCCTACATGAAGTCCCTCGTTAGTATGACTTATACTTTTTAGTTAAATGATTTTATGGATCAAGAATAAGTTGATTTTGGAAACTAATGTTTTATTAAATGCATATCCTTAACATAGGAAAATGATTTGGTGACTGAGTAATAAAGGTTATTTTTGAAGATTTTCTCTCTTTCGTGGTAACAATATATTCCTATATAAAATAGAATACATTGGGATTTCAATTGAGGAGAACGGTGGAATTTTATTATGGAAGTATCTATGTTTTTATTGTGGAAATATGACATTTTGGTTTATTTATGAAATTGATTAACCTATCATGGATAATATGGGAGTAGGTTAATTGATTTTCAATACGATAATTTAAGCGCAACTGATGTTATTTGGACATAAATGCTAAGATTTAAATTGGAAGACTATGTGATCAAATCCTTCATAGATTTGGGATTCAATCTTAGTTTTGATTACTTTGAAGAATTTTATGGATAGATGTTTATTGAATGGTCTTTGTTGAACTTTGGATAATGTTTGAAAAAATTTGTAGATTAAGAGTAGTATTTCTTTTTATAAAGGATTATCCTTTTTGGGGATTATCTGATCTTGTACTAACCTTTTTGGTTTTGGTTTTGGTATTGGTGTAAAGAAATGGGAAGTATATAGTTCTCTTTTTTGGATTAGGTGATTCTCTAGAAGTTTATTATAGTGATCTTAATGTGAACAATTTATCTTAAATACACGTCTTTTGGAGAAAATATGAGTTTGTGTAAGAAATATAGCAAAAGCTTAAAGTCAACATGACAAGTAAGTATGTTTATTTATGTTTTAGTTAAGCACATAAATAAATTCCTCAATGAAAAGTAATTTAAAACAAAAATGTTGTCTGTTAATTTTTCCAACTAGGGAATCAAATACCGTTTAACCCATCCCAAGTTTGTGATTTTCTGGTGGTTAATGTTCTCCTAAACATGTTTTCTATAACTCTCCCTCAAAACATGACAATTTGTTTTTTTCTTCCATATCCATGTTTTCCGACATGGAATTCTAGTATGGGTTAACTTGGGTTACCCTTGTACTTCTCTTTCTTTCTTTTAAAGTGCTAGTAAAATTTACTCTTTTTTCGATGTGGGGCTTTCAATGATGTTTCCAAGCCCAATTTTAAAATTGCGAGGACGCAATTCCCAAAAGGGGGGAAGGATATAACATCCCAGGTAAATAAAGAATATTAATTTTTCATATTTATCAATACTTGTGAATAAAATGTTAATATTACTTTAAAGGGAATTCTTTGCTCGATGGCGTACCCAATACGCAACAACGTGTTTCTTTGAAATCTTACGTTGCACACTAAAAATATAATAATATTAATTTAAATAGTTAATTCCTAGCCGTTGTAATGGCAGGAATGAACAGAACTAAAAAAATGATTACATATGTTTGTTAAATATTTTGACATTTATCCAATAAATGTTAAAGGCTTGAAATGAAATTTAATCCAATTTTAAGAATAAATACTCTAATATTTTTAAAAGATTATTTTACCACCTTTTGATGGAGAACTTTTTTTAAATCCATATTTTGACAATTTGATAAGCTCAAATTTTCAATATAAACTTGTTCTTTAGAATTGGGATTTTGAAATTTACTTTGGATAAATGTTCAGTATTTTTCTGACAATGTTCATTTTTTAATGAATAGTGAAAAATACTACATTTTACTTCAAAACTGCTTTTTCGTCTAATTTAATTATATGGATAGATTATCTTTTTAATTGTTTTTAAAGTGTAAATAGAATATATTTTTACCATTTTATCCAATGGTGGTCATTGGGATTAATTTTACTTTGAAATTGGACATAAATGATTGTCAAACCTTTGAGAGAAATTGTTTCTAAAAAAACCCGCTATTTGTTTTGACAACGAGAATTATTTTTAAATTAATTATTGCAATTTCTGTGTTTGGAATTTGGAAAATGTATTCCATATTTGGAATCAGAATGTCCAAATTATTTAATTAAGACTCTTTTGTTTTTGGACATTATGAATAGTAACGATGGTAATTATCTTTAATTATCCTGATTAATTAGTAATCAGGTAGTTAAGGGTAATAAAATAATATCATAATAATAAAAAATGACCCCAAAATGTGTCTTAATACTACTGGTTGTGTCATGGTATACCATGGGATGCCTTGTTCCAAACTTTGGGACCCCATGGAATCACTTTTGGGTGATAGGGACACTTTATCATTTTATTTTATTTTTTTAAAGGAGAATATCACAAAAGTATGTAACACATGAGTAATTTTTTTTAATTTTTTCTATATAAATGATATCTTGGAATATAAATATTCATTGGAAATCTAAAAAGATTTCCTACATCAAAATATTTTTTTACAATTTTTAGACATTGAATAAATTAATTTATTTATGACATCGTGATGATGCAACGATTATCTCATTAATGAACGATTTAAATAAAATGAAAGGATAATGCAAAATCTAAGACATAAACTTGTCTAAAACATATTGGATGATTATATTTCAAACCCTTATCACCTTATCCTCGAAATTTATCAACGTGGGATCTTTAAAATCCAAAACTCATTTTAATATAAAGTAATATTTCTTTACTTTCCAAGAGTGTCTCTCCTCCTTCTTATAAAAGGCCCCCACCACTACCTCCTTACCCGCACCTCTCAAGACATTGGCTCGGCCAAACTCTTCTCATTTTATCTCTCGACATCCCTCTCTTCATCATAGAAGCCTTACCTTAGGCAGAAATCTCTTCAAGAAACCCTTTTGGTTCAAACCAAGGGGAGTTGCCCGATTTAAAGGTAAAGTCTTCTCTAATGTTCTTTAGTTTTATTTTGCTTCTCCAACCCCATACACTATTTTTATTCCTTTATTTTGTAACAAAAACAGTTTATTCAATATACTAGGATGTTGTTATAAGAAGTATTCGAGCTACACTTACGCACACCTTCGTCTAATGGTTAAAGAACATACTGTTTCTGTGGATGGCGAATTATTGCCTCACGAAATGATGATTGTTCAATATTCTTTTAACACCTTTAAAGGTGGCCATTATGATGTCACTGTATTTTATATATGATATATATGGTGTTTATGTTTTCTATATGCTTCTTTATTTTATATTTAAAACATACATTTATGTTTTTCATGTTGTGCAAATGAGATAATTTCATACGAGGAAGTGTGGACTATCGCCGCCTCAAGTGATGTGACTCGTTCATGCAATACATGGAATGTATAAAGAATAAAATTAATGAACATATTTGACCTATATAACAGATATATTTTACTGGAATTATAATATATATCTCTCATTTATTTTTAATTCCATTAAAATGACAAAGAAATGAAAGTAGAGTTCATGCGTACGTACGGCCTACTGTCTCCATGAACGGTGCATTTCATTACTTTTTATCTCAAAATTTTATGGAATAGTATAAAATGAATATGTACTAGATATATATGTTATTTAAATCATTAATACTATTCTGGAGATGATTTACTTATAACTACATGGAAAATCATTTTCCAAAAAGTTCATTTTTGACTCATGTAACAAACATCGACAAAAAAATCTGATATAAACTCGCACAATTAACTAATTATTATAACCATATAATATGTCTTCTGAATTGAATAATAAACTTTAAATTAGGTCCTTAAGAAATTATAAATTGACCAAAGGTTATTATTCATTAATATAAAGAAACGAACAAGACAAGTCGGACTTGAGGTAAGGGATCCTACATCTCTCTTTATTTTAAGTACTCTCCTTTATGTCATTTCTTTTAAGTTCATCTTTCTTATGTTTGGGGGTGTTCTTTTACATTCTTAATTCTATACTTTTTATGTTCATATTATGATAGACCCTATTTGATCTCATAAATCCATTTTTTGTTTTAAGAGGCGTTGTTAGGCTGCCGAGTTTTCGTAAGGGATTTTTCATCTCACTTTTATTCCCATGAGGTTTATTCTACATTTTCCACTATTTCCATTGAGTGGTGTATGTACTTCCCATTATTCTACTCTTTGTGTAATATACTTTTGTTTATGGTTATTTACATCAACATTGTATAGCCCTTCTTTCATGGGGTGTACATTTTGAAAGTTACCCAAATCGGTAAGGGAACCTTTCACCCTCCTCTTTTTAAAAGACTTCTTTGTTATGTCTTTTAATTTACATCTTATTATGTTGGGATACGTTCCTCTATATCTTTATTGATGTAAATTTTATGTTCAAGTGATGAGATACCATTTTCTCTCTCATAAACTCATTTTCTAAATTTTAAAGTGACGTCGTTAGGCTGTTGAATATTTACAAGGGAACTTCTTAACTCAATTTCAATTATTTGGGTTAGACTTTTACTCCATGAATATGTCATTCTATGAATATGTGTGAATGGCTCTGATTGTTTTACACTTAATATCCACTTATATTGGCTGGATTTTTATTTGTCACACATAAGTATGTAATTTATTTATCCTTAATCTAAGGTTACCAACTTTGTATGGGACTTCGTCTCAATCTCCTTTCATTGAGGCATATTTTGTTTTATACACAAATTTATTTTATACGGTGTATAAACCCCTTTTACTTTTACTTTTATTCAAAAGGAATATTTTTTATATGAAGCCTTTTACTAAATGACAAAAGGGAATGTTTTTGTCGTACGTATGCGGCGACAACGACTTATCCGCCGCTGTGACCATTATATGAATTTTGGATTCCTCTACAAGCCATAAAATTTTTAAAATGAAAAATAAATACCATGTTTTACTTTTCCTTTATTTTGGTATTGAAAATGGTTTTGATAATTTTTTTATTATATCAATGTGTTATTGATATCTTGTAATTGAAATGTGGAAATGTTATGTTTCGTTTATGCATGTTTTATGTGATATGATTATATTATGGTTATTGGGCATTGTTTATGAAGATGGGTGGTTCCGTGATAAACTAAGGGCGGGTAAACCCGATATAGCTCTCCAATGCATTGGGTAACGCGAAGGGGTTAAACGCTAAGGTTTCTCCAAAGAGATTTAGGGAATATACTGTGATGGGTATTCCAAACGTAACCATGAGGGTTACTCCCTATGTAAGAATATTATGAATTCCACATGTTTCCTTTATGTCTTATGATTTCTATGATTTATTCATGACTTTATGAGGTATGTTAAAGTACTTATGTTTTATGAGTAAAGTATGATTTCATTAATTCTTATGTATACATGGACTAATGTTTTCTTTCCGTATTGTTATAACCCTTACTGATCTTTTTATGCTCATCCAAAGTTTTTTTGAAATGTTTTTAATATGACATAAAGTGGAATATGGTCAAGGATGGGATCAAGGAAATGTCATGTTGTCTAAAACAAGGAACTGGACATGACTCTTTTGTTCAAGAGTTTTTATTTTGTGAAAAAAAATGGAAACTGAGTAGTTGTGTCTACTTTGTAATCTTTGAGATGTAATAGTTAAGTCCTAGTTCTCTAAATCTCTAAACCTGAAAAGATCCTCAATGTGAATTATTAAATTAAATTCAAGAATATGTAATGTTTTAAGGATGGGTCCCTATAGAGATACTCCATCAAAAAATAGACGCGATGCATGTCAAGCCTTTTTCACAAGTGGGTGGCCCTTATGGAAGCTCGTTTGTTTAATATATAGGGGTTTCCATTCGGGTTATTTATAATCTTTCCACTTCAGTAGAAATACTCCTCCAAAATCTTGTTAAGATTTCACATAGATATTTTTAGCAACATTAGAGAAGATTATCATGTCATCTGCAAACATCAAATGGGGTATGGAGTAGAGGTTCAATTTTTTATGGAAGGGGAGGATATCCAAATGGGATATTTCTTTTTAAATGACACGACTAAGAGAATCCTGCATGAGGGTGAAAATACATGGAGATAGGGGGTCTCCAAGACGAAGACCACTCATTGCCTTGTAGAAGTCGCGGGTTCTCCCCATGAAAGAGACCACCATCCATGACGAACTGAAGCATCTGAAGAGAAGACCCGAAGTCGGTGAGGAGAATCCCATACTCACAAGAACTCTGTTGATGTGTCCCCACTCAATACTAGTGTATTCCTTACTCATGTCCAGCATGAGAGCCATGATGGATCCATGAGTTATCAAGTTGATATCTCTCAACATCTCATGTGACAAGGCAATGTCACCTTGGATGGAACGAACCCTCACAAAGCCATGTTGTACCATCGATATCTAGTGAGGAAGGTACTTGGATAGTCTCAAATTGATGGTGCAGGCAAGTGTTTTATAAGGAAACTTAGACATGCTCACTAGAATATAGTCAACGAGGGAGGATGGGTCCTTGATCTTCGGGATAAGCATGAGTGTTGTAGAAATAGTCACCCTCCAAAGAGTTCCCATATGAAGGAAATCCTGAACTACAGCCACGATGTCACTTTTGGCCATCTCCCACAAGCCTCTATAAAACGATCATGGAAAACAATCTGGCCCTGGGGAACGCTCATGGATAAGGATAATCATCACCTCTTTAATTTTCTCTTCATCTGGACAGACTTCCATAGAGTCGTTATCCTATAGGGAAACTAAGTGAGGAATCACATCCCATAGGTCAGCACTACCTCCTCGGTATCCATTCAACATCCTATAATCTGGGCTTTCCATGAGGCCCCTAAAGATCATGTGTTCCATGTTCTTAATAACCTCCATGTGATCGATGTATGATCTATTCTAAAGTATGATATTTGGCTTAGTGATACACCTTTTCTCCCTGATGCATTCAAGGAAATAGGAATAATTATTATCCTCTTTTAGAAGCCTTTCTATCCTTGTGTTTTCCCTAGCCTTTAATTGCTCCAAAAGGACTATCTCTGCCAGGATGTTATTTTTCTCCGACAGGGTAGCCAATTACTCCTCATTCCAGCTCTCCACCAAGATTAATTCATGTTGTTTAATATCATGATTAAGCTCGGACATATTTTGATCCATAGGGGGTAGGTATTTCTCCCATGCCTGTATTGTTAGCTTGATCTTCCTCAACATGTTTTGTAACAGCACCCACATGTGACCCTGGGTTGGGCCTACCCATGACTCGATCACCATTATTTGATACCTAGGAGTGTGAGTCCAGTGGTCCAAGTACTTAAACCTACTGTTGGTGTCCTTCCTTAGAGACAGTGAATCAAAAAATGGAGAGTGATATGATATTCCATAGACCAGATGACTAACAGTGGCATTGGGAATCCTAGTGATGGCATGAATGTTTTCTAGGCATCGATCTAGCCTTCTCCTACACCTCTTGTTCCTTTTTTGATTGTTACGCCATGTTCAACGGTCGCCTGAATACCCCTTTTCTGCCAGGCCGTTACCCCCATGAACTGGGTGAAATCCATACTCGCTTTTCAAGGGAAATCTCCCCTTCCCTTCTTTTTATCTAGTTCTGTGATGGTGTCAAAATATCTTCTTAGGATCTAGGGAAGATCCCCTGGTTCGAAAGCACAAATATCATTCCACAGTTACTCCTTCCTTTGAAAATCGGAACTCTCATACACAATGGAAACTAAGAAGTGGTTTTTACCATGGAAAACCATCATTGTTATGAATTGTCCACCCATATATACTAATTCCACTACTGTATCTTTATTAGTGAATACCTAGATGTGGTGGTTCATAGAATCTTTATCCATGGATGCATGCATCTTGATTTTCTATGTGAAGTCCTTTAGTTTAGCGTGGATTTTCCTATGTTCAAGGATGGCCAAAATGTGGGCCTTTTAATTCTGAGACTCTGAACCTATGTAATCTGTTTTAACTCACACCCCTAGGCCACGAGTGTTCTAGATTATCAAAGGAATCATTGGGTGAGGTGTTACCCGAATCTGGCCCCAGGAACCATGGTCTCTATCGGGTGGGAGAAGGAGTACTCACTGCTCTGACTCTACTTGGTTCTTGATCTCAGCCTCTTCTATACCCCTGATGATAAAGGGAGGAGGATGGAGAAGGGTGGGTCCTGCGAGAAGGAGGCTTGAGAGTCTTCCCTCTCACTAGGCTTTGGGTATACTGAAACGACGAGGCTTGAATTTTTGGAACACGAGGTAAAGAAGGGTCTGGATCCCCCTCTTGAGTAGGTTCTATTTCTTCAATAAAGTGAACCACATTCAGAACTGGTGGGGGCAGGCCATGTGGAATGTCTCTTCAATAATGTGAACCACATTATTAATAATATTTTGTTATTAACATTGTTTTAGTTGAGTTCATTCCATCATTTCCATGGTCTATTTGTTAGGGATTTTATTTTTAAATGGAAGAATATCCAGAAGTGGTAATAAATGTTACTAATATGATTCAATAATTTTAAATGATACTCTATAACATTTTATATGAATGTGGATGAATCATTAGATAAAACATTAATGAAAATGATCTAGTTTATTTAGGCTATTTTAATAACCATCATGAACTTATATCATCATCATAATATTATATTTTTATTCCAATAGAGGAAGGATACAAAGAACACATGAAAAAAAAGCATAGCCTAAGGGGTCTAATGTAGTAGAGACCAAGGGTATCCCCTCGAATAAAATTCAACCTCGGGGTTAAAACTGGATATTGTTTGAAGGTAGGTGACCTTGGAACCTTGGAAGGTTAAAGAGGAAATATGATTTGTTACCATGTTCCCCTCCCTCCAAGTGTGGAACACATGAGTATTATTGTTGATGAGGGCTCTGCACTTCCTGATCATGTAAGAGATCGCCCATGAAGTGATGATTTTACCCTGAATAGAATCATATATGATAATGGAGTCTGTTTCAATATGGGATAATTCAATCTTCCTCTACTTACAAAGGTTAAGTCATATGAGTACATCCTTGGCCTCCACATTAATTGAATAACCTTGGCCACAGTGGGTCGTGAAAGCAAGGATGACACTTCCATGGGAGTCGCAGACCACCCATCCCCCTCGCATCTCCCCTGCACTGTAGGAGCCATCTGTATTGATATTGAAGCCGTTGTTGGAAGGTTTCCACCACACACATTGGCCCTATCTGGTGGGGGTTAGGCCACACATGAAGTAATTTGAATCATACATATGGATAGAGCATTCTTTTGGCCAGTGGAAAGATTAACCAGGCCGATCATAAGGCAACTTTCTCATACAGTGATAGACCGCCTTGTTGGAGGAGACCCCTCATAGCGTTCCTGGTTGCGAGCATACCACAGGAACCAGTATCCTGCGATGAAGATGATGGACCAAGGCATCATTTCTCGTACCTTATCAGTTTTTCCCTCGAACCATTATTGTAGGAAGGTGTCATCCCTATGATCATGGTATAAAGAAGCAATGAAACCACCGAAGTACCTCCACACATCCTGAGCCCATTCGTCTTCAAAGAAAATGTGATTGATGCTTTCTTCTTCATATTTTTGAATCAAGGGCAACATGAAGCCAGAGGAATAACTAGTTTTTTGATGTGGTTATCCGTAATAAGTTCTTGGTTCCATAATCTCCAACTGAGAAAAATATATTTTTATGGGATGTTGCTGCACCATAAGATCTCATTCCATGTATCTTTCTTATCCTGATGGGTGTAGTTCCTGTGGAAGTCCCTCGCCGTGAAATTCCTCGATGTAGATGGTGTGAAGACACATTTTCTAGCTCAACATTCAAAGAGATTAACTCATAAGTAAAAATATAATACTCATTCGGCACATCCATGATGAATTGTTGATAATGCATTGCCTCCTTGATGGAGATGTCTGGCGATGGACACCCTAGGAAGCCGAGCACTACCCCTTCCAAGTTGCAATTCCAGAATCAGATATTACCTTCTCCAACAACCCATCAAGAGTTCATCTTTAGGCTCCGGATGAGAGGGCATATCCTATCATAGAGAGGGGATCCTTGAGTACCCACCGGTTCTGCAATGTCGTTGGCAAACTGAGACATAACCTTCCCCCAGAGCGCGCGTTCTTTAATGTCATCCCACTTGAGTTTAGAATGCAAGATGTGGATTGTGACACTTAACCTTCTAACATTGATTCCACCATCGGAGATTGGTATGACCATCTTCTCCCATGATATCAAGCGCATTTTACCAACGAAGAGGTAATCCTAGATAAAGCTAACCAAACCTTGTCAATGGAATTGATGAATCCATTTGGCACAAAGGTTGACTCAAATGCATGCACTAGGATGGTGGAAAAGACACTATTCACGAGAGTTGTTTGGCCCCTGAAGGAGAGGTTGTTGTTCTTTTAGTTGAATACATTACCCATAATCTTGTTCCTAATATGATGAAATTCATGGATTCTCATCCTTCATGAAGATATCGGGGTTCTGAGATACTCTATCAAAAAATCGCCGTGCTGCATGTCAAGCCTATTGCACAAGTGGGTGGCCCTTAAGAAGCTCATTTGTTTGTTGTATAGAGGTTTCCTTTGAGATTATTTATAATCTGGCCACTTCAATAGAAATACAGCTCGAAAATCTTGTTAATCTTGCGCACTAATTGTTTACCAACATTAGAGAATATTATCGTGTCATCTGCAAACATCAAGTGGGATATAGAGTGGAGGTTCAATTTTTTGTAGAAGGGGAGGATATTCCCACTAGATATTGCTTCGTATATGACACAACAAAAAAAACATGCATGGGGATGAAAATACATGAAGATAGGGGGTATGCTAGACGAAGACCACTCATTTCCTTGAAGAATTTGTGGGTTCTCCCCATGAAAGTGACCGCCATCCCTGAGGAATTGAAGCATCTCAAGAGAATATTAGAAGCCCGTGAGGAGAATCCCATACTCACAGGCACTATGTTGATGAAGCCCCACATAGTACTCTCATATGCCTCCTAACTCATGTCCAGCTTGAGAGCCATGCTGGATCCATGAGTTAACATGTTGATATCTCTCGACATCTCCTGCGACAAGAAATGGAAACTTGGATGGACCGACCACCCACAAATCCATGTTGTTCCATCCATATCTAGAGAGTAAGGTACATGGACAGTCTCAAATTGATGGTTCATGCCATAATTTTAATATGAAAATTGCACATGCTCGCATAGAGGAGGGGTCCTTGATCTTCGGAATAAGAACCAGTGTTGTAGAACTAGCCACCCTTAGAATAGTTCCCCCGTGAAGGAAATCCAGAACTACATCCACGATGTTACTTTTCATCATCTCCCACAAACCTCCTTAAAACGGGCCTGGAAAACAATCACGCCCCGGCGCACTATCATGGATAAGGTGAATCTTCGCCTCTTTTGTTTCCTCTTCATCCGGACAGATGTCCAGAGAGTCGTTATCCTATGGGGAAACCATGTGATGGATCACGTCCCATAGGTCAGCACTATCTCCTGGGTAGCCATTAAACATCCTCTCATTCGGGCTGACCAAGACGTCCTTGAAGATCGGGTGTACCATGTTCCCAATAACCTCCCTTTCATCCGTGTGTGATCCATTATCAAGTATGAAATTTGGCTTAGTGATACACCTTTTTGTGGGGGCCACTCCCAATTTGGAGAGTTTTCAGCGGAGGATTTGTCGGCAACTACTCCATGCAGCGGTCTTCTTTGGTGGCCAGTCAAGGTGGAAGCACAGCAGCCTTCGTGGACAATAGCAGCCGGCGGGAGGATTTCTCATGGGGTTGATGAACCACCCCATACCAACCTGTTTGTCCATCTATTTGAACGGGATTTGAATCCCATGAACGAAGGGGGGTCTATTTTTTTTGTGTAATCTGTGTGCTGTAATCCTCCGTGATTATCCGGAGAGAAGGGAAAAATTATGGTGTATGAGTTTGTAATCCTCCGACAAGACCGGAGAGATAATATAGAGCCAACCCCCTTCTCCGTGGATGTAGGCAGATCTGCCGAACCACGTTAAAAATTCGTGTGTTGATCCGTTTTGCTTCCGGTTTTGTGTGTTTGAGGTACCACGCACCTCCGCAGCGCCCCTACAAGTGGTATCAAAGGGGAGGAGGAGCGAACGGAGTTGAATCGGCGAGGCGACGGCAAATTTTCCGGTGGCCGGAAAATTGAAAGTGGTCGGAAAATTTTTCCGAGGGCAGATTCGGGAAGAGGACGACGAGACGATTCCAACGGCGCAAACGGAGAGAAAAACGGAGTAGAAACGAAGGAGATATGGCTGGTCAAAGTTTGGTCAAACCCGCGGGTGAACAGTAACCCCTTGCCGGAGAAGAAGGCACTGTTCACGCCGCCGGCAACAATTCCGACAATATTCCGGCAGGAATTCCGGCATGCCACGTCAGCGAGCGATCTGGACCGTTGAACGTGTTTTGATTTCATCTCGGTCAATTGGTGTCCGATTTCGGCGATCCAGGAGTCGATTCCGACTATTTAGACCGTTACAGACACATCCGTACGGTTAATTTTTGAAAATTCGTACTCTTTCAGGTGGTGATTAAAGGGTGAGACATCGACGGTGGTGATCGCGTTTTGTGACGACGACGATGACGGGTGGCGGAGCACTACCAAAATTTGACATCGAGAAGTTCGATGGTCGAAACAATTTCGGTTTGTGGCAAAGCACGGTGAAGGATCTTTTGGTGCAGCAGGGCCTGATCAGACCGTTGATCGGATAAAAGCCCGAGACAACCAGTGCCAATGATTGGGAAGAGCTCGAGATGCGGGTCGTCAGCACGATTCGCCTATGTCTGGCGAATGAGGTAAAGTATTCGGTGCTGGATGTGACATCACCGAAGGAGATCTGGAAGAGGTTGGAGCAGCGATATATGGCGAAGTCGCTCACTAACAAGTTGTTCCTGAAGAAGAAACTGTACCAATTGTGCATGGACGAGGGAGCGAATTTGTTGGATCATACCAATGAATTCAACAAGATCCTGACGCAATTATTGGGGCTCGATGTGAAGGTTGAAGAGGAAGACAAAGCACTTTTTCTTTTGTCATCACTACCAAGCTCATTTGATGGGCTTGTGACTGCATTGCTCGTGGGGAAGGATACACTGAAGCTGGACGATGTGATGGCGTCGCTTTAAGATTCGGAAGCATTTCGAAGACCCATGACGCATTCAGGTGATCAAATCATGGCGATGCGAGATGATCAGCGTGGGAGGAGCCGACATCGACAGTCAGGAGGTAAAGAATGGCGCCCAAAATCCAAGAGACGTGATCCGAGCGAAATCACGTGTTTCTGGTGCGAGAAGAAGGGTCACTATAAAAGTGATTGTGGAGAGCGCAAACGGTACGTTGCTGGGAAGAAGAAAGTTGAAGAGGAGGATGTGAACATCACAGGATTATCAGCAGATGATGAAATCTGCGTGACAACGGGAAGCTCATACTCAGATGAGCGAGTTGAACGGGGAGAAGTGCAGTGTCATTACTGCAAAAGATATGGGCACATGAAGCGGGAATGTCGTTTTCTGAGAAGGAAGAACGAGCGGGCTCAAAATCCAAAAGAAGACGGATGGGTTCTGGATTCGGGGAGCTCGACACACATATGTACGACGAGAGGTACATTTGATACTTTTCAGCAGGTGCGAGACTCGGTGCGACTTGGTGATGGGTCAACATGCGAGGTTCGAGGAGTCGGGACAGTGAAATTGAAGACACCCGATGGAGGAATTCGTAAACTGGCTGACGTGAAATTCGTTCCGAGGATGAGGCGGAACTTGATATCATTGAGTAGGCTTGATGCGAGAGGGTTCAAGATTTCCATAGCAGGTGGAGCTTTGGAAGTCTCACGTGGGGATGCAGCGATATTTACTGGGAAGGAGTCCCAAGGGTTGTATCATTTGATGGAGACCGTAGTCAGCCCGAGATCGAGTAAAGAAAGTGGAAGTGCCACGTCATCTGGCGTGAAGAAGCGTGTTCGATTTGCTGATGAAGTTTTCAATGCCTGCAAAGAGACTGCAGGTGAAGCTTCTACCCCAAATTGGTCGTGAGAGGGAGATTTGTGGGGGTCACTCCCAATTTGGAGAGTTTTCAGCGGAGGATTTGTCGGCAACTACTCCATGCAGCGGTCTTCTTTGGTAGGCAGTCAAGGTGGAAGCACAGCAGCCTTCGTGGACAATAGCAGCCGGCGGGAGGATTTCTCATGGGGTTGATGAACCACCCCATACCAACCTGTTTGTCCATCTATTTGAACGGGATTTGAATCCCATGAATGAAGGGGGGTCTATTTTTTGTGTAATCTGTGTGCTGTAATCCTCCGTGATTATCCGGAGAGAAGGGAAAAATTTTGGTGTATGAGTTTGTAATCCTCCGACGAGACCAGAGAGATAATATAGAGCCAGCCCCCTTCTCCGTGGATGTAGGCAGATCTGCCGAACCACGTTAAAAATTCGTGTGTTGATCCGTTTTGCTTCCGGTTTTGTGTGTTTGAGGTACCACGCACCTCCGCAGCACCCCTACACTTTTCTCCCTGATGCATGCGTGGAAATAGCCATAATTATTATCCCCCTCTCGAAGACATTCTATCCTTGTGTTTTCCCTTGCCTTTCGTTCCTCAAAAAAGATTATCTCTGCGAGGGTGTTCTGTTTCTCCGACAGTGTAGCAAATGACGCCTCATTCTAGCTCTCCTCCAAGACGAATTTACGTTGTTCGATAACCTGTTTAAGCCCCTCCATATTTTGATCCACAGGGGGTAGGTCATTAGCCCATTCCTGCATCCATGGCATGATCTGCCACAACATGTTATGTAACACCAACCACATGTGACCCAGGTATGGGCCTCCCCGTGACTCGGTCACCATTTGCTGATAGCTGGGAGTGTGAGTCCTGTGGTCCATGAACCTAAACCTGCTATTGGTGTCCTTCCATTGAGAGAGTGAAACCAAAAATGGAGAGTGATCTGATATTCCGCAGACCAGATGACTAACCGTGTCATTGGGAGACCTAGTGATGGCATGCAAGTTTGTGAGGCATCGATCCAGCCTGCTTGAGCACCGCCTATTCCTTTTTTATTTTTACACCATGTGCATCGGTCACCTGAGTACCCCATGTCTGCCAGGCTATTGCCCCCACAAACTGGGTGAAATCTATACCCGCATTCTGAGGGAAAGATCATCTTCCCTTCTTTACATCTAGTTCTGTGTTGGTGTGGAATCTCCACCAATTATCTAGGGAATATCCCCTGGTTCAAAAGCCCTATGATTGTTCAACAGTTACTCCCTCCTTTAAAAATCAAAACTCCCACACAAATGAAACCCTGTAGTGGTTTGTATCATGGCTAACCTTCATTTTTATGAATCGGTCTCCCGTATATACCAAGTCGCCTGCTGTATCTTTATTCCAGAATATCCAGATGTGATGGTTATTAGTTTCTTCATGTATAGATGCATGCATCTTGATTTTCCAAGTGAACTCTATGAGTTTAGCTTGGTTTTTCTTTTGTTCATGGATAGCCAAAATGTGTCTTTTAATTTGTTTAAAATCACACCCCTAGGCCCCGAGTGTTCTAGATGGTCAAAGGAATCATTGGGTGAGGTGTTTCCCCACATTGGCCCCAGGCACCATGGTCTCTATCGGGTGGGAGAAGGAGCACTCACTGCTCTGACTCGTCTTGTGTCTTAATCTCAGCCTGATGCATACCCCTGAGGATAAACGTAAAAGGATGGAGAAGGGTGGGTCCTGCGAGAGGGTGCCTTGAGAGTCTTCCCTCTCACTATTATTGGAGTATACTGATAAGGCAAGGCTTGAATTTCTAGAACCCAAGGTAATGAAGGGCCTGAATTCCCTTCTTGAGCAAGTTATATTTCCTCAATAAAGTGAACCGCATCCATAACTGGTGGGGGACAGGCCCCCAGGCCTCCCAGCTCCAAGGACGTCACCATACATCACTCAGAATGAGCGCTAGGTCCAGAAAGGATAGATCCGGGGGCACAACGAAACTGGTAGGAATCCTCATTAGGTGATCCAAAAGACAACCCCCTGAGAGCATCTGCGAAGGACAGAAGAGGCATTCCACGAGGCCATGCATAAGAGGGGAGGAAACATGAGGGACTAAAGGGACAAGAGCTAGACTGGAGGAGGCCAAACTAACAGGTGAAGGAACTGGGGAGGTCTCACAGGCTGGGGGGGGGGGGGGGGGGGGGGGGGGGGTGAGGTCTGAGGGAGACATTCCCGGAGTGCCCCTGGGGACCGCATGAACATCAGACGGGTACCCAACCGGAGGAAAAAATTGCATGGGACCCTTTCACTGAGCGCCTCAAGCCTCTTCGCATCGGGGAACTAGATGATGTTTCCTGCACACCTGGGGGAGTGGCCTTGGAGAAGGCAATGAGGGAAGAAAGTGGGGAAGACAAGAAAGCTGACCGTCTAGATCCACACCACCTCACCCTTCACCTTCAAATGGAGCTTGTCAGAGTCCCTGAGGGATAGATCCAGTGCCACTCAAACTTCCTCGCAGCAGTGGGTGCTGTCATCCGCACAAAGAAAGACACAAAGAGAACCGCAGATGGATTTGAGAAGATCGCTATTCTAAAATGGGAGCGGGAGGCCTGGAAGGATGACCCATACAAAAGCAAGGGGAATTTCCCTCCCATTATGGACCTCCATCGACCAACAAGTCGGGTTTTGTGATTTTTTATTCACGGTTTTTTTTTTTTGGTCAATTAAATTTCATTATATTTTAATATGACCTTTTTTTGTTGTTGAGAAAACTGTTACCCAATTTTAGAACCGCCTATTTCTTTTCCCGGTCCACGTGCCCCGCCGGCTCTTTCCGCAGCAGCTCCACTTGAGGTGCAAGGGCACCACTTCAGGAAGGAGAGCGCCATTCGGCTTGGAAGAGTAACAGAGCAGTCTTCAAAAATGGCGGCAACTTGGCCTGGCTGAGTGAGAGATGGCGCGGATAGGGCTATCAGGCAGCATCATCCTTGTTCGCTGTAGGTGTGCAACGAGGGATTCGGCGAACTAAGCTTCGCCTGAGAGAGATCAGAGAGGAGTTGCAGCGATTCGTTCATGGACGCGAACCACCCACTGTTCCTCTAGATGTTCCAGCCAGTGAAAGGGGATTTCAGATTCAAGCACCGAGGCCCCGTCACCATTCCCTGCCGCGTCCAGCAATTCCAGCGCATCAAGGTATTTTGCAGGCCCCGGTTTTCACCAAATTCATAGGGTGATTGGCTTGAAGATGACCACCGTTAGGGTACTTGCAGCCCGGTTTTTTCATCGGTCGGAAAGAGCAGCGGTCAAAGAACAGCTTTCTTGGCCGACACTTGTATTCAACCAAATGTAGCCCCCTGCTTCAATGATTTGGTTCGCCAAGAAGAAGGGGTATAAGGGAGGAACGCTAGCAGCTTCTTCTTGTTTCTTTGTACCCTTTGAATCAAATTTTTGATCTTGTTGTAATGATCTTGGGGGTCTCGACCATGACAACCCGCTTCAAATCTGGGCAGCGATGAGGATTCTGGACAGTGCTGGTGGAGATCCGTGGAGGTCCTTTTGCGGTTTGGTTGTTGGTCTGCTGAAGTCACAACAGAGGCTAGATGAAAGGTTCCACAGGTAAAGCCGAACCCGGGGGTTTCGGCCTGGTACTTTTGTTTGTCAATTGATCTTCATCCCTGTATTTGTGGTTGTAGTGGGCTGTTTTTTTGCCTCTGTTTCCTTGTACTCTTTTATCTTGCATAGTGAAGAAACCCGTGATGATTCTGCCCCGTGCACGTAGGCCTATGGCCGAAGAACGTAAATCCTTGGTGTCCCTTTTACTGATTTCCATTTTTTCCGCATTTGTTCGACTTGTAAATTGAGGAATGAATTCGCTGCTTCTGAGTATTAATTCAAATATGTTAGTTTTGAATTTAATGTGTTGATGTAATTGCCACTGCCCAATTCATGTCAGTGTTGTTGTTCACTGATTTTATTCATTTTGAATAAATCATTCCTAATGGTATGGAATTGCAACTCGAACATTATATGTTTATCAATTTGCATGTTATAAACCGTTAATAAACATGGTTTTCACTTTTCGAATTTTAACGAACCAAAACACCCAATAGATCCGGGCTATTATGTGGGGAATGCCTCTCGTGCAAGGGTGCTCCCCACAATAGGTTTAAATGTCAGCGTCCCATGATCTGGGGATCCTTGCACCATTCCTGCTAAAATTCCTATTCTAAAGCAATCATGAGACAAAACGAGTTTCGATGAACCGCAGAAATGTGAGCCGAGGCCTACAGCCCCTGAGAATACACAAAGCATTTGAAAACAGGTAGTGGAGTTATCCAAAATCCAAATCGCGCTACAATGTTTAATTTCTATCAGGAAACAACATCTTCAAAAGCCTCAGTAGAGACCTCCAATGACATGATAGAACCCTCCCTAGTCACCCGTGGGTCCTCCGACCACACTTCGGGGAAGCATGACTTCTAAAAATCTCCAGAAGAGGAAAAAAGATTCTCCTTTAAGGATATGGGAGGCCGAGGCCAAGGGGGCCAGGAGGCACCTGAGGCAGGGAGGGACCAACCACCGAGGGTGTAGGAATAGGATCGGGGGTCGGCAAGGACAGAAGTGAAGTTGGGGAACTATCACCAAAAAACCATATATCATGTTTATAAATTTTTTTAAAGAATATTATATAAATAATAATATGTATAATAAAATTTTATTTTACCATAATAATAGTTTTATTACATTCCAAGAAAGTGGTAATTGAAAATGAATGTGTATCATCCACAAAGGCGTCAAATTGACTGTTTAGAGACGATGTTCTCATTTTTAGAATAATAGAGTGTGATGAAAAAGTTTGATGTTGAATTTTTCAGGAAACATGATAAAATTAAAGAATATATAGGATAAATGGATTCTAATTCCACATGGATAAGGGGAGGTGAGAATATAATATGAAAATAAATTAAACTAAAAATTAAATGAATGAAAATGAAACGGGAAATTACCTATTCAATTCTTATCCATGAGAACCTCCACATAACAAATTTTTTGATCATTTGTGTTGACAAGTAGGTATAGGATACATAAAAGAGGCCAGGGAATTTTATTGGGAGGAAATTAAAAAATCTAATAGTCTTTGAAGTGTGAGGAGAATAAGTGGTGAGAGGTTGTATTTATATTGGATGAGATGAGTGTTTTTTGATTTTTTTTTCATTCATTTATAATTTTTGTTAAAGACTTAAATAGTATGAGACATATAACTAAATATATAAATATTATGACTATCTATTTGAGATTACGGTCTTAAGTCATCCATTCATCATCCATGACTCAAAAATTTGTGTATTTTTCTTATAATGTAAATTCTCGAATTTCAGTATTCACCAAAAAATCAAGTATTTTAGAAAAATACCAAAACGTTACCTTAACCATATATTGGTTCACAGAAATCACAAACATAATTCATTTTATGAATATAATTTTTTAATATGCGAAATTTAAATTTTAATTAAAATCAGAATTTACTAAAAAATACATATTTTAAAACTATAACTCATTTTATAAAACATTTAAAAGTTAATAAAGTTCTCATAAAATTATCTTATAATCATATAAAAAATAAATATTAATTAATGAATTTAATTCAATAAAATGAATTTTATTTCAAATCATTAAATTTATTATAATATTATAAATATATAATTATGTTTTATACGAATACCAATACTAAATTTATGATTTTCAAATCATTTATTTACATGTTCCATGATATAAATAAATAATATTTCCAATTTCAATGTAATATTTTTTATATTTTCACAGGTGAGGTTACTATTTTTTTTCTCATATTACTATTCATAATGGCTATGTTATTATTCATAATGTCATATTACTATTCCATGCGTATAAATTCTTTAATTTCAATAAATATGACTTATTTCATTATACATTTATAATGAATTTGACTATTTAATTTCTCAATGAAAAAAACTATTTCATAATTACCTAGGTTGTTACACTATGATAAACCAAGGATGGATGGTTAGATTATAACCTCTGATTCATTGGGTACTTTGGAGGTGGAGAATGATCATATTGTTTAATCCCCATGTAAAAGTGATATGAAATATTATGTCCCATGTTTCTTAATTTATTTTTATATGCATTCATAGGATTTTTCATAAAAATTTATTTATTTTAAGAAGAAAAGATAATGATATTATGGAAAATGATTTATTTTTAGGGTAAAAATCTAGGTTTCGAGAAAAATATTTTACGGGGTTTCACTTGAAAATGATTTCAATTATTATATTTCCATTACCAAGCTTGTGTAATAATATTAATTTTTTATAAAAAATAATAGGATTTAAGGGGGGATAGGGATAGGGATGAGATCATGTGGAATTTTTTTTAATGAAGAGATAACATGTTTTGTTTTAATGGATTTTGTTTTATAGATTAAATGGATACAATTTATGTGTTTCCACCGAAAATATTATTTTTTCCCCATGTATTTGTTAGTCAGAATTCTCTGAAACATCAAACCATAAATATAATTGTGATCTTAATAATGTAAATTGTTGAAAAAATATCAAGATTATGTAATGTTTATGGTCAGATCCTTTTAATAGAAGAGGTTATGTAACATACAATCAAAAGCAAACACATAGTAAGGGATATCATCCAAGTTAAATTTCTTTTAAGTTTATTGTAATGTTACGTTCTAAATTTATTCTACATAGTGTATATAATATCAATTTTACATTAATTATCATGAACCATTAATTATTATTGTTATTTTTGGTTTTAATTTGAATAATTTCATTTATGGGGATTTAAATTAAATGTCACTATGTGTTAAGGTATTTGTTAGCTCAATTTATGGTCATTGGGTAAAAATTATACATTATTGATTAATAATTTCTATGATTTTATGTATAATTTATTTTAATTAACTTATATAGTATCTTCACTTTTTAATTTAGATTTAATGTTGATTCACATAATATATTCATTGATTAATTCTCACATCAACGTTATGATCATTTTAAGGGTTTATTTCATAATCAAACTCTAATTGAGATTCTATATTCCAAAATATAAATTGAAGGAATCAATATTATAATTGTTTTGTTAACAATTTCATTTTATTACAATCTATTTCTTCGTGATATTTTCATGTAAGAGTTTTATTTTTCTAACTCTAGAAGTTAAAATAGTTGATAACATATTTTTTAGAGAATCCGAATTCATTTAAATCATCAGTTAGATTTTTTTTTTCAAAACCATGTTTTCCAAAACATTAGTCAAAAGTATTTTTATTCTTTTCTGAATGATTTATAAAATGAATTTCATTCCTTTTTAATCATTAAATATTTTTAAAATAGAAAAATAATTTTTTTTAAAAAATTACCATTTCAATTTTACAAAAATTATGAAAGGAATATTCTTTTCATTTTTTGAAAAATAACATTCCAAATAATTTCATTACAGTGTAAATGGAATGTTCTTTTTTACCTTTACAATATGCATGAAATTATCCACTATCATGGGAGTCACTTGATTGAATATCCCTTTGTAAATTTATAAGGATAGTTTTAATAGAAATGTTTTTAAAATTGATTTTTAGGAAAAGGATTTTCAATATTTTATTAATGATGAATATTATATTTCCCTCATGAATGTGTTTAAAGATATTATTGTGGTATTTATATTCAATAGTGAAAAAACATTTATTCATGCTGAAATGGGTATTTTTTTATACCATCCTAATTTTTTATCAAAATCGATCTTCATAATTTTTACAATGGATATTTTTTACATTCATTTCCTTGTTATGTTTTTTTATCAATATCTCCTTAAAATATTCTATTTCCTATAAGCATTAGAAAATAAAATTTTCATAAATATCCAAATTATTGATAATGTTTATTCTTGTTAATTAAACAATATACCATTTTAGAATTTGGTTTTTAAATTGAAAGATTTTATCTTGGGAAATATTGATAAATTTTTATTATTTACTCAATTTTTATTCATTAAGGTAATGCACATTATTTATGAATTAAATAGACTATTGGACATTTGAGGAATTATTCGTACATGCCTGAAATGGGTTCATGACCATTTATAAAAATCAACTCAATGCATCGATAGTGTAATGGGACAATTCAGTTAGCAAGCCTTAGTTGAATTGGTTTTCACCCAGTATGATCTAAACTATATTGTGAAATATCTTTATGGTAAACATATCATCTACATGGGTAACATAACATCGGATATTTACTAATTTATATTATTTAGATTTCAAAAATTATAATTAATGATATTTTTACAATGTTATTATCTCTAGATTCATTTTACTCTCAAATAATGACAAATGGTTTGTGTTTTTAGTTATTTAACATGCTATATTGATTTTTCCCTATTGAGTTATTATAGTTATATTATCAATTAAATGACATATGTTTTTATTTGTTTACCTTTCCATTGAATATTATAGTAAACTATTTGAATGAAATGTATGATATGAAATTTAATTGTCCATGTTTTTCATTCCTTATTGATGATACCTCAGTTAATTAGGATTTATTCCATTGTAACAAAACCATACTAAGAAGTTGAGATCTTATCATTTTTTTTTTGATTCCACAAAATAAAATAATTATTACTATGACTGATATGTTGTAATACAATATATTTTTTATTGTTCGTCTTGAAAAATAATAATTTTTATTTTAATATTCCTATGTAATATGGGTATTATGTATTTAACTAGTTTACCGAGATTGAAAAAATATTCAGTCCATTGGGATGTGATTTTTGGTACCTTATTCTATTTTAAAAATGAAAACACTACATCCAGGCTACTGGGGTCGGTGTCGCTATACAACAGTAGTATGAATATCAAATTCATTGAAATAACAACATGTATGACTCCCAATATTATCCCATCAATGAATTAGATATGTAATTACACTTTTATGGATCAAAATCATTATATTTATCAATAATCATGATTTTATTAAGTTAAAACAATACTAGAAGTATATCATAATAAAGATCGATCAATTAAAATAAATTATGTGTTCTAAATTTGAATTTAAAATTCCCACTAAAATTATTATATCACTTAGAAATATGAAAAGTTTAATCAACTGAATAAGAATAGTTGAATCTCTTGTTCAATGGAAATTAAAAATATATTCACTATGTAAAAATAATTACTAAAATCATGGTATAAAAAATAAAATTATAATATCATAGATAACCCAATCACATTTGGGTTAAAAAGTATATAGATTAAAACTTGACATTGAATCTAAACATTTGTTTTTTAAAACAGACATTAATAATGAAAATATTGGTTTGATTTCAAACACTAGTCACCCAATCATAATGTTATGAAAAATGTAATATTCTGAAAAGCAAATTTTCCTTCTAGAAAATATTTTTTAGACTCTAATGATTAAAAAATGATGGGTTCAAAATAGTGATCATAGAAATCTATAGAATTACTTTCATGGTTAAGAAAAAATAAATTCATCCAAATTTAAAAGTCATGTTCTTTAATAGAAAAATAGGTATTTAAAAATATTTTATTTTTGAAATACACCTAAATTAATTTCATTAATATCAAAAATGACGATTTCTGTAAAAAAAATAAATGAAAAATTGCTGAAATTTTTGGGTCAACATATGTCTAATAATATTCCCATTTTAATGATCATAATACCCAAAAACAATATAGTGAAACAACCTGAAAAAATGTTTTTATAAATCAAATACATAAATATAAGATAATATATTGATTTTATCTTTCATGAAATATTATAAGAATATGATTTGGTATCTTTCCCTAATTCTCATATAAAAAGGATCTAAAAAGTATTTTGTTTGTACAAATTTCATCTTTTTATCATTAAATAGTATATAGATTTAAATATAATACTTTGTAATTAACATGTATTTGTAATTTTTTATTTATAAAAATTTATCCTCAATTTTTTTGTATAAAAATGAATTTATATTAATGTAATAGAACATGATTAATATGGGGAAAAATATTAGTAAATATTTATTTTGTACAATGATAAATTAAATCATAAATTTGTATAGGCTCACACATAACAATGTTAGAAAAAATCAATGTAAAGAGTTCATAAACATAGAAAAAACATAAATATGAAAATTTCATAATATTAATATATTTTTATTACTATTTTTTTGGAATATAATATTTTGTAATCGAAAGGATTATTATTGGAGAGAGTGTTAGGCTTAGATCCATCTGCTGAATATTTTGATGTTTGAGAATCAGGAATGGTCTAATACACTGCCTTTAATTCGAATATCAAAAACTGAAAATTACGACCCATCATTCCTTCCCAATAATTCATCCAAAAATTTGATTCTTGGATCAAAATTAGGTCTTCAACCAACTTTACATTCATAAAATCGTGAAATATTCTACTAATTGAATGTGATATCAAAAAAATTCACATAAATTGTGGACTATGTTATGAGTACTTGGTTCAATCGTGTTTAGAAATTTAATGAGATCATACATATTATCTAGTTGATAATTACGTAAATTACAATAATTATATAAGATTTTATGTCTATCATTTAGGACATAAAATAGAGTAGTAATAGATACCAATCTCATAATATAATATTGAAAACAAATTCTATTAGAATTAGATATTTTATAGCTTGTAATAGTTTAAAAAATTTCAAATTAACTTCCCAAAAACATCTTCATGCCACCAAAATCATACATTGAATCATATTATACTATGATTTTTCACATGTGATTATCCATTTGAACTTGGAAAGAATAAAAATATCTTGAAGATTTTGAGTTTTCTTTATCACTTTCCAGATGAACCAGAAGTGATTATGAATCAGTTATTAGAACATATGAATTTTTGAAATCATTAAATGATTTTATATAAAATTATATATCTCTACTAATAAAAAATTAACTTTCAAAATTATATGGGATTTATTAATAATTTATCTAATATGAGAATCATGATATTTAAAAGATTCATTTTCTATTATTCTTTATGATTCTCCCACTTAAACTAATTTTAGAGATTGAGCATCTATTATTTCACTATATGGATATACAAAATCAACATCGACTTCAGTATGCTCTCTAAGAAAACAAATATTCAATTCCATGAATTCTTAAATAAAAGGAACTGAATTATCATAAATTAGTTCAATTGTTTTAGATAATGGATTATGACCTTTTTCATCATATTGTGCTTCTTTAATAACTCACTCCTTATCATGAGTTACCTCATTTTCAATATGAGTCACCTTGACTTCTACATGAGATATCATCACATCATAAAATAAAGTGATTATTTATAATTAATAATTAATATCAGTTTCTTCCATTTTTTCTTCCAAAATAATATCCACTTCATAAAAACAATATAGGTCACAATTTCTATAAATTTATATCATCATCACGCGTAGATATCAATATTTTTACCTATATCATTAGTAGAGGATTTTTCATATGTTATTGAGACTTCAAGAAATCCCCCAATAAATTTGGAGGTACTTATATCCACTATCAGTCTTGTTCATAAATCAAAAGTAATTTCTATTAAAGAAACATGCATTCCTCCTAAGGGTTTTGTTACTTCTTCTATTAAATATTATCTTTCATTTTAACATACCATGTTCTTTTTAAATATGTTATTGAATTAATTTAATCTTTTTGATATTTTTCATTTCCCGAAACACTGAATTTTGTTTGATTATACAAATGAAAAATGTCTAGAATGTTTTATATGCCAAAAAAGTGAATAATTGACTACCCAAAACACTAATAATAATTTTCGGAAAATAAAACACTATGTTTGGCTTTTGTTACACAAAATACCGAGTCCTTTCAATTCTTTTTTACTTGCATGGATGTGTTTTTACTATACTCAAATATAATTTTAATATAATGATTAAAATATATTTATAGATACCACCTAAACATTGGAATAGAATTTATGAATAATATTAACTAAATTAGAATTAAATGATTTAAAAAAGAACAAAATTATTGGTTATCAATTATTATATGTTAATGTATGAACTATTTGAAAATAAATAATTTAATTTTCAAAGAAATATATTTTAAAATTTAAGATACTATTTTATAGCCATAAAGTAGAAAGTCATTATCAATGTTTTCAATAAAATTGACATATTATAAAAAGGTTAAATACTTTTTATACAAATATAATGGATTTTATTCATATATGAAAGGAATAAATCTCATTTTATAAATATAAATATGTATTATTATAAATGGTAATTTTACATACATTAATTGTATACCAATTTTAATTATATATTTTTGACTCATTAATAGTTTTTATATGAAAAAATTAACTTCGTTTTCAGAATTGGAAAATTAAAATATCATTTGGTGAATTTTTATTATGTTTTTTGAGAAGTTTTAATTTTCGATGAATGATGGAAACATGGAATCTTAATTCAAAAATACCTTTTTATTTAAATTATTTATATAGATAAATTATCTTCTAATTTGGTTTTATTGTATAATTATATCAATTATTCATAATGTAAACCCATTAACTCTTTATAACAAATTTCACAATGTAATTATATATAATATCATATCCATATTTTTAACCTTTTTTCTTAAAAACCCATCATTGTTGTCCCATCCCTGGGATTAATTTTAAATTATTTTTTCCCCATATGTGATTGAAATATTTAAAACTGGAATCCATATTTTTAATTCATATAATTTTTAGTTTCTAATAATATTTACTTAGTTTGTGACAAAATTAATATTTCTGAATGTGGTTAAAATTATTTACAACAATTAAGAGAAAATAAGAATAAAAAGGACTGTGCCTTGAAATTAAGGCATAAAATGACCTATAAATTAGAATAACACAAATATTATGTTAATATTTCAACTCTATACTCCCATTTTCCTATATGGGACCATTATCGGATCCACTTTAATGGGAAATTTGTGGGTTGAATTCACTTTTAATTTTTTTACATGATTGTCATTCCTCCTACACTCTAAAAGGACACTCACCACTCCCACTAATTCACTACTATAAAGCCATTATTATCACAAAAAATATTCTAAAATAAGATAAAAAAATAACTTACCTCATCCTAGAATCATTCATTTTGTAATAAAGGCAACCAAGGTATCCCTTTGGAGAAAACCAAAAGAGGTACCCAACGAAGAGGTAACAACATTCCTGAAGCTCCTTTGTTTTATTTTCATTCTATAACCATAAAAGTATTCTTATTACATTATTATATAATATAATAATTATCATAAATATACTTATATGTTTTTATTATAATTTTTAGACCTACACATATAAACACATTCATCTAATGGTCAAGAAACTTACCTTTTTTGTATACGATGAACTACCACCATGCAAAATGATATTGTTCATTTTTTCCTTTACCACCACCCATGGGTGGGATTTATGATGATAAATAAATTTTAATATGATATAAATTTTTTATATGATTTCATTATTATTAAATAAATATTATATAATACATACTTTAATTATTCACATTTTTCGTAAAAACGATTATATGGTTTGTCATCTTGTGGATTGCCTCCTCCTCAAAGCGATGTGATTCATTAACAATTTACATGGAATGTATTAAGGATGAGTTTATTGAATGTATATAATATAAATGAAATAATATTTCAACTATAATGATATAAAATATATATATATTACTTACATTATTTAAATACCAAAATAAAACATAAATAATGTTCACGCAAACGTATGACATACGATCTCTTGGAACAGTGTATTAGATTTCATATTTCTATATTTTATATATTATAATAAATAAATATATAATTAATATATATGAGAGGTATGCATTTTTTATATTCAATAAATAATTAATTCTTTTCCTATGTAAGAGGATCAAGAATAACCAGCCAAAACTTATACGGAAACAAAGAAGATATTAACCAAAACGTAACATTAATATAAAATTTATAACTAATGGATAATATAAAGTAATAGAAACATAATATATGTTTTTATATATAAAAATTTATTTATTTTGTATATTCATAATAAAATTAAATTTTTGTATACGTGATTTGTGTATGAGTATGTTGATATTAAAGATATAATGTATGGGTTTTATCATTTAACATAGATTTTCTATGAGATAGAAGCCATTTTCACATCGAATTTATTATATTTTCTATTAATATTTAATCATGATGTATTATTTTATTATTTTTCTTAAATTTTTTGTTATTTACATATCTATTTTATGAACATTATGTCATGGGTTTTATGTTTCAAAATTTACCAACTCTTTAAAAAAATTTACACAAATTTTTTTTTATTTGAGACACATGTCATGTCATGCACCTATATTCATATACAAGATGAACAATCTGAAAATTGAAATGTTATATCACTAATATAATTATTCCAATGATATGTTATGCTCATTTAATGACATCTTATTACATTTGGAGTTTAATTAAAAGTTACCATGTTGAAGAGTGTATTGCAACAATCTCATAATTTATCTGATTGTTTATGCTTATTATTTCATCGATGAAACCATATCATCCATATTTTGAAAAAACACAGTAATTATATTCTCCAATGGTTATTCATTAATACATCAATTTTTAATACCAGTTTTCCACTCTTTGCAACATAAAATAATAAAGAAATTGTTTTTAAGAAAATCAAACATTATCTCATTCCTTGGATATAAATATGCATTCCTTCAAACGAATGTTTTATAATAATGTTTTCAAAAATATAATTTTATTGTACTATTATCATTAAAATAAATTTATACCCTTGATTTACCTTTTAAATAAAATGGTTTTAAAAAAGCGTGCATCTTATCATTTTCTAACCAATGTGATTTTATATAACGTTTATGGTAGAAAAAGTTTGTTTGTAATATATGGATTCATCCTAATTCAGTAATAATAATCCATATAATCTTAATTTTCATGTTTAAAAGATTATTTTTTTGTGAAAAATGTTTTGCCAAATATTCTAGATGTTCATTGTTTTGAAAGGGGTTTTTAAAGAAAAATATTTTCAAAAAATTTATTTGTATTTAAAAAGTTTTTTAATTGATTCTCAAATATACCATTATGTGCCATAGAAACATTTTTCAATGAAAATTATTTATATTATTTAAATTATAATTTTATATCTCTTTGATGAATCTTATAATAAAATTTTTTTAAAAAAATTTCATTATTTCATTATAAATTTTCAATGAATTTTCAACGAATAAAATTATTAAAATGATTCTAAGGTTTCCTTATATGTTTTCATTTCATTTTCAAAGAAAAATAATTTTAAAATATTTTATATATTTTTATATATTTCTTCTAATTTTTTTTAAAAAACTTTTCTCTATTACCTTATATTTTATTAAAAATAAGTTTAAAAAAATGGCTTCCAAAATGTTTTCTATTTTAAAAAGTATTTTTTTCAAAGAATAATTATATTTTACAAAAGAAAGGATTTGAAATGATTTCATAAAAATAATGTTTTATATAAGATTAGATCATTCGGTTCTTCGCATGTCTTTCTAGAGATATGATCCAAGGATCGTATTTATATACATTCTTTGAATGGTATTTTTTTCTTAACGCATGATGTTTTTGAATATTATTTCTTTTCACTGTATATATATTTATGAAACTCATTTATATTTCATGGTTTATATGTTTAGAAACCTATATTCTTTTTAAGAGTCATATGGATTTGAAAATCTCTTTTTTCATAGTTCATATTTAGATGAAATGATTTGGAATACTTTCTCTTTACAATTTGTAATAATAGGACTAATTGATTAAGATACCCTTTTCATACCATGGTTTAAGATATGATGAATATTTACGATCTTGTGGCACACATATGTATGATTTAATAATGATATGGGTGGAAGGGGGAGTGAACTCGGTTCAGTAAGGTACTTTTTCAAATAATATGTTCTTGGGAAGAAACCATGAAAAATAAGATAGAAATGGGAGTACATAATGACAGCCAATTTGGTATGTAGAGTGAACCCATACCACTATGATGGCCTTCGAATTGATGCCATGAGTACTCTAGAAATAATTTTATATACTTATGTGTCATCCAAAAATTCCATTTCTTATTCCCATGTTATGTTTTTATGGATTTTTATTTTTATTAAATTATGATTCATGCCTTTTAAACTAATACATTTTATTCAATGACTCTTTTATATGATCATTGATATGTTGGGTAACATCTTCATATGTTATTCCCATGTTATCATACCCTACTCATCATATCATTATGTATATCCTTTTATTACCCATAATGAGAATATGAGATCACCCCTTTATAATTATTCCTTTCTATATGTTAGGAATAAATGTTTTAAGTCGAATAACTTAAGGGGAAGATCACTGTGGAAAATATTAAACACCTCTCATAGAGTTAGAATATTTTTTTATATATTTTTAATTACACTAACTATTATTGTTCTTGGGAATGTATTTTTCTAATGTTGTGAATATTAATCAAAATTTTATTAATATAAATTTATGTTAAGACTATGTCACTATAAGATATATAATCATGAACCCTCATAAAACATAACAATTTTTTTCTATATGATCCCATTAATCATGAACACCATATTCATCTATAGTTCCATTACCCACGGGAATTATCATACAATTTTTATTTTCCAGAAAAATCTCATCATTCGTAGCATTCTTGAAGATAAAATGTTTATATGGTGAGTTCTAATACAATTTTTAATGTCATGAATCGTAAATTTATTATATTAAAATAGAGGAACACCCCAATAATATGGATAGAAGGAAATCCTAGAATCCTTCTTACATCAATTGTTCATATATATGAACATATATCTATATATATTTTTCTTTATGTCAATTTTCATAAAAAAATTATAAGATATGTATCTAGGAAGTGTGTTTTATAGGGAACATTGTTCCTAGGAACAACTAAAAAATGAATGAACTATACCAGCACATTCTGGTCAACTTCAAGATCCTTCACCAGAAACTACCTAACATGGGAAGTTACAAATAGGAATTAAATTTTATCTTCAGACTTATAAATATCATATAAAAATGTTTTTTTAATAATGTGACAGACCCTTTTCTATATTAAACTAAAATTCATATCAATTTCTACTGAATAAATTTAAAATTCAATATTATTTACCTTTGGGGAAGGGATATCATTCATATCACTTAAAATGAACTTGTTATGCTCGAAAAATTCTTTTACACTAATCTAATGAATGTATTTATTTATTTATCAATTTATGATGAATTCTATGGATTGAGAACCTAAATTTTTTAAATAGTAGATATATCTGTAAGAGCCCCTCGATGTTGATGAATTTTCCTTGAAAAAAATCTCATTCCAAACATGATTCCCTAGAATATACAATCCAGTCAATTCTAGAAGGGATGTTCTTGTTTTCTTTCCATGTTGAGATATTCAATAACATTAAGGTATCGAGAATTAGGTTTGAAGAAAAATATACATCTCGAGACGAAAAGATAGAGCATGTTTTAGGGTATGAGAGATAATGTCTCATATTTGGTAGTGTTTTTATCAAAAGTTTGGATAATGAATCTAAATACATATTTTATTAATTTGATCTTTAAAATAGAATAAAAACACTTAAATTATATAATTATGTAATCAATATATAAAATATCTATTTAGATAATAAAAAATAATTATCATTATGTTGTTTAATAAAATAAATTAATTATGAGGGTTTCAAATAAATATTATAGTAATTTAAAATATGTTTTACCAAATAGACCTAACACCTCCCCCCACTAAAATCAAAAAATTCTATGGGAATTTGATTAGTTTAAATTTCCATAACATGTTATTCACTAATAAAATATTCCAAAGATATATTCCATTTCAAGACATTATCTATTAGAAAATATTTCCATATATCAATATATTTAGTTATTATGTGAATCAAGATAATTTTTTAAAAATAAATTACACTATTATTTTTAGGTTTTAGTTATAGTGGAAACATCACATGGGTTATGAAAAACTTTTCTCTTTGTTAATATCCATGATTTATCTAAGAATTACACAACAATACATGCAACGATCAAAGGAATTGAATCAAATAATGTCGATAGTGGATAAACACTGGATCTAAAATGTTGGATCATTTTATATTTTTTAAAATAAATTTAAGAAAATAATACGTACATTGTGTGAAATGTTTTCTTTGATGACTAATCTAGAAACGAATATATATTATATTATTGTTGTGATTTAGGAATCAAGAATAGATTCTCTCTAATGGTAATCGAAACATGTTACATGAACCAATGAACATCATTGTAGGAATATTTGGGTGGTGGAATGGTTGATCATATTGCTTGCATCATTCACTTATTACCACCTTCATAATAACCACAAAAAGATTCTCGTTGGTCTCACTAGACTAGATAGTATAAGGTGAAGCAATATCAATCTCTATTCATAGAAATATTCTAGGATAGGGGGTTCACTAGAACTTGAGAGGATTCTATTTGAATATCATTGTGCTCAATAAAATAATGTATTGGAACTCATAAAAAATAATATAGTTGGTTCTATATATAGTAAGTGTTAGAAGAAAACAATTTCCCATGCATCATTTTTTATTTCCTTAATCACTACGAGAACCCCAAGACTATAATAATAATATATTCATTATTATTTCCTCAATTGTGATAAATTTGTTAACTAAATTTAATATTATATGTTCAAATAATATTGAAAATATATTATTTGAAATTGTACCATTAAAATCAGAATGATATTCATCCACAATATTTATTAACTTATTTTTAATTACTATTTCATTAATAAGTAAATATCACTACACTATTATCAAATAAATAATTAAATATTATATTCATTCAATAGAAAATGAATATTTATTAAATATTATTATCAAAAAATACTCTTTCGAATAACTGATTTTGATATATATGCAATTATGATTGTGTAAAAAATTATTAAACCTTGTACATGAACAATATTTATTAACCTTATTAAATAAAAAATAATAGTATATTATTTTTAATAGATTATGGATACACATAGTGTGTGGCCCTTTGGGACTCTTTCTTAGTAGAATTAAGTGAGTCCTCGAAAATTATATGGTTTGTGTCTAACAAAGAGCCGAAGAAATCGAAAAAATAATGTTTATTCCACAATGAAATAATAAATCATTCAAACTAATATATTTTAATATAATATCATTATAAAAATAAATCTAATGATGGAGGTTTCATGTTGGTTCCATGAACCTATGTGTTGATTTTCCTTTTCTTTGAATTATCAAAAAATGAGTTTTCCTACAGAACACCATGGCTGTGAATTTATTTAGGTTATATAATTTCCATAAAATGTCCTAAGAGATCAACTTATTTTAAATAGTTTATAAATTAAATTTTTTCTCACATTAATCATTAAAGAAATATTACTCAGGATGCACCCGACATATAATACATCACCAATAATATATGTCAATAATGCTTTCATCAATACATCAACGTACTATACTTATAACATTAATTAATAATAATAATAAATTCTAAGGATCAACACACAAATACAATGATATAAACATCCAATGACACATATAAATGTGAATTTCCATCTATTGGGTCTCGTTCTCATAATATCATACACTAGATATTACCAATGGTCTACAACAAGAGAATATGACTCAATGTCCTATTAGTATCTACCCCAAATAGCTTGTATCATTTGTGTCCCTCAAATGATTTCACCTAACTATAAAACATATATTTAAGAATATTTTCATTGAACTTCTGGGTTCTCATCATAGTGAAGAACTTCTATAACCATTCAGTGTAAAATCTACTCTTTGGGAAATTCCACATTATTTTATATAGTTAATACATTTTATGATGTGATAAATAGTTTATTAATATTAAAAAAAATTAAAAAATGTTATCATAAAGAATAGAGAAGATTGTTATAGGGTATAAACTAAAACAAAATCCAACTTTCACTAGTGCAAACTACTAACAACATTCAGTATTCTACCTCTCACATGATAGTCACTCTTCTTCTGACATAAGAAACTATTCAATTGTGTACAAAATTTTTAATTCTGGGTATATCAACAAACTAAAAGTTAACTCTATTGGGAAAAATCCTTCAAGAAGTGATACATTATCAATATTTTTTTCTGTTTGTGTGAAAATGGCTCTATTTCAAGATCCATGTCTATTTTATTATCACAACACAATTTTATAGGGTATTTACTATGTGGTTCCACATCATGCTCTTGGAAATTTTTTGAATCTATGAAAAATAATTATCTACATAATAAAAATATATATACTCAGACCCCACTATAGAATTATTAAAAACATGCTACATTGAAATATTTTATCTCATAACACCTCTGTTTATATTAAAAACATATCCTGACTACACCATCATATCATTATAATCTATTTTTAAACTAGAATCAATATAACCCTTGATGAACATCTCCCAATCTTTTCCAAACACCCTAAAAATATCATTATTTGTTATTAGATAATTTAGGATAATCATTAGAGAAAAACTATGTTGTTCTGTTGAATTTACATGATATCTAACTTATATAAACAATGGAGAGGAATAATTAGGTCTGTTGTATAACATGGAATGAATTTTTGATAACATGAATGAAGCATATAATATCTTACTCATTCACTATTTCTATTATTGTTTCTGATGTAAAATATTTATAGAATAATGTATAACATGTAACACTAGAACTAATCCCATCTTTGAATTTTCATTACTAAATATCTATAATTTATAAACAATGAATTTACATTCACATAGTCCATGTATCCTCTTATATATATCACATATGCTCTTAATCTAAATAATATAATCTTATTGACCTATCTCCTATATGGAAAGACACATGTTTAATAGGTCCTTAATAGATTGTAAGAGTGATGTATTATTTTCAATTAGGAATATTTCATCAACATATACTACTAAGATAATGACTGATTTATCACTAAACCTATTTTAAATATATAGTTCACAATAGTGGTTAATAAATTTTAATTCATTTACAACATAATCAAATTTAATGTTCCATTTAATTTAATCCCTTTTCAATCCATAAATGGTACTTGGTAACATGAAAATATTTATGGCATCACATGGACTCACAAACCCTTTTAGTGGTTTCATATATACATATTTCTATAGTTTTTAATGAAGTAAAACTATTATTACTTCCAAATAACAACATTCATTATCATGGTATGCTACAATAGAATGTAGAATTTTGATGGATTTAAACATAGAAAATAGTAATAATCATTCATTAGATTAAATTCATTTATGTTTAATAAAACCTTTACCCACTAGAATTTCTTTATAGGTATTTACCTTACCATCCAGGTAAAATTTCTACTGAATAAAATTTTTATCTCAATGGTCTATACATCAATAGGTGTATCGTCCAAAACTGATACATAGTTCGGATACCTGGAATCAATTTCATAATTCATATATTTATTCGATCATGTAGATCTTGATGTCACATGTACATCTTTTTAGGGGATAGTTTCTTCATTTATAACAAATAAATATTCACCATCTTTAGTGAAATACTTGTTATGATATTCCCTACCTCAACCTGATCAAATATTCTTTTTCATTTTTTTACTTTTTCATCTCAACTTCACTATAAAATTTTATTAATTTCATGATGGAATCAAACTTATACATTGTGAAAAATAAATAACTATGTCTAATCATGTCAACAGACAAAGTTATGAAGTAATATTACTAACCTCTATCATCTATTACAAACGGTCTTCATAAATTTGGGTTTACAAACCCTAAATGATTTGTGGACATTACCCACTATCCATTAAATTGTAGTTTTTTATGTTTCAAGAGGAATAAGAATGAAATCATTCATGTGAAAAGGCTCAAAAGATTCTAAATAACTGTCTTGATACAACATTCCTAAATTCGTCCCATTTACATGAATAACATGGAGATTCCATAGTCGGGTTTTATAAGATTCATCTGGACATGGTTCGTTATCAACATCCAATACATTGTTTTCATAATTTAATCTATAATTACCATAATTTCAATCTTCTATACATAAGAATATATTGTCTATATAAAATAAATAAAATTTTTTAAACATGAAAACAATACCATCTTATTCTAGGAATGTTTATAGTTACATTTTCTTTTCATACATATACATTACATAATTTTTCCAGAATACAAAAACCCATTACTCAAACACATTCCCAAACTCTATATTAGTTTGGTTCCTTTGGAAAATTGAAAACATAATCACTGGTGCATAAGTGAGAAACATTACATTATACTAGGTTCTCCATGACTGTCACACTTCTTATACACATAAATCAAAATATATATATTCATAACCTAGGGAAAACAATAATATGAAATTGTGAAATTAGATTATTATTAAGGGTAAACAAGGGAATTAGTTAAGTATAATAATGAGATTAATTTTATGATAACATAATCATAAAATTATATGATCTTACCCTATATATCAAATATCATAATCAAGAGTCGTGACATTAATTTTGGAAATTAATAAGACTTGAATCGTAAGGGAATCAAGACCATATTTCATGAAATAATAATGTAGGATTAATACACAGAATGTTGATAGACACATAAGAATATAAAAAATATTTAAATTTTTGTAATTTCTTGATTCCCAGGAAAATATAGTCGAATTGGATCACTACCCAACAATCATAGATGTCATGGTTCTCTCCCAATACATCTTAATAGAAAATTCCTTCACTCAACCACCATTAATCCCCACTATAGCCATACATATATCAAGATATATAAAACTATATTATATTAATTAGATAGAGATATAGGTCACACCCATATCATAATGAAATCATAAATTCTTTTCCCATATGATCCGAAAAATCATATCACAACCCTTTAAATGAAATGGGTATCATAAACATGTAATCATACAATAGTTTTTGAAAAATAGATTGGTTCATAACCATTTAATTAATGAGTAACCCATGAAAAAAATATGTTTTCAAAATTATATAAATGAAAAAGTGGATATAAGATTCATAAAAATATTACCCCTGAATGAGAAATGGTTTTCATAAACATATTACCACTTAATGATAAACAAGTTTTACAAATATATAACCCACGTAAGGGAAATGGGATTCATAATTATCGTACCATCAAAACATGAAACATTTATAGAGCTAATATACATTGATCCTTTGGATAATATCCCTAGTAATTCCTACATAACACAAACATATATCATCTTATATGGAACGTAATTTTGAGAAATAATATAAAATCATTTATTCACGAAAATACCCTTTCCTATTTGAAAAAAATACTTATTGAAATGTAAAATATTTTTAAAATTCATTTAATTGACGATAAATCTTAAAAAATATAAATTATGATTTGAAAACTATATAACATTATTAGATCATTTGCCTTGAAAATAATCTTAAAATATCATTTAAAAAAAATTATATATTTTTAAAAAACATATTTTTGAAAGGACATAGATTCATGATCGAAGAGAAAAAAAATGTTGGATTTTTTAAAAACAATATAAATAATATTAAGTAAAAATGAGAGGAAAAATTGTACAAAAAGCCAGAAGATATAATGAATAACTATAAAATTAAAATAATTGAGAAATTGATGATAATATTTTACCAATTTAATCATTATCAAATACAATCCCAGTAACTATGAGATTATAGTAATAACTTGTTACCACATTGGTAACATCGAATCATAATCCCTGTGAGAGAATGAAATTATGTGAAGAGTAAAATATCATTAAAAGATTTTTATTCAAGATAAAACATGTAATATGGAATTATTTACAACATTTAATATAATATAGGTGCATGACAAACATGTTTCACCACGATGGAAAATTGGGAAAAAATTACATTACTAGTTTGGAAACAATTGACCCGTAAAACCCCATGAAATAGTGATCATCAAATGTATATGTAAATACAATTAAATTAAATTTTAATAATCATATAATATTTTTTTTGTAGTATATACACAATATAAAATAAAATATTTTTCTATATGACAGAAGTCTCATAATAATAAACAAGATACAAGAAATACCTTTACCTTATGTCTCGAATCTCATCATACTCATTCAAATCCCCAATATAACAAATAAAGGTTTACTATAAATATATTATGTAAAAATATTCAATTACATAACACTCTACATAATATTATTATGACATTTTATAACTCTTTTAATAAAAATTTGATGCCAATTTTACATTTTCGGTAATAACTTTTTTTTTGAATTATTTGATTTGTTGTATTTTTTAATGATTTTACATATATAATGTTTTTATCATCTCTAGTATTATAAAAATGATATAAATATAATTTATATGGATTATATATAACTTTTTAATAATATATGAAACGTATAATTAAGAAATAAATACACTATTCATGGAGATGATATGACATACTTATGCATAAATGTTATATCCATTTTATTAATATATAGAATGAAAGATGATATGTAAATTATATGAATATATATTATGATTATAACATAATTATTATTTCATATATATCACTAATTTTTATTTAAACCATTCTAGATAAATTAATTGCAATGTGTGAACAAATCTCATCATTTTGAAAAGATGATAATCTACATGTCCACAAAGATTTTATCATATTCTCAAAAAATAGAAATAATGAAGGTTTGTGATATATAATAATTAAATAACCATATATATATATAATAAATATAACATATATATATCCTAAAAAATTTATATCCATCAATATTAATGACTGCTAATAGTGGTAATGGAATAATGAATGACATTAGTTCGTGAGGTTGTTGTCCTCCGTACACACAAATGATAAGTGTGCATCCCATTTCATTTAAGTCTGTATGAGTGTCTTTATAACCCTTAACATAAGAATATATTTTTATATTATGTATAAATAGTTTATTAGAATATCATAGAATAATAATAATTTATTGGGTGTATAATGAAGTAAAATATAAGTTCTTGTGGAAGTATGTAATATTTTCTTTGTGAAACTCTTTTTAGAATCCACGAAAGGGCTTCTTTGGTTATATTTCTACCCATTGTGAGGACACTACAATGAAGGTAAGTCTTTTGGGAGCATATTTTTGTATGGTATTTATTATCTAAATGTGTGATGAAATTGGGGTGGGGTGAATGTCCTTCAATAGTGGAGGAGGAGTGGCATTTATTTAAATATGAAAATGTAAACAACATTTAGAGGTTCGCATAATATCATGTGGCTCCAATAATGGTTAATTTTATATCAAATAGATATAAAATATTAATATATCTAGAAAATTTATTTTTGACATGTTTTCTTGTTCTTTTTCCCAATTAGTTGGAGTTTAACAACTATGTAAACCCGTTTTTACCTTCATTTCCACTATAATTTTTAATTACATTCCCTTATTATTTCATTCAAAATTTAAGTTTAACATATTAGAAATTAAAAATTATTCTAATTAGAAATGTTGAATCCAATTTTTTAAAGTATAATCACATACTGTAATAATTTTATTTAAAATTAATAGCTCAGATAAGATAATATGGAAGGTTTTTAAAGATAAAATGATGAATATGTTGAAATAATTTTCGGTCCAAATTCAATGTGAAATTGGTTTCAATTTCTAAAATTGGTGTAATTTATATAATATTTATCTATTTATACTTGAATCCAAATAAAAATATAATTTTAGTATGTAATTATATTGTTTGAAAAAGTAATTTTCAATTAATAGTCAATATTTTTCACTATTCATCTAAAAATGAAATATTTCATAAAAATCCCAAAAAATTACCATATTAAAATTTTGACATTATAAATTCAAAACATAATTTTATTTCACCAAACTAAAAATAGGGTTTTTAAAAATTTATATTTAATATTTTTCATAGAAAAAAAATAAAAATGTTTTTGATAAAATAATATTTTTAGTAAATAAACTTCCTTTACTAAAAATTAGGTATTTTATCCTCAATATATTGTATATTTATAAAAAATTATAAATAATATTTAAAAACTAGTAAATACAATTCATTACTCTAATTTTAAGGGCTATGTTATAACATTCTTGTTTAAAATAACTCAATTAATAAAATATTGATTCCTAGAATCTCAGTGTTTCATGAAACACATTACAAGTCATTGTGTCATATAGTGAAAGATAATATTTATGTAGGGTTTGATTAATATTTAATTTTTTTATCATACAACACAATACAGTAATGAAATTTAATTTATTCAAAAAATGGTTCATAAAAACTCTGGGTGATATATTCTAACCACCTTAAAATAAATTTGACCCTCGAAATTGGTTATTGTGATACAAAATTATTTTTATACTACTACCTCATAATATCCTATTATTCACATGAATATTCCACTAACTTCTATATTATCAAGAAAACATTGACTAAGTGGGAGTACTTTTTTTTATAAAACTTTCAATGTATAATCTCAAATTTTAACTTTTTCTGATTTATAGGAAAGATCATGAATAAGTGGTATGGCCTATCAGTTCAGTACATGTGATTATTAAAGTATGTATTTACCCATGAGAGATACATTGAACATATCAAATATATTAGAGGGTTTTTGTGGAAGTCCCATCAGTGTGATTCCTGCAAAATATGATCACGAATCTCAAACAAACCAATTTACATAATAAATAATTTCCCTTTATTCCGGAATCTCATTACTATCTTGAATAGAGTGATCTATAAGAAGACACTCACTCCAAATTTTAATTATAGATCACATCAAATATTACCAACATATCCTTTCTGATAACATTGATCTGTATTGATATGCATATAAATGACTCTAACTTTATATACATTTCCTCAGCTATCTCAAATTCTATATATATTTTTCTACAACATCACTCTATCAAATTGGAACTTAGTATTTCATTTCATAGAGGGATTCATAAGGAGAAATATTAATTCTTTAGTGAAATATATTATTAAAAGAGAACTCATCTTGAGAAGGTGTTGATCCCAACCACCATTGAAATATGGAGAACATGTTTATGATATATCCTATAGGGTTTGGATTGTTCTTTCAGAATCACCATCCTATTGGGGATGATATGTAGTACTAAAACTAAATTCTATATCATGGGATTTCTAAAGCCTTAACCAATAAATTTAGGTACTCCATGGATCCCGATTTTATAAAGTGGATTGTCATACTCCATTGAAAATTTCCATTTCCTTAATGTATATCCATGTAATATTTTCTAGAGAGAAGTATTATTTAATAGCAATAATGTGTGATGACTTAGTAATGTATTCAGTTACCACCCATATGGATTTATTGAATTTATATGTTTCAAGGATTCTAATAAACAAAATCCACACCGATGTTATCCCTTTTACATTATAGAATGTGTAATAAAATAAACATCCTCGTAGACATTTTTATTTTAGCATTAAGTTTATATAATACCAAACACCGAGATCCATACTCGATGATATCCCTCTTTATTACATCTCTGTAGAATTATTATTTAAATCACTATATGTCTTCATTTTTTTGGGATGAATAGGGAATGAAAAATTATAAAATTTCTCTAATAACTCCTTAAAAACTTATATGGAAGGAACACACACATTATTCCCAAACCTTATCATTCAATCATGATCAAGGTTATACTTTGAAAAAATTATAAAATTCTTCTATAACTATACATATATTTTCATCACCTCATTAATACTCACATGGATAGATGGTTAAACAATCAATTGAGAAGAATAAGAGTTCTCCCTATCCATTATGATTTCGTGGTCCATTCATTTCAAATATAGATATATTGGAGATTTTGTGATCCTCATCATTGATAATCTAGCATGATCTTTTAAACACAATGCCTCTATAACCATATTCACCTTATCATGGTTTAATGTATTAAAAAGTCATAATCTATTATCATCTATAACCATATTCCTTAGATACATTTCAATTAATTTAGTGTTGATATATAATTCAGTCTTTATGATCAGTATATGTATTACACTTCTCTTTATAAGATAATGCATCAATATAATTAATATGAAAATTACCGTAGCTTACATGAAATGATGAGTTTGGGAATTCATCTCATGAATCATAATATGTTATGAGGAATAGGATATTAAAATGTTATTATATATAAGAAAACTTCCCAATACCGTAATTGATTCATCACTATAGATTATAAAACTTTCTACACTATAGTGTAATGTATGAAAAGGTGCACTAACTAACCTTCTCATTAGTTCGATTAATTTTTCTTCACATTCTTCTATCTAGTGGAACATGGAACCCTTTTTAGTTAACCTGGTGAGTGGAATAGGCAGTCATGGGAAGTAATCTACTAAACATAAACAATATCAATTAAAACAAATATAGATCTCAATCACCATGGTTGTTCTATAAAAATTATCAATACCCTCTATAATTGATGGATATACACAAAAACTATATCTTGATATTATATGACCATAAAATGAAACTTTTTACAGCAAACATTCACACATTATAATTTTTTTCATATAGTTTCTCCATATTTAGGGTGTTTTTGTAAAATTATATAATATTCATCACAATCATTCTTGAACATTTAATATATAAAAATATCATCTATAATGACTACCAGAAAAAGACTAAGGTAATATATAAAGACTATATTCCTCAAATCCATAAATATAATAAGGTAATTAGTAAAACCAAAATGAATCACTATTTATTAATAGTGTCCATGCCTTTTAGGTAATAACATAGTTGTTGTATCCTCTTTTATAACTATAAATTGATGACATCGAGAATTAATGTAAATCAGGGAAAAGTATTTATCTCCACACTGTTGATCAAATAAGTCATCAATATAAGGAATATGATACTTTTTTGTATTTGTGATCTTGTTCACCACCCAATAATCGATGCATAATATCCTCAATGAATCATAATTTTTCACAAAAAGAATAGGCACACCCCATTTTTACATAGATGGATGAATAAATCCCTTATCATGTTTTTTTGGAGTTTTTACATCAATTCCAACAACGCAACTGGGTTTATTCAATTGGGACCCTTTAGAATTGGTGTTAAACTAGGTATAAGATCTACTGAGAACATATCTATCATTTTTGGGAAAGACTAGAAGAATATTCCATAAAAAATCCACAAAATCCCAAACAATAGGCATATCATCTATGTAGAGTTTCTTCCCAACCATTTGAGATATTAACGACTTCTAAATTTTAATTAAGAACCATATAATATCTGTAATCTCCCAAGGAAGTTCATACTTATCATCATGTTGATAGGAAATCAAAGGACGATTTGAGATATCAATTTGAAAATCCCTTCCCCAACAATTGATGTTGTATTTATGAATATAAATCCAATATATGCCTAATAATACATCAAATTCATCTGGAGGATAAATGAAAAGATTTTCAAGTACATTTCCACCAATATCAACCAGCGTGCAAACATAGACATGAGTTTAAATAATATTAATCTAATAAATTTTCAATGATAATTTTATATCTAATAATTTGGGTGTAAATTTAATGCCCTTATAATATTCAAAAAAAAATTAAATATTTTTTTGATATATAATCAAATAATACATTAGTTTTTCTTGAGTGGAAGGTAAGTGTACCTTTAACTATGTTGTCTTTTAACCCCTCTTAAAAAATAGTGATTACGTGAGATCTCCCCTTATCTTATGTCTTAAGAGTATGATGCCATCGATCATCGTCATTATTCATTGGGTTTAGTATCTGGTAATCGTACAACCCATTCTCCTTACAATTTAAGTACCGGAGTGTAAGAGGTTAATTATATACATATTTATCTCCATTAAATGTTTTTTGCTAACTACTTCCCATTACATCATCATTCATATTCTCAATGACCATTTCTTATTCACTTAAATTTTTTATTAAACCTCTTCAGATAATTTCTTCCATTATTCATCCAATAATTAGAGCATAAAGAAAATATAAACTTATTTTAACCTTGGTTTTTAGATTTTTCTTATTAATTCCATCTACTATTTCTTGTGAAAACTGTGATATTTATACATATCTCCTACCTCCATATCATCCTTAATTTCACAATGCACAGTCTATATATTACTACTAATTTTTATTATGGATAAATTCTTTATGATTCTTGGATTTAAGCAACAAAATAAATATTCATCCTTACATCAATGATATTTAAACCTCATAAAGTGTACATCACAGGTTTTGTAAAAATTTATTCATAGATACCAACATATTCATAATCCATTTTCTTTATCTCATGAAATCCTGTCACCATTTTCGTATGAATAACACGAAGAATGTACTTATTGAAGAATAATTTCATGATTATTTTTCAATCCATGGATTCAATTTCATCTTCCTCCATAATATACTTTATTAGAGTACACAACTAGTATAATTGTTCTTCTAAATGATAAAAATATAGAATTAAAAGTTAAAGATCTCAATAGTGATGAGTAGAAAATATATTTTCAAAGACACTGATGCATTGTTCAACAATATGTTCATCATAATACCATCCAAAAGAAGGTTTTTGTTTCCTCATGAAGATATCAACATAATATTATTCCAAGGTATCTTTGTTTTTATGTTCATCATGATTCATTTCTTAAGAAATAAGTGTGAAAATTTAAATGTCATTTTACAATTTATACCCCATAACATTTAGATGCTATGGAGAACAATCATTGCATTGTTCGTAACACTCAGCATTAACGTGGTTCCTACGGGTTCTATCTGTTGACTAAAACCAAGAATCATAGAGTGTGAAAAAAATCATAGTGGGAAACTAAATAATTTTATAATTGCATATAAGATGTCTAAATATTGAGAACTTATTTAAACTATGACACCGTATTTTTATCTATGTTTATTCATATCCAAATTCTATTTAAATCCATTATGATGGTTTGTGAATAGTTTTGTGAATTTTTTTAAGTATATCCCTTGGGAGTGACAAAATAGGTGTACAACAATGCCTGTTTTAATTCATCATTTCTTGATCAGGATAAGCTAAATATGGTGTTTTGATGTTTTTACCCCCATGAACACTTTTTCTATAGCCACAATCACATATAGTATCGATATAGAGATATATTTCTAGGAAACCACTAAATCTATACTTTAAGAAAATTCTATGACATTTCCCTATACATTTCATTATCCATAAACAAGTATATATGGTTCCCATTAAGGTTTTTTCATCATTTTTTCTAATGGATGACTATAACGTGTATCCCATACCAAATATATTGACCATTTTATTTCACACATAGATATTACATAATTTTTTTCATAATACATAATAAATTACATAAACAGGAGCCCAAATTGCTTATTATTTTAGTGCATTTGGATACAAGGAAACATATAAACTGGTACATAAGGTAGATAAATTATCTTCTAATCAGTTCACTATGAATAGGATATTTATTAGGCAGATCAAACATAATGTATATCTTCATAACCATGAAAAAGAATAATAATAAAGGGCGAGATCATAACCTTAATAAGGGTAAAAAATAGAGATATGTAAGACTAATAATGAGCATAAGGGTATCATAATAAGAAATAAAATAACTGAAGATAATACACTACATATCAATAATCATGATCTAGAGCCATCGAATAAATATTAATAGTTCATAATACATTAATCATGGGTAATCAAGAGTATAATCTATTAAAGCATAACATTGGAATAAGACATGTAATTTTGAAAGAAATTGATTAATTTAAAAATTATTTCCATGTTAGATAAGGATTAATTACAAGGCCATAATAGTGTGATGGGTTCACACCCCAAACCATATTAAAAGTCAATTTTCACTCTCAATACCATATTTCTAGAAAAAGTACTTTACTGAACCGGGTTAACTCCCCATTCAAGCCATGTCAATATCCTTAGATATAAATTATTAACCAATGCATTAGAGGAAGATATAGGTCCCAAAACTGAAATAATGAAATCATAAATAAGTGTTCAATTTGATTGTAAACAATCATATAATAACCTATGAAATGATATTTGTGTCATAAACGTGTCATCATATCATAACCTATGTAGAAGAGACATATTTCACAATAATTTTATCAAATCCTAAATGCTGAAAAGAAACATGATTCATAATCTTATAAACCTTAAAAAATTATATTCAGAATAAAATAAGACATTTCAGATAAAAATGTTTCATAATATTATAACCCATTATTGAGAAACGTGTTTCATTAATTTATAACCTTTGAAAGATAAAGTGGTTTAATAAACATCATTCTATCAAAACAAAAACAATATTGATAGAAAGTATATGATTGTAACCCTTGGATCATATCCCCAATAATGAATTACTAATATTAAAATATATCATATAAATTGTGTATATTTTTTATAAGTATTTTAAAATCATTTATGGAGGAAAATTTTATTTCATCATTAAAAAAAACATTTTGAAACATATAAAACATTAAGAATAATTTTCATTAAAAATAATTTTGAAAACATATAAAAAATATTTTTAAATAATGAAACGTTTTAAAATAATTTTATTTCAAAATTACTGTAAAATCCCATTTGTAAAAATTTTGAAACCATTTTTAGAAATATTTATTTATAAAGAACACATATTCACAACCAAGGAGAGAAATAAGGTCATATTTTCTTAAAATAATTCTTAATTATCATTATAATGAAATATTGGAAAATATATAAATACAATAAGATATCATTTATAACCATAAGAGACTATGTTAAATGATATTTATTGAAATATGAATCATAATATTTTTTAAATGGAAGCCTAATATTATATAATTCTTATAGTGGTAGGATTGTGGCAATAAACACTAATTACATCGGTAACTTCGAAACATAATCACCATGAGAGAATGAAATTAATAGAAGAATAAGATATCATTAAAAGAAGTATATTCTAGTTAAAAATTGTCAAATATAATTATATCCACCTTATAAATTAAAATACATTCATAAAAATACATGTGTGTCAATGAAGGAAAATTTAGAAAAAATTACCTTACTGATTTGGTAATATTTGAATAGTAAAACCTCATGAAATGGATATTATAAAATTCAAATATAAATACACTTAAATTTTAGTATAATAATCATATAGTACATTCATATATAGTATATATTCTATACTAAATAAATTAGTGGTGAATATGACACAAGTATTGTAGAAATAACTGTGAGACTAGAAATCCCCTCACCTTATGTCCTAACTCTCATCATAATCATTGAAAACTCCTTTAAATTACATATAATTTCATTATAAATACATTATATTACCATATTATATTATATAATACCATATATGATGTTTGTATTACCTTTTATTAATATTTTATTATCAATTTCAGGTTGAATTTTCATTTCAGATAATAACCAATTTTTCCCATTTGTTTTGGTTTGTTATATTTTTGGGCCTATTAATTATATAATTATTTAATCATCTAAATAATTATTTAAATGATATAAATTTCATATATATTCATTATATATATATATAATAATAATCTATAAAATATATAAATATTAATTAAATACACCATTCATGGAGATAGTAGGCCGTACATAAGCATGAGGAACTATAGTAGTAATTGTAGTGGTGATGGTACTATTGTAGTCACTATATCAACACAAAACAATATTAGTATTGTTCACTGAAGGGTCCTTTATTCCAAAAAATGGCTTTCAAGCCCTGTATTCGGGCCACTTGGCCTTGAGCCTTCAGGCTATGTAATGGGTCATCCTCTACCTAGTCAAAAGAGGTCATTACATAAATAATAAAAACGAGGATTCAACACCAACCATTTAAAAAATGTAATACATATAAAATTTAAATATTAATAGAATCCTTAATAAATTTCATTTAAATCGTGAATTGATCACATCACTTTGAGGATGTGGTAGTCCACATGTCCACAAGCGATGTTATTGTACTCACAAAAAATGGAAGCATTCAAAAATATGTTATATAATAATTAATGAAGAATAAAGTCAACATAAATATAATATAAATCAAATTAAAATAGTAATTACAAAATTATTAACAACCTTTAAAGGTGGTAATGTATGAATGAATGACATCAGTTCACAAGGTACTAGTCCACCATACACATGAAAGATGACTGTGTATCCCATTTGATAGAAGTGAGTGTGCATGTAGGATGAAGACTTATAATAACATAATATAGTTATATTTAGGATAATTTGTTTATTATAAAATTATTGAATTTGAATATTTGATTTGGTGGAGAGTGAAATAAAAAAAGTGTTTATTAAAAGATGTTACATCTTTTTTGGGTAACGCCTTTTGGATTTAACCAAATTGAGTACATGGTTGGATTTATTCCCAAATTGGGTCTAATAGGTTGAAGGAAGGGATGTTGGGAGGATATTTAGTCTGGTTTTTGATGATCCAATGGGCTTGATATGTGTGAATATGTGAGGGTGAGTTCTCTTTTATGGTGGTCGAGGAGTGACATTCTTGTAAATATAAAAAGGTAAACAACAAATATAATCTATCTAACAACATGTCCCTCAAATAATGGTTCATTTTAGAATAAAGGAAGGATATTGTCAGAATATTCTCAGAAAATTTATTTTTATTACTTTTATATTGGTTATTTTTCTTTTATGATATGTTTTAATGACTATGTACACTCATTCTTACCTTAACCACCATAATTAATATTAATTACATTCAGTAATTATTTTGGATAAAAATTAGTTGAACATAAAATAAATTAAAAGATAACGATGATTCCAAATATGGAATCCATTTTTACAATTTATAATCACATAATGGTCATAAATATATTTAAATTAGACCTAAACACAAGTTTAATTATGGGGTATTAATATGAAAAATCTCAAAAGATTGAAAGGCTTTAATGCAAAATTTCAATATGAAATCGGTTCCATTGACCATAATTAAATTAATTATTCTATAAATTATTTAATTTTCATTTAAAAAATTTAAAATATTATTTAACTATATAAAAAATTATATGATAGGATAAATTTTAAAATAAGATTAATATTTTTAACTATTCCTCAAAAAATTTATTTCTTCATAAAAATCCCAAAAAATAACCCTAAGCATATTTGGATAATCTATATTCAAAAATAAAGTTTATTATATCAAATTAAATTTAGAAAATTAAAAAAAATCATTTTATTATTTTTTATATAAATGCACAAGAACAAACTTATTTTAATGAAATTTTATTTTCAAAACATACAAATATTTTAACAAAAATAATGTATTTTTAATATCAATATCTTTAATTTATATAAAATAATTTATATTTATATTTAAATAGTATATATTCAAATTTCAATTACTATTTTTAATAGATAATTTAAAACTGTCTTTTATAAATAACTATGACAATAACATGTTGTTTGGTAGAAACAAACTATTGAATGTAATTAAAGATTAAAATATTATGTTAGTGTTGAATATAAAAAATTTATCTTTTTGAAACATAAAATTCATGAAATAAAATGAATTTAAAACCAATATAGTTCTTGTTGGAAATAAGAGGTTGTTGTCACCAATGGATAATATATCCATTTTTCACTATTAAAACTTCAAAATAGACCTCACCTCTATAAATCTTTAAGAATCTACTTAGGTCATACTTTTGTAAATAGATTTGGGAACAAAAATAAATAACTAAAAACAAATGTATAAACATTAAAAGAATACACTTGATAAAAAAACCATTAGATTTTGATTTATTCTTGGTGTAGTTATTCATACAGTGTCCATGTTTTCCATATGATTAATGTTCTTATTCAATTTATATACCCAATATTTAGATTTTTCTTTTCATGGAAATATGGTTAATGGGATATTTACACTTATTTTGAGTCATGATCCCATTCAACATATTCTTATTTTTCAGTTTAACTATATGGGATTTAGGTTTTTCTTTCCAAATATTATTATCAACTTGGAAAATTTGAGTAAGACATCCCTAAGGAATCTTCTCAGTGTTTCTCATGTTATAATAACAATAAAACTAGACAAGGACTTGAGTAGTAATAATTGTATAAGATCTTCATGAAACATGTTACATCCCTCCCCACCTAATTGTCTTAAGTTGATGTAGAAATTATACATACCCTTAATCGACATTCCCAATGCACTAATTACTGGAAATAGATTCCAAGGGATTAAATACAATTAGGGAATGATTTACACAAAGAAAAATAAAACATCCCAGCCAAAAGCACAATAACAAAATTTCCACCAAATGATTCTTGATAACAATGTATGACAACTCAATTGAATAAAATTGTTATCCAAATAAAACAATAACAGAGTACTAAAATATAATACTACTTACATTAAAGTAGGAAGCGGATGACAAAACCAGTAAAACCCAAAGTCTTCATAGACATATCTCCATAGCTCCAAACATGCTCCACACCCAACTCCAAAAAATATGCTATGTATCACGGAGCACCTCTAAATAAATGGGATATATTATCTTTACTTTTTTCTTGGTAAACAATATCTAAAAAAGCATCAAAGTTCCATAGAATGAGTGGGTAATAAAACACAATAGGTTTTCTCTTAATTAATTCTCTAATCATGTCACTATGATAGTACAAGTTATCCCATTTATATAAAACATTTTACCCAAAACTATTTCAAATGGTGAAACAATTTATAACAAATCCAAACATTTTCATTCGAAAACAATATCCATTGACAATAATTATAAATCTTTTAGAAATTTCACATTATTTTTTGGAATACACATTCCATGATTAACTCAGATACACCCACACATTCTTGCTTCCCCTACAGTTCTATAATAATGAGCAGTTTATCTTATATTGACTAAGTAATCACTAAGTGGCCAATCTCCTTATGCCCTAATGACAGACAACCCTTATTCATGGTCATGTCCTTTTTTCCCCAATAGTAAACACCCCTTATTCTGGGTCATGTCAAAATCATATACTAAAAAAACCAAGGTATTCCAAAACCATTTAAAATTGACTATTCCATAAAATTTCAATAAAAGAATTTTTTTGTTGAAATCCTTTAAATCAAAAAATTTTCATAAATCTAGAAGACCAAATTCTAAAAAAATATTTTTTTAAAAAATAAAATAAACACATTTCAAAACCAACTTCAACCAAACCATAAATCCACAAACCATAAATAAAAAAGGATTCAATCATGATTTAAACACCAATTTCACAAAAAAAAATAACTATTATGAAACTATCACTACATGTTATATTAAGATGTGTTGAGATTAAATCCACCTACCTGAGATGTTATGGCGTAAAAAAATCAACACAAATTCTTCATCAAATCCAGGTTTCTTATCAAAAAACATTCCAAGGATCTCATTCCCTAACATCCACATAGACATAAATCATCAAGACAAGAATCAAAATCCATTTATATATCTAGAATGGACTATATATAAGAATCATTGAGAGGGAAATTGAGAATATATAAGGAAACAAACCAAAAAATAAGACATAACATTGGAATCAGGCTTCAAAACATCGTGATTTTCCTTTGGATTACACATGGATTAGTAGTGAAATACTCTACACACATTGGGAGTAACAAAAATAATGAGTTTGAGAGAACTAGAGGATAATGATGTTTTTTAGGGTGAACAAAACCGAGGGACACTTTTTTGCATCTACCATGTAAATCATTCATGGTTAGTCACACAGTTAGGAAAATAATGTGTTAATCAAGCCTTAACCTCTACCTCAAGAAGAACCTCACGTGGTTGGCCTGTACAATTAGAAAAACCATACACCAACCATGTATATTCCCTTCTCCCCACTTTTAATGGATTCTCCTAGGTGGCCATAAGGTTTTTGTAGACTGTGCGCTATGCCATGTGCCTATGAAGAAGCCTATGTTTCACATGGCATTGTTTCCTATAGAATTTTTATGGTTTCCACTTACCATAATCAAATGATTCACCTTTAAAAAATCATAAAAAAATTCAAAATCCCCCCAGACCCTCCAAAACATCACCTAAACTCATTATATACATAAAAATCCTAAACCAAGGGTTAATTGAAAATCGGGTTTCAACGTTATCCTAACCATTGGCATATGTTTACCCAAAAAGTAGAACCACAACATTTCCCTTAAATAGTTTTCCCCATTACTAGACCATTTCCTTCTCACATTCCCAAGCCTCTTCCCGAATCCTTTTATGTTTCCAAAAAACCCACACTAGACTGATGCATTTACCACAAACAACATTATCTTTTATATCCAAAATCTATACTAGGATGTGAACTAATGATGAATGTATATATAAGTTATCATGATCCCATAGAATTAGTTTCTATGGATCAGGATGATAATTTTTCAGCATGGATGCATGAAATATGTTATATATTGTACTAAACTATGGTGGAAAACCAACTGATATTCCTCCTCACCAACCCATTAATGTATCTCAAAAGGGAATTTGTTTTTAGGAGCTAAAATTCCTTGATTCCCAAAATAATGATGAATACTCCTTGGAGTGATTCTCAAGAACACATTTTCATTTAACTCGAAGGACAACAATGACTATTGATTATGATCCACATATGATTTCAGAAAACATTGATCTACATCGACCTATTTCCATATCAATTGAATATTCTCTATTGTCTCCTAGAAAAGGCTTATCCAAACTGCTGAAGTCTCATGTGTTTCAACCCAACAAAGTGGATAATTATTATAAAATGCTTCAAAAGGATCCATATGTATTAATGCCTGAAAAATATAGTTATATTAAGACACTACTAATGATAAATTCTATTCCCATGAGCCAAAAAAATATATTACACGACCCCACATCATGTACTCCATTGTTTGTATGTCCTTTATGATTTCTAATCCATCTGAGGATGATATACCATGCTCATAGTCAACTGAAACCCAAGAGATTATGGTAAATACTTCTTAAAATATGGCATAAATCTCAGATCTATGTCTCACTTTATTGACACTTATACTCCATGCCTCTTTACCACTTCTAGAACATATATTTTTTACATGTCCTCCACTATATGAGATTCAAGAATTAGGATTAAATGGGATATATTTTTGAGCCTATCCAATATAACCAAAATGTAATCATGTTTATGAACCCTTATTGAGAGACCTACTATGAAATCTGTTGATATATGCTTCCATTTACAAATAGAAATCGGTAAAGACTGAGACAAACCTAATGGTCCCAGATTCCCTACTTTAACCTACTATAAAGTTAGTAATCTTATAAAAATCTCATCCAATTTTCATTTCATACCGACCAACCAAAAATTTTCAATCATTACCATATACATTTTATGTATTCTAGGATAAAAAACCATCTTTAATGGTGGTAATCCTGAATAATTTGTTCCTAAAAATCTATAGTTATGCCCATCCAATTTTGAAACAACAAAACTGAGATCCCATTCGTCCTCTATCAATTAATGGCCTCCCAACTATTCAATTTTGACTCATCACATCATGTTCTGAATTGATGTTTGTACTTATTTAACTATCATAACCGAATTAGGAACATAAGTACCTAGTAATAAAACAAAAACTACACCTCATTATTCCATTCAAAGTGACTGTTATAAATGTATAACAATAACTTCCATTGTTCTGAAGATTTTTCTTCCAACTAATCATATGAGTTTCTACTTAATGAATCTTCCACATAATTGTCTATACGTATTGTATACATAAAATTAATGTCAAACACCGGGGGATAACCCATATTTATCCTTTACTCAGGTTCAAAACCATTTCATAAAAAATATGTTTCATGCTCTTATCATATGAAAACACTATAAGTTCCTCAACAAATTGGTAATGAATCCATTTATTCAAAGTGTAGACTAAGGTAGCTAACACTAAATCATGTGTTAGGTAATTCGTCTCATGAAATTGTAACTATCTTGAGCCATAAGAAAAAACATGATATCCCTTCATGATACACATGAGAACCTAGATCCTGAAGAATTAAAATTCAATATATACACTTGTCTTTATTCTATAAATATAATGATTGGTGCTGTTGTAAGGAAAAACATAATTCCATGAAACTAATTGGGATAGTCATCATTTTATTGGAATGGAACATTATTCCTCATCCATGCTACCATATGTAAATATAGTCTGGAAAAATAAATAAAAATGTGATATTAATAACTAGCTAGACTGGGAAACATTAATATCTAAATGAAATTATTCATCAGATTCCAAGAGTTAACAACCTCTATCTATTTTGGATCTATAAAAATAGCACATTCACAGGTTACATGGACAAAGAAACATAATTATTGTATAAAAAATCAAACATTTATAATATCAAATAAAAAAGATGATCCTTCAAAATTTCCAACACTATCACCAAGAAAATCTCCAGATCAACCCTTTTCCTTGAATACACTAATACGTCATCCACAAATAGCACCGAAAGAAATATACATATCATTGAAATATTCAGTTCAACAATTTAAAAAATACCATCGGTTCATTTGTAATAACGAAAGGCATAACCTCATACTCATACGGCCTATATATACTTTCAAAATCTATCTCTAGAATTTCCAATTTTTGAGCTCTAAATTGGTAATATCAGGACCCCATGTCAATTTTAGAGAACCACTAGGCTCCCATATTCATTGTTCTAAAGAGAAATATGTCATTTGGGCATAAGGGCTACTGTCATTTAACAAACTCACTAGAATAGAGATCCTCCAAAAATAATAAGGAGGTGGGAATCAACCTCATAGACCATGATAAGGTAGAAAAATATATATTTATTGATTAGAATGTAATACATATGATTGATTTTGGTGATTTCAGGGAGTCAATACAATTATGTGAGATGACAGATGAACTGTTAATGGAGAAAATCGATTACACGATGGGTATCCAATCCTAGGGATAATCAATGATTTTTTTTGTGGGATAGTTCACCAACAAATTCATGGAAACGCAGTTGAAAAACATGATGCATCATTGGACCTTACAAAAATAATGTAGTGGGTTGAAGGTGATGAGGTAGTGGAAACTTGTAAACTTCTCCTTTATTCTACTGAAGAAATGTTGGAGGAGGCACTGATTATTTGTGCCTCCGACAAGGATGCAATCAAGATGGGCTATAGGCCAGGTCTAGAGAATAAAAATAACGAGTATAGAAACATGATAAAGGATATATAATTAATCTTGATAAGACGATTTAATAACAAAATTTATTAGTGGAGAAATTATTACCACCATTCGACATGATGGACTTCCCCATAAAAAATATTATCCATGATAAAACTGATCCAAATATAATTGAGTTTTATTGGATGTTTTATATGGAAACAAATTATACCAATTTTTGTCTTTCATTTATTAATTTTTTAGTCTCCTTTACTTTTTGATGTTTTTTGGGTTTGGACATTCATGGTTTCTCACATTTCCCCAAAAGTCTTTTAATAATAAAAATTTAATTTTTGAGTTGACTGGGATTTGATAAATTGATTGAACTGATCATCAATTAGGAGAATTTGATACATTTTTATCTTAACTAGTTTATGATTATGATAATCCAAACACAATTGAAGAGTTCCATTTTTTTAATATACAAGACTATTGATGCCCTTGGAGATGTGATCATCCAAATAAACCTTTCACTTCCCAACTCCTTGAAATGAAATTTCAATTACCTTAAATCCATTGGTTCCATTTGATAATATATAATGGAAATAGGACAAGTCCATGTAAGGAGATCAATCATAAATATCTCTCCCCTCCTCTGCAAAAACCCTATGAATATTTTGGGAAAACATCCTGAAACTATTTAACCAATACTGAAAAACTATTATTTTGGATCTCATCGATCTATACCAAAGTCAATGTTGTCCACTAATATGATATGGTTCCAACTAATGATTCTAATAATCTCGTTGCACCTTCCATTACATTGTCGTATCCACTAATGATATTCTTTATGATATCCTCAATCGTAAAACTATCTCATCATGTATAACAATCGATGTGATCCTTGCACATTGCCAATCAATCCATACCAAATATTATGTTATATACATAAATATAAAACACAAATAAAACCCATATTATCTGATTACTATAAATTTTTATAGAACACACTCTATACACAAAAGTTAAAAATTCTCATTGTCTTGGAAGAGATTTATTTTTAAAAAATAGATGGCAAAAACACTTTATTTAAACCCAAATGATCAACATTGTGGGAAATAACAAATGAATGGGATGAACCCATATCAAAAAAATAATTCATTTTGGATGAATTCAATAAAATCAATCCTCTAACCATAAATGGTTTAAAATGATAATCCATATTATCTTTCTTAGCTCCATATAATTTCATACTCACTACACTATTTTATTAGTTTCTCAAATGGGATTACCCTAACAGAGTAATCATGGAATTCATAGAATCACCATGGCTGGATTGGTTCTGTTGGCAAGAATTGTGCTACTTCCCTCATCCCATCCAAGCATACGACATCTACACATGAGATGTGTCCCGAACACGTTACCATGGAGAATTGAGACAATGACGCTGAAAATACCCCATCCTTTTGGAGTTATGGAAAACTCTATGAGGTTCCCAACATTCATTATTAATGTGGTTGAATGAACCACACAAGAAACATCTTTATTTACACTTGGGTCATGGAGGAAGATCAATTGATCCAGCTATCAGTTTCTGAGACATCCCCATGCTTTGGATATATGTGTCCCTCTTCAAATTTCTCTTGACATTAGAAATTCCATCATTTCTCATAGTTATCAACATGCTTCTTTAACCCATAGATCCTTATATGTCATTTTCATCCATAATTTCACTATTGAAGATCTATGTATAATCCATTATAAAATGCACAATAATCTTCATGTGACTCTCATACCTCATTCCCGATTCAACGAAGTGTGCATTCAAAGAATCACTAGTAGAAAATTTAGGTGAAAAGAGGACTTAATTCATGAAATTTGCTACATATTATATCCCTTAAAGGCTTTCCTACATCAGGAAAAAAGATTCCATAACTCTTTTAATCCTCAATGTATGATGATAGAATTTTATGTTGAACAATTAATTTAAATCTTCTCATGCATGTCCCTAGCCAAATTTTTCAAGAACTACCAAATGCCACAATTAGGATGAAAGGTCCTCTAGTATATGTGTATAAAACATAAATTTCAACTCCACTAATGTTACTAGGAAATTGATTATTTGATTCATCCAATTTAGACACACCTCTACCCTCTTTGGTATCCAATAACCTAGATATATGGGTGGATTTTTTATCTAGAATTGGATACAGTGATCTAATTGCCTTGATTTATCACCCATATTACTTGTCCCCACATCATAAAAATAATTTACTACACATTGAACTAGAAATTGGTTCATATGTGGATCTGGGGATACAACATTCTACACAACATCTTCTAGTTTGTTTCTATGACACCTAACAGGTACAATTTTTTATAACCAAAATATATCTCCATAAGTCACCCTATCTAGCTACTGAAGGAATTACAACTTCAAATTCTACCACATCATTATATTGAAAAATATGTTTCCAATGTTCATAATTTTCCTCATTCAACCATTTTTTAGAAATTCCATCATTCTTTTGAAAATAAAACCATTCTCAAAATACCACTATCATTTCATTTACAAAATATCATATTTGAAAAACAATTCTCCAATTTTTAAAAAAATTAAAATATATTCACCAAATTGTAAATCATGACCCTAAATGAAATATTAACTCAGAGTGGGAATTAATTTATATAATTCATTTAATGTTAAAATCATTAGCTAAATCAATTAAAGTGTTATCCAAAGTCCTATAAGTGTCTCAAAAACACATAAGTAACCAATTACATATAAAATTAATGTTCAAAAAAAAATTAGCTACATATTTTTTTGTTTTACATTTCATGCTTCCACAATACTACTCCTTTCTATCATCCCATCATAAGAACAAAACCATTGTTAAACACAACTCAAAGACAGAAAACCAATTCTATTTGTTCAAAATGGTATTTGGACCAACTGACAATGATTCAACACATAATTCTGTGACCGAACAGTTTGTACGATAGGAAACAACCCCCACATCCTCATTGGCTTATGTAGAGGTGGAATTTATACTTTTCACTATGTGACGTCACCATGGTGCCAAATCCGAACAAAAAATTCCAAGGTCTTCTATTTAATTGTTGGATTATTTTCCCATAGCAATGTACAATAACTCAACCAAACACACCATAACAAAATAACCACTATATGGTACATGATAACAATGTAAGTCATCTAAAATTAACACCATTGATATAAACACCAAACTATAATAGAGTACCACAATGGAATACAATTTACATGAATGTACAAAGAGGAAGTCAAAACCAACAAAACCCAAAGACTCTAAAGATATTACTCCATAGCTACCAACATTCCACATGATCCAACTACATAAAATAGACTATGTATCATGAAGAACCACAAAATAAATGTAACAATTTCTCATTACCTATGTCTTAATAAACAACATCTTCAAAACCACCAATGTTCTAATGAAAGTTTTGGTAATTAAACTCATTAGGTTTTCCCCAAATTAGTTCCCTACTAATTCCATTATAATAGAATAAGTTATAACATTTATTAAAAACATTTTATGAAAAAACATTAAAAATTAATCATCAATTTATAAAAAATCCAAAAATTTTCATACAAAAATAGTTTCCATGGAAAACAAACAAGAAATATTTAATACATTTTCCATTCCATTTTGAAATACACATTCCATGGTTCACACACACACACTAAAACATACATGCTTCACTATAAGTTCGATACTCTTAAGCATTTTCTCATTAATCCACTATGTTGTCACTATGTGTCCAATCTCATAGTTCCCCAATGACACACAACCCTTTTATTGGGTCATGTCACATTGTACCCTAATCGTAAATGAATCTTATTTAGGGCCAAGTCAAAATCTGAAAATCACATATACCCATGTATGCCAAATACATTTTGAATAACTAATTCCAATACATTTTTAAAAAATAATTATATTATGGAAAATCAATCAAGAAATCCATTCTCATAAATCCAACAGATCCAAATTTTCATATTAATATTTTATAATTTGGAAAACAAACATATTTTCCCACACAACTTCTACAAATCAACAAATCCACAAACTATCACTAAAGAATATTAATATAATTCTTTTCACAAAATTTTAAAAAATAAAAATCAATCAATTTTAAAAATTTGAAACTATGACTTCATGTTCTAAAAAAGGATATGTTAGTGAGGAAACATAACTTAGAAGTGACAGTGGAAACAAAGACTGATACAAATTCTTTACATGGTGTGAGGAGAAAAAAGTGGCGAACAAACTAGCTTCCCTTTTGGTCCTCAGGACTCTGGTTTATTTCCTTCATATTGTGTCTCATTTTTAACTAGAGGGGGTGAATATCATTCAGGGTTATTCCCTTTCCCTTCAATATTTCTGGACCACCTAGTTCTGGTCTTCCTCTTTCTTTTCTTGTATTTTTTTTCTCTCTTTTTTATATGAAACATAATATTGGTTTGATACATATTCTTCAAAAAAAACTGCGGTGAATCTCCACAAAAACAGACAAAGATATCTATTCATAACTTACACACAAACAAAACATAACTATATTAGCATAAAAATAATTATTTATAAGCGGAGGAATGGATTAAAGAAACCAATAGGGGAAATATGAGAATATATATGGAGAACTACCAAAAATATTGTTTTACCATGGGAATCATGCTTTAACTCCCCATTATTTTCTTCATATCACTCCATGATCGATGGGGAAAGAGTCCACAGCTGTTAGGTGGAATAAATTCAGAGTTAGGGCCTAAATGGAGTAAAAATTGTGGTATTGGGGGTTAAAATTAGTGAGATCCACTTTTTGGGATTATACTTTTAAACTATGCATGGTTAGTTGCATGGTCAGGAAAATCATTCGTTAACAGTTGTCGAGCCTCTACCTCATAGATTACCTCAGATGGTCTCCCATCACAATGAGAAAAACTATCTTCCAAAGATGCAGAATAATTCTTCCCCACATTTCACAATTTTCCCTAGGTGGTTTCATGCTCCGTCCAAACCACACACTTAACTATGCTCCTTCCCAGAATCCCTCATTTAAACATGAACGTTTTCTTGTAGGGGTTTCATGGTTTCCACTAACTATGATCAAACTGTAAACATTTAGAAAATCCCCAAAACAATCCAAAAGTCTTCCAAATCCTCCCAATATTCACCAAAAAACATGACATACATGAAATTTTAATGAATGGGTTACATACATGATACTAGGTTTGTTACATGACTCATATGATATTATAATTACTAATATATACCAGCATTCAATGTAGTTAATATGATTGAATACATGAGGCATGTCTAGTGATTAATCTCTATTTTTAGTTTTAAAAATATCACTGTAGATATCATGTATATCTGGTCTCACCTTCTATTGATTTATATCGTAATAGTGAGACATCATTTTCTTCACATCAAATACCTTATATTTCATCGAATGACTTTTGGTCAGATATTATAGCATGAAACACAAATAATATGTAGAATCATTAAAATTCTTATCATAGAGATCTATCTCTTCCTCACTAGCTTCATTACTAGGTGCATCAATAATTGATTCTCATAGTACAAAAAAATTACCTGTCATTGAGTTGGATAACACGTATGTTATTTTTCTAATCCTAGAAATTTTTTCTAGTGAAAAGGTTGTCCTTCTTAAGTATGAATCATAATAATATGTTATAAGTCGGTTTTATTGTTATTTTAAAAAAACATTAACATATTTATGAAATTTATGTGATAAAATTTAGAAAAGTAACTAAATAGTATATTTATTAATATCTGGCTATTTTTTTGAAAACCAATTACCAAAACCACTCTCTTCAAAATTTAAAATTTCATGGAAATTATAGATTCAAAGATATATATTACACTTCTCATCACCTTGAAATTGGTTAATAATATAATTCATCTTGTTTTAAGTATACATTCCAGATGAAAACTATATTAACTCATAGTTCCTTGATCTGTTGAGTGGACTCCTGAATCATGAAATTATGATATCAGATTTCCTCAAACTTTTTCTCTCAGTTACACCAAGCCCAACTTTGGTATTCAACCCATGATGTGAAATCTAGTATATAAACCCAAAAAGTATATTTTAAATTCCCTAATAATTGAAAGAACCCCAAAAATGGATGATCAAGCACCATGAAATAGGTTTAAATTTTAACTAAAGTAGTTGAAGTCTATATCATCTTAATATATAGAATTGATGTATTTAATCATTTATCTATAAATTTACCATTATTATTTTGATTTTATTATTTTTAATATTAAATGAATTTACTAATTTTATTAACCATTTCATTGATAATATTAATGAATAATTAAATTTATTTTAGTTTTATCTTCTTTTCCTTTTAATTCAGTAATTCATGTGTCTATGAAAAAAATTAATAATGAAATAACCCTGTTACTTTTGAAAAATAAAATAATAAATTGTTATGATAATGGGATTTTTTTAATGGTTCATATATATAGAATATTATAAAATCATTTTATAATTAGGATGAAAACATGAACCATTTAAATTTTGTGTTGATGTTTTAAACCTGCCAACCTATGTATATCTCTTGAATTGGTTTAACCTCATTAGTAAAAGTGAACCACCTCCACTAGCTTTGGAGCTCCATCTATTATGTATTATTCTACTCCAACATAGGTTATTGAAAAAAATGTATTAGTTATCATGATAATATAAATGTAACCATGGGTGTGAAGATCATTTTTTAATGAGAGGATATATAACATGCAGGAAAAGTTTTTCAATTAAAAATAAATTTAATGAAACCACTCTAATAAAGCGGTCTCGTCTGTGATCATGATCATCCACATACATGAAACAAATTAAATAGTTTTTAAAATAACATTCTTTAGATATCTATTTTTTAATGATTTTTAGGATAACAGATTTTAAAGGGAGATCGGTAACAAAACACCACGAAGAAGGACATGGAAAACAATATATCCAAATTCAAAATTCAATGTAATCTGTAGACAAACACTGAACATGTTGATATTTCAATCATGATCACATGAATTATCCAAGAAAACTTCAATAGCCTACCACATCAAGAGAACACCATTGATATCGCCGGTGACATCCAACCCCACCAGAGCCAGAGAAGCACCAAGAACCACCATCGCCAAAAAAAACTTCAACCATCGTTGTCACCACTGAAAAAACTTCCATCCTATAATAACGATCCTCAATATAACATAACCAACATCGGCACATCATCATCATAGACTACTGATTACCACAACCACAATGATAAGAAAACGTACCCAAAAGCATACATAATTCGATCACAGAAACTCACTCACGAAGAGTTGATGCCAACCCAGAACATCACCAACGTCAAAGAGCACAAGACTAGAACAATGATTGCTACTGATCATCACAACACAGAACTTCATAGTTACTACCTCCCCTGATCTGACCTGTAGAGGAGCTGTAGAGCATGTGGTCTGAGAGGGGATGAGCAGCAGAGGACTCCAAGCGATGACATCGATGAAGAGGATGAGGACTCCAGAGGTGCCTTTAAACCCATCGAATGATGACCAAAAATCCCAAAATCCCTTTGTTACCCCCGCTCCATGTCTGAATTAGTGAGGCACCATGTAAAAAGGTGTCAAAGAAAAGGAATGAGCAGCCATGAGCTACAACAACACATGACCATCGCCAGAACCCAGATGTACAGTGACTACGATATAAACACCCAAGCAGAACCCATGGAAACTTCATGCAAACAGAGCAAGAAGAAGACAACATTAGGTAAGAAAAAGGTGAAAATAGGAATAGAAGTAGGAGAACTACACTAAGGGGTGCTGCAAACCCAACAATAGAGGGTTTCATGAGAAAACCCTAGGTGGAGCCGAGAGAGAGAGGAGCGATTCAGGAGACAAAGGAGCCATGGTTCAATACTAATTATTATTATTTAATTTAAATGTAACTCAAATCAATTAATTATCTTCTTAAATTATTCAATTCTATTTTAGTAACTCTCATCCAAGTATTTTGAGTTCCTCAAACATCATAATTATAAACAAATTAAATTTATTTATTTTATACTGACTATGTACAAATAAAATCCATTGTGTTAAGATAGTGAGTACCCTTCAAAAATACATAATTTATATAATAATGATATAAAATTTACTATTGAAAAATTTCAAATACAACAATTATCATGTAATTTAAATGAATTTTCAATCAAATTAATGAACACATAGAACATATGGTATTTATGTAGCCAATAACAATTCAAGGTATGCAGATTTATAACTTTAATACTTCTTGTATTTGATATGTAGATTTGAACCTAGAAAAAAAATTAGACATTTATGTATATAAAACCTCTCAAATGGAATGTACTATCAACTTAATGAAAGAATGTAACAAATTTTGAAATATTTTACAATATATATTGTATAAATTTTTAATTTTTTATAATTTAGTAAAAGGAAAGGTGTGCATATTGGAGTTATATGATTAGTATTTTTCTTATGGTTTATTTGTGGATCATGTATATAGAATCAGTGTGTCATCATTCCATGGATAATATTTTAATACACACCTTTTTCATGGGATACATGGTGGCTTTTATTTGATATACACGAACCCGAGTCATGTAGCCCATGTAAGAGAATACAAGACCCGTATGTGACTAAAGGACTACACATCGTTTAATTAAGTTACACAATGTGTAGTCTGGGTTATCATGTGATAATATTTTCTAGTCAACACAAGTTGGATAATTACATTCATTGTATATAATAACTGTATACAACTTGAATTAATTATAAATTAATTATTGGTTTATTAAATAGTAGTAAATTTCAAGTACCATTAAGTTACAAGTCATGTACTCTTTAATTATCCAATTATTCTCTTTATAACCTCTAGAAGAGATCTTCAAATTTATTTCAATCATAAAATTAATTTATATGATTATATTTTCACAAAATGGTGTGGATTAAAATAAATCATTAAAGAGGGATTTGGGAATGAATAATATGAAATTAAAAACTATCGATAAATGAATATATAAATCAATGATCTATAAATATTTATAAACAATTATAAGACAATTTTGATAACACATAAAGGGTCTAGGAATAAAGAAATAATAAAATAGATCATTCCCAATATTTATTTTTTTCAACATCATGTATTTATTTGATATTTACATAATGATAATCCATGTGATAAATATAGTTGAATTAATCAATAAAAAACAGAAAAATGTCAGAAATAGAGCACAGGGTTTTCACATACCGTTGTTTTTAATGCTTTCTATGGGGAACAAATCATCTGTGAGGATGTGCTGATTATTTCCCCATATTCTCACTTTCGAATGGTGGGTGTCATTCATCACTTCTTCGTATATGTTTTCTCATTAATAGAAATGGGATGATGAGATGTTGGTCTCTCCTTCCATGGATTCCTCCTTAGAATTCTTTTCCTAGTCCATGTCTCCCTTAAATATTTACACATTGATCATGGAACCCTTCTCAATTCCATATATTTGTGTAAACTGGTTAATTACACTACATTTTTCAGGATATTCCCTTGGGGTCATGTCAGGGTAGAAACCTTTGGTGAGGGGAGTAGTAATGTTGAGGCATCGTTGGTGTGTCTAGATAGTGAAATAATGGTACTCATGGATTTTAACATTTCAAATGGCCTCTCGAGGGAATAGAATCCTGATGCATCCCATGTAAAATGTAGGGAATTATATGCCAGAGGCATGTCTCCGAGGTTGTCCTCAACTTTCCATGTTTACAGTAGGGTATACCACGAGTTTGATGTCTAGAAGAGATAGATCAGACTGAACGGAACACTAATTATAGTGTAACAGAAGGGTATATCCCTAGTAGGAAGCACTCAAAATAATTACAAGAAGGATGAGTCAGAACATCCAATAAGGTTGGAACTGTGATGGCATGTACCACAATCAAGAATAGTTCACACCATGAAGACTGGTTTGGACACCACAATGGTTGGATCAAAGAGGAGGATCAAACCACACAAAGGGGACACTAAGTTATACCATTAGTTGGGATTGAATGTAAAAGAGTCATCCTACATACCTTTTTTAGAAAGTAGTGATCAAAACCCATGTAGTTCATATGAGTGTGGTATGAGATTAGCTATACATGAAGTTCAACAACCTAGAGAAATGATGTGGCTTACACATGGTTAGCTACAAATATGGATGGCCTGATTTAACTGGGATGTGTATGCCTAGGTAAAATCAGGATAGATATGGATGAGGTGTCGAAGGATAGAATGAATGAGGATGGAACTGAGAACCGATGTGAAGGAGTCAGTATTGGGCATGAACATTGCCGAGGTTTCCTACATATCCCATGTAGTAGGGAATCAATTTCCAAATTGTTCTATAATTATGGCAATGAGTAACCTAATGTGGAGGATCATGAGAATGGATACCTGGATTGGGGCCCTAAAAAAATGGAACCAACGGGATAAGGAATGATCCTCTCAAGACACAAAGGCTTGAAGTAAAGACAATGATTGGACTTGGGAGATGACCTTGAAACTTAGAGAGACTACCTAAATACCTTTCTCAAAAAGTGTAAAGACCAATGTCCTTGTAGTTCAATAATGGATCATAGAGTTGAGGTGTACACAATCGAAAAAAACCTGAAGAAATGATAGGGTTTACATGTGGTTTGCATCCCATCACCATAGGGTCACTCTTGGTTTGAAGAAAATGGATTGGGTGTGGGGATTACACATGGTTAAATTTATGGGAACTAGTCTGACACCACTAAGGGATGGACCACGGATGTGGGTCCCAAAAAAAGGGACATCATGGCATATTTGTGTTTGGGATTGAACCTTAGAGAGGATTCCAACGTACCTTTATTAAAAAGAGGAATGGAATAATGTCTATATAGATGTATGAATACAGTTTAATGTCATGAGGTATGAAAGGGACATACAGTTTAACATCATGTGAGTTGACAGTGAACCAACATGAAGTGGTTGGGACTGATGAGTGACAGACTCTAACCTTAGGGAGGCTTTCTACAATCTTTTATTGAAATAGTAAATGATCAAATTTCAAGTAGTTCACTAGATAGGGTCATGGGGTTATGTGTGGATAGCGGCCCAAAAAGTATGTCATCCTCAATGATTACTTGATGACCTTGTTATTCATTATAGATGTGATAAAAAAATATAAAACTGAATTCTCAATGATCACCTCACAAATGGTATGTCTGTTAGGAGTGGAGCTGGGTATATGCATGGTTAGTAGCCCAAAGTGGAAAAATTGGCTTACTCTGAGAAGGAAGACTGAGGAGGATGTCCAGATATATGATGCAGATATGGTCTCTATACATGGAGAAACCTGGATATGTAGTTTGGGGCTTGAGTAGGTCGCCTCCCATAGTGATAATCATGACAATGTACAATTGGAGAGAGGGAGTGAAAGAGCATTGATGCTCATCCTTCATCGACAAATCCTCGGGTAGCCACACACATGGTTGTCACAGTTTAACATCATGTGTGGATGAATAGAATTCAATGTAATTTAAAAACTTATAGCTTGGATTATATTGTCTTACTCGTCAACCCTATGACTTACATAACTTTAACCAACCCACACTTAGGGATGGGATGACGCAATCAATGACATCTATTGACAGGGTTGTGGAGTGATCCATTGGGGGATCTATATTATCCTGACTTTGAGAAGAAGAAATAGTTTTTACCATGGTAATGAGAAGAATAAAAAGGTAGGGAAATTGTAACTCCCCGACCCCAGATGCCCATAATCTGTGAATTATTTTAATACAATGGAAATCTTACAAAGAGTCATGTCCCAAAATAACGATCAGTTCAACAGTATCGAGAAATAAATTACATACATGAACGTTACATTACACATAAGAAAATAAAACACAAAATAAATGATCCTTTGAGGACTCCATTAAACCCCTTTCTTAACCATATTTATCAATAATAATACACTTAATGGAATCCTAGGAAAATAAAAAATAACAAAGGGGTGAGCTCAAATGCTCAGTAAGGATAACAATTTACCTAAAACATTCCCATATAAGTATAAAAATTTATGGCAATGTATAAAACTAAAAAAGGTCTTTTAAACATAAACATCAGAATAATATGGCAATGATAAATCAAGTATTTTCATTTACTTATTCACATGGATATTCAACTACTTGAATAATAACATGCAATATATATATCCAATTTCATAATGATGGAATGAATAATGCCAGACATCATAACCAAATAGTCAAGGCGTTGTGCCATGACTACAAAGAAGAATTTTCAAGGGATTGTGCATACACCCTAGTTTGTCTCATGAGACCTACTAGTGCATTGAAGAGCTATAGCGGGCTCAACACGTCACTTATTAAGTCCAATGAATTCCTCATATTAAAAGGATTAATCATAACATAAATATTCATATTAAAACAGGCATATGAAATGTAAATTCATTATCCATAAAACATGAATGTAATAAAAATAACACATCCGCAGTCAAACATATCATAAAACATTCCAAAAAATATATAATATTTTATAAAAATAAATCACCCTCGGTCAAAAATAAAATCTCATAAAAGATGCTGACATTGTTGAAAATGATCAGTAAAAATATTTGAGAGAAATATCCCTTTTTCATTAATTCATTTAGAAGTCACATATTTTATAAAGGAATTCATTTATAAGATAGTTTTAAATCAAAGGGACCCATACCACTTTGAATCTTTTTAATGTAATTAACATTTTAAAAACATTCATGTCCAAATAAATAAATCCTTAAAAACCATTTTGAAAACATTGATATTAATGAGAATGATTTAGAAGAATAAATATTTAAACCATTTAAAATCATGATCAAGTTAAAGATCCCATTCCATAAAACATTAAAATATTCATTTTGAAGAAATGTTTATGAAATATGGACATTGTGGATAAATATTTCCCAGTAAATACTTACTCATAAACAATCTCAGATAATAATGAGATTCACTAAATATCTCTTACCTTGCACTTTCATTTGGTTGATGGTACATTTAACCTCTTGTATAATAACCGTAGTATGTTATTAAATTATACCAGAACCAAATTCATATTTATTATATCATTAATAATTCATTTATTACTTTATACTACCAATTTAATAATGATTTCCATGTTAAATTAACATTTACAGTAATTATCGCTTTCTTTATCGTACATGTTTTAACTTGTTATTTTTGATCGTATCATTTGGATCATGATGTCATAAATCAAGAATATACCACATGATTTATATAAAATATATATTTATAATATAAATATGTATAGTATATAGATATATTAAATGGAAAACACCGTGTATGGAGATGGAAGGTCGTACGTACGCATAAACATTATTTCTGTTTTCATATCATATTTAATAGAAGTAAGTGAATAAGTTATATGAATTTAAATAAATAAATACACATATATATATTCATTAGAATTATTATTTCATATGTTACATACTTATTAATAATATATATTTTTATAATAATCATTGAATGGTGAATGTGGAAATAAATCTCATCGTGTCTTGGAGACGGTAAGACGTATGTACACACAAGCGGTGATGTCATTTCCTTAATGATTAAAAGGTATGGAATTGGAAGGAATATTAATTTTAAAGGGAAATTATAATGTTATTTACATTATTTATATACATATTACTCATCATTATATCGATCCAAATAACGTAGTGTTGAATAACAAATTACACCACGACGTAGAGACGGTAAGTCGTACGTACGCACGCATGGTGACATTATCATTCATATGATGGATAGAATAATGAATATGGTTGTACCATATTTATAGTTTCATAAATTATGTAGAAGTTACTAGATATATTATTTAGGAATGTAAATAACAAAGAAAGAGAAGGTGGAAGAAGAAAAGAACTTGAAAGAGGGTGGTGAAATTATTACCTCGTCTTCAGGTGATGGTTTTTGAGTTGATCAAATGAGATCTATAGGATGGATTTTTGATCAAAGTAAGTACTCTGGGTTGATTTGAGGTAATTTGGGAGTATATTTGGGCATGGTTTGTCTGAGGCAAATGGCTATGGAGACATGATTTTGAGAGAAAGGGAAGTTCCCTTTTATAAGAGCGGTTAGGGTCACTTTACAGAAAGATTAAAATATTAATTTATTGTACAATCATATTCAGTTTATAATAGATCCAAAAGAATTTATTTAGATACATAGGTGGTTATGGGTCGAAATATTCTCAACCAATATGTTTTATATATGTTTAGGTTTCCATTTTAACATTATATTTTAGATTTAACTCTTAGATAAATAGTTTAACTTTTACCATGTATTCGTGTATTATTACACTATATGATTAGTAAACATACTATAAATTTTCAAGAGAACCTCAAGTGCTTCATTAATGACATATATAATATCATTTAATCCCTTTGGCTTAACCATATATTTTTAAAAATATTATATCAAAAAACAATATAGCATTTTTAAAAAATTGTTTTTTTGCAAATTTCGACACTATTTGGTATTTTGTTTTTTTGGAAGTCATAACGACCTTATCATAAAAAATATTTTATCTAATAAACCATAACATGTCATATTAACCTAGAAAATTCGTGGATGGCATTAAAAAATTTATATTCTATTTATTTAAATATTTATAATATAAGCTATTTTAATATTTCATTAAGAAGGTAATTACTGCATCATCATTGTGTCGTAAATAAATTTTTAAATTTAATTTCTAAAAATTATAAATGAAATTCCATGATGTATGAAATATCTTTAGCTTTATAATTAATATTTATAGTCGAATTTATCTTATGTATAACACTATATTAAAAATAGTTTATTTATAAATATTGAAATTAACAATTTTTACTCTTATTTAATTAAAATAATAATAAATATCCTAATCTAATCCAAGTGGACCTAAAGGATCATATTTTATTCCTAAGGATTTTATTGGTATAATTACACTTATAAAATAGAATTTGGACATGTTTTAGGGTAATTATAATATCATTTTTACCATTAATCAATCTATTTAATTTTAATTGTGGTTAAAAAACTCAATAGTTACAATTCACAAAAAAATTATATTCTACTTATTGAATCACATTTTACTTACTCATGTAAACTGGGACTCTCATATGTTTTAAATTCAACTCACATAAGTGGTAAAATTATGTTTCATTCAAATTTTTTATCGTGCCTTGAAGGTGTGTAAAAGACGTTAAACAATTCAATAGAATTATATACATCTAATTTGATTATAAAATGACTCCAATAAATCACATTGAACTAATATAGGAATTATTTATCTATTTTAACTTTATATAAATATAAATAAAATAAATTATTATTTTAATAAAATGAAAATTTAAAAAAACTTCAATGTTTTTCACTATTCATCAAAAAATTGAAAGTTTTCAGAAAAATACCAAAAATTCACCCTAAGCTATTTCTGATATTATGAATTCAAAAATAAAGTATATTTTACCAAATTAAAAATATAGAAGTTTCATTTATTAAATTGAAATTAATTCCCATTGACAAAACAAAAAAGTTGGTTTTAAACAAATAGAATCTCTCAAAAGATTGACATGTGTTTATGTCAAATTTTAATGTAATATTACATATAAGGACCAAAATTGTATTAAATGATAAAAATATAATCTAATTATACTTTAAAACCATTCAAATTTATAATTTAACAATATAAATTATATTGATTAAAAAGGTTATTTTCAACTAAAATTTAGCATCTTTTATTGTTCATCAAAATATGAAAGTTATCAAAAAAACACAAAATATTTATCCAAACTAAATTTTATGTCCCACATATTAATAAGAAGTTTATTTTTCCAAATTTAATATAAAAGTGTAAGATATTTCATTTAAAAAATGTACACCAATAGTAGGCGGTAAAATTGTATAATGGAAAAATACTTCCAATATCTGAAAAAATTGAATTAGTTCTTATATTATGTCTATGAAACTCCTAATATGGGTGTTAAAATTATATAGAGTATATAATATTTAATATTTAGTTAACACTATACATATCCTCTTTTTGAACAACTACTTTGGTTGCTTGTGGTGTGCTCGAACTCGGTGTAGGGTGTAGTGCAAGCTATTTAATTACTTTAATGAAAAACGTACTATAAAATATTAGGATGTTACATTATCCCCTTCTTCAATATGTTGAATCCTCACAATTTGAAATTGTTCTTTGAAAATAAATGGTTAAAAATACAAAAACAAACATTGGAGAAAACCCACATAAGAAATTGGGTTAATAAAATTTAGTCTTAATAAGAGGGAAAGGGAAATGAAAAAGTCACTACCAAATTATGATGTCTATTAGAATAAAATTTGTGGATGTTAGAATAAAATAATTATAGGAGAACGTAAATATTTATAGGGATTTATTGAGGTCATCAATCACAAACAAGTGTAAAATTGAGGGGGCCAAAACCGTCAATCTTAGATAATGTAAAATATCATCGGTTCAACAAAACATAAGGTACTAGGATAACAAATTTTTGGTTTTAGGATCCCTTACCCAAAGTTTAAGAATTAATTTATTCATATAATAAGTGGAAATATATATATATATATATATATAAATGACAAGTAGAGTTTCATCCTTCAAATAATTCATACCGCAAACGCATCATTCACTCCCAAAGATAATAGAATTTCAAAATATTATATTTATCATAATAGTATTTGGTTCAAAAAAATGAATTTATAATATAGCTGTTAGACCATTTAAAAAAAATTATATAAACTTGGACATCACGTAGGCCAGTGGTAGGTGATTCACCCTTGTCACCCTTCGGTTCCAGGTTCAAGTCTTGCCGCCTTTCTAAACGCGATAGGTTGTCCCCCGACTTATGGGTTTTTGTTTTTATTTTAATACGAAAAATAATATCAAGAAATAATTTAGCCTTAAAAATAGTATCCAATGTCAATATTAATCGATTCCAACCTTTAGACTTATCTAAATTACTTCGGTCGAAACTCAAAATCCAAAATTTATAAGGAAGGTAAACACAATGAATATCGTTTTTTCCACGTAATAACATGTGAATACCTTTATCAAGTATTCTTTTAAAACCCATAAATACCCTGAATTATCATATTACCATATTGATTACATTTATTCTCCCTAATACCTTATTTAATACTGGATGTACTCTTTATATACAAAAATGTTGTAAACTCCAACAATGATGTAATGTAAAAATCATTAATCAGTTTCAGGTAGTCAATAATATCCAATATAATCTATGCAATTAAATCAAATCATTTTCCAAAATCACTACCACAGTATCAGAACCATATTAGGTCTTCTCTTTCCATCAACCATGTATTTTCCAAAAAGATAAACTTGTTATTGAGTCACATTTCTTATAACCATATAATCTCAAATCCTTAATGACATAGTACTATAGTACAATCCTTATATTCTCTATAATTCTTATAACATGTACATCATTAATAAAATTCTCAACCGACACAATACATTAATAACAACATAATAACTATAATTGTTCCTATTCATCTTCAGTAGTATCATAACTTGATTATTATCCAATAGCAGCATTGAGGTATATTCTAATGATTTGGATATTGATTCATGTAGTGTCCGAACTCATTGCAGTTGAAGCATTGTACATTGGAAACTAGTTTCTTACCCTTACAATCATGTACATGGTGTCCTTTTTGTCCAAAATTATATCAAACTCCCATTCCATTCAAAAATTTACCAAGGTGATTCTTTCCATAGTTATCACATAGGGGAAAATCCTTCATTCCCCTCTTCCCTTTATCCATATATCTCTCTTCCATACTTATCTTCTCTTGTATCCCATCAAAGACATATGACTCATAGAATTCATTACTTAACTTATTTACACATTATATTATTTCTTCATATGATGAGAATATGTTGGAGCCTATTTCCCTTTTAAATGTTGTCTTAATACCATGAATGATATGATCCTTCATAATATTTCGATCATGCGTATTGTTGGAATTCCCATTCCTTATACTACACTCCTTTTCTAAACAATGGAATACACTAGGTTAGTTTATGAATCACAATGCATAATTCCAAAATTATAAAATACATAACGAAAATTGAAATGATTATGCATATAATATATCATCATGAAATGTTTTCATTGAGGAAGTATTTTCTAATAAATCCTATATAGTCGATTGTAATGAAAATGTGAATTATTTTAAGCATATCCTCTGGGAGTGGCATAACAAAGACTATAGAAAGGCCTGTTTTCATGTACCTGAATACCTCGGGTCATGCCCGAAACCCTTTGTTAGAGTTTTCCCTCATAGGTACATCTGTGTCAGAGCATCCTCTACATGCTCAATTCTAGAAAGGGATGTATTGCTTAGAAAATACACAAAATCAATTTATTAACAAAATTCTAGATGTTCTTCTTTTCTAATACTCAAAGTCTATCTTAGGGTAATGTTCTCTAATCATAGATTATCTAAATCTACTCCCAAGGTTGTTACTAAACATCCTCTGATACAAATAGCAACTCCTCGACCCCAGAAACCCAAAGTCGTTGCATAATTTTAAAACATTTGAATGATTACAAGTAATCAAGTCCCAAAAGATGGATCAATTTACCAGTATTGGAAAATAGATTATATACATGAACATTAAATAACACATTATAAAATAAAACACAACATAAATGATCGTTTGAGAATGCCATTAATCCCATAACAATACCCTACTTATCAATCATAATAAACTTCTTAGAATCTAGGGAAAATAAAACATAAGAAAGGGGGGAGCTGAAATTTCAGTAAGGATAACAACATAGCTGAAACTTTCAAAATAAGTATAAATAAATAAGGAAATGTAAAACAAAATAATTTTAGACATAAAATTCAACAAAATATGGCAAAGATAAATAAAATAATTCCATTTAATTATTCACATGGATATTCCACTAGTTGAATAGTCACATTCAATATCCATATCCATTTTCATAATGATGTAATGCATAATGCTAGACTTTATAACCACATAATCAAGTCTTTGTTACATGATTACAAATAATATTTTTTCAAGGCCTTGTTACAACACATGTTTGTCTCATGAGTCCTACAGATGCATCGAGGAACTATTGCGGGCTCCACCCGTTACATACTAAGTCCAATACATTCCTTATATGAAATGGTTGAATCAAAACATAAACATTTGTATTAAAACAAACATATGAAATTTCAATACATTAACCATAAACCATGAATGGTATAAAAACAACTCACCCACAGTCAATCATATCAAAAATCATTAAATACAATATGGAATATTTGTATCATTATAAATCAACCTTGGTCAAGAATAATATCCTGTAAAGGATTTTGATGTAGTTAAAAATGGTTAGTAAAAATATTTGATAGAAATATCATTTTTCATGAAATCATTTAAAAGACACATAATTTATAAATGAATTAATTTATAATATAGTTTTGAATCAATGTTTTCCATAAAACTTTGAATCTTTTTAAAGTAAATAAAATTTTAAAAACATCCATTCCCATATAAATAAATCCTTAAAACCCATTTTGAAAATCGGGGAATTAATGAGAATGATTTAGAAGAATAAATATTTAAACCATTTAAAATGATGATCTAATTAAAGAGTCCCTTCAATAAAACCTAAAATTATTTCTTTTGAAAACATGTTTATGAAATATGGACATTGATGATAAATATTTTACAGAATATACTTACTCATAAACAATCTTGGATAATAATGAGATTGAGGAATTAACCCTTACCTTCACTTTTCTTTGGTCGAGGGTACTTTTTACCTCGTGTATATTGACCATAGTATGTTATTAAATTATAAAAGAACTATATTAATATTTATTATATCATACCGGATTCACTTATGACATTATACTACCTGTTTAATAATGATTTATATGTTAAATTAACATTTCAGGTAATAATCACTTTTTTATAGTACATTTCTTAACTAGTAATTCTTGATCGTATCACATAAATCATGATTTAAATACATCCAAAATATAACAAATGATTTATACATCATATATATATAGAATATAAATATGTATAATAGATAGATATATGAAATGGAAATCACCGTTTATGGAGACGGTAGGCCGTATGTACGCATAAATGTTGTTTCTGTTTTCATATCATATTGAATGGAACTGAGTGAATATAACATATTTAAGTATATATATATATATATGTTCAGTATAATTATTATTTCATATATTAAATACATATTAATAATATATATTTTTATAAACACCACTGAATTCTGAATGTGGAAATGAATCTCATCGCATCGTGGAGATGGTAAGCTGTACGTACACACGAGCAACGATGCCATTTCCTTAATGATTAAAAGACATGTAATTGGATGGTATATTAATTTTAGAGATACATTATCATGTTATATTAATTATTTATATACATATTAATCATCATTATATCCATCCAAATAACATAGTGTTGAATAACAAATTACACCACTGCTTGGAGACGGTAAGTCGTACGTATGCACGCATGGTGACATTATCATTCATAGGATGGATGGAATAATGAATATGGTTGTAATATATTTATAATAACATCAAATTATGTATATTATATTGGATTTAGTATTTTGTTATGGAAGTAATAAATAAAGTGAAAGTGGAAGAAGAAAATAACTTCGAAGAGGGTGGTGAAATTATTACCTCTTCTTTGGGTGTTTCCTTTAAATTTGATCAAAAGGGATCCATAGGTTAAATTTATGATGAAATTAAGGACTCTAGGGTTAAGTGAGGGAATTTGGGAGGATATTTGGGTAGGTTTTGGTAGATCCAAATGGCTTTGGAGGTGTGATTTTGAGTGAAGAGGAAGTTCCTTTTTATAAGAGGGGTGACTATCACTTTAGGAAGAGATTAAATTATTAGTTTATTATACAATCATATTCAGTTTAAAATGACTTCAAATGAATGTATTTAGATACATAGGTGGTTATGGGTCAAACAAATCTCAACCAATATGTTTTAGACATGTTTAGGTTACCATTGGACCCTTATCATTTAGATTTAACTTTTATCGTGTCTTCTTGTATTCTTACACTATATGGTTAATAAAATTACTCTAAACATCCAAAAAAAAACTCAAATAGTTCATTAATTTCATATATAATATTATTTATTCCATTTTATTAACCTAATATTTTTAGTAATATTATATCAAACAATAATATGGTATTTGTTTTTAAAAAATAATTTATGTCAATTTTGATGCTATTTGTTATTTTGTTTTTGTGGAAGTAAAACAATATTTTCACTTCAAAAAAAAAATCTAATCAACCCTAACATGTCATATTAACCTATAAAATTCGTGGATGGAATAAAAACTTTTAAAATCTATTAATTTTAATATTTATAAAATAAACTATTTTAATATATCCTTAAAAAGGTAATTACAACATCATCATTGTGTCATAAATAAATTTTATTATATGATATTTAAAAATTATAAAAAAATATGATGTAGGAAATATTTTTCAATTTATAATTAATATTCATAGTCGAATTTATCTTATTTATAACCCTATATTAAAAATGGTTTAGTTATTAATCATTAAACTTAACACTTTCAACTCTTATTAAAATAAAATTATAAAAAAATTCATAATCTAATCCAAGTGGACCTAAAGGATCATATATTATTTCTAAGCTTGTTTTTATTCTAATTTCACCTATCTAATATAATTATTACATGTGTTAGGGTAATTATAATATCATTTTTACCTTTATTTACTCTATTTTCTTTTAACCGTTGTAAATTAAAGTCAAAAGATACAACTCACCAAAAATTATTTTAGTCTTATTGAATCACAATTTACATACTGAATTCAAATATGTATCTTTAATTTTTGAAATTCAACTCACAGAAGCAGTAAAATTAAGTTTTATGTAAATTTGCTAACTTGTATAGAAGGTGGGTAAAAGACGTTAAAAAATTTAATAAAATTTTCTAATTCTAATTTTGTTATAAAATGAATCCAATTAAATACATTGAACTAATATAGGTATTATATATCTATTTTTTCTTCAAATAAAATAAAATAAAATAAATAATTATTTAAATAAATAATCGATTTTAAACAAAAATGATGTGTTTTTCACAATTCATCAAAAAATTCTATGTTTTCTAAAAAAATACCAAATATTCAGTTTAAGATAATTTTGATATTTTGAATTTAAAAATGAAATCCATTTTACCAAATTCAAAACATAGAGTTTTCATTTATTAAATTTAAATTAATTCACAATGCCAAAACCAAAATGTGGGTTTTTAAAATGTAAAAAAAATCAAAATATTGACATGTGTTTATGTAAAATTTAAATGTAAAATTAATTAAAATGACCTAAGTTGTATTAAATGATAAAAATATAATCTAATTATACTTTAAAATAATTAAATTTTTTAAATTAGCACTAAAAATTATTTTTATTAAAAAAGATACTTTCAATTAAAATTTAGCATATTTAAATATTTATAAAAATATGAATGTTATTAGAAAAACACCCAAAATTTATCCCAACTGAATTTTTATGTCCCGCATATAAACAATAAGTTTACTTTTTCACATTTAATATAAAAGTGTCAGATATTTCATTTAAATAATGTTCACCATTAGAAGGCGGTAAAATTGCATTTTTGTAAAATACTTCATTTATTTAAAAAAATGAATTTTTCTTATATTATTTCTAAGAAACACATAATATGGGTGTTAAAATTATATAGAGTATATAAGATTTAATATGAAATTAATACTATTCAGAACCGTTTTTTAACGGCTAGTTTGGTAAGTTGTGGTGTGCTCGAACATGGTGTTTCCTATAGAGAAAACTATTGAATTAATTTAATGAGATAACAGACTATGAAATCTTGTGGTGTTACAGAAATAATACATGAAGAACCACTCAAGAAACCATGAAATCTATTTATACAAGCTTGGAGGGCCACACAGAAGAGGGGTTCGTGGAGAAGAAGGTCGCACATGTATGGGATTCCAGAAGGCCGAGTTCTTTCTGATGTAACAGGGCTTCATCAAGGACAGTTCATCATGAAGCATAGTTTCCAAACCTAATAATAGAGTCTAAATTATCATAAAGGGTTCTTCATAATGATTGAGTACATCATGATGTTCCCAGTACCCAAAGGGGGTCTTCTTCCTTCATGATGTCCAAAGGGCTTCATGAAGGGAATCCATAGACAAATAAGAGGTAAAATGGAGCTATGTTAATGTGGGATCACAATGCTAAAACACCTCACATGGTTAATTTTATTGATTATTAGAATAGAAAATGGTGCTTCATTAATTGATAGTGCATAAGGTTAAAGGTCAGTGTCTCGAACCTTTGGAGTGGGGGTTGGATGAGTATTTATAGGAACTGGGTATCACAATACTCTATGGTTGCACTATAAATAAAATAATTTATCTCAATCAGATATAGATTCTTCAAGTTTCTTGGACTCATGGAGAGTTCATTCCATGCATTTGTGGCCTTCACATGGGCTATAGTCAAGTTCCTCAAAGTTGTGATGCCTTCCATCATTGCCTTTATGGTATTTTCTATGGCTTTGGAAAACATCCTCAGAGTCCCAAACGTTTCTATGAAGGCCTTTATGAAATTCTCAAATGAATCATTTACTGTGGCACAGAGAAAACATTAAGGCTGCTTTGTGGTTTCGTTATGAAGGAGGTTTACAAACATACATCACGATGTAGACCATTGTATATTTTGTTCCATTTACAAATTTTTTCCAAGGTCATTGAATTTTGGTGTAAAAAGTACTCCCCATCAAAATGGGAGCCGTAGAGGAAAGTAGGGTCAGATCTTGAGCATAATTCTCCAAAATTATGTCATATTGTGAAGTAGAATCGCAGAGAGGGTGGAAAGAATATGGGTCAATAATTCATTGAAACTCACCTCGACCAAGTGTTCCGTGAAGCCCGGGAGGTCATCACCTATAAATAGGATGTGAGGCCACTTCATTATCTGTATCTATCCCAACAATCATTTTCTTAATCTCTCTAATCACTATGCTTATCACGTAGAGAATTCTCTTTTTGAATCAGGAATTATGGATTGGTACTCTGAGAATGCTTCTTTGCACACTAGTGCACTGTGATCCATTTTTACTCTACTGTGTGCAGTGAGTCGTTAGGCTCTTTGATAGTGAGATCTTCAAACACTATCTACAATCGATCTCTGTGAACAAAACAAATAATCAAAATTACCAAATTAAAATGGCCAACCAAGAATATTTTAAATATTTCCTTTTAGATATCACTCTATGTTAAGAGATGGAAGAATATTTAGGGGTTAGAGAGTATGTTCCAAGCCATTCGGACATTGAGAATTTAGTGGCGCTATTAACAGAAAGAGAAAATAACCCTACACTCTCCAAAAGAATGTCGCTATAAAGATTTAGTATGAAGTACAATGTCTTCATCCCAAGAGTAATTTAGGATGAACCAACATACTTGTTCAAGAGCATTACATTTTAATTCTAGTTGTTCTTTACCACTGACACAATACATGAGAATACCACATGCATGTCATTTCCAACTATCAACATAATCACGTTAATAATGTTGATGGGAAAGCACAACAGCCAAGGGTATCTCCTCCCAAATATCAAATCATTCTGAATGCGAGTAAAGGGAACCTGGAGAAGACATTGGATGAAAATTTTGTCCTAGTTCAGGGCTATAACTTCACTGATGACTGGGCCTGGGCATACACAATATGCGAATCTTGTAAAAAATTAGGGGCGAAGCTAATGATGGTAAGCCTATATGTGGCTGCATCAGCATCCCAATTCAGTGTCTACCAGCCAAAATTTATAATTCTAGAATTTCTATGATGGTGGTTGTTGAGGACTAAAACATTCCATCTCCATCATTACGATGTTGTAATCAGCCACTAGGACCTCAATCAGATCTGTTGAATCCGCATTCTAGGGTTGATGTACAACAGGTTCCTTCCTGCATAAAACACATGGGAGGATTCGAAGTAGATGTCACAGTTGGAAATGGTTCTAATGGACATGGTGTCAGGTGATAAAGAATATTCAGTGAAGGACATCCATTTCAATTCTTGGTTTAGATGTTTCCTAAATATTCCACTAGAGAATATCATTGGAGGGGAGGAGGTACCTAAGAAACTGCAAGTAAGGCCTCCAACTTTTGTGAAGGGAGCTCAACACAGTAAAGGGAATTCTTACTAGATAATCGTAGAGGAAATGTGATGGAAATTATTCGGGTACAGTTTCTACACCAAATAAAAACTTTTTCTTAGGTTGACTGGGTTTATCTCTACACTTATCTCCGAGAAGATATTTCCAATTATAGATACGAACATTGGCGTGTGACCAAGAACATTCATTATGGAATCCTTGATGGTGAGGGGGGGGATGTGTCAAACTCAGGATCCTAGTTCTATAGAAATTGTAAAAGGTGTCGTGGGACATCAATAAGGGGAAGATACCACACTGAGTATGCGAACCTCCCCGCATTCTCTATGGATGGATAGTAGAAAATATGAATTTGTATAAATATATGAACTCTTTTTCTCATCCCATGTCACACTTTTGACCAGCCATTCTAAATGCAGTGGGGGAGTATTTTAGCCAATCTAACATCACTTCAATCACTGATCAAGGTTTGTATAGCTGATAGATTCAGCTTCCATCCATTTTTACCAATACGGGTGTTCACTGATGATGTTCAGGGAACTGAGGAGCATCAGTCATACCTTATGACCCTATAAGGCGGTGTTCTAGTGGCACGGCTGGACTGTGAACCCTTCTATGATCCATATACCCCAAACCGATTCATAATGAAATTCTGGGGTATGCAGACATTGACCAAAAAATTCTTATTATGGGTATGCCATTAGAATAATTCATGCATAATGTGGAAGATGTGGCTTGTGATTATGCAAGAGAATAGGAAAAAGTGAAATGAGATGCCTCCGCCAATAACCATTTATGGGCTTGTAAAAAATAATGCAATGAGCTAAGAAGAAACCAACCCAGGGATATGATGAATTCATGAACTTTTTGTATTGATGACGGCGTGCCTGCTCAACATCGAGGCTGAGGATGGAAAATGGAAAGAAAGCATCATGGTGGAGAGCCTATAGATGTTACAAGGAAAATAATTCTAGGGACTGCACCTAGTGGGAGAATAGAGGCAGTGGCTATCTTGGATATCTTAGATGAACATAGCTAGTAGGAAGGTAGGCTACCTTGGAGTTTTATAGGATATCCACTCTAGCTCATGGGAAGTTGCTGCACCACATAGACATGGCTGAGGATTCTATTTTTTCAAAATCATGGACACTTTGGATGTAAATAGACAATTTATTAGTCCTTAAGAAATTTTATACAACCTCAACCATCAAGTTATGGATCTATCAGAGATATTCCATTCCAAGGTTAGCTTTCAAGGGTCGTAGGTGGAAGGGGATCAATACATCACCAAGTTGGAGGGTTTTGTACATTATCAGAGCACACTGTGTCCAATGACATAACTAGTGAATATACTACATGATCGAACAATCCCACACCAACTCTCTACTATTGATATGAGGGATTATTTCCCTTTACCAAAAAAATACAAGGTGTCCTCCTAGGGAAAAGAGGCTAACAGAGGGATCCCTTTAGAGTAAGGTGAGGTTGTGACCTTAGAGCATGAAGAGTCTTCCGAGACTCATGAGTTAAAAACCAAACCATTATTATGTGACACTTACTTAGATAATCATATATTTATAAATTTAAATATGTATAGTATATGAGAACCTTATATGAAAAAACCATTCCTGTATGATAGCGGATGTAGCTTCAGGGTCTGTACATAGGATGATCGTAAGCGTAGAATCCAACAGGGCTACGATAACCATGGTAACCCATAAAGAATCATTGGATCTTCCAACCATATATAGTGGACCACATACTGGGATTTTGATAGCAATGAATCATGGGAGAGACTAATTATTTGATTTATATTATCCCTCTCACGCGTAGAATGAATAACTATTGTTCGTCAAACTAGGAAAACTAAAAGTTGTGTATTTCTGTCTAAACAGATCATAAAATGGTATAGGCAATACAAGGGAGCTGGGTTGGGGCTCTAAAACCCCTCTCCTAAGGGGAATGCTAATGGCCATGGAATTATACACCCAAACTAATTAAATAAAGACCACCAAGATAGTGGGTAGGTAGAAAGGCAAGAAAAAAACTATTTTTATAAAGGGAGAATATATTTATGAAGACAAAACACATGATATGGGACCTAACCTATCTAATAGGATGCCAGAGGTAGACCATGATTATGAAAATCTGAAGGCATTCCTAGAATATGAGCCTGCTGACCAAGGAGAGCTGGACAAGACCACTTCTGATGATGATGATAGAAGGCTATCATCAACAATCATGGAAATTGATCGAGAAAATTATCAATGAAACCCCACATGTAGAGTCGGTAAACTATATGTGGAGACATCGTTCACAGTAGTGCAAACTATTCACCGGAGGAGTCAATTTCAGAAACCATAATATGCTCATTTGAGATTACATGGCAGAGAAAATATAACATATGACATCAGCCTCATTGTTTTCTAGAATTGGTAGAATTAAGTAAATATCAAGAAACATCAAGAGTTCAAGAAAGATATCTAATATTTTTGGGAGTGGGTGAATGCACACTCTTATTTTATCGATGCACAATCAGTACTTATATCATGAGTTAAGTCATAGCTAGTAGAGGAAGATGTGCAAATGAGGAGAGAATCTGAAGAAATGGATATAATCGGAGATGATGAGGATCTGGCCCAAATCCGGGCCAATGGACTATGCCCTGTAGCCAGTGAAGAAAAGAGGCAGCTTAAGAGAAGAAAATAAATCCTAGATCCCAGAATCTAGAGAGTGATAGAGTTGGGATTCTCCATTGAATATTCCAACCCATATATCAGAGGGGTCAATCCATGGGGTTGTAATTTTCGGGAACTCACCAACATACGATCATGGTTTCATTATTATTTTGGTTTTGTTCATTAGTATCTTTATCTAATTCTATTACTGCATCTTAATCATATCCGTAAAATAACCAGCAATGAATACCTAAGCTAACCTGGGTGATGCTTGGTGTGAGAAACATGGGATGACCACATAATTATTCACCATGAATATGATATCACTAACCAATCACTAGAAATATGGGGTATGAATAACCACCCAGATTGTTTGGGAAGAAAAGTGGTGGTCGTGGTTAGAGAATAGAGTTCTCAAAATAGCCAAAATGGCCTTTCTCAATATGATCTAGCGCACAAGTTTGGTAAAGCCAATGGAGTTAGAATACATTCGGAAAAGTGTAATGGATAGTGTGAATCATGATACCCAAAATTCAGAACACAGTAAGGGTGAAATGATGATGGAGGGTAACTGTTGACCAAATTAGAAACACCAAATTTTCATCATGTTAATGTGAAATGAGAACCTGAAAATGAGGTCAAACCACTGACTATTTTCGAAAACATGGGGCCTAACTATAATTGATGTCTGATGCCCTTTGGAACATTAACCCAATATGGTAGGTGAGACAAAAGGACCAACATACTAAACATTATGGGGTTCCCACAAATAAGAAAGGGAATGATGATTTAAAATAGAGGGAACACAATGTGTGGTGATAAAATGATTGGTTGTTCAAATAAACTCCAAAACTCTTGAGACTATGCCACCATGATTAAGGCACATTGGGTGAGCATGTAGGTCTGAAAAAAGATAAAATCTACTCAAACCATGAACTATTTGGTGTGGTCCATGAATTCTTTTCGATTTTATTTCATTAACATAAAAATTAAAGCACACACATTAACATATTATGGTGAGTACGATGCATGAAATAGTTTATCATCATATAATCAAGACACTATTTATAGTTTCTGGTCATACATCCTAGACACTGGTAAATAGATTAAAGTTGTATTACATTAACTATGGGATCCTAATTTAGTGTCATACAATTTGGATCATAATTAGGGTTGAAGAGACGGAAGGGTTAATGACCTTATAGATGGGCCCGATGTGGTATGCCCAGGCATCCCTACATATCCCGTGAGGGTAAGAATCAATCCAAATGCAATTCTTGAATCAAAGAATGGTACGAAACCAACACATGTGGGGGTAATCTTATATGGAGAGGAAACAGAAGCATCCCATAACTGTTATGGGGAATCCTAGAATTATTAATTGTGGGGCCACGGTTTATGGTCAAGTAATGAAGGAAATGGGAAGCCTAAAAGAGATAAATTTGATACATTACATAAACTCACCTTAAATAAGGAAAAAAATTCCACACCACACCACATGTTCTTAAATGGGGATTGGGAAAATATGCCAAAAGTATGAAGGGGGTTGTAGTTTAAAGTCAAATGATTTTTCTAGGCATCACTACATATCTCAAAAGAATGAGAATCAATACACATGTATGGATTTAGGATGGTATAGTAGATGGAAAATACAAAAAAATAACTATATACTCTCAAGTGATAAAAGAAATTATTATTACATAGTTTAATTTCATGCAACCAAGTATAATGGATGTATTAGTTTAATAGTTTTTTTGTTTAGACCATAATGGGGAGATTCCAAATGTTAAAATATGTGATGTGTCACCATAAAGATACCCAATGCAAATGAGGACAATGTTTTCTGCACTGCCTAAAAAATTCACATGAAAATTCACATGTTTTAATGTCATGATGCAAGGAAAAAGGCATTAGATCACATAGTTTAAGGTCATAGTGTTCATACTAAAAGGAAGTGCGACTCTTCCATGAATCCACAAACCATACCAAAATCTCTAAGCCCACATGAGCCATGATCGGTGTGGATAACAATGGTAGATATGATCTTTACAACTTGTATAATCACATAGTAGGGGATGAAGGTGTTGAGTCACATATGACCCCGTGACACTAGTTTTTCCACTTCGCATACAAAGGAGCAAGATGGGATAACATTGAGGGTGTTGCTATTTTGTTTGAACGTGATTAAATGGATTGAGATGTGAATCATGAAACCAATATTCAAGGAATAATGGATTCGGCATAACGATGGAGGATAACTATTGATTGTATTCGAAGGACATTATCCATATTTGATTACCTGAGATGGGACTAAAAAGTGAGGGTCTACCATTGTCCATATTCTCTATGTGGTACCTATTAAATATTTTACCGGAGATCCTCTGGGAAATTGTTCCAAAATGGTAGACGATCCATAAGGCTAGGAATCCATACTTCTCAGGGGTACATTAACATGTGAGAAATGATGGAGACCTAATTAAAGGGACACATGAATCCTGGAGATGGAATGAAAGAGAATTCACACATGACCAAAAATACTTATCCCTAAACCACAATGCATCTAAGAACACAAATGTGGGATAATATACGTTGGAGGACCCAACTAAGGGTGGATAACTCAAGAAGGGTAGTTCAAGATAGGGGTAAAATTGGATAGTGGACCTGAGGCTGATCTCGAGGAGAAATGCATGGGGGTCCCTATATACCAAATGGGAATGGGAATCAAGCCACATTTATTTTTGGAATTCCATTAACTTTAACATCATGGCGTAAGGATGTAGATGATAGAAATGTCTCAAAAAAGGGAATGATTATGGAGTTTCAAAAATATCTTGACGTGAATAAGGAAAAAGATTCCCTATACCACACCACACACTCCCAATAGGTGGCTCGATCAAATGGGATGGAATAAAAGGGTTTTGGTAATGTGTCATATAGTTTAACATCATGTGGGATGAATGAGTACTTACATTTTAGGTTTATAATGAAAGGACCATGCATGATTTATTGATTAATGTATTGAAAGTAGGATAGAACAATTTAATAACATGTATAATGGGTGAGATCATTGTTTAAGGTTGTAGAACTCAGACCATAGGATAAGGCCAAAATGGACGAAAAGTGTGAGGAACCTTGGGCTGGACCAAATGATGAAATATTTGGGTGTACCTATGTATCCTGTGAGGACATGAATCAAGCCACATGTAGTTATTGAATCTCATGTAGTTTAAGGCCATATGGTAAGTATGTAAATGTAATGGATGTATTCCTATGGAAGGCACATGGTGTAGATATTGTAAACTCGATGTGAATGAGGAAAAAGTGCACACCAAACCACATGCTTACAAAATTAATCTCATGATATAAGGATAAAAATGGACAACTTGGGGTCGGACCTGCAGAAAAAACATCTGGGTGTTCTTACATGTCCCATAAGTATTGGAATCAATCCATTCATAGTATTAGAGTCCAACATATTTTAACATCATGAGGTAAGGAAAAAAGGATATCATTGTTTAAGGTATTGGATCTCAGATCATAGATTCACAGTTTAATGTCATGTATGTGAGACAGAAGGGCATAAAAAGGAATAATCACCTCACCTGATATTTTAGAGACCATGGGGATAGTGATAACAATAGAGGATAACATTTGAACATGTTTGCAAAAAATTATACATATAAGTGACTTAGGATGAGAAAAAACAATTGAGCATCGACCACTGACCATATTCGTAATGCGGAAAATGTATTGAATTGAGGTTCAGGAACCTCTGGGATGTTAGCCCAGAATGGTAGGTGACCAAAAGTGGAATATGAACAGGCCACTAAGGGGGACCTTTTGTACATGAAATATGATGAAGGTCTGATCAAAGGGGTGTGTGAAGAATGGAATTACCCGAGTATATTTACATCCTGCAATAAGGATGAGGGTCATCTTACTTTAGAGTCATAGATATCAGACCATAATGTATATTCATGGTTCACTAATTATTGTCATGTAGAACAAAATATATCTTAGTTTAAGGTTGTAGATCTTAAACCATTTGGTATGTTTACTAATTTTAGTTAATTTTCATAAAGGATGAAATGGGTCATAGTTAAAGGTATTAGAGCTTAGAATATTTTTATTTTATTTACATGCATGAAAAAAGGGATCTTAGTTTTAAAATCATAGTGCTTGGAGCATTTGTCGTTTATTATCATTCAAGATGAGAGGGATATTAGTTTAAGGTTATAAAGATTATAATATTTGAAGTTCATTGACATTAAAGATGAAATGTGTAACAGTTTATGTTTATATAGCTTGGAACGTTTCTATTTTGTTTTCATGTAGGATGAAAGGGGTATCCGTTTATAGTAATTCATCATCGACCATTTTTAGATTATTATCATGTAGGATGAAAGCGATATTAGTTTAAAGTCAAATAGCTTGGACCATATGAAAGTTATTGTAATGTGGGATGAAAGGGATCATTGTTTAGGGTCATAGAGCTTGGGATGTTTGCAGTTTATTGTCTTGTGGGGTGAAATGGATCTTAGATTAAGGTCATAGGAGATGGACCATTTCCAGTTTATTATCATGCAGGATGAAAGGAATCATAGTTTTAAGGATACAAAGCTTCGACGATTTTTAGTTTTTTTCACGAGGGATGAAATAAATCTTAGTTTAAGGTAATAGTGCTTTTACCATTTTCAATTTTTTTTCTTGTAAGATAAAATGGATCTTATTATACGGTCATAGAGCTTGGACCGTTTCTAGTTTATTATCATATAGGATGAAACGGATCTTAGTTTAAGGACATAGAGCTTGGAACATTCGTAGTTTATTTTCATGAAGGATGAATGAGATCTGAGTTTAAGATCATAGATCATGGACCAGTTATAGTTTATTAACTTGTAAGATGAAAGGGATCTTATTTTACAATAATTTAGTTTAGATTGTTTGCCATTTTTTTCATGAATAATGAAAGTGTTATTAATATATGTTCATTGATCTTGGACTGTTTGTAATTTATTATCATGCAGTATAAAAAGGATATTAGTTTAAGGTCCTATAAAATGTACTGTTTGTAGTTTATTGTCATGTAGGAAGAATGGGATTTCTGTTTAAAGCCATATGTATTGGGCCATTTTTTGTTTATTTTCATTCAGAATGAAAATGATCTTAATTTAAGGTCATATAGAATGGACCATTTCTAGTTTATTATCATGAAGTATGAAAGGAATATTAGTTAAAATAAATAGAGCTTGGACCGTTTCTAGTTTATTGTAATGTGGGATTAAATTTATCTTAGTTTAAGGTTATAGAGCGTGGATTATTTTTATTTTTTTGTCATTCATGATGAACGGGATATTAGTTTAAGGTCATAAGGATTGGTCTATTTATAGTTTATTGTCATGAAGGACGAATGTGAACTCTCATGTGAAGTACTGATTGAGATTTTTGGTATTGGTGGAGGAGCGATATGCTCACCATCCACGACAATCAAATAGTTTTCACTACTTGGGTAAACCCGATGAATTATATATGGTTCCTCCCACTTGGGCCCTTGATTAGGTGTCTTCATGTCGAGAATGATTGGAATTATCATGGCTAATACTCTGTCACCTTATAGGAAAGAACTGATTGGAAATTTCTTATTGAAATTCCTATATCTCTTATTCTAATGCCTCCCCAGAGTGTGCAAGGCACGAAGCCTATTCACATTGAGGTATTTCAATTCATTAAGATAGACTTCTGCTAAATTTTCTGGATTTTTTTTATCATATACGGTTGTGTGGAGTGACTGAAACTGAATATAGGTTGAATTTACCTCATTTATTCCATACACAAGGGAATATGGGGTCACTTGGGTGGAATTATGAGTGATTGTTATTTATGTCTAGGGAGGGTTGGGAAGCTTTTTCAGCAATCTCTTCTTGTTATGCCAAAATATCTTCTGCAAGATTTTAGAGATGTTTTTCTGAACACCTTGATCTTCCCATTTGCTTGAGTGTGATAGTGAGAGGTATGATTAGAATAGATATTTTACATGGCATACAGTTTTTTTTGCTCAACTACCCATATTATGGTGACGTTATCGATGCAGATGGTGTGAGGGTCACCAAATTTGGGGATGATATTGGATATAATGAAATAAATGACAAAATGAGCCTTGAATTCATTGAGTGGAATTTCCTCCACCCACATTGAAAATAATTCTTTAGCGGTTACGATTAACCTGCATTGGTGATATACTGCTGGTAGATATGATCCCATGACCTCAAGTCCTTAGATCGAAAAGGTAAATGATTACATAGTAGTATAGAGAGGCTCTGGAAATCAAAACACAAGATTAGTATGGATCTAGAACATGTGGAGCTTTTTGGATAACTTAATAAAGTAATAGACCATGGTGGTTAGAAAAATCGTATAGTCATAGAATTTGGAGGGAGTGCTTTGGCCCTACTTGATGGGATTTGCATGAACTTGCATGGACCTCCTACATAACCAAGGGGATATCATCTCCCTGAATAAAACATAGGAAAAAACATATGAACCCATGTCTTAAGAGGTTCTTCTCAGGACTAGAACTACTTGGGAGGGTGAATTGCACTATGTATATACGTATTCTCTTATATTCAACTCTGTCTATCATGATATTTCCATGTTGAAGATACTCAATAACAGTTTTTGTCCAACGGGGGTTCCCTTCTACTTTGTTAGGGGAGTAGAGGGTGTCAATGTGGATGCACCTGTGGTGAGATGACTTACCTGCTAGCTATCGTCATCATCTCGAGTTAAGGGAGAACTGAATCATCTATGTACTACATGGATAATAAAATAATCATGGTCATTATCTTCAAGAGATGCAACATGGATTTCCAAAGCATTGCCTTGACCGTTCTGTGACTGATGAACATTGGTATCTTTTGGATTAGAAGGGAACTAGGCTATAAGCTGGGGAGTGCTCTCTAGTAGGGGTGCAAGCTCTATCTTCCTAATGAAATAGTCACCGCTGATCTACATGATGACCGGTTCAAAGGACCCATTCACATGTAGGTGGGGAACATCAATCTCATGGTCCATATTGAGACTAGTGATTAGTTCTTGATACTCAGCCTTATTGTAGATTCAAACTTATGACAAAAAGAATGTATATGGAAGGACAACCTATATAGGTGTTGTGATGACAGTGCACATGCCAACTAATTTAAGCCTATGATCATTTAGCTGGCTACTAATTGGACTTCAAGATGCACCATCAAAGACCATCTTTCAACATGGTATGGATTGATACACCAAAAAGATGGATTCATTTTGGATGGAAATATCCAAATAATGCTCCATAGGTGATAGATGAAATGATAGAATGTCTGCTAACGCCTGAACCATGATAGGTTTTTTTTGGAGTGAACCAAAAGTAAAACTTCTAAAAAATCACTGCACACCATGCTATACAACCTACCAATAAGGGGTAGGTTAGAATATACATTAGCAGTTCCACAGGGGATAGTAGCTATATCTCATGGTGAAGCAAGTAATGTCATAATTTTTTGGGAAACGAATAATAGTGTGAGGAATCTCTTCTTGGAAGAGGAGTATCTAATCTATAGATCATGGAGTATGTTTATGAGATAGTATGTACTATTCTTTATCTCCTCATTGTTCATCTATGTGATAAGGTTGCTGAGGGACCATCCCATTGTGGTCACATAAAGGACAAGTATCATTTCGGTGATTGGTGGCATTAGAACCATAGGCTTTAGAAAATACTAATTGAACTCCTAAAAAGTGTCCTAACACTTCTCATCCCACTGTTAGTCTACACCAATATTCATGAGCTGAGAAAAGAGATTACAGTTCCATTCCATGTCTATAATGAGTCACCAAATGTAGGCTATGTGGTATTGATAACCACAAAACTCTCCATGGTTTCTTGGAGGAGGTATAGATTTAATAGTCATGATTTTCTATAGACTGATCTATATGTCTCTATATCTTATGATGAATCCGAGAAACATTCAGTGGTAAACCTGATGGTACACTTTATGGGATTCATCTTCAGATGGTGGGAGTAGGAGAAGCCGAAAACATTATCAATATCATTGATATGGTCTAAAAAATGGTGGGATTTTACAACAAAATCATCCATATAGCATTGCACCAATTTCCCAAGAATCAGGATGAATATGCAGTTCATTTCACATTGGTAGGTGTCTCCTATAGTCATCAAGCCAAAAGGCATTATATGGTTATAGAAGGTAACTTTTTGGGAAATAAAGGTGGTAGAATCTTCACCCGTAAGGGCCATTCATATTTGATTATATCAAGAATATCCATCCATGAGTAAGAGATCATATAATCGAAATGTAGTGTAGATTAATAGCTCTATCATTGGAAGGGGAAATTATCCTTCAGGCAGTGATAGTTGAAATCTCAGAAGTCGATACAGACTCCGATTTTTCTGTTCTTATTCATGGTGGAAAAAATGGTGGCTAGCCTTTTTTGGTACTAAATATTATTGATGATGTTGGCATTAATGAGAATATCTACATCTGCCTCGACCAGGTCACCATTAGAAGGTTGTATATTTTTGAGAGGTTGTTTGAACACCTGATGGTATATTGAGAGACCAATATGGTGGAAGGTGACCTAAGGATCCAGTCCTGCCATATCCCCATATATCCAGGTGAATAAATCTTGGTTCAACTTCAAGAAATACACATACTTGTGTTTTTCTTCTACAGACAAGGATGTGATGATCAGTGTTGGTTTTAGATTTGTCTCGTTACAAAGGTTCACCTCCACTAACTCATCAGCAATGGTTGATACAACATCCTCAACTATTGGAGGATCAACATTGAAATACTCTTTCACATCAACAATGAGAGGGTCATTGATAGGGGAAATTCTTCTGAGTTAGCTGACACCAATGAAGTGATGGTGATGGTATGAGTGGTGGTGGAATCTATATTTGTGGATTCCTACATTGATAAAACCATCGAGATGAAACCTATTGATTTAATTCCATCAGACCTCTTTTCTAAGGGGGCACTTTAGATAATATCAAATTAGTAGTGGCGAGTAATCTTGTGTCACTTCATCCAAGCTTGGTGGAACAATCATGTATGGTGTATTGATGTTTCCATGGGGCGAACATATGGATACCTTATATGGGTAAGGGGATCCATAATCACATAATTTTGATTCCATTAGGAGTACGAAGTAATCTTCAACCCTTCCTTATACCTAGGAATACACTTTTCACATCATCTAGAAATGATTAAGTAGTGATTTGGGATGACATCGATACCAGACCCCATTTAAATAAGACAACGATGAGCATCCATGAAATTGAACTAACTAGTAATATAAAGTGGGTGGATGTTCCAATGTATGGGGGAATATTCATTATCCCCATATAATGAAATGATGACATGACGTTTTTCATGCTTGACATTCTTAGTATGGAAGGCTTCTACGGGTTCAATCTCTATCCCATACTAGAGGGGGACACTCAAATCCACTGTGATGGATTCATGAATGTCTGAAAATTTGTGGAGAGACTCGAATATTGAGAGCCTTGATAGAATTTTTGAAAGGTTCTTAAGTACATCATACATAAGCATGTTGTTCACACTTCCTCTAACATGAGGCCGTTCAGTTGATAGAGGCATGATATGAACTGCTGGGCAAACCAAAGGATTCCGGCTAGTGTTGGGAATTTCCAACTTCTCAGTTTCTAAACTAATTATAGTTTTCATTGGCTGGTAGATAGGTAACTGATGTGTATCCTGAAATGAACATGGTTGGTCATGACGCAATGTTGGTGGCTCCACCTAATCATGAAATATGAACATAAGTGGGGTTAATATGAGTAAATAGGATTATAAGGATGCACGTGATGAGAACTATGATTTTCATGCTATTTATTCATGGTGGCATGCACAATTTGGCTAGGATAACTAGCCTAAATATTTTATTACTTCGTATACCCATATCTCTGTCGATGCTAGCATCTACTAGGGATGTAAAGAGGGCCTTTTTTACGTTCTTCGTCCCCGAATACCATGTAATGGTCCACCAATTAATGATATTCATAGATGCATACGCCTGATCATCACATAATGTGTTCTCCATTATTGGGAGGATTCTGGGGGCAATTCCCAACCTTATGGGAATTAATTCTCCAAGATTATGGGGGTGGATTTGGTACCGGTGGGGGGATTTTCCTTCCCTTTATATGTTGACACTTTCACTCCTAGAAGGGAGAAGGTAGATATATTGATTTTTATGTAGTATTCAAGGGTATCATAGTGACCTTAGAATGCTCATACTAATTTAATCGTGCACAAATAATTCCAGGGGCACGAGTAAATTCCCTGTGAGATATCTGGTCTTCATACTTTTGAGACCCATTGCTAGAAACTACTTTTCATTCACCCACACCCCCACTATCAAGTGCTGAATACACATATGACAACTGTTCCAAGGACAGATGAATCTAAATACATTATTATCAACCGGGTCATAAAGCTAGTCATTGAACACCTAACACTAATTGAGAGTGTGTCCATGAAACTAGTGATAAGGGTAGTAAATGGGGATATCAGTGAGATCTAACTTTTTATGACTCCATTATTTTAGAAACCATAAGAATAACTAATATAAGGATCTTCCAAAATAACTAGGTACCACAACCTCAATGAATGAGAATGTATCATTTCTTTGATCTAAGAAAGGGGCTCTGAGAGAATGGTCCAAAAAAGGGGAGGGCATAGCCTAATAAAGAGGTCGTGCTGAGTTATCTCAACTAAGAGGTGGTGGTGCATTACGTGGAGACATTTTCAGATTCTATGGTGTGAAATTATGAATTGAAGGCTGAGATCGAGGTGTTACCCTCAACAAGGATATGGTATTGGATTTTCTAGTAACAATTCCTTCTGTCTTGTGGCCCTTATCTATGCAAAATCTATGTTCACACCCTTGGAGACTCTTATTGTGGGAGATGTGGAAGGAAACCGAGATGCCTCCTTGGATTTCTACAAGTATTCTTCTAAACATTGAGATTTTTCAGAGAAATACTGGATCCAACATCGAAAATTACAAGGGATGAGAGAAGGAACAATTTCTGTCTTAACATTCCATATAAACATCGTTAGCAACTGTTCTTGAATTAGTGGTATATCGAGTGAGTATGTGAGGACCTTTCACCCACCGACAATGATTGTGACTCCCTCATCCGAACTTTTCTTGCACATTAAGTGGTCAAAAATACTAGTCTTGCGGGTGGTGGAACTAAACTAATACATAAACTTCCTAAGATGATCCTCCCAACAAGATATGAACCCAATGGGTAACTGGATTTACAAAAAAAATGCCGGTCCTTCTAATTTCTATACAGAACACCATAGTTTAGAAGACTCTTAATATGCTGGAATTCCCATCATGGGTCTTCTCCTTGAAATAATGTGAGCCAGAGGATTTAGCATACTACCTATCCCATTTAAAGGGTAGATGGTGGGATTTTTGAACCTTAGGGGAGCTATCTTATCATCCACCCATACCTAATACGGCTTATATTCTGGTGGTATTTCTACTTGTTTAGTTTCAAGAGCCTTGAGGTGACAAATAAGAGTGGCCATCAGATCATCCCGATGAGTATTCTTATCTTGATGAGGTTCTTTGACCACAAATGCATTCGAGGATTATTCAACATGGTAAGCTAGATGAGAGGCTAGTGGAGTGGCTGGTGGGTTGACTGAGGGTCCATTGGAGGAATTTGTGGAGCGGCCAATAGAACATGGGGATCCATTAGTGGAACCTGTTCCAAGTCCTGAATAGGATTCATTCACAACTCGGGTGGATTTGGTGATACAAATCGTTTTTTCATAGAATAAAATCTTGCTTCTACCCAATCTCGATGGAAAGGTTTTTCAAGATCACAAGGAGGAACCTTAATGAGGGGAAGTTGTGATTGCCCCTATATCCCTGGTTGAGGATTACCATAATCTGGTTGTCATTCCACCACATTTCTGTTAAGGATTTCTTCAAACATCCTTCTCAGTTGAGTGAATAGTTGATACAATGCCATCTTTTTAGGATCATCCATTGCCTTATGTGCTGAACCAGATTGGTCGAGGGTTTTGATAGTCACATCATGCTCTTTAACCTTGATGGGGTCTCAACTTGGAGGCAATGAATCAAAAGGCGTAAGAAAGACAAAAGTCTTATGTTGTTGTGTGTCTGGACACCTACAGTTTCTTTGGAGTGTTGTTCTCCCCCAGTGGGATTTTCATATTCTGTAGTCCCTATTTCGATGTCCCCTTTCAGGTAAATCTCATGAACAAACAGTTTTACTGTGATGACACCTGATGTAAAATCCTCTATATCAGTCATTGAACTAGATTAGCACATGATTGGGATAAATAGTACAATTTTATACTACACAAAAACATGGATCTAGATATTTGGTATTACCTCCTTAATAACTTTGTGGAGCTCAATAAATCTCTGAACACATCATTGTTATAGGGTTCTATGATAACCAAGACACATATGGTGATAAGAAATAGGGAGTGTGACCAGCTGAACAAAGAGAAACTGTTGTACAATGTCTTCGATGTCTTCATAAATTTTGGGGTTAGCTAACCGTCGATGATGGAGACATAAATTAATTGTCCCTAAGGTTAGTTGGTAGAACATAACCTCTTCCTAGGTAAGTGCTCTGGAATATTGATTATTGTAGTTCTTATAGTCTAGAGCATCACATGGGGATGGCCCGCTATGAGAATTTCCCACAAACCTCTCAGATCAGACTTGGGACTCACCCCTTGTTTGCACATTTCATGACTGGGGTGTTTAACAGACTGTTAATGACACTAATGTGGACTTTTGCAGTGGTAGACTTTTCAATGGACATTACAGTGCATGACCTGTCAACCTGCTACTTCTTCAGATGTCTCCCATAGAGTGCACTAACATTATCACTAAATCAATGTAGGATGGAGTGATGTCCACTACTTCTTGTACAGGGGTGGAATTAATTGGTGGTGGATCATGATAGTTCTCATTGTCGACAAGTCCCCCTAACAATTATCCATGATCCCTTATCGATGTAGATAATGATCATGGTGTTGACAGCGAGGATTCCACAACAAGACCCTCAAAAGAATGAAAATATTCCTTCTGTATATATCTATGGAGGGATTTAGGGAACTGGTGCATCTCTCTTTCATGGAGGACAAGGCTAAAATGCCTAGTTCTGACCTTGACCCGTGACGTAGTGAACTGGAATGAAGGTTCCATCATTAAATCACACCCTGCATCATATTCTGATAATCAGATGGGTTTTATTGCGATGCAAGGCATCTCAGGGTTCCTTCTCTAGCAGCGAAGACCCACCCTCCGGCCATGAAAAGATTCATTAGAGAATGTTTGATCATGGAATTGGGAAGGGCCTTTGTATATGTTGGTATTGGAGTGGAGAGTACATCCACTATGATGAGATGGGGTGTAAAGGGTACACAAACAAATTTTGAGTGGAAGATAGGGTTGAACACTATGGTGATAGGTGATAGGGAGAGGAGGGCCTTCCCTCTAGTAGATTCTACCCTCAGAAGGGCCTTCTATTTATTTGCTGATGATGTGGGGAGGACCTTCTCATCGATAGCCTAAAATATGGAGAGAATATCCATAACCAAGACCATGGGAACGAGGAGGACCTTTGTATTCATTGTCAAAACGATGTGGTAGACCTTTGCCTAGACTATTGATGGTGTCATGGGGATGACATCCATGCAGGATGTGGGAATTAGGAGGGCCTCCACTATATATGGTGGTGGTATAGGGGTAACCTCCATACTAAATTCCATCATTGCGGGTCGGCCAACGATAGATGCAACTCATTTCAATAACTCAGAGAGTGAACCCAACCTTCACATGGGTTAGTTGGTACCTCAATCCTAACCAGGTATGTATTACCCCCAACTCTATATCAGAGTTATTCCCTGACTCCATATTAATGTGTAATTGATATCTTGCACTAGGGATGGATTTAGACCCTGAATCCATAGAAGATGATCCCTCATGGTAAGAATCCTCTTTAGCATGAACTCTGCATTGGCATTGGTTTAGACGAACTAGAGTTGTCTTGTAGGGGTATGAGCCCCCTACTCCACAGCCTATGAGACCTATTGGTGGTGCTAATGTGGTCTGTTGTGTGCCCTCATTAGCGGCTCTATGGTTAAAGTATAAGCCACGATTACCTAAAAATCACTTAACTCACCTACTTAAGGTAGTGATTCGTAAGAGTTATTCGAGGAGTGAAACAAGAAAGGATTGATGATCGGGGTGGGGAGCAGTTTCTCCCTACATGGCCACTGGGGGCGGCAGTGTCGGTGGAGCACATAAGCCTCCAAATCATGATAGGTTGTACCCCTAATCAAGGTGACCACGTCTTGTTCGTGTTGTTTAATAGGAGTATTGATCACCCTATATTGAATAAACTCATAGGGTGATATGGGGTGTGGGAACCTATTAGTTGTTATCATGTGATTCATCACAAAAGAGATGAAGCAATATGATATTACTGTATTTGTATTTTCCCTTCCCATATATCTATGGGCATGAGGTGATAATATTCTTGTAGCTATAACATGGGTCTAACAAAGAGGTAATATTCAGCCATTATTATAGATAGTAAGAAAAAAATTCCCAATTTCCCAACACTGTTTAGTATTCCAAGGATAGATAATAAGTCCCACACTAATAATATTATAGACTGGGATACCTAATGATTAACTACTCGAAATCCTGTTGTGATTTACACCATGTCCAACATTTTTATAGCAGGACTTGGCATCGGATAGCTGGATCCAATGAGAAACATATATTTTGATGTCCCAGAAGCTACAATTATTCATATTGAGGAGAATATATTCACATCAGGTTCACCATTTTTTTTCTTTCATTGGGGTGGGCATTGTCTTTGAGGACACACTGATTGTTTCCCCACATTCATACATTACAAAGGTTGGTGGCATTCATCACTTCATCATTTTTTTTCTCTTTAATTGAAATGGGATTATGGGATGTCAGTCTCTCCTTCTTTGGATTCCTCTTGAGAATTCATCTCCTAGTCCGGGTCACCCGTAATGATTAAGAGGTTGTTCGTGAAACTCTTCACAATTCCATATCATTGTGGGTGATAGTTAATTACACTACCCATGTCGGGACATTCCCATGTAGGTCAAGTTACTACTGCAACCTTCAGTCAGGAGATTAGTCACATTGGGGCATCACTAGAATGTCTAGATGCTAAAACATTGGTACACCTAGATATTCTCTTAATAGAGGGATTCTTGAGGGCATAGAATCCCACAAATCCCACATCGAATTTAGGGAATTATATGCCAAAGGAATGTATCTGAGGTTTTCCATGGATTCTCATGTTTAACAAGGTGTAAGCCATGAGTTTAATGTCTAGTAGAGACAGATCATACTGATTAGAAAACTAAAAAGAGTAGATCAGATGGCTACATCCCAAGGAAGGATAACTCATAAAGATAACCAAATGGATGGGTCAGAAGATCCAATAAGAAAGGATATGAGATTACATGCCCCAAAATAGGGAATAGTTCACACATTTAAGACTAATTTTCACACCACCATGTGTGGATCATAGTGGAGGATGGGTCCACTTAATGGGGACACTGAGGTTTTCCATTTGTTGGGATTTATCCTCATAGAGGCCTCCTACATACCCTTTTTAGAATGAAAGGATAAAGAAAACATAATTTAGATCTGTGGGGTGTGAAAATTTGGTTTACATGAAGAAAAAATATCCATAGATATGTTGGAGGTCATCCATGGTCAGCTACCCAAGTACCACAAAGATTAATGAGATGAATGGGTCTTATAAATGGTCAACTTCTCGTTTGGATGACATAATTTCACCTAGATGTGGTGGCCAGTGTAAACATAGTATGGATATAGATGAGGTGTTGTTGGATAGAATGTATGGGGATGGAACTGAAAATCAGAATGAAGGTGTCAGTATTGGTCTTGAACTAGAAAGAGGTTACCATTTTTTCCCTGGGGTAGGCAATCAATGTTCCCATTGTTTTGGAATTGGGGTGATGAGTCACTTGAGGAGGAGGCTCTTGAGAATGGATGCATGGATGGGATCCCGGAAGAAATGAAACTAATGTTTTAAGGCATGAACTTCCCAAGACACAAAAGCTCAAAGGAAATGCTAGGATGGGACATGGGAGATGGGTTTGAACCTTAGGGATGATTCCTATATACATTTCACAAAAAAGAAAATGATCAACGACCATGTAGTATAGGAACTCATCATAAAATGGAGGTCTACAGAGAGGAAAAAGAACAAATATATGTTGGGGATTATGCGTGGTTAGCATCCCATCATAATAGGGGAACTCTTGGTTGGAGTATTATGGATTGGGTGAGGGTCTTACACGTGGTTAACTACTCAATATTTGATTTGACACCACTAAGGGGCGTATCAATGATGTGGGTCCCACCAAAGGGGACTCCTAATTTTTCTAGTTTTTTGGCTTAAACCTCATTATGGATTCCTGCATACCAATCTTGAATACAAGAAAGGATGAAAGAGCCTGAAGTTCGAATGAATACAATTTAACATCATACAGAACAAAAGGGGCATGTAGTTTAACATCGTGGAGGGTGTGGGTGAATCGATGTGAAGTTGTCAGGACCAATGGGTGATGGGATTGAACCTCGTGATGTCCTCCTACATACCTTCCTTGAAAAGAGAAAAGGATCAATGACCATGTAGTTTAGTAGATATGGGAATGAGACATATGTGTAGACAGTGGAATAAAGAGGATTTTCTGGTTAATGATAACTCTAATCCCACATGAGTCATGATCGGTGTGATAAACAAGGGGTAACATATTACATTACGATCTCATTGCAAAAGGAATTTCCAAGAAGAGTGGAGTGGGGGTTATTCTTGTTTAGTAGCCTAAATAGGAAACATGGGATTATTCTAAGAGGGAATCCCGATGAGTATTTCATGGTGTACTAAGAGGATATGGTCACCGTACACAAAGCACCCTACCAAGGTCGGAAGGGGATTATGCAAGGGGACTCCTGATGTTCACATGGAGACAAATAACTAGGTGAGAGTGGTAGTGATATAGTGTTCATGTTCATAATTATTTGAGACATCCTGGGGTACATGGACACATGGAGGGCACAGATTCACATCATGTGTTGATGAAGAGAATGATTTTCAGTTTAACATCCAACAGATCAGATGGTAAAGACTTACACCACACCCTAGGACTTAAATAACATATACAAACCCACACATGGGGATGGGATTACAAAAGAAAATACATCTATTAATGGGGCTGTGGAGTGATATATTGGGGGTCCATGTTAGCATGACTATGCGAAGAAGAAATATCCTCTAGGCTGCTATGCGAATTAGAACAGGGAAGGGAACCACAACATGAAGCAACACACTAGAAACCTAGAAGTCACTTTATAGAAGCCCATAGGGCCCCATGGAAGGGGAGTTTGTGAAGTGAATGGGATTCACGAAGGAGATTTCTTCATGATTCATAGTTTCCTACCCAGGAGAAGAGTCTCTAGGTGAATGGAGGGTGATTCGAAATTATTGAGTCCTTTATTATGTTCCCATTACCAAAAGGAGGACTCCTTCCTTTATGATGGCCAAAGGACTTTGTGAAAGGGAATCCCTACATAAAGAAGAGGTAAAATGGTGAAAATGGAAAGTAGTTTTACAATTTTGAAATACCTAGGATGGTTCATTTTCTCGATGGTTAATAGAGAAAATTGTGATTGGGAATTGAGAGTGCGGAAGGTGAATGGTTAGAGTCTTGATCCATTAGATTGGGTGGGATGAGTATTTATCAGCACTAGGTATTACAATGCTCTGTGGATGTTCTATGATGAAAATCATGCTTCAAAATCAGAGATATATCCTTCATGTTATTTGGAATCATGGAGGCTTCCATACATGCTTTTTCTCTGTTTGAAGAGGCTCTTCTTAATTTCCTTAGAGTCACGAAGGCTTCTATCACTGACTTTGTGGCATTCTCAGAGGCTCTGGTAAAGTTATTTAGAGTAGCGAAGGCTTCTATCACATCCTTTGCGGCATTCGTGGATGTGTCCTTTCCGATTGTGTAGAGAATCCTTTCAGGATGCTTTGCATTGGAATGATTCAGGAGTTATTTATGTAGGTAATTCATGTTCCAAACCCTTTTACTTTTTTGTTCCATTTACCGATTTATTCCATGACACATAATCTTGGCACCAAAAATAATTTATAATTAATTTATGTAATTTAGAATTTCCTTGTAATAAATTCATTTCTTATTGTCGTATCTGAAAAAATATCTACTTCATTTTATCATTTTTTGTAGGAATCAAGAATAGATTCCCTCAATTTGTGATCAATACATATTCCATGAATTTCGTAATATTTTCATAGGAATCTTTGGGTGCTAACACCATATATTCTATCACCAACGTCATTCCCCTTTTATCATCAAGGGAATATCTTCTAATTGATTTCCGTGATATTTGTAGAATAAATATTGGATGATGGAGGAAGATCATTCTATGTTATTGGGAGCATTCCAGGAGAGGGACATCTCTAGTGCATTACATGATTCTCTACAAATGTCATTGTGTGCAAAAGAAAATTAATTTTATCTCATCAAAAGATAATATATTTGGGATAACATATTTATAGGGTTAGAATATAAAAATTTCACATACATCATTTATTATTTCATTAATCACATCAAAAAAATTTCAATAATAATAATAATAACAATATTTGGTATCATTTTCTAAACTTTTCAATTAAATTAATAGTTATTTATTCAATAAATATTCAATATATATTATTTTTCACTAATCCATTAAACATGGTCTTCCATTCCACCACAATATTTCATGGTCGTTAAATAATTACTATTTATTTAATGAATAAATATCACCAGTTTATTAACAAATAAATAAATAAATAACATATTCACTAAATAGAACATAATTATTTATTAACTATTCTTCTAACATAATATTCTAATAAATAAGTTGTTATGGAAGATACCTGATCATGAAATAATGAATAATTATTAAATAACATGAGGAAATAATATTTATTCAACTTGTAAAATGATAAATAATAATATATATTTTTACTGCGATTCTAGATATGCTTAGTGTGTGACCCTCAAAGCATGTATCTCAGTGGCATTTGGAAAGGTAGCCTAAAGACCATTGTTATGATATAGAAACACACCATTGCACCCATAGTAAAAATTGGTATTTCAAAAAAAAATAAAAGTCATTATATGAACACAAATTTTTTTCTGTAATACCTTTCTTGTGATATCTATAATCAAACTGGTTGCAAGTTTTTATAATCAAACTTTGTGTTTGATGTACCATTCATTGGCTTTAAAGAAATTGAACATGGCAATAGATAATCGTGGTAAGAGAATTATTTAGGTGATATAATTTCCATAAAAGGACCCGATATATTATGTTCAAGTAATAAATAGAATATAAATACCATTTATCACATTTTTTAGTTGTTAAATATTAATCATCATTTCCACATCATATCGTACCTCACCATGAACATATTCCATCATGATTTTCAACAATTCATAAATATACGAGACTTATAAGACAAATTAATATTAAAATTTCATTATATGAATCAATGAACATGTACATATATAAGAACACACAACTATAGATTTACATATGGATTTATTACTGGTAGGTCTCGTTATTATAATACACTACAATTAATTCTACCATGGTTGTACACCATTGGAAGATTCCCTAATGTCCTGTGAGTCTCCACCACTAATAGCTTCTATCATTTGTATCCCTAAGATGTTTTCACATTTCTATAGAGCATATAACTATGATCATATCCCTGAAACATCTAAGTTCTCATAATATTGGAGAAATTCTATAACTTTTCATTATGATAGTTACTAATAGAACATTATCACATACTATGTTATTTAGAATAATAATCATGACGAGATAAAGAGTTTATTAATATTCAAAAAATAAATATATATTATCATAAATTACACATATGTTGGTTCTATAACACAAAATTCATTATTATTATATCATAAAATCAGACTAGAGTTAAATTATAATCCAAGGTAAAAAATAGTGTGTTCTCTTAAAAACATTTGTCTATAGTAACTACAAATAGATATATATATTGACTCAGTTATTGAAAAAGAAATTGAATTTTTCTTCATAATAGACTATGATACTAGGGATATTCCTAAATAAATTATAAGTTAATGAGATAATTTTTATTTATAATATATTCCCTAAAATATAATCATATGAATATGAAATTAAATTATATAGTCTTACTTAGGGAAATGCCTCCCATTTTTGTGATATTCCTACTTAGGGCTAGTCAGCATCCCCTTGCCTATTGGAGGCGGGCTTGGTGTAGTCATGGCACGGGCCCCTATTGGATGGGTCCTGACATGGAATTTAAAAATAATATTGATTTTCTTTATGTATAATATATATTGAAATAGCTTATAATAAAATGTGATCATTTTAAAAACCAAATGTGTTTGAATTTTAAATTCATTTTTTCAATAAAATCATTACATCCCTTAGAAATATTTATTGTTTTATCTATTGAATAAGGGAAATTAAATTGGTCTTTCAATAACGTTTTATTAGATATTTACGCATGAGAACCCTTTCTGAAATCAAGGAAATAAACTGTATTTTAAATCTCATAGAAAAATTGAGGTGAATATTTTGTCTCACCGCGTATGGTATCCAACATTTCATTGAATACACTTTTTTTGTCGATAAACCAAAAATTTACCATGATATGTTTTGGATTTTTTCAAACATTTTCTTCAAAAACATATCCTTAATCCAATTATAAGGTTCTCAAAATAAACATTTCTATACAAAAGTTGGGTTTTTGAACGTAACGTTTATCAATCATTGGGTAGTGATCAATGACTCCAAATATCTCTAAAATTGTTGAAATAAATATAAAAACCCAAACATCAGAAAAATTAAAAACTATGTTTCTTATAGAATAAAATAATTATTCCAATAATTATTAATCATTAATCTACTTAAAGAAATTTTGTTAGTAGAACAAATGTGGTTGTTGTGAGCACAAAAATCAATGAGAAATTAGTAAAATTTTTGTATCAACATACTCACAATACATACCATATTTTTAATTTGTTATCATAAATAAAAAACTAATTATTAAAACATCACATATAAATATTCATGGATATTTAATATCGTTCAAAATTAAATTAATTCAAATTTCGTTTAACCTTTTGTTTATAAAATTTTACTGACCCGCTATTTTTTTAATAGTGTTTGTAAAACTTATTCATTACATGTAGTCGGAGTTGGAATCATACCATTAATGGGAGAATTTAATATTCCAATACACTCTATTTTATTTATTATATACTCATTAAATCATTTATGGTAAAATTACATATCACCATTAGTGAAATAGAATAATTAAAACAGTTTATTCTTAAGGAAAATATATAAAATTAAAAAACTTCATAGTTAGGGTTTGTTGTATCCATTTATCATATCATGATTAATGGCAGTTACATTATTTTTTATTGCTATATAAGATGTTTCTCAGATGTTTAATTTCATCTAATAATTTTAATAGTTATACTAGTGTTTTAGGATTTATATTATTTTTTCATGGGAACACTAAAGCATAATTTCATCGAGAAAGACCTTACAAGTTTTGTTTCGTAGTATTTTCCATCTATGAAGTAAAAATGTTAAACTAGTTTCTTATGCCACATAAAATACATAATGTGTACATTTTATTTATTTTATATATATATATAAGGATTTGAATTTTCTTTACACCATTTTAGAAGGCTTAATAGTTTTAATATGTTTTATTTTACCGTTGTAAGACTAAAAAATATATAGTTTTATTATCTCTTCTAGGATGGTGAATAGATTCATATTAGAGCTAATGATCTTCCTAAATGACTTTAGAGTTATGTTGTAATTTTTTATCATTTATGTGTGATAAATATATGTCATTTTATTTTAATGTTGTATTGAAAATAAATAGGTTTTATATGAAATTTTGAGATCATATGGTAAGGATTAAATATATTCTATACATTATTTTCATTCAAGAAGGATTAATGAGTATTGTTAGAGTTTAAGACCATCCATAAAGGCATAAGTGTATGATGGATTTTATGGAATTTCATGATATTTTGAAGGATTATGTTATTTAATTGTTTCATCATTAATGTAGATAAGTTTTTAGAAAGGGTGTGTATATTTTATGATGTTAGGATTTTTCTCTTGAAAAAATTATTTTATATCCAATTTATGGGAAATAAAAAGTGATATAGTTCAGTGTTATAATTTAGTGTTTTAGTATCCAGTGTGACGTTTTTCTTTAAAAACATAGGCTTTTAATATTAGGTTAAGAAAAAATGAACAATATTAAGTGTAAATCCATATATAGAGGACATAAAACTTATCATTGACAATATATCTTACTATATAAAGTCATATAAGTGGATATAACATGATTTGGAATATTATAGTGGGGGTATAATTGTATTATATTCTAATTTAATTCAATATGGTCTACTCTAAGATATTTCAAATCATTTGAGACTAACAATATAATTCCCATTATTTTATATGAAATTTACTTTTTTTCTAGTTTTAGTTCACAGAACATATAACTCTAGGAAAAGGTACCTAAGAATGAATGAAACGTTGGACCTAAACATGAGTATAACTAAAAAAACTTTTTTATAAATTGAGGGAAGTTTTAAATACTTATTTTAAGAATTTAAAAACATAAATATCATAACTAAATGTTTTGGGAGTTCCATAATAATTGTTTAAGCCTATATATGTATATAATTTATTTGGCTCATATATAGAAGTTAAAAATAGTTCTTTTGTGATAAAGTAATAGGGGATGGTTCGTAAAGAACCATAAAAGGGATGCATATAATATGAGTGGGGTATTATATATAAAAAAGAAAATATTTTTCAATTGTCAATTTTTTAAGACTAGGTTAAGAACCTCCTCTATGAAAACCCAAAATGAACAATACTGCATGGGAGATTTATAAGGGTATAAAAATCCATGGGGTATCATCCCTTCATTTAGATGAATATGTTTTAGGACTTATGGATTAAAAGCATAGAAACATCAACACATTAATAGATATACTTTATTATGAATTGTTTATAAAATTCACTCATAATAGATTAATTATAGATGTCAGGAGTGATTGCAAATTTAAATATACATCTAATCCATTCATAGGAATCATTAAAAATAAGTGATTACTTGCATTCATGTATCACATAAATTCATTGATTCTTAGATCATTACGTAACCCTACATGTACCAGTTAAATATAAATTATTATGAGTTTTACATCATTGTATGTCATCAGATATTGAATATTTAAGGTATTCCATCATATAAATCATCCATATTATTAATAATTTTATGTATTTATATAGTCTATTAAATATTATTGGATAATATGTTGTATTACAATCTTTGAGGTTGGAGTATCCTAATAATTTTAGAGAATAAATTTTATATCTAGTTGCATATTATTGTATGTCTTCATATTCTATCCCATTTATAGTCAATGATCACATCCATGTAAAATATTGTGACTTTCACAATGAATTTGGGTCTTTAGGTGAGGGAGTGTCCATTTTGACATCAAATAATATAGTATTCATGAAAATTTAATATTATTACTTTGAAAAAATTCTTGATATATTATTTGGTATGTGATAACGGTAATGAAATTATGATATAGTCATTCATGAATTCACTTGGGAAATTATTTTGCTGGTCGTGAACATCTGTATTTTTTATGTCAATGCATAACTATTGTTCCTTATTCTCACAAGGGAGATTCAATAATTCCATTTCTATAAGCCTTTATGTTGATAATTTTATGAAAATATTATTGATATTAAATTTTTTATCCTAATAACATTTGGAATGTCAACTAATTTCACAAACAATAGATGAGATTCTGAAAATACTCCTAATAAAATGATCACACCACCACATCCCCCATTTTTGTATTGTCATTGAAAATTATCCATTCCTTAATTTTGAATTTTTTTGGGAATATGTTGGTCCCATTTATGGACTACTTAATCAGTTAGGTTCTACTTCAATATAAACATCACTCGGGCCATCTATGTAAGGATCCAATCATGGGTATTACAAAAAAGTATTTGTCATATTATTTTCTTATTTGTGCATTAGGATAATCAACAACTTCATAAATTTCAAAGGATGAATAAAAATATGTAATATATATTAAATAAGATTAATTAAATATTGTTTTATAGTTTTAAGAGAAAAACTAATAAAAAGGATTAAATGTAATTCAAAAATCAAATTATCATTCAATAATTATTTGTAATGAAAAAATAGTAGTGTAATATTTTTGTTGAAATTATAAAACAATCCTTAAATTACTACAGTATTGAAACGTAAATATGTCGTGTAATTTTTAAGCACCACTATATGGATGTAGTTTTTATATTTGGTCGTATTTAAGAAAATTCCCATGAATGTCCTTGAGAATATATTACAGAAAATGGAGGTAATTTCCTGATCAAATAGAGTTTAAAATTTTAATAGTTTATAGTTGTGATTATCATATCATAATAAAATAAGGATAGATAGTAAAATACACAATCAATTGTGATAATGTTATTTTTTTCAATCACACCATCTTAGTAATAGAATAAATGTTTTGTAAATGTTTTTTCATGTTATAATTAAGCGTAGTGAGGTTATTGTATATTAAAATAATTATTGTAATTTAAAAGGTCTTTTTGAATTTGATTATGAAAAAAAGAAGGAATAAATCAACATAAGGAATTAAAATCTAGGAATCAAGACTCAGTACATGAATTTTAAAAAGAATAGGTTTATATAAATTATCAATAAATAAATTAAAATGATAAAATAAAAAATAGATGGATTTATATTGATCAAGAAAATATTATAGGAGGAAATTAGGATTCTTAATAATGGATTTAAATAATTTCTATCCATGAATAACTTGATTTAATTTCATAATAATAAGATATAATAATTCAATAAATACCTAATTAAAAAATAAAAACGAAAAGAATTTTCAATAATGATCACAATAAAAATGGTAAATTTTTTGGAATAAAAAATAATGGTTTATAATGGATAACTAAAAAAATGGGGAAAATGATGGTGAAATTGTTATTATATTATAAAAATAGAATAAATTATAGATTTCCTTATAAATATTATTCAAATTTGTGTCAATGAATTCAATGTCAATGTCAACTCTTCCATTATACATGAATTATTACCAAATATTTTTTTTCGATATTCAATGTGTTGTTTTTATAAATTTTAAAGATAGAAATAAATTCCAAGAACACAAAAATGAACTATTAAATATATATGTAAATTATTATATTCCACCCTAAATTTTTTTCCCAAAATAAGATACAATTCAAAAGCGGTGTAAGGGATTATAATTTTTTGTGAATTTATATTTTTAAATTAATATGATTGTATACTTATATGATGAAGACACCATCATTATATGATTAAGAGTAAAATGTTGAAAATATTTCTTAACTATAATTTATATTTTTTAAAAAATATTAGTGAATTTGATGTAATAATTTCCCATTTTCTGAATATTGTACAAAAAATAACATAAATTAGATATATCCAAAATTAATTAATGATTACTAATAAATATTTCTTATATAAAAATACAAACTTATTACACTCCCATTTCTACTTAAATAATTTGGATAGATTCCAATCCCAGAAGATTAGTAAATATTAATGAATATATGTATACTATTCGAAGATTAATATAAATTTTAGATTCATAAATGAATATTTTTTTCTCATTTTCAGTATAAAGGAAAAAAATATATAACAAAAATTAAAATTATTTAAGAATATAAAATATTTAGATATTTCAAATAAGATGTTGATTTTGGTTTGTTCTACGATACAAAAGATTTATATAAGTTGATAAAATGAGTTGACAGTGATTGTGAAGGATGTAAAAATGATAAATGAGAATAATTTTTATGATTTATCCACATAGACAGTGTGTGGGAAACGTTTCTAAATATAAAGAATGATAATTCCACCATAAGGATAGTTGAAGTGATGTATATAGCTTGAACAGTTGATTATACATCATGGTTATATATAATGTTCTAGTTATCAAAATTTAGAGAAATATTATAGGCTATTATATCCATTTTAGGTTATATAATTTGTAAAATTAACATGATAATGAATCACATAAAATATCTAAGGACATCTCTTTCCAAAATAAAATATCATTTCATTGAAATAAAACCAAAATAAAATATTTTAAAGTAAGAATATGTTAATATATGAGTTCAATTTTTTGATATGAAATACTAAAAACAACATAATTCTTAGAAATACATGTTTTAATTTGGATTTGAACATTGTTATGACATATAAATTTCATTTTTTACAATCCCTAGTCTATTTAATTTTTTTTATCTTTTAGCGATGTGATTTTTATAATTGTGTTACCCAGTTCGAGTATTATGAAGGGATATATTTAAATGATCCTATATATATTATAATAGATGTAATTAAATATAAAATTATAAATTTTGGTTTCTTACATAGTTCAAGACTCATGAATTATGGAATAGATTAATTAAATTTCTTATCCAATAGATGAATACATTAAAATTATTATCAATGTGGGGGAAATGATGTTTTGGTATATACTAAAAATGGTAAAATAATTTCTTTTAGCATGCAAGTATTTAAAATAATAAATTTATTTATATTTATAAAAATTATATAATAATTATTTTGAATGATAAATTAATATTATAGTTTTGAATCAAATTTAAATTGATATATAATTGTACCATTGTTTTTCATGTTATAATTATTATATTAATTATTTAATGAAGAATCATTTAATATATAGAAGAATATTGGTGTAGAATGATGGTTATAGATGATTGAAGGATATTTATATTTTCCTTCACATCAGATAATTTTTTTTAAGGATCTTATATAAATAGGGAAAACCACATGATTGATTTAATTATTATAATTCCATGACTTGAACCACTAGGTATGAACAAGAGTGTCACATGACCTGATGTACACTACTACTTTCATTAGAGGATTCCTATAAAAATAGATTGTCTAAATGTATCAGTGGACGGACTATACCATCACGATCATGTCATAGACCAAATTACAAATAGTAAACAATTAGTTAAATACTGTATAAAATAATAGATGATGTATATTCCGTATAATAATCAGTTGATCCCAACGTGGATTGTCAAACAATGTATAAATGTGTGCCAGAAAAATGTATAAATGAAATTGTGGAAATCCTTGGAATTTATCTCTGTGTTTCCTCCAACACCATGCTCTAAGGGTAAACTATCATACCTTGTCCCATTTTCCTTACTATAATTCATGTACATGAAATATACATGTTCATTGAGTTTCTTGTGTAGTGTGTGAGTAAAAACCAAATAAGGATACCACCAATGCATCCTTAACAAGAGTTCACATGAATAAGACTATACAGAATGATAATAAATAAATTCTACAACAATATCAAATTATACAAAGTGTTCAATTGTTAACCAATCCCCCACAAACATAGGGTGTACCTATATTGGTTCCTTTTTTAAATTTATCTAAACAGTTATTAATATATCAGAAATGATGAAGTGAGCCTCAAAGTTACTAAATAGCCATACATTCCATTGGAATATAAGTCAACCCACAAATTTCTATCAAACCCTATAATTATCCCTCAGTTCAATTCACAAAGACCATCAAGCACCACTTTTTCCACATAGTTCATGTCAAATAGATCATCATTCCCCATCATTATCTCATGGGTGTGATTATATATGACTAGGATGCCCCTAGTTTATACCAAATGTGGCCCTCCTTCCACATCATTTATCTAAATGATATTATCAAATCACATGTACAATCTAAAAAATCTCCCCTTCTAGGCATACAATTTAATTTTTTTCCACTTTTAACATAGTAATCATTAATAAAACAACATAAACATATCATCTTCCAACATATAACCTAATAAAATGGACGTATTAAATCAGGGAACACAAAAAAATTAACTGTGTGTTAAAAAAAATACAAACCATGAAAACATTTGAACATACTCGACATTGTCTAATGTACGTGAACACTGTATGACAACTAGATTTTATGATTTTTTTCAAATCAATTTAATTTATTTATTATTTTGTGTTACATATAACATTATATTTTAGAAAACCAAAATATACTTTTGATATTGTTATTTAAAAATTACCATTATAACCAAAACATTAAACATGGAGATATTAAAAACAATAACCACATTTTAATACATTTATAAAGACTTTAGATAAGAAAAATAAATTTTCTGTTATTGTATATATATATATTTCAAAAAAAAATTTACAAAAAAAATTTTTTAATGAGTTTTTTGAGAAAATAATGTAATAAATTTATAACACTATTATAAAATTTATGTTAGAAAAACTAGTTAGTTTCTGAAATCTATAATTTCTAGACCCCAGTTAGCCCAATACGGGGAATTATTACATATAATTAGAATGATTAAAGGAATCATATCCAAAAAGGCTGATCAGGTTAGTAGTATTAGAAGTACTAGATGCATTTATAAGTTTAACATTACATCAAGAAATAAATACACCAACAAAAATTTTTCCCCTTTTTAACAGACTTATATCCTTTGCCTATCTTGGAAGGTCAACCATAAAATACTACTTCACATCCGCGGAGAAATAAAACATAGAATGGGGTGAGCTAATATGCTCAATAAGGATAAAACTATAATAGAAAATTTCATATATAAGCATAAACATCTAAGGAAATGTATAACACTCAAACAAAAGACTTTTAAACTTAAACTTCATCCTAATATGGGAAAGATAACATCAAATAATTCAATTTACTTATTCACATGGATATTCTACTAGTCGAATAATGACATGCAATATCAATATCCACTTTCATAATGTTGGATTGCATAATTCCAGACTTCATAACCTCATAGTTAAGGCCTTGTACCAAGACTACAAATAATATTTTTTCTAGGCCATGTTCCAAGAAACTAGTTAGTCTCATGAGACCTATCGATTCATCTAGGAGCTATAGTGGGATCCAACCATCACTTACTATGTCCAATGCATTCCTCATATGAAAAGTTTTAAACATAACATAAAAATTTGTATTTAAAATAGAATACGAAATGTAAATAATTTAACCATAAACAATGAATGGTGTAAAAAAAACATCCACAGTCAAACATATCACAAAACATTCAATATAATATAGAAGTTTTGTATCATAATAAATCAACTTCAAACAATATTAAAATCCATCAAATGATATTGACATAGATGGAATCAATACTTTTTTAGATAAATTTCTCTTTCCAGTTTGAAATCATTTTAAAGTCACATAATTATAGATGAAAACATTTATTTTGAAAATATTTTTAAAATCTTGAATGAAAAGCTTCGACGATGATATAACGGTGGAAAATAACTACACCCACCATATAAGTTAAAAATGGAATTCTTACCTTAATTTTGATGAAGATGTCATAAATTACCTTTTTTTGGAAAACGTCAGAAAGATTCCTTTCAAACCATTTTATAAATAGTCAAACAAGGGTATAAATGAATTAAACCCATTTTCTAGTAAACAGTAAATTTTTTTTGAAATGAATTTTTAAGAAACATGGATATGGAAGATAAAGAGGTCTTAATTGATACTTACGTAAAAACAACCTCGGATAATGAAGAGATTGTGAAATTATCCATTACCTTTTACTTTTCTTCAGTCGATGGTACGTTAAATTCCTGCATAATATTTAAATCATTGTTATTAAATTATAAAATAACTATATACATAAATATGATACCATATATGATCCTCTAATATTGATTTTTATATAATATTTTTGTAGTATCATTGTTTCGGGTGCTAACTGATCTATTTTCCTTTATATTCTCGGTTACGGAAGCTATGTTTTTCATGGATAGGATGTATGTTTTTTATCCAGAATGATATTAAGTTCATAATAATTATCTAAAATCGTAAAAAGTAATTCATTCTTGAATGATTTCCATGGTTAATGAATCCCATCGCGTTCGTGGAGACGGTAATCCGTACGTACGCACAAGAAAAAATATCATTATATTGATATTAAAATCATATGTAATTGGATTGTATATCATATATACATAATCATTAAAATTTTATATTTATTATTTACTTCATTTATACTCTTTATTATACCCATCCAAATTATTAAGTGTATGAATAACAAAATACTCCACAACGTGGAGACAGTAAGCCGTACCTACGCATATATGGTGTCTTTTTCATTCATATGATGCATAGAATAATGAATATGGTTGTATAATTTTTATAATAACATCACATTATATATAAGATACTGGGGATATTATTTTAGAATGGAAACAACAATTAAAGAGGAATTATAATAATAAAATAACTTGAAAGATGTGATGAAATATTTACCACTTCATCGGGTTCTTTCTTTTGATTTGATCAAAGGGGCTCCTTATAATGGATTTCTGACCAAAGGAAGGGCTCCAAAATGAAGGGATAAAAGTTTGTGGGATATTTTGGAATGTTTTGCCCGAGACAAATGGCTTTGGAGGTTTGCAATTAGGAGAAGGAAAAGTACCCTTTAATAAGAGTGGTGAGGGTCACTTTTGGAAAATATTGAAATACTATTTTATAATAAAATCATTTTCAGTTTCTAATGGATAAAAAATTATTTATTTTGAGGATAATGTGGGGATGGGTCAATAATCTCTCAACCAATATGTTTTAAAGTGGCTTAGGTCACCATATTAACTGTATCTTTTAGATTTAACTCTTAGATAAATAGGTTGACATTTACCATGTCTCTTTGAGTTTTTATATTATTTGGTTAATAAACATAATGTAACAAGACAAGAGAACCCAAAGAGGTTCATTATTAATATATATAACATTATCTATGTCCTTTGGCTTAGACTTAGATTTTTAAGAATATTATATCAATTAATAATATAGTATTTGTTTTAAAAACTCAATTATGTCAATTTTAACACTATTTAGTATTTGGTTTTTGTGAGAAGCATAACAGCCCAATTACTTCAAAATAATTATTTAATCAACTCTAAAATATCATATTATCCTATAAAATTAGTGTAATTCATCAAAAGTCACAAATTACATTTATTTGGATATTTATAATATCAATTATTTTAATCTTTCATTAATAAGGTAATTATTTTATCATCATTATGTTATTAGTAAATTAAATTATTTAATGTCCAAAAATTATAAATAATATACGATTAAGTAAGAAATATTTTTTTGTTTCTAATAAATATTTGTAGTCTAATTTATATTGTGTGTAACCCTATAGTAAATTCTTTTTAGTTATTAAACATGGAATTTAACTCTTTTAACTCTTCTTTAGATAAAATAACAACAAATGTCTTAATCTAATTCAAGTGGACCAAAGGGGATCATATTTTATACCTGAGGTTGTTTTTGGTCGAATTAAACTTATCTAATAGAATTAGTACATGTGTTACGATAATTACGAAATTATTTTTATCCTTAATTACCGTATTTACTTTTAACTGTGGTAAATAAAAGTCCAATGATACTATTCACCAAAAATTATTTTCACCTTATTCAACCACATTTTACTTATTTATATCAAGTGTGACTCTCATATTTTTTAAATTCAACTCACAGAAGCAGTAAAATTATGTTTCATGCAAAATTTTAAATGCTCCATGAAGGTGGGTAAAAGAAAGTAAAAAGATCAATAATATTTTATATATCTAAACTTATTATAAAATGAATCTAATGAATTATATTGAACATATATAAGTATTATGTATCTATTTTGAAATAAAATAAAATAAAATAAAATAACTTATTATAAAAATATGTAGTTGTTTTAAAACAATAATGCAATGTTTTTCACTATTCATCAATAATGGAAGTTTTGAGAAAAAAACAAAAAATTCACCCTATGTTAAATTTGATATTCTGAATCTGAAAATGAAGTCAATTTTGAAAAATAAAATTTAAAAAATTTCAAAATGTTGGTATTACTATTCATAATGGTTAGTTTGATTGGTTGTGGTGTGTTAAAACAGAATGTTGTGTACAATGATAGCTACTGCATTATTCAAAGGGAAATGTACCATGGAAGCTTATCAGATTTCCATGTTGCCTCTTCCATATTATGGTTTATCCATATAACTTTTACCAGATGAGTCGTCGAGTTTCTCAGCACTTGTTCTCTAGGATCAAGAATTTTGACAGGCTCTTAACAATAAGATAGATCGGGTTCCAGTTCAATTTCCTCATAGGTGAGTACATGCATTGGGTCAGGCATGTATTTTCTCAACAGTGATATATGGAACAGATCATGAACTTTGGGAATAATTGGAGGCATTTCCAAATGATAAGATACAACTCTAATTCGTTCTAGAATTTCGAAAGGTCTGATCTACCTGGGACTCAATTTACCCTTTTTACAGAAACGTATAAGACCCTTTCATAGAGATACATTAAAAAAACATGGTCTCCTACTTGAAATTCCAAATATTTCCATTGGTTATCCTCATAGCCCTTTTCCATCATTGGGCTTCTTTTTTGTGTGTTTGTATAACCTTCACATTTTCTATTTTTTTCTTAACAAGTTCCGGGCCTAGGATTTTTCTTTCACTAATATCATCCCAACAAGTTGGTGTGAGACATCTATTTTCGTATGATGCTTTAGATGGTGCCATCTGAATACTTGAATGGAAGCTAATATTATAAGAAAATTATACTAGAGGTAAATATTGATCCCACATACTTTGAATGTGAAGTGAGCAAGATCTCAACATTTCTGCTAAGTTTTGAATTGTCTATTCGGATTATCTATTAGTTTGAGGGTGGTAGGCAGTTCTCAAATGATGTTAAGTATCCAGGGCCTTTTAAATACTTTTCCAGAATAATTATGTAAAATGGGGATCATGATCAGAAACAATTGATAGTGGTACTCCATGAAGTCTTACATCTTCATCAATATATAGTCTTTCTATACGTTTAAGTGGTAAATCTTCTCTCATATCAAGAAAATGTGCTAGCTTGGTAAGAAAATAAACAATGACCCATATTACATTATTCCTTCAAGGAGACTTTGGTATTCCCATGAAAAAGTCTGATGTAATATTATCCTATTTCCACTCATGTATGGGATGAGGTTGCATTACTCCTCTAGGTTGTTTCCTTCCAGCCTTCACTGGTTGATATATCATACATCTCGTCAAAAGAACAACAATATCTATCTTCATGTTGTCCCACCAAAAATGTTCTTTCAAATATCTATAAGTCTAGGTTCGCCCAGGGTGTATAGAGAAATTTGAGCTATGAGAATAATCCAAAAATTCCCTTTTTAGATCAGGTATGTTAGGTATACAAAGTCTCTTCCCCAATTTCAAAATTCAATCCTCGTATATTAAGTCACTCAATCTCACATCATTCACAGCTTTAATGTTCTTTTGAAACTTCTCATCATCATTCTGAGAACTCTTTAACCTTTTTAGTAAAGATAGTTTAGAAACCATTTGAAAAAGTATTTATATATCACCTTCCATGGTTATTCCCATATCCATCATTACTAGATCCAGGAAAATAGGATCCCTTTTAACTCCCATATTGTTCAAAACATCATGATCCTTTCTTATAAATGCATCTGCCACCATATTTTCCTTCCTCGGGTGGTAGTGTATAGTGAAATCATAATCCTTGAGTTGTTCAAGCCATCTCCTTTGCCTCATGTTGAGTTCTTTCTGTGAGAGAATATACTTCAAACTCATGTGATCAGTATAAATCACACATTTTTCACCATAGATATAGCGTCTCTATATTTTCGGAGCAATGATTACAGCTACTAACTCAAGATCATGAGTAAGATAGTTTTTCTCATGAATTTTTTGCTGTCGTGATGCATAAGAAATAACTCTATCATTCTGCATAAGGACACAACCATGTCCATTCTTTGAAGCCTCACTATAAATTACAAACCCATCATTCACTGATGCTAGAGTCAAGATAAGAGAATTAACTAATCTTCTCTATAGTTCTTCAAAACTTTCTTCACACTCTTTTTTCCAAAAAAACTTTAACCAATATACGTGTGAGCATGGTTAATGGGATAGCCAATCAGGTGAAATTCTGGAAAAAATTCCAATAATAACCTACTAATCCAATAAAACTGCGTACCTTAGTTATAATCATCGGTGCTACCCATTCTAGGATTGCCTTAGTCATTAAAGAATCAACAGAGATAACATCCATAAAGAAAATATGGCCATGAAAAGAAAACTCATGAAGCCATAATTAAAAACTTTTAAATTTCCCATATAATTAATTTATTCTAAGAGTCTTGAGGATAATATGCAAGCGATTTTCATGATTATAGTATCTTTTTGAGTATTCCAAAAAATCCACAATAAATACCACTACAAAGTTATCCACATATTCCTTGTAAACTCTATTTATTAAATCCAATAATATGGAGGGTGGATTAGTCAATCCAAAAGGCATTACTATAAACATGTAAGGCACATACCTGGATCGAAATATTGTTTTTAGAATGTCTTCCATATTCACACATAAGTGATGATATCTAGATCGAAGGTCAATATTTGAAAAATATTGAGCTCCATGATGTTGATCAAATAAATCATAAATGCGAGGTATGGTATACTTGTTCTTTACTGTTATAGTATTGATCTCCCTGTAGTAAATGCACAACCTCATAGATCCATCATTATTTTCTATAGAAAGGAAAGGGGCTCCCCACGGAGAAACACAAGAGCAAATAAATCCGTTATTACTCAATTCCTATAGTTTTTTTAGTTCCACTAATTTTATAATAGAAATTCTGTAAGGGGTCTTCGATATGGCCCTTGAACTAGGAATTAAATTAATGGAAAACACAATTGCTCGTCCTGGAGGATGTCCATGTAATTACTCTAGAAGCACATCAACATATTCTTACACAATAGTTACATACTTTATTTGAACATTAATTTCCTCACCAAATGTTATTTCAATCTCTTCTTCCCCAATAATTTAATTTAGTAGAGATAATAGGAGAGGATCTAGATAAGAATCTGGTGGTGACATTTTTGCTCAAAAGATTAGGTAATCCTTATCATCATTGAAAATTGTAACCTCATTCTTCTAACAATAAATTTTCACATCATGGTATGAAAGCAAATCCATTCTGAGGATATATCAAATTATATCATAAGTATGATGATGAGATCAGAAAATAAAAACATTTATATGCCTTAATGAGAACAAATTCACAATAATTTTTTGTGATGATACTTCCCCTAGGTGTTTTGACTAACAAATCCCTTGTTTAACCAAATTTAAAATATATACTTTTCTTAGAAAACTGGGATGATATGAAACAATGTGATGATCTAGAATCAAATAATGCATTGGATAAACATGAGGAAACCATTAAAATACCATCCACCACATCTTTCGGAGTTTCAACCTTAGTAGTAGTGATCACATAAGTGTGAACATTCTCTCTTAGCATTTTCTGTGGTAGGTTTCCTTGGTGCTTAGGAAATTCATTTACATATTGACCCTTTTATCTATAATAGTAGAATTCAACATCGATAGCCTATTTCTTCCCCTTGCAACAACAAGATTGGTAGACTTTTTCACCACACTTGTAACAGACTCACATTCAATTCAAAAAATTAACACGGCGTTTCTTCCCACATTTACTGCGAGATGGATATTCAACTTTTCCTATATTCCCCTTATTCATATTTCTATAGTGTTTAACAGATATATTCTTCCCTTTCTTTTCTTTGAAGTCATAAGACATAGCTAATTCATTTTCTATATTGATAGCGCATAAGAAAATATCTTCGTATGATGAGAAAGATTTTGAGACTAATGCTTGATGGAGAAATGTATTTAACCCATCAATGAATCGATCAATATTACTACTTTGGGTTATGAATTTACTCTATTACATTCCTTCCTAACCTTAATGTTATCCTCATACATTGTGAAATTCTCATCTTGCTTTTGCCTCAGAAACAGAAATTTTTTTTCCATATCTGCTCGATGATCACGAGGTTTTAAGAAAATTTCTCTAATCTTCTTCTATTCCATGTTAGATACTTCATAATATTGTTTTTTGTTGCATATTAATGACCCCCATTAATCTGCATCTCTCGTGAGGCGATAAACGACCACAACAACTTTTTCTCTATCCTTACTCCCTAAAGCATAAAATATTTTCTCTAAGGAATTTATCCATTGCTCAGCTACTAATAGAGTTTTACTCCCATTGAATGTTTGTGTTTGTTTCCTCATGAAGGAGTCTAACAATGATCTTCTACATTTTGGTTCAGGATGCTCCATAAAGATAAGGTTATTATTCATAACCTGAGTGAGTTGTCCCAGAATGGTGATAATCTGATCTGCACTAGTTGAATCACAAACTCCACTATAATTATCTTGAGTAGGAGGGAAATACCTACATGGATTAGGTGCATTGATACAGTTTCCATTCCTTCCACTAGGTGTCATTTCTAAAAATGGCATACACTATATTAGATTATGAATCCCAATACATAATTATAAACTTGTTAAAAAATTAACATAAATTTAACAGTTTATGGATATAATCCATAATCATAAAAATGTTTTCTTTGAGGAATTATATACTCATAAACCCTTTATAATGTTTTTAATGAAAATGAGATTTATCCTAAGAATATCCCTCAAGAGTGTCATAACCAAGAGTGCACCAAGTCCCATTGTCATGCACTAGTTCTCGTTCAAGTCTAGTTCAAAGCGGTGTTTTCAGGTTTTACCTCTAGGTATATCTGTGCCAGAGCCGCCTTTACCTTCTCCTATCAAGATAGGGATATATTGTTCGTAAAAAACACAAAATCTCTACAGTACCCAAATTCTGGGATGTTTATCTATACTAATATCAATGTCTATATTTGGGTAGTGTTCTCTAATCAGAGTTTTTATAAATATAGTTTCTATGGTTTTTACTAAACTTCCCCTGATACAAACTGTAATCCCCCAAACCCAGTTATACAGATCTAGTGTATTATTAAATAACATTGGAATGATATAATGAATAATTTTTTAAAATATCCATCAGTTTAGTAGTATTATAAGTACTAGATACATTCATAAGTTATACATTACATCATTACATAAAAACATCAAAAAAAATTTGTACCCATTGGAACACACATATATCCTTAGCCTATAACTTCAAATCAACCATAAAATACTTCTTCACATATTTGAAAAAATACAACATAGAAAGGGGTGATATCAAATGCTCAGAAAGGATAACAATATAGCAGACACTTTCATAAATAAGCATAAACATTTAAGGAAATGTATAAGACTAAAGAAAAAGTCTTTTAAACTTAAACTTAAAAGTAATATATAATAGATAAAATTAAATAATGCTATATAATTATTCACATACATATTCTACTTTTTGAATAATCATTTGCAATATCAATAGCCACATTCATAATGATAGAATGCATAAAGCCGGACTTTATAACCACATAGACAAGGCCTTGTAAAAAGGCTACGAATAATATTTTTTCAAGGACTTGTTCCAGGACACTAGTTTGACTCATTAGACCTACTGATGCATCGATGAGTTGAAGAGGGCTCCACCCGTCACTTATTACATCCAATTCATTTCCCATATTAAATGTTTTACACATAACATAAACATTCACATTACAACTAGAATAAGAAATGTAAATAATTTATCCATAAACCATTAATAGTGTAAAAATAACACATCCATAGTCAAACACATCACAAAACCTTCAATAAAATATGAAATTTTTGAATCATAATAAATCAACTTCAAACAATCTTAAAATCCATCAAAGGATGTTGCCATATATGAAATAAAATCTTTTTTAGAGAAATATCGCTTCATATTTTGAAATCATTTTAAAGTCACATAATTATAAAAAAAACATTTATTTTGAAAATATTTTTATAAACATGTATGGGAATCTTCAATGATGATATAACGACAGAAATTATCCACACCCACAGTATAAGTTAAAAGAAGACACTCTTACCTTAATTTTGTTGAAACTGTCATAAAGTACCTTTTTTGGAAAATGAAAGAAAGATTCCTTTCAAGACATTATATAAAAAGTAAAACAAGGGTATAAATGACTTTAATCCAATGTGTATTAAATATTAAAAATGTTTTGAAATAAATTTTAATGAAACATTGGTGTGTATGATGAAGAGGTCCAAGTAGATACTTATGTTAAAACAACCTCAAATAACAAAGAAATTGTGAAATTAACTCTTACCTTATACTTTTCTTTAGTTGAGGGTATATTATCATCTTAATAATAGATTAATCATTGTTAATATATTATACAAAAACTATATACCTAATTATAAAATCATATATGATCCTCTAATATTACTTTGTTAATAATATTTTATTAGTATCATCGTTTCAGGTGTTAACTGATATGTTTTACATTATATGCATTGTTACGTATAACATTTTTGTTATGGATAGGATGTATTTTATTTCTATATATAATTATATTAAGTTTTTAAACAATAGTTTTAATCATAAAATGAAAATTATTCATGAATGATTATGATGGGGAATGAATCTCATCGAGTTTCTGGAGACAGTAATCCGTATGTACACACGAGCGACAATATCATCATATTGATGGTGGATTATTTTTTAAATAGATGATATATCATTTATAAAGAATCATTAACATGTTATATTTATTATTTACATCAGTTATACTCATTATTATACCCATCCAAATAATGAAGTGTTTGAATAATTAACTACACCACGACTTGGAGATGGTAAGTCGTACGTATGCACATATGGTGAAATTATCATACATATGATGGATATAATAATGAATATGGTTGTACCATTTTTATTATTACATAATAGTATATAGAAGTTACTGGAGTTATTATTTTATAATGGAAACAACAAATAAAGCGGAAGTGGATGAAGAAAAGAACTTGATAGAGGTGATGAAATATTTACCTCTTCTTCAGGTTCTTCCTTTTGATTTGATAGAAAGGGCACCATAGGATGGATTTATGACCAATGGAAGGGCTCTATAATAAAGGTAGTATAGTTGGGAGGATTTTTGGGAATGTTTTGGCTGATCCAAATGGCTTTTTAGGTGTGAAATTAAAATAAGGGAAAGTAACATTTTATAAGAGAGGTGAGGGTCACTTTAGAAAAAGTTTGAAATATTATTTTATAATAAAATCATTTTTGTTTTCAAATGGCTAAAAAATGATTTATTTCGAGTATAAGGTGGGGATATATCAAATACTCTCATCCAATATGTTTTATATAGGTTTAGGTCACTGTATTAACCTTATCTTTTAGACTTAACTCTTAGATACAAAGTGTGACATTTACCACGCCTCTATGTATTTTTATATTATATGGTTAATAAAAATACTATAAAAATCCATGTGAACCCCAAGATTTTCATTATTAATAAATAAAACCTTATCTATGTACTTTGGGCAATCTTTATATTTTTATGAATATTATATCAATTAATAATATATAATTTTTTTAAAAAAACTCAATTATGTCAATTTTAACACTATTTAGTAATAGTTTTTTTAAAACATAACAGGATGATTACTTCAAAAAATAATTATTTAATCAACCATAACATGTGATATTAACCTATAAAATTAGTTTAATTCATCAAAAATCTCAAATTACTTTTATTATGATATTGATAATATATATTATTTTAATTTTTCAATTATAAAATAATTACGGCATCATCATTATGTCATAAATTAATTAACTTATTTATTGTCTAAAATTTATAAATTAAATACCATTATGTTGGAAATATTTATATCATTCTAATTAATATTTATAGTCGAATTTATATTGTTTGTAATCCTATATTAAAAATGGTTTAGTAATTATACATTGAATTTAACTCTTTTAACTCTTCCTTAAATAAAATAATAATAAATATCCTAATATAATCCAAGTGGACAAAATGGGATCATATTTTATTACTATGGATGTTTTTGTCTAATTACACTTATCCAATAGAATTAGGACATGCAATAGGGTAATTCTGATATTATGTTTACCCTGAAATACCCTATTTACTTTTAACCATGATAAATAAAAGTCAAAAGTTACTATCCATCAAAAATTACTTCCTTCTTATTGAACCAAATTTTACTTAATGATATCAACCGTGTCTTTTGGATTTTTGAAATTCAACTCACGGAATCTATAAAATTAGTTTTTATGAAATTTTTCAAATGCTCTTAGAATGTGGGTTAAAGACGGTAAAAGTTGAATAATATTTAATATATCGAAACATGTTATAAAATCACTCCAATGAATTATGTTGAACATATATAGGTATTATATATCTAATTTGAAGTAATATAAATTAATATAAAATAATTAATTATTTAAAAAAAAGCCGGTTTTAAATAACAACGTCGAGTTTTTCACTATTAATCAAAAAATGAATGTTTTCAAAAAAAAATACCAAAAATTAATCCTAAGTTAATTTTGAAATTCAAAATCCAAAAATGAAATCCATTTTGAAAAATTAAATTTATAAAATTTCAAAATGTGGGTATTACTATTCATAATGGCTAGTTCGATTGGTCGTGGTGCGTTAAAACTCTATGTTGCATACAACACAAGCTACTACATTATTCAAAGAGAAACGTATCGTGGAAGCTTGGGGTGTTACAAAATCCAAACATTAAAAATATCTTATAATGATGTTTTCATAATTTCCTAAATGTTTTTAATTTCATTATGAATAGTAAGAATTAATATTTATATTGGAAATATCTATTTCATTTAAATAATTTTAAGAGATAATATAAATAAATTTTTTTTAAAAAAAATAAGTTAAAATACATTATAATTAATGTAATTTAGTTTATTCAAATCAATTTCTTATTGAATTTTATATGAATATGTATTATACTTTTGAATTATTTTTTTTGGAAAATGGATTCAACATTTCATATATGGGTATAAATATAAAATAAATTATTACAATCTTGCGAATTAAATTTGGTAAACATATGAAATAATTTTTATCATAGTAATTAATTTTATATAATAGGGATGATGTAAATTTTTTTTTCAAAATTAATAGGGAAAATAGAAAAAAATGTGTTTTAAGTTAAAATAAGTTAATTGGGTGTTAAACAAAAATAATTGGGTATGTTTGGCAATAGAAATTGTCTAAATAATATTATATAGTTATATTAAAACATTATAATTACCTATGATTGAAACTATAGAAATTTGGAAAAAATATATATTGGGATTAAAATTTTCCCATTTTGAATTATTTTTGTAAATTTCTATGTAGTTTCCATGTGTGTTTTTTCCCTCTCTTTTGAAAGGAAATCACCTATGATATCCACTTCACACTGTCCTGTTTTTTAATACATAACCAAATATATTCTTTACTTTCTTCACCACATCATAGAGGCCCATGAATTGTTAGTAAACAGTTCAAATAAGGTTTTAAGAAAAAACCTAAAGAGGCTCTCTCCAGAAGATATATACTTCCTAACTATGCATTATTCATTTATTTTTTATTCCACATAATTAAAATATTATTCAACTAGGGTGAGAAAATTATCAAATTATATCCCATATAAATTTATGTTATTATGTTAGTGTAACAACCTACATCAATCTCCTCTTACATCAATTAGGAATCAAAAGTCTCAATAATCTATACGAAAGACTACCACCACATGAATTGATGTAATTCATTTTCCATCACCACCTATCATGAACAGATATAATTATGAATTTAACATTATTATATGATAAATGTGACATATTTATACATATATAATTATTATATAAAATCAACCTTCTATCCATCAAATTGTTTGGAAGATGATAACATTACTCATGCATGTGTATCGACTATCACCTTTAGAATGCGACGAGATATGTTTTTCATTTTTATTGTTAATGGATGTTAATAGGGAAACATTTAGTAAATATATATGATATATAATACATATAAATGATATATATATTATTTACTATTCATTCTCTCTATGCTTCATGAAAATGGGAACATCATTCATTTGTACATATGGCATACAATCTCCATGAATACTGTAATTCATTTTCTATCTCAATATGTTATAAGTTACAATAATTACGTATTAAATGAATATGAAATATATTTATATAATGTTAAACATAATGGATATTGTGTATTAATGATTATAATATAATGTCCAAAACTATAGAACCAAAAAGTACTCGAAAAAAGAGCAATTATTTCATAAACTAGTGATTTTGACAATGATTTGTTGATAAACCGGTGATAAAATTGTTTTATGTAATCAAATATGTCATTATATATATGTTTATATTTATATATGATCATGATTCCATGATAGGTGTATAATAAAATGATATTTATTAAATAGTATGTCTGAATGTGTTAGAATAATGTTAAGACCTAGGGTAATGAATTTCTAGTCCCTCTTTTATTTATGGGAGATATAAGACACATTAAATAATCATTAATTTTTTGTGGTGTATATACCACCCATTTAAAATTATATAACATTATTATCCGAATTTTTCAGTATATATATATATTTATAATTACATTTATTCATTAACGGATCTTATGATTAAATATTTTCCAAAGTGATAAGGGATTTTAATTTCACTTTTATTTATATAAGGCACATTCCACATCAAAAACAAATATCTCTCAAGTGGTGTATATACTTCCCATAAATTTATTTTTGTATTCTCATAATGAATGGTATTATGAATTAAATATCCATATAATGTTCCTTATTTCATTGGGATTGGGATTTAAAAGTTACTAAAGTGCTAAAAGTTTTATGTTACAATCCCATTATTAATATGGATGGTTTACGATTATGTTTTTGATGATGAAATATTATGATATATCACTTAAAAATGTAATGATAATTCTTATCCCATAGTCATTTATTGAGAATTGAATTTTTTAATAAATTTAGTCTTTTTTGAATCTAAAAAGACAAAAAATAAGGTTTTATGGAAAATTGACTTTGTTTCTCTATTTTTTCGAAGATCATTTCTCTTTAATGTCCATGATATAATAAATGTTTTAATTTTTTTTTAATATTTTCAAAATATTTTTAATAAAACTTTTCCCATTTTTTAATAACTAAAATACTTTTTAAAATGATTATTCCTATCATTTTCCAAATGATGTAATTTTGAATTTTTTATAAAAATAATTGATAGAATATTTTTTTCATATTCGGTATGAACAATATTCCCCACCACTATGAACAATAAATGTTATAATGAAATATTTACATTTTTCTAAGGTTATTTTAAAATAATTTTTTCTTTAATACATAGGAAATTAATTGATTTTTAAATTTTTGTTTCAAAATAAAAATTACATTTTCCTCAAGAATCTTTTAGTTATATTTTTATGGAATTTATATTATTCAAAGACAATGACCATTGATTTTACATATTTATTATTTGGTATATGATCTAATTGTACCATCCTTATTATTTCCATAGATAGTTTTGATTATGATGATGGATATTATAACAAAAACAATTTATATTCCATTGTTTAATATATGATGGTTAGATGACATTTTTAAAAACCCCCATTTATTTTCATGGGTTATGATATAATGATAGGAGTAATGTTTAATGGGGTTTTGGGACACATATTTATTGTTTTCATTGCATAAGGGGTGGTTCCATTAAAAAACAAGGATGATGGAGATGTTATAACCAATGAAATGTATTTAATTTATAAACATGAATGGGTGGAACCTATATCTCCCTCTAATTCATTGGGTAATGTTTTATATCTCATGAGATAGAAATGAGAAAAAAATAAAATAAGGAAAACTAGTTAATCTTCTTGATCCACTACGGGAAACACATGATGATTCCTGATCTGTTTTGACATGGAAAATGGTTGTTGATTCCTGATCCACTATGATTTATTATTTCAATATTTGTCCTTAACATATTAAATTGTTTCATTGTATATAATACTTACACAGTTTTATGAGACTAACTTATGATTCATGATTTATTTATGATGATTTTTCCTATTTATGCTTCATGTTTTTGATATGAATTTTTTTTATTATATGTATCATATATATGGTCTATTATATATCTGGTGTGAACGCTGCCGGTTATATACATGATCATATAACCTTCTTATTAACTCATAATTTCAAATGATATTCAAATGATATCTCAGATGATTACCCTTATTGGAAATCTGAGATCACTCATTAATATGTTTCCTTTCCCAATGTAATAAAGTAAAGTATTTTGTATGATATTAATAAAAGGGGTTATAGTAATGAATAACATTTTCGGAGATGATATAATTCACTTATAAACTAGTTTTTTATGTATCCAATTTTAAAAAGGCACTAGCCCAATATGATTTTAGCATGAACATTTAGGTTATGTAATTATTATTCATAAATTATGTATTTTTTGTCTTTGAATGATAAGATTTCGTATTTACTATTGGTATTAGATAAATGATTAGACAAAAACTAGAAAAAAATGATGACATCAAATTTTTCATAACTCTAACACAAGTTTTATGTATGATGATATATCCTACAATATTGGTAAAGGACAAATCAAGTGGTTTCTATGAAATTACATCCCTTTCTAGATATTACAAGTGGATGTGGCTTTGGCACAGTTATATATATGGGAAATAACTCTAAAAAAGATTCAATGAGGTTTGATTCAATCCTAACATGGTGTATGTTAATAAATCCTGTAATACAACTTGATTGACTCTTACAAGGGATATTTTTTTGAAATTAAAAAAATACTATTTACAAAAGATCACGATGTCTTGAATACATAATGACTAAGAATGTATTATCTTAAAAATATGGAGTCATATATATAAAACTAGGTGTCCTAATTTGGACATCCTATCACGAACCAACCCTGGTGGACCCTAAAGTTCTAACTTGAGCCGGTCTAAGAGATGACCCTAAGGGCATTCCTGATCCCCACGGGCTAGAAACTAGTTTCACGAATCAAAACCATATCGCTGGGAGAGATTTGGCACAAAAATATAAAAAAATAACAACGAATAAATAGATTAATAAAACTAAACTGATGTAGTGGAAAAATAATAAATAGAAAAACTCAACATACCTATATGTGACCTTCCAGGTCAACTCCCAACCAAAGGCCGACCTTGCTCTAATAATGAGTAACTCATCCAAGAAAACCATAGCAAAGGAAACCAGAAATTGAAATGATTAAATATGCATGAGCATAAAAAATGGACAGTATGGTTGACAAGATAAACAACAGGATCCAACACCTCCTTTTTTGAAACAATCCATTAACACCTATTGGAAATACACCTATAAAATTAGGGGTTTCACATTTTTAAATAAGCAACTTTTTTTCATTCAAGAATCGAGCAGAAGCTACATGCTATTTCAATAAAACCATATTTTCAATTTATAACCATAATCTGAAATAGAAGATACAAGAGATGGGCTTAAATAATATAGTTTAACAAGGCCAGCTAGTAATAAACTAGTACAACATAAAGTAAGCAAGCTATGTGAATAAATATGTAACCATCGGTGACCCTAAACATCCTTCGAAGACCCATGTACGTCCTCAGTTCAAAACCATCTTCTAGCATATGTTTAGCTCCAAAGTCAATAACCAACTAGCCTCCCTCGTGACAAATGAAACCAGTGTCACACCCCATCTGGCCTCTGAACCTACCAGTGGGTACCAACCAATCTAATCGGGGCTGATAAGCAACCATCACCCGATAAACTAAAATATCCATATGAACCCATCGTGGTTATAGTAATACTATGCACGTAGGATGCCCTAAAACACATGACTCATCTCAATGAACATGCATACCCCAAACAAAGATACTTCTTATACATTCACCCATAAAGGGTTCCCCTAGACAAGAGAGCCCACAAAATACATATTAAATCAGTTCACATTAACAAAGTGTCAATTGGGTCATCACTTCACATCCATGTCGAAACCATTTCTCTAAAAATATTTAAAATTATGACTAGGCACACACAATTTTCAGACACAAAACACTGTAAAAGTTAACACAACATCAACCATAACATTGATGATCCAAACATGCCTTTAATTCCAATGTATCCAATGATTTTATAGTAAATCCTATCAAACTCTTAATTCCAAATAAAAGATATTATAAATTCCCTAAATGGACCCTTAAGCATAACATTCATCAAAACGCACAATAAAGGCCAGACGAAAACACCCTTTGAGACTACATTTCAAACCTTCCATAAAATCCACCTAAAGAACAAAAGCTTATTTAAAAAAAATCCACATAAAAAGGTTTTTTTGGAAAACATTATTTTGAAGGCATCATCTTCATTTGAGGAACATCAATGTGTGCACCTTATTCACCCATGGATGTGCCAATATCCAATAGATTAAAAAAACGAAAATGAAATTTCTAAACCATTTCCACAAGGACTCAATTTTCATTGAAACCAAAACCAAACATTTCCAAAATTTAGATAACACAAAAAATCCCCTTAAATCCATGAACCCCATTTATAAAAATATTAACACAATTTACAAAATACAATTTGTCAAACAAATCACCAAAACAAAAAACATTTGACAAGAATATCATCAAATTCCCCTCTTTCTGAAAAACACGCAACTAGTAAAACATACCAATCAATTCATTAGCAATTATGTAAATAGAAAAAATAGTTTATAAAAAGTTATATAATCAACCCAACCAGTTTACAAGATACTTTATAATCTAATCAAACATTTTATAAACAATTCCATAAAAAACTAAAACAAATTAAAAACCCCCAAAAAAATATCCTGACAGACTGTTGAAGAGCATCACAAAGGTGAGTGTCATGGTGAATAACATACCAATAAAACTTTTGACATCAAAAGAAAAAAATTTGCACAAAAACATAAAAATATAATAAGAGAAAATACTTTAAAAGTAATTCTGACAGAACCAATTAGCTTGGAAACACTATAGAATATTAATTAAATATATTGTGATCATGAAAATCACATTAATGATTTAATTAAAACAATAAAGAATTAAATGGTCATAAGTAGAAAATAAAATTTCGATTCTCTTACCTGAAATCATGTGAGGATAGAGAACAACTTCAACAAAAGATAGGAATATTCCCCACAGACCTCTCATACACCCTTGACAATAATAAAGGTGAAAAAATCAAACCTGAGACATGAGGGTTTATCCAAATGAAGGAAACACCCTAAAAATATGAAATAAAAATCTTTAGAGATACCGGTAAGGGAGGCGGAAACTGCCACCAGAGCAGAGGGTGAGCATGAAGGAGGTGCGGCTGCTAATGGGGCAGAGGGCAAGGAATGGGGCGGTGAGGATGGCAGGGTCCGGAGCAATAAGGGCAGTGGTTAGTCGACTAGAGTGAGGGAGACCAGGGCGGAAAGAGGTCGGAACCTGGCAGGTGAGAGGCAGCCTTGCAGGAGAATGGGAGCCTGAAGGTGGGGGTTGGAGGCGGCTTGCCAAGATCGGGTGGCCGCAGCATGGGGGGGCATGGGTCAGAAGGCAGAGGGTGAGGCTGGATGCAGGAGGGTGAGAGAGAAAGGGGCTAGGTGCACGCTACGTTAAGGAGGGTTAAAGGGCACCGCTGAGAGGGTCACGCCAGAGAGGATCAGAAATATTGTGGGGGGGGTTTGTTTTCTGTGTATGTAAGGAGCCAAAAAGGTGGGGGTCACGACCCATAAAGAGGAAAGGGTGTGGCACTGCACACACTAGGATTGGGGGGGGGAGAGAAAGGTTAAACCATTTTTATTATTATAATAAAATAACAATAATAATAATAATTGAAATATAATTTCAATACAAATAATAATAATTACATGTAAATTAAAATTTATTAATAACTATATTAATAGAGTTTTAAATAATAAAAAATAGTATCTATTCTTAATAATAATATTATTAATTTCACCATAATTTAATATTAGTATATGTTTTAACATTTTAATTATTTCATTTCAGTAAAATAGTATTTCTTTCGAGTGATACACATCTGCATGGCACCTGGGATGATTGTGCATCTTCCTCCCACCATGGGATGGCCACGCTTGGGTCTGAAACCCACTAAAAATATTAAACAAAAAAATTAAGTCTGCACCCAACCCAGACCTTGGTGTGAGAACCCGAATCCATGAAATAATAATATTGAAGTTGATTTGAAAGATGCGGTGTGACACATCAAATGAAGTATTTTTCATGATTATTCATTCTGAATAATAATATTTGTTCACTGTGATAAAAATTTTACTTTTATCATGGAATTGAAGATAGAATAATGATTTTTGTATGGAGACATGTATGATAAAATATTGATGTATATTATTTGAGCTTAGCTTCATAAATTCCCTTATATCATAAATAATATCTTGTAATTTTAATCCTTAAAAAAATATTCGATAATGATTTACTACTGAAATACCATAATAGTATGGTTATCACATGTCAACTCTATGAATCATATCTTATTGACGATTTTTTGAAAGTGGTTCCAAAAAATGTCATCAAACTTCTTCTATTAGAATATTATGTTATTTATGGATATATTTTATTTATCTATATTAAGCCAAAACTAAGTGACATGTAAGGGAAGAGATATTTTATATTCCAAAACAACCTATGATTTTTATTTAGTTCGATTATAGATATGATTTTCTATTGAAAATAAAATCTATTATATTTGTACTGATTCCCATAAATAGGGTGTGTTTTTCTCAAATTGATGGGAAAAAGGCAACATAGATAATATGCCTATTGTGTTGGAATTTTATGATTAATTTTAAAAGAGTATTCTTGAATTCCACCACATTGTGACATTTTGTTCTTTATAGAACACATACATGGTATAATACCTATATCTAAATCACCCAATAAAATAGCACTTACTAAGGTACAAGAAAGAAATAAATAAATCATTGAGAAACTTGAAAAGGGATTTATTTATCCATGTGTATCATAATGGGGTGCACATGTAATTTTTATTAAGAAGAATGATGACTGAATAAAAATTTTCATAGATTATAAGGAGTTGAATGTGAATATAATAATGAACATGTATCATTTTACTAATATTGATGACTTATTTGGCTAACTATGTTAAGATAAATAATTTTACAATATTTACCCTCAGTTATGATATCATAAGTTGAAGGTTATGAAGTAGAATATAGCCAAGACAACATTTCATATAAGTTATGGACTCTATAAATATATAGTGATTCTACGTGGCATTAAAAATTCCCCATATATCCTCATGGGTTTAATAAATAGAGTCTTTATAGAATACCTTGATCATTATGTGGTAGTATTTATAAATTATATTATTATCTATTAAAATATGAAAAATAGAATAAAGATCACAAGATGACTGTATTGAACACCCTGAGGAATAGTAGATTGTATGAAAAGTTTACAATTTATGAATTATGGGTACCAACAAGTTTATTTTTAGGGTAATAAAATCTAAAATAGGTTATATTAGTAGATCCATCAATGATCAAAGTAAGTAAAAATTGGCACATAACAACCATAATGATTGTGATCTATTGTTTTCATGGTTTCATTGGATTATATCGATGGATTGTTGGGAATTTATCATGAATATATAATCCAATAACCATGTTAACTCAGATAGGATCTACGATCATCAGGATAGATGAATATAATGAAATTTTCAATGAAACTAAAGAGAAGGTAATTCACTGTGATTATGAATACATTATCATGATATTGAAAAGTGTTTGTAATATATAGTGATTCATAAATATATGTACTTGGATACGTTCTCTTACAGAATTAAATGTTGATATCATACCCCTCATAAAAAATCGAGGATTAATAGTAAAATTAAACAACTGTTACTTTGTAGTTAATAGAGGTAAAAATTTAATTTAATATATGGAATCATTATAATTATAGATATAGTGGTGATATATATACTGATCATAAAATATTTATTAATATATTATCAATAAGGGTTTAGTATGTGATATATATGATGGTTGGATCTTATTATATGTTATGACTAGTCAATTCATTACTACATTGGTAAACAAAATAAGTAGGTTATTTCTTTTTCTATAAAGGATCATAAAAGATTATCCATGATGAGGATCACAAAATATCCAATGATTCATGATTTAAAAGTATGCATCGTAAAATTTTAATGAAAGGGGATAAATTTAATCATTCACATATTATTTTTCAAAAATCATTCCAAGTGATGAGTAAATAGTGAAGAAGGAGAACATGGAGCTAAAAAATATTTTCATAGATGTTCCTAAGTTAAACCATGATTTTGATGGAATTCTAATGTTGTAGAACCATGATTCCGACACATCATAGAATATTTCTCTCTATATATTTCTAGTATATACATTAAATATGTTGTAAGGTTTTATAGAGTAACACATTCTATTATTTCTAATTGGGATCCAAGTATTACCATAAAGTTATAGTGAAGACTTTAGTGGGATATGGATGTAAAATCAAGTTTTAAAACTACATAACATCCATATAAATATTTCCATTATAAAAGAACCACTAAAACCCCAGAAGATATAATGAGAACTTTTACTAGGGATTCGACCGAATGTTAAAATCCTTATTAATTCTCTAGATGGTCTATTATTTTGATACCAGGATATTTATGATACCCAATTATTTTTTAGGGGTTATTCTAAGATATACTTATTAAAGTGTTATGAAACACATTTTATTTACAAGGATTATGAAATAATGATATGATTAATGATTAATGTGTTTTTGGTATTGATATGTATTGTTTTCATTGTGTATTATGTTTGTGCATTGTATACCCATAATGGTTGTAATATTACATCCAAGGATATGTTTTTATGTCATAAAATGAGGTGGATGGGACCTATATCCCCCCCCCCCAAATGAATTATATAATATACTATATCTCATTATATATCTATGGGAAACATGTCGATGTCCTTAGTACACTATGTAAAACAAGTAGATGTATATGATCCACTATGGATATAGGTGATGATTTCTTTTCAGTTATGATGTTAAAAACATGTTTCGATTCCTAATTCAATATGATTTGATTCTCTAAGTTGTTATCACTGATATTAGAAACTCTTTCTATATTTATGATGCTACCAGACTTTTATGACACAAATTAATTCTTCATGATTGATTTATGATAATTTCTCACACTTAAGATTCATGTATTTGAAATGATAATGTTTATGTGATGGATAAATATTTTCATCCATGATAGATTGGGTATGAACAATATATGTTATATTCATGACCACATACCCTTTTGAATATATTATGCTTTTATAAGATCATCAATTGATATATCTCATGATTCCCACTAATGTGTATCTAAGAGCACCATTAATTATGTACCATTTCTCCATGATATAATGAATGGTGTTATATATAATGTTTCTAAGAAGGTTTCTATATATGAATAATATTTTGATAAATTCTATAATTACCTTATGAAACCATTGTTTATGTATCCCAATTTTAAGGCATTAGAATCATATGATTAGATTTTAGATCATTATGTTATGTAATGAATATTTATCTATTAATATGTAAAATATTGTTATGTGTTTTTTTGGTCTTTACAAACACACATAATCACATCATTCTAGTGATCATATAAATTGACACTAGATTTTAAGGAACATTCTACCTCAATGTTATTGATGCATGCATCAATGTTCACCTAGAAATCATTCCTTAAACCATAGGTATGTATTTGTTTTGATCAAACTAGTCAACAATGATTCCTATAAGTTATTATTTTATCTTATTTAAAAAATAAATAGAACTATTAACGATATAATATATTTTATCCCCTAGGTAATTTTTAAATTATTTATTTATGGGAAATTGAGTATCATCTATTCCTTAGTGAAAAAGATATTTTCATATAAAATAATAATTTTATATCCCATAATAATCATTTATAGATAAGATAAATTCATAGTATTATTTTATATTATTTTGGTTTATCAAAATTTTAAAAAAAAAAATTCATTGTTGCGGTGGGTGTGGAGCAAAAAATTCACAAATTCACTCTTAATTTATTTAACAGAATTGTTACCTGGGTTTTGTCATATGAAATCTAAACCCATGTGGATATAAGAGAAATAATGATTTTTTTACACCAAAAAATTTGATAAATAAAATATATTCTTCATAGATGGTTTCACCAAATTTTTCCAATAGAATTTATGGGATTCTCATAGTCAAAAGAATCATCCAAGATTAAATGGAGGAAATATTTATACATTTTTATGAAATTAATCCACAATAATATTCATATCATTAAAACCCAAAAATTAAGTCCATCATTTTTTTTATTCCATGATACTCGTAATTTATATATTGTTAAAATTTTATATAATATGTGTCAAAAACATTAAAAAATTGAAATAATTGTTTTACAAGATTTTAGGATATATATATAGTAAAAATGTGTAATAAGATCTGATTGGGGAGAATAAAAATTGTTTATATAATATATTTTTCCAATAATAAAAATTATTTATGTGTCATATTGTTTTAATCCTATGAAAATCTTATAAAAAATGAAAGGTTAATGAATTTTACCATTACATAGGTCAAAACCAAGGACATAACATTACACATCCTTGGATTACCCTTATGTATCCTATGAAATATTGTATATACCCTTACATAAAGATGAAAGTATCTTTATGTGGCCTTTAATATTAAAGACTTACCATTATGTAACTCTTCGTTACTTTTATGAAGTTCTTAGGTACCCTTAATTTTTTTTTAAAACTAATGGGTTTCCATTAGTTAGGTCAATATTATCCTTATAAATAATATATAAATAAGAAACTAACTATTCATCAAACATACAATTACATGTCCCAAAAACATTTTATTGTTCACCAAAGACTTTTAGATCATCTAAATAATTTCTAATGTCTCATGCACCGTACTAGTCCAAAAATCTGATGCATTTTCCATCTCATTCTATCGCATGGTTGAAAGGTCTATGATCGATAGAGAGACTCGTTCTATTTTGTTTATTTACACACATGGAAACTATTATTTTAATAGAAATCCACCAAGGAATTTTTTTCATACCATGTTCCACAAAATTTGAAAACACAAGCTTAGAGAATATCTTAAAGAATGTTAATTTTTCTCTTTGAATGTCCTTCTGTCTGAGGATGATAATGTATTCTCAATCATAGATGTGACCCTGGATCTTTTTGTAGGCCCTAAAATATTGAAACATTAAATATTCATCCATATATGAAAACATTATTAGGTTAACTCCATGTAAAAATACTATCTCATGAACATAAAACACTCACTTCTAAACAATTGAGTGAGTCAATCAAGTTAATAAATAATGGGACCCCATCGTTAGAAAATCAAAAATCACCTATATAGTTTCAAGACTCATCAGTGTCTTAGTTAATCCCATATCAAACTATAATCCGTTATCTTATAACATTATCATGGGAATTATAAGTGGATGTGGAATACCACCATGATACTAGGGCTCTGACATTACCCTCTATTAGGTAAGGCATTGAGAATCAAAACCGACGATGTCCCTCTTTATCCCAGTCCATTAGAAGAACTTTTAGAAGTCATGGTAATTTTTTCAAATGTTTTTATCGACTATAGAGTTATTGAATTATTTGGTCAGATATTCCCAAATGAAATCAAGGTCTACTACTCTCTAATGAACTATTATCAAATCATCACCTTCTATTTACCACCTTTGTATATGGTCACCAACTTTTAGTCTCTCCCACAAAACATCACAATCAAATTAATATCACTATAAAACCATCAACCACTATATAAGTGAATATGTGATCATTAAATGGTCTCCACTCATCTATCCCTGGTCCTCAAAGGTGTCCATACACTAGTCAGATAATAAGCTCATCATCTGACACTATTTTTTAGATTTCTTCTAACAAATCATCTATCATACCTTTGACTTATTGACATTATTATCTATTATTACTTACATTTCCCTGTTTCATAGGCCATATTGATTTTAAAACACTCTAGATACTCTGCCCATTACCTCTACCTCATGTTTATATCCTACTTTGCAAAGATGAAATAGTGGATCTTTTGGTCATTATAGATAATGAACCTCCCACCAAAGTGATACTCTTACAAAAAACTTAGAGTTTGAACCATGAAATTTATCTCCAGGTCAAGAATCATGTAGATATTCACATATGGTCAATGATTTCATGACCCATAAGCTACTACATTATCTCTCTGCATCAGTACCATTCCAAAACCAACGTGTGATTCATCATATAATATTGCATATAAGATTTTAGGATGATAAATTATTAGTATAAAAGCTATAGGAAACCACCTCTTCAGATTTAAAATGCCCCCTCTCACCAGTATTATCACATGAAAATCACTCCCCTCTATTAAAACATGGTCATAGGTGTTGATTGTTTAGAGAATACTAAAAAAACATTGGTAATATCATGCTAATCTCAAAACCCTCCTGATATGATACATGTTTCAAGGATCTTCCTACAATATCAACGCCTCCATTTTCTATGTGTCCACATATATAATTTTCTCAAACACTAAATGTCTTAATAACTTATCCTCTTGAATCCAGATGTTACACATTGAAGAATCATATAAATTCAATGTTCTTGAAGTATAATAAAGACTATATCACTATTAATACCATGTTTATCTAATTTCGATGAGTATATGTGGATGTCTTAAGAGAGAACCATGAAGAAAATTCAATGTATGGGTGTATGATCAGGTTCATGAGATCCATTATAACTATTGAAAAAAATTTAATAAAAAAGGCATCAATATGTATTTATATGATCCATACCTTCAATGAAACTATATCATCAAGACATTATCCTCTCTAACATATAGTTGTTGATAGATTGATTAGTTATAAATCCTAGAGAACTGTCATGATCCCTATAACTAATCAAAAATGTAATTGATCCTAGAAACAATATATCTATTCTTCACCAACACGTGGTTCAATATACAATAATATGCATAGAGTCAGGGGATATCATCCTCTTTCTTGAAAAAAAACATAGGTGAACCACACAATGAAGTACTCATCCTGATAATGCTCATCTACTCTATGATTTCAGACCCCACCTTGAGCTCCATCATCTCATATGGTATCATACGATAAGTGGGGTTTTATATGGTATATAACCGCATAAAAATATCTATCTAAAATATAAATCCTTTATTATAATTAATTCAAATGATGTTTTATAGAAATTCCACATAATAGATATTTATGACTAGAGGAAATGTCTTGCAACTGATTTTACAAAAGAGTCAATCCTTCCATTTACACTGTGTTTTTCTGTGCCATATCTATACCAACTAAACCTGCTACCAATTCAAACTCTATAGTTACCATGATATTCTCTCCATGTGGATAGGTGATTGAAACCCATCTCTGTTGAGCTCTAAATATAGTTTACTTTTACAAACTGAGAAACACAGAAAATATCATCACTCGTAAAATCCTAAAGTCTCAAGTATATATATAGAAGTTCATTAATATATATAACTACAGAATTAATTGATGGTTATCCACATTCACTCTATATAGTGTATCATGGTAAATTAACACATAGGATTAATTGAAAATTATGTTATGTCTAGTAAGAATATTGAGGATATAATTGAATTTCAGTCACCAGCATCAATCAAGGTATTATATAAGGTTTACATGATCAAAACCATACCTCATTCAGTAGACAATACCTTACTTCCATCCAATGGAGGATGATCTATAGAACAGACACGATATTCCCTAGTTATGTGGCATTATCCCTTATAATAAATAATTTTTTATTCATCATCATTTAAGCCTATAGCTGGGGACCAAGACATATTCAATATATAGATTCATGGATCAGTATTGAACCATAGTGATACCAAGTTCATGATTCCTTTCCATTGAAAAGCTATCAATTCTATTTCTTCAAACAGGAATAAAACATGATATCAAGTCATGGAAATGATGTATGATAATTCCACCAATGTCCATAGTTGTATCATTATAGACCACATTCTCTATATAAATTAATTGAATATAATATATTTTGATCCTATAATATAATGATTAGTTTCTTATGGAATTCCATTATAAAAGACCTAGAACCCTGACACCAAGATCTGTTTCTAAAAACATAATATTTACTTTTTTGGATTTTATATCAATTTACATGAACCCGTATTAATATTTGAAAAAATATAAAATGTAATAAAATGTTCTTGATACATACATAACCATAAATACTAGTGATTAGAGTTTTATAGAATTAAGTGAAAATATAACATAAATAATACCCATGACATCTTGTGAGTATTTGTTTCACTGTACCCAACTTTTTATATTTGAAATTAAGTCCTGAATATTTCCCATAAAACTCGTCACATGTGCAATCATTCTACACATAATTCAATTAAAATAAATATTAATATCCTTTGGAAAAGTAAGTATAAGAAGGTTGACCTCAAATTATTAATAAGTGTATAGAAGATCATTAATAATTGAATTTATTTGGAGATAAAAATAATATAATAAATGTATAATGATATAATCAATTTGAATGGGCATAAAATATATATATTCAAACCCATTAAAACAAAAATAATTAAAAAATTGGCATTTCATAAAGAAAAAATAATTTAAAGAGTCATGTTATTCAACAATCATGATCCAAGCGATATCAATACTGAAAATAATCAATATTAAAACCCCATAACAATAAAATAGGACATTAAAAAGTATATTTGATCATTTTCCTTATAACTAAAGTCAAAAATAACTGGATCCAAATTAAATACATAATAGAAATATTTTTGATAAACAAATTATTTATTTTAAAAAGAGGCAATAATTTTCAATTCATTGTTGAACTATAATGGGGAACACCCATCATATAATCCATATTAATCTCATAGGCTCATATAAGTTTTATTTTAGTCACCGATTAATCTAAGTGGGATCTAGATAACCTTATCTTATATGTTTAATTAGGATCATTCACTCATCATAAATAAATAACATATGACATCCATGAATAAAATACATACAAACATTCCCTTTAAACAATTAAATAAACCATCAGGCCTTTATAGTTGTGTTAACTTGTGGAATATAATAGTGTTTTGTGAAAATATCTTTATAATTATCATCATATCTCATCCATATAAATAGTTTTATCGTATAATAGGATTATAATCCCATCAAAGTAGGGGAAAAATTATGGTATGGTAAAAATGATGAAAATACAATTAAAAGCAGAATTAAATCATTTCATTGAAAACAGAGAAAAATGACATTTTCATTGAGTAATAATTTTTCATAGATTTAAAAAATATTTTGCAAAATATTTTATTTAAAAATGTCCATGAAATGAAAATTAATTCTTAAAAAATAATAATAGCCAAGATATTTGGAATGTATGATCATTCGATGAATTTTAAAAATAGGCATTGTTTACAAATTTATATATATAGATTTAATAGTTACCCATAGAGAAAATGTCAATAAATAAACTTTTAAAACTATTTAAGGGAATATGAATGACCATATAATATAACATTATTAAATAATTTAGTTTTATACAATTATATTCAAAAAAAATTAGAAGACATTTACATAGAATATATTGGTTCCTTATTTAAAAAACTACATGATTGGTATCACTTATAAAAAAATATTTATGTTTTTTTAATCATTAAGGAAGGAAGCATAAAGTAATAATATAAAAAACATTAGTAAACATAGGATATGAAAATATATTTGGATCATTAAAAAATGGGGCATATTATTTCATACAAAGGAAAAATATATATAAATAGTCCCAAAAATAATTGACATCGTAATATTGGTCCTTTCCCTCTTTAGTAACATTCGAAATAAAAATAAATTGAAATGAAAAATATGATATGGATTTTAAGATAAATGAATTAAATAAAGAAATATTTTAGAAAAAACAATATCTGGAATTAAATACACCATTGATGTAAACCATGGGGCATTACATTAACCATGTCATAGGAAAACTATATTTATACAAGGAAAACCCCTGCAATGATTATAACTTTTGAATTGATAATTAAAAAATTATGTGATGATGTTTGAATATTTAAATACATATAAATAATTTTTGTATAAATAAAAAAAATTATTGATAAAATAACACATAATCATGGAATTAAAAATTTAAGGATGTTGAATCAATACAAAATTAAAGGAAACTGAGTTAACAAACCCTATACCATTTGGTAAATATCATGTCAAATCTCATAGGTTGAAATAATTATATTTGCAGACAAAGATAACATTATGTATTAATTATTAAATAAATAAAATATATAATGGGAAACATATATACCATATAAATTAAATTAGGTTCATAACATTATAAAATTCCTTATGAAACAAAATTGTGATAACATATGTCACCTTGAGTCCACACTATCCATGTATATCAATTAAATCATTTTCAATAAAAATATATAAATTATTTATTTTTCTAAAGGTTATTTTTAAGTAATATCGATTATAAATATTTTGTTTGTGTAATTTATATTATTAATTTTAATGGTATAGTTCAATACATTAACAGTTATTTCTGGGTTTTGTGTTTTGAGGATGTTCATCTCATATTTTCAAAATGGATTTGGTGTATTACCAATGGTCAAAGGGGTAGTTATTATACAATATAAATAATAATAATTAAATAATTATGATTTTTAATAATAAATTATTATTTTAATTAATCCATTAATTATGGTTATAAAAAATTATCTTCGTTAAAATTTTAGAGACATTATGTAATACGTATGAATGAATAATATTCCCATTTACCAATGATCATGATAGAATGGATATATGTATTATTTTACGATTATAAAATTATCATTATATAATAAATACAATATTATATCATTAAATACATAAATATACAAATGTTTTATGAACCGGTGATGAAAACATAATCACATTCATTCCTTTAGTAAGTAATCCACAAGTATGCATAAATGTTGTTATTAATTTTCAATAAATAATAAAGAAAAAATAGATGATATATTATAATTAAATATTGATAATTATTCAATTAGTATAATATATTTACATTAAATCAATCATTATAACCATTTGAGATATGCGGTGATGGGAACTGATTTACAATAGCTAATAATATAGTATCATTCCATTCACCCAAATGATAGTGTCATTTCCCATTTTATGGAAATGGATATATATTTTGGATATGTAATTAAAAAATTATCATATAAATATTTTTAATATCTAGGTTAATTATTTCATAATGTTTGTATATTATATTAATTATGTATAATAATAAATAAAAGTAAAACATTATAATGAAGGAAATACTTCTTCTTCAGTTAATCTACATTGATTTACACATGTATCCCTATAATGCTAGTATTATGACCAAAATAAGTCCTTTATAACAGGGGCAGTAATGTTAGGAAAGGATTTTATGTATACTTTTTTTGAACAAAATGGTTCATTATGTGTGATAAAAGAGGGTGGGGGATGGTTTTACAATATAATTGATGGAAGGGGCATTCTTGGAAATTCATAAATTATTAAATTAAAAACAATATTTATATTAAAATTAATCAAAATGATGTATTTTTTTAAGATAAAATGATAATGGGTAGAATTAAAATCATATAATAAAATTCATATATATTTAGATTACTTTTTTACCATTGTCTATTTGTTTTAATTTAATGTTAACTATTTTTGGTGTTACAGTGATACAAATTTTTTTTACTCTTTAGGGGCCATGAATTAAAAAATAAAATAAAAAATGAACAATAATTGTGATGTGGATGATATTTCCAACCATATAACATTAACATACCCGAAAATACATTTTTATAAATTTTAAATCATTTTAAACAAATTATTATAAAATATCCTGAATCTCATTTCTCAAAATACATGAAATTTTATAATATAAAATTATTATAACTGATGTCTAATGGTTAAAAACTGATATTTACCCGGTAATACTAAATATAAATGCATAATATAATAATTAAATTTTTTTTATTGATTTGGATATCAATTAAAATATATAATTTTTGTTTAACCCCTTGGTTAACCAATTTTAATATTAATTGCAGTGAGGTAATTTTAAATATTAAGGGGTTATATTTTCACATTTGAGTTGAAAATTGATTCAAAAATAGAAAATAAATTATATTTTAAAACATTTATCATCTGAATTTCATTATTGAAATATTTTTACGACATTTGAAAAATTCTAAATATATTATTTGACATAAAATATCATTAATGTCATTTTGACACAATTTACATAATTTGAAATTGAAATAAGCATGAAATAAATGGATTTTGAATCAAATACTTTCACACATCCCAAATATGTGATATTTGTCTAAACAAATTCATTTTATATAAAAATTATTTCCAATTATATTTCTTTTAATATTAATATTATGTTTTATTTTTTATTTCTATTGGTGGAATGAATAACTTTTCTTCATTTCACAAGAATTTATGGAAATTATTTCTTCGCTAAAAATTGGAAATAAATTAACATAACAAAAAATAAATTATATTTCAAAAAATAATTTATAATATAATAAATATTGTTTTTAACACTTTCATAGAATTATATAGATATTAAAAGTATGGAATTGATATTTTTACTTTTTATATACATAAAAGATATAAAATATATAATTAATGGAAAAATGAAATAATTTGAAACATTATTTTATTCATGGATGGTAATAGTAAGAATAAACACATTCTATAAAACAATGAATACTATTTGGGATTATTTTGGGCTGATCAGGACTCAGAGAAGGTTACTATGAGAATTATGTTTCTATATGATAATTTTTTGGGTCATTTGGGAGGATTGTAACAAGGAGAAGGAAGGTAAATATTACTCTCACACCTTCATTTAAGATTTTGTGAATGATTTGTTTCTAGAAATAGGTTTTCTCTGCACACACAGGTACATCTTAGCCTCCCTTGTATTGTTTATTCCTATAGTGGTAATGATACAAGATGTTAATAAATAGTATAGGAATGGTGATTGAGAGTACATAAACCCCCCAATAAGCATCAGAAGAATTAAATTATTTATTTTTCAAAAATAATTCCAAAAATTGAATTCTTTTAATGAGAACATATTTTAATGAATAATATAACTTTACAAAAAATTGAATTCTTATTCCTAAAAAATGAATGAATTTATTTTTAATTAGTATGAAAGTTATATATATTTTATAATGTGTTTAATTCTATTCATATTTACAACTTTAATGGCTATTTTATATTTAAAATATGTAAATAATAACTTTTCATGGTTTTTTTAAGCTTGATAATGTGTGTTGTATATGTTATGGAAAATTATCTTGATTTTAAATCATTGAATGTTACATTATCCCTAACCCATCGTAATTTACACTTCAAAATTTTAACATTATCAAAACAATTAAGGGAATTAAATTTGATAATTCCTTGTTTTAAATCCCATTTCATAAAACTGGTTAATAAAAGTTAATCTTCACAAGAGTGAATAGTATGTATGAATGTCATCTGGAATAACAAATAAATAAGTTTCCACATAAGATATCAATTGTTGGATTTGAAAATAATTACATGATGGAAACATTTAATGTCAAAAATTATGATAGATTGGTAAACAACATTGTTCATAAGAAATTGTATGATCATGTGCAAGTTAATAAAGACAAAACCATAAACCAAAGCGATGAGAAAAATACCATTGAGTTGACAGAAATAATGATAATAGGATAATATTTTCTTCAAGTTCATATTATTATAGTTAAAGAATTATTTTATGATATATAATAATTACATAAATAAATATACTTAAATTACATGTAAAATTTATTTATTTAGTCAATTTCAAAACAAACTCATTTTTTCTCCAAAAAATACAATTCAAGATGAATTTTCCATAGCTGAAGTAATAAAATAAACTTTAAGGAGATCTCATCAAAAATAAATAGATAACATCCTATTATTATTTTAATTTGATATTATCCAAATATGAAATGGTTAGCAAGAATTAATATAATTGAAAAAAAGATAACACATTCAATTAAAAAAGTAAATTATTAATTCCAAATATTAATTAATTAATCCAATGGTTCAACATATATTTTTATCTAAATAAATAACCCTATATCTCAAATATCCTAAATATCCTCAATATAGAAATTGATTTAAACTCATGTTTTATATCATACATTTTTTCACATATCCTTGAAAATGTAATAGTCCTATTCTTAAATAATCCTTCATGTTAAACCTAATAGATACTTATAACTCAAAAAATTAAAACATATTAAAAAATATATTTAATAATCATAAAATACCATCACAAACAACCTCAAAATTAGGTGTCTAATAATTTTAACAATTTATAAAAGTTAATATTATAAACCCAAAATGGTATTATAAATTTAACCACAAAATAAAACAACTTATTCATCAATTTTATTGAAACACCTCCATCGTTAATTAATATAACCTTCCAAAAAACTATATTCCCATATCTAGTAAAAAAAGTAACCATTAAATTTATGAAACTGAAATCGGTAAACAAGAATGAATATAAACAATTGAAAAAATATAACATCAAACATAATTTTTTTTACCACATACAAACATAATTAACATTAGGTTTTAGAGTTTTATAGATTTTGGAAAAACTCTTAAATAAATAATACCCATAATATTATGTGAGTCTTTTTTTTTTCACTATAACCAACTTTTTGTATTCCATGTAATGTCTTTATCATCACACATGGAATTATTAGAAAATAAAAACTCTCGAGATATAATTCATTTAATATCATTATTCATAATCCAGGTAAAAGGAATTATATTATTTTTGATCTCAAATTCTTAACAATGGTAAATATAAGATTTAACAATTTAAGGAATTCAGTGAGCATAAATATAAACAACCACCCTTCCTTTATAGTTTTGTTATCCCAGAGAACAGAAATGGTTTTTAAGAAAAATATATTCAAAATAACCATTTTAATAAATCCATAAAAATAATTTGAATGGTATAGTATGATCATAATTTTAGTAAAATAATGTATTTATTAATGGATTATGACATAGATGAAAATAAAAATAAAAAAATATTTAAAACATTTTTTCAAATAAAATATAAAATACACTTTTCATTGAATAAAATAATAAAACAAATTATAAAATAATTGTAAAATAATTTATTTTAAAATAATCATGTAATATTAATATGTAATATTCAACTAAAATAATTATTATGATAGAGGGAAATTTCTTTTATGTCATAATTGTTTTAAAATAAACTTCCCTTATAGATTTTTATAAAGAGAGTAAAATGTTACCCATGAAAAGAAGTTCAGAAAATTACTTTTAAAACCATTGATATTAAATTTAATGATCCAATAAGAATCATAAAAAATCCTCTCTTTATTAAAATGAAAATGTATTAAATTTGTTTTATAATAATTTGATATAAGAAAGATATATAATTGAAGTAAAATATGATAAAAGATCTGTATCACCTACAAAAAATTAATTGATGATTCTAAAATAATTAAATAAGGAAATATAAACTAATTATGAATATTAAATTTATAACTAGATGAAAATATAAGAGATTTTGTTCAAAAAAGGATCTTACCTTTTCCCGAGAGGAACATTGAACATAAAAAAACATGAAAATAAATAAGATTGTAATATAAAACCATTACAACATTGATAACATTTGAAATAAAAATTCAATGAATGAATGAATATGATATGGATATAATATCTCTTTAATTAAATTAATTATTATATAAAAATTCATTCGTGTGGTAGTTTGAACACAATATAAGAAAATCACGTTTCATGACATGAAACCTATCATAGGAAATTGAGATTAACATATAGAAAACATTTTAAAATATGATAATATTTGGTGTGATAATTAATCAAGGATTTTATTATGTGTACTTATGTGAACCTACATATATCAACTATAAATAAATTATAAAACAATTTATTGATCAATTAATGGATTATCATGGAATAAAAATGTTAAGGATGTAGAAGTATAACCCATTGAATAGAGAATTGAGGTAAGAAACCCTTTACCCCTTGGTAACATTGAAATCAAATGCCATTGGAGGTAATAGTTTTAATTGAAAAATAAAATAACATGACGTATAAAGGATTCATGATATAACATGTAAAATGTAAATCATATACACAATTTCATAACATTAACAAATGTCTTAGTGAAAATAAATTCTATTGAAATACTATAGATCATGTCCATAATTTCCATATATGAAATTTAAATCCTATATAATAAACAGTTATAAATTATTTAATAATCTTAAGTACATTTTAATGTTTTATTCCATTATAATTAAACAATTTATTTAATTTATTTTAATTAAATATTTTAATATTTAATTTAATAAGGACATGCTGGATATTTTGAAGATGTTTGGTTACTTATTTCAAAAAAACACATGTGTGTTGATAATTAAAAAGGGTTAATAGTAAAATAATATCCATAAAAATAATAATGAAACAATTATCATTTTTATTCATTATTTATCATTTTAATACTAACCATGAATGGTGGTTATGAAGGTTTTAATACCTTACAATCTTGAAGATGGTATGTCATAAATAAAAACAAGTAACCTTTACATTTTTGAACAATCATGCTAGAAATAATTTAAGTATTACTTTACCTTTACCAAATGAAAAGTTTATAAAAAAATATCAATTCTTAAAATAAACATTTATAAACTATCATTTTGATCTAGTTATGAAAAATAAATCAAATCACTACGTGGAGTTTATAACCCACACAAATGAAGGAACAATGTTAAATATTTAAAATAATTTTTATTGAAAAAATATATAAATTATATATTATATTTATTGAATTAAAATTATGTCATAAATATAATATATTTTCCTTTATAAATAATTTTTAACATTCATGAGAGGTGATGATGAAAAATGAATTACATCAGTTCATGCGTTAGTAGTATATTGTACACATGAATGATTGTTTCATTTAACATTTGATGAAAAAGAAGATCAATATAGGTTATTAAATTATCATAAAAAAATTTATATATATGTAATATAAATGTTATATTATTTCATAATTTTATAAAATTATTTAAATACGTTAATGTATAAATAAAAATAAAACATTTATCTAAAATACATACACTTTTTTTAAACCACCTCATTTTCATTAGAACTTAATGATTATAAGGTTTTTATTATTCCCAATATAAGACAATTATAATGTGAGGTGGGATTTTAGGAATGGATTTATAATGTATTTATATAAATAAAATTTACATTAATTATAAATAAAAGAATAGTGGATGTGAAATTTCATATGCGAGGGAATGATCCTTTTTTAAATTTCATAAAGTATGATATATATATATATATATATATATATATATTAAATTTTATCCTCCAAAGGATCCAAATGAAATAATTCAGTGAAAATATGGTGATGGGTTAAAATCATCTAATATAACAAAATTTTGATAGGTATATATTATTTTTTACCCTAATATCACTTCTTACCCCCAAATTATAACTTATCAACATTACTTTGGTTTCAATTGTTTTACGTATTAAAGACCATATATAGTTTATAAAGTAAAATAATGACCATAGTATGATATTATAGTGCATAAATATTCAAACATTTCATCTTTCATTGTTTTTATGATTTTAAAATAATTTTATAATATAGTAATCAACACAAAATATCATTAATGTAATTTTTTACTCTATTTATATAATTTATTTTGAAAACATCATAGAAGAAATGGATTTATAAACTAATCAATTCACACATCACTAATATGTTATATTTATCTATAAATATTTTGGAATATAATATTTAATTCAAATTATATTACTTTCAATATTTTTTTAAAATTTTTTTTATTTATATATTAAATTAATAGATATTATTTTAGCATTGAGTAAGCATTTAAGGTAATTATTCTACACTATTTATGTTTTTATAAATTATCCCATGTTGTTTTGGTTTTTATAATATAAAATAACATACATATGTTTTGATGTTTGTTGTTTTGGTTTTATTAATTATTTTATTTAATTTGGTTGAAGTAATTGTGTTTGAGAAGTTTGTTGAATATTTTACAAAGTATAAGAAATCCCTTATTTCAATAATTCATCTAGATGGTGATTTTGATATATTTTTGAATTCATCCATTATAATCGGATAACTTAATAAACATCGACATGAAATGGCAACATTGTGACATCAGCTATATAGAAATCGTCCACGTCAAGGAAACACCTTCATCAGAAATCAAATAGATATAGAAAATATCTAGTTGAATAGGATCTGTTCTGTAATAAGATACATTTTTTGGAAATGTGGTAAAAATATTATTATTGTTCCAAATGGATACATAGTTTTCTTTCATGTGTCAAATTCGGCTATGTGAGTAAGAAGCCGATGTCAAGAAATTCAACTATATAGGTCAACTTCCTATTTAGTTCTTCAACATTGATAAATTCAATATTTGAAGAATATTACATGAATAAATATCGTACATAAAGAATATATATATGGATTAATCATCTATATGTATCCATATAAGAGGAATTTATCTGTGTTGTGATCAGAATCATCTAAATTGTTCTGCAACCTACAATTAATTACCATTTGGGTACAGTTAGTGAAAATATTTGTGTGAATACATTGAATGTTAGAGTACTTATTTTTGGTAGTAATGATTTATTTCAAATGAATGTATCGAGTAAAGAAATGCGTACAAGTATATTTTAAAGGTCCGTATTATTTCTTTGGTATTTTTTGAGAAAAATATAAGTGTAATTGAATTCAAAAACAATATTTTATTGATATTATATTGTATGATTAAAATAGATAATACATATTTATTTTCATTGATTAGTGAAGAACAAATTATGCACAAGAAGAGAGGAACTTTTATTTTCTTCTATAAACTCTCTCAAAGCTCCCAGTACGCTTCACTATTTTAATGTCACAAAAAAAAGATTTTTATGTTTTACATCATTTCATAAAAAGACTACATTTCTATTTATGACAACTCTACTCAACATAATTTAATTCCAATAAGATCCCATGGATATTTAATCTAGTTTTTTAGTTTTATATTTCAATTGTTAGACTCATTGGTAAACTCTTTATTCATTCAATATATATATATATGAAGGTTCATAGTAAATTTTACTTGATGTATTATGTTTTTAAATCCTTGTTTGAGTTTAGTTTGAGTATCATATTATTGTACTAAGTGTAAACTACTTTTATACAGTCCTGAAGTGCCTGGGGAAAGAACATCTAGTCTGAAATAAATGGACTGAACTTGTAAAAATCACCACGATGTTGGAGTTGTGCATTAGTGGATAGGAATAGAGAATTTGTCTTCCCCAAACAACTAAAAATTTCTATTATCTGATATATTATCATTATTATTATAAATTCTACCAAAATAATTTCCAATGAATAGATATAATGTTAGCATATCTCTAAACATGGTTGTTTTTTATGAATCAAATATTGGAAGTAATCAATTCACACCCCCTTTGAGTCTTAGGGTAGTTGTTATTTGACTATTAATTGGTTTAAATGTTTAAGACTGGTTGGTCCTCATCTTCTAAAAGTTCATGTAAAAATATCATCATCAAAATGCATTATGTGACTAAAAATAGAGAATCTGTGTTAATGGTTGGATATCTATACTTCGATTTTGAGAATTATTAATACTAGAAGGCATAAATGATAATATATTTGAATAATAATGGTATTAAGGATTGTTTAAAAGGCATGAAGACTTATTCATTACATGAATGAGATCAAGATAAGTAGTCTTCTACTGATGAAGGACAATATAACTTAAATACCCAAGATATAAATTCTATCATCTATGAACTGGATCTTGATGAGTTCATTTGAGTCTCACAATGTGGAAAAACTCATGAGACGTGTACTACTGCATCATTGGTTTATGAAGAAATAGAATGTGTATTATCGCATTGAAATAATACTACAAATTCTATGTTCTATAACATCATAATTATATAAGGAGTAAGAATTTTTTATTTTAATGTATTCCTTTATATTATTGTAAATAATATTAGTTTTTTCTATAAATTATTCTTGAAACAGACCAAGTTTTTAAAAATATCTGAATTCTACCACCATGATGTAGAGGAATTTTGGTTATCATAATAAATTATATATAGATAAAAAAGATCTTATTGTAACTCTTATGGTGTATAAAGAAGATATATAATTTGATGTCATAGGGAGCTGATTAGTTATAATGGAGAATTCTACATATAATGATCCAAATTCAAATGATTATAATAAAAGAAAAGAAATATAGTTATTATAGTCTTCAAATGATGATTTCACAAATATTTCTTCATCACATAGTAGGAATTATTATTTTTAGTTGGATTTAAAAGGGTTTTATAAAATGACATAAAGTTTCAATTAACCATCCAAAAATTATAAGAAGTATGAGGGAAATGATAAATATGTTAAATTTTATCAGTTTAAAAATGGAAAGACAAATATATATATACTCCCCATAGTTTCAAGGAAATAATTAATATGGGGAAAAGTATTTCTTGATCATTTTTTATAAGAAAAATTAAAAAAATTCCATGAAATCAACCAGGAGTCCTGTTAAATATTCCAGAGATGATATGCCTTCAAATTCATAATATGTAATTTATAATCAAGTGGTCTATATTTGATTTCTATTCTACTAAAATGAGGTCAAATCATATTATTATTATAGGGAAAAATATAAACCTAAATAAGAAAATTATAATTAATAAAATGTATAATTAAATCAATATTTTCTGATTGTGAAAATAATGATTCAAATCTTGAAAAAAGAAAAAAACCCTAAAAATCCTTACACATATTTTTTATTGAAAAGGAGGAAATAACTATATAAAAATATAATTTAATAAAATGATGAAAAATATATTATTTCATATTATTACAATGATAATATTATTAAATTCCATGCCCAGGTTTAAATTTTCCTTTTGTTATGACTCGGGTCGGGTTTTTGGGTGAGTCGTGGTTAAAACATTGTGTTTTTGAGAAAAACATGTGTATGTGTTTTTGGCGGTGTCTACGCTCGAGTAGATAATGGTAGAGGGACTATGCAACAACACCCTATTAACTGTGCGACCTTCCTAGCTTGCGGGGCGAACTAAGATATTGAAAAATTATTATAATTGAAGTCAAAAAAATTGTTGTGGAAATAATCATAATATTATTGTTATTATTAATTCTTCTATTATTACGAAAATTCTTATTATTATGATAATTATATTAACTTTTTTATATTTTTATTAGTGTTATTATTAAGAAGGATTTATTGTTATTATTTTTATAGATTAAATTTATTATTAATTTATTTTATTAATATTAGTATTATTATTATTACTACTACTATTATTATTAATATTATTAGGTTTTGTTTGTTTTTAAGTTTTTTTCCATTTATTTTTTTCCCATTTGCTCGGGTTTCTGTTTTTTTCTTCAACGTGGATTCTCTTCCTTTCCCCTGCGCTCCGCCACCACCCTTCTTTTCTTCTTCTCCTCCTACGTAGTAGCCAACCCGCACTCCTACTCTGGTCGCATACCAACCAACAACTGGCCACCCTCACCGCACCCTCTCCCCAACTCCCCAGTGTGCTGCAACTCTCCACCTTCTCTACACCCACGACCAAATTTCTGACCGCCTTCCTGTCTACATGTCACGACCCATCCTCGAGGCCCGTGCGTTGACTACCCCAAGCCCGCCTTCCATAGGCCAGGGGCTGACGACTAGAACCAATGGCGAAAATCCCGATAACTGGGAAGGAATTTCCTTTATAAAGGAAAACAAAACACCACAGAGTACAAGAGGAAGTAAACACTATGTACAAAAGAGAGTGCTGAAAAGTAAATGGGCTAGAATACAAACCCAACTGAAAGTACAACTACGACCGAACAAAAGTACAACAGAAAAAGACAACAGCTGGAAGAACGGAAGTGGCTCCTGGGACATCCACCTCAGATCCGGCCTGAAGGGTAGGTACAGATAGCACAGCTCCTGGATCGTCCACCTCAGATCCTACCTGAAGGGTAGGTACAGATAGCCTCCACAACGCTCTCGCCCGTCAACCTCCTCTGAATACTGACTCATCGTGAGATCCACCTCCGGGTACCGTCCAATCTTCAAACACTCGGCCTCTGTGAGTACTGCCCATCGTCTGTAACCAACACAATGAGGTGAGGGCATAGCCCGTGCAGGGGTGAGTATAACGTTACTAAGTAGGGACCCATAGGACCTAAGGTCTCACGAAAACCAACAAGGATAACCACAAAGAATATCTCAACAAATAACCTCTACATAGGTATATGCCCATACATATACCTATGTTATCAAGTAACCCATCTCAATCAGGAGGAAACAAAAGATTATGAAATCATTGGATAACCACTACCCAGGTATAATCCCATACATATACCTAAGTTATCAAGTGACCCATCTCAATCAATAGGTAAACACAAAGTTCATAGACTCAGCTCAAACCAGGATTTTCATTATCGAAACTGTAATTGCTGAAGAGCCCCGTCTCTAGAGTGTACAGTGGTCTATCACGACTCTGAGCTACTACTCACTAACCTAAGACTGCTGAGGTACTCTTCCTGTCGAGTACCGCGGGTCTGCCACCTCATATAGTAGTGCTCCTCCGCCATGGTTCTGCCACCTCACACAGTAGTGCTCCCCCTCATAGCCTACAGAGGTACTCCTCCTATTGAGTACCGCAGGTCTGCCAAATCACACAGTAGTGCTCCTCCGCCATGGTTCTGCCACCTCACAAAGTAGTGCTCCCCACTAGGATATGCTAGTCACCTCAAATCGAATCGGACAAGCAGTCATCGGTCACAGCCATCTACATGGTCACCATACTCTGTATGCTCGTCGCTGGGAGGGTCCACTCCACAAGCTACAGGCCGATACTCCAAGTATCACAAGTCCCTCTAAAAAGTATCTCAAAGGACCGCCTCATCATAGGGGTCTCAAAGCAACAGACAACGCGTCAATCGGACGCCCGACCTTTGAGTTATTAGCCTTTTCATCCCAGGGGCCCGGTTGGTTTCATGTACAAACCAAACCGACCGTATCTCAACTCTACCCCGATGTCTCATAGGGTATAATCATAGGGACCGTTTCTCAACGTGATCACCAATTCCGCTGACGGTTCGTCAAATGGACGTCCGGTCGGAAAGATATCATCTTTTCCATTCTAGGGCCCCGGTTGGACTTTGGGTACAATCCAACCTGGCCATACTCCAACTGCATCCAAACCTCAGGCGAAGTATGCCAAAAGTACCGTCTCTTCAAGAGGAATCCAACAAAGTCGATGGTACATCAATCAGACGTCCGGAGTTCAAGATATAAGCGTTTCCGCTCCGAGGGCCTGGTTGGTTTTGTGTACGAACCAACCCGGCCGAACCCAAAGTACTCCAAAACCTTGAGTGTAATATACCAACACGACCATCTCGATTTAAGGAATGCTACGCAACTGACGGTGTGTCGATTGGTGGTCTGTACCCCAATTTATGGGCAAAAGACCGAAGAGGTCCGAAAAGGGGGGTCTGGGCCCGGACCGACCCGACCCCACCCCCCTGCGTCGGCCCGTACCGGGTCGACCGACCAGGGTCCGGGTCCGACCCGACGGGGCACGGCCCGATGCGCTGGCTTGCTAGCACTGGCCAAGTGGCCGCACACGGGGGGACCGCCCCCCTGGACGAAACCGCGACCCCCGCGTGGGGGCCACTCCCTGACAACGGACGCGGCACGATACCGCGTCCCTCTGGTCCCATATAGCTGCAGGCCCAGCCGCACGCTGCCGTGGCTTCAGCCGGGGCGGCCCTTTCCCGGCGGCGTGCCGGGCGCTGCTGCCTCCCGGCAGCCGGCCGGTGCCGGGCGCCACCTCCGGCGCCACCGTGCCAGCAAGGCGTGCCGTAGGAGTCTTCCGCGGACCACCGGACGTGCTCCAGTGGTTCGTTTTTCTCGCCGCATTCGCCAACGGTCCTCCCAGGACCCGAACTTTACTACGTAGGCTTCAAAACGCCTTTGCAGATCGCCTCACCATCGTTCGTTGATCCGCACTTCGACAACAAACTGCGGGGTCTTCGAATCGCCTTCGCGGTCCCGAATCCGCCCGCGGTTTCGTTCAGCCTCAACGGCGCCGCGCGACGGCGCCACGCTTCTTTGCCGCGTTATTTTTCATTTCCGCGCGGTGCAATGGCACCGCACTACCTTTCACGTGCCGCAACCAATTCAAACAACAAGGGGGGAGTAGGGTCGGCCGTGTTCGTGTGGTCCGACCTCCTCCCGTTATTATGATAACAGGCGGCCCAATTGAAACCAAGAAAGGCGACAAATGAGATCACGATCAACAATAAAATAAACCCCCATAACTTCCTACAAAAAATTATTCCCAACCCGCAAGGAAAACGTTCGCGGATCAACTAGATAATAAGTTGATTCGTGTTTCTTTGTTTTCTTTAGAATGAAAGAATCAAGGGAATAAAATCGTTCTCAAATAATTCCCTACCTCAATGTTGTCGTCGAACGTGAGTTCGTCGCGGAATTAACCGTCGTGGAAGAAGAGGATTGTCGTGGAAGAGAAGGATCGTCGCGAAAGAAACGTTGCGGAAGTAGCGTTGTTGATTTCCGTGGATTTGGCGTTCTTCGTCGGAGATCGGTGCGTTCTTCACGTTCTTCATGTTCTTCGCGTTCTTTGTCGAAGAAGAACACTTTCCTCCAAATCCTCTCCACGCTACAAGTTCCAACAAAAAGAAAATAAGAACAGTATTATTTTATTAACGCAGGAGTCAACCTTTGGAATTCAAAAAGAAACAATCAATTCAATGAATTAATTGTAACGATTTAACCGCCCAAATTAATGATGTGTTTCTTAACCAGAATAAACACACGGTTTGACTTCATTAATAGGGGTGCGGGTGCGTTACTTAAGAAGAAAATAAACGGTGGCTCATGTGGGTTCCACCTCACAAAGTATCCTACCATGTGGGTAGGATATTGTGGGTCCCACATCATCCACTTAACATAGGTTAAGAGACTTAAATAAAATAAAAGATCGGTTTCACCGCTTTTATTTTATTCCTTAACTTTATCCCAAAATTAAAAACCATACCCGAGCAAACGCAACTCTGGAAAATGTGTTTCTAAGAAATTACCGGCCCTACGATTCCATCGATGCCTTCAGATTTTGATTCTGAGCACAGGTTCAAAAGTTAGAAAAAACCCGCTCGCTCGTTCACTGAACGTACCCGAGCTAAACTTCGGAAAATAATTCCAGGCACAACGGGCCTCAGAATGAGGCGCTGTCAGAAACTGCGATCTTGTAAAATCCTAAAGAAAATTTAGAAAACAATTTCCCTTGAATTTTATGGGTCTTTACATTACTCCCACCTCAGGGCTTTACGTCCTCGTAAAACTTTAACACAAAGTAGGGTTACAAAAGTGGTACTGAGCAGGCATCTGAGCCTTCCACTCCCATGTGCTCACCTGGTGGTTCCCGTGCTCCCAAAGAAAGTGCACATGAGGAATCGACCATCCTCGTAGGATCCAATCCTATAGATCCTCGATCCCCACTGGAACCTCCGTGAAATTCACCCCATCGCCGAGGTACAACTCCTCATTGTCGATGATATACGAAGGGTCGAGCACGTATCTCCTCAGTTGAGATACATGGAAGTCGTCGTGCACCTGATGCTACTGAGGTGGATGGGTTAAGCGATAAACCACTTCGCCTACCCAACTGAGGACCTAAGAAGGCATGCTGAACCTCAGAGATAAGATGCCGACTTGGCCACATCTCCGTAAACCTCATCGAGGTGAGACCCGTATAAGGACGTGATCTTCATCCTCAAACTCTAGAGGTCACCAATTCCTGTTAGAACTGGAACTCAAAACGACTGCTGCCATGTGGGTAAGGTTGACCGACTCAAGATTGATCGGTCGCACCCTCCTATGCTGCCTGGGGTTTCCTTTTCACCGACTAATTAAAACCCATCCCGACTTCGTAGTTAAACCACAACCTTCTTGCATAATACCATCAATTTGTGTATGAACTGTGTTTCCCCAGTTCATACTCAAACCAACGTCGTAAGGCCTCGATGCTGCCACCAAGAGATTCCAACCGAAAATCTCACCTTGAGGGTCTGATCACAGTGTCGGTATAAGTGTGATTATAGAGTCTTCTCCGAAGGTATCTCCGGTTGTGAGGGTCAAGTCTACGGCTTTCCAGAAACTCTAGGTTTGGGACAAGATTTGTGGAAGTAAGGAATGATTCGTATCAATGTCTGTTACTACGGAAGCTAGTAGTGGACACAGACTGTCCCTCGAATCATTCTTAGAGCCATCGGGTCACTCTCCCTGATCGCACGCAGCTACCCTCTTCCCCTGCCCTCCAGCTCTCTGAGCCTGGTGGGGACACTAAGGCGGGTGGTTGTAGCATGTTAAAATATACAACACCTCATGATGCTCCCCTAGCTCTGCCTCCACGTCTGCTGCTTCGCAGACTCATCTCTCCATAAAGCTTCCACTTATTGAAAATTTTAACATGCCTGAGTCTTTAAGACTGGTGCCAGTTTCCTGTTTCTTACTGCACTGTGCAGTCTTCATCCGCTCCTGGATGATCTTCACCTTCTTTGCCTATGATCTGAAAGAGCTGCTAAATTTTTTCTTTTGCCGAAAAGAGAAACCCGGTCTAATCCCCTAGATGAACCACGTTCTTTATATTATTGAAGCTCATTGTAGAAAGACACAAATGTAACAACAACAAAATGGAACTAGATATACAAAGAATAAAAGGAAACCACTAGTTCCGCTCCTATGCACTCACTTCCAGAGCTCCGTAGTTGTAAGATTATGCTACCTGAAGCTGAGCTCTCCCATGTCCACTTGTTCCCTACGGTCGGGGTGGACCTCCTGGTGGTGGTGGTGGCAACACCTCGGAGCGTCATCCACCTCCAGATGCACATCCATCTCCCCTCCCTCGGCCGTTAGCTCCTAGTGGTCCTCCTTGATCGAACCTCTGCCTCCACCTGGGAGGTTCATCATTTAACCGCTGGTCTTTTGCATGGTGGGTCGGACAATCACGTGCTATGTGACCAATCCTGCCGTAGGAGTAACACTGCATGGCAGGTCTGGCTCTGTCATTCCCCTTTGTGCCTCGCACTACCGACCCTGAGTCATGCAGTCGACCACCTGTAGGTCTGGTCCTCTTGGACCTCTGCACCAACTGTCTACTGCCTACTACAGAAGACTCTGCCGCATGCTGTCTAGTGCTGGGTCCTGCTACTTGAGACTGCTCATCAAGGAAAATCTCCACTAAGAAGGCTCTCTCCAACACCCCTGTCTGTGTCAGAATGCTGTGAGAAACAACAGAAGCTCTAATCTCTCACCTGAGCCCCTACTCGAAGGTTCGGGCCCTGAAGAACCAGTCCTGTACCATATCTGTGGAGTAGCACGAGAGGTCTGTGAACCTCGTTGAATACTGCGCCACTGTCATGATGCCCTGCCATAGCTGAAGTAGCTCCTGTATATGCACCGCTCGAAGGGTGGATGGTACAAACTCTGCTCGGAACAGGATCTCAAATTCTTCCCATAGAAGTGTCACCTCGTCATGCATATGGAGCATCAAGATCCACCATATTCTTGTTTCTACCTGAAGAAGGATGGCATCAAGGATCACCATGATGTATTCTGGCGTCCCCACTAGCCTGAAGACTCTCACCACAGCCTCCATCCAATCCTCATCCGCCTGCGGGTCCATCTCTCCCCTGAACCTGGGTGGCCTCTGGCGCTGGAACTCGTGCAGTGCGCTCAAGAGACGTGCACCCTCTACTGGTGGGGCTGGTGGCATCGGTGGCCCAACGGGTAGTAGTACCGTTGGTGCCTCCACTGGTGCCTCAACTGGGATAGGGCCCTATACCGAGGCCATGTCGCCCGACGGGCGGTCAGTACGAACAACACTCGGGGCTCTAGCTGGTCATCCGCGGGGAGGCATCCTAAAAGAAACAAACATGACATGGTCAAATGATTTATACCTGGTGATCTGACCTAGTTTTATATGGATTTTAAAAACAAACTTCGGGAAACACACACACAATCAGGGTTTTCATGCACAAAGTCGGAAATCAGTTGTCAGGGACCTGGTGTATGGATACGTCAGCCGCCCGCACCAACACTGGACTCCATGAACTGAAGACCACACTCAGTACCCTTAACACTATTGCTTCATAGAAAGAAAAACATAAGAGTTAAAATTTCTACGGTAGAACCTCCCTTTGTTACCAATTTGTCCCGACCCGTCCTCGAGGCCCGTGTCGTGACTACCCCAAGCCCACCTTCCTTAGGCCAAGGGCTGGCGACTAGCACCGAAGGCGAAAATCCAGATAACTGGGAAGGCATTGCCTTTATAAAAGAAAACAAAACACAACAGAGTACAAGTGGAAGTAAACACTATGTACAAAAGAGAGTGATGAAAAGTAAATGGGCCAGAATACAAAGCCAACTGAAAGTACAGCTAAAACTGAAAAAAAGTACAACAGAAAAAGACAACAATTGGAAGAACGGAAGCGTCTCCTAGGGCGTCCACCTCGGATCCTACCTGAAGGGTAGGTACAGATAGCGCAGCTCCTGGATCGTCCACCTCGGATCCTACCTGAAGGGTAGGTACAGATAGCCTCCAAAACGCTCTCTCCCGTCAACCTCCTCCGAATACTGACTCGTCGTGAGATCCACCTCTGGGTACTGTCCTGTCCTCAAAAAGTAGGCCTCTCTCAGCACTGCTTATCGTCTTCAACAAACACAACGAGGTGCAGGCATAGCCCATGCAGGGGTGAGTATAACGATACTCAGTAGGGACCCCGAGACCCTCAAGGTCTCACTAAAACCAACAAGGATAACCACAAAGAAGATCTCAATAGATAACCTCTAATTAGGTATATGCCCATACATATACCTAAGTTATCAAGTAACCCATCTCAATCACGAGGAGACACAAGATTATGAAATCATCGGATAACAACTACCCAGGTATATTCCCATACATATACCTAGGTTCTCAAGTGACCCATCTCAATCAAGAGGTAAACACAAAGTTCACAGACTCATCTCAAACCAGTATTTTCATTATCAAAACTGTAACTGCTGAAGAGCCCCGTCTCTGGAGTGTACAGTGTTCTTGTCATGACTCTGAGGTACTACTCAATAACCTAAGACTGCTAAAGTACTCCTCCTGTCGAGTACCACGGGTCTGCCACCTCACACAGTAGTGCTCCTCCTTCATGGGTATGCCACCTCACACAGTAGTGCTCCCTCTCATAGCCTAAAGAGGTACTCCTCATGTCGAGTACCGCGGGTCTTCCACCTCACACAGTAGTGCTCCTTCGCCATGGGTCTGCCACCTCACAAAGTTGTTCTCCCCACTGGGCTATGCTAGTCACTCCGAATCGAATCGGACAAGCAGTCATCAGTCACAGCCAGCTACATGGTCTCCGTACTCTGTATGCTCGTCTCCGAGAGGGTCCGCTCCATGAGCTATAGGTCGATACTCTAAGTATCACAAGTCCCACGACGAAGTATCTCAAAGGGCCGCCTAGTCATAGGGTTATCAACGCAATAGACGGTGCGTCAATCGGACACCGGGTCTGTGAGTTATTAGCCTTTTCGTCCGAGGGGCCCGGTTTGTTTCGTGTACAAACCAGCCCGACCATATCTCAACTGTACCCCGAAGTCTCATAGGTTATACTTATAGGTACTGTTTCTCAACGTGATCACCAACGTCGCTGACAGTTCGTCAAACGGACGTCTGGTCGGAATGATATCAGCTTTTCTATTCCAGGGGCCCGGTTGGATTTCGGATACAATCCAACCCAGCCATACTCCAACTGCATCCAAACCTCGGGAAAAAAATTCCAAAAGTACCATCTTCTCAAGATGAATCCATCAATGTCGATGACACGTCAATCGGATGTCCGGAGATTAAGATATAAGCGTTTCCGTTCCGAGGGCCCGGTTGGTTTCGTGTACGAGCCAACCCGGACGAACTCAAAGTACTCTGAAACCTTGAGTGTAATATACCGAAACGACCGTCTCGATCCAAGGATTGCTACACAGTTGACGGCACGGAAATCGGAGATCTGTACCCCACGGTATGGTCAAAAGACCGAAGAGGTCCGAAAACGGGGGGTCTGGGCCCGGGCTGACCCGGCCCAACACCCCCCCCCCGGGTCGGCCCGAACCGGGTCGACCCGACCCGGGTCTGGGTCCGACCCGGCGGGGTGCGGCCCGGCCCGGGCACGGCCCGGCCTGGCGGTCCGGTGGGGCGGCTCGGCCCGGCACGTTGGCACTGGCCAAGCGGCCGTGCAAGGGGGGACTGCCCCCCTAGACGAAACTGCGGCCGCCACACAGGGGCCACTCCCTGACAAAGGACGCGACATGATGTCGCGTCTTTCTGGTCCCACGCGGCCACGGGACCAGCCTCCAGCCACCGAGGCTTCAGCCGTAGTGGCCCTGTCCCGGCGGTGCGCTGGGCGTCGCCGCCTCCGTTCGCCGACGTCGCCGTGTCGGCGAGGCGCGCCGTGTGAGTCTTCCGCAGACCACTGGACGTGCTCTGGTGGTCCGTTTTGCTTGCCGCTTTTTCCAACATTCCTCTCGGGACCCGACCTTTACTGCGGCGGCTTCAAGACACCTTTGCAGATCGCCTCACCATCGTCCGTCGATCCTCACTTCGACAAAAAACTGTGGGGTCTTCGAATCGCCTCCGCGGCCCCGACTCCGCCCGCGGTTTCGTTCGGCCTCAACGGCGCGGCACGAAGGCGCCGCGCTTCTTCGCCATGTTCTTTCTCGTTTTTGCGTGGAGAAACAGCATCGCGCTGCCTTTCACGTGCCACAACAAATTCAATCAAACAAGGGGGGGAGGAGGGTCGGCCGTGTTCGTGCGGTCCGACCTCCTCCCGTTATTATGATAACAGGCGGCCCAATTGAAACCAAGAAAGGCAACAAATTAGATCACGATCAATAATAAAATAAACACTCATAACTTCTCACAACAAATTATTCCCAACCCGCATGGGAAACGTTCACGGATCAACTAGATAATAAGTTGATCCGTGTTTCTTTGTTTTCTTTTTAATGAAAGAATCAAGGGAATAAAATCGTTCTAAAAAAATTCCCTACCTCAACGTTGTCATCGAACGAGAGTTCGTCGCAGAATTAACCATCGCGGAAGAAGAGGATCGTCATGGAAGAGAAGGATCATCATGAAAGAAATGCCGCAGAAGGAGCGTCGTTGATTTCTGAGGATTTGGCGTTCTTCGTCGGAGATCGGTGCGTTCTTCGCGTTCTTCGTGTTCTTCGTGTTCTTCGTCAATGAAGAACGCTATCCTCAAAATCCTCTCCACGCAACAAGTTCCAACAAAAATAAAATAGAACTATCTTATTTTATTAACGCACGAGTCAACCGATGAAATTCAAAAAGAAACAATCAATTCAATGAATTAATTGTAATGATTTAACCACCCAAATTAAAGAGTTGTTTCTTAACCAGAATAAACGCACGGTTTGACTTCATTAATAGGGGGTGCAGGTGCATTACTTATGAAGAAAAGAAACAGTGGATCATGTGGGTCCCACCTCACAAAATATCCTACCAAGTGGGTAGGATATTGTGGGTCCCACGTCATCCACTTAACATAGGTTAAGTGACTTAAATAAAATAAAAGATCGGTTGCACCACTTTTATTTTATTCCATAACTTTATCCAAAAATTAAAAACCACACTCGAGCAATCGAAACTCCGGAAAAGGTGTTTCTAAGCAATTATCGGTGCTGCAATTCCATCAGTGCCTTAGTATTTTGATTCTGAGCACAGGTTCAAAAGTTAGAAAAACTCGATCGCTCGTTCACTGAACGTATCCGAGCTAAACTTTGGAAAATAATTCCGAGCACACCGGGGCTCGGAATGAGGTTCTGTCAGAAACTGCGTTCTTGTAAAATCTCAATGAAAATTTAGAAAAAAATTTCCCTTGGATTTTATGGGTCTTTAAACTACGCTTCTAGACACCCTGCACCTCCATCCTCTGGTCTTCACCTGTATCGTTGTCCACCTGGCTCCACACCCAGCTGACCTCCCTTGAATCTTCCTCCTCTCCCTTCTGTTTCCCCAGCGCGACGCTCCCTTACAACATCCAGCACCTCGAGGCACCTACACCTTGTTCTCACTTCTCTCCCTTCCGGTGTTCTCACTTCCAGATCTCCCCCACACCCTGATCTGCCTCCGCCCAGCAGCCCACACATCCAGTAGCAGGTCGCCCCTGCTTTAGCCGCAACACTGCACCATCCCACACTCCATGTCATCTTTTCGCACCCCTGCCTTGCGCTGCACCGTCCACTCAAACAGACCGACCTCTCGCCAAGACAATCATTATGTTCGGTTGACCTCCACCCCCCCCCCCCCCCCCCCCGACACCCCTGTTCAGTGTGCACTACCCAGTCTCACAGCCTCCTCTTGACCAACCACCCCCTTTTCCTTCGAGCAGGCCACAACGATCCCCCACTGGTCGTTCCCCTGTCCAGCCAGCTTCGTCTCACTACAGTGGCCTTCTTTTCATCCGGTCAGCTGACAACAACCTTTTTCTTATCCATCATTTTTACAGGGCACCCCCTTCCCCTTTGCAGAGCCCTCTTGCTTCGCCTTCCACCCTTACCAGCGTTCACCTCCAGTAACTGTGACCCTCACTGCTTTGGCCAGGCTCACCGGTGCGGTGTGCACATTTTCCCTGCCAACGTTTCCTCCTATCGGCCTCTTTTTCGGCCAACAACCCTCACTGTTAGTGCGCATCGCCCCCTTTTTACTATCACCTGACTTTTCTAATTGAGCTCACCCCGCGCCAACCTCTGCACCTTTAAATTTAGAGGTACAAAATTCTTTTATGATTTAATTTCATTTAATATTAATTTAGTACATTCGATTTTGAGTGTATTTATTTATTGAATAAATTATGTGGTATTGTAATTTTCTTCGGTTAATTATTTCTCCTAAACTATTTATTCTTGGTGTGTTTTTGTGAGTAGTTAGTTTGGTGCACTATAAGTGTTTTCTTAAAATAGTCTTCTAGCCCTTTAAAATGATTAATGAGTTATTTTAGCGTTGTGTGGTTTTTGTAAACACTTTGAAGATTTTTAAAGTGTTTTAATAAGTAATGTGATGGTACGAGTTGTGTTTTGAAAACATGTTGAGCTGGTTATTTTTCATTGTTTGTTCATTTGAATAGTTTTAAGTATGTGTTGATGCATTTTTAGTTGTGCGGTTGATGCAGCATGTCGGCAAGGAAGCCCTGCGATACTACGGTTGTTGGCGTGCATGTGGTTGTGTGTCTGTGCGAGGCGTGACGTGCCTTCATGTTTGGACTATGAGTCGAGGTAGGTCCCCAATGTAATCACCTTGAAATTTAGAATTTATTAATTCCTTGATGCTTTATTAATTTTAATGAATGAGAAATAAAACCGGATAATTGATTTTTATAGGATTATTTGCTGTGAAAAGAGCCATTTATTTTCTACCGAACACTTGAAACATTTTATTGATGAGCGGACACCTAGTATTGAAAGAATGCATGTTTGGATTTTAAACATAATTCACGGAATTTCAAATGTACTACTAGTTTTAAAGATAAATGATTTCTTCTTAACATGTGTTTAGGGTTTTCATGATAAATGAGGTTTTGCTTTAAAATTTGTGAAGGCCCATTTGGCACTTTAATAAAATAAATTATTTCGGAAAAACCATTCAAGGGTGATATTTGGTGTGTGTTGGTTGCGTGAGCTGTATGTGATGTTTGTGCATCGTGACTGATTAATTTACATTGTAGATGCACCCCTTTTTATTGCATGTGTTGACATGGGAACCTGGAATGTTGAGTGAATCTACTGAGAATGATTGGTGCACTTGTTTAGATTACACAATGGCTAGTGGCCCCATAGCAGGGGAATACTAAGTTATTACAGCTATGGGGATTGGGCCCTTCGTTTAGGCCTTGCAGGGCTATATCGGGTAGTAGTATAGGGATTATGATGTCATCGAGTTTGGGTTGCCTTCAGGATGAGTCACATGTATGGTATGTTCTGGTTTTTTCACAATCTCCTATGTTCGTCCCATGTTCTTTTTTAGTGTTTATTTGTATGTGGTGGACGATTGAGAGGTCGAGTTCGGTTGCTAGCACCTATGTGCCAGTTTTTTCATTGCCGTTAGTGTGTGTTGTGTGTGATTTTACTTTTGACTAACAACTAAAGTTTGGATTTCTAAATTGTTCTCAAAATGTTTTAAAATGAAATGAACCTGTTTCTTTCAACATTAATTTTTTTTAAATTAAAAAGGGAAATGGACTGTTACATGTTTTTAAAATGAAAGTGTGTGTGGAAACTAATATTTTTTATAATTTATTTCAAACCTGGAATTAATGAATTCTTTTTCTAAAGGTATGTTCGTTAGGAATAGAATTAGTCGAGCTTACCTTCTGTTTTTTAATACTCACACCTATAGTGTTTTATTGTTTTTAGTTTTTTTGCAGGTTTTATTTGATCTTTTTCACTGTGGGCGAGACTCAGTTGGGGTTTGGAGAGTGACTCTTGAGGTCACGAGGAATTTTTGGCCGTGGTTAGGTTAGTTAGTTGTTGTTTCTCGCTATTTTTTTCGTGTTGCTTAGATAATTTGCGTTGTTCTATTTTTCTTTCTGCTGCTTTATTTATTTTATAGGGCCAAATCATTCCCTCTTGCTCTCTCTTGATGCCCTGGTGCTTGTCTCCATCCCGGGTGGATCGGGAACGCCTCTCGGGCCATTTCACGGACCAGCTCGGGTGACCGGTTCAGGGTCAACTTGTGTTGGTTCATGACAAAATGGTATTAGAGGAGGTTAGCTCCTGAGCAGACCTTGTTTTTCATAGAGCCCATTGTTATTTGGGGTTGTCATGTAGAATGAGTATGATTTTCGGGAATCAAGGTATACGGACGAGAAGGACTTCATGAACCCTTTCTCTTTCCAAACCTTGGGTTACCATGGGATGTTTGGGTTGTCGATATCTTTTGATTCGTATTGTTTGTTTTGTATTGGGAAATGAAATGAGAGTTGGGAAAGTGACCTCCATGAGCTCGCATGGTCTGGCAAGCCATGTGGAGCCGGAGACATTACCCTAGAATGCTCTCAGTGACAATTTTGTGACTGGCGTATGGCCGCCAACCATATAGTCGAGTCACCCATCCTCACTAGTTTCTCTCTAGTGAATCGTCTGGGGTTTCCTTATTTTTAAAAAATTCATTTCAAAAGTGTTATTTTGGTATTTAAAATGACAATGACCATGTTTTGATAATGTCCTTTGTTTCCTTGTTCCTTAGTGTTCACCCCCATGACGGTTTGATTGATGCCCAAGGTGCAGCTTCGGGTGGTGAATCCTTAGAAAATCCTCCTATTGATCAACCCATAGATTACATCCTTGAGTTTCAGAAGTTGAACCCTCCTCTCTTTTATGGACAAGAAGAGCCTCCTGAGGCAGAGGAGTGGTTGCAGAAGATTGATAGGATGTTCAGTTTCATTGGGTTGCCTGAGTCTTTAATGGTGAAGTTGGATAACTTTATGTTTGAAGGCCCAACTTGGAAATGGTGGAAGTTTGTGTCTCATAATAAGCCTTAGGAATATCTAACATGGGAGTTTTTCAAGTTATCGTTCATCCAACAACACTTCTCTAAGTTGACGAAGCTGAGGAAGAGGATGGAGTTGTGTGGTCTCCATCAAGGTGTCAGATCAGTCTTGGAGTTCTTTCATCATTTCATGGACCTGACTCCATATGAAACATGGTATGTTGGAAATGATCCTGTGAAATCTCGGCATTTAGAGCATGGATTATTTCCTGAGCTGATGTCGAAGGTGGGAGAGTTCAACATTATCACTTTCCCTGATGGGGTGAGACAAGCTTTCCTCGCCGAAGCTGAGTTAGTAGGAAGACATGAGGTGACGAATCCTCCTCCGGCATTGGGAAGCAGTGAAGAAGATTGTGATAAGAAGAATGGAAACAAACATTATGGTGGTGGATCTAGTAGAGGAATCAAGAGGCCTTTAGACCATCATTCATCTTCCTCACAACACAATTCCTTGATATGTCACTAGTGCGTAAGCAGGGGACAAGAGGCCGATGTGACTGAATGCTCCAAAACCCTGCCACACCTGTGGATGTCTTGGCCACTTACAACAATTTTGTCGGGGTGTTTCCAAGAAGCACGCTGAAGCTGTACTTGGCTCGTCAAAGGTCACCTCATCCTTTCAGTAGGAGTAGGGTGATGTTTGGGGATCCGTTTGAGGTTTTCCCTTTTGCAGTGTGCCCTGGATGTATTGGTTGTCACTTGTGGAGTTTTTTGGTGTTTTTTCCCTTCAGTTGTAAATATTGTTATTATCGAACCTCATTGAAACATTTATTTTATTGGAAGTTTGTTTGGTGATAATTATGGCTTGTGTGTTATGTTTGGGAATTTCTGAAGCCTGACTACGAGGCAGGAGGTGCTTCAATCATCAGTGCTCCTGCCATAGGTCCTGGAGTGAAGCTGGCACGTAGTCAAGAGAACCCCAATGGTGAAAAGGGCCTTGGTTTAATCTTTTTCTTTAGTGCATCATGGTTAATGTTATTATGAGGGTGTGAATTTGTTAGTGTAGTGATGGTGGAAGTTTTGATACTCTATTAGTTGGACCTACCCTTTATGCCCCTCCCATTATGGTGCGGTTTCTGGCCCGTGTGGAAGTCTTCGAGTTCAATTAATCTCAACAGTCAATATGGTGAGGAGACCCATCACAGGTTTCGTTGAATTAAGTTTGGCTTGTTTCCTATGGTGGGAAGTACGTTCGGACCTCTCGTGTCAATATCCCAGTCCAGTTTCGGGTTTTGGTTTGGTGGTGGGTGGTCTCTTGCGGAACCAAAAAAGTCGGTATCCGTTTTTTAGAAAAGAGTTGGGGTGTGAGAGTAATATTGTTAGATTGGAATATGGATTTTAGAGGTACTCATTGGACGTGGTTTTAACTTGTTTACTGGTTTCAAGAGGGTCATTGTGTTTTTCATGGTGTTGTTATGGATGTCGTGTTTTAGGGTTGAATTGAGGATGTAGGAAATGGTAGAGTTCTGTTTAATGGTGTTTAAGGTATGTGTATATTGGGCCTAGATTTACTGTTGTGAACGTTCTAGGTCCATTGAAGCGATCAACTGGAGGTGATCACACTGTTGGAGGTGGGTGACACATAGCGGGAAGTTCGTTTTAGTTGCATGAGTTCTTCTGGTTTATCTCTCCTTTTTGGGAATGTTTCGGGATCTTTTTATTGTTGTTTGTTAGAGATCTCCTTGAATTGTAAAACAATATTGGTTCTTGTTTTGGGTCTTGAGCTTGTTATGGATTTACAGGGGAGGAAAGCATTATAGTGGGGAGAATTCTCACGACCAGGTTTAAATATTACTTTGGTTATGACTCAGGTCAGTTTTTTGGGTGAGACATGGTTAATACTTTGAGTTTTTGAGAAAAACACACGTATGTGTTTTTGACGGCGTTTACGCTTGAGTAGAACATGGTCGAGGGACTGTGCAGTGACACTCTATTCACCGCACGACTTGCCCATCTTGCGGGGTGAACAAAGATGTTGAAGGAATATTAAAATTGAACTTAAAAACATTGTTGTGTAAATAATCATAATATTATCATTATTATTAATTTTTTTTATTATTAAGGAAATTCTGATTATTGTGAGAATTATTTTACCTATGTTATATTTTTATTAGTGTTATTATTAAGAATGATTTATTATTACTATTATTATAGATTAAATTTATTATTAATTTTTTTATTTCTATTAGTATTATTATTATTATTACTACTACTATTATCAATATTATTAGGTTTTGTTTTTTTTTAATTTTTCCCCTTTGCTAGGGTTTCCCATTTTTTCATCCACGCGGCTTCTCTTCCTTTCCCATGCACGCCGCCAGCCCCCTCCTTTTCTTCTTATCCGCCTACGTAGCAGACAACATGTTCTCCTGCTCTGGTCGCGCGTCCACCAGCAACTGGCCACCCTCGCCGCACCCTCTCCCTAACTCCCCAGTGCGCTGTGACTCTCTGCCTGCCCTACACCCGTGACCAACTTTCTGGCCACCTTCCTATCTGCGCTTCTAGCCACCCTGCACCTCCATCCTCTGGTCTTCACCTGCAGAATTATCCACTCGGCTCCACACCCAGCCGACCTCCCTTGAAGCTGCATCCTCTACCTTCTGTTTCCCTAGCGCAGCGCACCCTTCTAGCAGCCTGCACCTCGCGGCACCTCCACCCTGGTCACCCTTCTCCCTCTTCAGGTGATCTCACTTCCACCTCTCCCCCACACCATGTTATGCCTCCACCCAGAATGCCGCACATCCAGCAGTAGGCCACCCCTGCTTCGGCCGTAACACTGCACCATCCCACGCTGCCTATCCTCTTTCTGCACCCCTACCTTACACTGCACCGGCCACTCGAACAGACCGCCCTCTCGCCAACACACTCATTCTGTTCAGTTGACCTACAACCCCCCCCCCCCCCGACACCCCTATTCAGTGTGCACTACCCAGTCTCATGGCCTCCTCCTGACCGACCGCCCCCTTTTACTTCAAGCAGGCCGCGATGAGCCCCCACCGATCGTTCCCCCGTCCAGCCGGCCTCGTCTCACTACATTGGCCTTCATTTAATTCTGATAGAAGACAACAACCTTTTTAATATCCATCATTTTTCCAGTGCACCCCCTGCCCCTTTGCAGCGCCCTCTTGCTTCACCTTCCGCCCTTGTGGGCGCGCACCTGCAGTAACTGCTACCCTCACTGCTCTGACGAGGCTCACCGGTGCGGTGTGCATGTTTTCCCAGCCAACATTTCCTCCTGTTGGCCTTATTTTTGGCTGACTACCCTCCATGTCGGTGCACACCACCCCCTTTTTACTATCGTGTGACTTCGCTGATTGAGCACACCACACGCCGACCTCTGCACCTTTAAATTTATAGGTATTGAATTTTTTTATGACTTAATTTCATTTAATATTAATTATGTACATTTGTTTTTGAGTATATTTATTTTTAGAATAAATTATATGGTATTGTAATTTTGATTAGTTAATTATTTCACCTAAACCATTTATTCTTGGTGTGTTTTGGTGAGTAGTTATTTTGGTGCACTCTAAGTGTTTTATTAAAATAGTCTACTGACCCTTTAAAATGTTTAATGAGTTATTTTGGAATTGTGTGGTTTTTGTAAACACCTTTCGGATTTTTAAAGAGGTTTAATAAGTAATGTGATGGCGTGAGTTGTGTTTGGAAAATATGTCGAGTTGGTTGTTTTGCGTTGTTTATTCATTTGAATTGTTTTAAGTCCGTGTTGATGCATTTTTAGTTGTGTGGTTGTTGCAGCGTGTCAGAAAGGATGACCTATGATACTGTGGTTGTCACCGTGCGTGTGGTTGTGCATCTGTGTGAGGCATGACGTGCCTTCATGTTTGGACTGCGAGTCGAGGTAGGTCCACCACTGCACTCCCCTTTAAATTTAGAATTTATTAATTGCATGATATTTTATTAATTTTAATAAATATGAAATAATATAGGATAATTAATTTTTGAAAGATTATTTGGTTTCAAAAGAGCCATTTATTTTATACCGAACACATGAAAAATTTTCTTGACGAGCGGACACCCAGTATTGAAAGAATGCCCATTTGGATTTTAAACATAATTCATGGAATTTAAAATGTACTTTTAGTTTTAAAGATAAATGCTTTCTTCTAAAAAAGTGTTTAGGGTTTTCTTGAGAAATGATGTTTTTATTTAAAATTTGTGAAGGCCAATTTGGAAATTTAATAGAATAAATTATTTTAGAAAAACCACTCAGGGGTGATCTTTGGTGTGCGTTGGTTGTGTGAGCTGGATGTGATGTTTGTGCATCGTGACTGATTGATTTACATTGTGGACGAACCCCTTTTTATTTCATGTGTTGAAATGGGAACCTGGCATAGTGAGTGAATCTTTTAAGAACGATTTCTGCACTAGTTTAGATTACACACTGGCTTGTGGCTCCATAGTAGGGGAATACTGAATTATTGCTTCTAAGGGGATTAGTCCCCTCGGTTAGGCCATGCAGGGCTATATCGTGTAGTATTATGGGTGATATGACATCATCGAGTTAGGGCATGCCTTCAGGATGAGTCACATGTATGGTATGTTCTGGATTGCTCACGATCTCCTAGGTTCGAACCATCTTCTTTTTTTAGTGTTTATTTGTATGTGGGAGACGATTGAGAGTTTGAGTTTGGTTGTTGGCCCCTGTGTGCCACTTTTTCCATTTCCCTTGGTGTGTGTTTTGTGTTGTGTGTGATTTTTCTTTTTGACTAACAACTACATGTTGTATTTCAGAATTTTCGCAAAATGTTTTAAAATGCAATGCACCGGTTTCTTTTAACATTAAACTTTTTCTAAATTAAAAAGGGAAATGTATTGTTACTTGTTTTGAAAATGAATGTGTGTGTGGAAACTAATATTTTATATCATTTAGTTAAAACTGGGAATTAATGAATTATTTATCTAATGTTATGTGCATTGGGAATATAATTAGTCAGTCCTACCTACTGAGTTTTAATAATCACGCCTATAGTGTTTTCTTATTTTTAGTTTTATTGCAGGTTTAACTTGAGCTTGTTCGCTGTGGGAGAGACTTGGTTGGGGTTTGGAGAGTGACTCTCAAGGTCACAAGTAGTTTTTGTTCATGGTTAGGTTAGTTGGTTGTTTTTGGTCGTTCGTTCTTTTTTCGTGTTGTTTAGATACTTTACGTTGTTCTATTTTTCTTTCTACTACTTTATTTATTTTATCAAGCGAAATCTTTCCCACTTTCTCTCTCTTGATTTCCTAGTGCTTGTCACTAGCCCAGGAGGATCAGGAATGCCTCTCAGGCCATGTCGCAGACCTGCTCAGGTGACCGGTTCAGGGTCGACTCGTGTTGGTTCAGGACATTAAATATTTGAAATAATATGTTAAAGACATTAATTATCTACATTGTTTTTATAAAATGTGAAAATAAAATGAATCATATTCATAGAAGCAATAATGATTATACAAATGTATTTAGAATTAAAAACCAAGGTAAAGACCTAATTATTTATCAAAATTATTTTGTGTATATTTCTTAGAATAAATAATTTTCAAAAATTACCACTTTTTACATGGGAGGATTAGATAATAATAAACATTATTATAGTCTATTAAAATAATAAGTTCATGAATTCTAATATTCCTTTTTATGAAAAGTTTTTAGAAAATATAGTACAATAAAATTTTGATAGAACAATCAGAACTGTGTTCTAAAATCATCACACAATAACATTACTGGACCAATGAAATCATATGAAATAAAAAAAAATATTTTTTCATTTTTCTCATTAGAAAACTAAATCCAAGAGTATCAATTAGAAATTGTATCTGGTAGTGGGTACTAATGTAATATGAGTATATATTTATCTAATTTCCACTACCTATTAGAAATTGATGGTGGCTATATAACATTTGGCGACATTAACAGTAGAAATATTATTGAAGTAAGATCATTTGGTAATCCAAACTCAGTCCTCATCATCTATGTTCTTTATATGGCATGATAGAAGAAAAAATGTAATAAGTATTTGACAACTATTTTACGATGGATATTTTGTTATTTTTTTAATAATTCATGTTCTATTTAAAAAATATAATTTCATAAATTTATGGAACCTAGAAAAATAATGTATATAATATGGTTATTAATTCATTAGGTAGATAAAAAGTGGAAAAAATAAATAATGAAACAAATGACTATTTTTTTTGGAAAAGAATACTATGTTACATTACAGAATATTATTTGAGAAAATATACTAAATGAATTATTTTTATGTTTATCAACAAATGAAAACTATGTGATTCATTAAAAATAGAGAAGTAACATAAGAAATTTTTTATAGAAATTGAATTGGTTTCTACTACTAAAACTAATGATCATATATATATATGATTTTTTATCCCATTTAGAACTACATGACTAAGAAAAAACTATTTCTTGTATGATTTACATGATAATTTTTCATGTTATAAAAGTGTTTTCTTTTTAGATAGTAAAATGGTGGTAACTCTTATTTTTATAAATTATTATGAGTTGGTTTTAAATGAATATTATTCCAAAATTATTTATTTAAGATGTTTCCATGGGGGTAATTTTAGAAAAATCTTTTAAATTATTATTGTTCAAAATGTGGTATAATTTTTTTATACCCCCAATAAACCATAGTTGAATGCAGTTGTTATCGGTTTGAATGGGAAATTTCATGAAATTTTTAAAACACTATAATATGAATATAATATGACAATAATTTTGGGGTAATGCAATAAATAATTCTTTTTTTTTCATAAACAAATATTTATTTCGAATTATTTTTTGAAAAAAACCTATGTTCTATGTAAAAACCCAAAAAACTCTTGGATAAATTAATTTTCTTATGAGAGGATTATAGTTTAAACACCATGGATAATCTTAGTGAATTTAATCTAAAGGTTTTTAATGTAATATTCCTCATCTATGATATTACATCCTATAAATATAGTGTTTAAAAAAAATCAATTATAGTTGAAGAATATACTCTACCGAAATTTGATGAACGTGATGATTTTGGTCCAAAAAATATCTCTTGTTTTCGAGACAACATATTTTTTTATAACATGAAACCTAATCATGTATTTAAAAACTAATTGGATGATGATATAGGAAAAATTTCCCCATAACCAAATCATCAAATTATGGATTCCATTGAAGTAGAATGTTTGATACATTTATAGCTCAGAAACCTTAACAAACATCCCATGGAAATTGTTATTTAATGTTTGAATATTTAAATTTGAACTAGATAAATTCTAATAAATCATTTATAATTTTATGATTGTGTATCACAATAAAAAATGATGCTATAGAAGAATAATTAGTAAATGAGATATGGGATAATCATTGAAAGAAAAACTAAAGTAGTTTAAGAGGGAAAAGGGTTGATAATTAGTTTTTAGACCCTCTGGATATCTAGTTTATAGAAGTAAATAGTTTTTTATATCAAATAAGATGATAATATTGTGATTACCCTAAATAATTATAGACTAGTTGTTGATGTATATGACCTAAAAGAAGGTACAGATTACGATGATACTAATGTTCCTATATCTTCATTATATGCGATTAGGATTTCTCAGAGAATACATCACATATTAATATCACATTATATTAAATGAATGTAAAGTCTTCATTTTTCAAATGGTTTCTAATAGATGGAGTATTTTTTAAATGAAATCCTTGTTTTGAATATCCCCATTTATGAAATGTAGTTTTTGAAACACACCAAATCTCATTATGGCCTCAAACATTAACTAATATCTTGGTAATGAAATTTTTTCCCTTTTTATTTATCCAATTGATTTTCAGTAGGAGTGGAAGATCATAATATTTTCATGAAAACTCCATCATTATATATATATATATATATTTAGTTTATATATATGTTGATGTTATTTTTTTCCAAAATAATATGTAATGAATTTAAAAAATAATAATTTGAAATGAGCATGAAGGGTGATGTAAATTATATTCTTGATTTTGAGATTTATAAAGAATACTTTGGGAAGGTGAAAATTCATTGAAAATACATACTAGAAATTTTTATTTCATCTTATATTTATGTACGATTACTCTTATTTTTTCCTTATTTTTATTTTAATTTTACTAATATTTATCAACTCAATAACATGACATTAAGGGTACAGTCTCCCCATCGATGGAATAAGAACCTCTCCAATTTCTTGTAGACTCTTTCATATAGGGAGGCCCACATGTGGTCTTATGGCACTTTAACTCTGACCTGATTGTTAGTATTAGAGAATTACAAAATGGTATTATAAAAACATGACTCAATAACCTATTTCTTCACTTTTACATGACACTGGACATTGTAGACTGATGATAGGATGTTTGAGACTCGATAAAGGGAACTATGATAGTACATTGACGACATCACGTTGTGGACCTCCACATTCCAATAAGATAGTAGAAATTATATTTTCCTATTATTGTTGATAAAATTCACCAAATTATATGCATGAGATATTCATATGTTATTTATGAGATATTGGGTGAATTTATGCATCATAACATGGAATGTAGGTTCACATCCCATGTATATACCTACTCTTGTGTTTTATATTACTTCCATAATTAAATTAGAATATTTTTTTATTTCCATTTGGGGTTGTTTCTAGGATTTTTTTATATATGTTCTATGTATTTATGATATATAATGAATGTATTTTATTAGTTGAATTTATAATGTTGATTTGTTTTTATATATGTAATGACTATGGTAAATGTTCTTGGATGGAAACCATGGATAGTAAAAAGAGGGTTACACCATGATTTTGAGCTTAGAATCCTATTAAATCCCTTATCTATTCCTAGAAGCATGTTGGAATATTTTTGTATTTATATTGTTAAAAATTTTATAGTGATACATCCTCATAGACATTTAATTGGATTGCCAACTGAGTAGGAGGGTTCTCTACGAAACGTTCCAATTCCTACCCCATTGTTATATAAAGTAGGTCCATTTAGTCCACCACTGATATCTATGGTTTCGTATTTGAGGTATTTTCATATCTAGTGTCCTACAACCATTCATTAAATAGGTTTACCATCATATATTGATGAGTGGGTTTAAATCATTGCAGGTATCTTCGACTACATTGAGACATTGGCTGATTGGATGACGAAGCTGGCAATGTTAGTGCCATAGGGACCCAACATAAGTTGGTGTGGGATTATAGGTTAGGTTTTATTACGATAGGAACTCTAATGGGAGGCCATCATGGGATTTTTTATTAGTGAGTTACTCCAAATCATGATAAATATCAACTAGGCATAGGAGTTCATTGAGATGTGGTAGGGATCTATGATAATATATTCATACTCTGCATGTTATGATTAGCTTCTAAACATTCCCCCACTTATAATTGGTAATAAGGATTATAATGGATTAATGATATGGTTTTAACATTGAAATTACATTAGAATGAATCTATGTAGATTTGATCAAAATTCTTACATAGATGGGTTTTGAAAGGATCTTAAAATTGAGAAGACTGTCGAGGAGTGTAAGGTAGTTAGTATTCACCAACCCTTCACCACTCAGCTAGGTGGATTACCTATTACATCTATAAGTTAATATTACAATATAAGGAAGATTAATTCCATGTACGTGTGATATATCCGTGGTATTCATGTGGAGTAGAGTCTAGATTCATTATCCCATAATGTATAAATTTGACCGTTCTTCAACTATTGGAGATCCAAACACCATAAAAGTTTATGAAAATTTAAAAACAAACTATTTTTATCATTTCTGAATTATTGGAAATCATATTAGTATTGTTGTAGATATTTTTTAGGAGTTACAGACAGAGCAGACTAAGGAAATGGATATTTTGTATGGGTTCTCAGCAACAGACTCGAACTAGTCTTGCACCTGAGTGATAGGGTCATTGAGCTATGATAGGTCAGGTCTATTTTTTGGATTAGACTCATAGAGTTGTTAGATGGGGGATATATACTATTTGAGGTATGTCCATGATTATTTCCAATATATCTACTACCACGTTCAATACTAGTGGTTCCTATTCTTTAATATCTGCATATATTGTTGTTGGACTTGATCTACTAGTCATGTTACCCTCGTAGTTAGTATATTTTCATATAATATTGGGCATGAAGGACTTCCAATATTTCTTCCTGTAGTGTCCTATAGTTTTTCATGTTATGGAAACCCTTTTTAATTCATGATTCTAAAGATAAATCTGTCAATGATATTCTTATCATGGTCTAACTCGTCGTATTCCATGTTCACATTGTTTCCTCTCATAGATGGGATTTGTTTAACATAGAAAGTATTGATAGATATATGATAACCATAGAGTGGTTTTAGGTACTAGGTATAGTTAGACTATACTGGAGTCATTATGGAAAAATAATAGCATGGTTTGAAGGATTATCTCCTTTGGATAGACTTGTGGTAACCCACTCAACTCTTCCTCTAGTAATAGATACATCATAGAACATCTAACAAAATGACATCATATGAGTTAATCTTGATATTTGAGTTTACATTAAGATTGATATTTTTTTAGTTACTCATCCCAATTTGATACCACCATGTCATATTATTCTAACTAAGCTAAAATATTTCTGGATGAAAATTGATCCCTTATGGAAGAATGGATTTATTAGTGTATGTTCTTCACCTTGGGGAGCTATTGTTTATTTTTCCTTAAGTTCGATGATATAATTCCAATAAATATTGATTATCATATGTTTAACTAGGTAATTTTAAATAAATCATATCCTTTAACCAAGATTGAATAATCCTTAAGTCAATTATAGGGATCCTGATTGAGATCCATGGTATATCTCTAATTGGGTGATCATTATATATGAGTAAGAGAGGAGGAGATTTCAATGATAGTGTTTCAGAGAAATTATTGGTTGTATGAGTACATTGTGATGTCATTAGATCAAAATAAAACACCAAATATGTTCATAAACCACATGAATAGGATATTAAACCAATTCTTATACTCTTTTTCATGGTGTGTCAAATACGTCCTCATCAACCCACCAACACCATTGAAACAATCTAGAAACCCTAACAGAGTCATGGGTATGCTTCATGCACTTTCAAATTATGCCAAACAATAATTTTTTTACTTTTGGAAGCAATTGGTGAGATTCACCATCTTTGTGGTGCCCAAGACCGAAAAATTCATAGACCGAGATAATATATATTTAGTGATGTGTTGGTCATGTTCATGGAAGATGTTTGAGATGGGGATATTTTTGTGCCAATTAGGATACTACTGATGCTATAGTTAGGTTTTTTCTTAACAATAAAAGAAAATGGACACATAAGAAAATAATTTAGTGAAAATCCATTATTTGGACTAGTATGAAGAGAATTTCCTTATCTAAAAATAAGGTTGATGATATCTCTATTGTTGATACTTCCATAACCTTGAAATTGTTATGAAATTTACAATAATTCATTTTGATTTGGTTTTTTATGGGAAATAATGCACCATGAGATGTTAGTATCCCATGGGACTTGTCACTAATCACTGCACAAGAATTAATTCTCTATAAAAGACATAGATTATGCAGTTGTTGTTCATGCACTGAAGTGAAGATGACAATATCTCTTTAGTGAGATATTTTTTATTCATAGACAAAAAAATCTATTATTATATCTTCACAAATATTGAATTTAATATAATTTCAGAACATTGGTTTTTGTATATAAAGATATTAAAAATTATATGATTTATGAAATTTGGAAGTGTAATGACATTGTGAATGCTCTTTTTCCATACGAAGAAGGATAAACAATAGTTGGGTTGGGGCCTTCTGAGGGGTAGATAAATATAATGGGATTTTTGTATGACTGTATTGTGGATACATTATATGGTTTGGTTTTAATGAATTATGATCCATTTGAAGTTATAATTTCTCTTGTAGACTTAGTGATGGAATGAATGGAGTAAAATTCAGACTTTTCTATCATGAAACAACAACTTTCTAGAGGTTATCTGATACCCATGTTGTCGTTGGATTGCAGTGATGTGTTCATTGGAAATGAGAGATATTTATTATATGATTCCATCAAATATTAAATGATGATAATTTTTTATACCTATAGATTGGTGGTACATCCTAGAGAAAAAAATTTTTACTATGAATTTGTGATATAGTTCTCAAGGCAGGGACGGAAAAGGAAATTGATGTGTTCATCTCTCGATGCCATATCATCTATAGGGTAATGGATGACCACTATTATCCTAGTGGTTTTATTCATCCACTCCCAATTCCCTCATAGAATAGGGAGGTGTCACTGTAGAAATTTTGAGGTTCTCACCAATGACCATGAGGTGGGGTGATGTTCTCTAGGTTATTTTCAATCGGTTAAAGAAGTTTTACCACTTTTTTCAATAAAATAGAGTCACTCAATGGATTAGAAATGAATTATCTATGAAGATTAGATCATATAATTACACAGGGCAATAATACACAATTTATTAGATAGAGAGGTATGCTTTGTAGTAAGAATTTGTTAGGGCTTGCAGAATGCCCCAGATAGTCAAATTAAATTGATTATAGTGTTTCATCCTTTGATAAATGGATATTTTTAAGTGGACTATAAGAATATTGGAGGATAATCTTGGATATATCATACATGATTTTGGTAGATATTAGGACGAGGGCCATGAAAATGTTGAGTTTTCATATAACAATGTTTACGAAGATTATATTCAAATGGAACCATAAAAGTATTTTTTTCAGAGGCCATGTCATTTAGTGGTATGTTGGGATGTGGTTTGTGAGGCAGTAGTTGTGGGGACCAATCTGGTTTACGATACCTATGAAATAGTGCAGGTGATTCAAAAGTGGTTGACCATTTTATTGTGTAGAAAAATATTATCTAATTATTATGAGAGGATACCATTGTATTTATTTGATTGTGGAAATGTTTTCTTCAGTATGATTCCTCATTTTGAGAATCAATATACAAGGAATAATAGTAAGCTAACCCATTTTTTATTGGTCCCTTTGAGATCACATAGTATGGTGGAACTATTTCATACCATCATGATCATCCTTATCATTACTATGTTATTCCCCATGAGTTTAATTTTTCATAGACACATAGTTACAGAGTAAATCCTATCAATTTAATTGATTATAAAGACCTTGTTTGGGAGCCTAATGTATCTTATAAATAGTGTGGTGAAAACTAACAACTGGTGTGAGAAATTCCTTTGTGGGAAGATGGTACAACTTTTTCAAATTCAGTGGAAGTATGTGTGGATACATGATTATATTTGTGAGTGATAGGGTGATGATCAATATCAATGGAATATGTTTACTGAGGAATGATCATATATATTCTTATAAAGGATGATAATTCCTTAAGAGGGGAAATTTTAAAATAGTAAATCCTTTTTCATCATGGATTATTTATTTCCCTAACAATAATCTTTAATTTTCTCTGACTTCAGCTATTCATTGTAAAAGTATATTGAGATTTGGGAAGCTTAAAGATTATTTTATATGTTTTTTGTTAGATTTTGGACAAAATTAGAAAGGTAGTAATGTATCACATATGATCACACTGTAGAGGAGACGACTACAATTTAAGGAAACTGGTTTCACTATAGTGTTTTTATAGAGTGGATAATACATCACAGTATAAGAATTTTATATATAGTGTTACTAATATAGAGATGATATCACATAGTGTCCTAGAACACACCACAACTATTTCTTCAATGTTAGTTATAGCCATTGGTCCAGTTGTGGAATTTTTGTTTTTTCGCCTTATAATATGCTTATATAACTATTAATTGGGGAGTAAATTTTGGGATTGAATGAGGGGGATTCAATAGGCATTATAAGGGTTTTTTCACTTATACAAAACCAAAAAATAACCCCAAAATTAGAATTTATTTTCCTATTTCTAAATGCTTCAAATTTTCTTAATGACAACAGTTACGAATCCACACCAAATATCACTCCCTATGAAATATGACTTCTTGATATAAAGATGTTTTAAATTTTACCCTCCCTCATTTCACTGGATAGGTTGTATTTCTAGTCATTTATAATCCCTATCAGTCTTTCCTATGTTGTGGTTTTTCTTCTAGTGTACCACTACACTATGACATAGGAACCTATAATGTGGTGGTATACTTCCAACACACCCTCATTCATCGAAATATCACATATTTCATTAGGTGTGGTCCAAAACATGTATATGTATAAGAAACATGATTAAATCATTGAGAACCAGAATATTCAAGAAAAAATTATTTTTTATAATGATAGAATATGTGTATATTTTAGCTCAACCCCATTGACTTGAATTGTGTTTTATAAATATAAAACACATGAAATGTTGGATATGAACCGATTCTATAAGTCAATGGTATTAGATAATGTTCTAGTTTTTGTTCCAACATGGTTCAAGGGATGATGCCTTCTATTGGACCGTGATGTTGACATGGAAAACTATGAGGTATGAAGTTCATTAACATCTTGATATCTAATTTAGACATGTTTAATTGATAAATATTAGTGTTTGAATAACAAATGATCATTCTTGATTATGTTTCACATGTGTGTGGGTGTATATTTCATAATATACCAACTACGATATTATTTAAATGATTAGTACTTGAGTATATTATTTCTAGGAATGATTTTAATTAAATTATACTATTTAATACTTCTTTATTCTCATGGAGATACACATGTTTTGTATACTCTGTCACGTAAATAAATTAACATTCTTGGATTTTGCGTTCATGGTGCTCAAGACAGGTGGGCTATCATGACATGTTTATCCCTCATATGTGGAATTCACATGACATATGATGCTAACAGTGAAGGAACTGAGAGCATAATAGAGCTAATTGAATTCCAAATAATCCCATGTTATGGATTCACTCAAGGAATCCTAAAATACATCATGGTACATGAACATGAGGTAGCATTTTTGAGAACAATAAGATGCAGGGTAGCACGACACACATGGTGACATAAGGATTTTGGTAGAATTAACACATGTCACCATGAGGTTGCCACAATACTTTTACTGTAAAAATGTGGCTAGTTTGGTTAATATTTATATTCATCATTATCTTATTGGATTGGAGAAAATACTTGTACAAATGGGGTTTTTTTCAGGGTTAGTGCAAGACTAATCGAGTATAGATTGTTTATTTTATCCTTATTACTCATATATTATTATTATTGTAGACTCTTGTACACTTCGAAACCCTTGGTTAAGGACACATTAGTGGTGTTCTACCACTCTTACAATAATTGAAAATTTCATTATGTTTATATAATACTTGACTGGAGATATGAAGATGTGCAAGGGACCTGTGATATATAGATGATCAGAGGAGCATAGAGCTAGTTGTGGTCTAAGAAGGGATCTGGAGGAGACCAGATTTTGTTATTTCCTTATATAAGTTTAATACTATGGTTTGGATGGAAACATTTGATCTCATTTAATTTTATAACAAGTATAAAATCATAAAATTCTAAATGATTACACTAATTATATATTAATTGTTTTTATTTTCATTTTATTTGTTTTTATCAGCTAAGTAACATGATTCTTTTGATATAATCTCCTCACCAAAGGAGTTTGACCCTCAAAACTAGTATGTGGCCTCTTAATTATGGAGAGGCATGCATTTGGTCATGTGGAACTCTGAATTGGATATGACTGATTAGGTCATTGCGTTAAATACTCAATATAACGATTTACCATTTCTGATGGAATGATATAAAAAACAAATATTCATTTATATGACTATATAAAATATATTATGATTCATAAATATCATTATGTTTCCTTTATTTAATTTAACTAGTAAGAGATAGTTAAATAATGGGGATGTAATTAATTTAAGGGGGGAGGATTTAATGCCTCTATAGTTCAAAGTATACATTTTCAAAATATAAACAATGTTTGATTGCTTTATCAACACACAACATTAGACTAAAACAAGGAAAGAAATAATTTTTAATGAATTTTATAACAAATAAAATTCCTAGTAAATAGCATAATTTTAACAAATTTGAATGCATGAAAAATGTTGTTAAGAACACATAATGATAAAAAAGATCATTTCAAAAACAATTATGTATTATTCATATAATATATTTAAATTATAAATAGACATTTATAAATAGTTGAATTTTAATTTTTTAAAATGAACTAAATTTTGGAATATATCATTATATAATTTCATTAGATGATTATTTTTAAAAAAGTTGATCTTTAAATGAATAGGTAAAATATATTTTTTACTAAAATCTATCATCAATGATTATATCAAGAAGAATGTATTACTTAAAAACATATAAAATGTCTCTAATAATAAAATATGAATTTAAGAAGTAAAACTATTGATTTTTAAATAATATTATGAATTTATAAAACATACTTTTAACATTATATTAAAGAAAGTAATATTTTAGATTAAAATGAACTAACTTTTTTTTAATTCATTAAAAATTAATTTCAAAATTTTAATTTTTGAATTTCATTTAAATATATATATATTTTTTATAAGAAAAAATTTTTTATATGGAAAATCAAAATCAGTCATTATTTTATCGTAGACATAATTTTGTTTCATAAATATTAACTTTTTATATATAATATTACATATTACACAGACTAATATTAAAATTAATCATTCTTATAAATATAAATTTTACAAGATGAAATGAATTTAATAGTTTTAATAAGTAGATAAAAATAAATTAATATTTCCAATTTTATTTTCCACTGTATAAAAATAATTACATTGCAAAAAATTATTTTTTGTGGTAAGACCAAAGATATGGTAAAAATATTTAACAAAAGGAGTAAATATCCTAGGATATTAATAAATGATTTTCACGACCCGTCCTCGGGGCCCGTGTCGTGACTACCCCAAGCTCGCCTTCCATAGGCCAGGGGCTGGCGACTAGCACTAAAGGCGTAAATTCCAAAGAAGGGAAGGCATTGCATTTAAAGAGTAAACAAACACCACAGAGAATGTAAGTGAAGCAAACACTAAGTAAAGCAGAGTACAAGGTAAGTGCTGAAAAAGCAGCACCGAGTCATCCTCCGAAAATCCCACATGAAGGGTGGGTACAGATGGTCCCCTCAACTCCTCGGGTCCAACCGTCCGCTCTGTTTATGTCCCGCCAAGTGGTCCACCTCCGGGTACCGTCCATCTCCACAAGACTCCACCTCGACCAGTGTTGTCCATCGTCTACATCCAACACAACGTAGTGCGGGCATAGCCCGTGCAGGGGTGAGTATACAATAATCAGTAGGGACCCCGAGACCCCCCAAAGGTCTCTCAGAATCCACGAAGGATAAATGAAAAAGTAAAGATACAATCACGAAGTATCAACAACACTACTTAGGTATATTCCCATACATATACTTAACTCATATGTTACAGTTTGGCTCCAGCTCATGAGCCCAAGCCCAAACCAGTTCACCTAGGAAAGCACAACCCAGTCCACACAAGAAAGCAAGTCAACCACGTCAATGATAATGATTGAGAAACAAGACTCTTCTCACACAGGTATACACTTCGTAATGCGATAGAGATGATTAGATGTATCCACTGATTCATCTAAGCTGTCAGACCCACAGAGGATACAAGACCAGCTAAGCTGTCGGACCCACACAGGATACAAGACCAACTAGTCTATCAGACCCACAAAGGATACAAGTACAGAGGTCAAAACTACCAGAACCACATAGGATACAAGAACAGTAGTCATCACCATCGAACCCACAAAGGATTCCAGTATGGTATACGCCGCGGTCGAACCCATGGAAAATTCCAGTTAAAAATTCGATGCAGTCGCACCCATCTCTAGGGTTCCCGCACACAGCATGCTCGATTTTAGGAGGGTCTGCTCCTCAAGAAAAAGAGAGTCAATACATCAACTGTCACAAAGTCCAGAGTAGATGTATCCCAAAGTTTTTTCTTGTCAAAAGAAACCCAATAACACTCAGACCGGGCATCTGATTGACGCACCGTCTATCGTGTTGGGTTTCTTTTGACAAGAAGAAACTTTGGGATACATCAACATTGGACTTCGTGAAATTTGATGTATCAAATCACTTTTGCTCGAGCAGCAGACCCTCTCGAAATAGATCATGTTGTGTGCAGGAACCCTAGAGCTGGCTGCGACTACATTGAATTCTGTACTGAAATCCTCCATTGGTTCGACAACGACGACTACCGTACTGGAATCCTCTGTGGGTTCGACGGCGATGAATACTACTCTTGTATCTTTTGGGGGTTCGACAGTTTTGACCTATGTACTTGTATCATGTGTGGGTCCGGTAGAGTAGATGGTCTTGTATCCTGTGTGGGTCCGACATCTTAGCTAGTCTTTTATCCTCTGTGGGTCCGACAGCTTAAATGAATCAGTGGATACATCTGATCATCTCTATTGCCTTGCAATGTGTATACCAGTGTGAGTTGAGTCTTGTTTCTCAATAATTATCATTTTTGTGGTTGACTTGCTTTCCTGTGTGGAATAGGTTGTGCTTTCCTATGTGGACTGCATAGGGCTTGGGCTCCGGAGCTGGAGCCGAATTGTAATACATGACTTAGGTATATGTATGGGCATATACCTAAGTAGTGTTGTTGATACTTCGTGATTGTATCTTTCCTTTTTGGTTTATCCTTAGTAGATTCTGAGAGACCTTCGAGGGGTCTCGGGGTCCCTACTGAGTATCATATACTCATCCCTGCACGGGCTATTCCTGCACTACATTGTGTTGGATGCAGACGATGGACATCACTGATCGAGGTGGAGGCTTGTAGAGATGGACGGTACTCGGAGGTGGACCACCTGGCGGGACGTACACAGAGCGAACAGTCGGACATGAGGATCTGAGGGGACCATCTGTACCCACCCTTCAGGTGGGATTTCCGGAGGACGACTCGGTGCTGCTATTTTACTTACTGCTGTTGTACTTTCCGTTTAGTTTTACAGTACATTCAGATGGGTTTGTATACTGGCCCACTTACTTTTTCAGCACATACCTTGTACTTAGTTTTACTTAGTGTTTACTTCACTTGCGTACTCTGTGATGATTGTTTAATATTTAAATGCAATGCCTTCCCTTATTTTTAATTTACGCCTTTGGTGCTAGTCGCTAGCCCCTGGCCTATGGAAGGCGGGCATGGGGTAGTCACGACACGGGCCCTGAGGACGGGTCGTGACAAATTGTTATCAGAGGAGTCGGTTCTACTGCAGAACATAGGACTCTGATAATTTCTTCTATGTGAAGCAATAATATCTTGAGTAATGAGTTTGGTTATCAGTCAAGGGAGTCCATTGTTGGTGTGGCGGCCGACGTATCCATACACCAGGACCTTGACTTCTGATTTATGACTTAGTGCACGAAAACATTTATTTCATGTGTGTTTCAAAAGATTTATTTATGAATACTTTTTGTTAGCTCTACAGGTATACTGTATTAACCATGGCACACATGATTCTTTTCAGGATGGCCCCATGATCGCAGCCAGCTCAGGTTCTGAGCTATATGCGAGAGGGCATCCCACCGAGCGATGAGGCCTCGGTGTAGGGCCCCTTTATCGCGGAGGCACTGGTGGTACCTCTACCCACTGAGCCGACGATGCCACCCACCCTAGCAGCGGAGAGTGCCCGATTCCTGAGCGCATTGCAAGAGTTTCATAGACAGAGGATGCCGAGGTTCTGTGGGGAGACATATCCTCACGAAACTGAGGATTGGCTAGAGGCCATCGCCAGAGTCTTCAGATTAGAAGGGACACCAGTAGACCTCAAAGTGGTCCTTGTCGCGAGTCTCCTACATGCAGCAGAAGGTAGATGGTGGAGCTTGATGCTCCAGGTGCACGATGAGGCATCTCTACATTGGATGGACTTCGAGTGCCTCTTCCGCTTGGAGTTTGTTCCAGCCACCCTCCGTGCGGTGCACATCCAAGAGTTACTACAGCTGCGGCAGGGCAGCATGTCAATAGCCCAGTACTCTACGTGATTTACCAACCTCTCGTGATGCTCCACGTACATGGTACGGGACCCATTCTTCCATGCTCAGACCTTTGAGGAGGGGCTTAGGCATGAGATCAGAGCTTCGTCGATTCCACTCAGCATCCTGACCCAAGCGGGGGTGCTAGAGTGAGCCCTACTAGTGGAGAGCTTTCTCGCTGAGCAGCCCTCAGTAGCGAGACCCACCGCAGGACGGCACAGAGCGGAGTCTTCTGCAGCTGGCAGTCAACAGATGACGTAGGGGTCTAAGCGGACCAGGCTGTCTGGTGGGGGACCTCAGGACACGGGTTCGACTATGCGGGGCACATGGCGCAGAGCCAGCCTTCCGAGGAGCAGATTGTGTTATGCGTGCGGCGGGCAGGGCCACATGGCTCATGACTGCCCGACCCGCCATGTAGATGAGCATTAGACATTAGAGGTACCCTCCAGGCAGAGGAAAAGGTTCCACCGTGGCGGCCCGTAGGGAGAAGGCGGACGAGGGAAAGGAGATGGCCGAGCAGTGAGTGGTAGACGACGCTTCGAGGCTCTACCACCCCCACCCCCAGGAGGTCCACCCCAACCATATGGAGCTAGAAGGTAGAGGCAGGCTAAGCACCAAGAAGCAGAGGCTTATGACCACAACGCACCTGAGATGATTTGAGGTACTATCTGTGTCTACTCCACCCTTGATTCAGTTCATATGGACACAGGTTTGAGTCATTATTTTATTGTTGCTGCCCTTGTTTGGAGCTCGGAGATTCCGACGGAGCCGTTGGCTCGATCCTTATGGCTAGAGACTCCTACAGGAGTATACTCGATGATTACGCACCGGTTTCGGCAGTGTGAGCTACTCTAGGAGGCGAGAGTTTCATCTTGGATCTTATTGTAGTGGCGTCGAGGGATTACGACATCATCTTGGGTATGGACTAGTTCTCTACAATCCATGCTCAGATCGAATGTATTAGGCGCAAGGTGTGGTTTTTCATCATGGATGGGACAAGGTTCACCATCACTGGCAATAAGGGAACCTTCTAAACACAGGATGGACTCATGCAGAGGAGAGGGCAGCAGATCACACATTGGTTGGCTAGTCTCATCCTCGGAGTAGTTGACGTGTGGAGTCTGAGTTTTCCTATAGTGGTTGATCCGTATGCAAACTTTTTTCTTGAAGATGTTACAGGACTACCCCCTCATATGGAGCTAGATTTCTTCATAGAACTGTACATCGAGAAATCACCGATATGTACTCCAGCATATTGGATGGCTCCCAGCGAGCTTCATGAGCTGCGGGTACAGCTGGAGGACTTACAGGGGAACGGTTTCATCCAACCCAGTGTTTCACCCTGGGCTTCTCCGATTCTATTCGTCAAGAAGGCAGATGAGAGCTTGTGACTGTGTGTCGACTACCGTCACCTGAACCAAGTGACCGTGAGGAACATGTATCCACTTCCAAGGATTGAAGACCACTTTGATCAGCTCAAGGGAGCATGTTGGTTCTCAAAGATAGACCTCAGGTCAGGCTATCATCAGCTACGAGTTTTGGATGAGGATGTGCAGAAGATGGAATTCACGTGTCGGTATAGCCACTATGAGTTCTTGGTCATGCCCTTCAGTTTGACCAATGCTCCAGAAGTGTTCATGAGTCTCATGAACATGATCTTCTAGCCCAACCTCGATCGGTTTGTCGTAGTCTTCATTGACGACATACTAATTTACTCGACGACTGAGGAGGAGCATGTGTACCTACTATGGGTTGTACTGGATACACTACGAGAGCCCCATCTTTATGGTAAGCTCTTGACGTTCCAGTTCTGGCTTTGAGAGGTTCACTTCTTGGGGCATGTCATCTCTGATGTGGGAGTTGCAGTGGATCCCGCAATGGTCGAGGTGGTACTTTCTAGGGAGCCACCTAGGAGCATGAAGGAGGTGTGGATTTTCCCAGGTCTGGCTGGGTACTATCAGAGATTTGTGCCAGACCTCTCCAGAGTTGCAGCACCACTTACAGCTTTGACGAAGAAGGGGAAACCGTTCGTTTGGACAGACAGATTTCAGCACAGCTTCTAGGAGCTGAGGTGGAGATTGAACAGTGCGCCCATCTTGAGGCTACCAGAGGAGGGAGTAGGGTACGTATTTTTCTGCTATGTGTCAGGGACCAGACTTGGGTGTGTCCTGATGCATGAGAGAGCAGTGATCACTTACGGTTTACAGAATTTGAGGCCACACGAGCAGAAATAAGCTACTCATGACCAGGAGATAGCAGCAGTGGTCTTCACCCAGAAGACGTGGCGACACTATCTGATGGGTGAACTATTTACAATCTACTCTAACCACCAGGGTCTCAGGTACATTTTCTCGCAGAAGGACCTGAACCTGAGATAGAGGCGATGGCTTGAGTTCCTCCAGGATTATGACTTTGAGATTGTCTACACTCCTAGGAAGGGGAATGTTGTGGCTGATTCTCTCAGCAGGAGATCGGGCGTTCAGCTACATGGGGAGGCGACAGAGCAGTTAGCCGTTTTGCAGATATCCATCATGTATAGAGATGCAGAAGCCTATCTAAAGTCCCTCATAGTCACTCCTCCACTTCTTCAGCGGGTCAGAGAGGCGCATTGTGGGAATGTTGACTGTGAGGAGTGACGTGCTCAGATATCCTCAGGGCTAGCACCTGATGGATTTTCTGAAGGTGGAGAGCACGTCATCCTCTTCCAGGGACGTACCATGGTAGCAGTTTCACTGCAGGAGGAGGTGCTGAGGGAGTTCCACACTTCCCCTCTAGCGGTACATCCTGGGGTGGCAAAGATGTACCTAGACCTCAGACGATAGTACTGGTGGACGTGTATGAAGAAGGTTGTGGCAGAGTTCATTTCTCGATGCCTAACTTGTCAGCAAGTGAAGGCAGAGCACCAGGTACCTGAAGTCTTCGTACAACCCTTAGAGATTCCAGAGTGGAAGTGGGATGGGATATCCATGGATTTCGTGATGGGTCTTCCACGTACTTCCAGAGGACACAACACCATCTGGGTGATCGTAGACCGACTCACTAAGTTGGCCCACTTCCTTCCGATTAGAGAGCAGTGCTCGGTAGAGATCATGTGACCCCTCTATGTTCATGAGATCATACGGCTTCATGGTGTGCTATCATCTATCATATCTGATCGATATGCTCACATTACTTCCCAGCTTTGGACGGGGTTATAGGAGGCCTTTGGGACGCAGCTACGCCTTAGCACTGCCTTTCACCCTCAGACGGATGGCCAGATGGAGAGGACCATTTAGACACTCGAGGAAATGCTATGTGCATGTGTCCTTGATTTTGGTCGTAGCTGAGAGGATCACCTACCCTTGGATGAGTTTGCGTACAACAATAGCTACCACTCCACCATCGGGATGGAACCTTACGAGGCACTATACAATAGACCATGCAGAATACCTCTGTGCGAGAATGACCCTGGGGAGTCGGAACTCGTAGTAACAGAGATGGTTTGGGCTACGACGGAGAAGGTGCAGGTCATCCAGGAGCGGATGAGGACTGTACAAAGCAGATAGAAGTCCTATGCTAATAGGAGGTAGAGACCACTGGAGTTCGAGGATGGCGACCACGTTTTCTTACAGGTCTCACCTCGACGTGGATTATGGAGATTTGGCCATAGCGGCACGTTATCTCTACACTTCATCGGACCTTTCCAGGTCATCAGTAGGGTATGTGAAGGGGCCTACCGCCTAGCCCTTCCACATCAGTTGCACCGGGTGCACAACGTCTTCCACATATCTCAGCTAAGGAGATACGTGCATGACCCGATGCATATCATCGACCATGGAGAGATGGACATCGATGACGGGGCGACTTTTGCAGAAGTCCCGGTGGAGATCGAGGATTGACAGAAACGGGTCCTAGGTGGATGATCGATAACTCTGGTGTGCATTCGTTGGCAGCACAAGAACCTTGAGGGGAGCACATGGGAGCGGGAGGCTCAGATGCGTGCTCAGTACCCTCATTTGTTTCTCTAGTATATGCTATAGCTTTATGGGGACGTAAATCCTTGAGGTGGGAGTAATTTAAAGACACGAAAATTTAAATGAATTTTTTTTAAATACTTTGGAATTTTACGAGTCTGTGGCTTTTGACGGCGCTTGATTCTGAGGCCCGGTGTGCCCGGAATCAATTTTCGAAGTTTAGCTCAGGTACGTTCAGTTAACGAACGTGCGGGGTTTTTCTAACATTTGAACCGATGCTCGAAATTAAAATCTGAGGGCCCCAGTAAACTCACAGCATCGGTAATTTCTTAAGGGGACACTTACCGTAGTTACGTTCGCAAAAGAGGAGATGTTAAATTTTGGGGGTTTGATTAAGAAATAAATAAAAAAATTGTTGGAACAATTTTTTATTTCTAAAGTAGGTTACTCCCTCCAATGGGTAGTTAAGGTTGGGGCATGCATCCACTTATTTACCCAAGTGAGGAGGTTAGATATGTGGAGCCCACACGAGCCCCACCATTTAATTTCCGCTGACCTCATTAATTCCCCTACTATTTCCTTGACGTTTCCTCCATTAATATCCATTGATTTAATTTTTGGGTAACACATCGTGTTGATTAATGAGGAACCTTCCTTTTCCCCTTTTTAATTTAAACATACAACAAATTTAATTATGGGGAACCTTCTCCCTCCCTTATTTTGTCAACACATTTTAATTAGTGTGGTTAATTAATTACGGGAGACTTTCTTTGCGTGTGAAATTAAATAATAGGAGGAACCTATTATATAATTTTTGGAGAGCATGGTAGGCGAAGGAAAGAACGTGGGAGAACACTTGAGCTTTGGACGAAGAACACCGACCTCCAATGAAGAACGATGAAGAACACCTGTTCCTCAATGATTGATGATGCACCACCAATCTTTTTCTCCCCGACAAGAGAGGAGACGCCGCTTCCTCCTCGGCACACTCTGACGTCGCCTTTGTTTCCTTTCACAGTGACGTCGTCTACCGTGACGCCGACGAACGCCTAATTTATTGAGGTAGTGGTTTTTGTATAAATTTATTCATGTGATTTCTATACCCTTGGCATGGCATGTTTTATTGATGGTGTTTTCATAAAACCACCAACGCGGTGGGTGCGGACTAACGAACAAGTCCAAACCCAGCGCTGTTTTGTTCCTGAAGCGCGAAACCCTTGGCAGTGATGAAACAAGACTGTTTTGGCTATTAGAGGGCATCACAGTAATGTATGGGTTCCAAGACGACCACAGGCGTAGACGAGAGCAAGAATGGACCACCAGAACGACTCTGGTGGCCCGCGTAAATCATCGGTGGCGTGGGTCACCGTCGGCCGGCACCGGTCGGCCGCCCGGAGGCGGCGGTGACCCTGTGCGCCCCCGGTAGGAGCCTCCATGGATTATGTCGCAGTGGAAGGCCAGATACTACAGCCGCGCAAGATTCGGGGTAGACTCGGCACCAAGTCCCTCATCCGCGGGACAAAGGGGGGACCGCGTCCCCCCTGCTCGTCCGCCGGCTGAGCCAGCGCACCCCCCCCCCCCAGCCGGGCTGGGGCGGGTCACACAGACCGGACCGGGCCATGCCCAGCTGGGCCGGGCCGTGTCCAGCCAGGCTAGACCCAGACCTGGGTCGGGTCGACTCGGTTCGGGCCGACCCAGGGGGGTTGGGCCGGGTCAGAACGGGCCCAGACCCCCCACTTTGGACCACTTTCAGTCTTTTTCCCATAACTTGTGCTACAGACCTCCGATTGGCACACCGTCAGTTGTGTATGAATACCTGGATCAATACGGGCATTTCAGAATATTACTCTTCATGTTTTGGCAAGGTTTGCGTACGGCCGGGTTGGTTTGAACTTGAAACCAACCGGGCCCTTGGAGTGGAAACACTTATATCTCAAGGACCAGACATCTGATTGAAGTTCCTTAAATTACGTTGGGATCCTTTTGTTGAGATGGTCCTTTTGGCTTACTTCGCTTGAGTTTTGGATGTAGCTGGAGTACGTTCGGGTTGGTTTTAGCTTAAAGACCAACTGGGCCCCTTGAACGGAAAATCCAATAACTCTCAGACTGGGCGTCCGATTGACGCACCGTCTGTAAGTGTCCCCTTAAGAAATTACCGGCGCTGCCAGCTCATCTGTGCCCTCAGATTTTAATTTCGAGTATTAGTTCAAAGGTTAAAAAAACCACGCTCATTCGTTCACTGAACTTACCCGAGCTAAACTTCGAAAATTGATTCCGGGCACACCAGGCCCCAGAATCAAGCGTCGTCAAAAGCCACAGACTCGTAAAATTCCAAAGTGTTTAAAAAAAAATTCCTTGATTTTTTTGGGTCTTTACAATGATTCTAGTTGAGATTTTGAGGTGTTTATTAACCAAGTCATATCACTAATTTTGTATTATATATATTTTTGCTTCTTTGACATCTGAAATATGTTCTATCTTAATATTAACTTGAAATATTTAAAAACATTTCATTCTCAACACATATAAAAGGGGACTCACATTCACTTAAATAATACTCTAAAATTTAAGTTTTAACATGGAAATATGTAATTTCTCTTTCTTAGGTAATCCTATTTATCTTATTTATGTTTCTGTACAAAATGCTTTTTCCTGCGTTCTCCTGTTCCCTGAAATCACAAAGGGAAGATCAATGTTCTCAATGTCTGTTCTATATTTTTACAAAATGTTGTTAATTTTCAATCATTTAAATTAAATTATATTTCTTCAAATTTTATATTATGATATATATATATATATATATTACAATGAATGTTTTTCATCTTTTTGTAATAATAATTAATTATATTTCCCATTTCCATTACAAAAAATTAAAACATCATTCATGTGCTTCTGTATACTACCACCTCCATGGAGTAATGTGTCCCATTATCCCATATTTATTACTTATTATTTATTAAAATCAAATTAATTATGATTCATTACCTTAAAAATATATATATATATATATAATCATTTGGAATCTATAATAATAACATTATTCCAAAACAATCTACTTTGATTTCCAAATGCATCCATTAATTATGGTATTTTTAGGTTTTGGTCGACATAATAACCTACATAAGAAATGATATATAATAATATCTTGATCACCATGAGAAATAAATTAATTTTAATATATGGTATAAATATAAAAATTAATATTTATTTATTTTTCTATATTTATAACATTTAAATTGAACTCATTAATTAAAATAAAAATGTTAGTTCGGTAATAAACATTAAAACATGATCATCATTGATTTATCATTAAGGATCATAGATAGAACACACTATGATTACAATTGTTACATTATAACATATTATAAAGAATAATTTATAGTACCTATTATCATTTACGAATGATGAACATTAGTATAAGAATGAAGAAAAACTGACAATTATGAAACCAGTTCAAAACAACCATGATTAATCACCCATGATAATAAAAATAGGTAATATAAAACTAAAATAAACATAGATAATTATAGTAGATTCCCACTAAGGATGTTATGCTCACAGTCAACATTTATGGATTACTGGACATGAAATTATTGAATCTATTGTACATTTATCAATAGGTACTTGTAGCTATTTGGGTGATTTTTCAATATTGTGCAGTGTTATCATTGGTATAAGTCTTTTTCTTCCTCTTTTTTGGGGATAATGTTTAGGAATAAAGTTTATAATATAGCCACGTGTGTTAGATACCTAATATTTATTATTTAATTTTACAAGAACAATTTTTTGTATGTAATGTATTTTATTCATGTGGTCGGATGTTTTATATTTATATATGACTACCCTTATTAGGAACATTTCCACCAATATTACAATAAGAACCATGACTGTAGTTGTAGACCTTTTAGGATAAGGGTGTGATCTTGGGGCCATATGGTATCCTTATCCATATGTTTTGTAATTGGATAATGTTTTTAAAAGTAAAAATTTGGTATCACATAGGTTTTATAAGATATAATATCTTATTTTGGGATATTCATATGCTTAATAATGAAATTAGATATGAACTATGATAATAAAAATTATACGTAATGCATAAAATGTTTTCTTAAACCTCTTTATGGAGGAATTTCATGTTATAATGTATTTTTGAGTAGTTAGGTCGACACAAAAATGTTCGATGAGATATTTTTTTATGTACCACAATGACAAGAAAATCAGAAACATGTGAGTATTGTATGGCTTAAAAAAGATACAGTTACTATAAAAGTTCATGCTACTTATATTGAGATCAATGGGATTTCATAATTGGGAAACATGAAATACAAAATGTTTACCCATGTTTGTTTCCACTATTTCAATCATCAATTGAAGATTTTTATTAATTTGAACACGACTAATAAATATATTAAATATATTACCCTATATAAAGGTAATTATTAGGCTAATATGAATCTCTAATTTGTAATTTTTAAAGATAGTTTCTTTTATATTTATCTCAAAATTTGTTATTTTATAAGATGTTTTATTATTTGGAAATATTATATTATTCCATAATTTTATAAGAAATGATAAATAAGATTTTTAATTTTTTATAGTATATTAAAGTGACATTTATTTGATATCATTAATATAATTATTTATTAATATATTCCATTCATGTTAGTAATTATAATTGGTTAGATCATGTATTTACTAATTATTAATATTGAAATACATTATTTTCTACATCATGATTTATTATATAATAATACAATCCATTATTTCTTGATAACAATTTCTCTATTTAATCACATCTGATTATTTCAAATTCGGTGTTATATTTTATTTTTGAATGACTACCATAGAATTTAATTGTTTTCTATATGTATATATAATTTTTATATATTAAAAGTAGATCTTTTATAGGGTTGAATATATGAAATGACTGATATTCTTTAAAAGGGATAATGAATTTAATATTTTCAATAGAGTTACTTTACTCACGAAGGGTGAAACTGAAATATTTAATTTTATTGGAAAAAATATTTCATTGATAGAATACTATTATAAGTTATTATAAAAATATATGTTTTTAAAAAATATTATTCAACTATAATTTGGAAAGGGAACTCTATTATAGATTTCATTAAGTAAATAAATTTATTTAATTAATAACAGGTGGTTGATAAATTTAACAAGATCATAGGTTAGTATTACAAAGACGGTCACCCAAAAATAAAGGGTAATTTACATATATCTATCATGGAAATTCCATTGTGGATATAATTATACAGTACTTAAGACTATTTATTATAAATTATATTTTATAATTTGATGTTTTGGAGGATTATAAGGTAATATTGAATGTTTTTTGAGGTAGAATTCCTGGAATTTAATGATTGGTTATTTTATTTTTGATTTACTATTTAATACTCATTTTAGTTTTATAATTTTTAAATTAATTTTTTTTGTGAGTTTTAGCGTTTTATCCACTGGTTTTTAAAAGCACTTGAGTAATATATAGAAATGTTTCACGTATATTTTATTGTCTTGTGGCTCAAGAAGTTATTTCATAGTGTTGTTTTTGGAAAAAACAATGCTAGGTTGGGGTATATAATGATCTCAACAATGGTAATAATATTTTTTTAAATTGGTCATCAAATCTTAGATGAATTTTAATTTTTTGGTCTATGTTAATGATATGGATACGTTTTGTGTCTTTTTGAATGGTTGGAGTGGTTTTTTATAGTAGACTCAATTGTTATTAATGTTTTCAAGAGTGTTATAAAAGGTTGGTGGATGTGATTAAATGTGATTTGGTTATTAGGGAACTATTAGAAATGTTTTTGGAGTCCATTATATTTCAAATGGAAAAATATTGAAAATATTGTTGTTAATTTTCTACAAGAATACTAGTGGCATCATATATATACTTTTTCTAAAATTTTCATTAATGAAAAATATGTAATTTTGGTTTTAACCATATAAAAAATGAACTGACTGAACTAATAATATGTCTCATTGCCTCCACTCTAAAAGTGTTCTTAATCTATTTTAATGACTGAGCATGATATTGGGATAATTTATTCATGTCTAAATCCAAATAACCCCTTCATTCATTTCTCCTCTAATATTCTCTTATATTAACTATAATTATATTGGTGAATGTTTATTCCATACATTATTATTTAATTAATTTCATATTGAAATATATTCCAATTCCTCTTTAAATTATTATATTTGTAAGATAATTCATATCTGAGTGATCATTCAACAATTTATCACTGTTTTTAAATTATTCCATTGAACAATGATTTTAATTTGTTTCCCTTGGAATGGGGAATCATTTTACTATTTAAATTAATTTTAACTATTGATATAATATTAAAATTATATTAACTGTTGTCACCCAATATATGGACTAGGTATTTATTTGGATTCAAAATAGACACTTCGAGATGCCTTGGTAATTAGTAAAAATTGATTTCAGATTTTATTCTAATGACTTATAGGTGATGTTATGATAAATATTTGTGTATGGTTGCGGGATCATCATGGATTTGTTAATGAAAGGTAGTTATGAACCATATGAAATACCATACACATTTCATTGGTTCCCTCATCCATGGTATTTCTTAAATTAATAAAATATTTATAATAGTTTTCAAATGATATATATTAATTGTTTTTGAATATATTGACCTTATTTTAAAATGTATTTTATATTGAATCTATGGTTTATAACATGGAAATATATTTCAAAAAATTTATTTCTTCTAGTTTTATTATTTGGGTTTAAGTGATTTATATGAAATTTATTTGTTCATGTTTGTGATTTATGTATTATATAGAACTTGTAGATTTTGAAATCATGCTGAATATGTTATTATTATTATAGATTCTAGATGTTTTTTATTTATATTATTCTATTTTATTTTAATTGAACAATAAAAATCATAAATAAAAAACATATTCAACAAACTTATTAATCCCCAATTCATTAATTTTTTTATGTAACTTTTAACCTAAAAAGAACTAGTAATAGAATTCAATAGAATATTGATTCCAAATTTTATATAGTTAATTGAAGCCATTAAAATCCCTTAATTGTTTTTATGGAACAAAAATTATCAAGTGGATTATATAAATTTCTTAACATAGGTTATTGAATAAGGAATGTGGGTATATTATGCAATTCAATATAAATATATAGTTTTTATTTTAGGCCCCTTTAGATTGTAATTAATATTATAATAACCTTATTAGTTATGTATGTTGAGAAAACAATTCTATTCTTAGTGAACTATAATTGAACCATCTCTTCTTATGGCTTTAAAGTTTCTTAATAATGAGAAAATTACTTCCCACTTTAAACTACATCAGTGTTAAATAAATGATCCCAATATAAATTAAGTTAATAGATAAATCTATGTAGAGGTTATACTTGAGTAAAGTATAAGTAGAAAAGAATAGCGTGATAACTCTAGTCAATTGTTTTCCACAAATTCACATCCCATATAAAACGACTTTAAAAAAAATACTATTTGGCTTAATTTCATGAATTCCTAAAGTAATTTTATAATTTTTATACCTAAAATTATCATATTAAGTTTTTTTCATTAAACATTTTCTTATCAAAAATATGTCATACACTATTATTTATAAGGTGATCAGTTTAAGGGAATTCAATTAATGACATTAAAACCTAATGTTTTATCTTCCCTGGAGTAAACAATCCATTATGAGGACTTATTTTAACCATAAGATACAATTTAAAATGGTTATCTATACTTTCCACTTACACCAACTTCAACTCATTATCCTATATACATTAGCATTATACTGGTTACAACAGTTATAATTCTTATACTACAACAACACAATCTACTAATGTCAACCATTTACCCCTCATCCCTTAGTTAGGGATTTCATGGGAATTGGTTAAAAGAAAAATATAATACCACTCAAATGAATATTGGATTGATAAATTTTGACAGTAACATGACTATAAGATAAAAATGTTCTATACCATAACTTATGCCTTCCAAACCAATTGTTGGATTTTTCAAAATTAAATGTGTTAGATATTAGATTTTTACTTATTTTTGTTATCAACATGTGAATCAAAAAGTCATTATATCATATAAAAATTATGATGGAATAATATAATATGTAAATATTCATATTTATTGCATATATATATTTTTATGATGTAATTTTTATAGTAAAGAGACTTTTTCTTTTTGGACATTGTCTACTATATGGTAATTGACTAATGTAAATAGGTCTCCATCTGATCATGAGTCAAATAAATATTTGTATTGTTTTTAAAGAAAAATACCAAAAACATAAATATTTAAATTAGTTATGTATGAAACAGATGTAAACAAAAAAAGTATTATTTTGGATGACCTATGTTATGTTTAGATTAATTCTTGTATACTTGTTCAAAATTAAATGTGTGATGAAAAATAAACACATGTTTTATCTAAGACCTTATAAAATGAAAATACATTGTAACATATGAAAACTATGGTAGAATGTTCCATCATTTGTATTATCTCTTTTATTTCTTCTGTTTTTTTTGGTTTTAATTGTTATTAATGAAATTTAATTTACTTTTTGATAGTATAAAGAATAATGTATTTGATTTTTGTTTTAGAGTATTTCTACCTCATTGATAGTTGATAATCCTATATTAATATACATATTGATATATATATTATAAAAAAACTAATAAGTTTGGTTTGTTTAATTTAGATATTTTTATTGATATAGACTCTTAATTTCTAATATTTTTATACCCATTACCCTATTCCATTTGTGTTAGCGTAGGGCCTAACACAGTATAACCAATTCACCTTACTTCTGTTATGTGCATGTGTATTGAAAATATTTGATCTATGTTTAACTAGGATGGGTAAAATAGTTTCCCTAACAAGTATATCTCAGATTCTAAACTGAGGCATGAATCTGGTATGTTATGTAATTATCCTCTCAGTATAAGGATATTTTTTTATATTTGATACTAAATTGTGATGTGAATCCCCATTTACTACAATTATGAATTGATTTTTAAATCTATGTAATTTTTCATACACATATGTAAATGAGTATATATATTAAAATTACGCACATAATAGTGTTTCAAATGTGTTGTAATATTGTATGATTTTTACTATGAATGTTTTTATCACAGCTTATGTGTTTACCACATGGGACATGTTGTTTTATCAAATATCTTATAGGTGGATAAATGTTCTAGTAGACATCTAGGATATTTGTTCTAAATATGAAGGAAAAGAATTTTTATAAGTTGAATTTGTCCCAATTCATGGGATTCCATAACACCCCATGATTTCATATTGTAATATATTGGATAGAATGTGTTATATGCAATAGTGATCATAAATGAACAACGATATACAATAGAAATATTATTATTTAAATGTTAATGATATAACCATATCATTAGTTTGGTGGAAATGAATAAAAAGACCATATAATGATATATTTTTCAAAATAGTCACCTAAAAAAATTTGATCATCAAATAAGTATTGATTATTATATGGTTGTAAATGAGTATAAATCATTTTTAAGGTAAAAATAATGGATTTTCATAATACTGTATTTATGTTCCAAAATTTTGTGGATTTTAATATATTCAAATAATAATTATTAATAATTGATTATAATGAAATAATTAGATTACATACCCAATTGCATGAATTATTTCTAATTTAATTATTTTTATTAGGAAAGCAATGAATTAATACTAATTTAATTAATAAACTGATTTTAAGGTCCAAAAATAAAATTTTCTTTTTAAAATGGTTTTTATTGAATTTTGTGTATTAACGCTATAATTAATATGTTACAATTTTAGAAAATGTATTTGAACAATTAAATTAATAAATTTTAAAATATAAATTCTATTAAAATATTACTATTAATTGTTTCTACTTTTCTCAAAATATTAATTTTTTAGTGAATGACAGAAAATACCGATCTTTGTAAAACTCGAATATCAATTTTCTAAATAAAATAATTAATGTGTTATATTATTATTTGATTTTAATTTTAAATTAAAAAAATTCCAATTTAATGAGATAGAATGTAATTAAATACATAGTAATTATCATTATACTTTTTTTATATGTTTACTTTTTGTCATAAAAAAACAATTATCTAAAAACATTTTTTATTGTGTTTTATGAATATTTATGAATATTTATTTTCACTGCATACAAATATTTATAATTGAAAAATGGTTTCATATTTTTAATTATGAATTTAAATTTTTTTAAATAGGTACCTTTTATTCTTCATTTTTCAGAAAAGTATCCATGTTAATGATTTGTCCCCACCATCGGTTAAAAGATGTAAACTAGTGTTAAAACAATAGGATAAGGGAAAAATTCCCAATAACAGATGATTTTATCTTATTTTAATAGTTTTTTTCTCATAAAACCTTAATATATATTAAGATATTTTAATTTATTTAATCCTTCCTCCGATTACAACACTAATATAATTTTTAGAAAATGATAGACATAAAAATGTAACTATCATAGTTTTAATTGAAATTATGGGTTTTTTTATTAAATTATGTTATGAATGAATATTATACCTTATATAAAATAATAATGTTTTGTTTTTACAATATATTTAAACTTTTTTTAAATGGTATGATGACCTTAAATTTTCACACAAAATTTACTTAGTTCATGGGAAAAGAGTTGGAAAACCAAGTCAATGATTTTAAAAAAATTAAAAGAAATATATTTTTGATAAATGGTTTTATGAAATGATTTTAATAGTTAATAAAAAACTATTATTTATTTTCAAATTGTTTATATTCATTATACATTTTAATCATGATGTCTTTAATGTTAGATAAAATAAATTGTCCCAAAATGACTTTAATGGTATTTCATGTTTAATAATATTTTATTAAATGATTTAAAAATAAATAAATATTGACATATGACAGGTGGGATGTGAACTTGTCTACAATTTTATTCATGGTACATTTTACTGACTCCTGGAATAATATATTTAAATTTATGACCCTTAATGTATAAATTGTTGTACCACAGGTACAGGTAAGAAGAGTTAATAATGTGTTTGAAAAATATAATATTATTTACAATAACACCATAAAATATATAAATATTATGATATTATATTTTTAGACCTTATCCTTTTATTATTTGAGGTTATGGCCATTATGGAGTCAAATTACATGGGAAATACATTTGTAATATTTAATTCAATTAAATAATTCTGTGTGTGTCCTCTCCTTTCATATAAAACTTCATCTGTTATACTATATTCTTCACATATTTTATCACCCATGATCTGAAAAGACAATCATAAATCACTCTCTAACATCAACACCCATGTCAAATAGTATCTCCCCCCCCAATAATGACCTAGTAGGTCTTAATTGTTTTACCAAGGGAGCATTTCAAAATATGAGGTATAATTCATTATCGATTGTTTCATGTTTATTTCTTCCAATAACTCCTTAAAATATTCTTAAACCATGATGATATAATTATCTTAATATCTAATATTTAGTAATAGTTTATTATGTTTATGTCATAACCCATATTCATATCCATTTCCATCTAATAGGGATTGAAAAAACTATTTTTACATACATGATGACTGCACCTTTCGTAATGTGATTTGATTAATTTTTCAACATCATATCATAATTATAGTTATTATTATTGATTTAATAAATATATATGATATTAATGAAATATTGTTTTTTTAAAATATAATATATTTATTAATTTGTTACCATTTCATTCATTAAATTTTTTAATGTTTCTCATGTTTAGGTTGGGAATACCCCATCCACATAGTGATGTGATTAGTTTATCAATTTTCTTATTGATAGATGATTATAAAATAATATTTAATGTTTAAAGACCGTAATTTTGTAAAAAATAATATTTTATAAATGATTGGATAATAACCCATTTGGCCTTGGTCAAACTAATTTTTTTTTGGGTATTATCAACTGTACATAATGAAAACGTCTTACATAAACATAATAGATTTTGTAACTAAAAAACTAAGGTAATAAATTAAATAAAACAAATAATTATAAGTTAAAAAATCTAATGATTGTTTTTTAATAAATTTGATAATTAATGTAAGTTCATTAGAGGATCTAATGAGCTTATGTGATCGTTTAAGAGATGGGGTATAGAATTTATCTTAAAATCATATTATATTGTTTTACTTTACAATAATTATCTTACATATTCAGGTTTTGTAAAATTATCCATTAATGATCTTATTCATAAACATACTATTATTAAAATTCATTTTTTAATAATAATTAATTTATTTTTAAAACCTCAAAATTAAATCTTTCATACATTAACAATATTGAACAATTTTATCTATTTCTCCCAAAGTGAAATGGAATGTTCTTTAATATGTTTGGATTTACCACATATTTCCACCATCACAGTAAATATTTTTTATAAATATTCATTTACCAGTTTCCTAGTTTATTTATTATTAAAATATGTTTAGTAAATTTGTTGGAAATTTTTTATTTTAAATTTTCTCTATGGAAACAAAAAAATCTCTTATTTATAAGTTAACTAAAAGTATTTTTCCTATGTGTTTTAATGAAAACTAAATTTAATTATTTAATTAGTGTTAATGATATATAATTTTTATACTATCTAGAGTTATTGGAAATTTTATATGAATTTTATGTGATCTAAATATAGATATAATGAATGTTGAGCTTGATATAGCTCTCATACACATTAGGTAAAGTGACAGAGTTTAGCAGAGATAGTTTAATCATAAGAGATGTAATAATTATCAAGTTATTTGATTCCATTCGAAGGTTTTTATATGGTCGAATGAAATGTTAATGTCTCAATGTAACTCCAATAAATAATTTCCATTTCCTATAATGTAATTATTATTATTTTAAATGGTTACTAATTAGGTTATGCTTTTATTAAAATAGTAGGACCATATAGAAAATAAATTTCAAAGGACTACTTTTCCTAGAATGGTATTTTTGAGTTTTAATATTTTCCATGGAAACCTTATGAATATGTTGTTAAATTTATAATAAAAAAATCTTATTGAATGATATATATAAATTAATTTTATTAAATGGAAAAGTATGTCTATTTATTATTTCAAATTTATATAGTGAACAAGAACAATATTATTATAAAATTTTCCATTTTACAAATGGACTAGCATGTTTCATTTCATTTACGTCCATTGATGTTATTTTTTTTATTAAACCCATTTTGAGATGATTTTCCATAAGATCTTTGGATGTGATGAAACCATATCAAATAAATTTTTAACTTATACTGACATATAATAATATATGATAATGTTTTTTTAATTGAATGAATTACAAAATTTAAGAATCACATTTTTTAGAAAAAAATGATTTTATTTTTCAATATCCTATATGTAATGTATTTATTTTATTGATTTTTTAAACCTTTAAACACTAAATATCATATATATATATTATTAACATAACCACTATTTATCACTAATGTATTTGTGGGTTGAATATGTCACTAGTGTTGTAGATTGACTTTAGATATATAGTCTCGAACAAATTTATTTGTGTTAGATACCTAATGTGTACAATCAAATTTTAACTTGGACACATCTTTTAAATGTATATATTGTATTTTATTTTTTTAGTTAGATGATATTTATATGTATTTGACTAAAATTATCATGTAACTCAATCCTCCTCTATACTCTGAGACTTGCGGAACTATTCACAAACCCTAGGGATCAAAGAGTTATCTTTGGGTCATACAACAGCTTGATATAATCATTATGCTTGTGATTCTGAGAAAAAAGAATAAAATGGTGTATCAAAGTTTGTTTAAGTCATAAATTCTCACATAGATCAAATATGATGGTAAATATTGAGATTTTGTGGGATGTAGGATATTTTGGACTTGAAGATTAATCTTTGAGAAGTATTTGTTAACCTCTTTTCCAAAAATATCTTGTTACCATGTATATTTGGCTAGATCTGTAGTCACAATGAATATTTATGAGGTATTATTTATAGTGTAACATTTATCTGAAAATAATAATATATGTGTGTTATAGGTCTCATCCATGATGAAACTAATCTAGTGGTTCATGAAATATAGGTAGACACTAATAGGAAGGTTCAATTAGGTAGAATGAATTTTTTTTAAAAGTGTTTATTTATACCATAACTATTTTTACTTGGGGGGATATTATTAAATAAAACATCAATAATATATATGTAGTGATTTATATACATGTATTTTGCTTAATCAAATTCATGAATGTTTCACCAATTTTCTATTTTTATAGATATTAATAATTATATCTATTAATAGCTAGTAATTTTCAGGTTTTTCAATATTAAACATGGTTATGATATACCTTACAATGGAAAATATTATTAAGAAAATTTTCTTATTTTTTATCATCCATGAAAATTTCATTTATTTCAAAGAATTCATATATTTTTTAATTGATAAACCATTATTTTATTATTTGTTATAAATTTTTATTATTAGTATTTACTTCTTATATATATATGTAATTTATATACTAAATGTTGTTATTAAATTAATAATGTCTTCCTTTCTGGATAATAATGTCTTTGTTTAATCCCTTATTATAATTTTTAGGCAGGATGTTATAGTACAGTTTAACATGCTTCACCCCAGTGTTTCTACCCCAATGATATGAACATATAATTTTTCAATGATAAATGATTATTTTTCACTATATTAATGATATGAAATTATTAAAATTCACCAAAAGTAATAATGAAAATATTTTTTCTAATTATGGTTTCTTATACAAAAAAGGGTGATTATAAAATTTAAAATGAAATTAAAAAATATATTTATTATATAGATTTGTAAATAGTAATATATTAACCATGTCTTGTTTTTTAATCGGATCTTTAAAAGTGTGTTTAGAAAGGGAACTGAAAACTGAATTTTGTATGGGAAATTTTTTTTTAAAATTATTTATTCATGAATGATTAGTATGTGAATATCTAATGTATGTCTTGTGTTGTAGAATACTATAAATTAAATGGGGTTATAATTATATACACCATGGTAATTTCACAATTGATAGAATTTTATGATATTTTAGACTATGCGTTATATTAATTGTTGTATAATGTTTTATAATTTGATAAATTCAATAGAAACGTGGAATACATTTTGATGGTAAATTTCTATGAATGTATAGATTGGTTTATTTAGTAACTTGAGTTATTATAGAATAGTCATTTTACTATTAATATTTTAGAATGTGTATTTTTATGTACATTTTGGAGTTTGTTCTATGGGTTGTAAAGAACATATGAGGAATACATGTAAATTCATTTATTATATTTCATGGTTTTAATACATAATAAATTATCGGGTGTGAGCTAAACATGCCTAATAGGATTTCACAATTGATTCTATGAAATTATATTCATTAATAATTTTATATATTATAGTTTGATCAATTTTTAGAATATATATATATATATATATATATGAAAATAAAATACTATTACTGTAGAGACCTGAAGCTTGACGTACGTGGACATTATATTAATTTAGCGTAATACTTAATACATAACAAAAACAGACACACAAGGACCATAATAGTTTAGTGTCTTTGGAAACTTGGAACGTATTCTTCTAATCGTGGTGAAATATCTTCAACATCTCCCATAAAGATCTTCCCATTTTTGTTTCCTTACCTAAAATATTTCTTTTAATCCTGGGGGAAAAGAAAACATAAAAAGGGTGAGCTCAAATTCTCCGTAATGGTAAGCATGGATAAAAGAAAACATACCATATACATTTGATATTAAAAACATGAACGTAATGTTTAAACATAAAAATATTGAGCAACGACTTAAAACATGGAAGTACATAAGGCATAGATCATAATGAAACATAAATCATGATAACATAGCATGGGAATAAAACATGTAATTGTGGAATCCATTAAGCACATTTAATGATTTCCATAGTAGCCAAGGCATTGCTGCCAAGACCATCTTAGTGGACAATGTCCCTTTCTGAATCGAGTTCACTTCTCGTTTCAGTCCTATTTTACTGAACCGGTTTAACCTGCCGTTCCAGCCATGTATATCTCATGAGATATAAATCTTTACCCAATTCATTGGAGGGAGATATAGGTCCCACCCATCTCATAATGAAATAATTCTTACTTGTGCCACAAAATAAACTTAAAACATTCATCAAAACCCAAAGAATAAAAAGGGTTTCATAAACATCATCCCATCAAAACATAATCCATATAAAAAATTGGATATCATTTCATCATAAGAAAAGTGAAACCATGTGAATCATAGAGACATGATACTTGAAACATACACATGTGAAGTAATGTCTTCTTAGATGAAAATGGGTTTGATAAAACACTTGAAATGAATTCTTGAGGAAAATATCCTTTTTTCTTCAAAATCATTTTCGTTTCACAAAATGTCATGCAATTTTAAAAGAAATTATTTTGTTGAAAATAGTCATGAAATATTATGGAGGAAGCTTCATTAAAATAAGACTTTATAAAACCGTAAAAATCCTTTCATGCTGTATACGTTAAAAAACATTCTTCTCGTACTTTTGTCGGAAAAGTAAAAAAGTACCTCGTAACGTAAAAAAATGAAAGATTCCTTACATACCATGTAGTAAAAGTCAAGAATGGGTAAAAAGGACTTTAAACATACATTAATACACTATTATAAAACATGGACAAGTGTGATACCAATAACCCCAGTAAATACTTACGAATAAGGAATCTCGGATAAAAATGAGATTTGTAAAATTTATCCCTTACCTTATGTCCAATATGCTTCGTATGTATCTGAAACTCCTGTATAATTATTTAAATAATGTCATTGACTTATTACAGAATCATATTCATTGTTATGATATCATATATGGTTCACTTATGACTTTATATTACCCGTTCTTTTGTAAATTCCATGTTAAAGAGTGTTTTGGGTAAAATCGTTTCATTTGTCGTCCGTGTTTTGACTTGTAATTATTCATACGATTACATAGATCACGATTACATAATTTCAGAATATAGAACATTGTTTATATATAATATATATTCAGAATATACATATATATAATAGATCGATAAATGGAAATAAATACGCCGTTCATGGAGACAGTAGGTCGTACGTACGCATGAATGCTGTTTTCGTTTCCTTATTGAGTTGAATGGAATTAAGTAGATGACATACATATATACATAAATCCATTAGCTTTATAATGTCATATATTTCATTATTATTGCTTATATATACTTTATAATCATTCTTAAATGGTTAACATGGAGAATGAATCTCATCGCGTCGTGGAGACGGTAGTCCGTACGTACGCACGTGCGATGATATCGTTTCCATAATTATTGAATTGAATTGGAGTTTATGATACAATATATCAGAATCACTATGATGTTATAATAACTATTTATAGTTATTCTTTACACCATTAGACCCATCCATGTAAGGTGTTGGTGGAAAAACATATTACACCACGACGTGGAGACGGTATTCCGTACGTACGCACGAGTGATGATTTTGTTTTCCGTAGGATGGATAGAAGGTGAAATGGGGTTGTTTCATTTTCATAATGACAAATAATTATATTAGTGATACTGATGTTATTACTTTATAATGAAACAACTAAAGAAGAAGAAGTTGAAGAAGAAAGAATCTTGAAAGAATCGGGAGAAGAAATTACCTCTTCTTCAATACGCCTCTTTGAAACATCCTCTTAGGGCACTCAGATTGGTCTTTAAAGTAGACCAGATCCTCTAGGATGTTTCTAGGGAAGTGGAGAAGATAATTTGGCAGGGTTTGGCCGCGCTTGAAGGCTCAAATTGGTGTGAGGAGGAGAGGGAGGAGGTGCCCTTCTATAAGGGAGGAGAGGCGCACCTTTGGAATTCTTAAATATATTAATTTATAATAAATCTAACCCCACATAAAAACCTCCAAAAATGAATCATATACGAATATTAGATGAGATAAAGTTGTAATCTCATCAACAAAGCAAATTTATACATGTTTGGTTCTTATTTTAAACCTTATCATTTTGATTTATCCTTATTTAATCTATTTAAGTTTATTTGTAATAAAATTATAAATTTTAAATTATAACAAATAATTACTTATTTGTTGTGAATTTTCCATAATTGTTTCCTTTATAACATTATAGACCATATAAATTTAAATTTATAATTTTTAAATATTTTTTTGATTTTTAAACAATTTTATAATATGTTATTTTTATAAAATAACAATAGTGTCAATTTTAGAAGTATTCATTTATTTGAATTTAAATAAAATATATACAGAATATATGTTCGAACTAAAAGATTTAATAGATTTTTAAAAGGTCATATGTATCTATAAAATTATTGTATCACATTAAATTGTCAATATAATATTTATTTTATTATTTTTAAAACCATTTATTTGGTTAATCTCTTAATAAAATAATTACTACAGCATTTTTGTATAATAATTTAATATACTGATTTGTTACATAAAAATTTAAAATAAAATCCTATGATGAATATAAATATATTAAATTTCACCATAATACTTTTACTCTAATTTATCATCTTAAAATCACAATATGTAAATTGTTATTTTTATTAAATTATGAAGGTGACAACTTTGGCATCATTTAAAATAAAATAAAATAAGTGTCATAATTGCTTGTATAAGACTCCAAATGGACAAATATTCTACCATTGGATGATTATATTTTACATTTACATGACCAATAAGTTTTGGTCAGGGTTTTTTGCCTTTTAGGGTCACTATTAGTTTAATAAAAACTATATTCTTGATTTTTCAGTAGATAAATAATTTCTGCATCACTATTGTGTCACAATTAATGATAATTATTTAATCCCAAAAAATTATAAATAAATTCTCATGATGTAGATAATTTTGTTAGTTTTCTGTAGACTGTTAATGTTTGAAGTTTCAAGAAGTTTATCACTAACTTAAAATTATTATACTTATAGTATTTAAGAGAGTGACATGTTGTCACTTTCTTTGGTTTTAATAATAATTAAATTATTTTAATGGAAAAAAGTCCATTAAATGAATCTAATCCGACCCTTAGGTGATATGGGTCGACATTTAGTCAAAAAATAGGATTTTTTCAAGTGTTAGGGTAATTTTATAATCTTATATTTACCCTTAATTACCCGATTTATCTTTACCTATAGTAAATAAAATTTACCGTAGTTATTATTCACAATGCCCAAAAATAAAAAGTAGCTTATTAACATAATTTGGACCCACTTATTCCAAATATGGAATCCATTTTTCCAAATTCAATACACAAAAGTTGCAGAAATTAAATTAAAATTAATCCCGTTGTCGAAAGAAAACGGGTTTTTCTTTAAAACATTGCAAAAGATTGAATTGATTTAACCTACAAATTCAAGGTAAAATCAATTCTAATGACATACATTATATTAAATGGTAAAAATATATTTTATTTATACTTTAAAACCATTCAATATTATAATTTAACCATTTAAATTATTACGATGAAAACAGTTGTTTTTCATTAAAATATAGCGTGTTTTTACTATTCATCAAAATATGAAAGTTACCAGAATAATAAGAAAAATTTATCCAAAGTAAATTTTTATTTCATGATTCCAAATAAGAATTTTATTTTGTCAAATTGAACTTATAAACATGTCAAAATCTATATTTAAAGTGGGTGGGCCATCAAAAGGTGGCAAAACTGCATTTTTTTAAAAATACTTGTTTTACCTGAAAAATTTATTTTGTTCTTATACCATGTTCTAGAAAATGTATAAGATGAATAATAATGTTATAAAATTCAAAATTTAGTAAATACTATTCATAATTGCTAGTTCATAATAATATTATAATAATATATAGTTTTTTAGTAAAACCTGGTATTGCGTACAACACACGCTATCGAGGAAGGTCGCGATTGCGTGTAATGCAAGCTAAGTCACGGTTGCGTGTTGTGAAAGAATCCTTAGTTGTTTTGTATAACAGAATACAACTATATTTCATTTATACATTGAATATATATATATATACTCAATGTTGCGTAGAATAACTATTATCAAAGTTGTGTTTAACATGATCCAAGAATAGTGTTGCGTATATTGCAAGCTAATACGGTGTTGCGTATAGCGCAATGTAATCTTGGTGTAGCATAAAACACAAGACATTTAATGAAATTTAAAAAATATTTTTCATAAAATCTCAGGGTGTAACATTCTACCCCCGTTAAAATGAATTTCGCCCTCGAAATTCATCGGGGTTATAAATGGTTTACTACTCAAAAGTTTGTTTAATAGAAACCCACATCGTAAAAAGGTATACGAAAACATGGATTTAAAAACTGAAGTATGAAATGTAATGGTTACCCAAATTAACTCATCACTGGGTTTCCATGTAGGAGGACATAGGTGAAAATATGGATATGGAAGAAAAATATAACCATCAAGTTCTGATGGAGAGTGGTAGAGAACATGGCTATGAAAAAGCCAAAAACCACAAAGCTATTGATTTGTGATGATCTAAGGTACCATCTGATTCATCGAATATAAGGGAACTAGGAAAACATTTTTGGTTTTCAAGATCATTTCCCTAATGTTGATGAATTAAAAAAAATACTTGCATGATTTTGGTACAATCTTTCTGTTGTTCGTGAATTGAACAATTTCCACTTCATCCCTTAAAGAAATGAAGTTGAATTTTTTATTCGTGATGTGTTAGAAGATCATGTGATAGAATGATGGGTCATTCCATCTCTTTCAAACAAAAGGTTATCAAAAGTTATAAGTCCATATTATGGTTAGATTAATCTTATATGGTTATAGAAATGAACATATACTTCATATATCATACCGCTTAATAAAATAAAACTAGTTTCTAATAACCAGGGACTTCATATAGGCCAATGGTAGGCGATAAAGGCCAGTCGCACTTCGGTTGTGGGTTTGATTCCCACAGCCTTGTCCGACGCGATGGGTTGTCGCCCGTCCTGCAGGTTGTCCTTTTTCTAAAACTATATTACTATATCATCCCATCAATAATATCGAAAAAAGGTTCTATCCTTAAACAATACTAACTTATGTCCAACATAATCCATTCCAGTCTTTAGGCTTATCCATAATACTGCAGTCCACTCTCATAATATAGTGAAAACGATTACCAAATATTTAATACCATCGTTGATCCCCATATATCATAAGATATGTCTTGTTGGTCACATTACAAATGTTCGAAGGCCTTAATCATGTATTCTCTTGAAAAATGAATACCCATTGAACCTTAGTGAAAAAATGAATCCAGTTAAAAGTTAACACTTTCCACATACCAAAATCCTCAAAATTCTATATACTCAAACCATGATATCACTTAGTCCTTATATCAATCGTGAGCTCATGAATACAATCAAACATCTCATTATCTTCTTATTCCTTCATTATGCGCATATCATCTACTTTACAAAAATATCTGAAGAACCTTCCATGGTTACTTGTACCATTCAATATATACTTTCAAATACTTTTAGGAAAAACAATAGTTTAACAATCTTTAGATGATTCTTTATTAACATAACTCTTAATAAACATACAATCATTCCACTACCTTCTAAAACAACTGACTGAGCTTCAACACTTCTTTCAGCTCATATATCATTTGTAGTCTCCTCATCCTCATCCACATAAATACTACCCATATGACCATGCTTATTCTCTTCATAAGATTTTCCATTAGGGAATTGGTTTGCATAATGCCCGTACATTCCACATTTAAAACATCTAATCATTGTTGATGTCGTAGCAATACCATTATCCTTGTCTATGGTGTTAACTGAACCTTTTCCTTTGCACTTACTGGCTTTGTGTCCTTCTTTTCCACACCCAAAGCATCTTCCAGTTCCATTGAAACAATCTCCCTGATGCCTCTTCCCACATGATTTACATGAGGGAAATTTAACTTTCTTTCCTCTATGATCATCATGAAACTCCATCTTTCTCTTATTATCTGAGTCGGGAAACATACCAATGTTGAGATTATTGACCATATTATGAGATTTCTGATTAGGAATAATAACGATGTTTGGACTTCCAGATCCCATTTCATTTGGTTTCTCATGAAGAAAATCATTCCATTGTCCGTCATATCCTCTATTATCATAAATCTTCCTGTTTCCAGCCATTTTCTAAAACCCAAAAAGAATAGTGTGAGAGGCAAAAATCATGCTAAGGAAAACAACATAGTAAAGGGGGAGCACCCTCAATATCTTTCATCTTAAGTTAAATTCTAATATTGTTACCATAGTTCTAGGAATATATCCTATATTTATTCTTATCCTTAGGTACATCCCTAAACATACCTTAGAAATATCTCTAGGGATCTCACTAACGTTTTCACATCCTAGTTTCCAAAGGTTGACTAAACCTTTCCTCTGATACCAACTGTAGAGACCTGAAGCTTGACGTACATGGAAATTATATTACTTTAGCGAAATACTTAATACATAACAAAAACAGACACACAAGGACCGTAATAGTTTAGTGTCTTTGGAAACTTGGAACGTAATCTTATAATCGTGGTGAAAGATCTTCAACATCTCCCATAAAGATCTTCCCATTTTTGTTTCCTTACCTAAAATCTTTTTTTAATCCTGGGGGAAAAGAAAAAATAAAAAGGGTGAGCTCAAATTCTCAGTAAGGGTAAGCATGGATAAAATAAAATATACCGTATACATTTGATCTTAAAAACATGAACGTAATGTTTAAACATCAAAATCTTGAGCAACGACTTAAAACATGGAAGTACATAAGGCATAGATCATAATGAAACATAAATCATGATAAAATAGCATGGGAATAAAAAGTGTAATTGTGGCATCCATTAAGCACATATAATGATTTCCATAGTAGCCAAGGCATTGCTGCCAAGACTATCTTAGTGGATAAAGTCCCTTTCTGAATCGAGTTCACTACTCGTTTCAGTCCTGTTTTACTGAACTGGTTTAACCTGCCATTCCAGCCATGTCTATCTCATGAGATATAAATCTTTACCAAATTCATTGGAGGTAGATATAGGTCCCACCCATTTCATAATGAAATCATTCTTACTTGTGCCACAAAATAAACTTAAAACATTCATCATAACCCAAAGAATAAAAAGGGTTTTATAAACATCATCCCATCATAACATAATCCATGTAAACAAAATGGATATCATTTCATCATAAGAAAAGTGAAACCATGTAAATCATAGAGACAAGATACTTGATACATACACATGTGAAATAATATCATCTTAGATGAAAATGGTTTTGATAAAACACTTGAAATGAATTCTTGAGGAAAATATCCTTTTTTCTTCAAAATCATTTTCTTTTCACAAAATGTCATTCAATTTTAAAAGAAATTAATTTTGTTGAAAATAGTCATGAAATATTTTGGAGGAAGCTTCATGAAAATAAGGCATTATAAAACCATAAAAATCCTTTCATGCCATATACGTTAAAAAAACTTTCTTCTCGTACTTTTGTCGGAAAAGCCAAAAAGTACCTCATAACGTAAAAAAAAATCCTTACATACCATGTAGTAAAATTCACGAATGGGTAAAAAGGACTTTAAACATACATGAATACACTTTTATAAAATATGGACATGGATGATAGAAATAACCCCAATAAATACTTACGAATAAGCAATCTCGGATAAAAATGATATTTGCAAAATTTATCCCATACCTTATGTCCGATATGCTTCGTATGTATCCGAACCTCCTTTATAATGATTTAAATAATGTCATTGACTTATTACAGAATCATATTCATTGTTAGGATATCATATATGGTTCACTTATGACTTTATATTACCCGTTCTTTTGTAAATTCCATGTTAAAGAGTGTTTTGGGTAAAATCGTTTCATTTGTCATCCGTGTTTTGAATTGTAATTATTCATATGATTACATAGATCACAATTACATAATTTCAGAATATAAAACATGATTTATATATAATATATATTCAGAATATACATATATATAATAGATCGATAAATGGAAAGAAATACACCGTTCATGGAGATGGTAGGTCGTACGTACGCATGAACGCCGTTTTCGTTTCCTTATTGAGTTGAATGGAATTAAGTAGATGAAATACACATATACATAAATCCAGTAGCTTTATAATTTCATATATTTCATTATTATTGCTTATATATACTTTATAATCATTCTTAAATGGTTAACATGGAGAATGAATCTCATCGCGTCATGGAGACGGTAGTCCGTACGTACGCACGAGCGATTATATCGTTTCCATAATTATTAAATTGAATTGGAGTGGATGATACAATATATCAGAATCACTATGATGTTATAATAACTATTTATAGTTATTCTTTACTCCATTATACCCATCAATGTAAGGTGTTTGTGGAAAAACAGATTACACCACGGCGTGGAGACGAAATTCCGTACGTACACACGCACGGTGATTTTGTTTTCTGTAGGATGGATATAAGGTGAAATGGGTTTGTTTCGTTTTTATAATAACAAATAAGTATATTATTTATAATTATTTTATTACTTTATAATGAAACAACTAAAGAAGAAGAAGTTGAAGAAGAAATAAGCTTGAAAGAATCGGGAGAAGAAATTGCCTCTTCTTCGATACGCCTCTTTGAAACCTCCTCTTAGGGCACTAAGATTGGTCTTTAAAGTAGACCAGAACCTCTAGGATGTTTCTAGGGAAGTTGAGAAGATACTTTTTCAGGGGTTGTCCGAGAATGAAGGCTCAAATTGGTGTGAGGAGGAGAGGGAGGAGGTGCCCTTTTATAAGGGAGGAGAGGGGCACCTTTGGAATTCTTAAAAATATTAATTTATAATAAATCTAAACCCACTTAAAATCCTCAAAAAATGACTCATATTCGAAGATTAGATGAGATAAAGTTGTAATATCATCTACCAATAAAATTTAGACATTTTTGGATCTTATTTTAAACCTTTTCATTTTGATTTATCCTTATTTAATCTATTTAAGTTTATTTGTGGTAATAAAATTCTAAATTTTACATTATAACAATTAATTACTTATTTGTTCTGAATATTCCATAATTATTTACTTTATAAAATTATAGACCACATAAATTTAAATTTATAATTTTTAAATATTTTTGTGATTTTTAAAAAAATTTATAATATGTTATTTTTATAAAATAACAATAGTGTCAATTTTGACACTATTCATTATTTGAATTTAAATAAAATATATACAGACGATATGTTCAAACTAAAAGCTTTAATAGATTCATAAAAGGTCTTATGTATCTATAAAATTAGTGGATCACATTAAATTGTTCATATAATATTTATTTTCTTATTTTTAAAACCATTTATTTGGTTTATCTCTTAATAAAATAATTACTACAACATTTTTGTATAATTATTTAATATACTGATTTGTTGCATAAAAATTTAAAATAAAATCCTATAATGAATATAAATCTATTACCTTTCACCATAATACTTTTACTCGAATTTATCATCTTAAAATAACAATAGTTAAATTGTTATATTTATTAAATTATGAAGGTGACAACTTTGGAATCATTTAAAATAAAATAATATAAGTGTCATAATTGCTTGTATAAGACTCCAAATGGTCAAATATTCGACCATTGGATGATTATTGTTTAACTTTACATGACCAATAATATTTGGTCAGGGTTTTGTGCATTTTATGGTCACTATTAGTTTAATAAAAACTATATTCTTGATTTTTCACTAGATAAATAATTTCTGCATCACTATTGTGTCACAATTAATGATAATTATTTAATCCCAAAAAATTATAAATAAATTCTCATGATGTAGATAATTTTGTTAGATTTATGTAGAAAATTAATGTTCGATTTTTCATGATGTTTATCACTATCTTAAAATTATTATACTTATAGAATTTAAGAGAGTGACATGTTGTCACTTTCTTTGGTTTTAATAATAATTATATTCTTTTCATGAAAAAAAGTTCATTAAATGAATCTAATCCGACCCTTAGGTGATATGGGTCGACTTTAAGTCATCTAATAGGATTTTTCCAAGTTTTAGGGTAATTTCATAATCTTATATTTACCCTTAATTACCCGATTTACCTTTAACTATAGTAAATAAAATTTACCGTAGTTACTATTCACAATGCCCAAAAATTAAAAGTATCTTATTAACATAATTTGGACCCACTGATTCCAAATATGTAATCCATTTTTTCAAATTCAATACAAAAAAGTTGCAGAAATTAAATTAAAATTAATCTCGTTGTCGAAAGAAAATGGGTTTTTTTTAAAACATTGCAATAGATTGAATTGATTTAACCTACGAATTCAAGGTAAAATCAATGATAATGACATAAATTATATTAAATGGTAAAAATATATTCTATTTATACTTTAAAACCATTCAATATTATAATTTAACCATATAAATTATTATGATGAAAAAAGTTGTTTTTCATTAAAATATAGCGTGTTTTTACTATTCATCAAAATATGAAAGTTACTAGAATAATACGAAAAATTTATCCAAAGTAAATTTTTATTTCTTGATTCCAAAGAAGAATTTTATTTTGAAAAATTTAACTTATAAACATGTCAAAAAACTAGATTTAATGTGGGTGCACCTTCAAAAGGAGGCAAAACTGCATTTTTTGAAAAATACTTATTTTACCAGAAAATTTTATTTTGTTCTTATACCATGTTCTAGAAAATGTGTAAGATGAATAATAATGTTATAAAATTAAAAATTTAGTTAATAATATTCATAACGGCTAGTTCATAATAATAATATAATAATATATCGTTGTTTAGTAAAACTCGGTATTGCGTACAACACACGCTATCGAGGAAGGTCGCGATTGTGTGTAATGCAAGCCAAGTCAGGGTTGCGTGTGGTGAAAGAACCCTTCTTTGTTTCTTATAATAGAATCCAACCATATTTCATTTATACATTGAATATATATATATATACTCAATGTTGCGTAGAATAACTATTATCAAAATTGTGTGTAACACGATCCAAGAATCATGTTGCGTATACTACAAGATAATACGGTGTTGTGTATAGCGCAAGGTAATCTTGTTGTAGCATAAAACACAAGACATTTAATGAAATTAAAAGAATATTTTTCATAAAATCTCGGGGTTTTACAATTACTTTTCCCATTTCAAAAAATTCACAGGAAAATGTTTTTAGAAAACCAATAATTTCTAGCTCAAAACCCATATTCATATGACCATAGAAAATATAAATTTTTCCATTAATAGTTCATTTAATGTTGAATTAATACCATGAGGTAATAATCCAGAATATAAAATATTAATTTATTTAAAACATTTAACATTTCATAATTCTTGGTGTATATCTTCAAAACCAACCCATTTTTTTGGATTCTTTCAAAATCATTGAGAAATTATAATTTTAAAAATAAATGAAGAGTAAATCATAAAATGACGAAAATAATGAAATGTACAATAATTAAAATTATATTAAGAAACCTAATTATAATAATAACAAACAATAATGATGGATTATATTCCCAAAATCTCAAATCGAAATTGTGGTTCAAGAAAAGTATGTTGTATAAATACCATATATAAAACCAACGTTTATTAGTTAAGTGTCATGGGAATTTCAGTAGTTTATAATGTGAGCAACATATACCTAATAATAATCATGTGGTTGAATAAAACCATAGTCATACTAGGTACTCATGTTGATCATATCGGAGAGTCTGTTTGTGTTATAATAATTATCTCTCATAGTTTACTCAATTCAATAAAGTTATTACGGAAAAACTTTACACCTCACATAGATAAATAGTTTAATATAACATATCCATAATAGTGGATATAAATCAAAGACAAATGATCATAATCATTTTTATAGAATAATAAGGAATAATCAATATTCAATGACATCAAACACACTTTCATGAAACAATCCATGAACACATCATGAAAATATTAAAGTCTATAAATGCACATCCCAAAAAAGTTGGGAAATCATAATAAGGAATAAAAAGAAGTTTCACATGTCTAGGGTCAAAATTCATTAATAAAACCCATTTATAAAGTGTTATGTAACATTTAAATCAAAATTAGTAATAATATTATTAACAAACATTGAAAACCAACCATGAATCATTACCTAAAAAATTAATTTTCACTCTGAAAATTCATTTGAAAAATTATTCACTCCTTTTATTTAAAATAATCCATAAAAATATAGGTTAATTTATTTAGAATCGAAAAATATGTTAAAATCCTATTTTTCCTCAAATAATTTTAAAAATATATTCAAATCCATTTCAATAAATCATTTTCATTCATCAACTATTAATTAAAAATATTAAAAACATTATATAGAAATTTATTCTATTCTAAGCATATACATTTATTTAAAAATTATATAATCTCCTTAAGGGTCTCATGGATATATTTAATCAAGGAAGCCAAAGAATTATATCCATAGATATTACATCATTTTTTATGAATATTCAATACAAACCATAATTTTACAAACCGGAGGACAGTAAAGATTTAGATCCATTGAAGAATAAATACATAATACAATTTTTTATAAATTAAAATTTACATCTCCCATAATGATTTTAATTTTTGTAAACATATTTCAATATTGACATTTGATCCTTCTATCATAACATTGGGAAGAAAAACATAAGAAATGGTGATCTCTGATCCACAATAAGGTTAAACATAGGGCACATCAATCAACAGTCATAAGTGAGAATAAGGGTAAGAGAACATGATAATATCATAATATATTCAAACACAATTGATAAATTACCATTCATTGTGATTCATGGAATAATTAAACCTCTTAAGAAAAGAAAAAAGTCACATGATTGTTGAATTGTTAATAATCTATCACAAGTCAGGAGATCATTTCATTAATATAGGAATAATGAACAATTATAACATTATGATATTGTGAAGATGTGTAAATTAGAAAACAGTTTACTAATATTGTTAAGGAACTGAAATAAGGTCCCTGTAAAAACTTATGGACATGGTGCCAGATCCATGCATAAACATGTGGTTATGAAACCAGGTCCATGCATAATATTGTGAAAAAATAAGTTGTTCATGCATACCATAGTTATCTCATGAAAAATCCATATCTACCAAATTCATTATAATGAAATAATATCCCAACTATTCACAGAACCATAAACCATAACTTCCCAATAATATTATAAAAATATTCAATGTTTTATTATAGTGCAACCCATGGAAAACGAAATGGTTTCAGAAATATTTAATCTTTATATACATTTCCCATAGGAATGTAAAATGTTTTATAATATCATAAAGTAAATATCAACATCATATTAAATCTAGTGAAACATATGTGTTCTTATATTGGACCACATCCCTATTAAATCAAAAATAACATAAAATAACGAAATCATCAATAAAAATAATGTCAAAATACCACTGGGACATTTCTTGAGGACAATACCATTTTCATTTTTAAATCAATTATATCAAATATAAAGAAAAATCATACTACTAATAGAAACATTTTAATTTAAAATTAAATTGGAACAATGTAAAAAAAATCTTTAAATCAAATACTTGTCAAGATAGTGGGAAATTATTTTCATGTGGTATATGTTAAAACATTGATTTTTTTCATCCTGTTTGTAGAAATAATTTTTTGTATAAAAATGAAAATAATATTATTTAATAATAATTATATATAAATTAAAATATTAGTAAAAAATAATATAATGAATCATTTATAAAATTATAAAAATTAATAAAAATATTTAAATAAATATATGGACATTGAAGAAAAAATTTCACAACCAAACAGGAAAAAATATACACTTTTCTCAATGAAATGTCAATAATTTTATGTACCAAATAAAAGATAATGAATGGTAAATTTGAAACACCTAGATTTAACCAAAATAGAAAAAATGTATATTTAATAGGGTAAGGATCATATAATTTCCCTCAATTGATAGTTAACATAGATAATCTCGAAAATAAATGAGATTTTATTAGAATTCTCATACCTCGATTATTGACTTTTTTAATACATATTAAAACCACATGTATAATATATATATAAATATATTATAAATATATTCAATAACCATATTAATATATTACATACTTGTTATCATTACATTATCAATTTTAATTATGTTCAAAAAATATGATCTCAGGTTCCCAAATTCAATTTACTGATTTAAAATAAATTATTTAACTCTTTAAATACATATATCATTGTGAAAAATGTATAAATATTTTAAATCATTATTTAACTATAATAATTTCATAAATGTGAATGTATTTTTAAAGATATGTAGATTTACTATTCACACAAAAATCATCTTTTTTAGAAACATCTAAAAAATCCCCTCATATCGCATATAGAATAAATTGTTTAAAATGATATTAATTTCATAAAATAAAATTCATAAAAAAGGTTTGAACCTAACTATTATATCAACATACAAAATGAAATAAAACTCATATTTAAAATAAAATTTTCTCATAAAAAATTGAGTAATTATTTATTACACATTAACAAATATATAAGATTTATAAAAAAAATTTATGATTATTTTTTAAAATATTGTTGTTATTATTTATACCATAGAGTTAATATAATGTTTATAATGATGAAATTTAACTAATAATATTTTTAGTTATATCAATGTTTTTAAAAATCATGATGTTGTGTGTTAACGAAGATACCAATGAAAATTGTTAATAAATAGAAGTTTCATTTTCAAATAATGGTGTGTCACATTCTATCATATTATAATAATTTGACCCTAAGAATTCCATTACTCGGATAAAAAAATGATGATACAAGTATGTTATCACATCCTCTGGTTCTAATGTACATATTTAGAATTCATGGGTTTTTATCAAAAAATTTACCATGAGAGTGTCCTTGTTTCAGAAATCATTATCTATAAAATTTTGAATCTCTGTCGGTTTCCGCATAATTAATTACATTCACTAGATGTACAATCTATTAATTATGTAAATTTTATGTTATAGATATCTACTACATCAAAAGTGGCACGTGGACCACCTAAGGAACATGACATATTTCTTGTAGATTTAAATGTGGTAAGAATCTATCCTAGTATGATTATGAATTTCAAAAATGAAGATATATCAAAGGATCATCTCTTCCTACATTTAATATCTCAAAACCTTTTTCCATATATATATCCATTGAAATTATTTTTTAATATCTTTGAACTCGATATCGCATGGATGACCATTAGAATATGTTCTTTGTTGATCCTAAGATTCCCCAACTTGTTATCCAGTGGTACCAAACATCTGTTCCATTTCATCAGCTAGTTCAAGTCCAAAAAAAATAATTTATCCATCTTCATCCAAACATTTAAGACACATGTAGATCCTATAATAATTGGATTCCTATGGCACGATCAAAATTCTCTAGTAAAGATTATTTCATAAATAAAGATCCACTTAAAGAACATGTTTATTCAAAAAAACCAAGGAAATCCATCGAATAATAATTAAATATATACTATGTGGTTAAAATATTTATCTTATAATTCAGATTTATTTTATGATGATAAGCAATTATAAAACTCATTTTTGTATATAGATTGTACAAAATTCATTACCTGATCATTGACATAAATATTGGATCTCAATCATATATGATATAATATGGTACTCCTGAAATCTTACCAATTATTTAATGAATATCTAGAAAATATAATAAAGAAATAAAAAGTCTTCAATGGATATATTGTGTGTTTACTTTCCAAATAAATCTACTACAACCCAAATTGAATTATTGTGTTTTCATTTTTTATAAAGTTTAAATATTAAATCTATCTTGATGTTTTCCTATTTAAATTTTAGTATAGGTGATGGTTATTACTCCCCATATAATTATACCTCTCAATCTTAACATGATTACATAATATTCACTGTGTTATGTACACAACACTATGTCTCTTCATGTTTTATTATCAGAAAAAATATTTTAGATCACAATACATCTTCATAATTTTAGGATGAATGGAGAATGATGGGGTATGAAATCATTACAAATTAACATTCTTCATATCTAATATTGAAAATACACATACCATATTAATGAAGAATATATTTCTATCATGATGACTTTTGAACTAAGGACTTTTACTCACCTTCTTATATATTTTTAAAATCCCCCATATATGCCCCATTAAACCTCACAGGTATGGATGGTTGAACACTCAACTGAAAAATATATTTTCTCTGTCCGACCATTATACCTTCAATATCCATGATCTATAAATAAAATATAATTAAATTATTATCAATCCTCATGGTGTACAATCATTTTTTTCTTCATAACTCAATGTATCAATTAATTCCTTTCACAAGGTGCTAATGTATTGTAATGTCAAAATATTTTATAAACCCAACTATCATTACAGGAACATATTAAAATATCTTATTTGAAAAATATTGTTAAATATTATATATTAGAATATATATATATATATATCAAGGATTTGACTATATTTATAATGAATCCATATCAACAATACTTAGATTATCATTTCCAACACCAAATAATTAGTTGGATAATTTTTTTCATATAATTTTCAATTAATGAGAGGAAAATGCTATCACCATATAATTTATCATAAGGATTCATCACATACACTTCTTATATTCCTTAATATAGATAACAAACCCCTATAAACTATTGGTTAGTGTGGCCTTAGTTCAACTAACTAGAATTTTGTTAGCCCCTTGAAATTTTCCCCACATTCATCATTCCATGAATAAATTGATCATTTTAATAGAAAACTAGTTTGTTCCTTACATATCCATGAAATAAATTACACTATGAATCAATAATATCCAACAACAAAAATATACATATTAGTTACCATAGTTTCTATTGAATATTGTCCTATAACTATTGTCTTTCAGGGTTCCCTTCATATTCCCTCACATTAGATTATGTAACCATATAATCCAAAATTCTTAAGAAAAAATTCATACATGAAAAAAATTTCATATAAATTACCCTTGTTTTTGGTCCTCATATCAATCAAATAACATTCTTTATTATCTTCATTAATCTCTAAATATATTATAAATTCATATATAAAGACTACTTAAAATAATTAAGGTGCTCTATAATGCATTATTCAATAAATCCATGAATATTGTAGGTGAATGGGTATGTCTATATTGAATTAAAATAAATTTACAAAGATTATCCCTCATTTGGAAGGATGACTTGGGAATATACTCCTTCTTATCACTTAAATAACGATATCTATATGGGATATTGATATTATAAATAAATATAACACGTCATAATTTTTAAATTTGATAATTTTTACAAGGAATAGGATACTTTTACATAATAGTGACATAGCTAGGTTCTCAATAATTAGAAAATTCATATTAACCAATGTTTCATCTTAAAAAACAATAGGTGTCCCCATTGTCAGGCCCATGGTAAAATTTTTCCCTTATCTAGATTATCCCAATGTTTCTTCATTTCATCTGGAAACTCAATCTATTGTATTGTATATATTGTTTTTGAAAAATAAGTATAACATGGTATATGTTCTATTGAAATCTCCAATTTTTAATTAAGGATAAGTCTTGGAAATACCTTCGTAAATACCTCATCATATTCTCGAACAATAGTGTAATTTTCAATGTTGAGTTTCCCCCAAACCATTTAAGATGAATATAACTCATGAATAGGTTGTATAACCCATATTATAGATGTCATTTCCATTTGAACTTTAGGTTCATAATCATGCTAATATAGGATTTTTAGTTGATTCAGAATATTGAATATAATATCCTTTCATCAATAATTGACATGGGTTCTATAATGAGTTTACCAATCCATTCCAAAAATCTCATAAATAAAACAATGTATAGGATAGTGGTATTTATAAAGAGATAATTCTAATAAAAAATTATCATATGGGATTTATAAACCTGAGATTCAATTATCTTACAATTAAGAGTTTTTATGTATAATTCATTATTTTAAAACATAGATGGTGATGTGATACCCTTATACAATTCATCAGATATAAAAGTGTGGGAAGATCCTAAGTTAAATAAAATATTCTCAATTATAGATTGGTTGATTATTATACATTTCATTACATTGTCCTCCCATACCATTATAGTTGTCTGATTCTATAAGCATTTATTTTTTCCTATGGCATTAGATGTTAGTAAGAATTATTATCCTATTACACTTGGGTTAGTGAATTGATTCATGAAATTCAAAAAATCACTATATTTAGATTACTATTGTTTGGGTGGTGCAATCCTTGGACCATTTTCTCTATTAATTTTTTTAATTACATCTTCACGTAACTATGATGTAGTTTATCGATGACTAGGCCTCCCACAATTTAAATATATTCTCATTCAATTAATTATATTAAATGATTTCCTCTTCCCATATTTTTCATATTTGATCTTAAAAATTATTCCCCCTATGTGACATAACACATAAGCTTCCATGAATAATTATATTACTCATTTACCATGGTAACCATTAGAATAATGGATTCCAGATTTTATTTCCACTTTGGGTGAACATATGAAAATATATCCATAACATTCAACACACAATATGAATAACACCTTTTGATGAATTGGTTTCAAACCACTGAGGGAATGGTCAATTGTTTCTGGGTTGATGATAAGGATAGTTTTAAGTTATTATATGGATTTTATCATAGGTTTAGATGGATTCACCATCATTTTTAATCCACTCTATTATGTACCACTCTATTTTAGTATGACTATTTCAAGGAAAATTACTTAATGGGAAAGACCATATTAAAATCCCCTAATTACATGGAGTTTTTTTATTCCTTATATTTGGGATAAGATTACATAATTGGTCCACTTAACCTTCTAAATGATAGATTGGTCAATCAAATTTCTCATTGTATAAGTACTATAGAAAGAGAAATATAGTTTTCCAAGATAGTGATCCACTATTCATAAAATACTGGATTGAAAAACCAACCAAAAAGAGTGATGATTAATTCAGAGAATATTCAATGGAATGTTCCTCATCTATATTTCTTTCTTATTTACAATATGTTTTGTGTTACTCTTTATATGTTAATAGTTATGACTGAGGATAGTCAGAACATAATATATCCCAAATCCCAGACTATTTGGTTCCACGTGAGAATGGAAAGTTTATTGAATCTATCATTCATTGATCATATGATATAATTTAGTAATATCTTTCAATGGAACTAAAAATATTGTGTACTAATCAAGCTACAATAATCCTAGGGAATAATCAACTATTTTTTTAAATCATTCCTAAGATATCATAAATTATGACACATTCTTATCAACCAATAAAGCTCTAGGATTGACCAAGTCCAACCATGATAATCATCTATTAAAATTATTTTTAATAGTTTATAATGATAATGTATATCGGACAATGTGCATCCCTCATGATTGTCTGTCTAGTTGTTCACTCTTTGTCCAAATCATAATGAAATGATGATGATTGATTCAATACACAATCTAACCCTTTTAAAGTCATTTCCATAAGGTGTGTCTTTTATATTGAATAAACCACTTACAAATTTCTATATAAGGATATATTTTCAATAAAAATAAAAAATTCATTATTTACTTCAACATTAGGATATTATCTAATCCATAAAATTGTTCCTAGGTGTTCAGTAATTTTTTATTATCTTACTATCTAAAACCTCTGATGAAAACATTGGAAATCTAATCATACTATACATAAATATAAAATAATTTTATAGGAATATTTAATATATAATATAATTTCACACACTTGAGGACTATAAATGTATTATTTATTTGGATAATATATACATAATAAAAATATCTTCTAAAATATATTCAACATCACCAGAAAAGACCTTCATATTAATTCCGTTATAAACATATCAAACATAGAACCTTCCATCAAAACTTGGGGATGGTATACATAAGGAATAGTGAGATTAGATTCATAGTAATGGTAAACATTATATAATAAAATACACTATTGTTATTTAGAATAAGGGTACGAGAATATGATATAACATAATAATTTCATACCCAATCAATTAAACATTTTTAATCATGATTCATCGAAATATAGTTTTTTATAGCAAAAGTAAAAATTCCTATGATTGTGGAGTCAATAAAAATAAATAATGGTCCATGAAACCATATCATAAAGAAAGGAATATAGTTTAATCATGAAATTATAACATTGTGAAAATAAAGAAAAGGAAACCCCTTCTCTCATTATTTTGAGGATAATAAATTTGGTGATCACATAATCGTATAGACGTGAATAAAATACCACACATATACTTATAGATAGAAAACTAATTCCACGTATAATATAGTGATCATGAAAAAAGGTTTACACATAATTAATTTATCTTATTAGTTATTTAAATTCACTCAAATCAATAATGGTATATAATAAACCCACCTATCACATCACATAAAACCATAAATATTCCAAAACATCATAAAAACATTCATAATTTTAGGATATTATAACCCATATATAAGAAATTGGTTTCATAAATATTTCATCATAACTTATTTGACCTGTAGAAATGTAACACATCTTATTGAATCATCCATAAAACACCATCATTAATGATTGATAAAAAATAATCTGATTATATAATTGGATCATTTTTTTAATGAAATATAAGTACCATCAAATAGAATTTTCATAGATGAAAATACCATTAAATGATCTCTTGATAATTTATTCAGGAAAATTAAAATATCATAACTCAAATAATAAAAATTTCAAAATATTAGGAATAATATTTAATTTAAAAATTACTATTGATAATTATAAATAAAATATCAAATAAAATAATTTTTTTGAATTGGACGTAAATCATTCATGAGGTATATCATAAAATGAATATTTTGTTACCACATTTCATAAAAAGTATCTTTTAAGAAAATAAAGATAATATAATTTTTAATTTTTTTCAAATTATGTAAAATATGGGTAAAATGACATCAACCAATAATTTTTATATTATATAAATTTCATGAAAATATTTTGAGGATAATTTATTCATGGATGTAAAAGAATCGCATCCAAATACGAAATAAAGTTGAATTTTCATAAAATCATTTTTTTTTGAAATTTTATATAATAATCAAAGGGAAATATAAGGATAAACATAAAACTCCATAAATAACTACATGAAGAGAAAATATATTGTTTTTAAAAGAAAGGGATCATATTATTTTCCTCAAATAATATTTTCTAAATAAAATCATGAAAAGTGTTGAGATTGTATCATAATTTCCATACCTCAACCTCATATTTATTATTATTCATTAAAAACTCATTTATAATAAATATTAATTTTTTATACATATTTTAAAAAACCATATAAATACATGAAATAGTTTTTAAAAATATTTGATCATTTTTATTTATCCTTTATAAGAAAATTCATCATCAAAATGATCTTTTAGGTGAAAACATTTTTGTTTTCTGAGAATTATTTTGTTTGATTGTCTCGGTACATTCATTTTGGTCATGGTTTCATTATCTAGTGAATAATAATAATTAAATAATGATCATATTAATTAATTTTATAAACATTTATAACAATTCATCTAGGTGGGTGATGAATTAAATCACATAATGGAGATAATTTTAAGTGTGTATATAGTAGCGGTGTTTCCACTAATTGATAGATGGAACCCAAGATTAGTAAATAAGAATTAATCATTATATAACCATAATTATTTCATAAATATCATATATAATAATTAAATCAATCCTTGTTAAAATCATTTTAAAATAAAAACAAAAATACGACATCACTTTGTGAATATGGTTTTCCACACATACATATATGGGAAGTTATTAATTCCAAGGAAAGAGAATGTAAGAAGATAGATAATATATTATAATTACCAAAGAATAATTATTTCATAAATTATATATATATATATATATATATATAAATTAAATCCTTCATAATAACCAAACATGAAATATTGTGATGGAATATGAATCATATTGGTACTTGGAGGCGGTAGTTCACACATACGCATGTAAGATACTTTCATTATTCATTTGATGGAAATGAAGTGAAAACTGGTTTTCAGTTAATCATTATAATATATCAACATATTTATGATACTACATTAAATATTTTAGTATAGATATAAAAAAATTAAAGGTTCTATAAGAAAAAATAAACATTGAATGATTTATGGAATATGATTAACTCTTCATTAAAAGAACATTGTTGTTTGACACATTAATACGTCATAGAATTGTATTAGGTGGAAGAAATGAAGCTATAGAAAAATGTGTATTAATCTTGGAAGGTATTTGGTATGGTATTTTATTATCTACATTACTCCATCATTTTGAATAGAGGAGAAGAAGGGGTTCCCTTTCATTTGTGAGGTAAAAGACACTCTAGGTATTAAATAATAGGCTTAAATATAATATATATCATATCAATTTAGGTGGAACCACGGGAAAAATATATGTAGATAATAAGTTACAAGGTCATTATAAAATCACCCAAACACATTTAAATATGTTTTTGTGAAATTTTTTGCATTATCTCCAAGATAAAAAACAATTAATCATTTAATAATTATCCTTCATATCATGATGTTTTAACATGATAATTTAATTAGATAGAGAAAATAATTGGGGAATTCAACTATACTTATGCACGATACATATAAATTTTTATTATATTTTATAATATTCAGTTTCTATAGGAATATGAAATTACTTTTAAAATATGAACACAAAACACATGATAATATCTTTTAGGAAAATAGTTGACTTATGTGTAACATCTCATAACTCAGGAGGAGGTCCCTTAATATCTTATTCACATTGTAATAATGAATGAGATGGGAAAAGAGGGTAACCCCTCTTAACCGAGGAGGGTTATAATTGGAAAATCACAAAATCTAAAACTATGATGAAATTATATAATGTTGTGTGCCTACCACCTTGGTGATACTTCCCTCTCTATGAACCTATATGGTGTTCACTATTGGATAATGGTGTAGAGATCCTTTGGGGGTAACAGTGATGGCCCTATGATCCTTTACAGTATTTTTAAATAATAATCACCATGACACAACCTTATCCTCAATGTCAGTAGTATTGAATTGTAGACCCCAGTTACAACAAGTTCATTATCTCATTCTGAAATATTATAAAGGCAATATGGAAGTCCTTTCTTGAAAATAAATTCACTCCACAATGAAACCCATATTCTGTGGTGTGGCCTTCTAAAAATATAAAAAAACTGGGCATTAAAAATTACTTCCATATAAAATATCAACCAAACACACTGCAAGTTCTGTAGTTTGGGAGCGCTCTACGGTAATAGAATACTGAATATCAGAAAAAAAAGATTTCATATTAGAAAAACACCCAAAAATTCCCAAATAAAAAAAATTATAAAATATTTTACAACTCAATAACATTGTAGTGTCACATTTTTCTCCACCATGTGTCTATTTTCCAATAGAAACCAAGGTCACTAGTAGAAGAAACGTAATACCAAAACCACAACACCCTACCAAAAAGGTTGGTTTCTTGGGGGAAAATCTAGATAAATCAGTGAGAAAAGAGAATTATACGACAATGAAACCCCATAAAAAGTAACTGGTATTAATAATTGAGTTTTAGAAAATGAATCTAGGAATAATACAACACACAATCATAATACATGAGGATAAAAGAACATGATGATCCAGAAAAGGTCTCCTAAATTTAGTAATTCCTTAAAAAATTGATATTGGGAATAAACAAACATATGTGACGGATATCACTAAATAATGATGTTTCCCCAAAATATAAAAATTTAAACAATAGCCTTTTACCATCTATAATAAATAGTATAATGATATATATATATATATATATATATCCAAAACTGATAGACATCTTAAACCAATACCTAAAAGCACAACATTGATGCCAACAATACCATCATCATCCATTAAAATCAAAATATACATTGATCTAGAATCAGAAATCAATATAAACAAACATTGACTCTATCAACATGTAATGATTAAAAAAATAAAATAATATCAGATCTATATCATGGAACACCCATCCATGGTAAAAATAATAAAAACATCGATCTGGAAGAACTTTCAATCAAGTTGTAAAGAGAACCTAGTCAGAGAAACATTATAAAATAGGGGATCTTTTCTCTATTAACCAAACATGAACCATGGTTTCCAATGAGAAACTACATAAAATCCATGGATTAAAAGATTTTTATAATAACATAAAAACATCAAGATGTATTTCCAATCAATGTGTAATAACATAACCACACAAAATAAACACCCACTAATATATGATGAAGGAAGAAACCAAATATACATTAGTCTGTAAAGATCCTCAAACTCAATATTCTACAAACTCGCCAAGAATAAATAACAAATACACTATCACTTGAGTCCCATATTCATCCAACAATCCCTCTTAATTACATCATAAAATGATCATTTTTCGTTTCCAGAATAGTTTTTCAAGGGTCTATATGATGACCTCTCCAAATAAAAATAATTTATAAAACCCACAAACATCAATTATCATTTCAAATATGTCAAAAGAAACTACTTATATTCAAAATAACATTAATAAATTTTTTATTCATTTTTAAAAAAATACTCATATTCTATAATGAAATTAGCCACTTTAAAAACGATATAATGAATATAAAATTTCATTTCAAATCATCCTTAACAATTAGTTTCAAAAACCCAAAAAAATAATGAAATATTATTTTATTACAAAAAAATTACCCAGTATCACATTTCAACTAAAAAATCTTGAAAAAAACACCAAATGTATATCAGGATACTTTATAAATAAATCTCCCAATACTTATTTCAAATTCAAACAATTTCATGAAATACCTTTCATCCAATTTTTTTTTTAAAAAATAAAGCTAAATAAATAAATGAATAATAAGAACCTCTTAGATAAAACTCTAGTAAGTGGTAACCAAATACTGGCCCATTGAAAATCAAAGGAGGTATAAACATAAAATCCATGAGTGATGTTGTGATTTTAAAAATTTGTTCATATAGTTTGTCTGACCTTCTATTGATAATGAAATAGCATCTGAAAATATCATTGACCATCTGTATAGGCTCCACAGAACATTCATGACCATGTAAGATAACTGAGAAACTCATGTTCATTTCTACATTATTCCCAAATATCAATGAAAACACACAATGTATCATATATAATTCAATAAAGATCAGATAAATACTAAATAAATAAAAATATTAATAAATTACTAAAACTAAAATCCTAAATAGGCATGTAAACTCAATTATTGTAATAAATTCTAGTGAAATCTCATCTAATCATGAGATACCACATAATTCCCAAGATTCATAGTATCCTTATAACAAAGATTCACCAAAATCAAACGACTGACCTTTGATACCATTTTTTAATAAACCAACAAGAGTTTACTTGTCACGAAATCTTGACTAATCATTTATATGTACTAGAGTTCATTCTCAATCACCATGGGGTAGAAAATTGTAATTAGGAACAGAAATAAATAACAATGGTGAATGATTTTAACCTCTAATAATAAAATCATAAATACCTGGAAATATTCCATTAATCTGTCAAGGTATGTCAATACAATGAGCTATAATGAATGTAAAATAATTATTTAAAAATATGTAAAAATTCAATTCATTATATATGCAACAATGAACAATCAAATGATACGTAGAAAATAATAACGATCAATCACAAATTTAAAATATTTTTTCCCAAAAATATGGGGATTAAAATATAAAATTTAATTGGCTACATTAGTCACTATACAACAACCCAAAAATAAAACACTAAAGATACCAATTTAATATATCTATTTAAACCATCACCACCCACCATTTGAACAAAATCCATTGATATACATTTCATACAATATCCAAAATGAGGGTGCACACTTAGGATTTTGATTAGTATATGAAAACAACATACACACCCAACATTGTGTATACATGGTGTAAAAGATACGTGTAATATGATTCCACCATAGATCATATAAAATTCTTCTTGAAAATATTTCATCAATTATATTTGGATATTAATTTGTAATCAAATTATATCTATATTTAATAATCACTGAATAATGATCATTCTTTTTTCCTTATGAAAAAAAACCACATGCTAAAAACATTTTGGAAACAAAATTATATTCTCTAAAACCATAATAAAAAAACCAATGAAATAAAAATATTATTACTTTAAAATCATCTTCAATTTACCATTATCACTAAGAGTTGGGTATCAAACATCTAAATTGGAAAAAAATCTGAAGACTTCTAATTTGTTAGACTTCTAGTTTAATAAATTTTGATCCAAAACAATTTCTCATTCTTCCAAATTATTTTAGAAAACAACCATTCCAGATATTTTGAATTAAAAATCATACATGAAATGAACTAATGTAATAGTCAACCAGCACACCCATATTAGGAGTACTAATTATAATAATAATAAAATAAATAATGGAAGAGGAAAAAAAATCAAAAGATGAAAAGGGGATAGATACAAGGTGTTTTGTTGAAATCCATTAAGTAATGAATTGTCCAATGATAGTTTTTCATAAAGAAACTTTTTATTTGTTAACATGATATGATCCTAGACATAACCATGTAAAAACTGATGTTGGTAAGATGATATATACTTACAAGGTACTCTTGTCGATCATCTCCCATACACTGGTCATTTCATATCGATTATATCCCTTAGTATATTTTTTTAAATGAATGTATTATATCCTAAATCATTTCCCACACTTATCTACCCGAGTTTCCATAAAATTCCTAACATAATGGTGCAAAATAAATATGTAAAATTATCATCAACATGTTCAATAAATAATTATGAAAAATAAATCATGTCTGCGCTCAAACTCCCTTCCATGATAAAAACCATTTCCACATCATATAAACACAAAATAATAGTAATCAATGTGATTCCTATAAGGGGGAATGTTTAACAAGTTATAATAATTAGGGTAACAACTAGAGTATACAATCATTAATAAAACCCCCTTTTAATGTTTTATCCAACCATTAATCAATCATGAGAAAATGCTTCATAAATAAAATTTGAAAAACAACCATGGTTTAATAAATAGACATGTGTTTCTTCTCCCTTTAGATCCATATGAAAATAATTGTACCCATTTAAATAATAAAAATCCCATTAATTGTGGTATACGTTATCTAGGAACCAAAATATGGTGAATACCGTCCTCTTTTCAATGTTCCAAATTTAATAGATCCTCATAATTTCTTCCACACATAGTAGGTAAATTTTAATTTTTACTTCAAATGATCATGAAAATTATATTGAAAATTATTCAATACATAGAATATAAAACACTAAAAACATTTTATAAAACAATAAGGTAACTTTTAAATTTATATCAGATAATAAAAAATTAATTTATAAAATAAATTATTTTGTTATATTAAAAGAAATTAATTTAACAAAATCACAAACCTTACGGAAGTGAAAGATTCATTCCTTCTTGGATAAAGGCTAAAATTAAAGGGAAATGACCCCACACAAGCTAAATATCCCAGTCAACATAATAATATTTTTTTAATACATTACAATTTCCCCATAAAATAACTATGGTTTGAGGGGGAAGGAAACATTTGGGGAATGGATGTAGGGGAAGAAGGGAAGATGAAATGAGGGACTACATTAAAGAACTACTTTAAATCCCAAAATAGGATATAAAAATCCATAGAGATGGGTGAAATATATCCCTTTACCAATAATTCAAATTATTTGAATGTGGGATATGGGAAAATAGTGTAAAATCTTTTAATTAGTTGTTGGTTGAATTTTAAAATCACAAAAATGTAGATGGTGTGTACATATTCTATTGAGTAGCACCTACAACCATGGCTTGTTGACCTTCTCAATATAACTATGTGGTGTGGACCATATGCATACAACATAGAGGACCACCTAAGGGATGGTATGAAGGATTTGGTCTTCTAGACACCTTGATTCATCTTCTATCACTAATGTTCTTTCTCTTCCTCCACATCCCCACCCTCATAAAAAATATCCTTGATATAGTTTATTCATCCTCCTATTGATAAATTTCACAATGTGACGGAGAAATTGTGTACTAAAATACAAGGAAACTCTATAGTGAATTCCATTCACTATGGTTTTGGTCCCCCCCAATTCATAAATATTTTATAATACCACCATAATAAAATAAACACTTGTTATGGAACAAGGCATATACATATGTATTGGTATTATACAACTCAAAGCATCATATATCTAAAAATAAAATAAAATCAATTTCCAAAATCTCCCAACATTCGAATAATATCCCAAATGTTATACAATATCAAATAGCTTACTAACACATGGTTGTCTCGTTAACATATTTTAACAATGTGATCATTTCATCCTACAATTTTTTTTTGAGTTACAAGTTAAAATTACAAACATAACATCAATTAAGAGATTCAGAGATGGAGAGGTGGAAATTGGGTTATTTCGTAGTGAAAAATACTGATGTCATACCTAAGCATTGTAGTATTTTATAGGATTCCATACCAAATTAGTTAGGTATTTTAAAATATAAAATTATACAACTTATTTATGATGACAAAAAGTGATTTTCAGATTTTGTAATAATTTTTTTTATAATATCATTCTCTCACTAAACAATTTCCTTTCAGAAATATTCCATTCACTTATTTCTATAATACAACAATATGAAAATATATCATTTCATAACCCTGATTTTTGAAATTATTTTTCCATAATGTAATTAAACTATATGAGAAAATATTTGACATAAAATTATAATTTCCAATGTAGTTACCACTAACACCGCATTTAACTCTTTATCTTGGAAGTTTTTCTGATATAATTGTTATACAAATTACCCTTCCATGACTACAGATAATTAATCTCATTATATAATTTTTTTATCACACATTCTTCTATCAGGGGATTGTTTACCTTTAATTGAATTAACAATCATCTACCCCACACATGAATGTTAAACTTCATAATGTTTTACTCCAAATTATCATGAAAATGATGATTTAATATAAACTGTATTTTTTGGGCATAATTATTTCAAATATGTTTAGAGTTCAATGTTTTATTAACAAGAAATTAGACTATTTATGTAATGGACATATGAATTAATAATTCATTATAACCTATGAAAACTATTGTGTAACATTAGATCATATTTATTTAATGATTTATAGATTATATTTTTTTTATAATTTAATTAAAATTGAAGCGTGTATGGTTCATTTATCATAATGAATATGATTTTTTTAATTATATAGTTTTTGGAATGTCTATAATTTTAATATTTGACCAAAATATTATACAGTTTATGTGAATATGTTTTTCCTACATAAAGAGTTATGTAAATAGAAAATAAAATATATCTTGTTGTTTGGATGGCGTCAAAATGACCAAACTTTTTATAAAATTTCCCATATTCTTCTATAATGGGCTTAGTCATTTACTTGTTATACATTTTTCTCTTCCACATTGGGATACGTGAGAGTATGTTGGCACCAAATGTATTCTTCCAGGAAAATTACTACAAGAGAATTGAGAAGTGTTAATCTCAATAAAATTAAATTCATATTTTACATCAAGGAATAACATATAGTTGTTAAATCTATATTTTTAACATACAATGGATTGTTCTAGGGATTTAATTTTTTATGGGAAAGTATTAGGCCCTTTATTTTATAAATTTTACTTATATTTTCATTCTATATATTTATTGTTTCCCCTAGGAAAAATAATCATTGTCCATGTTATCTAATTAGCCAGCTCAACAAGGGGCATATTTAGTAGTCACTTCTTTTGCGCCCTAGGAGACACTGTTTCCTATGGAAATGGGGATGACCTTGTTTGTTTAATGTTAAAACATTCCAATCGATTTCTAATGGGTTTTTGCGTAGAATCGAAAACATCCAATGATTCTATATCCATTTAGACCTACTTTCCAACGGTAGGTGATCATTAGTTGTGGATCAATGAGGCTTAATAATTTTCATTGGTCGAGAGGATGGGAGGTCAGACTCATCACACCTTTTTGGGGGGAATAATTTTATACTCCAGGACTCTCTTTATAGATTTAAGTTATGTTCGTGAATCCTTATTACACTACCATGTATGAAAATGTGCTTTCCTTAAGATTTGACAATCAATGATTGAAATGTATGAGATTTAGAGAATATTTTATATGTATTTGATGTTCTTCATGGATAGATAATCATCTGTATTTATTAGAGATTATTAGTCAATGGTATCCTTCAACACATTATATAAATATCTCTTGGTCATTATGATAACCATACTGGTTTTAAATCCACTCAGCGGGGAACTTGAAGTTTATTGTCATTCAGAAGGACATGAATTATTTCAGAGGTGGCATCGTACCCGCAGATGGTCTACCTACGTATCCTTGTTAGAAAAGGAATGAGAACCCACATAGTTCGGGAATTAAGATATAGTTTAACGTCATATAGAATAGATAATAATTAATGGGTGATGTGATTGAACCTTAGAAAGGATTCCTATATACTCCACTTTTAAGGTAGAGATCAAAGTAAACGTAGTTTAGTTGGTAATTGTAGGGATTATGTATGATTAATGGCCCCAAGAGATATGTCGTGGTTAGTTTTACACTCTATGATCACGTGAGTCATGCTTGCTGTGAGAAAAAAGAGGTATCTGTAAAGCTGACAATTTTTTCCATGAAATATGCAGTCACAAGGAATGATATGGGGCTTATGTATGTATGATTGACCAAATAGATAAATATTAGGACTTAATTTAGAGAAGAAGCCTGAGAACAGGGTCCATAAAGGTATATGTGCTTTATGGAGATTTGGATACTCTAAATTGGGGGTTACTCTTGAGGAGGATCCCCAAATTAAGAGGGGACTTTTGATTAGTTTTTATTCCTGAGAAGGAATACCAAATCAGAAGAAGTTAAGACTGGTTAAGAGAAATTATGATAGGGGATTATTCTTGAGAATGAGGCCCATGTTAAGGAAATTTAAGACTTGGGGCTTACTCCTAAGAATGATGCCCAAAATTAGAGAACCTGGACTGGGAATTACTTCTGAGAAGGAGGCCTAGGTTAATGGAATTTGGAATTTGGGGCTTACTCCAAAGGAGGATGCCCATATTAAAGGAAAATGAAAAGGGCCTAACTCCTGAAAAGTTGGCCCAGGTTAGGAAATTATGACTGGGGCCTACTCTTGAAAAGGAGGCCCAGGTTAAAGATCTTTTCATCTTAAAATATGAGGTTGAATGAATGAAATCTCTAACCTTTGTGACATAAAGATATGTAAATCACTAGGTTTTGGGAGATGTTCCAAAAAATTCCTTTCAGATAAGGAATCCAACAAAAAAACCATGTCATAAATGAATTTGAAGAGGGTTTTTAAGGCTAAATATTGAAGAGGAGAGGTGGATTAGAAGAAATGAGTTGAATAGGATGTAGGGGCACCCAAAAGGAAGTAGGTGTGCATGTCATGTTTGGGCGCGCAAGTCCAGGTTGTGCACGTATACCTGCGCGACACTTGGGTACTTGCGCGTCGGTCAACCCATAGGGTAATACTTGGGCGAGCCTTTGCTCAAGCCATTAGTATCATCTCTAAAGGTTTCCAAAAGGGTGGCGCACAGGTTCTGTTGAAGGGATAAGGCAGTGCACAAGTGCGACCATTTACATTAAGGGTTAAACACTTAGGCATGCATGTGTTGATAAATTTCAACACTTATTCCTTATTCCACCTCTTTAGATCTTCCATTCTATGTAAGAAATTACATTAGAAGTATTCGGAAGACTTAAAGATGAGACTAGGGAACCGAGAGCTGAAACTTGAGTTTCTGGATTTTTCATATTTTTTGGGGGGCCCACAAGTGGTATTTATAGGCTACCGAAGACCCTGGGTGAAAATAAAATAGGCTTCATAGGTCACTTGCGCACCCAAAATGTGGCACACAGGTATACCTATGTGACCATCATGGAACTTTCATGACCCATGCTCAAAGCAATCCTTGTTCATTCCTTCGTCGATTTTTCATGTTTATTCAAAGGATGAATCACTTTGTGTACTACGTATTTCCCTTTTCATTCATTAGACTATGTGATAGAAAGGAGCATAAACAAAAGTCACCCCTCAGAGTTGGATCCGAAAGGAAGGAGGATGCAACTCAGAGGTAAAAGAAGAAAACCAAGGAATTGCGCCGCGTAGGTTATGAGCACGCAGATAGGGGCGCGCAGGTGACAGGCGCATAGGCTTCGGCATGCAGGGTTGTAGCCTGGCCTATAAATAGGCATTCCATTCTCGTGCAAAGCAACCAGATTTGAAACTTGTGAGCTCTCACCGGGAAACTTGTCCTCATCGCGCATGTTGCTGATTTTCCACGGTTTCATTGCTTCTGTTTGTGTCGTGCTACTACAGAGGTATTTTGACCTGCGTGGTGATACCTGTGTGCCAAAACCTACGCGACACAGTTACACTTACGCGCCAAAATTAGACTTGCGTGCCTTAATTCCTTAGCCATTTTTTCACTTTTCTTCGCAGATTTTATGAAAAACCAACTCACTTAAGAGTTTATTATTCAAACTTTGTGCAGATTAAATGGCTCCTTGAAGAATTGGAATGACTGATGAACTGGCGAGCAAGCAGATTGTTGATATGACGGACAATTTTGTCCATGATTACTATGATTACTATGATATCTCTGATAACACTCTCCCAGATTTGGCCAAGTACTTGAAGAAGTATCCCCTTAATTTTCCACAGAGCATCTACTTGCCTCTGTTTCGGCATAGTCATCTGGAAGGAGTCAATGTTCCAAATGCAAAGAACTATATCCCCGAGATGTAGCAATAATTCTACCCCTATTTTTCAGTTATGCGTTATATTAAGAGTAGAAACAATGGTGTGAACTTTCAAATTTTTCTTCCATGCCATTTCTTTGCAGATATGAAAATAGAAAACTCATGGGCTGAAATGTTTTCCGCTACTAATTAGTGGGGAGAATATTATCATGGAATTAGAACAATATCTAAAAAGGGTACTCTCTCCAAATGGCACTTTACTTCCAATCCACCATTCTCAAATCCATGTATCCATCTTCCAAGTCTCTTGGAAAGAAACAGAGTCACTGTTTGATCAGCAGAAAATTTTCTCAAACCGCACTCCATAACATTCTTTTACAATTGTTCTAAGAAGAGCTGGTATCACTATATCTCTTATTGTTATCCAGTTTAATGAATGAATTCCATGTGTATTCCGATGAAGCTCAGGATTTCGTAAATCAAATGAAGATTTATATTGAAAACCTTTTGTAATTCAAAGAAAATAGAAGAGAATCCAATCTGTGGATATCCTTCTAACTCTTTTTCATCAAATGAAAAACACTTTTATCTTCAATGATTTGTGAATTCCTTGTTTTACTACATGATTTAAATTTTTACCTAAGCCAATGGGCCTAGTAAGCATAGTTTGATTTTTTCTAGGATTATAAAAATAACCCTACAAACTTTGAATCTTTTTAATTGCTCAATATTAACTATGTCATAGAAAGTATATGTTTAGAGATATTGGACTTGACTTTTGTTTAGAGTTCCCTTGTCTTTTGTGGGCAGTTCAAAGTCATGCACGTCGAATATAAAACGGCTAATGTTTAAGGTCGAAATATCTTTGACTGGATTGATTAAAATTGACTCAATTACTTGATAATTTATCAGAAAACATATTATCATATTCATATATGGGGGAAAAAGGTAAACTATTACTTAATAAATTTTGAAACCGATGAATGATATGAAAAAAGGGCTAAAAGGAATTAGAAGAAGTATTTTCCAAGTATGAAGTTAACACTATTTATCAACCCCGTTAGGGGGTGGAATTATGCAGGGCCAACTAAGGGCATTGGATGCATAGTCAAATAATAGCATCTTTTGGTTGATAGGCCCGTTTTGTAGACAACTTATGCAAGGCCGCCCAAAGGCACGTGCTACATAGTCAAGAAAAAGAACTCTAAGAAATTTAACTTTTTTATTGCTAAAAATCCAGTGAAAGTTTATAGAGATTCAAATTTTCCAAAGCAAAGAGTCTGCTTTATGGAAAGATGTACTTGAATATGGAGATGATATTTCTAATCATGATTTTCAAAGAATTGGATGAATGTCACTCCTGTGAAGGTCTGACCAAAATGTAGGGAAGGAAAATATAAACCATAGACCTGAATACTTTCAGATCATGAAAAAGAGTATGGGATAAAAATGTTAAGGATGGCTATTTTTGTGGATCCCTATATATTTTCATAAGACCAATAAGGAAAAAAGAGGGTTTCCTCCCAAGAATGAAGTTACCACTATTTAACAAACCCGTTAGAGGGTCGAATTATGTAGGACCATCTAAGGGCATTGACTGCATAGTCAAATAATAGAATCTTTTGTCTGACATTTCCATTATGTAGACTATTTATGCAAGGCTTCCTAAGGAAACGTGCTGCATAGTCAGGAAAAAGAACTCTCGGGTATCAGAAATTTTGTATCTAGAAGTCAAGAAAAGGGTTACGGAGATCTTGAAGTATTTAAGGTTAGGATTATGACACATGAAAAATAATTTTGTCCAATTCATGAAGGAAATGCACAAACCAATGCTAAACATAATCATGTTGTGGCTGGGTCCTGAATTGAGGTGCTGGACTTCATTAAGTATCCCATAAGGATGGGAATCAAGACAATCATATTTCTTGAAATATAGTTTCACGTCATGTTGGAAGAGAGTGTAGGAGATATTAGTTTAGGGTCATAGAGCTCAGACCATAATAAGGAATACACATTGTGTATTTTAGAAACCTGATGTGAATGAAGACCAGGGTTTTCCTACGACATTCATATTTTCACAGAGGGACTTTTCAGCCAAGGGACTAAAAGTGAAATTTGGGGTTAGGCCCAAAGACTTGGGGGCTGGATTTGAGGGTTTCTTGAACGTTCCTACGTATCCCATTAGGGTGGGAATCAAGCCACACATAGTTCATGAAATACCCTTTGTACAGATTTGGTTCGTACATGTGAACGGTGAAAGGGTACTTTAGTGAAATGACGGTTTGACCCAAAATTAATGGTTCAGGCATTTCCATGTATGCACGTAGTATTTGGAATATAACATGATTGCAGATCAATGTAAATAATGATTCCCTCTCAGGTGATGGTGTCAAAGAATGTTTTAGTTTATTGTCGTACATGACAAAAAGTGCAAATAGTTTAATATCATATAGCAAGGATGATGGTGAACCAATGTAAAAAGTATTCGTTATGGGGCTGCTTCACAGATCAACATCATATGAGATGGAGGTGAAGCGATGTGAAGATATTGGTTTTGGGCTTGAACCTCGGGAGGTTGCCTATGTACATAGCCTAGAGGGAAAGTATCAAAGTCCGCATAGTTTGATTAAAGAATGAATTGGTAATCAAGTTGTTCTTAAGGACAACGTCCTAAAAAATAGTGTTGGGACTTTAACATGGTTAGTGGCCAAGAGATGGTGTTATGGTTTATGTTTACTCTAAGCTCAGATGAGTCATACTCAGTGTGAGAAACAAGAGGTAGCAACAACCTTAACGATGCATAGTTTAATGTCATGTAGGACATATGAAGGGACTATGCAGTTTAAAGTAATGTAGTGAGGACTATTGGTGCCACACAGTTTAGTGTCATGTAGCAGGGACAAAATATAGTTTAACATCATGTAGGATGTATTAAGGTACTTTGTTCAGTTTTATGTCATGTAGGACGAATGAGCAGTATAGTTTAACGTCATGTAGGACAAATATAGGGACACAGTTTAACGTTGTGTTGGTTAAGAACACAGTTTTGCGTCATGTTGGACAATAAGAGTGTTTTACAATTTAGCGTCATGTAGCTTAGATGATGGGGCCAATACAGTTTAACATCATTTTGGGTGAAGGAGGTACTGTGCATTTTAATGTCATGCAGTAAGGACAAAATTGGGGTTGTATTGTTTAACGTGATATAGTGAGGATGACATAATTTAAAGTCATGTTGGATGTAAGTGAAAATAGTTTAAAGACATATGCATGGACTATAGAAAGGAAAATAAAGTTTAACATCGTGTTTGATGATGGTGCGAATAGTTTTAAGGTCATATGCTTGGACCAACGATTATACAGTTTAACATCTTACTAGATGTAAGGGACTTCTGTACATTTTAGTGTTATGTGGCTAGGACGTCACAGTTTAACGTCATGTTGGATTTAAGGGACTATGTTGTTTAAAGTCTTGCAGCAAGTACAACACAGTTTAATGTCTTGTTGGACGATAGGATATTTTTGTTATAGAAAATAGTTCTTCAAGAATCTTTCATTGGTTGGAGTCGTAATAAGTTCTCCATCCATTGAGATTAAAGAATAAGCTCCATTGGAGTAGACCTTATGTATTGAGTAAGGTCCTTCCCAATTTGGCACAAGCTTTGGAGGTTTCATTCCTGGTATCATTAGAGTTCTGAGAACCAATTCCAACTATCCCTGAATATATGAATGAAGATGAACTTTTTCCTTGAAATCTCGTGATATTCGATTCTGATAGACTTCCAAGTGGTGTCAGGTGCACAATCATTTCTCGTCTAATCGTTCCAATTCATCCAATCGCTTTTTAGATTGTCCATTTGTAGATGACTGATCACAAATGGCTACTCTGAGCGAGGGTAATTGAACTTCAATGGGAAAGACTGCTTCTGTTCAATATACCAATGAATATGGAGTTGACCGCGTTGTAGTGCAAGTGGTGGTCTGATAATCCCATAATACATGAAATAGTTTATAAGGCCATGATTTCTTATCTTTATCTACCATATTGTTTAGTATTATTGAAAGAGTATTGTTGAAGGCTTCTATTTTTCCATTGGACACTACATGATACTGAGATAAATGATTATATTTGATGTTGTATTCTTGATACAACTTCCTTACCTCGGATGAATAGAAATTGGTGCCATTTTCCATCAATATGGTATGAGGGACACCAAATATGGTAATGATGTTAGACTTGATGAATCTAAAAATACTTTTAGAACTAACTTCTTTGAGAGGTATTGTCTCTTCCCATTTAGAAAAGTAGTCAGTAGCAGTAAGAACATACTTAAACTGCTTGGATGTAGCTGAAAGATAAGGTCCCACTATATCCATTCCCCATGTATAAAATGGCCACGAGTATTTAGCTATATGAAGAAACTCTTGGGTTGACGAATGAAGTTGGCATGTACTTGGAAAGAATTACACTTCTTTGTGAAATCAACACAATCTTGTATCATTGAAGGCCAAAAGTATCCAAGCCTTCGAATTTGATCAGATAGTCTATGTCTGGACTAATGGGCACCACAAACTCCTGCATGCACTTCTTTCATTATAGCCATTCTCTCATCACCATCAATCCATCTGAAGAGAATTCCATCAAAACCACTTTTTTAGAGAGTTTTATCTGGGTGATCTGGGATATCATAAAGAGAAAAATTGACCACACGTCGTCGTATTTGTTATTTCCCGTCTCTATCAGGTGGAAGTGTTCCATTTTTAAGGTATTCCCTAATAGGTGTCATCCATCCTGTAGTATGAACATATGGTTCAGAAATGGGACTAATTTCATTGATTTCCTCTGTTATGGTTTGAACATAACGTGAAACTGTATGACTGTGGGAAAAATTGATGATTGTCTCATCCCGATTTGGATCTACCAGAGCTGTAGCTATATTATCCAATGTATCATCTTGAGCATTTTTTTGATCACAGGACATAAGAAAATGTCAGTTCTGAAGGAAATTCTTCCATTAACTCTGTGACGTAATCATACAAAGGGATAAAATCTTCTTTTCTAATTTCATAATCCCCATTGATTTGTTTGATTACCAGGTCCAAATCACCTTCCACCATTAAGTGATTCAATTGTGCTTGAAGCGCTAACTCTAATCCTTTGATAAGAGCTTGATATTCTGCTTCATTATTTGTACCGCCTCCCAACAATGAGAAGTAATAGGGCAACACTGACTTTTTCAGGGAAATATTCACAATTCCTAACCCAACCTTGTTGAATTTAGGATCTTCCATTTTCTTCCTTTTTGGAATTCTGAAGGCACCATCGAAGTAAATTCCCCATGTTTGAAGATTATCGTGATTAGAAAAGACTTCTTCATCAGGAAGTTCAATATATAAATATGTATCTTCCACTGAAGGGTGTTCATCAAGGAAATAAGCCAGTGCTTGGCCCTTTATTTCCTTTTGAGACACATACTGGATATCAAATTTCTGCAAAATAAATGCCCACCTGTCAGACGTCCTGTAAGAATTGGACGACTAAGAATTAATTTGAGCGGGTTATTGCGAGATACCAATTGGACCTCATGATGTTGTAGGTAGTGTCTCAACTTTTGAATTGTAATGATCAACACCAGGAAGCACTTTTCAATACTTGAATATCGGGTTTCTGCATCAAGCATAGTCCGAATGAGATAGTAAAGGCTGTTTTCATTCCTAACATCATTATTTTGGACTAGGACGACACCTAGTGATCACTCTAAATCTGTCACATAAAGAATAAGTGGTCTTCCTTCAACAGGTGGTATTAATAGTAGTGGACTCAAGAGATATTTCTTGAGAATATTGAATTCTTCTTGACATTATTCAATCAATTGGTATGTGAATCCCTTATTCATCAATTTGGTGAAGGGTAAACGTTTTCCTGCCAAATTGGCGATGAAACGCCGAATATAGGCCAAATTTCCTTCAAATCCCCTCAATTATTTCAAATTACAAGGAGGTGACATACCAAGGATTGAATTTTTATTCTCAGGATCAACTTTGATACGATGATGGCATACAATAATGTCGAGAAACTTTCTTGAGGTTACTCCAAAAGCACATTTCAATGGGTTCATCATCAAATTGTGTTGTCGAAGTTTGTGGAATATGACTTCCAAATCAGCCATGTGATTAGAAATTTGTTTGGATTTAACCACAAAATCGTCCACATAACATTTAACAAATTTCCCTAAAAAGGGGCTGAAGATATGGTTCATTGAACTCTGATGTGTTGCGTCGTCATTCTTTAGGCCAAAGGGCATTACCCGATAGAAAAAAACAACATGAGGGGCTCTGAAGGCTGTATATTCTTCATTTTCAGGAGCCATTCAGATTTGATTATATCCAAAATATCCATCCATGACGGAAAGTGCTTCATATCTAGCTATTGCATCAATTTAAAGTTATGTAATCAGGACTAGAAAATCATCCTTAGGACAATGCTGATTAGATCTCTTAAATAAATGAAAACTCTAATTTTTCCATTCTTATTTTTCATAGGAAAAATATTATCGAACCACTTGGGGTATTAAATTTCTCTGACGAAGTTATCCTTGATAATATTATCCACTTCAGCTTCAATTTTTGAAGAATAAGTTGGGTGTGTTCTTCTTACGGCTTGTTTAAATCCTCGATGTTCTTCTGGCAAACCCAAACGATGATTAGAAACATCGGGATCAGGCCCTGGAATTTCTGTATAATTCCAAGAAAATATCTCTCAATTTTGCTTTACAATTGAAATATACATTTCATTCTCTTCAAGATTAATGTCCACACTAATTAATGTGGGGAGTGGATCTTCTTTTGTACCCATATTTATTTCTCTGATTTCATCCATAGTAGGGGAGATACCCTCTTCAAATGCTAGAGGAGAATTCCTGATATCTTCCTCTTCTTCTTCAACATGTGTTACTTCTTCTGTTTCTACTTGCATAGTAGATGATGAAGAAAAACATACATGATTAGGAGAGATGTTAAAATTTGAACATCTTGGAGAAGAGGCTTCCATTTCTGACCATATTGATGATGAAGGGTCTTCCTTGGGTAATAAATAGGAGATAATGGATTGAGAATCAACATCATCGTTCAGCTCTGACATTTCTATAACTTCTTCTGACATGGTTGGGGATGTATAGACTTTCTGGATTTCAGCGGATGAAATGAAGACATCTCCATTTGAGCTTTCATCATTTCTTGGTGAATCACCACTTTCTCCCATGATGTCTGGATTGATTGTTATAATTTACATTATGGAAGTTTCCATAGGAGTATTTGGATTCGGGTCTATCATGTCAATTTGACTGATAGGCAACACATAATCTATACTCACATTTGTGAAGGGTTTTACAGAATTCATTTCCAAACCATATGGAGCATTAATTTTGGTGACCTCCTTTGTCTTGGATTTCTCCTTCCCTTCCATGTGATAGAATTCTGCCTCAATGTTTTGAAACTCACATGTTTTGAATGGGAATTTATCACCATAAAATGTCTTAATTTGACCATTGAAACAATATTTGATGCATTGATGGTATGATGATGGGATAGCTGCATGTTGATGTAGCCAAGGTCTTCAAAGCAAAACATTGAAGGTTGTATCATGATCAAAAACCACGAAATATGAATTGGCTACAAGGTCTCCAAACTGAGTTCTGTGTGTGATCTCGCCCAGAGGTTCTTGTTCATTTTTATCATATCTTTAAATAATCAGAGTAGAAGGAGATAAATCAGATTCTGTGAGGCCCAGTCGACGAAGTGTACAAATGGGGATGAGGTTGACTCCTGAACCATTATCAATTAAAGCTCTTCGGATGTCCACACCATTGAATTTTCCAGATAAGTACAAAGGTCTAATATGTCCATGCATGACATCATCGTCATATTCATATATAAAAAATATCACTACATGGAATTCTGCAGGATCATTCTCTACATGGTATAATTTTGCCGCAGAAATTTCAGTTTTGAATTCTTGAGGACTTGAAAAAGCCTCAATGAGTACCTCCCGAAGATCTTTGGATAGATTCAAGGCATTCAGAATTGATAACATGCCTGGTACTTGGACCAAATTCTTCAAGACATCATATTTTTGATCCAAAGCTCTGTGTTTCCCAATGATAACTTGTGGTTTTGCAGGTGCCTTAGAATTTGATTCTTTAGTAGAATATGCATCTTGTATTGGGGTAGGAGTTGGAAATACTCTTGGTTTTAGAATATTAGACGGACTAGGTCTATTTACTTGCTAAGAGGAAGAAGATGGAACCTCTAATCGTTCCTCTAGAATAATTGTGTCAGGACTGAATATGTTATTAGTGGAAGAATTTCTTGTTCTTGTTGAGCCCGCTAAAGGGCTCTGCCACGAGTTTTTACTGCATACACAGTTCTAGAAGGGGTAGAACAAGAATAGTGGTTTCTGGGATATAGACGACTTCTTCTATATCCCAGACCTCAGGAACTCCCTCTAATTCCTCTGTTTGATACAGGGAACTCAATCTCTTCAAGATCGAAGCTATGACTAGTATAAGGATCCGCTAAATTAATCATATTAATAGAGCCAAAAGTCAACTCTTCATCTGAAAAATATTATGCGTAATTAGCCAATTTAGGCTTTTCTGTTTGGTGGGGTGGTGCTCGTGGCTTTGATGTAGATGGCGTAAAATCTGTCAGAGTCAAAGGCAACTTGGTCTTTGACACGATTTCATCTTCTTCTTATTGTTACACTTTTTTCAAATTATGTCGCCCCTTCGAGGATTTTCCCTTTGATGATGAGGGTTTTTTCTGTGGCATTTATAGTAGAAGACACAATTGGTTTCTTCAATTGCGTTTGCAAAATGGAATGAGTTCGGTTAATCATTTTTCTGAACATCTAATCATCATATTTTTGCGAATTTTGGTTTTTGACTTCATGCCACTCAGCTTTTTTCCTTTGGATTTATAGTAGTAATACATGATACCTGAGCTGAAGAACCTTTCCGTTTGACATGTCCTGAGTCCACCATCTTTTGCAAGAGGTCTTTGAAGACAAAACACTTTTGAATGGGATGCCCCAACATCTAATGAAATGGGCAATAATTGGGACGGTCTTCATCTCCTTCCTTGTTAGGCCTTTTGGGCCTTGGAAACTGAACCGATTTATTTTACAGAGCAGAAATGAAGTAACCAGGAACTTCTTCACTTCAGAAAGAGTAAAAATTTCTCTTCAGATCCTCAAATTTTTTTCGTCTTTGATCTATTTGATCATCTTGATGAAACAGTCTCTGTTGTTGTCGCTCAGGAGGTGGAGCCCTTCGATAACATGAAGGTTTTGAAGTAGAAGCAGGTACATGTGCTTATTTAAGTGTGACTGTAGTAGTCTCTGCTTTACCCATTCTCTTTCTTGGAGCTAGTGCAATTACACGAGTTTTAGCCTTGGTATTTGTAAGAGAATATTCAATCTGATGAAAAATCGAAGTAAGGTCTCAAAATCCTCCTGTGTATTTCACAGGGATCAACAGTGTGCGTAATTCATCACGCAAATTTTCCACACATATTGGCCAAAACTTTTCTTGAGAGAGTTCTATGATTAGGGAATATGTTATTCCCTTTAAGTGAGTAATGAAATATGAAACCCTTTCATTTTCCCTTTACTTATAATTTGTAAGATCAAAAACTATTGTATTTGGAAAAGTTGAGCTAAAATGAAGAAGGAATCGTTGACGTAGATCCTCTCACCCGGTAATTGACCAGGATTGCAAGCTTGTATACCAAACAAAACTAGGCCCTTGTAATGACTGTACAAAAAACCTAAGCTTAACTACTTCTTGTTGCTGAGGGGTTCCCATCAGAGGATCGTAAAGAGAAACAAAATGTGTTAAGTGTTGCTCTGGGTCTCCCGAACCATTAAAGATTTGGAATGGGGTACTTGAAAAATTTTATGGGGGAGGAATTGCATCAACCCATTTAGGGTAAGCTCTATTCTCAGGATAGATTTGTGCATGCTTTCCCTCCATAGCTTCCAACCGAGCTGTTAATGACTCAACGGTAGTTATTAACTTTTTAGAAGCATCCAGTGGAGCTGGGACTAGAGCAGGTGCAATAACTGGAGCTTGGATAGATGTGGTGGCTGGTACTGCAACTGAGGATAACACCACCGGTTGTTGCTGCACCTGACCCATAGGATTATACCTGTGAGGGTGTACTGGTAAATGAAGATACTCTTGATCTATCTAAGTAACCGCAACAAATTCCCTTGGATGACTGACTCCAGCACACTTAGAAGGAAGACTAGCTTGAAGTAGTTCTGCATTCAACCTCCTTAATTCCTTCATTTCATACTCTTATTATGTTAATATTTTCTCTAGTGAGAGTGATTGGTCTTCTCTAGAGGAAGGTTATGTAACCTGGTTCATTACTTTCCCCTTGTTGTATGCCTTTCGAAGAGGGGGAAGTTTGTTATTCGAATGAATACCTAGATTCTAGTAAATCCTTTGATTTCTTTTATGCACACCTTCTCCATTTGCCTCTATGTGCAAAACCTATTGAGCAGGAACATCCTCATCGGATCCCTCTGAGTGAGCCTCATGTTCTGGAGGATAATCAACAACAACATTGATGACATTTATTGATGCATAACGCATTGCATCTCTTCTATCGGAATTTCTGCGATATTGTCTTCTTCCATGTCCCTGATGAGACACTGCCTTCTATTGAGTTGATCCCTCAGAAACTTCATGATGAACCGTAATTTGGATGGAATCTCTTGATAATTTTTCTCTTCATTCCTCTTGGGGATTCTTCCCTAATCGATAGAAGTCTGACTTTCTATGAGGAAGAGATTGAGGATTTGAAAAAGTCCCCAGTTCGGTGGACTGGGGATGTTCTTTCTCAACTCCTTGATTACTATTTGCAGATTTCGAGGGTTGGGCTAAAAGGGTTCCTAGTCTGTCAAGTTGGGGAGGTTCTTGAGCTGCTACATCTGAGACTTTATTAAAAGCTCTTCTGATCTTGTAGACTTTAGTCCAGAAATTGGATGGATGGATCAACCTACATCCACTCAAATCACCTGGCTCAAATGACCGTGTAATGACTTCTGACACTTCTGTCACTTGATGATGCACTCGCTCTAAAACAGAAGCATGTTCGATATTCTCATTTTCCTGATGCAAGAGTAATTCGAAAAACTGCTCTCTGTTTTCCTGACTTTGAGAAGAACTAGTTGAGGCCTGTTTTTGAGCGAGCCTTTAATTACAAAAAAAGCCAATTGGATGTGGCTGGCCATGGGCAATAACATTGCATGAAACCATTTTTGGCGGGCTTTGTTAGATGGAGAGTAAAATGGAATGTAGTGCTCCATGGACACCCCATCCCCTGATATGAATACCATATGTGGCATTAAAAATTAACTGGCACAATCTTCTTAATGCACCAAGGTATGAACGCTGAAGGGCTCTCTAATGCTTTTCAGCCTTCAAATATCGAGAAACTGAGAGAGATGCCAACTCAATTTGGCTTTTTAACCCTTTTATTCTCTTAACATGATTTTTAAATTCATCATAATATAATATTTTCTTTTCAATTGACAAATATTTTTCCACATGTTGAGATGAATATCGTGAATACAATCTTCTGTCAACATCTCTGGAATGTCATACTAAGAGCCATCCAAAGGAAAAAACATGATTAGTACTTCACCTTTCATCAGTTGTTTCCTAATATTCAGTATTTCCTCTTTATCATTCGATGAATATTCTTCTACCTGATTAGACCAGAGATGGTGCTTCCTTGTTTTTTCATCTGATTCACAAAGATTAGTAGAGAATTCATTTATAAAACTAGAAGATGAATGACCCAGGGGTGGTTTGGAGAATGACCTACACCCCATGATATCTTCTGATTGAGAAAGTATTTAATTTTCTTGCGGTAAAGCATCAGACATGACTGGCTTCACATTTGCAACTGCCTCAAGATAATAGGGCTTTCTCGTTACTGCATTGTCCTTAGAAATTTTTTCCAGGTAATGCAAATTACTACTGTGGAGAGGACTTTCATAGCTAAATTCATCATCATGGGGTGGACCACCATGGTGGGTTACATCAAAAGATGAAACACTTTGCTCCTTGATCTTTTGGCCACGCAGAGGGTTATCGTTACTCTCATCTAAAGATGATACTTCAAAATCGACCGAACTTTCATGAAGCAAGCCTTCATGAGGAAGTGTCTGATGCAGACCTTAGGAATTAATGTTCCCACTATTGGGAAATGAGAGAGTAGAATCTTGAGTTGCAATAGCTAATTGTATTAGTTTAACAAGAACTCCAGCAACGAGCAAGGCCTTATTACAGATTAGCTCTTGATTTCATGACTATGCCGGGCAGTCTTTTTTTAGACACTTTCTTACTCACTTTGGAAACCACTTGTTGACGAAAGTGGTTATTATGGGTAGGTGTATGTGCCTGATCATGAGAAATAGTCAAGTTAGGCTGATTATATCCACTCATATCAGGTGTATGTTCCTGAATTGGTTGTTCGTATGACATGGGGGAGTATGCCCCGCAACCCTCTTGGATTGGAACAGAGGTTTGTGTCTATTTCAGAGTGATCTGTTGATGTTTCACTCCACTGGTAGGGACAGATATGCATTTCTTTCCCGATGATGCTGCTGAAGTTGTTATAATATCATGTCAGGAAACCAGAATTTGACCAGGGATTTGATTCTTCTCTTTCATCATCGTCATAATGTGATTGGGGTCTTCAGCTACCAGAATGGGAATATTCGTCCATTCCATGCTTGGAGTAAGTGTGTGTTCCTTCTCCTATCCTCCTTTATCTATTCGTGAGTTCTGACAGTAATTATGTGTGGGGGAAGAGAGTTGATTCTGCTACAATTTTGTCGTCGGGGCTTTCCGACTGACTTCTCCGAGTGCTACCAAACTAGACTGTTGGAAAGCTTGATCAATACTAGTAAGTGTATGTACCTGCTGATTTCACTCCACTGAACATGGTTGATGAACATCCTTCAATACTGGTAGATGAGACTTATGGAAGGATTGATGAGTGTAAGTAGGTGTATGTGTCGGTTTACCAGTTGGCAACACATTGGGTTGGTGGGCTCATCGTATGTAGTCAGAAAAGCATGTTGACTAGATGATGATTTATAAATAGGTGTATGTTCCAGTCTATAGTACTCCTCCAAAATTTTCTGGAGGGAATGGCGTGTTTCTTCCAGACGAGTCTGCTGGACAGCGGAATTAAAACGGACGGGTGTGTGTGCCCACTCGTTGCTTTCCACCAAGTTATGTTGGTAGGCTTCTCCAGAAATTTCAGAGATAAGAACCTACTCACTGTTGACCGGTTTTCACCTATGGTGGTTCGTATTGCCTGTTTAGGTTCGAGGAACCTGAGCCGAATTCCTTGAGACGACACCCTCATCATGTTGAGGGCGCACTGCCGCACGAGTCTGGTGGCGATTGTTGGTGGGAGCCCTCGATAAAGACTCATGTCTCCTTCAATTAAGGATTTGAGTGAACTTCTCATTCACCTCCACATAATATGGGAGGGACTGGTGGTTGCTTTCTGAGGATAACAACCCAAAACAGTTTGAAATTGTCGTTGGAACCACCTGCTTCTTGATCGCTGGTCGTCGCTGTCTGGACAACCAGGGTGAATTATTGACTTGGAGAGCTTGTCGAGAATCGTCCAGAGTCGGAATGGTACTATGTCGATGGTATTCCTTAACTAGTGCATTTAATACCCAGTTTTGAAGATGCTGAGTAAGTGATGTCGTCCTCTGAGCGGACGATGATCTAGCAGGAGTAGCAGCAGAGGTATTCACAGCAGAGGCATTCACAGGTGTGAACATTAGAGAAGCCATTTCTTTAATGCAGAAGATATTGGGAATGAGTTACTGTTTGATATAATAGACATAATCAAGATATGTTCGGCCACTACATCTTTTGGATGATCACATATGTTATTTACTGTTTTGTTGGCCCTCTCATTGAGTTTAAATAGGGGCCTAACAAATAAGTAAAACATCATTTTAACTTGGTTAAGGATTCAGGTCGGGTTCACCATTTTTTGTTTCCTCTGGAAATTGGGATGACCTTGTTTGATTAAGGTTTAAACAATCCAATCTGTTTCTAACGGGTTTTTTAGTAGAACCAGAAACATCTAATGATTCTATATCCATTTGGACCTAAATTTCAAAGGTAGGTTCTCATTATTTGTGGATCGATGAGGCTCATGATTTTCCATTGGTCGAGAGGATGGTAGGTCGGAATCATCACACCTTTTTGGGGGGAATTATTGTCTACTTCGGGACTATATATATATATTTAAGTTATGTTTGCAAATCTTTATTACACTACCAAGTATGAAAATGAGCTTTCCTTATGATTGTACAATCAATGATTGATATGTATGAGATTTATAGAATCTTTTTTATGTATTTGAGGTTCTTCATCGAAAGAGAATCATCTGTATTTGTTATATATTCTTATTCAATGGTATCCTTCAACACATTATATAAATATCTCTTGGTCATTATGATAACCATACTGGTTTTAAAGCCACTCAACAGGGCACATGATGTTTGTGGTCGTTCAGAAGGACATGGAGTATTTCAGAGTTGGGATCATACCCGCAGATGGGCTACCTACGTATCTTTGTTAGAAAAGGAATCATAACCCATGTAGTTCGAGAATTAATATATAGTTTAACGTCATATAGGAAGGATGAGAATTAATGGGTGATAGGCTTGAACCTTTTAAAGTCTTCCTACATACTCTAATTTTAAGGTAGAGATCAATGTCCACATAGTTCGGTTGGAAATTGTGGGGCTTGTATATTATTATCATCCCAAAAAGATATGTCATGGTTACTTTTACACTATAAGATCACATGAGTCATGCTCAGTGTGAGAAAACAGATGTATCAGTAAACCTGACAATTGGTGCCATGAAAGATGAAGTCACAAGGAATGATATGGGGCTTATGTATGTATGATTTCCCAAATTGATAAATATCAAGACTTGAATTAGAGAAGAAGCCCAGGAACAAGGTCTATAAAGGTATATGTGATTTATGGAGATTTGGATACTCTAACCATGGGCTTACTCTTGAGGAGGATGCCCAAATTATGATGGGACTTTTGATTGGGTTTTATTCCTGAGAAGGAATCCAAAATCAAAAAAAAGGTAAGACTGGTTAATAGAAATTATGACTGGGCCTTATTCTTGAGAATGAGGCCCAGGTTAGGGAAATTTAATAATTGGGGCTTACTCCTAAGAAGGATTCCCAAAATTAGGGAACTTGGACTGGGACTTACTCCTAAGAAGGAGGCCCAGGTTAAAAGAATTTTGAATTTGGGGCTTACTCCTAAAAAGGATGCCCATATTAAGGGATCTTAAACTGGGGATTACTCTTGAAAAGGAGGCACAAGTTAGAAAATTATGTCAGTGGATTAGTCCTAAAAAGGAGGCTCAAGTTAAAGATATTTTCATCTTAAAAGATGAGGTTGAATGAATGAAATCTCTAAACTTTGTGACATAAAGATATCTAAATCACTAGGTTTTGAGAGATGTTCCACAGAATTCCTTTCAGATAAGGAAGCCAACAAAGGAACCATGTCCTAAATGACTTTGAAGAGGGTTTTGAAGGCTAAATATTGAATAGGAGAGGTGAATTTCAAGAAATGAGTTGAATAGGCAGGAGGGGCACCCAAAATGAAGTAGGCGTGCAAGTCCTATTTGGGCGCGCAAGTCCTGGTCACGGAAGTATACATGCGCAACACTTGGGTAATTGTGCTCCGGTCAACCCATAGGGCTATACATTGGAGATCCTTTACTCAAGTCTTTAGTGTCATCTCTAATTAATTACAAAAGGGTGGTGCACAGGTTCTGTTGAAGGGATAAGGTGGTGAACAAGTGTGACCATTTCCCTTAAGGTTTAGACACTTAGACGCACAAGTATTGATGAGTTTCATCACTTAGGCCCTGTTACCCCTCTGTAGATCTTCCATTATAGTTATTAAATTACCTTAGAAGTTTTCAGAAGACTTTACGAAGAGACTAGTGCACTGAGAGCTGAAATCTGAGTATCTAGATTTTTCGTTTGTTGGGCCTATAAGGGGTATTTATAGGCCACTGAAGACCCTGGGAGAAAATCAAATAGGGCACGGAGGTCACCTGCCCGCCCAAAATGTGGGGCTCGGGTATACCTGTGTGACCACCATGGAACTTGCGTGGCCCATGCTCAAATAAATCCTTGTTCATGGCTTTGTCAATTTTTTATGTTTCATCAAAGGATGAATCACTTTGTGTACTACGTATTTCCCTTTTCATTCTTTAGACTTTGTGATGGAAAGGAGCATCAATAGACACCACTAGAAGATATCTCATAGAAAGGGTGTATGGATAAAATAGAACCCACTAGGTGTGGGATAAGTGAGAGTATAATTCATAATGATTTTAGAGATGGGTAATGCAAGGGTTTATTGGGGTCCATGTGGTCATGGGTTCAGTGTTATATGTGCCCAACCCCACTGCCGAATTAACAGATGGATGGAACACTACAACATAATAAGCATGACCCCTTCATCTAGTTTTTAAATGTTGGGAATAAAAGTACATAACCGTTCACATGTCTTTATAATTACAGATATAACTAATTTCAACCAATAAAATTGATTTTAGTCATCCAATCACACCCCCATATCATCTTAAACCTATTTTCACCCACCACTCCGCTTAACTTGACTACTTCAAAGCATGTGATCCACTACCAATTCCTACTCAATCATTCAAACCCCCCCATGAAAACCATATCCACCCATGAAAGATGAGGTGTAACGTCCAAAAAAATTTATTAATGGAAATCCCTATTGATCTAATTAAATGTATTATTATGTTAAATGGTTACATAACATATGGAATTATTTTGATTTATGTTTATTGATTTTAAAACCCTTTATTAATTATGAAAATTTCTAATATATCCATTAATTAGGGATCACATGATTAGTATAAATATAAGGCTTTAACAAACCCAATTTACATATACAAAGGAAGTGATGGAATCATTGAGTAGAATTTATACAAACGAATCCCATTTCTCAGATCTGAAAAAAGAGGTGGCATCATTGGGATTCACTCTTTACCAAGCCCATGCTGAGCTTCAACACGTTAAGCTCGAACAAAATTGCCTAGAGGAGATGTGGAAGTTGATAGAGATTACCACCCAAGAATTGTTATCAGAGCGCCTCAAGAGTTTATCACCATCACACACAATACCCTTCGGTCTTATGCAGGTTTTATAAGGAGATATGTAATGAGACCCTAGTACTATGATTATGTAAATTATTTTTTTATCTATAATATACTTTCATATTAATTATTTTTACTTTCTAAATAGTTTATTTAAAGCAAATATGGAAATATTAGTTAATTAATAAATATATTTTGATGGATTAATAGAGTTTTTAATTAAATATTATTTTAATAAAATATTATTAATAAATTAATTTTTATATGATATAAATTACTGTATAATTATTATGAATATGATTGTGATTTTTATTTAGGTTTGGAAGCTATTTTTTTCAAACCCTATGAATTTTTTATAAATGTCGGTTTTTATTTTAAAAGTAAAAATTCACATATTTAAAAAATTATTTGGATAAAAAGAATATTATATTTTAAATCTACATGTTTACATAATCCAACAGTGAATTTTTAGGAATATTATGATAAAGTCAAATATTTGGGTAAAAAAGAAATACCATTTTAATATATAATGTGTTTTCTGACATCATAATGACCCAATAGTGATGTAAGAAAATACTATAAACATTATTTTCTGCCAATATATGTTTCAAAATTAAAAGATTTTTTTTTTGGTTTGTTAGTTTTATTTTACAATGCTTTAGTGGACCCTTCAAGACTTATAAAATATTTTATCTTTTTAAAGTGATTTCCTTGAGAGTGTGACCCACCTCCACATATAAAACCCTATTATTTGAGGAATTTTGTCCATTTTACTTATAAAATAAGGTTTTCCACTCCTCTTTGGAAAATTACATGGGTAAAAACCATGGCATGGTTTGTGTTTTTTATTATTTTAATGTGTGGTGTCTCAAATCAAAATAATAATGAGTTCCCTCTCCTTAACTATATAACCGACCAAAGCTCAGAATTCCTCTTCACTCAATGCCATTGGAGCTCGACAAAAATCTTCCATCCTCTTTCTAGAATCTTCCCAATGAACCCTAAGCTCCCATTAATCCTTTCTCAAGCCCCAACAAATCCGTTGGTATCAAACTTCCAAGTAAGGGATTTATTCCTTTCTCATTTTATCCATTTTTCTTTATATTGTTATGTCCTTTAATTTTAAATTATAAATGTTGGGATATGATTTAACACCTCTCCCATACATTAATATTTATATTTGAATGATGAGAGACCCATTTTATCTCACATTAATGCTTCCCATGTACACTCGTTACCTTGCCGAAATTCCGTAAGTCATTTTCATCTCCTCATTTACATTCAAGAAATTATTTTGTATTATGAAACCCAATTCCATTAAATTTGTTTTTAAATGTATCTATACGACCCCCTTAATATACATTTCATGTACATATTATGAGAGACCCTTTTCTCTCACATCAAATTTTTTATGAAGCCTTTTGTCACGCTGTTATGCTACTGAAATTGCACCGCCATTTTCCAAACGAAAATCATTATGTAGTCAATACAATACTCATTTCTCTGTCAAGGGTATTAATATTTATTCAAATTTACTTATTGATGGAATATTTTCATATATTAATTCTACATTACATTACCATGGAATAAATTATTATGTTTAATGAATCCATGTTGTATGATCTTGTTGCACACTTATGCATGAAATGAAATGTTTAAGAAGGGTGTGCCCTGATAGTGCTCCAATGCACTGGGTAAGGATTAGTATCATTATAAATATAGTTAAATGAGGTTTTACTCATTATAACTCAAATTCAATGAAGGTTTACTCATTCTCCATGTGCAATGAACCTTGGTCAGGATAATACCATGTTACGTGTTGTTGCCACGTTTCCTTGTTATGATAATCATGTTATATCCTGAATTTCTGTTCATGTTTCTCTTATGCTCCATTGATATTCTAGTTTCCTAACATATATTGTATTCATCATGTTATTCCTTGTCTAATCCCTCACTGGGCATTATATCTAACCCTTTTCTGATAAATGGCCTTAGGTTATCCCATTCAATGCTAAATATGAGGGAATGTATTGCTCATTGAAATGATGTTTTCAATAAGATGTTGTGTTACATGTTTTAAGTGTTTTTGTATTGTTCATAAGCCCCAAATACAGTATACTTCTCGATATTCTATTTATTATAAATTTAATATTTTATTTAATAAATAATGTTTATTTGTGTAATAAAGAGCATCGTTGTTATAGTTGGTATTCAAAGATTGTTTTAGTTATTTTGGGAACAAGATTAAGAAACCCTAGTGAATGCCTTAGGGATAAGACTAAGTATAATAATAACATCTTTAAAATTTAGTGATTATTGAGTAATTGGTTTATCAAGAAAATAAATTCATGTATGTTTATGAGTAGGTAGAGGCGGCTCTGGAACAAATGTACCTTGGGGTGAAAACTCTGGAAAGGAGTTTTGGGCCTGACATATGGTATCCTCTTACACAACAATTGTCCTTACTGCACTCTTGGTTACGACACTCTTGAGAGATATGCTTTGGTAAATTCACTTGTTTAGTATGAACCATTATTAAGGGAATAAAAAATACCCTATGAAAATATGTTGGGAAGTACATCATTGAAAACATTGATCGAAGCCTATAGATTTATTAGTTTAAGAAATAAATTTTTTTATAAGTCATATATTTTTTTCATTGGTTACCCTTTATGTGTTACCCCTATATTTCCTTTTATTCCATCCAATGGATGGTAATAGGACGACTAAGGCTAACAAATAAAGCAAAGAACAATGTGAAAGTTGTTCTAATGAGATTCCCATTCCGATGGGAGCAATAATCGTGAACTTTGTCCTGATACTCTCTTAGTTAACTCAATATTTGATTAGAAACATGGTTCATGAGAAAAATTTACCCCCCCAAGAATGAACATGTCTCAATTGAGAGATTCATGAGACAAAGGCCTCCAACATTTAATTTATCTTATGATCCCTTCATTTCCAAATAATGGATCAACTCTATTTAAAATATACTCTCCATTATTCAATGTTCCGGAAAAGAGAAGGTTCTTCTGGATGATTATCGTATGGAGTGTGAAGCTAATCAATGGTGGATATTGATCAAAAATACAAATCCTAAAGAGGATATCGTGGCATTGGAATGGATGGATTTCTAGAAATTGTATTTCGGTAAATATTTTATGTGCACCCTCTGATATAAGATGGAAAGGGACTTCCTTTCCCTCAAGAAAAAAGATGGAGAATCCATCAGAGTGTACAAGGAAACATCAAAATACAATCATGATATTTATCTTGCATGTTTTACCCTCGAATACAAGGTTTAATGCTTCTTTAATGGTCTCAAAGCTATCCTATAAAAAGCCCTGGTAATTCATGACTTCGATAACTATTAAGAAATTTTATAATGTACCCTCAAAGTATAAATTGAGATTGATTAATACCATGGGTATCATATGAATAAGAAGAATAAGGTGGAATTTAATTCTGGTGGTCCAATGGATAAATCCAATGGTGATATAAAGATCTCACATCCCACTTGCCAATGGTAGTGAAAGTAGCACCTAGGAATTTTCATGAAGGTGGATAGAAAATTCATTAGGTGTGGGAGAGATGGGCACATAGCGGTTACCTACCGACAAGAGAAACTCGTGACTGAAATAGAGGAGAAGAACACAATTTTCACCCCACAACACGTTGTTCATTACTTCAACTGAAAATAACCATCGCACCTCAGTTCCCTATTCCATGGGTTTTCGGAGGCAACCAACAACCTCCAAGGTAGAAAGGTTGAGATTTTGACATCATTTATACCGAATTGAACCCAGAAAAAGAAGTGTTAACATGTAAACTAGTTATTCATTCATGAATCAAAAATGTAATTTTTTATTATGGTTCTACTCATTCCTTTATATCCTGAATTATTAGTAAAACAAACTCAACACCACCAAAAATCATGGAAGTAAAGATGTAGGTGAGTATGGGAAACAGGGAAATCGATGCTTCCATCACAAGAATATAACTCCTCCCATGTTATAATTTGTATATTGAACTTCCTAGAGAACCTCTTCATAATACCTCTGTTGGAATTTGATGTAATTATCGGCATGTATTTGCTTTCTTTATATAGAGCCATCATAAATTTCCATGAGAGGGAAATCAATATCCATATTGAGAATCTATCCTAGATTGTATACAAATTCAATGAGGAAGATGAATCTTCTTTAGAACCATCATATCAAGCATAGATTTTACTACCCTATGAGCACAAGTATCTGGCTTAGATAATTGAGTCCAAGAAGAATCCATCCTTGAAGACATTCCTATTGTGAGGTAATTTGGAGAAGTGTTTCCCACCAATTTTCATAATATCCATCCAAGAAGAGATGTTGAATACTCAATTGACCTTATACTTGGGGCATTTCCAATATCCAAGACTCTGTATAGAATGGATGTTGTGGAGATTGAGGAGCAGAAAAAACAACTTCAGGAGAATCTGTATAAAGGGTTTATAAGACTAACTACTTCACCATGGGGTGCTGCAGTCCTCTTCATCAAGAAGAATGATAGGTCAATGCGCCTTTGCATTGATTATCATGAGCGCAAAAAAAATCACGATAAATAACAAGTATCCTCTGCCTCGAATTGATGACTTGTTCGATAAGCTAAGTGGAGCACAATACTTTTCCATGGTGGATCTATGGTCTGGATATTACCAAGTAAGGGTGAATAAGGAGGATATCCCAATGAAGTTTTTTTGTACAAGGTACAAGCACTATGAATTCATATAATTGCCTTTCAGGCTCACCAATGATCAGTGAATCCTCATGGACATGATGAATAGAGTCTTTAGACATTACCTTGACAAATTTGTGGTAGTATTTATAGATGATATTATTATATACTCCAAAACCAACGAGGAGAATTAGGAGCATCTAAGTACTTTACTAAATACCTTGATAAAGGAGAATCTATATGTGAAGTACAAAAAGTGTGAGTTCTGGTTGAAGGAGGTATCATTCATGGGCCATACCATCATAAGAAATGGGATATCTATGGATCCCTCCAAGACAGCTACAATTCAGGGATGGCTGAGGACAAAATTGGTAATGGATATCCATACCTTTTTGGGTTTAGCTGAATATTATCACTAATTTGTGAGGAATGTCTCAAAATTGTCCAACCCTCTTACCAAGCCAGCTCAGAAGGAAGTAAGGTTTTCATGGAGTGATGAATGTGAAGAGAGCATCAATGATTTGAAAAGGAGTCTTATCACTGCAACAGTACTCTCACTCCCAACAAGTGAAGAACTCTTTGTGGTGTACATTGATGCCTCAAAGATGGTTTTAGGATGTGTGCTAAAGAAAAAATGATAATGTGATAGCCTGCGCCTCAAGCCATTTGGAAATCCCTGATAAAAACTATCCAAATGCAGGATCTAGAGTTGGAAGCTATGAACATTGTGTTGGAAATATGGTGGCATTATCTATATGGGGGGAAGTGTGAGATATATACTAATCAAAAGAGCCTCAAATATATATTCACACAAAAAGAGCTTAATATGTGACAATGATGATGGATAGAGATCACCAGGTATTATGACTGCTCAATCCGCTACCATCCTAGTAAAGCAAACAAGGTGGAAGATGCTCTAGGTAGAAATGACATTGCATCTTAATCAATTATGAGAATTGAAAAGGATCCAAACCTTTTAGATTTGCATAGGATGTACATGGGAATCATTAAGGGAGGAACACCATCAATTCCTTGTCAAATTATTCCTCAATAATCCTTCATTGAGAAAATAAAGGATGCTAAAAGAAAGGACGTAGAAATTATAAAGTGGGTGAAAGCTATCATAAATGGTAAAATCCCCAGAGTTCGTGGTTGAAAAGGATGGAATTGTTGGATTTGGGTCATGATTATATGCACCATATGATACTGAAATAAATAGGGATCTTCTAAATGATGCACATATCTCAAACGTTTCTATTTACCGAGGGAGCACAAAGATGTATCAGGATCTCCGAGTAAAAATTTGGTGGGACAATATGAAAAGGGAGATTACTGAATATACATCAATGTACCTTGTATTTCAGCAAGTGAAGGCTGAAAGGAGAATGTCTAAGTGGATGATGAAACCACTACCCATAACAACATGGAAGTGGGTAAAAATTACCATGGACTTTATCACAAGACATCCATGGAAATATAGAGGAAACAATTATATATGTGTCATTGTGGATCGTCTTAACAAGATAGTTCATGTTACCGCGAATCGAGATGATTTCTCACTTGATCAACTGGCACAGATATATATCAGAGGCGTGGTAAGGATCCATGGAGTACCACTATCTATTGTATCTGATTGATATCCAAGATACACCTCTATGTTTTGGAACAGTCTTTAACATGCTCTGGATACTGAGTTGAACTTTAGTATGACTTATCATCCTCAATCAGATAGCCAATCTGAGCATACTATTCAAACACTTGAGGAAATGTTGATAGCGTGATCAATGGACAAAAAAGGAGGATGGGATCAACATCTTCCTCTAGTTGAGTTCTCTTAACATAACAATTTCCACTCGAGCATCCAAATGTCTCCTTATGAAGCCTTTTATGGGAAAAGGTGCAAAACACTGGCATGTTGGGATGAAGTCGGTGAGCATAAATTATTGGGACCTAAAATGGCCGATGAAATGGTAGGGAAGGTGAAACCCATTCAGTAGCATATCAAGGTATCAAAAAGTCTACATAATAGTTTTGTAGATTACCGTCGATGAGACCTTGATTTCAAAGTTTGATACACGGTGTTTTTACTTATATCTCTATGGAAGAAGGTCACGAGGTTTGGAAGGAAAGGGAAGTCAAGTCCTAAGTACATTTTCCCTTTAGAGATTCTTGATCATGTCAGGGATGTGGCCTATTGACTAGCTCTTCCAGCTACCATGTTAATGTAAATGATGCCTTTCATAAATCCCTCTAAAAGAAGAACATATCTGACCCTTCACGTGTACACTCTTAAGAGGTAGTACAATATGTGGATGATCATTCTTACAATGAGCATCTAGTAAAGATATTGGATCGCAGAGATAAAGTTATATGTAATAAGACTACCCACATGGTCTAGGTACTATGGTTAAATTATAAGTACAAAGAGGAAAAATGGGATCTGGAGGATGAAATGAAGGAAAAGTACTCTCACCTATTTGTGGCTTAGAATTTAAAACCAAATTTCAAGGGAGAAATTTTTTAAGGGTATAATTTTATAAATACCCATAGTTTTATTAATAGAAATTCCTCTTAATATAATTAATTGTATTATTATTTAAAATGGTTATATAACATATGAACTTATTTTGATTTATGTTTTTTGATTTTAAAATACAATTAAGAATTCTGAATGTTTCAAATGTATTCTTTAAACATCGATCACATGTTTAGTATAAATAAAAGGCTTTATCAAAACCAATTTACTCAGACAAACAAAGTGATGACCTCATCCAGTAGAATTTTTCCATTTGATACCCACTTTCCAGAGAACATAAAGGAGGTGGCATCATTGGGAACTGATATTGACCATGAAAATGACATGCTTCAACACGTTAAGCTCCAACAAAACTTCCTATGAGATAAGTGGATGTTGATAGAGATTACCACCTGAGCGATGTTATCTAAGCCACACCAAGAGTATTTCACCATAGCATACCTTACCCTTTGGTCATATGCAGGTGTTAAAAGGGGTTTTGTAACTAGTCCCTAGTACTATGATTATGTAGATTATTTTTGTATAGATAATATTCATTAATTTTAATACTGTTTCATTGTAAATAGTTTGTAAAGAAAAAATATCAATTTTTGTTAATTAAGAAATCTATTTTGATGAATAAATAAAATTTTGAATTAAATAATATTTTAACTATATATTATTTATAAATTAATTTTTATATAATATAAATTATTGTATAATTATTATTATCCCAATTGTGATTTTTATTATGGTTTGAAATATTTTTTGTCAAAACCCATTAATTTTCGATAAAGGATGGTTATTATTTTAAAAGTAAAAATTAAAATATTTATAAAATTACATGGATAATATGAATATTATTTTTGGAATTAGAATTTTGATGTTATCCATTGGTTAATTTCTCATTTTTTTTGAGACAGTCGATTTTTTGGGAAAAATTAAATACCTTTTAAACATATAATGTGTTTTATGATGACATAATGACACAATAGTGATGTATGAAAATACTATAAACATTATTTTTCACCAATATATATTTTAAATTTAAAATAATGTGATTTTATGTTTTATTTATTTATTTTACATTGCATTAGTGGACCCCTCAAGACAAATAAGCCATTTAAACTATTTAAATTGATTTCCTTTAGAGTGTGACTTACCTCCACACAAGAAAACATATTATTTTAGGAATTTAGGCGATTGGCCTTATAAAATAATGTTTTCCACTCCCCTTTTATAAAAACCATGGGAAAAACTATGTGTTTGTTTCTGGTTTTGATTAGTTTAATGTGTTGTGTCCCAAACCAAAAAAATAAAGAATTACCCCCCCTTTCCTATATAAGGCCACAAAAGATACCACTTACTCTTCACTAAAATCCTTTAGAGATCAACCATCCTCTTCCATCCTCTCTCTAGAATCATCTCAAGGTGACCCAAGCTCCCAAGAAGCCTCTCTCAAGCCCCTCCCAAGCCTTTGGGATCACAGTACCTAGTAAGGGATTCCTTCATTTATCAATTTATCAAAGTTTCTTAATATTGTTATGCCATTTAATTTTCAATTTTAAATGTTGGGGTATGGTTTCCCACCTCCCCCATTATTCCCTAATTTGGTTTTAATGAAGATATACCACTTTTCTCTCTCATTAATGCCTCCCATGTACACCTATTACCGTGCTATAATTTCATAAAGAATTTATTTCTCCTCTTTTACATTCCAGAAATTCTTTTGTATTATGAATCAAAATTACATTACATATGTTGTGAAATATATATATACTCCCCAAAACTATCCATTTAATGTATATATTATGATATAACCTATTCTCTCTCACAAACTATTTTTATGAAGTCTTATGTCACGCTATTATGCTGCTAAAAATGAACTTCCATTTTCCAAGAAAAAGTCATAGTGTAGGGAATACCATGTCAATTTCCCTATCATGGGTATTCACCTATATGAATATTTACTTATTGATGGAAGAGTTTAGTGTATTAATTCCACATTACTTTATAGTGGAATAAATTATAATGATTAATGAATCTATGTTGTCTGATCTTGTGGCACACTTTTTCATGAAATGAAATGTTTAAGAAAGTTACGTCCTCATAACATTCCAATGCATTTGGTAAAGATTAGAATCATGATAAGTCATGTGAAATGATGGTTTAACTATGAATATTTCAAGTTTAATTAGGATTTACTAATTATCCATGTGAAATGTACCTTGGATCATGCTAGTATCATGTTTACTGTTGTTACCACATTTCAATGTTATGATAATCTTGCTATATCAGGCCTTTATGTTGATGTTTCTTTTATGTTTAGTTGATATGCCTATTGCCTAACATGTATTTTATTCTTCATTTTAATACTTTTTTACTCCATTAATGTTCTTTATATCTCACCCTTTCCATATGCATGTCCCCAGGTTATCCCTTGCAACGCTAAGTACAAAGTAATGTAGCTGTCATGTAAAGGATGATTTCAATAAAGTTGTTGTGTTTAATTGTTTCTTCGTTATGTAATGTTCCTAATCCTGAAATACACTAGATCTATTGATCTTTTATGTTGTATCAGTTGAATATTTTATGTAATAAATCATGTTTATGTGTGTAATAATGAGCATGGTTGTTATATGTGGTTCTTGAACATCCCTTAGTCATGCACGGAAAATCATTTTTCATGCATTTGGAACTATAAAAATCAAGTTGCCGCATGGATATTATGATGAGAGAATATTTAATTAACTTTTTTTGAGAGAATACATTCATTAAATGGTTAAATGGACACATTCACAAGTTCATCATGAGAATATGTGGTGTCACATTAGGATATACTGATGATTATCAAGGAAGTTTTTTATTCCTTCAAACAATCAAATGACCGATTAAGAAAAATTTGTGTTCCCAGATACATCATTTTTTCAAAAAATATGTTTTCTTTTACCCATTGTAATTGAAGGGTGTTCTTCCGAGGATATCAATATATTGTGTGATCATCCAAAGGATTTGATACTACTAGAGGATGATCTGTTGGACCAGATCATCATGTAAAGCTATTTACATCACATGACTCACATGAGGCCAATATGAAAAGATTTAGAATCATGTGATTGAATGATGTTTATCATGTAAACCCCAGTAAAATTACATGATTCACATAAAAAATAGTGAATATTTCCTTCATGAGAGTATGATAAATCTTCTAGAATTTTTTCATGTGAACAAATTGAGTATTTTCTCGTGACATTCCATTTACACGTCAAGTGAGCATGTGATTAAATCACACAAAACCCTCGATGCATATCCCACACATTGAATGAATCCCTCATGTGAACACATGATTATTATGTGACTCTCTAGGATCTATGATGAAAATTTATATTTGTGTTTAATATTATCTTAGAGGAAATATTTTATATTTTATTATGAAAAACCAGTATTCAAAAGTGTATATGTCATGAGGTATAGATTAGTCAATGCTCTCCACCACCTCAATCCAGATCCCATAGAACCATCACCACGAAGAGTGGATAAAATATAGGACAATGTTTCCTATATAAACCCATTCCTTCTTTGAAAAAAGATAGATGGGAAGGGAAAGGGAGGAAGTATAATAACAATGGAGAAGAGTTCCATTCTTCCTTGGGATAAATCCTATATATAATCATGATACCCCACAATGAGAATCCATCACATGAATCAATCATATGATTCCCCTAGTATCATGTTATCGCATGATGATGTGAACATCTTGTGAGATCCTTTTTACGCGAAGAACTCATTTTAATGTGTGTGGATGAATATTATGTTAGGTGGACATCCAGAAAAAGGCATGTGACCCCATGGACATGCACTCCCATTTCCCATGAAAACTCTATGAGGTGCACCGTTATAACAAACCATCATCCATGAACACCTCATACCATATAAATCATTACCAATTAAACCATATAATGGTATCCTTGTCCATACAACATTAAAACTTTGAAAAGATCTCATTTCCATGGAATCAAAAATGGAAATGTTTATGATAAACTATATCAGGAATTTTTTATGATCACATGATCCCATGATTCTCCACTAATCTTGAAATGCCATCATATAAATGAACTTGGAGATGTTATCTTTGGTCATTTGAATCACCCTATCAATTTTGTCCTTAATCATACAAAAATCCCTAGACATTTCTTCTTCAATCACATGAAATTCCCTTAAAATTTCATCCTTGATCACATGAAAGGGTCTAGACATGTCAGATTCTATCATAAAAACCACCTTGGACACATCATATTTGATCATTTGAACCCCCCATTAAAAGATAGTATCAATCACATGAAGCACCTTGAACATGTTTGGAAGAAATAAAGAAATTTATAGAAGAAATTATAGACACATCAATAAAATGCTTTAGACATGTTACACATACACCCTGTGACCTGTTAGCCTTATTTTTTATAACCACATGGGCATGCTCCATATGAATCCCAAGCCACAACCCTTAGACCAAGTACCCCCTTTATAAAAGGAGTGTCTGTAATGGGATTGGATTGTGAACTCATGAAAACATATTAATTTTATGATCTTAGGAGGTCCTTCTTGTAATACCAAACATTTTTGATGGACCTTTCATGGTCATCATATCTATTTTTCCTATTAAAGGATTGATAGTTAATATATATCAAGGGAATATATCATAATATAATCCCCAATCCTTCATAAACCCTAGTATGATAATAATACATTCATTTGTAATCACCCATATCAATCCATCAATGGGTCAAGAATATTATTGAATTGGAGGAATATAATTCATATCCAAATATGATATATTGGACAACTTCATGAGGCCCGATATCCAATGGTTTTCCATCTTGGATTATATTCCTCCAAATTCCAAATACTATAGCCCATATGACCAAAATTTTCCTATGATTCTACCATCGTCCATCATCCATCAGCTGATGAGAAATTGGTTCATACATGTGCATCAAACGTATATATATTTCTGTAGTTCCCATAAACCCTATAGAAATAATCACTTCAGGTTTTATTATTTTTTCTTAGCCATTAATAATTTGGGAATGACCAAACTATTATGAATATGATTCCTATTATAAGTTGGATATATTTGATTCCATCCTAATTCCTGAGCCTCATTTATTATTCTCCATGAGACTATTAATTATACATATCTAAAGGAATTTTTAGTTTGTATTCCCCATATAAAGTTTCTCTCATTTGATGTGTCCAATCATTCACTATATCTTGTTACAAAAAATGAGAATGAGTCATATGGGATAATTGATCGTAAATGATTATTAATATAGAATTATGTGAATTCCCCCAATGTGGGACCTTCATTGGGAAAGAAGTATGATTAAATATCACCTTTACTCAAAGGGTCATACACTTAATGAGACAGTTTAGGGAAGCATTACATGACTAAATCATTCTAGTGGACTCTCTTATCACACATTTCATAATGACAACTCAAATAATATGAACTATGTGACTCTGATTATTATCGTAATGGGATATTTATAAAACCAATTTAGTTATTGATACCAACACATATATCCATACAACATGATTTTAAATAGAAATCTATATTCCCATCTCATGACATTAAACTATTTCAAATAAACTACATGGGGTTTTATTCATCTTCCCATAGGATTTGTAGGAAACCTCAGGTTGGTTCAATACCATCTCTAAAAAACCAACAATAACTCTAGAAAAAATTAAATTACCTAGTTCCTTATCATGCCAATTAACTATAGAATCATAAATGAACAAATGAATAATAGAGAACAGTTGACCTATAGAATAGTTCCAGTCAACACATGGTCTTGAAAAAGTCATAAAAATTACTATAAAAAGTCACATATTGGGGCTTGGAATGAATACATGAACATGTATCAAATCTATAAGAGATTATTAGAGTTTAAAATAATCCACTAAAAATGTTGTGGTGATACTAACCATCCATCCAGTACATCAATGTGAGTTCCTATAATTCATTGGTTTTGAAATAACAAATGAAAACCAACCTTTGGAAAGAAGGATATAATTCATTATAGATGATAGAACCGTTATATGTTTCAATAGATATACCATACTATGCATATTTATTTTTAACCATATAACTTGAAGATCTTTATAAAACGGAATGGTGAACCCATCATTAAATCCTTTAATTGTGTCATACCATTCATGGGATAAGAAGGATAGATTTTCATGATCATGCTTGGAAGTATTATTCCAAATATATTAAGAAAAATAATGGTGATCTCAATTTGAATCTTCTAATCATTTCCTACATATTCCAATAAAGGGCCATCTATTTATCCTTTAAAAATTAAAGTAATTTTTTGATCATGTACTCATATACATGATGTTTCCCCAATAAGGTTTCCTAATTTAACGCTAGGAATTTTAGGATTACATATATTCTAAATGGAATCCTCAAATTTGAAAATCGATTCTATGATTTATTGAAAAGATGACAATTATTTCAGGATACATCAATTTATTTTAAACAACCTTCTGGTACACCGATCATATGCATCATCCTCGATGAAAACCTTGGATTTTTTGGCTCTAATGTGCACTGTATCCAATTCCAAACTTCTATTACTAGTTAGTTGATATCATGATCTATGAATTCCCACAAAATGACTTAATCCTATCATTGGAGGTATTTTATGATATCCTCTAGAGAATGATTCAATTATATCCCATAATATGTAGTAAAACTGAGGGTGTCCCTTTTTACAACATCTAAGATTTTTGGGATCATGTCCCTTCTGTTTAACAAATCCTAACTTCCCTATCTGTGGGAGGTGGATGAGAACAACAACTAGGTCAACTCAACCACTCAAGAGATTCCTAGGAGGGATCCTATCCATTTGGTCAATTTTCACCAACATATAAACAATGTTCCAGATGAAATTAAACTAGAAGTTTCAACTACCCTAATGAGAAAAATGAGGGCATCAAAAATGAGATCTTGCTTAGGTAATCCATGTAGTGAAACTCTTATATAGGCATATATCCATATTACCACCAATAAATATGAGGCATATTGGAATATCCCTATATTATTCTACAATCAATCTCAGATCACTATTATCTTGGGGGCTCATACTGGATCACAACTACCCATGATGATTGAGGTGTCAAATGGAGAGCCTGATCCCTTAAGAATGAGGCATTTTAATCGTTTTAACCCTAATATATTCTTCAATACAACTATAAACCCACTAAATTTTACAATTGGTATCAACCCACCAAATTTTAATATAGGGGCCAACCAACCAATATTATAATGGGACCGAACCCCCCAAATAGTAAAATGGGAACTATCCCACCAAATGGCACATCATGCATCGACCCATCACACATGATACTCTAGTGAAGAGGGAAACCATCCAACCTATGACTCCTCAAATAATATATCTAATTAATATTAATATTTATCATTTTATGTGGATATGAACCTTCCTAATTATTAAAATTATACCCATCTACAGTCATATAGGACATGGATGTTGGCTTACCTTATATAACTTGCAGTGGAAATGAACAGCTTAGAAGTATCGTTCATGCATCAAAAAAATTTATCATAGACAATGTTGGTAATTTAGAGTGATATTTTGATTGGTCTTATTTCTAATGGAAATGACAAATATAGTCACAAGGGACCTCTTTGAGAATTTTATCGGTATCCACTAACCATTAAAAAGATAAAAGAATGGGTCTTTTCATGAATCCTCTCAGAAATCCCACTAGAATGATAAGAAAAATTATAGATAAGAGAAAATTCCTAAATCCCGTTAAGAGAATATGTATCTCTATAAAATAATTATAGAAATCGTTTAAGGATGTCTACCTATAAAGGACATAGTATGACCATATTATATAGGCCTTACTTGCAGCGAAGTACCTCATCCCACATGGCTGGGGAATTTAAATGTTATGCATCCCAACATTGGCTGAAATACTAAAATAATTTCACCTCACACTTGACCATAGAACAGTGATTATTTTAATATCTTTCAAACCCCATGCCCATCATGATAGGGGAATTTTCCGTATTCTCCATCTCAACATCAGGTGCACTTGGACACCATTCGCCAAAAATAGTAGACACAAAGCCTCTATGATAGTTGGGTTCCTCGAATCAATGGGTAGAATATACATCACTGAAGGCCCCCCAATTCTTCATCACCATCACTTGAATCAATAATGATCGAGGTAACACAACCTAGGATATGAACATATCCATGTTATCATGTTGTAATATCAAAGTTGGAATATAGGGAAGGAAACATGTTAACTAATATCTTATTGATGGACATGGAAATTTATACTCCATCCGAAAAAATATGTCCCATAGTACATTGACTATGCCATAAAGAATGATTTGATAGAACTCCAAAAATTGACGTAGCCAGGTGAGGTGGATTTGACATGTATTGACAGATATTGGCCCTCTCACTAACCATATAGGGATAAAATGGAGAGTTATTTTAGCTATAAGGGATGGAATCAGAATAAGATAGATAATATAATTTTTGAACTACTAAGACCTGAATCCCTGCACCATTCTTGTTATAAAATTGGATAGAACACACAAGTTGTGTATCAGAACATGGGACACATACGACACATTGATGGTTAACAACAACTTAGTACCAAATGAAATAGTCTCTATTCCATTATATTAAATAATACAACTGCTTACATTACATGTTCCATAGAACACACCTTTTTAGATCTCCCAAATGGAAAGATACCCCAAAATGAAACCATGTATTACCACCTAAATTATTTTAATTATCAACAAATATTAATTTTTTATATATATCATTTTACTTTAACATTTTTCTTGAAAAGTGCGTAATTGGAGGATTGATAGAGTTAGAGGATCCAAAAAACCCATGAATCGTGAGTATGATCCATCCTAGCTCTATAAGAATAACCTACATCCTGAAAATCTTCGACATTTAAATTTCCATACCAGATAATATTAAAATACATGGAAGAAAAAATATAAACATGAAGCAAAACAAAAAAACAATTTCCTAGTCACGTGATGTTAAAAATAAATATAACATACTTTTTTCATGAAGTTAAACCTTATGGAAACAACCTATTTGCATGATATTAATATAAATGCGAAAATCTCGGTCATGTGACATTACACTAAATGAAAATTCAATAACCACATGATGTAAAATGGCATGAAACACATATTAGTTATAGGATGGTAAATTGTTAGATATCTCAATATCTTGGTTGCATCGTCAGCATTATCTATAAATAAAAATGGCCAAGAATCTACCACTAGTAAAGTAAAATTTTGATCCGAAAAATTTCATAAAATCCTTGAAGCCCCTTTTTTTCCTACTGATGGTGTTTCCCAATAGGTCATTTACCAAGGAAATCAGATATGAGCATCAAGTACTTCTCATCTGATATGGAATGTTGAAGACATGAGCGTGGGAGATAATATCCCTAACACCATCAATAATCCCACTTGAATATTCCAGCATAAAAATCAAGTCAGATCGTATCCCTACTCACTCAAACAATGTATGTTAGGTTGTCTGTGAATCAATATTGTGGTATTCATGGATACATTCCTCATAATGTAAAACCATTGGTATATTATTATTGTTAAATGATGACAAGATTGGGAACACATCCTCTCTCCAATAAAATAAACTGACCAACATATTTAGGAAACTGGATCATGTTGGCATACATACATATGAATACCCTTCGAATATGAAAATAAATTTATGAGAAATACATGAGATACACCATTATATCCTATTAATCGTATAGGGATAAAAATACAATTCTATCCCACTATCTATAGTACAATATCAAAATTATCAACACGAACATGTTGATTATCTCAAGAAAGTGCACATTCTTTCTCTCCACTGTGGGGATTATTAGCATTTTCTAATAAATAATAAGGTAATGGGATGGGAACATATATGGGTTCTGACTTGGGTTAATTAAAATTGTTCAAAAATCACATCAGGGTAAGCGTATATTCCTTTCAAATAATGATGGTGTGAGTCTTTAAAAGCATAAGATCATACACATACCCCTATACAAATAGACATCTATCTTTATAGTTTTACAATCACAAATATAATTACACACACCTATCAGAAAACATTAAAATAATCCCATGTAATTGGACTTGGCCAATACCCCCACTCTAATCATAGTCCATCAGAATAGTTTAACAGTTACCTTAGGGAAGTCTCATCTACCTATGGATGAATCAACTTGAAATATTTTAAAAACATATAGGATCGAGCTTATATCCTCATTCCCAAAAATAAAATACTAAACCAATATCGCACAGAAGACATATATGAGGAGACAAAAATCCCTTATCTCATACCATAGGTAAATCAGAATATTGCGTTGGGGAATGTATATTCTAACTATATCATAAATCAGCTTCCAAAATAGTTGGCCGATATCTCCTAAAAACCACCCAAATGAAGGCTAATATCCCAATTGATAATATTGAAGCTCACTCAATACTACAACAGCTTCATATTCATGGTCATACATTATTGAATAATTTGAATGGTCATAATTATAAAATGTTGATCTCAAAGTAGAAGGCTCATATATTTAATTGACCCCAAAATTCAGGTTATAATATTCCATATATGACACATAACGACTCTGGGATTCCAACTTTTCTCAATGCTAGTGTACCTGAGGTTGTACAGTTCATATCAGTAACACTTCAGGTGTCTTTTGACTCTTCAAAAAAGTAGTGGAAAATAATTAAAATGACAATCCTCCTTGAGATATCATAGTTATAGATGAAGGTCTCATTATTATTGAAATACTCAATAGAATTCTATAACATCTTCTTAACAATCTGATGGGAAAATCATTATCCTTGTTGTGTTTTTTCCTTTTCATTGACTAGAATGGGTTGATTTTATTTAGGGAAGATGCCTATAATGATAATGTTTTTCAGTTGTTGGATTTTTCAACATTAAATCGGTGTTTTTTTTCTAAACTTCATGGATATTACACATAGTTAAATAGGTTACACACTGTGTTGCTGCTTATGGGTGCATGTCACGAATGGTGGTTCATGGTGTGATGGGTACATGCCAAGAATTCCCTCCAAATGATGTGAACTATTTTTATATTGGTTTTTAATGTGTAACAAAGGAGGCTTCATTTGTTATTAATATCATTCATTAGAGGATGTAAATTATGGTAACACGTCATGTAATACCCCTACTTGAATGGGGTGTTAAAATTTTGACACGTATTCACCATTAGAAATATTAAAACATTCATTGAATGTAATTAATTACATATAGTGTAATACCATGATAGTAGCCTATAAAAAAGAGGTAGAGTGGTTAGCATTTTTTAATTCACTCATCCTTAATTCCTCTTCCCTTGACCAATTATTCCTCAGTTATTTATAGAGTCTTCCTACCCTTCTGGATCCATTCCTTTGGCGATCAATCATCATTTCATTAGTGGGTGGTATCTTGGTAAGCGTTATTCATAATTATTTAACTTTCGATCCTTATCCTCCTTCGTAATTTCAATAGATTATCCAAGAATTTATAGATATATTCTCTATAGTGTTTGATATCACCTCTAGGATGTGTTCCAAGGCCATCCCCAATATCATTATTATTTGCGAGTGTTGTATTGAGTATTATGTTTCGATAATATGTAGTTGGTTCCATCTTGATTATCCAAATTTATTATTCCTAAATTGCCTGATTTATTTCAATTGTTTATTTATGAAATGTCTCGGGTTTCCCATGTATTATTTTTAAATATTATATGGAATTATTTCGAGAACTGGTGCGAAAACGGAACATCATTCCGAGGCCCAGTGAGCCCGGAATGGTTGTTTGAAATTTAATTAAGTTAAGTGAGTCGTCACTTGTGTGTGGTAGTGGCGGTTTCCAAATGAATGCCCGAATTAAAAATATGAGGGCACCGTTGCATCTGGGGCGATGACTTTACCTAAGAACGAGCCTATCCTCAACCAGTGTGGGCCGAGGGAAAATATTAATTTTCAGACGTTTTAAGTAAAATAAAATAAAATAAATTCACCAGTTTATTTTATTTCTTTTATGGAAACATCAACTGCAGCGCGGGAGTGGGGAAACTGTTTCCTTAAAAAATGGTTCGTCATAATGACTCGAGAATGGAAAGTTGGACTCATTAATACAGTAGTCTATTTTTGAATGTCAAATACGTTTCCCTTTTTTTGGGATAATCAAACGTCGATAGTTCATGAAAGATTGAGAGAAACGCTAGAGAAAACTCTCGGAAATGAACGAAGATGAATCGAAGCTACAAATCGTTGTTCCATCAAGGTTAGAGGATCTCGACGAAGATGGTAGAACAAACTCTTCATCAAGGATCAGTCCCATATTGAGGTAGGGGTTTTTATTTCAAAACATCTTTCCATGTTTTTGATTTTTAATGACGAATACGGATCAAGCATGAACAAGTTGATCCGCAGATTTGTACGTTCTTGCGGGAGGGTTTTATTTGGGATGATTCCAGGAATTGATCCATGTTGATTATTGTTGTTGATTACATCTCCGTTTAATCCTACTAACAGGAGTGGGTCAACGCCGTGATGAATTACGGCGGAGGTTCGTTCCTTGAATTGTTTTATTATATTTCTTCCCATTTTCATTTCTCCGTACGTTATTTGAATTCTTCACGTGACCACAAAAAATGGATCATTTTGAATCCGTTTTGCGACGCAAAGATCCCATGTTGAAGAATCGACACCACAACGACCTTGCGGAGGTGTGACGACAATGGCAGCCGATGAATCGGACCAGATCTGGATGGTCCGTTCTTCGAGTGTTCTTCTCATGGATAGATTGTTGCATGTTTTCAGAGCTAATCGGAGGTCTGAAAGTAATGGAATTGGCTTCATGGTGTCAGGGTGACAAAAATCTTGGAGTTTTGTAGATATCGGATGTCCGGATTGACTAACGGAGCATCGTTAGAGGTGCGATAGTGGATGTCCGCGTTTCTGGAAATTTCCAGAATACCCGGCGTGCACTTCCGACGAACATGCCGTGTAGTGATGGCAGTTACGGGTAGGGTTTCGGGGGCCAGATAGGAATCACACCGTGTGTTAGACTTTCCCTGAAGTTCGGCATGTTTTTTGGGAAGTACACGGACACGGTTTGGACTACACGACTTCATGCGATACAGCATGTACAGCATGGAAGAAGCGACTACGCAGAACTCAGCATGTATCAAGGGGGTACACGGACACAGAATGAAGTACACGACCTTGTACTCCATCACATGGCCAGACGAGGCCAGAAACATAAGCTACCCTATGTACCAATTACATGGGTTGGAGTACACGGGTTGATGACCATGTATGGTCACATTGCTAGCATACACGGAGCCAACCCCAGTCACTTGAACACATCATGTACACCGTACTACAGGCTGTGTACTCAGTTTTTCTACACGACCGGCCTTACGACACGAGCTATTGTACATAGGCAATACCCGGGGTCCGATAACACGACGTGTAACTTTTATACACGTTGTGTACTTCTTGGAATACCGCATGGTACTCTTGTTCGCCTCATCTTGGACATATTTCGTTTGGATTGTTTTCCCTTGTTATCGTTCCCCCGAAGGTCCGACATCATTTCTATAAGGATACAACATTAAAACATTACATAATATTGAATTAAATGAATAATTCACAATGAGGATATTTTCAGGTTAAGAGTTTTAGGAAATTAGTCAATAACTATTACATTTAAAAAAGTTACAAAGTAGACACTTCTACTCAGTTTCCATTTTTTTTCATAAAATAAAAACTCTTGAAAAAACGAGTCATGTCCAGTTCCATGTTTTAGACAGCATGAATTTCCATAATCCTATCCTTGACCGTATTCCACTTTATGTCCTGTGAAAAAAATTTCAAAAACATGGGATGATCATAAAAAGCTCAGTAATGAGTACACAAAGAAGGAAACTATATGTTTTTTCAAAAAAAAACAAGTAAACCATGAATACTTTAACTTAGTTAATACTTTTCACCTTTGAGAAGTAGTGAAAACTCTTCATTGAAGAAACAATCACCACATACACTTTTTTAACAAAAAGGTTAGCCATATAAAGAACACATATCATATAAAGGTAACTTGGAACATAAACATACTTAAATGGAATAACCATACGTTCGACTTCCACACATGTCACTAAATGGAATAACCATACGGCCGACTTCCATACCCAATACATTGGAGGTTATAACGTAACCACCCATCCTGGTATTCACGTCACCACCCATCATTTGGTTTATCCTGTAACCACCCATCAAATTTCCAAGTACCATTATAAAATAATAAGACATAAAACAAATATAATGGAAAGAAAATATTTGCACATTTAAATAACAATATATCACTTAAATATATTTCTAAAACAAATCCATTATCAAAACCATTTTCAATATCAAAATATATAATAGTGTATATGGTATTTATTTTCTTTTAAAAACATTACGGCTTGTTGAGGAATCTAAAGATCAAATAATACTTGTGGCGGCGGAAAGGTCTTTGTCATCGCTTACGTTAAAAGAAACATTCCTCTTTGTAATTTAGTAAAACGCTGTGTCAAAAAAGATTCCCTTTGAATCAAATGAAACGTCAAAGGTGTTTATACAGCGTATTAAATAATTTCTTGTATTAAAACAAAATATGCCTCAATGAAAGGAGATTAAGACGAAGTCCCTTTCCTCGTGTCCGACTTGACTCGATCGTTCTTTAATATCCTGAATAATAAACCAAATTTAATTTATACTCGCTTAAGAACCTTTTTCAAGTATAGAATTACTTTTATATCACTTATTTCCATATCATAAACATTATGTAATCATTTAAGTTAATAATTTTTGTTTTGTCGATATTTGGTACTTAAGTCAAAAATGGACTTCTTATAATTACATATTGTTCCTGTGGTCAAAGGTTCATTATATCCAGAAAGATATTAATTATTTGGATATCATATATATTACATATATCCAAAATATTCATTATTTATAATAGTACATAACTTTTAGAGGTAAGAAATGAAATGCACCGTTCATGGAGACGGCAAGCCATACGTACGCATGAACGCTACTTCCATTTATATTTCATATTTAATGGAATTATAACATAATGATACATAGCAGTGTTATAATTCAAGTATTGTATCGTATATAATATCATTAATCCTATCCTTTATACGTACGACATATGGTATGAACCGGTCATATCACTTTGAGGGGGCGATAGTCCGCACTTCCTCAAATGAAATTATAGTGTTTACACGGAATGGAAACCATAAAGGTTTGTGATATATAAAAAAATACAGAAGCATAAATAAAACATAAAAATAATATATATCATATATAAATTCAGTTACATTTTAATGTCCACCATGAATGTTGTTAAAAGAAGATTGAATAATCATCGTTTCGTGAGACAGTAATTTGCCACCCACAAAAATAGTATGTTTTTTAACTATTAGAAGGAGGTGTGTCTAAGTGTAGGTAGAATTCATTTCATAACAACATTATAATATATTAAAGATAGTGGTGTTATTAAGGGGTCAAATAATAAGAAGATATTGGTGAGTGAAGAAGGATAATAAAATGAAGAAACTTGAGAGAATACTATACCTCTAAACCGGGTAAGTATTTTTTATTTGAGTCAATGGATTCCTTGGGAAGACATATACCCAAAGTGAGGCTTCTAGGAGTAAGATATTGATGTGTAGAGATAATATGGGCAGAGTTTGGACGAGCCAAGGGATTCAGATGTGTGGTTAAGGGGGAAGAGTTTGGTTCCTTTTATAAGAGGGAGGAGGGTTACTTTTGGAAAGTCTTGAAATGTTAAGTTATTATAAAATGGTATTCTGATTTTAAAGTTCCTGCAATGATATATTTCAAGGATAAGGTGATAAGGGTTCTAAATCCACCCATCCAATAGTTTTTCTACTAGTGGAAGTCTTATATTTTACCTTATTTTTTCATTTTTTTTAAATCATTCATTAATAAGGTAAACAATGCATCATCATTGTGTCATAAATTATTTTATTTATTTGATGTCTAAAAATTATAGAATAATTATCATGAAGTGTGAAATATTTTTAGATTTCTAATTAATATTTATAGTCAAAATGATAACTTATATAACTCCATGTTAAAATTGTTTTAGTTAAACAATACATGTGTGTGACATTTTTATTTTTACTTTAAATAAAAGGTATTAATGTCATTATCTTACCCAAGTGGCTCCATGGGGAGCCAAAAATTGACCCACGGATTGTCTTGGTCTACCATGACTCACCCAATAAGGGTAGGACAAGAGTAAATGTAATTTCATATTATTATGACATTATTTTTACCTTTAATTAAACTAATTACCTTTAATCGCGGTTAATAAAACTTAAAAGTTACTATTCACCAAAAAATATTTTCACCCCATTCAACCAAATTTTTCTTAATAATGATAACAATGTATGTTGGATTTTTGAAATTCAATTCACAGAAGTTGTAAAATTTCATTTAAACGAAAAATCAGTTTTTTAACTAACACTTAGTGGTTTCACTAATCATAAAAAATTGAAGTTTTTTAGATAAACACAACACATTCAACCTAAGATATATTTTATATTTTATATTAAAAAATGATGTATATTTTACCAAATTCAAAACATATAAGTTGCGTTAATGAATTTTATAATTAATTCTCGTTGTCAAATAAAATAGCATGTTTTTTAGAAACAATATCTATCGAAAGATTGACAGTAGTTTATGTCCAATTTCAAAGTGAAATTAATTCTAATGACCACTGTTGGATTAAATAGGTAAAATATATTTAAATTACACTTTAAACCCAATTATAAAGATAATATAACCATATAATTAAATTAGATGAAAAATAATTTTTGAAGTAAAATGCAGTATTTTTCACTATTCATTAAAAAATGAACATTGCCATAAAAATACCAAAAATTTATCCAAAGTAAATTTCAGTGTTCCAATTCTAAAGAATAATTTTATTTTGACATATAGAGCTTATAAAATTGAAAAAAAAGTTAGATTTAAAATTTTATTTCCATCAAAAGGTGTTAAAATAATCTTTTAAAAATATTAGAGTATTTTATGCTTAAGATTGGATTTATTTTCATTTTAAGCCTCAAAACACTATTTAATTCATAAATAGACATAGATATGAAAATTTATTATTCTTTACTTACATGGGATGTAACATCCTCCACCCATAAGGAAATTTTGTCCCCGCAATTTATTTACTTATCGAATAAGTGGGGGTGTTTATCCCTCATTGCATTTTCAGATTCCCATGTTGCCTCTTCAATTATATGGTTTTTCCGTAGAACCTTTACTTGATGAATCACCTTATTCCACAACACTTTCTCCCTGTGGTCAAGAATCTGTACTGGTTATTCTTCATACGATAGATTATGTTCCAACTGAACTACCTTTAGACTCAAAACATGAGATGGATTTGGAAAATACATTCTCAACATTAAAACATGAAAAACATTATGTACCTGAGATAAACTCGGAGGTAAATCCACTTAGTATGCAACTGATCCAACTCTCTTCAGAAAATCTTATGGTCCAATGAACCTTGAAATCAGCTTTCCTTTCTTACCAAATCACATCAAACTTTTCCATGGTGAAACTTTGAGGTAGACATGATCACCTTCCTCAAAAGAGAGATCCTTCCTCCTATTGTCCGTATAACATTTATGCCTACTCTAAGCTGTTCTCATGTGTTTCTGTATCAGCTGAACTTTTTCTGCCATCTCTTATACCAATTCTTGTCCCATCAACTTCCTTTCACCCACTTTATATCATAAAGTTGGAGCTTGACAATGATTTCCATATAATTCATCAAATGGTGCCATCTATATACTCGAATGAAATCTTTTATTATAAGAAAACTCAACCAACGAAAGATGTTGGTCCCAACATCACTGATAATCCATCGAACAAGAACATAGAATACCTTCCAATGTATGAATTTTTCGTTCTGATTGCCCATCTTATTGAAGATTAAAATTTGTACTAAAATTTAATTCAGTACCCAACGACTTTTGAAATCCTTTCCAAAAGTTAGAAGTGAACCTTGGATCACGATCAGATAAAATGTAGAGGGAAACTCCATATAACCTTACAATATCTTTAACAAACAATCAGGAATGTTTATCTAGATAGAATGTATCTCGAATAGGAAGGAAATGAGCAGATTTAGTCAATCGATCAAAAATAACCCAGATTGAATTATTACCTTGAGATATCTTTGGTAATCCCACAACAATGTCCATGGATATATTTTCCCATTTCCACTCAGGCACTAGTAATGACTAAAGCATCCCTTTTGGTAACTGCCACTCTGCATTAACCTGCTGACAAGTAAAACACTTCACAGTAAAATCAGAAATATCTCTTTTCATTCCATCCCACCAGTAATACTCTCATAGATATCTGTACATCTTATTACTACCAGGATGAACTAAAAACGGAGAACTATGAGCCTCACATGACAACTCATTTTTTAAATGTGAATCACAAGACACACATAATCTCTTCCCAAGCCTCAAAACACTATCATTATCAATGTTAAATTCAGGAAATGTACACTTTTAAACTAGCTCTACCTTTTTCTACAATCCACTGTCTTTCTTCTGTAATTTATTAATTCTGTCTGATAGAGATGATCTCACTAACACCTGAAAAAAAACAAAATAACTTCTTTAACCAACAACGTCTATTCCAAAGTTCATCAAATCAAAAACCAATGGATCTCATTCCAAAATTAGCATGGTTAATGAAGAATAACTTTTTTGACTCAAAGCATCATCCACTTTATTTTCTTTTCTGGGATGGTAATGAATTGTACAATCGTAATCCTTGATTATTTCCCGACATCTCCTCTGTCTCATGTTCAATTATTTCTGATTAAATATATAATTTAAACTTTTGTGATCATTATATATTTCAAACTTTACTCCATACAAATGATGCCTCCAAATTTATAAAGCAAAAACAACAACAGCTAATTCCAAATCATGTGTAGGGTAATTTAACTCATGAGTTTTCAACTGATGTGAAACATAAGAAAATAACTGATCATTTTTCATAAGGACACAACCAAGTTCGTTCAACAAAGCATCATTGTAGATAAAAAACTCACCATTTCTAGAAGGTAGTTCCAACACTGGAGCATTCACCAATATTCTTTTCAATTCATGAAAACAATCATCACATTCTTTTGTCCAAATGAACTTAACACCGTTTCATGTTAACTTAGTCATTAGACTAGATAACTGTGAAAATTTTTCAACAATCCTCCGGTAATAACCTTCCAAATCAAGAAAACTACGGATCTTGGTTATATTTGTGGGTCCTATCCATTCTTCAACAACTTTTGTTTTAGTAGGATCAATAGTTATGCCAATTTTGGAAACAATGTGACCAAGGAAAGAAATTTTTTGTAACCAAAACTCACACTTGATTAATTTTCCATATAGTTTATTTTCATTTAAGGTTTAAAAGATAAAACTTAAATGACATTCATGTTCCTCTTTACATTTAGAAAACACCAAAATTTCATCAATGAAAACAACCACAAACTTATCCACGAACTCATGGAAAATTATATTCATAAGTTCCATGAATACAACAAGTTCATTGGTTAACCCAAAAGGAATAACTACAAAATCATAATGGCCATATCTAGTATCAAATGCGGTCTTCGGAATTGTAACACCCCGAGCTTCCATGATACGCTTCTCATTCAATAATGCAATAGCTTGCATTGTACGCAACTTCGAGTTCTAAAACACCGCGACTAATCAAAGTAGCCGTTATGAATAGTAATAACCACTTTTTAAAATTATAGAAATTTTATATTTCAAAATGGACTTCATTTTTGTATTCGGAATATCGAAATTAGCCTATGTTGAATTTTTGGTATTTTTCTGAGAACTTCTAATTTTTATGAATAGTGAAAAATACTTAAAACAACTTTTTTAATAAAAATAATTTATATTGATAAATTATACTATTTAGTGGTTTTAAAGTATAATTAGAATATATTTTTACCATTTTATCCAATGGTGGTCATTAGAATTAATTTAACATTGAAATTGGACATAAACAATTGCCAATCTTTTGATATAAATTGTTTCTTAAAAACACGCTATTTGTTGTGACAACGGGAATTAATTATAAAATTAATTAATGAAAATTATATGTTTGGAATTTTTTAAAATAGACATAATTTTTGAATTCATAATATCAATTATATCTTAGGGTGAAATTTTGGCCTTATTCTGAAAAACTTCAATTTTTGATGAATAGTGAAACCACTAAGTGGTTGTTAAAAACTGATTTTTCGTTAAAATGAAATATTACCACTTCTGTGATTTGATTTTCAAAAATCTGACATACATGGTTCTCATTAAGAAGTAAAATGTGGTTCAATGAGATTAAGATAATTTTTTGGTGAATAGTAACTTTTAAGTTCTTAATCGCGATTAGAGGTAATTAGTGTAGTTTAAGGTACAAATAATGTTTTAATAATATGAGATGAGCATGACACTTGTCCTACTCCTATTGGAGGATTAATGGCCGACCAAGAAAACCCATGGGTCAACTTGGGGACCCCATGGAGCCACTTTAGTTGGAAAATGACATTAATATATATTTATTTAATGTTAAAATTAAATTGACACAAACATGAGTTGATTTACTAAAAAAGTTTTTAAGTGGGGTTACACATGTCCAAATTTTGACTATAAATATTAATTAGAAAGATAAAAATATTTCCTACATCATAGTAGTTTTTTTATAATTTTTAGACATTAAATAAATTAAATTATTTATGACACATTATGATGCAGTGATGACCTCATTATTTAACGATTTAATTAAAATGAGAAGATAATGAAAAATCCAAGGCTTACACTTGTCCACAGCCTATTTGATGGGGATATTTCGAACCCTTATCACCTTAGACACGAATTATATAAGTGTGGGACCTTTAGAATCCGAAAATCATTGTGTAATAATGTAACATTTCAATCTTTCCAAAAGAGCCCCTCCTCTCCACCTATAAAAGGCCCCCACCTCTCCCACCTTATTCACACCTTCAAGACATTTGGCTCGGCCAACCTCTGCCCAAATACTCTCCCAACGTCCCCCTATTACTCTTAGAAACCACACTTTGGGCAGAACTCTTCCCAAGGAAGCCTTTGGCTCAAATCAAAAAGAGTTACCCGATTTTGAGGTAATGTCTTCTCTAATGTTGTTTTGTTTTTTTTTTCTTCTCCAACCCCCTAAACTCTTTTTATTCATTTATTTTGTAACAACTACAGTATCCTCAATATACTGGGACGTTGTTATAAGATGGATTAGAGCTACACTTACACACACCTACATCTAATGGTTAAAGAACATACGGTTTCTGTGGATGGAGAATTTATGCCTCACGAAACGATGATTGTTCAACACTCATATAACACCTTCAAAGGTGGCCATTAAGATGTCACTATTTTTATATATGATATATAATATGTTTATTCTTTACTTATGGTTATGTATTTGTCATTTATGGCATACATTATGATTTCCACTATGGGTAAAACGTGATAATTTCATTTTAGGAAGTGCGGACTACCGCCCCCTCAAAGTGATTTGAATCGTTAATGCCATATGTGGGATGTATAAAGGATGGAGTAAATGGTATTATACACTATATTATACTGGAATTATATTATACATTTATATCATTATGATTTCATACAATTAAATATGAAATTGAAATGAAAGTAGCGTTCATGCGTACGTACGGCTTACCGTCTCCATGAACGGTGCATTTCATTTCTTACCTCTAAATGTTACGTAATATTATAAATTAATGTATATAGTGGATATATAAGATATATATGACATCTAAATCATGAATATAATTCAGGAGATAATGGATATTCTACCACATAAACAACTTGTAATTATAAGAAGTTTATTGTTGACTCAAGTACCAAAGATCGACAAAACGACCGTTATTAACTTAAATAATTACATAATGTTCATATCATTGTAATAAGTGATATAATAAAGATAATGAAATTGAAAATGGTTCTTAATAAGGTATATATTAACTCTAGTTTATTATTCAGGAGGTTAAAGAATGGTTGAGTCAAGTCAGACACGAGGTAAGGGAACTTCTTAACCCAACTTCCATTCTTTGGGTTAATCTCCTACTTTCAAATTATGTCATGATATTATTATGTCTTATTTTGTATTCTTTATGTGTACCTATAGTGAATACACATAATATATCTATTTTATTTTAAAAATGATCTTTGTAAGGACTTCGTCTCAATCTCTTTTCATTGAGGTATATTTGGTTTTATACACAAATTTCTTTTATACGGTGTAATAACCACTTTGAATTTTACGTTTATTCAAATGGAATCTTTTTTATACAAAGCATTTACTAAACGACAAAAGGGAATGTTTTTGTCATACGTATGCGGCGAAAAAGAATTCTCCGCCGCCGTGACCACTATTTGAGTTTCGGCTTCCTCTACAAGCCATACCCTTTTTTTAATAAAGAATAAATACCATGTTATACTTTTCATTTATTTTGGTATTGAAAATGGTTTGGAAAGAATTTTTATTATATTAATGTGTTGTATTGATATCTTGTGATTGAAATGTGGAAATGTTATGTTTCCTTTATACATGTTTTATGTGATACGATTATGTTATGGTTTATGAGATGTTTAAACATGTTCATATGAGGAATGTATTGGACTTAATAAGTGATGGGTGGAGCCCGCTATAGCTCCTCGATGCATCGGTAGGTCTCATGAGACAACTAGACTTGGAATTGGCCAAGGCCCTTTCCCAATTTGATTTATGGTTTTGGCCGAGGCCTTAATCATTTTAGACGTCATGGCCGAGGCCTTGACAAAATGTTTCAGAATGTACGGCATTATACATTCCCTCATTATGAAAGTGGTTATTGATATTTCATGTGATTATTCATCTAGTAGAATATCCATGTGAAGAAGTAAATGGCATTATCTCATTTTACTTTTGCCATATTATTTTGATGTTCAAGTTCAATAAGGCTTTTGTTTTAGTTACACATTGCCTTAAATGTTTATGTTTATTTATGAAAGGTTCCGTAATATTGTTAACCTTACTGAGCATCTGAGCTCACCCCTTTCAATGTTTTAATATTTTTTCCAGGATGTGAAGAAGTATTTTATGAATGACCTGCAGGGATAGTCAGAAGAGGATATGAGTGTGGACTATGAAGACTTTGTTATTAGTTTTTTTACTTTACTATGTAATGTAATGTTTATGAATGTATCTAGTATTTCCAAGGCTACTAAACTAATCGGTCTTTCGAGACATGATCTTTTGTGATCATGCCAATGTTATGAAGTAATGCACCGACTCTGGGTAGCTGGGGTCGGGGCATTACAGTTGGTATTAGAGGCAGTTTAGTACTAACCTTGGAAGCTAGATTTAGATAAACTCTTATTAGAGCACATATCCCGAAGATAGACTTTGAGGATTAGTATAGAAGAACTTCCTAGAATTTTGGTATTGTAGAGATGTTGTGAGTTTTCTGAGCAATACATCCCTGTCTGGATACGAGCAGGTAGAGGTGGCTCTGGCACAAATGTACCTAGGGGTAAAACCCGAAAACACCGCTTTGAGCTAGACTCGAACGGGAACTGGTGCACGACAACGGGCCTTGCTGCACTCTTGGTTACGACACTCCCAGGGGATATGCTTTGGATAATTCCCATTTTCTTTACAAACGACTATGAAGGGTTACGAGTATATACTTCCTCAAAGAAAACATTTTTATAATTATGGATTATATCCATAATTAGTTCAATTTATGTTAAGTGTTTTACAAGTATAGAATTATGTATTTTGATTCATGAACTAATCTAGTTTATGCCATTATTTAGAAATGGCGCCTAGTGGAAGGAATGGAAACTGTATCAATGCACGCACTCCATGTAGGGATTGCCCTCCTGCTCAAGATAATTATGGTGGAGCTAGTGATACAACTTGTGCTGATCAGCTTCTCACCGTACTGGGACAACTCACGTAGGTTATGAATAACAACCTTACTCGTATGGAGCACCCTGATCCGCAACGTGGAGGATCAATGCTAGACCGTTTCATGAGGCAACAACCACCAACCTTCAATGGGAGTACAAATCCTATAGTAGCTGAGAAATGGATAAATTCCTTAGAGAAAATATTCCATGCCTTGGGGAGTAGTGAAAGGGAGAATGTTGTCATGGCAGTTTACGGCCTCACTGGAGATGCCGATCAATGGTGGTCACTAATTCAAAACACAAAGGAAGATGATGACGTAACGAATATGGAATGGAGGGAGTTAAAAGAGCTTTTCTTAGAAAAATACTTTCCTCGTGACCATCGAGTAGATATGGAAAGGAAATTTCTGAGTCTGAGGCAGAAGGAGGATGAGAATGTCGCAAAGTATGAGGCCAACTTTACAAGGTTAGCGAGGCATGCTGCCGATTTTATACATAACCCAAGGAGTAAGATTGATCATTTATTTGATGGGTTGAAACCATTTCTCCGTCGAGCTTTAGTATCACAATCCTTCTCATCATACGAAGATATTGTCTCCTGTGCTATCAAGACGGAAAAGGAATTCTCTAAGTCGTATGACAACAAAGTAAATCAAGAGAAGAAGAGAACAGGGGAACAAGAGACAGATAAAGGGAAAAAGGGAAAGAAGGATTTTCCATTATGTGATAATTGTGGGAAGAATCACCCTGGTACGTGCCTAAAAGGAATGGGAGTTTGTTATAAATGTGGAGAAAAGGGTCACCAGGCTCGTGATTGCAAGGGAAAGAATGAGGCTGTCAAAGTTGAATGCTACAATTATAGGGAAATGGGGCATTATGCAAATGAATGTCCTAAGCGTCAAGGAAACTTACCTCAGAAAAGGCCAAGGGATCAAGGCCAATCTTATGTTGTGACTACAGTTGAAGCGGAGTAATTAATGTATTGATGATTTTGGACTCAAGGATTATATTCTGGTTATAAGAATAATGTGATATATATAAAGATTGTACTACAGTAATTTTTGATTTCAGGAAGGTTTTAATATGATTAAGGTAATCATATTTTTAGTATGTGACAATAAGAGAAACTTTTCTTTGTTTGGGGAATCTGATAAATTGAATTTGGAATTAAGAGACCTTTTAGAGAAAGTCTGGACAGAGGTATTTTGGATAACTATTAAGGTTGGAATGGATTAAGCTGAACCATGGATAGTATTGTTTAAGGTTAAAGCATTTACGAAGATTATTTTTGGAATATTATGATACTGTAGTTTTAGGAAAAGGACAACCTGCAGGGTGGGGCATAACCCGTCGCGTCGGACAAAGCTGCAGGAATCGAACCCACAATCATAGTGCGACAGGCCTTTATTTCCTACCACTAGCCTACAGGAAGTCCCTGGTTATTACAAAATAATTTTACTAATCTAAATGGTATGTGTTAACATTTGGAACCTTATACAATTAGGATAAGTATAATATTTTTTGAGTTCTATTATCTTTTTGAGTGAAAGATGAGTTGAAGGTTGAAACTATAATTGTCAAGCATAAATATATATATACCTATCTCCTATTCAATGAATAAATTAATTCTTAAACTTTAGTAAAGGGATATTAAAAAAAATGTGTTATCCTAATACCTTATGTCTTGTTGAACTGATGATATTTTAAATCAACATAGATTGAAGGATTTGAGGCCCTCAATTTGAGAGTTGATTGTGATTGATGACCTCAATCACTCCCTACAAATATTTACGTTTTTCCTCCAATTATATGTCTCTAATTGCCACCAATGTTCTCCTAATCGAGATCATAATTGGGTGGTGACTTTTTCATTTCCCTTTCCCTCTTATTAAGGCTAAATTTTATTAATCTTATTTCCGATGTGGGTTTTCCTCAAAGGTATTTTCTCTTTTCAACCTTTTACTTTCAACGAAAAATTTCAAATTGCGAGGACGCAATTTATTAAAGGAGGGGAGAATGTAACACCCCGAGCTTCCATGATACGCTTCTCATTCAATAATGCAATAGCTTGCATTGTACGCAACTTCGAGTTCTAAAACACCGCGACTAATCAAAGTAGCCGTTATGAATAGTAATAACCACTTTTTAAAATTATAGAAATTTTATATTTCAAAATGGACTTCATTTTTGTATTCGGAATATCGAAATTAGCCTATGTTGAATTTTTGGTATTTTTCTGAGAACTTCTAATTTTTATGAATAGTGAAAAATACTTAAAACAACTTTTTTAATCAAAATAATTTATAGTGATAAATTATACTATTTAGTAGTTTTAAAGTATAATTAGAATATATTTTTACCATTTTATCCAATGGTGGTCATTAGAATTAATTTAACATTGAAATTGGACATAAACAATTGCCAATCTTTTGATATAAATTGTTTCTTAAAAACACGCTATTTGTTGCGACAGCGGGAATTAATTATAAAATTAATTAATGCAAATTATATGTTTGGAATTTTGTAAAATAGACATCATTTTTGAATTCAGAATATCAATTATAGCTTAGGGTGAAATTTTGGCCTTATTCTGAAAAACTTCAATTTTTGATGAATAGTGAAACCACTAAGTGGTTGTTAAAAACTGATTTTTCGTTAAAATGAAATATTACCACTTCTGTGATTTGATTTTTAAAAATCTGACATACATGGTTGTCATTAAGAAGTAAAATGTGGTTCAATGAGATTAAGATAATTTTTTGGTGAATAGTAACTTTTAAGTTCTTAATCCCTATTAGAGGTAATTAGTGTAGTTTAAGGTACAAATAATGTTTTAATAATATGAGATGAGCATGAAACTTGTCCTACTCCTATTGGAGAATTAATGGCCGACCAAGACAACCCATGGGTCAACTTGGGGACCCCATGGAGCCACTTTAGTTGGAAAATGACATTAATATATATTTATTTAATGTTAAAATAAAATTGACACAAACATGAGTTGATTTACTAAAAAAGTTTTTAAGTGGGGTTACACAAGTACAAATTTTGACTATAAATATTCATTAGAAAGATAAAAAGATTTCCTACATCATAGTAGTTTTTTTATAATTTTTAGACATTAAATAAATTAAATTATTTATGACACATTATGATGCAGTGATGACCTCATTATTTAACGATTTTTATAAAATGAGAAGATAATGCAAAATCCAAGGCTTACACTTGTCCAAAGCCTATTGGATGGGGAGATTTCGAACCCTTATCACCTTAGCCACGAATTATATATGTTTGGGACCTTTATAATCCGAAAAGCATTGTGTAATAATGTAACATTTCAATCTTTCCAAAAGAGCCCCTCCTCTCCACTTATAAAAGGCCCCCACCTCTCCCACCTTATTCACACCTTCAAGCCATTTGGCTCGGCCAACATCTGCCCAAATACTCTCCCAACTTCCCCCTATTACTCCTAGAAACCTCACTTTGGGCAGAACTCTTCCCAAGGAAGCCTTTGGCTCAAATCAAAAAGAGTTACCCGATTTTGAGGTAATGTCTTCTCTAATGTTGTTTTGTTTTGTTTTTCTTCTCCAACCCCATAAACTCTTTTTATTCATTTCTTTTGTAACAACTCCAGTATCCTCAATATACTAGGATGTTTTTATAAGATGGATTCGAGCTACACTTACACACACCTACATCTAATGGTTAAAGAACATACGGTTTCTGTGGATGGAGAATTTCTGCCTCACGAAACGATGATTGTTCAACACTCATATAACACCTTCAAAGGTGGCCATTAAGATGTCACTATTTTTATATATGATATATAATATGTTTATTCATTACTTATGCTTCTTTATTTCTCGTTTATGGCATACTTTATGATTTCCACTATGGGTAAAACGTGATAATTTCATTTTAGGAAGTGCGGACTACCGCCCCCTCAAAGTGATTTGAATCATTAATGCCATATGTGGGATGTATAAAGGATGGAGTAAATGGTATTATACACTATATTATACTGGAATTATATTATACATTTATATCATTATGATTTCGTACCATTAAATATGAAATTGAAATGAAAGTAGCGTTCATGCGTACGTACGGCTTACCGTCTCCATGAACGGTGCATTTCATTTCTTACCTCTAAATGTTACGTAATATTATAAATGAATGTATAGAGTGGATATATAAGATATATATGACATATAAATCATGAATATAATTTAGGAGATAATGGATATTCTACCACATAAACAACTTGTAATTATAAGAAGTTTATTGTTGACTCAAGTACCAAAGATCGACAAAATGACCGTTATTAACTTAAATAATTACATAATGTTCATATCATTGTAATAAGTGATATAATAAGGATAATGAAATTGAAAATGGTTCTTAATAAGGTATATATTAACTCTAGTTTATTATTCACGAGGTTAAAGAACGGTTGAGTCAAGTAAGACACGAGGTAAGGGAACTTCTTAACCCAACTTCCATTCTTTGGGTTAATCTCCTACTTTCAAATTATGTCATGATATTATTATGTCTTATTTTGTATTCTTTATGTGTACCTATAGTGAATACACATAATATATCTATTTTATTTTAAAAATGAGATTTGTAAGGACTTCGTCTCAATCTCTTTTCATTGAGGTATATTTGGTTTTATACACAAATTTCTTTTATACGGTGTAATAACCACTTTGACTTTTACGTTTATTCAAATGGAATCTTTTTTATACGAAGCATTTACTAAACGACAAAAGGGAATGTTTTTGTCATACGTATGTGGCGACAGAGACTTCTCCGCCGTCGTGACCACTATTTGAGTTTCGGCTTCCTCTACAAGCCATACCCTTTTTTTAATAAAGAATAAATACCATGTTATACTTTTCTTTTATTTTGTTATTGAAAATGGTTTGGAAAGCATTTTTATTATATTAATGTGTTGTATTGATATCTTGTGATTGAAATGTGGAAATGTTATGTTTCCTTTATACATGTTTTATGTGATATGATTATGTTATGGTTTATGAGATGTTTAAACCTGTTCATATGAGGAATGTATTGGACTTAATAAGTGACGGGTGGAGCCCACTATAGCTCCTCGATGCATCGGTAGGTCTCATGAGACAACTAGACTTTGAATTGGCCGAGGCCCTTTCCCAATTTGATTTATGGTTTTGGCCGAGGCCTTAATCATTTTAGACGTCATGGCCGATGCCTTGACAAAATGTTTCAGAATGTCCGGCATTATACATTCCCTCATTATGAAAGTGGTTATTGATATTTCATGTGATTATTCATCTAGTAGAATATCCATGTGAAGAAGTAAATGGCATTATCTCATTTTACTTTTTCCATATTATTTTGATGTTCAAGTTCAATAAGGCTTTTGTTTTAGTTACACATTGCCTTAAATGTTTATGTCTATTTATGAAAGCTTCCGTAATATTGTTAACCTTACTGAGCATCTGAGCTCACCCCTTTCAATGTTTTAATATTTTTTCCAGGATGTGAAGAAGTATTTTATGAATGACCTGCAGGGATAGTCAGAAGAGGATATGAGTGTGGACTATGAAGACTTTGTTATTAGTTTTTTTACTTTATGATTTAATGTAATGTTTATGAATGTATATAGTATTTCCAAGGCTACTAAACTAATCGGTCTTTCGAGACTTGATCTTTTGCGATCATGCCAATGTTATGAAGTAATGCACCGACTCTGGGTAGCTGGGGTCGGGGCGTTACAGGAATATCTTCTTCCTTTACCTTTAACTGATGGTACCCCAATCTCAAGTCAATATTTGAAAAATAGTGATCTCCCTGGAGCTAATAAAAAAAATCATCAATATGAGGCAAAGGATACTTGTTCTTAACAGTGAAGTTATTCAATGATCTATAATAAATGAAAATTATCATTGGACCATCTTTATATTTAACAAACAAGATATGGGCACCCCATGGTGATGTGCTAGGTCGAATGAAACCATTATCTAATAACTCCTGCAATTTCTTATTTAACTCTAAAAGTTCAAATTGAGCCATTTGATAAGGGGGTTTTGAAATTGGATTAGAATCAGGAACTAAGTCAATAGTAAATTCAGCTTCTCGACCATGTATAATTCCAATAAAATCATCAGGAAAAACATTAAGATACTCATTTACCACTAGAACATCATTAAATTGAACAGTTCATTTATTTTCAACAATATGTGCAAGGTAACATTAATTTCCATATTTTAGTAGTTTCTCTCAACTTCCTGATATGTTATCAAAATCAAGTGTTCATTCTTGTACAAAAATTGAAAATAATTCTTAAATGAAACCTCTTTAGATCTGCTGTCAATATTAGCATAATAAACAGAAAGTCAATCCATTCCCAAAATAACATCAAAATCTACTAGAGGCAAGACAATAAGGTTTGCAGGTAGACTCTTTTCACACACAAGGATACGAAGGTTCTTATAATTTCTTTTTGTCTCAACGTTTCCCCCTGGTAATTTTACCCTAAGTTCGGGATTCATATCTTGTGATGGAATTCCCAATTTACTTGAAATCTTATTTGAAACGAAAGAATGTGTTGAACATGAATCAAACAACACAATGGCATAATCTGAACAAACAAACATTTTACCTGATACTACTTCATTCGATGACCCAACATCTGCTGAAGTAGTTGCAAAGGATTTCACCACCCCTTTCTGCTTGTAGTCTGGCTGCTTTTCCTCAGTTGAGTTCTTCATTAGACACACATTTTCATGATGACCCATTTCATTACACTTAAAACATCATACCGCTGCCTTTTCATTGCCTGCTTGACCATCTTCCATACAGTTATGAGTAATAAGACCAGACTTCTCACACCAAAATCTCTTTGTAGACTTGGATAAACATTCCCGGGGATGCATTTTACCACACTTCTCACAGGATGGATATTTGGTTTTCTTACCTCCGGGCTTCTTTGATGAATTATTTCCCATTGCCTGCCAACTAGACCACTTATTTTGTTGTTTTTCAAAGAACACCTGATCATCAACAAACTCTATTTCCACCTTCTCTGCACATCAAACATGTTTTTCGTAACTTTTGAACTCATAAGAAGCTAAAGACCTTCGATAATTTGGATTTAACCCTGAGTAAAAATGGTTGATTTTACTATTAAGATATCATATAAAATTTGGAGCATAGCTTTCCAGTCGAGTGAACTTTTCTTCATAAGCAGCCAATGAGTAATCCTCCTGCCTCAATTCTAGGAATGTTTTCCCATCATAAGACGAAGCACCTTAGGAAAATATTTCTCAAGAAACATACCATTGAATTCAACCCAGTCAAGATCATAAATCTCTTGACTATCCCTGATATTTTTCACTATTGACCACCACTGATCAGCTTCATCTTTAAAACGGTAAATAGCGAGACTATCCTTTTTATGTTCTCAACACCCCCTGATGTCAAAAATCTTCTCCAGTGGTTTAATCCACCCTTCTGCTAGCATAGGGTCAGATGATCCCTTAAATGATGGGGGATGTTGCCTCATAAAATGCTCCACCATTGACATGTTCTTCTATGGTTGATCTGGCTGATGTCGTGTATTGATACTACCACCATTTAGAGCCTTAGTCAATTGTGACATCAATACAACAAACTATTCAGTTCCAATTCCAACCATCTCTGGTTGCATATTTGGAAGTTTTCCTTCCTCCTGATGTCGTCTTAACATAGATTCCATGTTTCCTACGTGGAAAACCATTCAGAACACAGAAATATCTTAGGCAAGGCAACATGGTAATATTTAAATGCTATATCATTTCAATCATACCATAAAGTAATTTATGGACATGAATTAAACAATATTCAAACTCGTAAAGTTGTCTAAACTGACCTCTAATACCATGTATAAGGACTCGACATTAAAACATTACATATTATTGAATTAAATGAAGAATTAATAATGAGGATCTTTTCAGGTTTAAAGTTTTAGAGAATTAGGCCATAACTATTACATCTCAAAAGTTACAAAGTAGACACTTCTACTCAGTTTCCATTTTTTTCATAAAATAAAAACTCTTGAAAAAAAGAGTCATGTCTAGTTCCATGTTTTAGACAGCATGAATTTACTTGATCCCATCCTTGACCATATTCAACATTATGTCCTATGAAAAACATTTCAAAGACTTGGGATGAGCATAAAAAACTCAGTAAAGAGTACACAAATAAGGAAACTATTAGTTTTTTCAAAACAACAAGTAAACTATGAATAATTTAACTTTAATAAAACTTTTCACCTTTGATAAGTAGTAAATAATCATCACTGAATAAAAGATCAATATTTACCCTTTTGTAACCAAAATATTACCCATATAAAGAACACATATCATATAAAGGTAACTTGGAACCTAAATATACTTAAATGGAATAACCATACGGTCGACTTCCACACATGTCACTAAATGGAATAGCCATACGACCGACTTCCATACCCAATGAATTGGAAGTTATAACATAACCACCCATCCTAGTATTCACGGAACCACCTGTCATTTGGTTTATCACGTAACCTCCCGTCAAATGTCCAAGTACCATTATAAAATCATAAGACATTAAAAAAATATAAAGGAAAGAAAACATTTCCGCATTTCAATCACAATATATCACATAAATATATTTCTATAACAAATCCATTATCAAAACCATTTTCAATACCAAAATACATAATAGAGTATATGGTATTTATTTTCTTTTAAAAACATTACGGCTTGTTGAGGAAGCCAAAGATCAAATAATACTTGCGGCGGTAGAAAGTTCATTGTCACCGCGTATGTTAAAAGAAACATTCCTTTTTGTCATTTAGTAAAATGATTTTTAGAAAACGATTCCCTTTAAATGAAATGAAAATTCAAAGGTGTTTATACAGAGTATAAAATAAGGCTTGTATTAAAACAAAATATGCCTCCATGAAAGGAGATTGAGAAGAAGTCCCTTACCTCGTGTCCGACCTGACTCGATCATTTTTTAATCTCTTGAATAATAAAATAAATTTAATTTATACTTTCTTAAGAACCTTTTTCATGTTTATTATTCCTTTTATATCACTTATTTCCATGTTATAAACATTATGTAATCATTTAAGTTAATAATGTATGTTTTGTCGATATTTGGTACTTGAGTCAAAAATGGACTTCTTATAATTACATGTTGTTCATGTGGTCAAAGGTTAATTATATCCAGAATGATATTCATGATTTGGATATAATATATATTATATATATTCAGCAGATACATGTATTTATAATAGTATATAACATTTAGAGGTGAAAAATGAAATGCACCGTTCATGGAGACGGTAAGCAGTATGTACGCATGAATAGTACATCCATTTCTATTTCATATTTAATGGAATAAAAACAAAACGATACATAGTAGTTTTGTAATTAGAGTATTTAATAAAATATAATATCATTAAACCTATCCTTTATAAGTACCGCATATAGTATGAACAAGTCATATCACTTTGAGGGGGCGGTAGACCGCACTTTTTCAAATGAAATTATCGTGTTTACCCATAATGGAAACAATAAAGGTTTTCTATATATATATAAATATAGAACCATAAAGAAAACATAAAAATAATATATATCATATATAAATACAGTGACATCTTAATGGCCACCATGAAAGGTGTTAAAAGAAGATTGAACAATCATCGTTTCGTGAGGCAGTAATTCGCCACCCATAGAAACAGTATGTTCTTGAACCATTAGATGGAGGTGTGTGTAAGTGTAGGTAGAATCCTTTTTGTAAAAACATAATAGTATTTTTAGTATACTAGTGTTATTATTGGATCAAATAATAAGAATATAGTTTTTAGCGAAGAAAGAAAATAAAAGGAAGAAACTGGAGAGGAGACTTTACCTCTAAATCAGGTAACTCTTTTTGATTTGAGCTAAAGGCTTACATGGGAAGACTTCAGCCCAAAGTTAGGCTTCTATGAGTAATAGATGTTTGTGGAGAGATAATATGAGTAGAGTTTGGACGAGGAAATGTCTTGAGAGGTTTGAGTAAAGGGGTAGAGGTGGGGACCTTTTATAAGAGGGAGGAGGGTCACTTTTGGAATGTCTTGAAATGTTACTTTATTATAAAATGGGTTTCAAATTTTAAAGGTTCCAAAATGATATATTTCGTGGATAAGGTGATAAGGTTTCCAAATCCACCAATTAAATAGGGGTTAGACAAGTTTTTGTCTTATATTTTACCTGATTTTTTCATTTTATTTAAATTGTTCATTAATGAAGTAAACACTGCATCATCATTGTGTCATAAATAATTTTATTTATTTGATGTCTAAAAATTATAAAAAAATTACCATGATGTGGGAAATCGTTTTATCTTTCTAATTAATATTTCTAGTTAGAAATATAACTTATATAACCCCATATAAAAATTGTTTTAGAAAAACAATATATGTTTGTGACATTTGTTTTACTTTAAATAAAAGGTATTAATGTCATTATCTTACCCAAGTGGATCTATGGGGTCCCACAAATTGGCCCATGGATTGTCTTGGTCTGCCATGACTCACCCAATATGGGTTGAAAAAGTGTAAAGGTAATTTTATATTATTATAACATTATTTTTACCTTTAATTACACTAATAACCTTTAATCGCGGTTAACAATAGTTAAAAGTTACTATTCACCAAAAATTATTTTCATCCCATTTAACCACATTTTACTTACTAATGATAACCATGTATGTTGGATTTTTGAAATTCAATTCACAGAAGCGGTAAAATTTCATTTAAAGGAAAAATTAGTTTTTTTAACTAACATTTAGTCGTTTCACTATCCACCAAAAATTGAAGTTTTTCAGAAAAATACCAAAAATTCACCCGAAGCTATATTTGATATGCTGAATTAAAAAATGATTTCTATTTTACAAAATTCAGAACAGATAAGTTTCATTAATGAATTTTATAATTAATTCACGTTGTCAAATCAAATAGCGTGTTTTTAAAAAACAATATCTATCAAAAGATTGACAGTTGTTTATGTCCAATTTCAAAGTGAAATTAATTCTGATGACCACCATTGGATTAAATGGTCAAAATATATTCTAATTAAACTTTAAAACCAATTAAAAATAGAATATAACCGTATAGTTAAATTAGCTGAAAAAACAGTTTTGAAGTAAAATGCAGTATTTTTCACTATTCATTAAAAAATGAGCATTGCCAGAAAAATATCAAAAATTTATCCAAATTAAATTTCAATGTCTCAATTCTAATGAGTATGTATATTTGGACATATAGATATTATAAAATTATCAAATTTTAGATTTAAAAATGGGTTTCCATCAAAAGGTGGTAAAACAATCTTTTAATAATATTAGAGTATTCTCGGATTAAGATTTGATTTGTTCTCATTTTAAGCCTCTAAAACACTATCTAATTAATAAATAGACATAGATATGAAAATATATTATTCATTACTTTCTTGGGATGTTATAGTTTCCTTTTACAGGAGTATGATCCCTTCAGCAGGACTTTATGTGATAGAGTCAGTCATCCATCCGAGAGGCCCAGATCGAGAGCCTATATCCATTCTTGACCCTAGGTAGAGTCCGGAAACGACATGACCAACTCCAAAAGGTGTCGATTATCAAACTAGAAGGTGAATTACGGATGAGTCGCAGTATCCACCATGGCCCTGGCCGTGATCCTCATCTGTGTATCGTGATCTTTCCCACTCAATAGTGTGTCTCCCGTAATGAGTGCATCTATCTACCGTAACTTTTCCACTCAAGAGGGTGTCTCTCGTAATGAGTGTAACTACCTCTCGTGATGCTTCTCGATGAATAACACTTCTCAAACAGACATCAACAAATCTATATGACTTTTGGAGTGTGTTCTCCCAGAACGAGTGCTTCGTGGAATCTTCGAACTAAACCCCTAGCTGGGGGTATGCAGTTATGTGACTGGTCTCTAGGCTAAGGGTCTATGATTTGAGTATATCTAGTTTGTTCTATATGTTTTGTAGAAATATACTATGCATAGATGACTGTACCTTTACATTGAGTACTTCTTAGTGGTTTTTGAAGTCCTCTACTGAGTATTGTTAAATTCACCCCTGCACGGGCTTTGCCTGCACATGTCATGTCTTTTGCAGACGAGCAGACTTTTGACAGAGTTCCGGGCAGACCAGTACAAGACCATGATTTCGGAGATTCCATCAGGCCAAGGTGTTCATATGGCTATGAGCGGCAGTCCCAGTACGTTTATTGTTTACACAATGGACTTTGCAGTTTCCAGACTTTTGTTTTGGTGGGCTTTTATTTAGTCCCAGCTTACATTCAGTACTTTACCTTCCATTGTACTCTATTGGTTGGGTTTAGTTTTATGCATGCATTTTTGTTCCTTAGTGTTTATACATTTCAGAAATTGTGGGATTGGAGATGTGTGTGTGTGTACAGGTACTTAGGCAATGCCTCCCATGATTAGTAATATGCCTACCCGGTGATAGTCACCAGCCCCTGGCATATTGTAGGTGGGCTTGGGGAGTCATGGCATGGGACCCACCAGGACGGGTCGTGGCAAGGATGGGGAAAGCAGCATGCGGTTGAGGCTTACAACCCAGGGGTTCCAGGGATGATTAGAGGTACGGTCTCGGTCTTTTCAACCTTAGCTTCCATACTTATAGACACAGGTGTTGGTAATTCTTTCATAGCCACGTGTCTTGTATGAAACCTCGAGATTATGGTAGAATCATTGACTCGATCATTACACTTGTAGACACGTACGGGAGGTTACTCGAGGATCACGCACATTTTTAGGTAGTGTGATCTTACCCTTGGAGGTGAGAGTTTTGGCTGGAACCTCTTGGTGGTAGTGTTGAGGCCTTATGACATCATTCTTGGTATGGATTGGTTATCTTCGGTCCATTCCCAGATTGGCTATTTTAGGCGAAGAGTGCAGTGTGTCCACCATGATGGAATTAGGTTTTCCTTTGTGAGAGAAAGGGAAACACAGGCAGTGCAGAAATAACTTATGCATAAGAGGGTTCAGTTAATCACTCATGAGTTGGCAAGCCTTTCCCTCGGAGCAGTGGATGTTGTGAGATCCCAGTTTCGAGCATTAATGGTAGAGTATGAGGACGTCTTTCTCAAAGATGTAACATGATTACCTCCCTGTCGGGAAAGCAACTTCTACATAGACTTATACCCCAGGATGAAACCGATTTCCTCGTCAGTATATCGGATGGCCCCTGCAGAGCTTCGCGAGCTGAGGGTGCAGTTGGAGGATTTGCAGAGCAATGGTTTCTTGAGACCCATCATTTCACTCTGGGTGGCCCCAGTCTTTTTTTCCAAGAAGGCAGACAATATTCTGAGGTTGTGGGTGGATTACCAGTGCCTGAACCATGTGACAGTGAAGAACAAGTATCCAATACCAAGGATCGATGACCTCTTCGATCAGCTAAGAGGGTAACATTGGTTCTCGAAGAATGACCTTCCAACAGGCTATCACTAGTTACGAGTATAAGATGAAGATATTACAAAGATGGCTTTCAGATGCCGCTACGGTCACTATGAGTACTTGGTGATTCCTTTCGGCGTGATGAATTCCCCTGTAGTGTTCATGGGACTAATGAACTGGATTTTCCTGCCATACTTGGACCGGTTTGTAATTGTCTTCATAGATGACATCCTTTTGTAATCGGTGTCATAATAGGAGCTTGTGAGACACCTGCGAATGGTTCTAGATGTACTTCGAGAGCACCAACTTTATAGGAAGCTCACAAAGTGCTAGTTCTGGATTCAGGAGGTCCACTTTTTGGGACATGTCATCTCAGTAGATAGAGTAGCTGTAGACCCATCCAAGGTGGAGGTTGTGTTAGCATGGGAGCCACCTCAGAGCGTGACGGAGGGGCAGACCTTGCTTGGATTGGAATGATATTACTGGAGATTCATTCCTGACTTCTCCCGGATATCAGCACCGATGATAGACTTGAACAAGAAGGGGAAACCCTTCGTATGGATGGATACGTGCCAACAGGATTTCGAGAAGTTGAGATCGAGTTTGACGACCACCCCAGTCTTGATATTGCCAGAGGAGGGTGTTGAGTACATAGTTTTGTATGAAACATCCGAGATTGGGCTCGGCTGTGTCCTAATGTAGAGGCAGTTAGTGATTATTTATAGTTCATGCCGGTTTAGGCCACATGAGAAAAACTATGTGACCAATGATCTCAAGTTGGCTATGGTAGTTTTTTCATTTAATATTTTGTTACACTACCTTATGGGCGAGCATTTTATCATCTACTCTGACCACAAGAGCCCTAGGTGCATCTTTTTGCAGAAAGATGAGAATATGAGGCAGAGGCATTGGCTAGAGTTCCTCTAGGATTATTATTTTGAGATCATATATACTCATAGGAAGGGGAAAAAGGTGGTGGATTCTCTTAGAAGAAGGTATATCTCACGTCTATTGAGTGAGGAGACACAGGGGTTAGCCATGTTATAGTTGTCCTTCATGGATAGGGATGATACAGCCTACTTACAGTCGATGGTTGTCACCCCTCCACTCTTAAAGTGGGTTAGGGAGGTGTAGCTAGAAGATGCAGACTATGTGGCTTTACGTGCTGAGCTATCCATAGGACAAGTTCCGGATGGATATTCACATGTTGGGGAGAACAGACTTATTTTTAGAGGATGCAATATTGTACATGTGGCGTTGAAGGAGGAGGTCCTGAGAGAGTTTCATACAACCCCCTTGGAGGTACATCCTGAAGTGGAAAAGATGTACCAGGATATTTGATGACAGTTCTAGTGGTCAGGCATGAAGAAGGCACTAGTAGAGTTTGTCTCTCGATGCCATACATACCAGCAAGTGAAGGTTGAGAACCAGGTTTCAATGGGATTATGTCACCTCCTAGAAGTTCCAGAGTGGAAGTGGGATGGAATATCGAGGGACTTTGTAACAGGCTTACCACAGACATCCAATGGACATGATTCCATCTGGGTGATCATTGACCGACTCACCATGTTGTCCCACTTCCTAGCTATTAGGGAGTAGAGTTCCCTAGAGAGCATGGGATGCCTCTATGTGAAGGATATTTTCTGGATTCATGGATTACCCTAGACAATAGTCTCAGATCGAGATGCATGTTTCACATCCCAACTGTGGAATGGATTACATGAGGCTTTTGTGAGTCAGTTATGCTTGAGCCCAACGTTTCATCCCCAGACAGATGTTCATAAGGAGAAGACCATTTAGGTTATGGAGGACATGTTGCGAGCATGTGTCTTGGACTTTTGTCACAGTTGGGAGGACCACCTACCATTGGTGGAGTTTGAGTGCAATAATAAGTACCACTCCACAATTGGTATGGCACCATTTGAGGCCTTGTATGGGAGACCACATCTTTCTTCGGGTCTCACCTTGATGAGGGTTACAGATATTTGGCCGAGGCGGCAAGATATCTCTGAGGTTCATCAGACCTTTATAGATACTATGTAGATTCGGTGAGGTAGCATACATCCTAGATCTACCGCCACAATTGCATCAGGTACATGATGTATTCCACGTGTCGTAGCTGAGGTGGTACTTGAATGATCCATCGCACGTCATCGACTGGGGTGAGCTGGACATTGAGGATGGACTGACCTTTGCTGAGTACCTGGTGGATATCAAGGAAAATCAGGAGAGGATCCTTAGTGGGTTAATGATTCCCTTGGTTCGCATCTGGTGGCAACACTAGAATCATCAGGAGAGAACGATGGAGCGGGAGGCCCAGATCTGTGCCCAGTACCCACATCTTTTTGAGTAGCCTTAGTTTGGGCTTTTTGGGGACATAAACCCCCAAGGTTGGGAGAATGTAATGTATCATATTTCGTGGGTATTATTTTTTAAATATTATATGGAATTATTTCAAAAATGGGCACGAAAACGACACATCATTCCGAGGCCCAGTGAGCCTGGAATGGTGTTTTGAATTTTTTTTATGTTAAGTGAGTCGGCACTTGTGTGCGGTAGTGGTAGATTCAGAAAGTATTCCCAAATTAAAAATATGAGGGCACTATTACATCCAGGGAAACAACATTACCTAATAAAGAGCCTAACCTCGACTAGCGCAGGTCTAGGGGAAAAGTTAATTTTTTTGACAATTTAAGTAAAATAAAATAAAATAAATTCACATGTTTATTTTATTTCTATTATGGAAACATATGCTACAGTGTGGCAACGGGGAGCTATTTCCTTAATAAATGGCATTTCATAATGACTTGATAATGGAATGTTGGACTCATTAATACCACATCATATTTTTGAATGTCAAATATGTTTCCCTTTTTGTTGGGATAATCGAACATGGATCGTTGGTGAAAGATTGAGAGAAGCGCTGGAGAAAACTCTCGGCAATGAACGACAAAGGATCGATGTTGCAAATCCCTGTGCCAACAAGGTTGGAGGATCTCGACGACGATGGTAGCACGAACTATTTGTTTGCGATTGGTCCCTCCTTGAGGTAGGGGTTGTTATTTCAAAATCTCTTTTCCCCGTTTATGATTTTAAACGACGAACACAGATCAACCACGAACAAGTTGATCCGAAAATTTGTATGTTCTTATGGGAGGGATTTATTTGGGATGATTCAGGGAATTGATCCATATTGATTGTTGTTGTTTATTTCTTCTCTGTTTAAGCCTACTAATGGGAACAGGTCAATGCCGTGATGAACGACTGCGGAGGTTTGTTCCTTGATTTGTTTTATTGGATTTCTTACCTTTTCCCTTTCTCCATACATTCTTCGTGTTCTTCTAGGGGTGATGAACAACAGATCGTTGCACATCTGTTTTGTGACACAATGATCCCAAATTGATGAATCCACACCACCACAACCTTGCGGAGGTGCGACGACAATGGAAGATGATGAATCGGACCGGATCGGGACTGGCTGTTCTTCAATAGTTCATCACACAGATATATCATTTCATGTTTTCAGAGCTGATCAGAGGTCTGCAAACAACGAAATCTTCTTTGTGGTGTTGGGGTGACCAAACCCTAGGATTTTCATGGCGATCAGATGGCCAGATCGACGAATGGGGAATCGCTGGAGGCGCGACAGCGAAGGTCAGTGTTTCTAGAAATTTCCAGAATACACGACATGTACTTCCGAAGAACACACCATGTAGTGCTGGCGGTAGCTAGGGTTTTCGGGGTCAGAGAGGAATCACACGTTTTGTGACCCTTGTCACATGGAATGTTAGACTTTCCTTTAAGCTCTTCGTGTATTTTGGGAAGTTCACGAACATGGGTTGGACTACAGGGCTTCAGGCGACACGGCGTGTACAGCATGGCAGAGGTGGCTATGTAGAAATCAGTGTGCATCCAGGGGGTAAACAGACACGGGATGGAGTACACGACCATGTACTCCATCACAGGGCCAGGCGAAGACTGTAACAGGGTCCACCTTGTGTAACGATTACACAAGTTGGAGTACACGGGTTGATGACTTTGTATGGTCATATGGCTAGAATACACTGAGCCAACCCCAGTCACTCAGACATGGCGCGTACAACATACAACACGTTGTGTACTTGGTTTTTCTACATGACCAACCTTACTACATGGGCCGTTGTACACGTGTAGTACCCAAGGTTAGACAACAGGGTGTGTAACTTTTCTACATGCCATATACTTATTGGAAAACGGCATGGTGCGCTTGTTCACCGCATCTTTGAAATCTTTCAATTGGATTAGTGCCACTTATTCTTGTTCCCCCAAATTTCAGGCATCATTTCCTTTTATAGAAGTATGGTCCCTTTAGTAGGACTTTCTATGATAGAGTCAGTCATCAATCAGAGAGGCCCGAATCAAGATCCTCTATCCATTCTTGACCCTAGGTAGAGTCCGACATCGATACGAACAACTCCACCGGGCATCGATCCTCTACCTAGCAGGTGAATTCCATAGGATTCACGGTATCCTCCATGGCCATAGCAGTGATCCTCATCTGTGTATCATGATCTTTCACACTCAGGATTTTGTCTCCCGTAGCGAGTGCATCTATCTACCATAACTTTCCCACTCAAGAGTGTGTCTCCCGTAATGAGTGTAACTGTCTCTTGTGACACTTCCCGAAGAATAGTAATTCCGGGATGGACGTCATCTGAGTTAAAAGACTCATGGTGTGTGTTCTCTCAGAATGAGTGGTTTGTGGAATCTTTAAACTAAACCCCCAGCTGGGGGTATGTGGTTGTTTGACTTGTCTCTGGACTAAGGGTCTAGGTTGTGAGTATATCTAGTTTGTGATATATGTTCTGTAGACATATATTGTGCATAGGTGACTTTAAATTTACTGTTTGTAAGGATTTTTGGTTTTCATAGTCCTCTAATGAGTATTGTTATACTCACCCTTACACGGGGTTTCCCCGCATGTGTCGTGTCTTGTGTAGATGAGAAGCCTTTTGAGAATAGTCCAGGGTGGAAAAGGACAGGACCGAGCTTTCTGAGATCCCTACAGGCCAAGGCATTCATACAGCTAAGAGTGGCAGTCCCAGTACCATTGTTTTTTACTAGTTGGACTTTGCAGTTTTCAGAATTTAGTTATGGTGGGCCTGTATTCTGGCCCAATTTACATTCAGTACTTTACCTTCTGTCCTACTCTGTTTGTTGGATTTAGTTTTATGCATGTGTTTTTGTTACTTAGTGTTTTTACATTTCAACATTTTTGGCTTGGAGATGTGTGTGTGTGTACAGGTACTTAGGCAATGCCTCCCATGATTAGTAATATGCCTACTCGGTGCTAGTCACCTGCCCCTGGCCTATTGGAGGTGGTCTTGAGGAGTCATGGCGCGGGCCACACCAGGATGGGTTGTGACAATTTAAATTCAATTTATCACATTATTTTTCAATTAAATGGATGAAAAAAATTCCTGTGAATCAGGATATTAGAAATGGTTTTGGTAATGAAAATTTGAAAACCACCAATTCCATTGAATTGTGCTATGTTAAAAAAAATTAATTGAAATTGAGAATTTAAATTGTGGATATAATGGTAATAATTTCAATTAAATTTTCTAATTAAATTGTGGAAATTAATTTTGAAAAGTATAGAATTTTTTATAGGGAAAGTCTAGTCATAGGAAAATAACCCAGACCATTTTTTAATAAGAAAATAGAAGTACATCTTGTAAAAGAATAGAAAAGACATCTTTTCAACATTCCACATAAAAGATATTACATATCATAATAATTTGAAACATTTTCACAACCATATTCATCAATATACCATTTATATGGTGAAATACCTTGACTTAAGTACTTGAACGTTTCAACATCAATCTTTTCGGACATTGCAGTGCTAGTAATTATGTTCCTTGGTGTTTTAGAGTAACCTTTCATTGGATTTATCGTCAAGGAGTCTGATATTAAGCCTTCCATTTTTGTGTAAATATCTTCAAAATAAACATATCTAGACTTTTAGGACTCAAAAATATTGATACTATTCTCAATACCATGATTTCTTATCCACAAATCCCTCACAAGAATCTCCAAACATTCATGTTGCTTGAAACCATGTCCCATAAATTGTGTCTGAGCATTCATATCCTCAAGAACCAAACATATAGATTCATCATCATTATAATAGACATGAAAATTATTTTCTTTAAACTTTTTTATGGATTTGGTTTCCCTTATAATTGGTAAATTTGATTAGTCCTTCCTCCCTTTATTTGAATCTTTTTAATTTCACTTATTCTTTATAATGGGAATCATAGAATCCTGTTATTCATCCGAAGCTTTAATAGACATATGACCAGAAGGCTATCCATCCTTAGGGACTCATTTTATATCTAAGGGGACAACTTGATGTAGCTCCAAACCCAGTTCTTCATTAAAAAATCAAAAAAATTGATTTCCACGCTGAATATTTGGAATCTCTTTCCTTGAACATGATTTCATCCTAGTTGAAATATTCCCCAACTCTCCAATGTATTCATTTAACACACCTTCTAATTCAAGATGCATTTACTTTGGATGATCATCCCACACATCCTCATTTTAACCTTATGGTTCACCCATGTCATAAAGTATCAACACTCCTTCAAATCTACCACCCATGTCCACTACACCATCATTGTCATCCATCACTCGGAGATTGCATCCCCCAGGTCACACATTAGTCTTTTAAACACATAAGCAACTATCAGGTTCAAAGGAATCTCTTTTATCATCCTCAATTTGTCCTTTGATAAACCATTATGATCAGGAATAGACTCTGTCAATTACTCACCAACCATACCCAATTTCATCTATTGTTGACTTGAACTAGACCCCACATTCACTTGCACATCCACATCCAACATCATATTCAATATCCAGAATCTGCACATTTATATCTGATGCCCTATAATGAAGAACTTGGAGAAGTAATCAAACTTGGATTATAGCACAACCAACCACTTATACTAACAATACACCCCTATAAGAATGCAAAAATATTTCATCATCGGTCGAGAGACATCCAATTCAATGAAAAATATTAGTGAAACTAGATGAAAAAATGCCCCTATTACAGCAATGATATCGACCAACCTGATTTCCAAGAAAATGAATAATATAAGGATTCTGAAATGGAATTGAGAGTTTGTGAAATCATAATAAAATTGCTATGGTCAAAAAATCCCATTTTTTATGACAGTCATATGTCCATCTAATGTGGAAAAATTTGGAATGATCCCAGGACTGAGGAGTAATCAGCCATGCTAATATATGATTTTCTTCTGATGGAAAACATATATTGATAAAACTGGATTCATGAATACCCACAAAAGAGAACTCCCTTAGAAAAAAATAATTAAAGATTAATCAATTAATGAAATCCATAGATGGAAGTCGTTTCTTAAATAATACTATCAGTGTCAGGTTCATTACGGAAGAGGAATCTATGAACTCCCGATCCAATATTAAGAGCAGGTGAATCCAATTAACGAGTTCTGGAAATTTGGGGGAGAAAGGAATTTGCTCGAATGATGGAAGGAATTTAGTATCAGAGAATGGGAGGAAGGAAGAGAATTGATCACCAGTAATTAGTAGCGAAGATCCCCTCCTCCCCCCCCCGCACCATGGGAATATGGACCTGCTTAGAATCCATCAACGCCTAGCGCTAAGGATATCTCCATCGGAAAACCCTTACTCTCATCGACAAATGCATTAAATGGAATGAAATCTTCATTTTTGAAATGGAATAATGGTATTTATTGTACTGTAAGAAGTCTTAAAATAATTTTCCCATAATGTAAGAGAACATGCAAGACATAGGTAGTTGGTGAGTTATTTGGATACACTCTATTCCGTTACAATGTTCAAAAAAATTCATGTGGTGGGACACATCCCCAATTGGAGGCTGATGAGTCATCTCAAACAACTGTCAGGGGTATGTGAGTATACTCATTTTATTGTGGTCACATATAGAGTGTGAAGTCATATATCTAGTTAATAATATCATACCTACTAGCATATGACCATGTTTCTTATATATTTAATTATATATGGGATATAAATCTATTCTATTGTTGTAATAACTTAAATTCCTTTTCATGATTTATATAAAATTTTCTATGTAAATATTTTTTATCAGTCATTTTTCTAAATATTAAATCTCTTTTAATGAAAAATAATTTCCATTAAAATTATTTCACTTCATTTTGAAAATATAATGTATCTTATGTTTAAATGTGATTTTTTAAATTCAAAACAAAATTATTTTTGAAATTGAACTATTTTCATTGGATAACATATATTTTTCATCTATTATAGAATATTTGGTCGTATCCTACTGGGCTTAGGATCACACTATACTTCTTTACTTTGGGTTTCTGTAGAAATTCTTTTTTGAGGTTTAGGAAAAGAGAAGGGATCTCTTGGTGGTGGATGCAGATGTTGATCTTTGGACTTTGGGAGTTCTGTCCTTTGGGATCTTGTGACAGTTTTATATTCTTCTAGTACATGGGTTTTAGAAATTTTGACTCTTTATTCCTATAGATACACAATCCTTTTACATATCACATTTCAAAATATTATATATAATTAATCATCAGAGTACAAGACAAGGATCTTTAAGTCTAGTGTCTTGGAAGAGTAGGTACATATAACATAAAACATGGGTCTAAAAGAACACATCTTTATTTAATCTCCATGATGATCTTATAACTTCATTTGAGCCCTTAAATCTGCTTAGGGTACCCTGGGGAACACATAAACAAAGGGATGAGCTGAAAATCCCATTAAGGATTGAACATACGGATACAACATAAGCACATGAGTTAGGAGGCCTGACATATTGATATCCCAAACATGGAACATATAATTTCATATAATCATGGGATCATATAAACTTGGAATCATATATATTTGGCAGAATCATAAAACATTTCTTTAGTATGGGTCAAGGCTAACCACCAATCTTGTTACCCATTTCCGTACAGGTCAAGGCTGTCCGCCAATTCCATTTCACATCGCATCTCATTAGACTTAACCTTAGCCAATGCATTGGAGCACTATCTGAGCGCACCAATCTCAAAATTTTCATGATTATTCTTGCCACATAAATATTCTTTCCACATAAATATTCTTTCCACCAAAATAATCATACATAATCAACCATACATAAAAATAAGGTTACACCTGGAGAGAATTAGGTACTTCAATCATGACAAAAAGCATAACCAATGAGTGTATCATGAAAGTGTCCATGAAAGAATGGGATTACAACATACATGGACGTTCATAAGGTAATATAGGAATATAACATGGTATCTGGTAACAAGTATATGTGACTACATATAAGAAATTTATTTTAGAAACATTGGCATTAAAACATTTTGTGCAGTTTTATGGAAAATACTATAGAGATTTTAAAATAGTAAAGAATATATTATTTTATATAAAACAAGAATTGGAAAGATAATTTTTTTTATAATAAAAATATGGATTTTATAAATACAGCGGTGTCTTAAAATAGAGCATAGAGTGCACTTGAAATTTGGGTAAAAATTCGGGAAGTCCCCTTAAAACAGGTTTACTTATCAGAAAGTTCTACGGAAGGAATATTTTAAAACATGTATATCCCCAAAATAAAGTTATGAAAGGGTATTGATATAAGAATCTTTTACAACTAACCAGAATTCAGAAGATTCAAAAAAATAGATAATATTAAACCATTTTGAAGGAATTATTGGTTAACCCGAAATAACAAAAAGGTTCGGGAGGAATCCATTACTGTTTAGCAGCATGGTATCAGGTGGAATGAAGAGAACTTTATGGGAGAGATAAGGGGTTTATCATTACTTATAAAACATTATGGTAGTATGGGGGAGGTGATGAAATATACCCCATCACTTGGTATTACACAAAAAGGCATAGCATAGAGAACAATCTTGACTAAGATTGAAAAGGAGAGGATCCCTTACCTAAAATCCATTGTTGTTCTCCAATTGTTATTAAAGACCTGAATTAATAAATAAAGGATTATTAATTAATAATTCTATATCCTCTTATATATTTAATTTATTTATTATTTCCCTTTTTAGTTCATTAAAATCGTTTTTGATTAGTTATAAGTTTCAATTTCATTGTTCGGGCTCGTTTGTTTACTTGACTTAAAAAGATCTGTTCACTTATATTCACGTTCGGATTATAAGTAAGATGAAAGTTGTCATTTATAATTGAAGTTATATTCTTTATTTCAATTATAGGAGATTACATGGTTTTAATTTCAATTTGGTTACTTAGAGTGACGTAGAATTATTATATATATAACCTTAGTGATAACCGTTTTTGTTAATCGGTGGATTTCATTACAAAGAACATGTTTTGCTTTGTAACTTAATTCCATTTGTACAAAAGGATTACATATCCAGAAAATAGGATATATTACATATATAATAATCTGGTTCAACCATAATAAAAGTGGTTTCATGACCAGAACTAATGATAATAATAGAAATTGATAAATTGATGCCCTTGAATGTGCTAAATTAGCACATCTCAAACGATGCTTTCATTTCTTTCAAATAAAATGGTGGGGAAAAGAGATAAGATAATGAAATATACCATTACCATGAAAAAATTCCAGTAAATGTATGTTACTTGATTAATCATGCTATTATGGTGAAGGGAGGTGAGGGAAGAAACAAAATGAAAGAGAACTTAAAAGAAATGAAGGAATTAGAAAGAGGAATTTACCTCTTGAGACATCATCCTTTGAGATTCTATTAAGGGGAGGGGTTTTGGTATTTGGAAGAGGCTAGGAGCTTTTGGACGTGGGGGAGGATCTTGGGAAGAGATTTGGGTAGAATAATGGAAAGTCACAAGGCTTGAGAAGAGTGAAGGGAAAAGGGTGTGAGGGGGGGGGGGTTACAGTGGAGGAGAGGAGGGATTTCGTAATATTATAATCATTAATTTATTATTTCTTCATAAGATAAGGAATAGTAAGTATTCCATGACCAAGAATAGTGATTTTATCATGTGATACCGAACCAAGTAGGATTACATCAACAGAACATCATCGATGAATCAATTAATCCATTATTTAGCATTTATTGTGAATTGTTGGATTCTACTATTTATACAAAATTAAAGTATTTCAGTAAAATCCCAAAAATTGACCCCAAACATTTATCGATGTGTAAAATCCAAAAATGAAGTCCATTTTTCAAAAATAAAATTCTAAATTTTATTATTTTAATATTTATTTAAAATAATAATTTATTATCAAAACAAGTTTATAACATTCATAAACATATTCTAAAAAATAGGTATATCATACTTCCAACTTGAATATTTTTATTATACTACCATAGGTGATGATACTATTCATAAGGGTATATCACTATTCATAAGGGTATGTTACTATTTATTAGGGTAGGTTACTATTCACAAAAATTATGTTTCCCTTATCAGACTCCAAATTACTTAAGGATTACAACCGTGTATGCCAGATTTATCTAAATTCTAAGCACAGAAGTGTCAAACATGTGATTAAATATCACTTATCACTTATTAGTTCATTATGTTTTGCTTCCATGTGATTTAATGACATACTTAGGATAAGGGAATTTCTATTGAAAAACATTGGGTCATTATATTCTACTCCCCTTATGAAATCTCTCCCTCAAAATTTAATTTTACATTCTAAGACAAAAACAGCTGTGGGAACTTTTCCTTCATTGGTTCATCCTATTCCCATGTTTCCCCTTCGTACTTATGGTTTCTCCACAGTACTTTGAGCAGATGAGTAGTCGTGTTGCGTAGAACTTTGTCACTATGATCCAAGATCATCACATGATGCTCCTCATAAGAGAGATCATCCTCCAACTGTACCACCTCTAAAGAGAGTACATGTGAAGGGTATGGAATGTACTTACTTAAGAGGGATACAAGAAACAAAATCATGTACTTTCAATGTGGTAGGTGGAGGTGCTGGTCGATAGGCCGCATCTCTGACTCGATCAAGGATCTCAAAGGGGTGGATGTACCTAGGACTTAACAGCCCTTTATTACCAAACCTCATGACCTTCTTCCATGAGGATATCTGTAGAAATACCATGTCTCCAACATTGAAATCAAGGTCTCTTCGACAGTTATTTGCATAACTATTCTTTCGACTTTGGGCTGCCTTCATATGCTGCTAAATGGTTTTCACCTTTTCCACCATTTCTTCAACCATTTCAGGTCCTAGCAGCTTACTCTCAGCAACATTATCCCTACACGCTGGTGTTCTTCACCTTTTTCCATAAAGGTATTTATATCGTTCTATTCAGATGCTCGAGTGGAAACTATTGTTGATAGAGAATTAAACTAGTGGAAGATGTTGGTCCCATCATCCTTTTAATTCTATATAAAATGCTCTCAACATGTATTTTAATGTCTGAATAGATCACTCAGATTAGCCATCAGTTAGAGGATGATAGGTTGTACTGTATTTTAGTTTAGTTCTTGGAGCATGTTGGAGATTTTTTCAGAACATTGAGGTGAACCTTAAATCACAATCAGATACAATATATAGTGGTACTCCATGTATCCTTACCACTACTTTGATGTAAATCCCTGCAAGTTGATCCAATGAGAAGTCCTCTCGAACCGTGATAACGTGATCTGTCTTCGTATGATAATCCACAACGACCCATATAGCATTGTTTTCTCTACATTTCTTTGGATGTCCAGTGACAAAGTCCATGGTAATGTTATCCCACCTCCATGATGGTATGGGTAGTGGTTACATCATCATCTTAGACTTTTGTCTCTCATCCTTCACTTGCTGACATACAAGCCACATTGATGTATATTCATCAATCTACCTTTTCATAGTGTCCCACCAAAAGTTTTATCAGAGATCTCGATACCTCTTTGTGCTCCCTGGGTGGATAGAGAAGGTCAAGCTATGTACATTATTCAATATCTCCTTCTTTATCTCTGGATCATATGGTACACATAATCGTATCCCAAATCTTACAACTCCTTCCTCATCAATTTTGAAATCATAGAATTTCCCATTTTTAACAGCTTCCACCCTTTTTTGAATTTCCTCATGCTTTCTTTCATCATCCTTTATTTTCTCTAAGAGGGATGGTTAAGCAATCATTTGATAAAGGATTGATAATTTCCCCCCCTTAATGATTCCCATGTCCATCCCTTGAAAATTTAAGAATATCAGAACCTTTTCAATTCTCCTCATTGATAAAGATGCAGGATCTTTTCTACTTAGGGCGTCTGTCACCTTGTTTACCTTATCGAGATGGTAGTGGGTTGGGCAGTCATGATCCTTGACGATCTCTATCCACCCTCTCTGGAACATATTAATATCCTTCTATGTGAATTTATATTTAAGACTCTTGTGGTTAGTATATATCTCACATTTTTTCCCATATAGATAATGCCTCCAGATTTTCAATGCAATGATCAGAGCTGCTAACTCCAGATCATGCATAGGATAGTTTCGCTCATGAATTTTCTACTTCCTTGATGAATATGCTAGCACGTTATCATTTTTCTATAGCACACAGCCTAATCCATTCTTAGAAGAATCACTATACACCACACAGAGTTATCCACTTAATGGGAGTGTGAGTACTGGTGCAGGGATAAGCCTCTTTTTAAACTTATTGAAATAGTCTTCACATTCCTATGTCCAGACAAACAGTACTCCCTTCCGGGTCAGCTTGGTCATTGGGATTGACAATCTTGAAAATTTCTTCATGAATCGTCGATAATACCCAGCTAGAGAAAAACATATGCGGATATTCATATGAAGTTGGTATCGGCCGCTCTCCAATTGCCTTTGTCTTGTAAGGGTCCACAGATATCCCTTTTATGGTGATAACATGCCCCAAGAATGATACTTCCAACATCCAAAACTCACATTTATGGTACTTTCCATACAACTTCTCCCTTCTCAATGTTTTTAAAATGGTTTCCAAATGCTCCTCATGTTCCTCCTTGCTCTTGGATTATATCAAAATATCATCAATGAAGACCACCACAAATTTATCGAGGTAATCTCTAAAGACTCTATTCATTAAATCCATGAAAATTTTGAGAGGATTAGTGATTTGGAAGGGCATCATTATGAATTCATAGTGTCCATACCTTGTTCGAAAGGTAGTCTTGGGAATATATTCCTTCCTCACCTTTAGTTGGTGATATCCCGACCGAAGGTCCACCATAGTGAAATAACTAGCCCCATGAAGCTTATCGAACAAGTCATATATATGTGGAAGGGGATACTTTTTATTTATCATGATTTTATTGAGCTCATGATAACCAATGTAGAGGCGCATTGATCCATCATTCTTCTTGACGAATAGAACTGGTGCTCCCCATGGTGAAGCACTTGGGCGTATAAAACCCTTCTCTATATTCTCCGGTATTTGCTTCTTCGGCACTTCCAGCTCTATGGTGGCCATTCTATAAGGTTTCTTTGATATTGGAAGTGATCCTGAGATAAGTTTAATTGAGAAATCAATCTCTCAGTCAAGAGGAAGACCAAAAAACTCTTCAGGGAATAAATTAGTGTAATCCCTCACGATGGGCATCTCTTCAAGAATGATTCTATCTTTTATCCCAATCATTTGAGTCAAGCATTCTTGTAAAGACCCTTAAATTTCAAGGAATTTATTTTCTTAATTTTCTTGGAATTTTACAAGAACACAGTTTCTGACGGCACCTGATTCCGAGGCCCGGTGTGCCGGAAATCATTTTCCGAAGTTTGGCTCGGGTACATTCCGTGAACGAACAAACGAGTTTTTATAACTTTTGAACTGTTGCTCGGAATCAAATTCTGAGGGCACCGATGGAATTGTAGGGCCGTTATTTGCTTAGAAACGTATCTTCCGGAGTTGCGTTTGCTCGGGTGTGGTTTTTAAATTTTTGGGGTTAAGTTAAGAAATAAAATAAAGTGGTGCGACAACTTTATTTTTTATTTCACTTAAAGCCACTTAAAAGCCACTTAAAGCCACTTGAGCTAAGTTGAAGCGGATAGGGTGCAATCCAAAATATCCTACCCTCTTGGTAGGATATTTGTGAGGTGGGGCCCGCATGAACCCCATAGTTTCTTTTCCTCTAAGTAATGCACCCACGAAAACTCCTCATTAATGAAAGTCAACTGGGGCGTTTTCGAAAAGTCTTGAACGCTCCTATTAAATAGACAGTTAAGTCATTACCATTAATTCACTGAATTAATGGTCCATTTCTTAACATGTTTTCAAACTGTTGGCGTAATAATAAAATAAGACCAACACCTTTTTCTTTTGTTGACGGGTTGATTGTTGAGAGGATTTGGAGAATCTGTACCTTCTTTCCCCTTCGTGAAGAACACGAAGAACGCGAAGAACACGAAGAACGCGAAGAACGCCGAACCCTCGGAGATCGATGACGTGACGTCGTGTTCCGCAACGCCGACAATTCTTCTTCCATGACACTTCTTCCGTGACGTTCTTCCCCGCAACAATCTCCGATCATCAACTGTTTGAGGTAGAAGATTACGGATCTTTTAAATTTCCTTTGTGGATTTTATCCTTAACATGGATTTAATTCGTGAAATTAAATCCGTGTGTTGTCTTTAACCCTCAGAGATCGTCGACGCGATGCCCTTCCGCGACAACGCGACACCCTTCCGCAATGCGACGATCCTCTTCTTCCGCAACGGTCAATTCCGCGAAGAACTCTCGTCTGATGACAGCTACGAGGTAGTGGTTTTATTTGAGAATAATATTTACTCCCACAGTTGTTTCTTCCAAAACCAAGAGCCTGGATCAAAGATAAATTTTAATTTCTTAAAATTGTGCCTTGTTATGTTTTTCATGGTTTGATTGTTATTCCCAATTGTTATCACCTAACGCGGAGGGTGCAGGCCAAACAAACATGACCTGACAACCCTCCGCAATTTTTCGTTGATGCGTGGATTGGCGGGAGATGAAAAATTGGGCCGCAAGTTAATTTTGAAGGCTTTGCAGTGAAGAACAAGTCTCGGGACGAACACTGGCGAAGACTGCGCACAAATCGGACCACCGGACCGCGTCCGGTGGTCCGTGGAACCCCCTTCCAGCATGCCCCGTCGGCACGGCGGCGCCGGCGGCCAGCAGCGACCGACAGCCAGGACGCGGCGGCGCCCGACGCGCCGCCTGGAAGACCCGCCGCGGTAGTGCTGGCCGGTCCCGCGGCCGCGCAGGACCGCGGAGGATGGGATGTGGCCTTGCACCGCGTCCGGTGAAACAGAGCGGCCCCATGCGGGGCCGTGGATCTTCTTCACGCGGGGGCAGCGCACCCCCGCGCTGCTCGGCCGTAACTGGCCGAGCCGACCCCGGCGGCCGGGTCGCGCCCACGCCGACCAGGCCGGGTCGCACCCAGGCCGGGCCGGGCCATGACGGTCGGGTCGGACCCGGACCCGGGTCGGGTCGACCCGGTTCGGGCCGACCCCAGGGGGGTTGGTTCGGGTCCGTCCGGGCCCATACCCCCGTTTTCGGACCCTTTTTGGTATTTTGCTCATAACTTCAGCTATGGGCCTCTGAACGACGCGCCGTCAGTGGAGATGCGATCCTTGGATCGAGAAGGTCGTTTCAGTATATTGCACTCAAGGTTTCAAAATACTTTGGGTTCGGCCGGGTTGGTTCGTACACGAAACCAACCGGGCCCTCGAAGCGGAAACACTCATATCTTGAGCTCCGGACATCCGATTGACGTACCGTCGACTTTGACGGATTCCTCTAAGTGAGACGGATCTTTTGGCTTACTCTGCATGAGGTTTGGACGTAGGTGGATTATGGTCGGGCTGGTTTTGACTTAAAAACCAACCGGGCCCCTGGGACGAAAAAGCCAATAACTCTCAGACCGGGCATCCAATTGACGCGCCGTCTGTGACGTCGAGTTCTTGTTGACGATACGGAACTTTTGGATACATCAACTATGGACTATGTGTCAGTTGATGTATCAGCCTCTCGGCTCATGGAGCAGACCCTCCTGAACGAGCTTGCTGTGTGCGAGAACCCTAGAGCTGGCTGCGACTGCTATTGTGACGGCGACGACTGTATAGAGATCCTCAGTGGATTCGACGGCGACGACTACAACACTCATCGATCCTTTGCGGGTCAGTGCTAATGATCCTGTGTGGGTTCGATCCTGTGTGGATTAGCGCTCAGCGATCCTGTGTGGGCAGCGCCTACAGATCCTGTGTGGGTCTGATCCTGTGTGGGTCTTTGCAGGGGTTAGTTACCTATCGATCCTTTGTGGGTCAGATCCTTTGTGGGTCATTGCGGGGGTTTGATTTTCTATCGATCCATTGTGGGTCAGATCCTCTGTGGGTCATTACGTGGGTTAGTACCTATCGATCTTTTGTGGGTCTGATGGCTTAGATGAATCAGTGGATATATCTGATCATCTCTATCGTCATTCAAGAAGTATACCAGTGTGAGCTGAAATCCTGTTTTGCTTTCCTTTGTGATTGTGTTGTGCTATCCGGTGTGGATTTGCGTTTTGCTTTCATGTGTGGACTGGGTTGTACTTGGGATCAGATGTTGGAGCCGAACGAGAATTGAAGATTTAGGTATATGTATGGGCATATACCTAAGCAGTCTCGAATGTTACTTCGTGATTGTATCTTTCCTTTGTGGTTTATCTTTTTTGGATTCTGGGAGACCTTCGGGGGTCTCGGGGTCCCTACTGAGTAGCTTATACTCACCCTTGCACGGGCTATACCCGCACTAAATTGTGTTGGTTGCAGACGACGAACATCGCTGATCGTGGTTGAGGCTTGCAAAGCATGACGATACCTGGACTTGGACCATTGGGCGGGACGTACTCGGAGCGGTCGGCTGCACCCGAGGAGCAGTGGTGGCTTTCTATACCCACCCTTCAGGAGGGATTTCCAGTGGGCAGCTCGACGTTGCGGCATTACTTTTCAGGTTCGGTTTTCCATTTCCAATTTTACTTTACTTTTAGTTTGGGTTTGTATACTGGCCCACTTACTTTTCCACACTTACTGTTGTACCAGTTTTTACTTAGTGTTTACTTCTACCTACTTGCTCTGTGGTGTTTGTGGTTTACTTTACAAAGGCAATGACTTCCCTTTTACCGGGATTTACGCCTTGGTGTTAGTCGCTAGCCCCTGACCTATGGAAGGCGGGCTTGAGGTAGTCATGGCACGGGCCCCGAGGACGGGTCATGACAAATTGCTTTCAAAGGAGTTCGGTTCAACCGCAGACTCTTATCTTTTTCTATGTGAAGCAATAGTGTTTAGCGTATTGGGTGTGGTTATCAGTCTAGGGAGTCCAATGTTGGTGCGGCGGCCGACGTATCCGTACACCAGGACCTTGACTTCTGATTTCTGAATTAATGCACGAAAACATTGATTGCATGTGTGTTTCAAGTTTTCTTTGTGATTACATAGTGTCAGCTCACCAGGTATAGTGTTCTGACCGTGGCACATCTGTTTCCTTTTCAGTATGGCCCCACGACGGCAGCCAGCTAGTGTTCCAAGAGTTGAGCGTGATGACAACACACCGAGCGACGAGGCCTCGGTACAGGGCCCTTTGACAGCTGAGGCACCAGCGGTACCTCTACCCGCCGAGCCACCGATGCTTTCTACCCCAGCCGTTGACGATGCACGTCGCCTTAGTGCACTGCATGAGTTCCAGTGCCAGCGATCGCCCAGGTTCCGCGGGGAGACAGTCCCCCAGGCCGCCGAGGACTGGCTGGAGGCAGTGGTGCGAGTTTTCCGGTTAGTGAGGACACCAGAAGACCTCATGGTGATCCTCGCAGCGAGCCTACTGCACACAGCAGCAGGCCGATTATGGAGCTTGATGCTCCAGGTGCACGATGAGGCATATCTTCTCTGGACGGACTTTGAGAGCCTCTTCTGCTCGGAGTTCGTCCTGGACACCCTCCGTGCGGTGCGCATCTAGGAGCTTTTTCAGCTATGGTAGGGAATCTTGACTGTCGCCCAGTACTTGGTGAGATTTACCGATCTCTCTTGCTACTCGACCGACATGGTACGGGACCCATTCTTCCGGGCTCGGACATTTGAGCAGGGATTGAGACATGAGATCAGAGCATCGCTGATCTCCCTCCGCATTCCGACTCAGGCATGAGTACTGGAGCGAGCCCTTTTGATCGAGAGATTTCTTGCTGAGACTTCATTAGCAGCGAGACCTACCGCGGGGCGGCATGTAGCAGAGTCTTCTGCGGAAGGCAGTCGACGGATGACTCAGGGGTCCAGGTAGACCAGACCCTCACGCAGACGACCTCAGGACACTGGCTCTGCAGTGCGGGGCACACAACATGGAGCCAGTCTTTCGAGAGGCAGGCAGTGCTACACATGCGGCGGGCAGGGACACATGGATCGTGACTGCCCGACCCACCGTGCCGAGGAGCAGCAGACAATTGAGGGGCCACCCAGGTAGAGGTAGAGGGTCGATCGTGGTGGTCCGCAGGGAGGAGGCGGACGAGGTAGAGGAGCTGGCCGAGCAGCCAGTGGTGGGCGACGTTTTCAGGCTCTACCACCACCACCACCAGGAGGTCCACCCCGGCCACAGGGAGTTGGCGGGCAGAGACAAACACAGCTTCAGGCAGCGGAGGCCTACGACCACGGCGCGCTCGAGATGATTCGACGTACTATCTGTGTCTATTCCACCAATTCTGCAGTTCTTATAGACACAGGAGCGAGTCACTCTTTCATAGCCCCGCCCTTATTCGGAGCTCGGAGATTCCGACAGAGCCGCTGGATCGATCCTTACGGCTAGAGACTCCTACGGGAGGAGACTCGACGATTACGCACTGGTGCCGGCAGTGTGAGCTTACTCTATGAGGCGAGAGTTTCGGCTGGGATCTTCTTGTAGTGGCGTCGAGTCCTTACGACGTCATCTTGGGAATGGATTGGTTATCTACAGTCCATGCACATATTGACTGTATTAGGTTCAAGGTGCGACGTGTACGCACCGACGGGAGTAGGTTCACCTTCACCAGCGAGAAGGGAGCCTTCGCAGCACAGGATGGACTTCCGTGGAGGAGAGGACAGCCCATCACTCATCAGTTGGCTAGCCTCATCCTAGGAGCAGTTGACGTGCGGGAGTCCTAGTTTTCCTGCAGTGGTGGATCAGTATGCGAACGTCTTTCCCGACGACGTTCCAGGACTACCTCCTCGTAGAGAGGTAGACTTTTATATTGACCTGTACCCCGGGACAACCCCGATATCGACTCCAGCATATCGGATGGCCCTCGCTGAGCTTCGAGAGCTACGAGTACAGTCGGAGGACTTGCAGGGCAAGGGATTCATCTGACCCAGTGTTTCACCCTGGGCTTCCCCAATATTGTTCTCCAAGAAGGCAGATGAGAGCTTACGACTTTGTGTCGACTATCGTCGCCCGAACCAGGTGACAGTGAGAAATAAGTATCCGCTACTGAGGATTGATGACCTCTTCGATCAGCTCAAGGGAACACAGTGTTTCTTTAGAGATAGACCTCAGGTCAGGCTATCATCAGCTCAGAGTTCGGGATGCGGACGTGCAGAAGACGGCCTTCAGATGTCAGTATGACCACTATGAGTTCTTGGTTATTCCCTTTGGCGTAACCAATGCTCCATTAGTGTTCATGGGCCTCATGAATAGGATCTTTAAGCCATACCTCGATCGATTTGTCATGGTCTTCATCGACGACATTTTGATATACTCGACGAATGAGGAGGAGCACGCCTACCACTTGTGAGTTGTACTAGACATACTCCGAGAGCACCAGCTTTATGGAAAACTCTTGAAGTGTTAGTTCTGGATACATGAGGTCCACTTCTTGGGAAACTTCATCTCTGAGGCGGGAGTTGCAGTGGATCCTGCGAAGATCGAAGCAGTGCTAGCTTGGGAGCCACCCAGGAGAATGTCGGAGGTGCGGAGTTTCTTGGGACTAGGTGGATAATATTGGTGATTTGTGCCAGACTTCTCCAGAGTTACAGCACCACTCTCAGCTCTTACGAAGAAGGGAAAACCCTTTGTGTGGTCAGACAGATGTCAGCAGAGCTTTCAGGAGCTGAGACAGAGATTGATCGGCGCACCTATCTTGAGGTTGCCTGAGGAGGGAGTAGGGTACGTAGTATACTATGATGCATCAGGTACCGGACTCGGATGTTTCCTGACGCATGAGCGGGCAGTGATCTCCTATGGATCACGTCAGTTGAGGCCGCATGAGCAGAACTACAGTACCCATGACCTGGTGTTAGCAACAGTGGTCTTCATTCTGAAGACATGGCGACAATATCTGATGGGCGAGTGCTTTACAGTCTTTTCTGACCATCAGAGTCTCAGTTAAATCTTCTCTCAGAAGGACCTGAACCTTAGATAGTGGCGATGTCTCGAGTTCCTCCAGGACTACGACTTTGAGATAGTCTATACTCCTGGGAAGTGGAATGTAGTAGCCGATGCTCTCAGCAGGAGGACGGGCATTCTGCTACTCGAGGAGCCGACAGAGTAGCTAGCCGCTTTGTGGATATCCTTTGTCGATAGGGATGGATCAGCCTTCCTTCAGTCACTCACAGTCACTCCTCCACTACTGCAGCGGGTCAGAGAGGCACAACGTGGGGATGCTGACTGTGAGACGTGGCGTGCACATATATCCTCAGGACATGCACTTTATGGTTTCTCCTTTGGAGTAGAGCACAACATCCTTTTCAGAGGACGTACCTTGGTACCAGTTGCATTATGGGAGGAGGTCCTGAGAGAGTTTCATACTTCCCCTTTGGTGGTACATCCTGGAGTGACGAAGATGTACTAGGATCTCAGACTACAGCACTGGTGGCCGGGCATGAAGAAGTCTGTGGAAGAGTTCGATTCTCGATGCCTCCCCTGCCAGCAGGTGAAGGAAGTGCATCAGGTACCAGCAGGCTCGGTACAGCCCTTGGAGGTCCCGGAGTGGAAGTGGGACAGAATATCCATGGACTTCATGACTGGACTTCCACGCACTTCCAGAGGTCATGACTCCATTTGGCTGATTGTCGACCGATTCACCAAGTCAGCTCACTTATTACCCATCAGAGATCAGAGCTCAATGGAATGCTTGGGAAGTCTCTACGTTCAGGACATTTTACGGCTTCACGGTGTGCCATCATCTATCGTCTCCAATCGAGATGCTCGCTTTACTTCCCGACTTTGGTAGGGGTTGCAGGAGGCGTTCGGGACATAGCTACGTCGGAGCACTTCCTTTCACCCTCAGACGGATGGTCGGACAGAGAGGACCATTCATACTCTCGAGGACATGCTCCGCGCATGTGTCCTCGACTTTGGTCACAGCTGGGAGGAACACCTACCCTTGGTGGAGTTCGCATAAAACAACAGCTACCACTCCACCATCGGGATGGCACCATACGAGGCATTGTACGGTAGACCTTTCAGATCTCCTTTGTGCTGGACAGACCCTGGGGGGTTAGCACTTGTGGGACCGGTGATGGTCCAAGCCATGACAGAGAAGGTCCAGGTCATCCAGGAGTGGATGAGGACAGCTCAGATCCGGCAGAAGTCTTATGCTTACAGGAGGCGGAGGCCACTAAAGTTCGAGGATGGTGACCACGTCTTCTTGCATGTCTCACCTCGACGTGGATTACGGAGATTTGTCTGAGGCGGCAAGTTGTCTCCACGCTTCATCAGACCTTTCTAGGTCCTCAGCATGATTGGCGAGGTGGATTATCACCTGGCTCTACCACCTCAGTTGCACCGGGTGCACGACGTCTTCTACGTATCCCAGCTGAGGAGATACGTGCATGACCTGACGCACATCATTGACCATGGGGAGCTAGACGTTGATGATGGGGTGACTTTTGCAGAGGTCCAGGTGGAGATCAAGGATCGATAAGAGCGGGTCCTATGTGGATGGTCGATTCCTCTAGTGCACATCAGATCGCAGCATGGGAACCTCCAGGAGAGCACATGGGCGCGGGAAGCTCAGATGCGTGCTCAGTACCCACATTTGTTTCCCTAGTTTATAATGTATCTTTACGGGGATGTAAAGCCCTGAGGTTGGATTGATGTAAAGACCTGTAAATTTGAAGAATTTTTTTATTTCTTAATTTTCTTTGAAATTTTACAAGAACGCAGTTTCTGACGGCACTTGATTCCGAGGCCTGGGGTGCCCAGAATCATTTTTCGAAGTTTGGCTCGGGTACGTTCAGTGAACGAACGAATGAGTTTTTCTAACTTTTTAACTGGTGCTTGGAATCGAATTCTAAGGGCACCGCTGGAATCGCAGCGCCGATATTTGCTTAGAAACGCCTCTTCCGGAGTTGCGTTTGCTCGGGTGTGGTTTTTAAATTTTTGGGGTTAAGTTAAGAAATAAAATAAAGTGGTGCGACAACATAATTTTTTATTTCACATAAAGACAATTAAATGCCACTTAAATCCACTTGAGCTAAGTTGAAAAGGATAGGGTGCAATCCAAAATATCCTACCCTCTTGGTAGAATATTTGTGAGGTGGGGCCCGCACGAACCCCACCGTTTCTTTTTCTCTAAGTAACGCACCCGCGAAAACTCCTCATTAATGAAAGTCAACTGGGGAGTTTTCTAAAACTCTTGAACGGTCCTATTAAATGGATAGTTAAGTCATTACCATTAATTCACTGAATTAATGGTTCGTTTCTTAACATGTCTTCAAACTGTTGGCGTAACAATAAAATAAGACCAACACCTTTTTCTTTTGGTGATGGGTTGATTGTTGAGAGGATTTGGAGAATGTGTACCTTCCTTTCCCTTCGCGAAGAACGCAAAGAATGCAAAGAACACGAAGAACGCAGAACCCTAGGAGATCGACGATGCGACACCGTCTTCCGCGGCGCCGACGATTCTCCTTCCACGACGCTTCTTCCGCGACATTCTTCCCCGCAACAATCTCTGATCATCAACTGCTTGAGGTAGGAGATTACAGATCTTTTAAATTTTATTTTGTGGATTTTATCCTTAACATGGATTAAATTCATGAAATTAAATCCGTGTGTTGTCTTTAACCCTCGGCGATCGTCAACGCGATGCCCTTCTGTGACGACGCGATGCCCTTCCGCGATGCGACGATCCTCTTCTTCTGCAACAGTCAATTCTGCGAAGAACTCTCGTCCGACGACAACTACGAGGTGGGGGTTTTATTTGAGAACAATATTTACTCCCAGGTAGGTTTCTTAAAAAACAAAGAGCCCGGATCAAAGTTCAATTTTAATTTCTTAAAATTGTGCCTTGTTATGTTTTTCATGGGTTGATTGTTATTCCTAATTGTTATCACCTAACGTAGAGGGTGCGAGCCAAACAAACACGGCCCGACAACCATCCACAGTTTTTCGTTGATGCACAGATTGGCGGGTGATGACAAACGGGGCCGCAAGTTAATTTTGAAGGCTTTTTAGTGAAGAACGAGTCCCGGGATGAACACTGGTGAAGACCGCACACAAATCGGACCACCAGAGCGCGTCCGATGGTCCGCGGAACCCCCCGCCAGCGCACCATGCCGGCACGGTGGCCGGAGGCGGTGGCCGGAAGCGGTCGGTCCCGTGGCTGCGCGGGACCGCGGAGGAAGGGACGCGGCCTTGCGCTGTGTCCGGTGACACAGAGCGGCCCCACGCGGGGCTGCGGATATTCTTCACGCGGGGGCAGCGCACCCCTGCGCTGCGCGGCCGTAACTGGCCGAGCCGACCCCGGCGGCCGGGCCACGCCCACGCCGGCTAGGCCGGGTCACACCCATGCCGGGCCGAGCCACCCTAGCCGGGCCAGGCCGTGTTGGCCGGGTCGGACCCGGACCCGGGTCGGGTCGTCCCTGTTCGGGCCGACCCAGGGGGGTTGGGCTGGGTCGGTCCGGGCCCATACCCCTGTTTTCGGACCCTTTTCGGTTTTTTGCTCATAACATGAGATACGAGCTTCTGAACGATGCGCCGTTAGTGGCGATGCGATACTTGGATCGAGACGGTCGTTTCGGTATATCTCACTAAAGGTTTTGGAATACTTTGCGTTCGGCCGGGTTGGTTCGTACACGAAACCAACTTGGCCCTCGAAGCGGAAATGCTCATATCATGAGCTTCGGACGTCCGATTGACGTACCGTCGACTTTGACAGATTCCTCTAAGTGAGACGGATCTTTGGGCTTACTCTGCCCGAGGTTTGGATGTAGTTGGAGTAAGTTTGGGCCGGTTTTGACTTAAAACCCAACCGGGCCCCTAGGACGAAAAAGCCAATAACTCTCAGACCGGGCGTCCGATTGACGCGCCGTCAGTGATGTCGTGTTCTTGTTGACGATACGAAACTTTTGGATACATCAACTCTGGACTATGTGTCAGTTGATGTATCAGCCTCTTGGCTCGTGGAGCGGACCCTCCCGAACGAACTTGCTGTGTGCGGGAACCCTAGAGCTGGCTGCGACTGCTACTGTGACGGCGACGACTGTACAGATATCCTCAGTGGATTCGATGGGGAAGACTAAAACTCTCGGCGATCTTTTGTGGGTCAGTGCTACCGATCCTGTGTGGGTCCGATCCTATGTGGGTCAGCGCTCAGTGGTCCTGTGTGGGCCAGCACCGACAGATCCTCTGTGGGTCCGATCCTGGGTGGGTCTTTGCGGGTGTTAGTTACCTATCGATTATGTGTGGGTCAGATCCTTTGTGGATCATTGCGGGGGTTAGTTACATATTGATCCTTTGTGGGTCAGATCCTTTGTGGGTCATTGCGGGGGTTAGTACCTATCGATCCATTGTGGGTATGACGGATTAGATGAATCAGTGGATATATCTGATCATCTCTATCATCATTCAAGATATATACCTGTGTGAGCTGAAATCCTGTTTTGCTTTCCTTTGTGGATTGTGTTGTGCTATCCTGTGTGGATTTACGTTTTAATTTCCTGTGTGGACTGGGTTGTACTTGGGCTCGGATGTTGGAGCCAAACGAGAATTGATGACTTAGGTATATGTATGGGCATATACCTAAGCAGTGTGGAATGTTACATCATGATTATATCTTTCTTTTGTGGTTTATCCTTTGTAGATTATGGGAGACCTTTGGGGGTCTCAGGGTCCCTACTGAGTAGCTTATACTCACCCCTGCACGGGCTATGCCCGCACTACGTTGTGTTGGTTGCAGATGATGGACATCACTGATCGTGGTTGAGGCTTGCGGAGCAGGACGGTACCTGGAGGTGGACCACTGGGCGGGACGTACTCGGAGCGGTCGGCTGGACCTGAGGAGCAGTGGAGGCTTTCTGTACCCACCCTTAAGGTGGGATTTCCAGTGGGCAGCTCGACATTGCGACTTTACTTTTCAATTGATGTTTTCCCTTTCTAGTTGTACTTTACTTTCAGTTTGGGTTTGTATACTGGCCCACTTACTTTTCCGCACTTACTGTTGTACCCGTTTTTACTTAGTGGTTACTTTTACTTGCTTGCTCTGTGGTGTTTGTGGTTTACTTTACAAAGGCAATTCTTTCCCTTTTACCGAGATTTACGCCTTGGTGCTAGTCGCCAGCCCATGGCCTATGGAAGGTGGCCTTGGGGTAGTCACGGCATGGGCCCCGAGGACGGGTCACGACAATTCTTTCTCACAATGAAGAAGTATACAAACATGAGATGAATATTATAAAGGATACTCATCTTCCTCCTTACACTTTTATAGAATCAGAGGATTATTTGGGATGTGAAAAGTGATCTCACTTTCTCGAAAAATGATGTTGGACTTGTACAATGATAGCATATCCATGCCCAAGATAGTGTCGAACTCTACTAAAGGAAGTATGATGAGATTTACAGGGAGGTTCAATCCACAAAAGTTAATCGGGGAGGAGTTATAAACCATGGATGCAATAATTTCCCCATTTTCTGTTCTCACAGATAAATTTTCTTACATATTTTGACGTGGTGTTTGAATAGTTCTACTAAACTTTCAAGATATAAAAGAATTCATAGAACCAGAGTCAAATAGAACATTCACCATTCCTGAATAAAAATCAAGTGTACCTGCAACCACATTGTTTTCATGCTCCACCTCAACAGTAGTGATAGCATAAGACCTTCCTTGTTGCCTTGGAGGTTGTTGCAGATATACTATGACAACCCTCATCTTAAAGAAATTGTTTGCATAATGCCCAAGATCCTTTTAGTTGTAACACTGCACTGCATGCTGAGTGTTGATCTGAACCTTCCTCTCTCCTTCAACATTAGTGGGGTTTTTCATATCCCTTCAGCAGTTCCTAGCCAGATGACCAAACTTTCCGCATTTGAAGAAATTCTTGGTTCCCCTGAGACAGTCACCAAGACACTTCTTCCCACAATTATGACAAGGGGTAAAGTGAGGCTTTTTCCATCCTAGGATTTGTTTAATGAACCACCCATGTTGTTCACCATTTTCCACTTATTTTCACAGGGCCCAGGAGACCATTGAGAGTCTCCAATCTCCATTTCAACCTTGATGTCACAACAGACAATCTCTTCATAACTGTTGAAATCTCGAATCGCCCACACTTTTCATAGACTCGACTTTAGTCCGCTAAAGAAGCGATCCAACTTGATTTTGGTGTTCATGACAAAGCCAGAGGTGTATCGTGCAATCCTTTTAATGTTCGCTTCATACACACCGATGGACTTATATTACTCTGGCTTGAGAATGAGGAACTGTCTTTCCATCTTGATATGCAGGGTTTGAGGAAAAAAATTGTTGAAAAACATCTTCTTGAATTCCTCCCAATCTATGGAATCAATTTCTTCTTGGGACTTTGTATTCTTGATCAGTGTCCACAACTAATCAACTTCCCCATCAAAATGATAAATTTCCAAGAAAACTTTCTCTTCTTCTTGGCACTGGAGGACGGAGAAAATCATTTCAATGGAGTTAAACCATTTTTCTGCGAGGAGGGGATCAGAAGACCCGCTAAATGTGGGAGGCCTTTGCCGCATTAAGGATTATACTGCAACTTCTTCTTTCCTTGTGGGAGGAGGTAATTCCGCATGATTCATGTTTTTATTCATAACTCGAGCGAGGTGAGCCAGTACTTTCATGATGTTTTGAGCACTCGATCCCATCATATCAGGCATATCATTAGGGAAATCATCACATTGCCTATCACATTGGTGGGTGGAATGTGTTCTTCTATTTCACACAATTAATTAAAAAAAAGAACGTATAATTAAAGGTATTGAATACTTATCTATTGATCATAAAATGGAAACTTTGAACATGAAAGTATAAACTTATAAAGAAGAAGTATATCATAAAATGTGATTCATTAGGTTCATATCCATGTTATCCTTGATCTATTTATTAACTTATATTCTTATGGGATTCTTTTTGTCCATTAATAACAGTTTATACTAAACTCATGAATTTACCAAAGCATATCCCTCAGCAGTGTCATAACCAAGAGTGAACCAAGGCCCGTTGTCATGCACCATTTCTCGTTTGAGTCTAGATCAAAGTGGTTTTTTTAGGTTTTAACACTAGATACATCTGTGCCAGAGCTGCCTCTACCTACTCGTATCCAGACAGGGACATATTTTCTTGATAAACCACTTACACAATACTCACCAAAATTCTGGAATGTTTTCTTATACTTAGTCTCTTCCTTAATGTTCTTGCTAAGGTTCTCTATTTCAAATCTTCAAAAATGACTAGACCATCCTCTGATACCAACTATAGTGACCCAAGCCTTTTACATATAACATTTCACGATTTTAATCATAATTAATCATCAGAGTACAAGTCAAGTATCATTAAGTATAGTGTCTTGGAAGACAAAGTACATATATCATAAAACATGGGGCTAAAAAAAATCTTTTTTTAATCTCCAAGATGAGCATCTAACTTTATTTGAGCCCTTACATCTGAATAGGGTATCCTGGGGAACACATGAAAAAGGATGAGCTGAAAATCCCAGTAAGTAAATGAACAAAAGGATACAACTTATGCACATGAGTTAAGATGCATGACATATTGATATCCAAAACATGGAAGATATAATATAATATAATGAGAGGAACATATAAAAATCGAATAATATAAATTTGGAAGAATCATAAAACATTTCTTTAGTATGGGTTAAGGCTAACTGCCAATCCTGTTTCCCATTTCATTATGGCTCAAGGCTAACCGCCAATCCCCTTTCACATCAAATCTCACGAGCCTTAACCTTACCCAATGCATTGGAGCTCTATCTGGGCGCACCCATCTCAACATTTTCATGAATATTCTTTCCACATAAAAATTTATTCCACATAAATATTTATTCCACATAAATAATCATACATAGTCAACCATACATAAAAATAAGGTTACCCATGGAGAGAATTGGGTACCACAATCATGAAAAAAAGCATAACCAATGAGTGTATCAAGAAAGTGTCTGTGAAAGAAAGGAATTAGAACATACATGGACGTTCATAAGGTAATATAGGCATATATAAATGGTAGGTGGTAACAAATATAAGTGACTATATATAAGAAATGTTTTTAGAAACATTAGCATTAAAACATTTTTTGCGGTTTTAAGGAAAATACTATAGAGCTTTTAAAATAGTAAAGAGGGAATTATTTTATATAAAACCATAATTGAACCAAGAAGGTTCAAAAAATAAAATACTGATTTTATAAATACTATGGTGTCTTAAAAAAGAGGATAGATTGAACTCGAAATTTGGGAAACAATTCGGGATGTCCCCTTAAAACAAGTTTTCTTATCAGAATGTTCATAGGAGGGAATTTTTAAAAACATGTATATCCCCAAAAGAATGTGATGAAAGGGTATTGATATAATAATCTTGTACAACTAACCAGAATTCATAAGATTCACATAAATAGATAATATAACACCATTTTTAAGGAAAGATAAGGAAACCCGAAAGAACAAAGATGGTTCGGGTAAAATCCATTACAGTTTATCGACATGGTATCAGGTGTGACTAATAGAATGTGATGAGAGAGATAAGAGGTTTCTCGACACATAAAAAACATTAGGTATGTATGCGGAGGTTAGAAAATATACCCCATCACTTGGTATTACAAAAAATTCATAGCATCGAGAACAATCTTTACTAAGAGTGAAATGGAGAAGATCACTTGCCTTAAATTTGTTGGTGTTCGTCACATGTTATTACAGACATCAATAAACAAATATAATCTTATTAATTAATAATTCAATAACCTCTTCTATATTATATTTATTTATTATAACCTTTTTTAGTTCATTCAAATCCTTTTTGATTAGTTATAAGGTTCGTTTTCATTTTTCGGGCTCGTTTGTTTACAAGGCTTTAAAAGATCGGTTCAATTATATTCAAGTTTGGATTATAAGTAAGAAGAAAGTGGTTTTACAGAATTGAAGTTATATTATTTATTTCAAATCCTGGAGATTACATGGTTTAAATTTTAATTAGGTTACGTAGAGTGAAGTCGAATTATTATATATATAACCTTAGAGATAACTATTTTTGTTAATCGGTGTATTTGATTACAAAGAACATGTTTTTCTTTATAACGTAACTACATTTGTACAAAAGGATTAAATAACCAAAAAATAGTATATATTACATATATAATAATCTGGTTCAACCATAACACAAATGGTTTCATGACCAGAATTAAAGATAATTATAGAAATTGATAAACTGTTGTCCTTGAATGTGCTAAATTAGCACATCTCAAATAGTGCTTTCATTTCATACAAATAAAATGGAGGGGAAAGGAGAGAAGATAATGAAATATACCATTAGCATGGAAACATTACAGTACATGTATGATACAATATTTATCATGCTTTTATGGTGATGGGAGGTGAGTAAAGAAACAAAAAAGAAAGAGAACATAAAAGAAATGAAGGAATTGGAAAGAGGAATTTACCTCTTGATACTTCCTCCTTTAAGAACCTCTTAAGGGGAGGTTTTTTGGAATTATTAAGAGGATAAAAGCTTTGGAATGTGGGGGAGGATCTTGGGGATAGATTTGGGATGAATAATTTCAAGGCACAAGGCTTGAGAGGAGTGAAGAGAAGAGGGTATGAAGGGGGGGTTGTATAGTGGAGGAGAGGAGGGATTTCATAATATTATAATCATTAATTTATTATTTTTTCAAAAGGAAAGGAATAGTAAGTATTAAATGACCAGTAATAGTGATTTTATCATGTGATCTAGAACCAAGTGGGCTTAAATCATCAAAAAATCATTGATGACTCAATTAATCCATTATTTATCATTTATTGTGAATTATCAGATTCTACTAATCATAAAAAATTCAAGTATTTCAGAAAAATCCTAAAAATTCACCCTAACCATTTCTCGATACGTAGAATACAAAAATGAATTCCATTTTTCAAAAATAAATTTCTAAATATTTTTTTTATATTTAATTAAAATAATAATTTATTATCAAAACAAGTTTTAAAACATTCATTAACTTATTATAAAATATAGGTATATCATACTTCCAAAATTGAGTATAATTTTTATAATACCATAGGTGAGGATACTATTCATTAGGGTATATCAATACTCATATGTGTCTGCTACTATTCACCAAAAATAAGTATTTCTTATCAGACTCCAAATAACATACTGATTACAACCATGTATGCTAGATTTTCGAAATTCCAAACACAGACGTGTCAAAATTATGTTTAAAGATCACTTATCACTTATTATTTAATTATGTTGTGTTTTCATGTGATTTTATGACATACTTATGAGAATTGAATTTCTATTAAAAAACATTTGGTCGTTACAATTCCTCTTTGTATTCTAGTAAATTACTCCCATTAGAGCATCCTTATTATGTATAATGTATTTTTTCATTTTCTTATACTTTTTTTTTGTGGAATATTTATTCTCACATACTTTTTGTACGATTCTAGTAGCTAGTATCCGACCCATGGAGTTCATGAATGCCCATAAAGCCAAGTCTTGTAAGGATTGGTTATTTGTTTACAAGGGTACGTAGGCTACTTCGTGACAATGTGTTGTCAAAGGAAGTTTGATAAACTTTTTTCTTAATGTTAGTATGAATTTTTTAAATCTTATCAGGAATTAAGATGTTGTTTTGATTGATTTCAAGGAAATCACTCACCATAATGAACAGTAAGTGACCACGGGTGGTTAGAGAAAGACATGTTATGAATTAGTGTTTGTCTTTTCCCAAATATGATTTGGATAACATAAAATAAAATATTGTTTGTTTATCCTGTTGGGATTAATTTCCCTCATTGTTCTTTTTGAGAACTACCTAATGTATTCATTTTTGTATACTTATGATTTCTAGCTTCATGACTCTGAGAAGATGTGTGAATCGGAACCAAGAGGAGGCTATGGCTGAGCCTCATTAAGAGAACACTATTCTAGATCCATGTCAGGTTGAGGTGATTGTACATACTATCCTTGCTTTGGGAACAACACAACCACAAGTTCATATTCCGGTTCCATATAATGGATTCTCATGGTGATGTTATTCAAATTCATTCTCAAGAGTTCCTTCACAAAAATACACAAATTTTCATGGATCCACTGATCCTAATCTTGATGAGGAATGGGTTGGCAAGATAGAATGTATGTTTGAGTTCTTGGAGACTCCAGATGTGATCAAGGTGAAGTGTGCCACCTTCGGTCTGTAGGGACCAGGCAGGATATGGTGAGACAAAATGGTGATGTAATAGAAATAGGATGGCTTAGAGTGGAAAGATTTCAATGATCATTTCAATGACCAATCTATCCAGACGGAACTTATTTTTCAAATCTTGTATAATTTTTCAATCATGAGAAAGCTGACATAACAGTGACTGAGTATTCAAAGCACATTGCTGAGTGGGTCCAGTTGACTCCTAATATATTATCTAATGGTACAATAATGGCACGATTTTTCGAGTATGAAATTTTCTCAGAGGTTCATTTTTATTTTTTCATGTTAATTCTACCCACTTTTACTGATGTGATGGATATGGTGAGGATGGTTGAGATGGATCTTGATGGAAATTCAGGGTTATGGTGAGTTTCTTTTTCTCCTTGTGGTAGTATTGGTTCGTTAAAGTAAAATAGAAGTATGATGATTATCAGAGTAGTACATAACAAAAGGGTTAATCTATAACGTCTAAAACATTAGAAGGATGTTCATAGATTTTCTACCAGTGTGGTAAGCCGGAACATTCTATGAAGGTTTGTACTGAAGCACCCTAGACTTTTTTCTCATGTGTACTTTCAAGGAACATACAAATATTTAACCATCAATTTTGTACTCCACACTATGGAACAATATCATAATATTCCCATAAACATATAGGCCAATTAGATGCTCCATGAAAAAAATGTTTCCGACCACAGGCATACTGATTGATGCTTTTTGTTGTAGTGGAAAAACCTCCCGAGGATGTAGGCATGGGTCCAATGACCATGAGAGGTACCATTACTATAGCATCATCATTATTGACTACTCTATTTGATACAGGTTCATCTCACTCATGTATTTCAACAAGTTTTTTTAATATTCTTAATATCTATATGAAGTTATTTTCTTATTCAACAGATATTACTACACCCTTTTGAATGAAGATATGGAAGGGACTTCATTGTCCCGCTTGTGAATTCTCTCTATCCATCATCAAGCATCCTTGGATTTATTTTGATTATCAACATGAAATATCTTGACTTCATATTCAGGATGGATTTTCTCACTTCAAATAAATCCTGAATTTATTGTTATATTCGTTATGTCTACCTTACAACACCTAGTTATTTTCCTCTTGTCCTTTAAAAAGAATGAAACTCAAGGTCGAGTAGAGTCAGACCCTTTTTTCTAGAGTTTTGGAATGTGATATCAAAGTTTTCCATTGATATGGATATGTATTCAATGAGTATTAATCTTCCTCCAGTCATTGAAAATTTTCCTAATGTGTTTCCTTCTGACTTATCTAGTTTTCCTATTATGAGGGAGGTCGTCTTTTTCCTTGACATAATGGCTGGAACATAACCAATTTCAATTCCCTCTTTCCAAATTATTCCAGCTAAAATGAATGAGATAAAGTCAAAGTTGAATGATCCTCTTGATAAAATATTTATATTTCTATGTGTATCACCTTTGGTGGTAGAAATTATGTACACTAACAGGGGTGATGGTTCTATAAAATTAGGTGTTGATTATAAAAATATCAATCATTTTATGGTAATGAAAAAATATATGTTCCCATGTATTGTTGATTTATTTGATCATTATAAAGGGGAGATGTGGTTTTCAAAAATTTACCATCAATCTAGTTACCAACTATTACGAATAAAGTAATTTGACATTTAAAAAATATCGTTTTTGAAACGGTTGCACCATTATGAGAACCATTTTATTCCTTTTGGTCTGCCAACTTCTCCTTCAGTTTTCATTGATTTGATGAAAAATATTTTCCATAAGAATCTTGATAACTTTGTGGCAGTCTTTTTTGGTGACATTCATGACTACTCCATGTCCGAAGGGGATCATGTGAATCATTTGAGAAGAGTTTTGAGTCTTATCAGATATCCTCAACTCAGTTTGAAACTTTTAAAGTGTGATTTCTAGATTTTGGAAGTGAAATTCTTGGGACATGTGGTGTCTAAAAAAGGTATATTAGTTTGTCCAGTTAAGGTGATGGTTGTTTTGACTTGGGAGAAAGCATGAAATGTCTCCAAAACTAAGTGATTTTTGCGCTTATGAAGATATTATCATATGATTGTGAAGGAATTATAAAGGATATATTCTATGGTGATTTCTCTATCTCGGAAGATGGTAATGTTTTCTTAGTATAAAAAATGTTAGAAATATTTTATCGAGCTAATATTTGTTTTCTACTGTTCCAGTGATGACACTTTTAGAGGCTATGTAGGGATCTGTAGCCTTTTTGATGCATCGTATTTTGGCTTGGGATGTGTTCTTATGCACGACGACTATGTAGTTGCTTAAGGAAATCCTCAACTTAAGATATATGAGAAGAATTATCCTACCCATGATCTTGAACATGCCTCTATGATGCACGTGATTAAGAGTTTGGGTCATTATCTTTAGAGTGAAATGTTTACCATTTTTTGAAACCACAAATCCTTGAGTTATATATTCTCTCAAAAAGATTTGATCCTTCACATGAGGCATTGGGTGGAGTACCTATAGTTCTCAACCTTGTAATCACCTATACCCTAGGGAATGGGAATGTTGTTGAAGATGTGTTGAGAAAGAAACATCAAACCCAGTCTATGAATGAATCTTTAAAAGTGTATAATTTGATGGATCCCTTTGAAAGGTTGCATATTTGAGTTTAGGATAAAGGGGTTCAAACTTCTTTATCCAGCATTCTGTGGACATCTACTCTTGTTGTGGTGATTCATTATAACCAAGGGCAAGATGATGACTTCAGCAGTGTTAAATTCGATCTTTATGGGGGGAGATAGTGGCCTAGTGGTTGTTCTCTAGTGAAGGTGAAATATGTTATAAGTACTATTAGATTGTGTTTATAATGGAAAGGAATGATGTAAAAGGGTATTTCCCTAATTCCCAGTGGGTTGTGCACCCATGAAACACTGATATGTTCTATGACAATAGGCATCCGTTTTGGTGGCCATGTATGAGAGGTGGCATTGGTGAGTTTGTTTCATATTCTTATATGTGCCAATAGTTAGAATCTGAGCACTAGAAACCTTCATGTTTTCTTCATCCACCTATAGTACCTACTCAGAAGTGGGATGAATTATATATGGACTCTATGGTTGGGCTTTTTCATACCCAGAAAAATATGATTTTGATATGGTCTTTGATCAATAGGTTGGCCAATTTGGCTCACTTCATACCCATTTGAGATAAAAATAATATGTAGGAGTTGGGAAATCTCAATGTGAAATAGATAGTACATTTGTGTAATGGCCCGGACCCTCCTGGCCCAGTACATTCCCAAAACATGGTTCTATCAAACGGTTCCAACAAAAAGGTGGCACCAGTTATGGCCCCACACTAAAATGGTGGCATCGTGAGGGTGAAACCATGATATTGGCACCACGAGGGTGACACCGTGAGGGTGGAACCATGAGGGTGGCACCGTTAGGGTGACACCGTGACGGTGGCACCGTGAGGGTGGCACCTTGAGGGTGGCACCGTGACGGTGGCACCATGAAGGTGGCACGGTGAGGGTGACACCGAGACAGTGGAACCGTGAGGGTGGCACTGTGATGGTGGCACCATGAGGGTGGCACCATGACAGTGGTCCTGTGAGGGTGGCACCATATCCTCACCAAGCGGTCTTCATTCCTTTTTATTTCAGTTCACGACTTTTTCTGCTCCCGCAACATGTCTTTTGAAATAAATGTAATAAGTCCCCCTTTCAATGACATTTAAATCCCATAAATAATATAAAAAATACCCCAAGAGTCGGGCGACCCTTAACTTACCAAAACACGTGGATTTTTCTCAGTGTCACACCCTTTTCCCTATACTTTCAGTTCTTCCCTATTGCGTGATTTAATAGAAACCATTTAAATGCACAGATGTTACAACCACCTCTCTGATAAGAATTATTAAATTACAAATAATTCCATCGTGCGTAAATTCCCAACCGTGTGGAAAACCACGATCGGACATCAATGCTGTTCAAAATTCCATATCCAGTAACAACGATATATCATCCTATATCACGCTAAAATTTCTCCTTCTACTTCTTGGTCGGTCTCCTTTTTCTTTCCCTGTGTGTTTTGAGACCCCCTTCCTAAGGCATGTGGTGAGCATGTACTGGAGGTTTCCTACTCATTCTTGGATTCCATGGATCTCTTCCTCTACAAGTCGAGCGTCCCCACCTCCTGGCACAGGGTAGAGAAACTCCGACTGTTGATCATCCAAGTAGGGTTTTTCTTCGTCTCTCTTTATTGTGTATCCTGTAGGATGGATATGCTACTGTTTCTATGGGGATGGATGAGACCAAATTTAATGAAGATTATAAACAAACCATTAAAGAAATAAGGGGGGTATACTCGATGTTTCTACTATACTCTTATCCTTGATTATGTGTTTTGAATTTTACGGGCTTGTGCCCATTGAAAATCTTGGGTGTTGGTGGTATTTTATTGTGCACTAATGAACCTTTGTTTGCTACTGGATAAATTATTTGAATAAATGGTGTAACATGGAAATTGGTTAATGATGTAAACTCGGCCGATTAAAATGATGTGCTTGAATCTGGAAACTTGCTTTCTTTTTGTTTGTAGTATGTGTGATTGTTCTATGCTTATGGGGTGATATGGATGAGGACGGTATTTTTTGTTGTTGCAGTTGTTGGTGGACCTGAGGCCGTGTGGGGCTATACCTTGAGGCTTAGTTTGGTTCCAGTACTTTGTGGGATCTCAAGGATCCCATTTATTGATGTGACTTTATAAGAGAGATGGGTGTGAATGACTAAAAGTGTTATTTGGCTGTTCTTTTTCTTTCCACAGCTTGTGGTTATGCCTGTTAGTTTCCCAGTAGTGCATAATTTACATAAATGGAATCACTTGAACAAAAAACCAAGAATGGTTTCCATGGGGAATTGTTTATCGGAATGAGTTGTGACTAGGTTGTGAATAATGTGCCTTTTTTTAAATGAACAGTAACAAGGGTGTTTGTGCATAGGTTGGTTTTGGAACCCCGGGTTGGGATGAGTTCTTATTACCTATACATATAATTTTAGTTCTTATGTTTCTAATTCGTGACCCACCCATGTTGATAACTTTGTGCCAAACACCACCATTTCATGGGGGCGGGTGTTTTCCCAACTCACTTATGAGTGTATGGTTTTTAGATCCTTTTCTGCTCCCTTTACCAAATAGCCCCAGACTCTTCGTGCAGGCTGAGACGACTTGAGGTCCATTATATCCCATGATTCATCAGGTAGGGTTGTTGTGGTGGATGGCCTAGGTGTGTGCAGGCAGGTTGTTTCCCAAGTGTTTTGGGATGAGGCCCGGGTGTCTTCAGGGTTGGTAGTATTTGTTGTATCCTAGGTGTTTGTGGTAAGGATGTGTGGTAGAGATGGCCGAGGTGTTTGTGGGTGGGAGGTGTGGTTGTGATATCCCAAGTGTGTGCGGGAGGTGGTATGGAAGTTGGACTGTAGAGAGAATGGCGGGAGAGATCCGATGTGTAAGATGTCTTCAATAACTAGTGGGAAAGTTGTGCGGGGTACACAAATATCGATGTTCTGTTACTGTTACGTTACCTGACTTGCATTATTTGGGGAGTGTGCCTTAGTGAGGCTTTGGTGGATAGTTTTCCTTGCTAGGTGCTCTAGTTATCTCCTTTTCTCACATGGCATTAGAAGGCCTCCCTACTTGTGCATGAGAGCTTTTGGTTTCACGAAATGATTATACTTGTATGATCACCCTACATATACAAAACTAATTTCAGGATTCCAGAATTACATCAGGGATCGTTTCAGATCGTACTAGTTCAGACATTGGGACAGTTGCGGTTGCTATTCATTTTCTTGGTACATTCATTTGGGGGTTTCTTGTACTTTTGTAGCATTTCATTTGGAACATGCATATGGGAACGCTTTGTTTTTTCATTACTTGTACATCCACTTTTGGTTTTGTTGGGAATTAATATATTATCTCCCAGTACTATTAAATAAAAATAGTAATTCCTTCCATTTTGTGTGTGATTTTATACCCTTGTTTCTATTCACCACTCTGGGACCTATTGAAGTGGGTCTCTTGGGTCATTATCTCTCCTTCAACATGATGAATGAAGGGTATGGAAGCCTGTTGTCCCATCTCTCATCTTGGTGATGGCTGGACATGACATAATGGTATTAGAGGAGTAGAAGGTTGAGAGATATGATGGAGTTCATAGTTAGGCATAATGGGGATTGGATAGAATGGTAGGAAAATAGTGTTGGGAAATCATGGTGCGTGAAATATACCAGGGAAGACCGGATAGGACACGACATCTTAGGTCCCCCCATGATCCGATGCAAGGACTATAAGACTACTGAATGACCAAGTGAGGCTACACTGATTGTAGGGTAGAGACCCTAGGAAAGGTGCATGCATTATAATGACTTTTGTTCTTGTGTTTTTTGGGTATTTTTGGGATTTAAAAAGAATAAGAAGTCTATGAAAATTTTAAAGTAATATTCTACACTACTCGGGCTTAGGCATTCCTTTTTTACCTTACAGCTATGGCACCCGGATGGAGACCAAGGGTAGTACGGGCAATCGAAGCCCAGGAGGTTGATTTGGCTGATCGTCAAAGAGCTGACCAAGAGGAGGACGATGATCAGTGGTAGAGGAATCTTCATTCCTTTCAGTGGAAGACCATCGGGGTGTATGAGGTCATTATCTCTGATGTGGAGATAGAGAGTTGGATAGAAGAGCTGGTGATAGATTTTAGCTTAATTCTGGCTTCGATTGTGTACTTGGTTCCCCTGGATGTAAGCCAGATGCGTGGAGCAGCATGTCAGTGGTGGATGCTTTATCTTGGGGAGAAGAGGGAGGCTGAGGTGACATGGGCTGACTTCGAGAGGGAGTTCCGGGCGGAATTATTCTCTTCCACAATGAAGTATGAGAAGAACATGGAACTACTCTCCCTTTAGTAGGGGGGTATGTCAGTGAGGGAGTTGTGGATCACATTCAAGGATCTCATTCTCTTTGCTCCGGACCTTTATCCAGATGAAGAGTATCGGGCAATATGTTTAGAGGAAGAACTACGACCTTCCCTTTAGTATGCGATTACCCCCTTCACCCTACCGATGTACTTGGAGGTCCAGAAGTAGGATGAAGTGGTGGAATGGATGCACACATTGGGAGGTGTATCGCAAGAGGGAATCCAGTTGGGCTCATCGAAGGGGAAGGTCATCAGTAGCAGGCCTCCAGCATTAGGGCCCTCTAGGTTTCGAAAAGTATGGAGCATGCCTCAGCAGTTCCAGTTCCGATCTTCTGGTCCTTTCCCTATCCTTTCGGTATCAGGACTGAGATGCTTCATCTATGGCAGCTGTGGGAACCTTCGGAATCATTGTCCAGATGAAGTATAGTACAGTTGGATTGTGGCGGTGTAGCACCCACCTCAGCTGCAACAGTTTCTAGCCTCGCCCTTTCAGCAGTACCAGCAGGGAAAGTGATGTCCCACTCCTCCATGGGCAGACATTCTAGGAGGAGGCCGACCTCAGGTCACTCCTCAGGGACCTCGACTAGGACGCGGTCAGGAGGGTGGCTGACAACCGAGGGGCAGAGGAGCTGGGCGTGAGAAGTTACACGCCACAGAGATAGTAGTTCTAGCAGGGTCGGACGTCGTTCGAGGTACAATTAGTTTTATTAGTACTCTTGTCCATGACTTGTTCGATACATGAGCTTTACAATCATTGGTTACACCCAGTCTTGCCCGTGATCTGGGTTTAGACTTTGAGAAACATTCAGTTCCCTAGAATTGAATATTCCAGTAAGAGGTCATACCAACTTGTATAATGTTTTCTGAGGGTGTAGACTGATGATAGGGCCACATCAGTCTAGAAGGGATCTTATATTGTTGCATATACAACAATACGATTTCATCCTGGGCATTGAATGGCTGTTCTCTGTATGTTCCATCATTGATTTCTTCCAAGGAAGGATCATGTTTTCGGATTCTGGCGGCCGACGTGTGACTTTCTTCGGTGAGCGGGGTTACCAGGAAGGTAACCGACGAGTAGAGATCCTCCTTTCATTGTTAGCTGAACTGTTAGTGGAGTCGGTAGGTACATAGATGGTGGAAGTCGCAAGGATTATCTGTGAGTTCATGGATGCCTTCCCTGAAGAGGTGGAAACTCTACCCCCTCGACGTGATGTTTAATTCCGGATAGAATTGCAACCTGGTGCTCATTCGATTTCGATGGACCCCTACCGGATGGAGCCTTCTGAGTTGTGGGAGTTTTGGTTTCAGATTGACGATCTGATGAAGAAGGATTTTTCTCGACCAAGTGCGTCACCATGGGGTTCTCTAGTCTTGTTCGCAAAGAAGGCAGATGGTGGTGTCAAACTGTGCATAGACTACTGAATACGGAACCAGGTAATGGTCAAAAACCGTTACCCCCTCCTGAGAATAGACGACCTTTTCGACTAGTGAAAAGGGGCTGGGTGGTTCTCCAAAATTGACCTGCGGTCAGGATATCACCAGTTGAGGGTGAAGGAGGATGACATCTCTAAGACCGCCTTTAAGTGCATATATGGTCACTTTGAGTTTGTAGTCATGTCATACGTCATTACAAACGCACCAGTTGTGTTCATGGGGCTCATGAACTCCGTCTTCCAGGAATACCTGGACATGTTCATAGTCGTGTTTATTGACGACATCATGATCTACACAAGATCAGAGGAGGATCATGTTGAACACCTAAGAATGGTTTTAGAGGTCCTCCAATAGCACCATATCTATGGGATATTATCCAAGTGAAAGTTCTAGATGTGAGAAGTGCACTTCCTTGGACACATGGTGTCTGAGCAGGGAATAACGGTGGACCCATCGAAGGTTAAGGCAGTTGTTTCTTGGGTAGCACCCAAGAACGTGGCATAATTTTGTCGTTTCCTATGTCTGGAAAGTTACTACCATAGGTTCATTCCCAAATTCTCTTGAGTTGCATCAACTTTGACAGCCTTGACCAAGAAGGATCAGGCATTCATGTGGAATGGGCAGTGCGAGGAAACCTTCACCTATCTGAAGGGGAAGTTGGTTAGTGCCCCAGTGCTGAGGTTACAAAAAGAAGGGGTAACATATGAGGTGTTCTGCGATGCTTTAGGTAAAGGCCTTGGGTGTTTGCTGATGCAACAGTAAGGGGAGATCTCATATGGGTCTAGGCAGTTACGACCCCATCAACATAACTATGCCACCCACGATTTGGAGTTTGTAGTGGTAGAGTTCACACTAATGTTTTTGTGGCATTACCACACTGGGTCGCACTTCTTAGTCTTCATGGATCACAAGAGCATGAAGTATATCTTCTCCTAGAAGGACCTGAACTTGATACAGAGAAGGTGAATGAAGTTCCTTCAATACTACGACATCAAAATTTCTTACACCTCAGGAATGGGGAACGTGGTGGTTGATTCCCTGAGCAGAAAGTTGCAAAAGGACGTGGTTCGAGAATCAGCAGATTCTTGGATGGTGATAGAAGAGTTGGTGGCCCTACACCTGGATGAAAGGTTAAATGGGGGTAGAGGTTGCCTGTTTCTGATGATAGAGCAGTCCTCTTTGTTGCAGAAGGTAGATGAGTCTCAGTGGGGAGACTCAGAGATTGAAGTAATGTGAGATCGCAGTAGCCATGGAAATGCTTCATAAGGATGGTCATAGGATAGAAATAATAATATTCTATACCAAGGGAGGTTGTTTTTTCCTAATACGAAGCACGTGACAGTTCTTGGTAAGGTCCAAAACTGACCCCTAGCGGTGCACTCATGAGTTTCCATGATGTACCAGGGTTTGAAGAGTCATTTTCAGTGTCCTGGAGTGAAGGTTGGAGTGACAGCGTTCGTAGAATGGTGCCTCATCTGTCATCAGGTGAAGGATGAACAACACGTCCCAGGAGGTCTGTTACAACCTTTAAATGTCACCGAGTTTAAGTGGGATGACATCTCGATGGATTTTGTCACAGGATTACCCAGAGCACTATGGGGTTGCGATACTATCTGGGTAGTGGTGGACCGACTGACAAAATCAGCTGAATTCCTGGCGATCAAGGATCCAGGTATGGTGGATTCCCTAACACAGAGGTATGTGGATGAGGTGGTGTGGTTTCACGGGGTTCTAATGTCCATAGTCTCTGATCGGGATACCCAGTTTACCTTATGGGTCTAGAGAAGGACTGCAACATGCTTTTGACTCCCAACTATGCCTCAACACTGCTTTCCACCCCCAGATGGATGGGAAAACAGAATGCACCATCCAGATTATGGAGGATACTCTATGGGCATGTGTGTTGGCCTTTGGGGGATCACAGGAATGACACTCGTTTTTGGTGGAGTTTTCCAACAACAACAGCCATCACTCTACCATTGGCATGGCTCTATTTGAAGATTTGTACGGGAGACCGTGTCGCTCATCCGTGTGCTAGACAGAGGTTAGAGAGGTAGGTATTATTGGTCTATAGGAGGTGAAGGTCATGAAAGACAAGGTTTAGCTTATACGGGAGAGGATGAAGGCGACCCAGGACCAGAAAAAGTCATATTCTAAATATAGGAGGAGACCCTTGGAGTTCGAGGTTGGGGACCATGTGTTCTTGAAGGTCTCCCCTCGGCATGGGAAAAGGAGGTTCATCATGGGATGTAATATTTATCCTAGGTTCGTCGGACCATTCGAAGTGCTGCAGTGGGTCAGTGAAGTGGTTTATCAGCTATTGCTTCCACCGCCGCTAATGAGACTGTACGACGTCTTCCATGTGTCTCAGCTCCGACAGTATCTACGCAGCGATTGACACATCCTTGACTGGGGAAATATGGATATCGAGGGTGAACTAAAATTTGTAGAATGACAGGTGAGGCTCGAAATCATGAGAAGAAGGTGCACCGTGGATGAACCATTGCTTTGTTTTGTGTGTTATAGTGGCATAATGGTCTCGAGGAGAGTACTTGGGAGTGGGAGGCACATATGCGAGCTCAGTACCCAAATATGTTTTGAGTGGTATTATATTTTGATTGTACTTATTGGTGATGAAGAATTTTACCTTGCTAACTATTTACTAGATTGTTCCCTTGTTCTCTGGATGTGTGTGTGAAGACTCCTGACTGTGGGGAAGGGAGTACCTGATCCCTAATCAAGACGCATTAGGGTGGATGCGATTAAATCTATGAGGGCGAGTCATTGCCTCCCAAAGCGGATAGTACCTTGACAAGGAGGAAGGAACTCCCTAATCCCTATGTCTTGATGTTATGACCCTTGAATATTGGTGTGCATAAATGGGGGTAGTGTAGCGGTAGTGTATCTATTCTCGTTCGAAATATGGATGAGGTTTACTCATGAGAGGTATCTTAGAGGTGGTAGTTCAGACCCCTCTATTTTCTTCTGGTCTATTTTTGATTCTCAAGGGAGATAATAGTTTGAGAGGTATCTTATGTAACATCCTGAACCCTCCTAGTTTAGTACATTCCCAAAACATGTTTCCATCAAACAGTTCCACCAAAAAGGTGGCACCAGTCACAGACCCACACTAAAATTGTGGCACCGTGAGGGGGACACAGTGAAGGTTGCACCGTGAGGGTGGCACTGTGAGGGGGACACCGTGACGGTGGAACCGTGAAGGTGGAACCCTGAGGGCGACACCGTGATGGTGGCACCATGAGGGTGGCACCGTGATAGTGGTGCCATGAGGGTGGCCCCATGAGGGTGGCACCATGACGGTGGCACCTTATCCTCACCAAGCGGTATTCATTATTATTATTTTCAGTTCCTGACTTTTTACGCCCCTGGAACATGTATTTTGACATTAAATGATTTAATGCCCCCTTTCAGAGCCATTTAATGTCCATAAATAATATCTAAAATCCCCTAAGATCCGGGCAACCCTTAACTTACAAAAACACATGGATTTTTCTCAGTGTCACACCCTTTTCCCCATTCTTCCTGTTCTGCTCTAATTTGCGATTTAAGGGAAACGGTTTAAACGCATAGCTGTTATGGCCTCCTCTATGATAAGAATTTTTAAATTAAAATTTATTACATCATGCATAACTTCCCAACCATGTTGAAAACCACATTCCTATTTCAAAACCATTCAAAATTCCATATACTGTAACAATGAGATCTAATCTTATATTGTGCTAGAATTTCTCCTTGTTCTTGTTTTTGGAGAGTCTCCATTTTTGATCCCAGTGCGTTTGGAGCCCCCCTTATCGGGGCAAGTGGTGCGCCTATGCTTGATCTTTCATACTCATTCATGGTGTCCATGGATCTCTTCCACTGTAAGTCACGCAACCCCCTCTCTTGGCGTAGGGAGGAGAAACTCTGATTGTTGATCATGAAAGTAGGGTTTTCCTTCGTATGTCTTTACTGTGTATCATGCGGAATGGGTACGCTACTATTTTTACAGGGAAGGATGAAACCAAACATAATTTTGATAATAGATGGACCCTTAAAAAATAAGGGGGGGGGGTATGCCTGATGTTTTTGTTTTACTCTTATCCTTGATTATGTGTTGTGAATTTTACAGGCTTGTGCCCACTGAAAATCAAGGTCGTTGGTGGTCCTTTATTGTGCACTAATGAACCTATGTTTCTTATAGGATAAATTATTTGAATAAATGGTGTAACAGGGAATTTGGTTAATCATGTAAACTCAGCAGATTAAATGGATTCCCAGTAAACAACGACCCTTGTGTGATCACCCTGGTTTACGAAACAGAAAGGGGGGAAACTAAATGAATGATGTGCTTGAGTCTGGAAACTTCCTTGCCCTGTCCTGGAAGTATGTGTGTTTGATCTATGCTTATGGGGTGATATGGATGAGGATGGGATCCTTTATTTTTGTGGTTGTTGGTGGACCAGAGGCCGTGTGGGGCTATACCTTGAGGGTCATATTGGTTCCAGAACTTTGAGGGATCTCAAATATCCATTTTTTATGTGGCCTTACAAGAGCACTGGGTGTGAATGCTTAAATGTGATGTTTGGCTGTTCTTTTTCCATTTTATAGCTTGTGGTTATGCCTATTAGTTTCCTAGTAGGGCAGAATTTACTTAAATGGAATCACTTGAACATGAAACCAAGAATGTGTTTAATGTGGAATGGTTTTGGGGAAGATTTGTGACTTGGCTATGAATGGTGTGCCTTTTTATAAATGAATAGTAACAAGGGTGTTTGTGCTTAAGTTGGTTATGGAACCCTAGGTTCGGATGGGTGCTTGTTACCTATACGTATAATTTTAGTTCTTATGTTTTTTAATCGCGCCCCACCCATGTTGAGAACGTTGTGCTGAACACCCACATTTCACGGGGGAGGGTGTTTTCCCAACACTCTTATGAGTGTATGGTTATTAGCTCCTTTTCTAATCCCTTTCCCAAATAGCCCCAGACTCATCGGGCAGGCTGTGCGGCCTGAGGTCCATTATAGGCCAAGATTCTTCGGGCATGGTAGTTGTGGTGGTTGTCCTAGGTGTGTGTGGGTAGGTTGTTTCCCAAGTGTTTTCGAGATGAGGCCCAGGTGTCTTCGGGCTTGGCAGTATTTGTTGTGGACTAGGTGTTTGCGGACAGGATGTGTGGTAGAGATAGCCCAGGTGTTTGCAGGCAGGACGTGTGGCTATGGTAGCCCAGGTGTTTGTGGGTGGTGGTATGGTCATGGGATTGTAGAGAGAATGGCGGGAGAGGTCCGGTGCATATGATATCTTCAATAACTAGTGGTAAAGTGGCATGAGGTACCCAAATATCGACATTCTATCACTATTACGTTACATGACTTGAGTTATTTGGTGAGTGTTCCTTGGTGAGTCTTGGGGCGGATAATTTTCATTGATAGGTGCTCTTGTTATCTCCTTCTCTCATGGGGCATTAGAAAGTATCCCTACTTTTGCACGAGAGATTTTGGTTTTCCCATCTATGTATACTTGTATGCTCAACCTACGTATACAAAACTGCTTTCACGTTTCTAGGAGGACATTAGGGATCGTGCAGGGTCATACTAGTTTGGATGTTGGGATGATTGTTATTACTGTTTCTTTTCTTGGTACTTTAATTTGAGGTTTTCTTGTACTTTTGTAGCATTAATTTTGGAACATGCACATGGGAATTGTTTGTTTGTATTTACTTGTACTTCCAGTTTTGGTGTTGTTGGGAATTGCTATCTTATCTCCTGATCCTATTAAATAAAATGGGTAATTCCTTCCATATTGTGTGTGATTCTATACCTTTGGTTACAGTCTCCACTCCGGGAACTATTGAAGGTGGGTCTCAACGGTCATTATCTCTCCTTCAACATGAAAAAGTAAGGGTCTGGAAATCTGTTGTCCCTTCTCTCATCTTTGTGAAGGCGGGTCGTGACAATTAGAATGGAATCCCATCTACTGTAGTATTTTATAGGGATCCTTTGTTCAATCCTCACTTTTGGGGAGGCCTGAAGGAGGCATTGAGATATCATTTCTATTGGATCAAAGCCTACCATCCTCATTTGTATGGCTAGAAAAAGAGATCTATAGAGATTCATGAGGATATTCTTCATGTTTTTTTCCTCAATTTCTGCTTGTGTTAAATGATAACTTGGGTATGGTTCATTTATATTATAACAATAGTCACCAGTTTGCAATCAGAATGTAACCATTTGAGTAATTTTTATGGATTACATTGTATATCTTCATTGTGGTGGTAAGATGTTGGGGATGTTTCCTTAGTTGTACTGATATTTTTCTAAGAGATGGGGACACTGATTCGATCGATTCATCAACAAATAATAAAGACATAAATCTAATACAAGTATTATGTTGATCATCACTATAGTCCATTGAAATTTTCAGTTGGTGACCATGTATTCTTGAAGCTTTCACCATGATTGTGTCATCGATGGATTGGGAGGCATGTAAAACATTTTACTCGTTCTGTAGGACATTTCTAGGTTTTTCAACCAGTGGGGAGACATGCATACCATCTAGAAAATCCATCGCATCTGATGTCAATACAAAATGTGTTCTATATATTGATCCTATTAACGTGTCTCCCTGATCAATCTCATGCGTTGAGATGGAGAGTTATGGATATTGAAACTGATTTATCTTTGAATAAACAACCATTTAGGGTAATTGTTTCTAAGACTAAGGTACTTCTAGGGAGGATGATACATTTGGTTGGTGTGCTATGGCAGCATGCTTCTGAAAGTCATGAGGCATGGTAACGTGAGGCATTGATGAGAGATCAGTGACCTAACCTCTTTGTAATAGAAGCTTCATAAATTGATTTTTTGGGATAGAATGTTTTAATGGTAGGGAGGTTGTAACATCCTGTTACCAGTCTTACATGTACTAGTTTAACAATATCGTGGCATTTATATTTTGATGACTGGGTTGTGTTGAGTTTATATTGGGAGGATTCATATTATTGTAATTTCAAAAAGTTTTTTTATTTTTCAACATTAAATATAGTGTTTTTTAAATTTATAGTATATTACATGCGGGGTAACTTTGTTACACACCGTGTGCTTGCTGTCGAATGCATGTCGTGAAACATGGTAAACAGTTTGATGGGTACACACTGTGAATGCACTTTACACTATGTGTTGTATTTTCAAATCAGGTTTTAGTTCATAATGAATATTTATCATTAAGAATTACATGATTTGAATTGGGGTTATAAATCATGTAATGCCTTTATTTTAAAGGGGTGTTGCAAATTTGACACAATTTATCTATTATGAATATTAAAGTGTTCAGGGTGTGTAATAGATTACATGATGTGTAATCCCCTGAAAACAACCTATAGAATGAGGCGGTGTGCTGGGTTATTTTTCATTCAATACTTTTTGATTCCTCTTACTTCAACCTAAATCTTTCCCCAATTATTATTGGATCCTTCCAACCCTTCTAGATCCATTAATTTAACGATCCATCATCAATTCTTCAGTGGGTGATAACCAGGTTTCTGTTCATCTTTTTTATCCCCCTCTCCTTATACTCCGTTGTAATTTCAATAGATCTTATGATAATTGGTTGTTCAATGCTACACAGTGTTTGATATCTCCTCTAGGTTGTCTTCTATGGCCTTCCACCCCTTAATTCTTATTGACTGTCTTATTTCAAATATTGAGATTCATGAAGAGGTAGGTTGTTCCATCTCGATTTTCCTAATATATTATTTTTCAATTACTTGATTTATTTCAATTGTTTATTTAAAATCAATTTATCAGTTATTATTTAAATTAAAATGATATAACCTGATTGCAGTGACTCAGAATATTTGAAATGGTTTTATCATAGAAATATGGAAAACCCACAATTCCATTGAATTGGTGCGTGTTTTATTGAAATTTGTTTTTTAATTGTTGAATTTACATTATGGATTTGATGGAAATGATTTCAATATTTTTGTTGGATTTAATTGTGTATTTGAATTGTAAAAAGGATGGAATTGGTTTTGAATGGACTACAAAGTTAGGAAAATGGGATTAAAATGTTTTGTTAGAAACCTAGTAGTTTTATCTTATGATGAAAGAATATTTTTGATTGAAACTTAGTTTGTTTTTAAATGGAAATTAATTTAAAAGTATGAACTTGAAGAGTGGGATTTATTGTATTTTAAGAAGTGTAAATATAATATATCCACAATATAAGATCACATGAAATCCTTTCATAGTTGGTGAGTTATTTTCATACACTCTATGCTATTACAACATTATAAAACTTACCTACAGCAAGCCCCATCCCCGATTGGAGGGTGATGGGTAGCCTATGATCAGTGTCAGGGGGACATGAGTATACTAATTGTTTTGTGATCATGTAGAGAGTGTGGAATCCTATAGCTAGCTAATAATATCATACCTGCATTCCTGATGAACATGTTACTCAGTTGTTTAATTATATATGAGATATAAATGTATGCCAATGTTCTAAAAACTGCATTACATTCCTCTTCTAGATTTACATAAATAGTTTGATGAAATTTTTTATTAATTTAATTATTTTAAATATTACATATATTTTAAAGTAAATTCATGGGTTTTAAAATTACATTCCATCAAATTAAAAATATATATAATTATTTTCCTAAACTTTATTTTTGAAATGCCAAACCTATATAATATGAAATGAAAAGATTTTATTTGGAAAAAATATATTTGGAATGTATTCTGGAATCATTGGTTGTATACTACTAGGCTAATGCTCACAGCCTGCTTTTTCTTTTAGGTGTTTCTAGACATTCTTCGACAAGTTTATGTAAAGATAATGATCTATTGGAGGTGGATCCAGTTGTTGAGATTATGACATGGTGAGTTGTGTCATTAGGGTCTTTGGGGCTGTTTTCCCTTCTTTTGGTACATGGGTTGTAGTAGTTGTGATTTTTATGCCTCCTTATATTCTGGTATATTACTCCAAGTGGAGCTTCCTTATTATGCATACTATCTTGTTTTTTTTCTTCTGATATGTTGTGTGGTAAATTCATTCCCACATGCTTGTTATATGGTTCCAAGATCAAGTTTTCGACTTGTTGGGATCGATAACACCCTTCATGCTATGTCAGGTCCAATTTAGTTATGGAATTACCAACGTTCCTTAGATGGTTAGTGACAAGAACCTCTCTGTGGATATATATCACCCTGATATAGAAATCCTTCCTCTATCAAGATACCTTCATATAGAGAGTTCATCAAACAACCACTATTAATCATATGTAGCTGCACATAATTTTTTCTAAATTACTCACCACATTTAGAAGGAGACCCATAGATATAAACCCATCTATTCTAACTATATTGAGCAGTATTCCCAACACATATTCGTATCCTAACCTTAAACATCATGAAAATGTCCTCGATGGAAGATATTAAAATATATAACATTTTAGTTCAATGCATTATGATAATAAAATAAATTGAATGAATCAATTCTACACGACATTAAACATAACAGAGAAAATCATCAGTGGATGATGTTAAACAACTAAGAACATGATATTGGTCACTAAACATTAAATCCAAAGAGGTAATTTTTTTTGTATTGGTTTTAATATCTAAAACTAATTTAGAAAAGGATTCCTAATTTCCTATTCATGAAAATCACATTATACATGGTTCAATATACATGCTATAGAATAATGTAGAGGAAAAAAAAGTACAATATGACCTATGTGTGAGTCTGATCTTCATAAAGGAAATTATTCTTGAACTAAATCTGGTTTCATTCCTGTCAGAAATGTACACATAGTAATGCATAGATCTCAAATCCTAGTCTCAACTACAATATAAATGGGAAAATATCATCATCCATTAACATGATTCATACCTATATAGGGAATTTTCATTCTAGGAACTACATATTGCTTGATAATGGTTACCAAAGGATATATTGTGACTCTCAGATAGAAAATTTTGGGTCCAATCACAATATAAATAGAAACAATGTCTACACTATGTGTATGGGTTAGTCTTGTGCATGGAATTTTCTATTTAGTACTATGTGTGGATTTATTCCTATTAATATAGAAAATGTATTGATGCTCAGATTTAAATCATGGGTTAAGATATAATTTAAAGATAAATAAATCATCCCTTCTTGTGTATAGATTATAACTTTGTTGGGAATTTTCCATTTAAGAACTATTTTTTCATAATTATTATAAAAAAGGATATGTAGTGATTCATAGATCACAAATAATATGCTCATAAAAAATATTATTGAGATGTCATCTCCCATAAAAATAACTCAATTAGTGTTGGAAATTTTCCTTTCATGAACTTTGTGTGCTGTGAATCCATTTATCTCCAATCCATGGTCTATAATAAATAAATAAATAATGAGAGTGAATGAAATAAATTGCTATATATATGGGTGAGACCTTTGTCGGGAAACATCTATAGAACTACATGTGTCTTGATTCTAGTTACCAAAAGATATATACAAACACATGGATCTTCCATTTTAATCTCAACAATGAGTTAATGTCGATCCTAATCATGTCCCTCTATGAGAGTCAAATCTTTTTAGGGGCACTAGTCCACATTCAATTTTTAACAATCTAAAAATTTCATTATCACACAATATCATTAATCCCATTTGAATGACTAGTTATACATTCATTCATATTCGGATCAGGACACTTGGTATCTCTAGGAACATAGAAACCCACTTTTACCAAAGCAATCAAGACATGGTATGGATAGGGAATTATGTCATAGTCGCATGATGTTAAATTTCACAACATCATCCTAGTTGTGTGATGTTAAGTTACATGATAATGTCATATTCGTATGGAATTAAAATTCACTAAAAGTGGTTGTCTTTTTTGAAAAAATAATCCCCCTGTATTAATGTGTATTCAGGAATTTCATGTCATACCCATTCACAAAAAAAATTCAATTCATGTAGGTGTTTTTATGACATGACCAATCGGGGCCTATAATTCCTACGAATATCTACTATGTGATGACCCCATTACGACCTCTAATAGTGTTGGGGAAAGTGACATGTTAAAAGAATTAATAAATGAAATCAGAAGAATTTCTTAATATACTATTATGAATGCACCCATCATTCTCAAAAAAAAAATCCATAGGATAAAAAAAATACAATAACATCTATAGTAAACCATTTCATTAATCTCTTATTAGAAATACATCATATTTTGAATAAATAAAATAGATGTGTAAAGGGTAAAAGACACACCCAAGCATAAAAGAGGTCCCAACCTTACATGGTAGTAAAAAAAGGAATACTGAGAGAGACCAAATCCTAATCTCCAAGACTCACCTATGTTTGTGTTCAATGCAACCAAGTACCCCTATGCTCTTTTAATGATACCAAAAATCTATATGTCACCATTATAGGGGACATGAATTGTGAAAAAATCCCATGTACGTTTGAATATATACATTCCCAGTATGAAATCATAAAAATAGTAGAGGGTGTGATATAGAGATACTGAAAAATTATTCAGATCAACGCAAGGAAAGAGGGAAACAAACCAAAATAAACAAACACACACACACCCAGACACACGCACACATATGCTCATAAAGAATCATAGATTAGAGTCAAAATGGTTCAATATATCATAGTACATCCATAGTTAATGAGTAAGACCGTGGCTCTAAAAAATCATTACTCATTCCTATCATCCAACACAACCTCAATATAATATATTTTAAGGATACCTCTCCTCACTAGTGTTGCCCAAATCTAAGGGAACCACAACTCCCTTGGAGGAATTTTACCCCGATGAAGATCGAATGAGGGTCATTTCCCCTCCTTGGATAGGGTACCTACACCTAGTTTAGGATATTTTTTACTCTACCTATATAAATATTATGGGGAACCCGCACCATGGATTCATTGGGGATTACTAACCTCATGTCTCTCTAGTGATCCTTCCCTAATATCAACCTAAATGAAGCATCTCCCAAATAAGAATCACACTCAGAAAAAATCACATCATATCTCATATACCATTGTGATGACTAACATCACATTCTATGTGAAAGAAAACATTGGTTAGGATACTCACTAACCAAAATATGAGCCCATTTGAAGTAGATATAACATGAAGAAGATGATATAGGGTATCCATAGAGTGTAAGGGTGTCCACACAGGAAGTTCCTCATCTTATTACCTGGTAATGATCTCCTTCCGAATGGATTTGAATCCATTTCATCAAACATTGATGGTAAATGATTTACATGACATGTATTTTCCATTCAGGGACTACCTGTACTCTCTTAGTTGTGCTTGTGTACTTCAGGTCATGCCAGAGTACCTACCCATGTACTTGGTTGTGCATGTGTGTCAGCACATTCTTTTGAACTCCCAGTTTATACGATATCCCATCATGAATGGTGTCATTATAATGTTCTGCAAGCACACAACATGGATTCACAGGCTTGAAAATATGGAATGTGGCTCTGGACACAACATGTGTGATACATACCATTTCCTAAAAACCAAACCATTTTGGAAAAAGAGGTACAAATTGTGTCTTATTTTGAACTAACTTGTGTGTCCTATGTTTTTTCACAGAAACTCTAGAATTTTCATGTGTTTTATAGATCTACACACATCATTTCTTCTTATTTATATTGACCACATGAATGTAACCGGGAAGGCCTCTATCAATCAATTCATGACCTCTATTGGCCATAAAATGGGATTTGTTCAACTAATCAATTATGTCATGAATCCCATCACCCATCACTATTCATAGATCCTAGATACTTATAGTATCTTACCCAATCCATCCTGGTCCATACTGGAAACACCAATATGTTCATCATTCACCCAAGTATTATTAATATGGGTGTTAAATCATATTTGATACCACCGTTGAAATGTCAAACTATGACATCTTGGTATAATGCTGAAGAACACGATGACTGGGTGGTCTAAGGTAGAATAAAAACAAAAAAAAGTCATTGTCCACGAAATCATGGCAAATTATCACAAATGAGTGACATCTAGGGTGATATTATGGAAACTATTAGAAAATAATAATTAAATAACATCATTTGTATATCATGCGTATGGTGAAAACATGTGATATTAGAATCAAAATTAGATTAAAAATCAATGCTTAGAACATTAATCAAAAGTTTTAAATACACATTTTATGGGTCATACCTTCATTATGAAGGATCATTCGTGAATAATGATTTTTTCCTTTGAAGGAGAAATATTGTTGTGTTTTCCCGTCTTGATCCACCTCGATGTGGTCACATGTCATCCTCCAATGGGATCTTCCAACGAAGAACATTGTTTATCCTCCTCCCAAATCTCACATGTTTACTGGAAAATGCTATATATTTTTTAAAATATGTTTATTGTATTCGTGATTAGGTCATGGGAATTAAAAAGAAAATAAATAAATGCAATAATTTATATTAAATTAATTCTCCTTCAAGGAGTACCTGAAATGTACATTTGATGCCACTAAACATAGGTCACACTTAGGGTAAACTACATGTTTTGAGGAAAACAGGGTCTAATATTTTTGATCTGATACTCTATTTGGTATTTATTCCACTATTTTAGGAAAAAATAAAACATGTGATATTAATATATTTAATAATTGTATGATATTAACTACGAGCTCACTGATCCCCAGAATCATGTGTTGTCTTAGTGTCTTCCTCCAAATGTAGTCCTTAATATGTATAAAAATTATACAAGGAAAAAAATATGTCACTACATTATCTAATAGAAAAAATGTTTTCTCATTGAAATCAATAAGCTAATATAAAAGGTAGAGATAATAAGCCCACATTTAGGTTTCTAACACTCCAGAGGTCTCTTAAAGGCTCTCATCCTTCTATATAACATTAAATAAAGGAATAGTCCATCCTCTCATGATACCCTCCTTCCAATCCTTGATCACCATAGTATTATCTATGAAGGTGGATCCATCATTGATGTACATATATCCCTATAAAATCATTTTTGTTTGATCATGAACATATCTCTTCAGCTATGAATCATGGAAGGTGGAATTCACCTTGTCAAATTATGTATCTATGAATTGGTGGTATGAAACATAAACCATACTTTTAAGGATCTCAAATATCCTAATGAACCTTATAGATATATTTCATTCGTAAATAAATCCTTATAACTCTCATCATGGGGATAATCTTACGAAATAATTGTCTCCCAAATCAAGCACCAAGGGGGTATGACATCAATATGAAAACAAATTAAATCATATATTGAATATACTCTTGTGATTTGGATCATGTAAACATTATATATCCTCAATTACACAATCTGTATCACAGAATGATAATTCTTTCTACCTCGGACAAGCAGAAGGGTGACCTACAGGTTCTCCCATATAGGGACTCAAAAGGTGACAAACTTATAATATAGTTATAACTATTATGATAAGAAAACTCTAATAGTGTAATGTGATCATCCTAGAATTATTTTAAGTCTTACTTGCAATCCATTAGCATTTCCTCTTGCACAAGGATAGCTATCTCCATAAATCAATTATTATGGGTGTGAAACACTATCATCATCTACAAATATATCGTAAACTTCTTTTGTATTCATCCCTACAACCATGATTTGAACCACACCCCATGGTCGATGAAAAATTTTAATGATACCCCATTGGAAAAAATAAACTCCTGTATGTACTACTGCAATAACTCTATGCCAAATTCTATCCCCTGATAATGAGGATTCCTTCTGACTTGGAAACTCTGTCAAGTATCATCCATCCAAAATCACCACGTCCTGCTATTCATGGTTTTTTTCCAAAAGGTATATGGATATTACATCCCATTCCCATTCTAGGATATTAATAGGATACATCCAACCTACCAAAACCTAGTTCTCATACTTCACCTAATAAAATGTTATATAAAAGTAATGAAACTCAAATACACTCCATCTCACAATATCCCACCAAAACTACTGCTGAAGGTAATTGTACTACTTTTCCACACTGGGATGTACAACCAAATGAGATGTACCAAAATCTCCCATAAAATACTCTAATATCATGACCATAACCACCATTTATAATGGTAATAGGATGACAGGATCCAGTCCTCCATAGAATTTATCTGCTGCATCCTATGAGGATATCAGGTCATTAAGGACCTCTCAATCGATGACTCCCAATTGATATCCCTCACATGCTAGTATAGAAAATGAGTCAACACCATTTTCTAAATAAAATCTGCACCCCTCCACTCTACCAGAGTCTATTAAAATGAATCTAACCATTTAGAAACCTCGACCACCAAGTAAGAATGAGACATACTACTATGGGAATATTCCACCATATTGACCATAATAGAAGAATAAAGTATCCCAATGTCATTGTTTTATTGTAACTCAAACCAAGAACCTTATATTGGGTTAGGGTCTCTCTAAGATATGATATACCTAATACTATAAAGTCGCTATTAAACAAATATATGTTCCCCCAGATTATAGTACACCCAAATAATCTGAGAAAACACTACCACATCCAACTCAAGGTCATGATTTTCGTAGATGTGGTCATGGGGTATCAAATACCTCAATCCATATGTGATCACTACATTAATCTTCATCAATAAACATTCAATCCTATAACTAGAGACTTAAAAAAACATTATATACTCACCATCCTCTAGTATTCTCGCCATAGGAGAACTAGTCAACCACAAACAGAACCAATCAATGTATTCATAACAATTCTGAATCTAGGTAAATGGATATATTTTTTAAGTATGGGATGTCAAAGGAGAAGTTAATTTAGAAAAATCATAAAAAAAATCTTGTAGTAACAGACCAAGACGAGAAAACTTTTCACCTATATCATGATCATGAGAAGATCCCAACAAAGAACTACACAAATCTAAGTCAAGTCCACAACTAAACAATTCCCATAAAAAACTTTCCCAAAATAAATGAACTTTTAGATGCAATACTCACAGTTTGAGAGCAATCAATTATGATTGTTCTCCAATAGTATGTATAGAACTATGTTGTTGGGCTCATATTCACCTACGAAAATAGAGTATCAATGAGTATGTCATAAATTATGACAACCAAAAAATGGTCCTTATTTTGCTCGATGATCCAGTTCATTAGAGGAATAAACCCTATTAAGAATTTTTTCACAGGTAATGGAATAACCATGAACTAATAGTGTTAAATGAGACATTATAATGTCATATTCAGAATTTCAGCCTCATGATCCCTCAACTAGTGGTAGAAAAGTCTGAGATTGATCTTTGGAGACCAACTCATACATCATAACTATTCAAACAAGTCAATCATCCACAAAAATGGACAAATTTTCTTCATTGTCAACTAGTTTAGTTGAAGAATATTACCACAAAGCCTCAAACTCCTATTTAACTTTTTTATGATTAAAATTGTATCCACATACAAGGCCATGATAGGTTTGATGAATCCATTTTACCAACGGTCCTCCAACATCGCAATCACCTTCTGAATCATGATTGGGTCAATCAATTATGCAATTGAAAACATGGGAATGCTCCCATGGATAAATATGATGAAGATGACAATCTCACCCAAAAGAGGTAGTCCTGGAACATCCTCGAGGAAGACACCAATATTTTATGAAAAACAAAATGAATATGGATGCCTAAAAGACCTGCTACACCATTGGAAAAACAATCCAACTGATGGGTGATTGGTTAAATATTACATCCCATAAAACCCAATCCCTCTAAGATGAGATATCTCTCAACCAAAAAGTATGATCTCGTCCAATTTTCTTATAGGAATTTGCCTCATCTTTAATGATATTCAATCTATGATTAAATGGTAGGCGTCTATCCCACACCCAAGATGATTTAATAATGTATCATTGTGATGACTTAGAGGTCCCAAGTGAAACTCCATCCACTGATAAAAGGGTAAAACTATTGGTAGAGAAGCTATATGTAATAATCACTCCATCTTTGAACCTATAGTCACAACTACTATGCTAAAGTATCATCTGTAATATCTTGATCTCACACAATGAATAAGAATATGATGGAATAAATCACACCTCATTCCACTAGTATAGATGGAATAGTAGAATAAACACTTATTTTATATCATATCATCTCACCTGTATCCTGGTAATATCACTCTGTGGCCTGGAACTACCAATGGCCATGATCATGCTCACTGAGCATGTCCCAGGCCTTCGAGTTGTGGTGGTGGTGGGAGCTCATAAAATCATAACCTTCCAACTACCCAATACATTGGAGTGGATCATACATCTCATTCAGCACCACCTTCTTGATTACATACTTGGTTATGTTTTAGATATACTTGATCCCAATGCTTCCTCTTCCAAGGAGGTCCATCAACTACCTTATTGTCCTGATCAACATGACGGGTCAGGAAACCGTGATCTATGTGAGCAAGCCCATTATATGTATAGAATATGTCTTCTATACACATACTATATCCTTTTTCTAATCCATAATCCATAGAACAAAATGTCTACATCCGATAGTGAGGATGCCTCATATACAGAGACCTTGACATCATATGCCTACTACCTATTAAAGATAACTCATGCTCATGGTTTCTATTGTCATCTATGACTACATGACATAACTCTTACAACGACCCAATATTTTGTTACTGAAAATTATTCTTGAGATATTTAAATTTAATATTATGTAAAATGGTTATATTAAACATATGAACTTCCTTGGTTTTATGTTTTTGGATTTTAATTTAACATTAATAAATGTTACGGTCGAAAATATAGTCTTTGAGCAATGATCATGTGATTTATACAAATATAGGGCTTTAACAGAACCAATTTTCTCAGACAAAGGAAGAGATGGACTCGTACATTAAAATTTCTCAATATGTAGCCCTTTGTAATAGCTTGGAAAGGAGGTACCATCACTAGGATTCGCTCTTGACCAAGCCCAAGTCTATCTTCAAAATGTTAAGCTCGAACGGAATCACCTACGGGAGAAGTGGAACTTAATAGAGATTACCAATTGAGTGTTGTTATCTGAGCCACCCCGAAAGTCTTTCACCATCGCAAAACTTACCCATAGGACATATAAATGTGTTATAAGAGGGTTATGTAACAAGAACATAACAATATGATTATGTTCATTATTTTTTATAATGAATATACATTTATTTCATTACTGTTACTTTGTAAATGGGTTTTAAAGCAAAAATGGTATATATAGTTAATATTTGAAAAAAAATCAATTTTGATGTATTAATGAATTTTTGGAATTAAATAATATTTTAAAAAAAAACTATTATATATAAATTAATTTTTATAAAATATTAAGTATCGTATAATTTTTATGTATAAAATTGTTATTTTTATTAATGATTGATTTTTTTTTCAAAACCCATGTATTTTCAATAAATATATATTTTTCAATCTAAAAGTGAAAATTCACATATTTATAAAATTCTTTTGATAAAATTAATATTATTTGTTTAATAAAGATATCCAAATTATCCAACGGCGTATTTTTCAAAATTTTCTGAGACAGACGAATTTTTGTGTATAAAATAAATACCAATTAAATATATAATGCGTTTTACAAAATCATAAGGACATAATAATGATGTAAAAAAATACTATAAAATGGATGTTCTACCAATATATGTATTACTTTTAAAATAATGTGATTTTAGGTTTGTTTGATTTTTTTTCAAAGCCTTAGTGGACCGTCCAATTCTTATAAAACATTTTATCATTTTATGATGATTTCTTTGAGAGTGTGACTCACCTACGCCAAAGAGAGCCTAATATTTTAATAATTTTGTCTATTATAATAATAAAATAATTTTTCTCTATCCCCTTTGGAAAAAACCATGGGATTGTTTGTGGTTTGGATTAGATTAATGTGTCGTGTTTGAAAACCAAATAATAAAGAATTACCTATACTTTCCTAATTAAACCGAGTGAATCTACCACTTCTCTTCACTCATACAATTTTTTGATCAAAAAAAATCTTCTATAATCTCTCTATGATCCTTCCAAAGTACCAAATTCTCCCAGGAAGCCTCTCCCATGCCCCTCTTAAGCCATTGGAATCAAACATCAAAGTAAGGGATTTCTTCCTCTCTCATTTTTGTCCATATTTATTTATGTTGTTATTCCATATTATATTAAATTAAAACTGTTAAGGTATGATTTCTCACCTCCACAATACATATCTCTTTATGTTTGAATGATTAGATACGTTTTTCTCTCATTAATCCCTCCCATGTACTCATGTTACCATGACGAAAGTTTAGTAGAGTTATTCCATTTCTCCTCTTTCTATGAGTTTTTTTATTACGTTACACCTTCTATTTCTAAATTTTATATATTAGTACAAATATCTATATGACCCCCATACTATACATTTCATTCCATATGATTATATTTCCCTATCTCTCCCATCAACATGATTTATAAATTCTAATGTCACACCGTTATGCTGCCGAAATTGCACCTCATTTTTTCAAGCCAATGTCATTGTGTAGTGAATACTATAACTATTTCGCTATCAAGGGTATTAAAAATTAATAACATTTACATATTGAATTTAGAGTTTCATTTCTTATGTACACAATCATTTATTGGGGAATAAATTATTATGTTTAATGAATCTGTGTTATATGATCCATGTGGCACACTTATGCATGAAATGAAATGATTAAGAAGGGTGTGCCTTGATAGCGCTCTGATGCATTTGGAAAAGATTAGTATCATGATACATAAATTAAAATGAGTATTTAAAAATTCTAATACAAGATAAATTAGGTTTTACTTTTTATCCATGTTCAATGAGACTTGGCTCATGCAAATATCATGTTAAATGTTGATGCCACATTTCCAAGTTATGATAATCCTACTATACTGTGCTTTTATGTTCATGTTTCTCTTATGAATCATTGGTATTACTATTACCTAAAACATACTATAGACTTCATAATATGACGTTTTTACTCCCTTACTGGGCTTGATAGCTCACCCTTTTCTTATGCATTCCCTCATGTTATCCCATGAAGTGCTAAGTATGAAGGAATGTGTGTGGTCATGTAAAAAACGTTTTCAATAATGATGTTTATTTAATGTTTTAAGTTGTTATGTAATGTTCCTAATCCACAAAGACACTATACCTATCGATATTCTATGTTATATGAAGTGATTAATTCATGTAATAATTTTTTTATGTGTGAAATAAAGAGAATAGTTGTTATATTTGGTATTAGAGGATAGGTTTATTTGTTTTTAGGATTAGGTTTAGAAAACCATTGTGAAAACCACTTGGATAAGAATAAGTATAATAAAAAAAATCCATAAATTTTGTTATGTTTTGAGTAATTTTTTATCAGGAAAATACATCCCTGTCAGGATATGAGCAGGTAAAGGTGGCTCTAGCACAGATGTATCTAGGGGTAAAACCTAAAAACACCACTTTGAGCAAGACTCAAATGGGAAGCGGTGCTTGGCAGCAGGCCTTGATAAACTCTTGGTTTTGATACACCTAGGTATATGATTTTTTAAATTCACAATCATAGTAAGAACCATTACTAAGAGAATTAAAAAATGACACTTTAAATATATGTTGGGAAGTAGATCATGAATAACATAGATAATTTATGGAAATAAATGTAATTTACAACTAATCCTTGTCTGTATGCAGTTTCCCCTGTATGTTTTACCCCTAAATTCAATTTTATTCTAGCCAATGGCTGGTAATATGGGGACTCGGTCTAATAACTGATGTGAAGATCATTATGATCACTATTCTAATTAAATTACCAATATAATGGGAGAGGGATTCGTATATTTTGTCAGGATACACTATTAGTTAACTCACATTTTGAATATAAATAAGGGTCAAGATGAACTTTCAACCCCCCCCTAAAAAGGAACAATTTAAAATCTCATGACTCATGAGAAAAAGGCCTCCTACATTTAATGGATAATCTGATCCCTCAGTCATCGTACAATGGATCAACTCCATTGAAATGATCTTCTTCATACATTAATGTTGCAAACAAAGAATGATTATTTTTGTAGCTTATCGTATAGAGGGTGGAGAAGATCAATGGTAGAAATTGATCAAAAATATAAATCTTTTATAAGAGAACAAGTCATTGTAATTGAAAGATTTCTAGAAAAAAACATTTTGATAAAACATTTCCTCGCACCCTTCTACATACAATATAAAGTGACGTCCTTTCCCTTGGATAAAAAAGATGATGAATCCATATGAGCATATGAGGAAAACATAAAAAGTATTGCATGATTTGCCTCTGGATTTTCCCCCAAATTCAAGGTTTACCGCTTCTCTGGTGGGCTAAAACCTAGCCTACGGAAAGCCCTAGTGATTCGTGACATTGAGAGCTATGTGAAAATTGATCGATGTGCCCTCAAAATTGAAATAGAGATCAGAAAATCTTAGGGGTATCATGGGTATAAGAAGAGTAAGGTGGAAATTAATTCTGGAGGTTTGATGGATAAATCCAATGGTGCTATGAAAATCCATCACCCCAGTTTCCAATGGTGCATAAAGAAGAACCCCAGAAATTTCTTAAAGGGGATGATGAAATGCTTTAGGTGTGGAAGATAAGTTCACCTAGACATTAACTGCCAACAAGAAAAAACCATGGTTCTGACAGTGGAGGGTAATTCATCATTCAACCATAAATGCGTTGTTCATGGATTCAAATGCAATGAACCCAGGAACATTTCAAACTAGTTACCAAATCCAATGGTTTTTGGAGACAACCAAAAAACTCCAAGGCAACAAGGGCGAGTTTTTTACATCACTAGCACAGAATTAAACCCCCACAATAAAGTGGTGATAGGTACACTAATTATTCATTCAAGTATAGAAAATTTCTTTTATCATTACGGTTTTTACACATTCATTTATATCCCAAAATACTAGTAGAACAATCCCAACACCACCACAAATCATTGAAATAATGATGTTGGTAAGAAAAAAAAATGTGGAAATCATTGCATCCCATGAATATAATTCCTCCCCTACCCTAATTTGTGTATTGATCTTCATGTAGAACCTCTTCATACTCCCTATAGTGTAATTGGAATCAATTCATTGCATGGATTATCATTTCTTATTCAAAGACAACATAAATTACCATGAGAGGGAAATCACTCTCCACATGGAGAATCGACCCCCATTCTGTAAAACTAGAAAGAGAATGATGTATCATATTTACCACCATCATATCAAGCATGGATATTAATGCCCTATAAACATGTGTATCATTATCAGATGATTGACTATATAGAATAAACCATCCTTGAAGACATTATTATTGTGATTTAATTCACAAAAGTGTTTCTCGAGATATTTCATAGTCTTCCTCTTAGAAGAGATGTTGAATTATCAATTGATATTATATCTGGGGAGTTGGAAATATCAATGAATCCATATAGAATGTCTATTTTCGGTCTTGAGGAGCAAAAGATATAACTATAGGAGAAACTAGATTGAGGGTTTATACACCCAAGTGCATCACCATGGGGTCCACCAGTCCTCTTCATCAAAAAGAAGGATGCATCAATGAACCTTTGCATTGATTATCGATATCTCAACAAAATCATGATAAAGAAGAAGTATCATCTACCACTAATTGATTACTTGTTTGATCATCTACGTAGAGAACAATACTCTTCCAAGGTGGATCTGTTGTTGAGATATTATCAATTTAGTGTGAAGAAAGAGGATATCACCAAGACTACTTTTCACTACTTCTCTATAAATATTCATGTACTTGGTGAATAAATTCTCTAGAGACTACCTCAACATATTTGTTGCAGTCTCTACAGAAGATATTATAATATACTCTCAACCTAAGGAGGATCATGAGGAGCATTTAAGAACAGCACTACAGACCGTGCAAAAAGATAAGCTATATGAGAACTAAAACAAGTCTATGTTCTGGTTGAATGAATTCTCATTATTGAGTCATATCATCATAAGCAATGTCATATCTGTAGATCCCTCTAAGATATCCGTAACTGAGCGATGGATGGGGCCATGATTGGTGATCTATTTCCATATCTTCATGAGGATAGCTGAATATTATCCCCTATTTGAGAGAAATTTCTCATGATTTTAAAACCCTCTTTCCAATATTACTCAGAATGGAGTCATGTTTTCATGGAGTGATGAATGTGAAGAGTTCTTTATGAAATTTAAAAGGAGGTGTGTCACTATTTTGGTGATCATATTACCCATAAGTGGATAACGTTTTTTGGTATTCAATGATACATGGAACAAGGGTCGGGGCTATGTATTGATGCAATCTGAAAAAGAAATTTCATATGGTTTATGAAAATTGAAAGCTCATGAGAAACACTATACAACACATGATCTGGAGTTAGTTTCTATAATCATCACATTAAAACTATTGAGACCTTAACTCTTTAGGGAGAAGTGTGAAATATGTACGGATCTAAAAATCATCTAGTATATATTCACATGGAAATAGTTGAATGTGCTATAATGAAGAGGGTTAGAGATGATCAAGTAGTATGACTAATCAATACGTTTCCACACTGGTAAATCAGAAAAGATGAAAGATACTCTATATATAAAGGAACTGGTAATTATAGAATTAATGAGAATTAAAAAGGAACCAATATTATTAGATTTGATGAAGATTGATATAGAAATCATAAATAATGGAAATACTCAATCCTGTAAAAAATGATTGCTCAATAATATATTTTGGAAAGGATAATGGATTCTAAAAAGGATGATGTTGGATTTTAGAATAAATTGGAAACTATCAAAAAAGGGAAATCCTCAAAGTTCAATGTTAATGAAAAATAAATTGTGAGATTTGGGACAAAACTATGTGTTCCATCAAATCCGGAGATAAAGAGTGAACTTTTGGATGATGCACATAGTTCAAATTTCTAAATTAACCCAGGAAACACAAAGATGTATCGTTGTATACGAGTTTATTATGGATGGGATAACATGAAGAAGGAGATCATTGAGTTTACATGAAAGTTCTTGGTCTGTCAGCAAGTGAAGGCCGAGTGGCATATGTCTAAGTGGATGATGCAACCATAACCCATACCAACATGGAAATTTGAAAACATCACCATGAACTTTTTCACTGGGTTGTTGAAGATATCCAAAGGAAAAAATGCTATCTAGGTTGTTGTGGATCATCTTACAAAGAATTCATATTTTATTGAAATCTGAGAGGATTTCTCATTAGATCAAACGACAGAGGTAAATATTAGAGAAGTGGTAAGGCTGCATGGAGTACCACTATCTATTGTATTCGATAAATATCCATGATTCACCTCTATGTTCTGGAAGAGTCCTTAACATGCTCTAAAAACTAAGATAAACTCGATTACGACTTATCATCCACAAACTGATGGCCAATCTAAGAAGACTATCCAAAAACATGAGGATATGTTGAGAGTATGCTTAATGGAATTCAAAGGAGGATAGGATCAACATCTTTCTCTGGTTGAGTCCTCAAATAATAACCGTTTCCACTCAAGAATCCAAATGGCTCTTTATGATGACATTTATGGGATCAGGTTTAGAACACCGATATGTTGGGATGATGTTGGGGCACAAAAAAATCCTCGGTCCCAAAATGGTCGATGAAATTTGGAGAATGTTAATACCATCCAGTAGTATATTAATTCTTCTCATTGTAGACCAAATAGTTATGTTGATAATCATTGATGAGAACAATAGTTTGATTATGGGGACACTTGATTCCTCCGCATATCACCAAGGAAGAAGGGTATGAGATTTGGGAGGAATGTAAATCTTAGTTAAAGGTACAAATGGACTTTGGAGATCCATGATCACATTAGAGAAGTGGCTGATCGACTAACACTCCCACCGAACCTATCTCAAGTACATGATGTATTGCATGCATCACTCTTGAAGAAATATATACCTCACCCATATCATGTACTCAATCCAGTGGTGTTACCATTGGATAATTACCTCTCTTATAAAGAGTAGCTAGTGAAGATCTTAGATCGTAGAGAAACATTTCTACGAAATAAGACAATGTCCCTCATCAAGGTGTTGTGGAGAAACCACATGTCTAAAGAGGCAACATTGGAAAAAAACATGAAGTGATAAAGTAGGGTTACTAGGATCAGTTTTAGGGTTGGAAAAAGAAATTTCAAGGGAAAATTTTCTTAAGGGGGGAAGATTATAACAATGAAAATTTTTATTAATTAAAATTCCACTTGATCTATTTAAATGTATTAGTATGTTAAATGGTTATATTAATCATATGAACATACATGGTTTTAGGTTTTTGGATTTTCATGTACCGTTATGTAATGTTACAATTGCAAATATATCTGTTGAATAGTGATCTCTTGACTAAAATCTACTTTTTTATTACTCTATAGAAGAGAACAAGAAAAACAAAGAACAACCCTTAGAGGAGGGTCAAAGTGATGCAGTCTAAGAGCATCCCCTTGAACAATGGTGAAGCACTCAAGGGGGAGAGAATGCAGGGTATCATAGATCATAAGTGGTTCCTCCTGCTTAAATATAGGGCTTTAAAAAATCAAATTTACTCAAGCAAAGGATGATATGGCCTCATATAGTAAAATTTATCCATACGAATCCCATTCGTTGAAGCTTGGAAAGGAGGTAGCATCTTTGGACATTTCTAATGACCAAACCCAAGATGAACTTCAATATCTTAGGCATGAATGGAATTTCCTATCTGATAAGTGGAAGTTTATAGAAATTATCACTCGAGCAATGTTATATGAGCCACCCCAAGAGTCTTTCACCATAAAACACCTTATTTAGAGGTCTTATGTGGGTGTTATAAGGGGTTATGTAATAATAAATTAGCACTATGATTATGTACATTATTTTTTGTATAAAGAATATACATTTATTTCATTATTATTACATTGTATATGGGCTTAAATGCGCAAATAATATTTTTAGTTAATATTCAATTGAGAAATATATTTTGATGAATTAATATATTTTTGGTGTTAAATGATATATTAATAAAATATTATTTTTACTAAATTAATTATTATTAAATATAAACGATCGTATAAATCTTTTGAACTAAATTGTAATTTTTATTACGGTTTGAAGTCAATTTTTGTCAAAACAAATAAATTTTCAATCAATTTCGATTTTTTATTTTAAATGTTCAAATTAAAATATATATAGAATTATATAGATGAAATATATATTATTTTTTTAATGAGGATGTCAAAATTATCCAACCGTTAATTTTTCATAATTTTCTGAGAGAGTTGAATTTTTCGGTAAAAATTAAATACTTATTAATTATATAATGTGTTTTAGAAAATCATAATGACCCAGCAATTATGTAATAAAATACTACAAAATTCATGTTTGGACAATATATTATTTAATTTTAAAATACTATGATTTTATATTTTCTTAATTTAGTTTAAAATTACTTTGTGTACCCTCCAATACTTTAAAAATATTTTAACATTTTAAAATGATTTCCATGAGAGTCTGACTCACCTCCACATAATCAAGACAAATATTTTAATATGTTCGGACATTGGACTTATAAAACAACTTTTTTCCAATCCCCTTTGGAAAAAACCATGGTCAAATACCATGGGATGGTTTGAGGTTTTGATTCGTTACTGTGTAGTGTCCAAAAGGAAAATAATAAATAATTCCCTCTCATTTCTTATATAAACTCTCTAAATATCCAATTTCTCTTAATTCAAACAATTTGGTTCTTTACCAAAATCTTCCATAATTTCCCTATAATCCTCATAAGGTGCCTTAATCTCCCAAGAAGCCTCTCTCAAGCCTCTTCCAAGCTTTAGGGATCACACTTCCAAATAAAAGATTTCTTCTATTCTCATTTTGGTCCTTGTTTCATTATGTTGTTACTCAATTTAAATTTCAATTAATCATGTTGGTGTATGATTTATAACCTCCCCTAAAATTTTCTATTTATGTTTTAATGAGTATATATCTCTTTCTCTATCATTAATCCATCCATTGAACAACCATTACCATGAAAAAGTTAAAAAGAGTAATTCAATTTCTCCTCTTTTTTCATGTTTCTTTATTATGTTACACCATATATTTCTAAAATACATATGTTGGTAAATGTATCTATATGAACCCATTACTATAAATTTCATGTAAACATGATTATATTCCCATTTATATCTGATAAATTTTTTTTGAATTCGTTTCTCTCGATGTTATGCTACCGAAATTGCACCACAATTTTCCAAGAAATAATCATTGTGTAGTGAATACCATTCCCATTTCCCTATCAAGGGTATTAAATATTATTTAAATTTACTTATATAATAGTGAGTTTTATGTATGAATTCTAAATTCCTTTACCAAGGAATAAATGGTGATATTTAATGAATCCAAGTTATATGATCCATGTGCCACACTTATGCATTAAATAAAATGATTAAAAAGCGTGCGCCCTGATAGCACTCCAATTCATTGGCTAATGATTAATATCATGATATTTGTAGTGAAATGAGAGTTTAATCTTGATAATTAAAGTGAAATGAGGGTTCACTCATACTCTATTTGCAATGATCCTTGGATCAGGCAAATATCATGTAAAATTTTGATTCCACATTTCTATGTTATAATTATCATTTTATATCATGACTTTGTGTTCATGTTTCATTTATGCTCCATTGATATGCCTATTTCTGAACGTGTAATATATTTTTCATGTTACGCCTTGTTTTCTCCCTTAATGGACATTATAGCTCACCATTTTCTTATGGTTGTCCTTAGGTTATCAAAAACAATGATAAGTGCGAAGGAATGTGTGTGTTCATGAAAAAATAATATGTCAATAAAGATGTGTATTTTATGTTTTAAGATGATATGTAATGTTCCCAATCACCAAATACACTAGATATCTCTATCTTCTATGTTGAATCAAGTGAATGTTTTATGTAATAAATTATGTTTTATTGTTAAATAAAGATCATGTTTGTTATACCATTTCATAGAGGCCTACAATCAGTAGAGATATCTCTTGAACTTCAGCATATGTGTGAAAGAATAAGGTTACCTTAATGGATTGAATTTCTTGTATGGAGACTTTGTCCAAATTTCATCACCCAGAAGAGGACATATCATACCATATCAAGAATGTATCTAATAAGTTCAATGAACAACAAGGTTCAAAACACAGCCATCATAGAAACCTAATGTGTCTGAATATGCTCTTATATCTAGATTCATGATAATAGTGATGAAAATACCCCTCCTAAAACAGATTTTCGAAGTTTAACCATGTGAGTGTTATCTCATCATCTGAATTTGTAACCAATATCTACCAGTAGATAGCTGATCCATGGAAAACATAACTTCCATCACACATAAATGATATTTTTGTGTATAAATAAGCCTAATGACCCATATCATCGACTCAATCGAATCCTCCTCCACATATGGGTCTGTCATTCCATGAAACCATAGAAACCTAAAATGCTAGAACTAATGAAGTGTTCTATACCCATATGTGTCCTCACCCTAAACTCCTGGTATTAAAAACTACATGACATGTTTTGGTTCTTCATTTTAACATCTTAAAGGGGAAACATAATGGTATTTCCCCTAAACTAATGCCTCTTCATTCTTCTAACTGTAGTCATGATCTGGAATCAATAACATTATTAGCAATCCTCATATAGGAATCCTGAATATTATGAATAAAAACAATGGAATATAAAGTATATGTATATGGAGAGAAAACTAAAGAAAGAAAGTCACATGATATAATACTATATGAAGCATGCACCATTTTTTTTCCAACTACCAGTTTCTTAGTATACTTTTTTGGAAAGTAGGTAGTCAATTTACTAGTGTATTGATTTGTTGACTACTACACCAAAACCAGATTCCTTAACCCAAAAGATGCACTAAATACAATATCACAATCTTTCCCTATTCCCTAATATATTTATGATGATGGTATAACTCCAAAAATCATTCCAAGAATTGAATTGATACTATAAAACATTTTCATTACCCGAACCACTGGGGCCCACATGTCTGGTTGAAGGTCATGTAGAAAAAAACACATAAACACTACCTGAAGGCCAATGATTGAACATATACACTAATAAGGCATAAATTATATAGGAGGACTTTTTATAATTCACATACATGTCCACACCCATCAGTATCCCTGAAATAGTGCAGAAGGATAATAAAAAGATATTAATATATATAGTAAATCATATATATAAAAACCTATAGGGAATATTTCACTGTATAAAAAAATAAATCCAAAGAGTAATGGGTAAAAATAAATGCCTTTCTAGAGAATTTGTCTCCACTTAACAAAACTAGAAAACTAAGAAAGATGATAGAGTCCAACTCCTCATTCCTAACCCCTAACCACTATATGCAATCAATACACCATTGTATCTATAAACTCTACCAAATTCACCATTAAGAAGTCCATAATCTTTATAATACATGAATGGTGTGGGAAAATCTTATATATTGGTGACTATATACATACCCATTATAACACTATGAAAATTGAAGTGAAATATGTAGGGGGTACAACAAAAGTAGGCTGATCAACCCAAATAAAGAGGGAAAAAATCCTAACAGCCACACACACACACACACACATATGGTCACAATAAATCCCAATTATGAGATAAAGGGGAGGACCCATACCCCATCTAAGTTTCAATAAATAGAGCTATGCTAAATAGATTTATCATATGTGAACAATGTAATAGATTCTTGACATTACCAATAAATGTTTTTTGTTAACTCATGCCCTAGTTTGATTGGAGAGTACCGACCCTAGAATCCCTCCAATGATCCGTCACTAATCATTTCCATTTTAAAGAGTCATCCAAATATGTACCCAACTTGGAAAATTCAAAATATTAACAATTTTTTGAAGATTAAGTCTAAAATGATTTTCTATATGGATAATCACAGAAGATAGGCTACTCATGGACCATAATCCATGTCCAAATGAAGGATATATGAACAAAATATGTATAGGAAGGATATACATGGAGTCAAACTGGGTTCACATGACAAATGGAATTCACATTTTACCTGATTTTTTTCTCTTCAAGATGTATGATTGGAATCTGTGAAATTATACATGAATGTAAAAGGAGTACACATTAGGTCTCAGCCACATAGGGTGTACCAGTGTTACCTTGGTCATGCCAGTTCACTTTGGGTTTTTAATGTGTACCCAGTTATACCTCGGTTCCAACTCATCCAATGGACTCATGGAATATAACGGTGGTCATTTAACATGGGTTCCTATATGCTTGAATCTATCACATAGCATGGATTTTTTGGTAGGGTCACCAGGAAGGTGGTTCTAGCCACATGGCCTCTGATTAATATCTTTTATTGAAACCCTTACTATTATGGAAAATTATGAAAATTGTGTATGTTCTATCATAATAGATTATGTCTAATATTGTTTGTCATTGAATTAATATATTTTTCAGGATTTTTTAGATATACACACTCCTCTTCATTATAAAACTACTAACCCCCCTTGATTGAATGGGAAAGCCTCATATCGTTACTTTCCAACCTTTGGGGGAAGAAAAATGAAAATCTATTAAACTGGCTGAAGCCTCCATGCATCTTGTAGCTCATAATTGTTTGTGGATCGCATATACCTGAATTATCGCCTAAAATTCATGCTAATCAATCCACAAAACATTGATCCAATCATTATTAATGCAATCACTATGAATCTAGGGGTTTGATTATGCCAGTTCCTACCATGAAAATGTTTAACCGTGACCCCATTGGACAATGATGTGGAACATGAACAACGGGTGGTGGAAAAACAAAAGAGAAAAGGTGAAAAATGTAGTTAGACAATTTTTATATAAAAATGATAAAAAATTAATGATATATATAGTGAGATCATTTTGAATGACATTCAAAATAAATTAACTAATATAATACATATACCCAGAATATGAAATGAATGTGCAATCATAGAATAAAAAGAGGGTAAATAATAAAAACTAAATACATTATTCTAAAAGATTAAATACAACTTAACGAGACATACCAATATCAGGATTGATTATTGAAAATGAACTCATTCACTGATGTTGGATAAGTTCTACTACAATCACTACTTCTTGATCCTCCTCAATAAGATAAATCATTGTCGTCTGATGTGATATTCCAAAGAAAAACTATATTTATCCTCTTCTTAAATCTCATACGGTTTTGTAGGTGAACCTATATAAAATAAATAATATGGTTTTGGTAATGGTAATTAGGTTTTGGGGATATGAAATAAAATTAATATATTAAATTACTGGTTTTAATTAAACACACTGCCATTGACTACCTCAACTAGACAACTAATGTCGATCATGCAATGGTCATTTATGAAAAAAACATACGGTTCAGACACAACCATATTATCATATATCTGATTCCAAATGGTTCATGGTTTTTTATTCTAAAATTTTAGGATAACGTTTCTCTTATAATGTTAAGATAAGTAATATTTTTATAATATCAATTCTGATCCCAGCAGGTGTCGATGTCCCATGTTTTCTCTACACCAAGATCAGAAAATATTCATCAATATATTTAAAATTATTAAAAGATAAAAAATAATTCAATACATTCATATCCTTTAATTGGATAAATCCATTATTTATTATTGTGTTCCCCATGATCCAACCAAATATCATCAGTATATGAGTTGGTACAACCCAATTCCCTGAGTTCGTATCCTTTTTAAAGAGCCTCGTGGATCGTTTGATCCACTACTCATGGTTTTTTCTTGTATAAAATATAAATCTAGAATTGGATAATATAAGATAAATAAAAAATAATTACTAGTGAATAACCTAATGACATTGGGCATATTACAAGAGGATGTTTTCTCCATAGTAAACGCCCTATTAAATCATGGAGTTATATTTATGACCATAAAGATTATGGGTTTTATCCAATATTAATGGTTGACAAATACCCACAAGTATCTAGCTCTTGTTGACTCAAATATTAATGGGTCTTGAATTACATGTCCCATAAAAAAACAATTCATGTGGATTCTGGTTCCCTTTATGTCTCTCATATGTGCATCGTACCCATTGTCAAAAAAATATTATGACATCACATTCCCATACAACTTCATTTTGGGTTATGTACATATATTATTACTAACTATAAAGACCTAATAGTAAACATTAAATAATCATGATTTATAGTCAATAATTTACTTTCATTGACTTTTTAGATCAATTCAATTTTAGTTTTTATATAATTATTCCATAACACATAAATTACATAACCATATAATACAATGTGGTCACTTACTGTTAGTATATATTTTTTCAACCCTATAAAAATATTTTATAAACATTATACCTTTTCTAAAAACACTTTAAAACATTCTGCATGACTTCTTCCTTTTCCTAACTCATCCTATAAAAAACATTTAAATATGTGGTGTGATAACAACATTTTAGAAAGGGATATAAAAAATTGAAACCATTAGCCCAATGAAAACATGAAAACCCATAAAACATTTATCATTATCATTAATTTTTTAAAATATGAAATAAAAAAATTTCACCTGAGAATCACACATAATATTTCTCAATGAAATTCATTGAAAACCATAGAAAGAAATTAAAAACACGTATCCATAACTTAGAGCATAACATTCAGAACCGATTTTAAATATATGTCAAAAGTAACTAGATCTAGGTAAATAAATAATAGAAACCCTAAGATAACTCAACCATTCATTAAATTCTAGACAATAAAAATCACCTAATGCATTAGAGGTCTATCATGGTGCCCCCATCATTTTGTATATAACTGGATAACTCGGTTCTATTTGGGACACCCCATCATATAAGATATAATCGGATCACCTGCCACTATATAGGACAGCAAATCATGTTAGTTGTATCAGGCTCTTGTGATTCTATATGGGATGAACCATTATATAATTATGAATTCCCATAACCTAAATAAAACATTTTTATGATTTCACGTTTTAGAAATTCTTTTATATTAATAAAAAAATCCCTTTTGGAAATTAAAATACCGTTTTCTTTTTAAAAACCCATTTTTAAAATTATAAAACCCTTGTGTTTTGAAATAAAACTTTCCATACCAAATCCCCCCTAAAGAAATGGTTTTTCATTGAAAAAATTTTGATTTTTTTTCATGCATTCATGAAATAACATAATGTTCACTATGGTTGAAAAGTTTTTGTTTCCTTGTATGTTAATTATTTCTTTTTTTTTGTTTTTTGAAACATTTTGTATATGTAACATAAAATGTATAATTTTTTTTAAAAAAGTAGAAATTAAAGTTTATATTTCCTTTTATAAATCATTTATTTCCAAATAATACATTTTCCAAAAATAATTTTAAAACCATGAACATGGGATATAAAAAGAGTTTGAAGGAAGCATTTAATGGATTATATTTTTGAATGAAATTTCCATTATCAATTTGTAAATATTTAAATCATAACCCATATAAAAGAATAAAATCCAAAAAACATTTAATAATATTACAATAGATTAATTAATTATATATAATTTCAATTGTGTTGTATATACAACTTATAAAAAAATATATTTATAAAATCAAGATATTTTTCAACGAATGGAAATTGAGATGAAGTCCTTTTCCTTGAATCTGACATATCACATGTGTCTTTATATTCCAAAATAAAAAAGTTCTGAAAATTATTTACATGGTTTATAAATTTTATCAGGTTTTTTATTACTTATATTTAACCGTTTAATTAGATAAATACAATTATATGATCAATTATGTATATATGGGATGTTTCGTTGATATTTTTCTTATGAGTCTATCAAAACATTGGTATATTGAATATCATCAAATAAGAAATTATTTAACAATATAATAAACAATAATAATGAAATTATTTTCATATTCATTGATAAGTTATTATTTTAAAAAAATCATGATATCTAGTTATGAAAAATGAACTAATGTTGTGATCATGTAAAAGGTTGGCCATACGTATGCATGAGTAGTGTTGCCATTTTTCAATAACCATCATGGATAGAAGGTAAGTAATATTTAATAATTAAATTATTAAATTATATAATATATATACTATTATTTAATTATATATGAATATATATATATATATATATATATATCATTTTTTTGATTTCGTGGTGTAAAAAGGAATAACTTTTGTTCTAGGAGTCAGTAGTCCACATGCCCATGAATGATGTTATCACTTTTTCAGTGACTAAAAATTTATTAATGGAATTGTTAGATAATACATAAAAAATTATAAATTTGTCATTAATATAAAAATATATCATTTGTATCACATATATTCATTATTATAGAACTTATTGTATTACATGTTATGCATTAGTGAAAACGAATCACATCGCTTTTTGAGGTGATGGTACAATGTACACACGAACATCATTATCCTATATCATATGTATTGGAATATAAAAATATTAAATATAATATAGTGAAAATAGAGGTATAATAATGTTATAAATATAATATTAAAACTTTTATATCCATCTTTATACCCAACCATGGTATGTGGTAATGGAAAAAATGACTGAAATCATTTCGCGAGACAGTAGTCTGTAGCAAACTAGAATGATGATTTTGTAACCCATTTGATTGAAGTGTGTGTGGTTTAAAGTATAAAAATTAACATGAAAACATCTTTGAATATGGTATATAATGAGGTTATTATATCAAAATATTATATGAAATGTTTATATTTTCGATGAAGAAATAGAATAAGAACTTTTGTTGATGAACATTACCTCTTCTTCGTGTATCTTCCTCTAGTTTGAAAAAATGATTTCAATGGGGGTATTTCAGGAAAAATTGAGGAATCTAGTATTATGGGAGAGGACGTGGGAATTTATTTTCTAGTTTTTTGATAATACAAGTGGTTTTGATGTTTTGAGGTTAGAAGGAGAGTTGGTGGCCTTTTATATATGAGCCAAGTGTTACACTTATAATGTTTTGAACGAGTGAAATCCACCCAACTATTTTTAATATAAATAGGAAAAAATAAAGGAATATTATCTAGAATATAAGTAATATGGCCTAAATATGCCCAAAAAATGGAGGTTGGCCAAGTTTATAGGTGATTTAAACCCTTATGTTTAATGATTCACCACTCCATAAACTCGTTTTTACCTTAATCACTGTAATTATTTTGAATTTCTGATATTATTATCTATAGTAAAATTTTCTTGACCATTTTATGAATTATAAATTATTTATATTCCAAACATGGAATCCATTTTTCCAAATTAAATTCACAGAACATCAAAATTTTAATTTAATATTATTCCCAATAACGCATCAAGATAGTGAGTTTTTATTAATGGTAATTTTTTATAGAAAGGTTATTTTTATATTAACGCCTTGACTAATAACAATAATTAAATTAAATAGAGATAATATTTATTTTTATATATTTAATTAATTTTATTTAAAATAAATTCTATTATATATTATTTTAATTAATTAAAAATGAAAACCAATATTCATTTTATAATGTAAAAAAACATGTTTCAACCCCATATAAATACATAAACTAATCAAAAAATATAAAATTTACTAAAAATTAAATAATTGTATTAAATATTAATAAATAATATTTATAATTCATGAAATAATATTTAAAAAATATATATACAATTGAAATAATTAATTTATTAAACAAAATTTACATTTATTTAATCATTATTTTTCACTTTTTAGCTAAAATAAATGTTTTCCAAAAAAATCCAAAATTTCTCCCAAATTTAATTATGATATTATGGATTTAAAAATGAAATTTATTTTATCATATCAAAATTCTAAAATATATACATTATTATTTTAAATAAAGAATTAAAATTAAAGTGTTTAATTTAAGTAATTTCTTTTTTGTTAAAATTAATTTATATTTTTATAACTATTATTACTACCCAATTCCTACTATTACTATGAAAATTATTTATTATAAAATTAACTGGGATATTAAATCCTCCTACCCTTTTAAAAATTTCATTCTTTTCTTTTTATTTACTAATTAAATAAGTGGTGATATCTTTACCTCATAGAATATTCAGAAATATGTTGTGTACATAAAATTAACTCAGAGGTAAGGCCAGTCTAAATGAAACAAATAAATATTTCACCATGATTTCAATGGATCCAATAAACCATGTAATTAAATTTACTTTTTTACAAAAACATAGATAACATTCCATAGTAAAACTTTTAGAAAGACATGATCACCTACCATCAATGAAATATCATTGCTTCTGTTATGCACAATACTTTTCTTCCTAATTTGAGTTTTTCACATCCGTCACTAAATCAAAAATAACTTTTAATCCATTTCCTCTACCAACTCTAGTCCCAAAAACATATTTAACATACTTCATCTGAAATATTTAATGCTCAACACTACTCTCAATATAATTCCACAATGAGGTCATCTATACACTAGATTTAAAAAAATATTATTAGAAAAATATAGAAATGAAATGTGTTGATCTAAACATCCCAGGTAAGGCATTGACCAAGTGTAAAGAATATATTCTTTGGATTTAATTTTCTACTCAAACTATCCTTCGTATCGATGATGATAAGAGACACTAAAATATAAATCAATACCAAATGAGATCTAATTTATTTTACAAAAATTAGACGTGAACCCAGTCTCACAGTGAGTCATAATAGGGAGACAAACTCCATGTAACCAAACTATCTCCTTTATATACATTCAAGAAGATTATATAAATACATTTTATATAAAATGGGAAAGAAATATGATTATTTAGTCAATAATTAAACAATAATCCAAATTTACATATTACAATTACAATAATCAGGCAATCCTACTTCGAAATCCATTGATATATTTTCCAATTTTTACTCTGGCATGGGAAAATATAGAATTATACCCTTCCATTACTGTGAGTATGATTTATGCTACCGATTAGTAAAACACATCCTGGTGAATTAAACAGTATCTATTTTCATTCCAACATACCAGTAATAACTCGAAGGTATCGCTATATATTGGTGCTACCTAGATTAATAGCAAATAGATAAATATGAGATTCACTCAATAATTATGTCATAAATTGGTAATCCCAAAGAACATATGTCCTCTTTCTAAATAATAGAAAATACTTCTATATCATTATTAAAATTATGAAACCCACCAATCTTTATAGACTCGTCTTTTTCTAGAAAACTTCAATCCTCCTTTTAAAAACACTTAATTCATTCAGAAAAGATTTACTTTACTAAAACATAAAATAAAAAATGATGTCCTTGCATTAAAAAAATCACGCCCAAAATTATTCACAGCATTTACCAAAGGGTAATGTTAAATATGTTTAATGGTTAATGTTGAATTTATTTTTTGGGTCAAAGAATCATCTACTTTGTATTCATTTTCTAGATTTTAATGAATTATGTAAAGATAATCCTTGAATTGTTCAATCTATATTCTATATATCATGTTCAATTTATTTTTAGAGAATACATATTTCATTATTTTGTGATCAGAATATATTTCACAGTCATCTCTATACAAATTATTCCTCAATATTTTTTAATAAAAAACATCATCTATTTCAAAATTATGTGTAGTGTAATTTAACTCACAAGGTTTTAGATAATGTAAGGGTTATTAAATTAACTAATAATTTTTCATTATCACCCAACCTAGTCTATTCAATGGGTAATCACTATTGATCTAAAATACACAATTTCTAGAATGTAATTTCATACTTAGATCATTCTTCATTCTCTATTTTTTAGATAGTAAAAATAATCATTGCATTCTTTGGTTCATATGAATTTAACTCCATTTCTAATTAACTTATATAGTGGGGTATAAAACTATTAAAATTTTCTAACAATATAATAGTATTAACCCAAATATCCATGATAACTGGGTCTATCTGTGATATTTGTGGATTCTTTCCAAACTTGTATAATTTTTTTGTAAGGTAAATGTTATTCCATCTTTCGAAACAATATTTCCAAAGAAAGAAATATGTATCTCCAAAAATATAAACATAATAAATTTACCTTTTAGTTTCTTTTCTTTAATTGTTTCCAATAAATACTTCGATTTATTTCATATTATTACTTCCATTTAGAATATTGAAACATTTCATTAATAAATTGAACATCAATAATGTGAAAGAATTCATAAGAATTATATTCATAAGGACTGAAAATATAGAAGGTGAATTATTAATATGATATAACATAATGTAAAATTAATAGTACCCATATCTTGTTTGAAAACAATTATTTTAAATTTTAACATCATTTACATTCATCTAAAGTTTCCCCAACCTTAGGTCATCCTTAAAAAAAATATTTTACTCCCAAGAGTTGATCAAAAGAATAATTGACATGTGGAAAATAATACTCGTTCTTAATGATGATTTTATTCAATTCTCTATAATCAATGAAATTTATCTTTAAAACATATTTATTTTAAACAAAAAATAGGAGTACAAAATTTGAAGTGTGGGTTCAGATGAAACCATTATCTAGTAGCTCCCATCTTTTTTCAATTCCAGAAGTTCCACTTGAGCCATTTGATAACGGAGTTTATAAATAGTCTTAGCATCATGTATTAATCCAATAGTAAACTCAACCCACTAATTAGGAATGACACCATGAAAATCATCCATAAAAGCATCAATGTATTCTTTTACTACTAGAACATAACTAATTTGAATGATTTATTTATTTAAAATAATATTTGAATTTAAAATTTTTCCTCCATCTAGTGTCAATTTCTATGTTTATCAGTATGTTATCAAATAATGAAATAATTGAACACAACTATGTTTGTAACACTATATATCTTTGAATGATAAACTGAATTACAATCCATACCATGATTGATGTCAAACTCTACTATTGAAATAACAACACGATTTATAAGAAAAATAATATAACTAATAAAAATTTAAATATTCTAATAAATATTGGTTTAATTAATACGTCATTATATATTTTACCCAAAAAATTATATATACATTCATTAAGTGAAATTAAAAATTTATGCGAAATTTTTTCAAAAATGGTAAAATGTAATGTTCTAGATTCCAAAAGACTATTTGAATAAATTGAGAACAAATAAAACATACGTATCATGAATTCATTTTATATCACAATATCAACAAAAGTAGTTGTAAATACGATGATGCACCTTTCTATTTTTTATCATGATGATATCCATACTAATAAACTACCTTCAGACATATATTGTTCCAATGACAGAAATAATTTCACCTAAAACTGTAACAACCCGAGATTTCATAAGATATATATTATTTTTAATTTCCTTCATATATTTTTTTGTATGCTACTCCATGATTATCTTGCAATATACGCAACACTATATTAGCTTGCAGTATACGCAACACTATTCTTGGATCTTGTTCCACACAATTTCAAGTGTGTTTGATAGTTGTTATTCTATGCAACATTGTGTGTGTGTGTGTGTGTATATATATATATTCAATGTATAAATGATATATGGTCCTATTTTGTTATACGCAACAACAAAAGATTCTTTCACTACATGCAAACCTGACTTGGCTTGCATTACACGCAATCAAGACCTTCCTCTATAGCGTGTGTTGTACATAATACCGGGTTTCACTAAACGACAATATATTGTTATAATATTAGTACGAACTAGTAGTTTTGAATAGTAGTATCTAAATTTTGAATTTTATACCATTACAATTCATCTTAAACAATTTATAGAACATGGTATGTGAACAGAAAAATGTTTTTGGGTAAAATATGAATCTTTCCAAAATTGCAGTATTGCCACATTTTCATGGCGAAACCACATTAAATTTAGTTTTTGACATGTTTATAAGTTCAATTTGACAAAATAAGATTCTTCTTTTGAATCAGGATATAAAAATTTACTTTGGATAATTTTTTCATATTATTCTCATAACATTCATATTTTAATGAATAGTAAAAACACTCTATATTTTAATGAAAAACAAATTTTTTCATTGTAATAATTTATATGGTTAAATTATAATATTTAATGATTTTAAATTATAAATAGAATATATTTTTACAAATTAATATAATGTATGTCATTAGCATTGATTTTTCATTGAATTTATGGGTAAAATCATTTCAATCTTTTGCAATGTTTTAGCTTTTAAAACTTATTTTCTTAACAACGAGATTAATTTTAAATTAATTTCTGAAACTTTTGTGTATTGAATTGAGAAAAATGGATTCCATATTTGGAATCAGTGGGTCAAAATTATGTTAATAGGCTACTTTTTATTTTTTTTCATTATGAATAGTAACTACGGTAAATTTTATTTACCATAGTAAAAGGTAAATCGGGTAATTAAAGGTAAATATAATATTATAAAATTACCATAACACATTTCTTAATATTATTGGATGCTTATATTTCGTCTTAAGGAATATTTGGGTCGAAATATAATCCATTGGAACCCACTTGGAGGTGATTGAGACCTTTAGATTATTTTATTTAAAGGAAAGTGAAATATGTTTCTATCAACATTAATAATTAAAGTATTTTTAATATAAGTATATACAGAATATATATTCGGTTATAAATACTCATTTGAAAGATAAAATGTTTTTCTTTATCATGGTAATTTATTTATAATTTTCAACAGATATTTATTTACCTTAATAGCTTATACATTAATGATGCAGAAACTATTTATTTATTGAAAAATAAGTAATACAGTTTTTATTGAAATAATAATACCCAGCAAAAGGCTCTAAAACCTGACTAAAACATATTGGTAGTGTATATATACACCATAGGCATCCAATTACAAAATATATGACCCTTTGGAGTCTTATAAAAGTGATTATGAAATTTATATTATTTTATATTAAATGATGTCAAAGATGTCACCTTCGTAATTTAATAAATATAACAATATAAATATTGTGATTTTAAGATGATAAATTCGAGTAAAAATATTATTATTAAATTTATTGTATTTATATTCATCATAAGAGTTTAATTTTAATTTCTATACAAATAAAAAGTATAATAAAATATTATATATAAATGATGTAGTAATTGTTTTATTTGGAGAAATATCAAATAAATGATTTTAAAAGTATTAAAATGAATATTATATGAACTATTTAATGTGATCCACTAATTTTTTAGATAAATATGACATGTTATGAGTCTATTAAAGCTTTTATTTCGAACATAAATTCTTTTTATATTTTATTTAAATTCAAATAAATAAATAGTGTCAAAAATGACACTATTGTTATATTATAAAAATTACATATTATAAAATCGTTCAAAAATCACAAAAATATTTAAAATTTATAAATTAAAATTTATATGGTCGAAAATGTAATAACGTATACAATTATGGACAATTCAAAACACATAAGTAATTGTTTATAATGATTTTAAATTTAGAATATTATTACCACAAATAAAATTAAATAGATTATATAAGGATAAATCATGTTGATAAGGTTTAAAATAAATTCCCAACTTCTCTAAATTTTATTGGTTGATGAGATTACAACCCTATATCATCTAATATTCTTATTTGAGTCATTTTGGTGGTTTTTATGTGGGTTTTGAATTTATTATAAATTAATATTTCTTATAATTTCAAAGGTGCCCCTCTCCTCCCTTTTAAAAGGGCACCTCCTCCCTCTCCTCCTCACACCATTTTGAGCCTTGAAACTCATCCAAACTCTGTAAATTTCCCTTCCCCACATCCCTAAAAACCTTATAGTGTTAATGTTCTTCTCAAAAGACCAACTCGAGTGCCCTAAGAGGAAGTTCAAAAGAGGCACTTCAAGAAAGAGGCAATACCTTCTACCGATTCTTTCATGTTTTTTTTCTTCTTCTACTTCCTCTTCATTAGTTTTCTCATTAGAAATTAATAACATCAGTATCACTCAAATAATGATATGTTATTATAAATATGAAACAACCATATTTCACCTTTTATCCATCATACGAAAAACGAAATCACCGCTTGTGCGTACGTACAGAATACCGTCTCCACGCCGTGGTGTAATCTGTTTTCCACCACCACCATACATGGATGGGTATAATGGTGTAAATAATAACTATATATGATTATTTTAAAGTGATATTGATTATGAAATAGTATACATACACTTGAATACAATTCCACGATTATGGGAATGATATCATCACTTGTGCGTACGTACGGATTACCGTCTCCACGACGCGATGATATTCATTCTCCATGTTAACCATTAAAGAATGATTATAAAGTATATATAATGAATAATAATGATATATATGACATAAAAATTCTACTGTATTAATGTACATATATTTTTCATTTAATTAATTCCATTCAATTCAATAAGGAAACGAAAACAACATTCATGCGTACATACGACCTACCGTCTCCATGACTTGTGTATTTATTTCCATTTATTGATCTATTATATATATGTATATTCAGAATATATATTATATATAAATCATTTTTTTATTCTATAATTAAGTAATCATGATCTATGTAATCATATTAATAATTACAAGTCAAAACACGGACGATAAATGAAACGATTTTAAATAAAACGCAACTTAAACATGAATTTAAAAAAGAACGGGTAATATAAAGTCATAAGAGAACTGTATATGATATCATAACAATGAAGATGATTCTGTAATAATTCAATGACATTATTTAAATCATTATATCGGAGGGTCGGATACGTTCGATGCATATCAGATCTAATGGAAGGGATAATTATTCCAATCTCGTTATTATCCAAGATTTTTTATTCATAAGTATTTACTGGGGTTATTGTTATCATCCATTTCCATGTTTTCTAGATGTGTTTTTATATATTTTTATAGTCCTTTTTCCCAATTTTTGACATTTACTACATGGTATGTAATGAATCTTTCTTTTGTTTACGTTATGAGGTACTTTTTTGACTTTTTGGAAAAAGTACGAGAAGAATGTTTTTTTAACTTATACGGCATGAACGAAGTTTTTTACGATTTCATAACGCCTAATTTTCATGAAGCTTCCTCCAAAATATTTCATGACTATTTTAAACAAAATCCATTTATTTTAAAATTGCATGACATTTAGTGAAAAGAAAATGATTTTTAAGAAGAAAAGATATTTTCCTCAAGAATTCATTTCAAGTGTTTTATCAAAACCATTTTCCATCTAAGAGGACATTATTTCATATGTGTATGTTTCAAGTATAACGCCTCTATGATTTAAATGGTTTCACTTTTCTTATAATGAAATATCCATTTGTTTTATATGGATTATGTGATGATGGGATGATATTTATGAAACCCATTTTATTATTTGGGTTATGATGAATGTTTTAAGTCTATTTTGTGGCACAAGTAAGAATGATTTCATTATGAGATGGGTGAGACCTATATCTCCCACCAATTAATTGGGTAAAGATTTATATCTCATGAGATAGACATCGATGGAACGACAAGTAAATCTGGTTTAGTAAGACATGGCTGGAATGACATGTAAACCTGGTTCAGTAAGGGACTTTGTCCACTAAGATGTTCTTGGCGGCAATGCCTTGGATACTATTGAAATAATATCAAGTGCTTAATGGTTTTCCACAATTACATGTTTTTTCCCATTCTATTTTATCATGATTTATGTTCTATTTTGATCTATTCCTTATGTACTGCCATGTTTTATGTCGTTGATCATGATCATGATGTTTAAACATTATGTTCATGTTTTTAAGTTCAAATGTATATGGTTTGTTTTATTTTCTTCATGCTTACCCTTACTGAGAATTTGAGCTCACTATTTTTATGTTATTTCCCCCAGTATTAAAATAAAGGTTTTAGGTAAGGAAACAAAAAAGGTAAGATCGTTGTGGGAGATGTTGATGATCTTTCAACGTCATTAGAAGTTTATTTTCCATGATTCCAATGACACTAAACTATTACGGTCCTTGAGTGTTGGTTTTTGTTATGTATTAAGTATTCCGAAAATGTAATGTAATGTCCATGTACGTCAAGCTAAGGGTCCTTACAGTTGGTATCAGAGGAAAGGATTAGTCAACCTTTGGAAAAACTAGGATGTGAAAACTTTAGTGAAATCCCTAGAGATATTTCTAAGGTATGTCTAGGGATGTTTCTAAGGTTAATTTTAAGTATAGGTTATAGTCCTAGAATTACAGTAACGATATTATAATTAAACCTAAGATGTTATATATTGAAGGTACTCTCCCTTGATTATGATTTTTTCCGCTCACATAATTTTTTTTGGGTTTTAGAAAATAGACGGATACAAGAAGATTCATGATAAAGGAGGATATGATGGACAATGGAATAATATTCTTCATGAAGAACCAAACGAAATTGGATCTGGAGGTCCACATATCGTTATTATGCCTAATCAGAAATCTCATAATATGATCAATAATCTCAACTTTGGTAAGTTTCCTGACTCAGCTAATAAGAGAAAGATGAAGTTTCATGATGATCGTAGAGGAAAGAATGTACAATTTCCCTCATGTAAATCATGTGGGAAGAGGCATCAGGGAGAATGTTTCAAAGGAACTAGAAAATTCATTAGGTGTGGAAAAGAAGAACACAATGCCAGTAATTGTAAAGGAAAAGGTTCAGTTAACACCATGTACAAGGATAATGGTATTGCTAAGATATCAACAACGGTTAAATGTTTTAAATGTGGAATGTACGGGAATTATACAAACCAATTCCCTAAGGGAAAGTCTCATGAAGAGAATCCGCATGATCATATGGGTAGTATTTATGTTGATGATGGTGAAGAGACTACAAATGATATGTGAGATGAAAGAATTGTTCAAGATCAGTCAATGGTTTAAGATGGTAGTGGAATGATTACATGTTTATCAAGAGTAATGTTGTATATGTAATCTCACGGTAGTATGGAATAAAGATAGATCTATGGATTGTTACTATATTGTTTTCCTTATGTTTTTGAAAGTATATGTTGAATGGTACCGGTAACCATGAAAGGTTGTTCAGATATTTTTGGAATGCAGATGATATGCGCATAATGAAGGGATAAGGAGAAAATGAAATGTTTGATAATATTAATGATCTTATAACTGATATAAGGACAAAGTGATATCATGGTTTGAGTATATAGAATATTTGGGATTTTGGTATGTGGAAGGAGTTAACTTTTGAAAACATTCATGTTTTCACCAAGGTTCAATGGGTATTAATTTCTCAAGAGAATACATGATTAAGGAATTCACATGATTGGAATGTGACAAAAAAGATATATAAATCTTATGATATACCAGAGATAAAAGATTGTATTCAATGCTTGATAGATAACCTTTCTAGTAATCGTTTTATTTGTACTATAAGCTTGGACAAAAGTAGTTTGGATAAGCCTAAAGATTAGAATGGATTATGTTGGAAATAAGTTAGTATTGTTAATGGCTAGAACTTTTTTTGATATTATTGAGGGAATGTTATAATATTGTAGTTTCTGAAAAAGGGCAACCCATAGGATGATAAAAAACCCGTCGCGTCGGACAGGGCTGTAGGAATCGAACCCACAACCAAAGTGTGATAGGCTTTTATCGCCTACCACTGGCCTACAAGAAGTCCCTAGTTAGTATAAATTAGTTTTAATTTATTAAGTGGTGTGATATATGAAGTGTATGTCCATTTTAGGAACCATATATGATTAATCTCACTATAGATTTACTTATGTATACTTGATAACTTTTGATAACCTTTTGTTTGAGATAGATGGAATGACCCATCATTCTATCACATGATCTACTAACACTTCATGAATGACAAATTCAACTTCATTTATTTAAGAGATGAAGTGGAAATTGTCCAAGGAACGACCAACAGCGAGATTGTACCAAAATAATGTATGTATTTATTTTAATTCATCAACTTTAGAGAAATGATCTTGATAACCAAAAATGTTGTACCAGTTACTGCATGTCTGATGAATCAGATGGTCCCTTAGATCATCACAAATTTATGGCTTTGTGACTGTTGGCTTTATCATATCCATCTCCTCTACCACTCTCAATCATAACTTGATGGTTAGATTTCTCTTCCATATCCATATTTTCACCTATGTTATCCTATGTGGAAACCTAGTGATTAGTTAATTTGGGTAACTGTTACATTTCATAATTTAGTTTTTAAAGTTATGTTTTGGTATTCATTTTTACGATGTAGGTTTCTATTAAAGAAACTTTCATGTAGTAAATGATTAATAACCCCGATGAATTTTGAGGGCGAAATTCATTTTAAGGGGGGTAGAATGTAACACCCCAAGATTTTATAAGATATATATTATTTCTAATTTCTTTCATATATTCTGTTGTATGCTACACCAATATTATCTTTCACTATATGCAACAACGTATTAGCTTGTAGTATACGCAACACTATTCTTGGATCGTGTTCCACAGAATTTCAAGTTTGTTTGATAGTTGTTATTCTACGAAACATTGAGTGTGTGTATATAAATATATTCAATGTATAAATGAAATATGGTTGTATTTTGTTATACGCAACAACAAGGGAGTCTTGCACTACACGCAACCCTGACATGGTTTGCATTACACACAATCACGACCTTCCTCGATAGCGTGTGTTGTACGCAATACTGGGTTTCACTAAATGACAATATATTGTTATAACATTATTATGAAGTAGTAGTTATGAATATTAGTATCTATATTTTGAATTTTATAACATTATAATTCATCTTACACAATTTATAGAACATGGTATGAGAACAAAATAGATTTTTCGAGTAAAATATGTATCTTTCAAAAATTGCAGTATTGCAGCCTTTTGATGGTGCACCCACATTAAATTTAGTTTTTGACATGTTTATAAGTTCAATTTGAAAAAAATAAAATTCTTCTTTTGAATCAGGATATAAAAATTTACTTTGGATATAATTTTCATATTATTCTGATAACATTCATATTTTAATGAATAGTAAAAACACGCTATATTTTAATTAAAAACAACTTTTTCATAATAATAATTTATATGGTTAAATTATTATATTTTATTATTTTAAAGTCTAAATATAATATTTTTTTACCATTTAATGTAATGTATGTCATTAGCATTGATTTTACATTGAATTCATGGGTAAAATCATTTCAATATTTTGCAATGTTTTAACTTTTAAAACTCGTTTTCTTAACAACAGGATTAATTTTAAATTAATTTCTGAAACTCTTGTGTATTGAATTTAGAAAAATGGATTCTATATTTAGAATAAGTGGGTCCAAATTATGTTAATAGAAAACTTTTTATTTTTGGGCATTATGAATAGTTACTAAGGTAAATTTTATTTACAATAGTAAAAGGCAAATCGGGTAATTAAGAGTAAATATAATGTTATAAAATTACCCTAAAACTTGTATTAATATAATTGTATTCTTATATTTCATCCAAAGGCATATTTGGGTCGAAATAGAATCCATTGGAACCCACTTTGAGGTGATTAAGACCTTTAGTTTGTTTTATTAAAAAAAGTGAAATATGTCACACTCAACTTTAATAATTAATGTATTTTTAATATAAGTTGATACAGAATATAAATTCTGTTTTAAATACCCATTTTAAAGATAGTATTTTTTATTAACCATGGTAATTTATTTATAATTTTTATGATATATTTAATTACTTTAATAGCTTATACATTAGTGATGATGAAATTATTTATTAAGTGAAAAATAAGTAATATAGTTTTTATTGAAATCATAATACCCATTAAAAGGCTCACTAACCTAACCAAAACTTATTGGTAGTGTATATATACACCATAATCATCCAATGACATAATATAAGACCCTTTTGAGTCTTATAAAAGTTATTATGACATTTATATTATTTTATTTTAAATGATGTCAAAGATGTCACCTTCATAATTTAATAAATATAACAATTTAAATATTGTGATTTTAAGATGATAAATTCGAGTAAAAATATTATTATTCAATGTATAATATTTATATGCATTATAGGAGTTTATTTATTATTTTTATACAACTAATATTTATATTAAAATATTATACAAAAATGATGTTGTAATTGTTTTATTAAAAGAAATATCAAATAAATGATTTTAAAAGTATTAAAATAAATATTATATGAACTATTTAATGTTCTCCGCGAATTTTTTAGTTAAATATGACATTTTATAAATCTATTAAATCTTTTATTTAGAATACATCTTCTATGTATATTTTATTTAAATTCAAATAAACGATTATTGTCAAAATTGACACTATTGTTATTTGATAAATATTACATATTATAAAATCGTTTCAAAATCACAAAAAAATTTAAAAATTATAAATTAAAATTTATATGGTCTAAATTGTAATAAAGTATAAAATTATTGAAAATTCACAACATATAAGTAATTATTGACAATGATTTTAAATTTAGAATATTATTACCACAAATAAAATTAAATAGATTATATAAGGATAAATCATGTTGATAATGTTTAAAATAAATTCCCCAATTTTCCAAATTTTATTGGTTGATGATATTACAACCTATATCATCAAATCATGGGATTTGAGTCATTTTGGTGGTTTTTATGTGGGGCTAGAATTTATTATAAATTAATCTTTCTTATAATTCCAAAGGTGCCCCTCTCCTCCCTTATAAAAGGGCATCTCCTCCCTCTCCTCCTCACACCATTTTGAACGTTGAAGCTCGGCCAACATCTACCCAATTCACTTCCCCACTTTCCTAGAAACCTTATTGTGGTAATGGAATTCTCAAAAGACCAACTCTAGTGCCCTAAGAGGATGTTCAAAGGAGGCACTTCAAGAAAGAGGTAATACCTTCTACCGATTCTTTCAAGTTTCGTTCTTCTTCTACTTCCTCTTATTTAGTTGTTTCATTATTAAGTAATAACATCAGTATCACTCAAATATTGATATGTTATTATAAATAAAAAACAACCCTATTTCACCTTCTATCAATCCTACGGAAAACGAAATCACCGTGTGTGCGTACGTACGAAATACGGTCTCCACGCCAGGGTGTAATCTGTTTTCCACCACCACATTACTTGGAATGGTATAATGGTGTAAACAATAACTATATATGATTATTTAAAAGTTATATTTATTCTGAAAAAGTATAAAAAAACATAAATACAATTCCACGATTATGGGAACAATATCATCGCACATACGTACATACAGATTACCATCTCCACGACGCGATGAGATTCATTCTCCATGTAAACCATTCAATAATGATTATAAAGTTTATATAATTAATAGTAATGATATATATGAAATAATAATGCTACTGGATTTATTTACATATATGTTTCATTTACTTAATTCCATTCCATTTAATAGGGAAATGAAAACAGTGTTCATGCGTACGTACGGCCTACCGTCTCCATGAACGGTGTTTTTCTTTCCATTTATCGATCTATTATATATATGTATATTATGAATATATATTATATATAAATCATGTTTTATATTATATAATTATGTAATTATGATCTAAGTAATCATATTAATAATTATAAGTCATAACACGGACGATAAATGAAACGATTTTACCCAAAACGCCACTTTAACATGAATTTACAAAAGAACGGGCAATATAAAGTCATAAGTGAACCATATATGATATCATAACAATGAAGATGATTCTATAATAATTCAATGACATTATTTAAATCATTATACAGGATGTTCAGATACGTACGAAGCATATCTGACCTAAGGTAAGGGATAATTATTTCTATCTCATTCTTATCCGAGATTGTTTATTCGTAAGTATTTACTGGGGTTATTGGTATAATTCATTTACATGTTTTATAAAAGTGTTTTTATGTATGTTTAAATTCCTTTTTACCCATTTTTTACTTTTACTATAGGGTATGTAAGGAATCATTCTTTTTATTACGTTACGAGGTACTTTTTTGACTTTTCTGGAAAAAGTACAAGTAGAATGTTTGTTTAACTTATACGGCATGGACGGATTTTTTTACAGTTTCATAACACCTAATTTTAATGAAGCTTCCTCTAAAATATTTCATAAATATTTTCAACAAAATCCTTTTCTTTTAAAATTCTATGACATTTTGTGAAATGAAAATGAATTTGAAGAAGAAAGGATATTTTCCTCAAGAATTAATTTCAAGTGTTTTATCAAAACCATTTTCCATATAAGATGACATTATTTCATATGTATATGTTTCAAGTATAATGTGTCTATGATTTACATGTTTTCACTTTTCTTATGATGAAATATCCATTTGTTTTATATTGATTATGTGATGATGGGATGATAATTATGAAACCCATTTTATTCTTTGGGTTATGATGAATGTTTTATGTTTATTTTTTGGCACAAGTAAGAATGATTTAATTATGTGATGGATGGGACCTATATCTACCTCCAATGAAATGGGTAAAGATTTATATCTCATGAGATAGACATGGCTGGAATAACAAGTAAATCTGGTTCAGTAACATACGGCTAGAATGAGAATTAAACTTGGTTCAGTAAGGGACTTTGTCCACTAAGATGGTCTTGGCAGCAATGGCATGGCTACTATGCTAATCATATCAAGTGCATAATGGTTTCCCAAAATTACATGTTTTATTCCCATGATAGTTTATCATGATTTATGTTCCATTATGATTGATGCCTTACGTACTACCAAGTTTAAAGTCATTGCTCAAGATCTTGATGTTTAAAAATTATGTTCTTTTTTTTTTAAGTTCAAATGTATATGGTTTGTTTTATTTTCTCCATGCTTACCCTTACTGAGAATTTGAGCTCAAACTATTTAGTTTTTCCCCCAGGATTAAAAGAAATGATTTAGGTAAGAAAAAAAGGGGATAACATTATGGAAGATGTTGTAGTTCTTTCAACATGATTAGAATTTTATATTCCACGTTTCCAGAGACAATAAACTATTACGGTCCTTGAGTGGTGGTTTTTTTATGTATTAAGAATTCCGAAAAATTAATACAATGTCCATGTACGTCAAGCTATGGGTATTTACAAAAACACATCAACATTGGATGGTTGTTAAAATTCTTTTTAACAGGTTTCTAGGGGATCTTATCTTTAACATCCAAGGCCTTTTTAGAAATCTTACCGCAATAGAAACAATTCACACATCCTATCAAACGTTCATTCAAATTTCATTTTCCACACATAGAAAATTTTGGAGACATACCTATATTCTTCTTAGATGGTTGTTTTTATGTTTCCTTCCACCATGAACATTTTATACAATTTAAATATCAAGGAACATATTTTTTGAAAAACTCCATTTGAAAATTCTAAAACAAACATCTTTTGTTTAAATTATAATATATTGTGTGGCCAATGCTCTTTGAAAAATTGTGTTAAAACCCTATTCAACTTAATTAATTTTACTATCATTGACCCTAATAAAATCTAGAACATACTTTTTATTATCTTGTGAATTATTATTCATATGAAACTATATAATAATTATATTTAAACCAAAATTATTAGAATTTTTTTATCCATAAAAATCCAAACTACTTTACAGAAATTTTTATCAAGGAAATGATCCTAAGATATTTTTTCAATTCCATCAAATGAAAAAAACTATTTTCAAAAAATTCACAACCAAATTCCACCATAAATAATATTTACCATCTAATTGATAATTTGAATGTGTTTCCTTTTGATGTTTCATACATCCCATTACATGAAATAATATTCCAAATGCACTGATCTACCCTTTGACTTTTATAGTGTCAAATGATCCATTAAAATAGGGGGATGTTTCCTTATGAAATTATAAGTTATAAAAGTGTTCTTTAGGGGTATACCAAGTTTCTATTTGACATGGATATCCCTAATATTTTTATATTGTTTCTTCAGATCCATCATTAAAATATACTATTCTATTCTGCAACCAACATTCTCAGGATTCTGATTTGGGCGAACAGTTCCCTCTCAGTTCCTTCATACAATTGATAATATATTTTCTTAGTGGAAAACCATTCTACATATAAACACATTAGGTGATGAAACATGGGTTCCATTAAATAATATATAATTTTAACATAATCGTTATGTAAAATAATTTAATTGAAATTTATTAACACTATCCTAACCTCTAAGGTTATCTAAAAAATATTTCAATACCAAATATAATGAATCATCCCTAAAAATTACATAATTATGAGTTTTAGTCAACAAATTACTGAATTTTACTATGAGTATACTTTTAGGATTATAGTCTTAGGGATTGTGGCCCCAAATCATACTTTAAATAACAATATTATAAAATTTGGACACTTTGGATCAGTATAAAGTCCTTCACAAAAAATAAAACACATTAAAAAACAATATTTAAATGAAGAAAACTCTTCCAAAATTACACCATGACTTCATCCATTACCTTACCCATCCCATAAAAAAATTTAAAAATAACAGATACGCAATGAAATTTATCACCATATAAAGAAAAGAAATAGTTAGTCTACTAAATACATGATAACTACAATAACATTTACATTTATCTTTAATATTCATTTTTTCATATGAAATAAAACATCTTTATATGGAAAAAACAAAAATAATTTCCCAATGAAAATAATTAATACCTGTAGAATTAAATTAAAACCCTTCCAATGGTCTTAGATTATAACACTCATAACCCATTTTGAACTCATATCCAATGTAACTAGAACCCCATTAAATCCATATGAAAAATCCATTTCTAATTACCTCATTATATTCTATAAGGACAAATAAGAGACCCACAAAATTAGTGTGCTATCTAGGTGAACCAATCATTTAAGCTAGAAATTGATCACCTTATGTTATCTATGCCACCATATCATATAAGATTTAATGGGATCACTCAATGCTATATAGGACTCCCCATATTATAATATGTAACGGGATCAGTCACCGTTATCTAGTCCACACCATCATATAATTCTCAAGTAGCATAACATGATTAAAAAAACTTATTCTTTCAATTTTTTAAACCTACTTTATATTAAATTAAAAATAACTTTAGGATATGAAAATACGCTATTCATCATAAAACCCCATTTCTAATATAAAAATATACATTAATTTTGAGAAACTATTTTCAATTAAAAATACCCCCATAAAGGAAAAAATTCATTGAAGGGAACCTGAAATACTAAAAATGAATCTAGAAATCATATAACGGCCCTATCTATAGAAAATTCATTTTTCCCATCTCCATTACGATTTCCTTTTAGTGTTTGTCAAACTGTTCCTTATAAAACATTGAAAAATATTCCTTTGGAAAAAATTGAAAATAAATTATAAAATTTACTTTATATATATTTTATTTTGATATGAAAACATTTCAAACCTCATTTTATAAACATTATCATGGGAGGGAAATATAGATTTAAGGATTACTTTATAAATTTATTTATTTATAATAAATGCCCCCTATCATATTGAAAATATTTAAATCATAAGACCCATGCATGAATAAAAGTATAAAAACATTAAATAACACTATTATAGAAAACAAAATTCTAATTAATGACATAGGTTATTTATTAACACCATATAAAAGAATATATCTCTAGAAAATTAATATATTCCTCATCTTCAAAAGGAATTTTAGATGATCTCCCCTACATTGAGTTTGACATGTCGCCTGAATCTTTATATTACAGAATAAATAATCTTATGTTAATTATTTACAATATTTGTAAAATTTTTAAAGATTAATTTTAGTTTTATATCAATTATTAACATGTTATATAAGATTAAAAAATCAATTAATTTTAAGTTGGTTTTTTTTACCATATTCAGTTTATGTGTTAAAAAATGGCATTGGTAGGTCAACTATGGTAAATAAAGTCATTATATAAACAAAATATAGAAAAATAACAATGAAGAAATTATATTATTTTTTGATAAATTATACATTTAAAAGTACATTAAAATGTTTGTGAAAATTTAACTAACATTATGATAATGGAGAAGGTAGCCTATACGTCGGCATGAGTAACATCTTCAGTTTTCAATTAAAATTGTAGAAAGAAGATCTGTAATATATTAATATTATAGAAATGTAAGTGTATCATAAAATGATATTATTTAAATATAAATTCCTATATATATCATTCTTTTGATGTGGTGATGAAAAAATTAATCACATCACATCGAGGATGCGATAGTCCGCACTTCCACAAATGACATTATCAATTTTTTTATTGAGTGAAAATTTAGGAAATAAAATGTTATATGGAACTAAAATTATTATGAATATGTCCTTAATATCATTATATTTCATTTATAAGAAAAATATTCATAATATTTACCCTTATTAACTTCTATGTAACATGTTACTGAAAAAGAAACTCATCGCTTTTTATAGAGGTAGTCTGTTTGATGGATGATTGATGTTATTATATCCACTATGTATTGGAATATTAAAATAATATAAAATATACAATGGTTCAATATCCATAATTATGTTATCAATTTTAAATATAATTTCTTTGATCTATCATTATACCCATCCATGAGATTTGGTAAGGTAAACATGAATGGCACCATTTCAAGTGGCAGTACTCCACTATAAACATAAATGTTTTTTAATAACACATTTGATATATTTTTTGTTGTTTTAGGTTGTAAAATTAATATAAAAATATATATGTATATGTGGAATAAAATATGGATTTTATATTATATTTTTATGAGTATAATAGAATGAGAGGATTAATAAATAAAACAAGAACATTCATTGACGAACATAACCTTTTCATTGGGTATCTCCCTTAGGGATTCACTAACTATATTTCATAGTTGGATTTCATCCAAAAGTGATGATTACAATATTAGGGGAGGGAAATTGGGATGTGATTTGGGTGGTTCTCAGATGAATAATTATTTCTTTATTTTTGTAGATAGGAGGTGAGCAGGTGGGGTTTTATAAGTGAGATGAGTGGCACAGTTGCAATTTTTGAGAAGAATGAATTCCACTAAATTTTTATTCATTTGAACTAGCCCCAATATTTTTAAATTATTTATAATATATGGTAAAATTCATAAATATGGACATACATATGGAATAATTCATGTTTATAAGTAAAATGTAGCTTTCATTTTAATATTTATCAATTATATAAACTAGTTTTTTTCTTAATCACTATAAATAATTATAATTGCATCAACTAATATATTTGATAAAAAATTAATTATACAAAATTACACAATACAAATTATGATTTTTCCAAATATCGAATCCATTATTTAAAATTCATTTATCATATGTTTGAAAAATTAATTTATTGTTAATCCATGATGACGTGGTGAGATATCTGGTTTTAAATATGACTTTTTTTAGAAAAAGATAATTATATATTTACTCCATAATTAATAATAATCATTATATATAACTCAATTAATATTATTTGATATTATATATATATATAATTAGTTAATCATTTTCTAATTATGGTATCTTTTAACTAATTAAAAAGTAGAAACACACTTCATTATAAAACAATATTTAGAAAAAACCCTTATATAAAACCAGAAATAATCAATAGAGTAAAATTAAATATAAATTTGTTTTAAAATTTATTATGTGGAGTATATATTACCAAATTAAACTTTTGTAACTCAATATCATAGTAAAAACAAAATATAGATCTTAAATTAAACAATTTATTAAAGATAATTATATTTTAAAATACCATCGGAATTTTTCTCTAACCACTAAAAAATTAAAATTTTATGAAAAAATAAAATTATTTCACCCGAACAAAATTTTTATATTCTGATTTAAAAAAATATATTAATTTTATAAAAATAAAATTCTAAAATTCTAAAATCTTTATTTTATATAAAAACATATAAGTAAAATATTTAATTAATAAAATCATTTTGATTAAAAATTACTTCATATTTTCTAACTAATTGAATTACCCTATTAATATTATAAATATGAAAATGAATTATTCTATAATTAAATGGGGGTTTACATCCATTAAAATTTTTATAAAATGTTACTTAGAATTTTCATTTAAATATTACAAAAGTGAGTATAATATTCCCTCATATATTTTTTTAGGATTCTCATGTTTTCTCTTAAAATATATCAGTTTTCCATAAAACCATTACCTAATGAATCACCATATTCCACAAACCATTATAACTATGGTAAAAAAATCTGATTTAAATATTTTATATATCAGGGATTCTATTCCAAATGTTTTAATTTTTTTAGAACATGAGACAAATCAATCACATATTTCCTTAACATTGAAAGATGAATAATACTGTGCACCATAGATAGACTAAGAGGTAAGGACACTCAGTAAACAAAATATCGAGTTTTCTCCATGATATGATAATATAAAATTAAACTGGTATCCAATATTTTACATTACTCCAAAACATATAATTATTTTCCATATTGAATATTTTAGACTGACATGATCACCAAACTCAAATGAATGATATTTTCTCTAGTTATCTATAAAAAGTTTCTATATTCCTTGAACTTCCCCACGTATCACAAAATCAACTGTGCATTCATATATTTTTACTCTACTAACTATGTTCCAAAAAAAATTATCTCCTACTTCATCCAAAAAAATCTACTATTTGAAACAACTTTCAATATAATTCTTTAAATGGTTCCATTTGTTCATGGGAAATAAAATTGTTGTTATAGAAAAACTCAATCCATGCATTATAGTGATCCCAACAATGTTGGTAATACATTGATCAATAATGCAGATCATATTCTACAGTTTTAGTTTTTTGCGTAGTCATTCCATCATATTGAGGATAAAAAGATGTACATAAATTTAATTTTGTACCCAAAAAAATCTGATGTCCTGTCCAAAAATAGATATGAACCTCAGATCAGGAAATGATACAATATAGAGAAGCACCCAATATAACAATACTATATCCTCTGGACAAATTTTCTAAATATGATCTAATTAAATTTTCATTTTAATGGGTATTCAATGTGAATATTTAGTTAATTGATCGTTAATAACACAATGTGCATTATTACCGTGAGAATTATTTGTAAATCATACCATAAAATTCTTTAAATATTTTCCCATTTCCACTTCATCATTGATAATGGTTTATGTATCCCCTTTGATAACATTAATTTTACTACAACTTACTAAATAGTAAAACTATTTATAGTTATGTATGAAATACCTCTTTTAATTCCAATACAAAAATAACACTACATCTTGTATCTGTATATCTTAGTGTTATACAGATGAAAGAAAACTAGAGAATTATGAGACTCTGTCAACAATTCCCAATTCAGCTAGGAATCACAAGGCCCACATATAATTCTTCCAAATCATAAAACAACTTCTTCATTAGTATTAAAATCATGAAACTTATCGTTCAAAACATATTATACGTTTTCTGTAAAATATTGATCCAGTTTCTGAGCTCTCTTAAATATTTATGAAAAAGATGGGAATACTAAAACATGAAACAAAATATGAGATGTCTATATATCCATAATGTCTAGTAAAAAAAAATCATTGAACAATGGTTCATGTTACAAATTTAACATGGTTAATGTATAATTACTTTTTCTACTTAATGCATCTCCTAGTTTGTTTTATTTTCTATGATAATAAGGAGTAGTGAAATCATAATTCATGATTATTTTGATCAATCTTCTCTGTTTCATTTTTAATTATATCTTTGTGAATATATAATTTGAATTTTCTTAATTTTATATTTCACAATTCATTACATAAAAATGTTACGATGAAATTTTTTAATCTTAAATAATCATATCTAATTACAAATCATGTGTAGAGCAATTTAACTCATGAGTTTTTTACTGATGTTAATCATAGAAAATTACCTGATCTTTCTACATTAATATAAAACTGATTCATTTCAATTATTAGATGATAAATTCAGCATTTCCAGAAGGTAGTGCCGAAACTACAACATTACACAGTATTGTTTCTAGTTCTGGAATACAAGAATCACATTGTTTTTACTAGAAATATTTGTATCTTTTTCTAGATAAATATTTTATTGGTCTAGAAAACTGACTAATTCATTAAAAAAACACATTTTGTAACCCAGTAATCCAATATTATTATTAATGTCGAAGAAATTTTTTGATTTTGGATATTCATCATCAACTTTTGTTTAAGATGAGTCAATAATTATTCCTTCATTAGATATGTATAGAGAGGTAAATATATTGTTACCAAAATTCAGACTTATTAAATTTACCATATAGTTTATCTTCTTTTATGTATTAAAAAATGATCCTTATGTGTATTTATTATTCCTCTAATAATTTCTAATATTGTAAAATTTAATCAATAAGCACATCCTCAATCATTTAAAATAAATCATAAAAAATTATTCTCACAAGGTCTATAAATAGATTACATCAATTAGATAACCCAAAAGGCATAACTACAATCTCATAGTGATCATAACTATTTTGAAACATTCTCTTCACAATTTATAATTTCTTTAAATATACTTAATGGTAACACGCCCTCATTTCATCTATCAAAAAATAAATTTCTTCATGAATCTGATCAAACTAATAATTAATATAAAGATAAGGATACTTATTATTAATAGTGATTTTATTCAATTATCTTTAATAGGTAAAATTTAATATTGAACCACCTTTTTTTACAAACAACATATGTTTACCCAATGGTGATATATAAGGTAATATGAAACCTTTATATAATAAATCCTGTAATTTATTTATCTGTTATAAATGTTCCACATGATTCATCTTATAGAGAGTTTATAAATGGTCTTGGAATGAGTTCCTATGTAAATAGTAAAATCAACGTCTCAATCCAGAATAAGACTAGAAAACTCATATGGAAGAACTTACATGTATTAATTTACTACACTGACCTCACTAATTTGAAATGATTCATTATTTTCAAAATTGTGAGCAAATTAACTTTCAATACCATCTCGAATAAGTTTTTTTATCATTGTGGTATGTTATTAAAGGATTCAAATTCCTTAACACAAAATTCTAAACACTGAAATATCATATCATGCGATACACATAAAGACAATACAAATTATGCATGATTTGAAAATATACTAGGTAAGGTTCACATAATTTTGAAGAAATAAAATCAAACTCACAACAATAGATAGATTCCTATTAATATTGTTTTATTTAATACTACCATGTGGATTTTAAACTAAAATTAATCTCTTACATTTAGTAGTTGATGTTGTAAATTTACTTGAAACATTCATAGATGTGAAGGAATGCTATGATAATGAGTGAAATATTGTATTATCATAATTTGAATACGCAAGTACCATATATGTCAAAACTTCATTTGATGGGCCATCATCATCTATAGTAGAAGAAAATGACTATTATACACCATTTGTTTCTCATCATGATGATTTATATCATGTTAATTTATCTTTGGTAATGTATTAGCATATTGAACTAGCTCATTAAATCTAAAAAACCACACTATTAGATGGATATCAGATACACCATTAATTGGTTGTTTAGGGTTCCTTTCCATATAGTAATGATAAATGTGAGTAAATTTACCACATAACACACTACCCAAATCCCATTAAATAGTACTTGAAATTCTATTTTTCACACTTGGATCATTTTGGAAGCTTACCTCCATAATTATTTCTAGTTTTTTATATTTTTTCTACCACCATAAATTTTTATTACTCTTTTAATATCGAGGAACATGCATGTCATTAAACTCCATCTCAACTTTCTCATCACAAAAAATATCCTTCTTATTACATTTTAGTTCCCATGTGTAAAATTATCTTCATAATTGTTGATCCATTAGAAAAATCTATTAATTTTACTATATATTTTTTAAATAAAAACTGCATCATACATAACCATTATTGTGGATATTTCCGTATATTAATCATTATAATATTAATATTTCCTCCTCAATTCTATGTATTTTTTTCATCCATAATCGAACAACCATATTGAAATATTTATCAAGGAAAATATCCATAAATGTTTCCCAATACCTGAAATAACGTTCAGACATCCATCATGTATTATCAAAAATGGCACCCATTGATCAACATAACCTTCAAAATGATAGATGTAATGTGTTAGATTTTGATGTTCAATATGTCCCTTGACTTCAAATATCTTTTCCAGAGCATTGATCCATCCTTCAACTATCCTAGGGTCAAGTGATCCACTAAAATACGGGGGATGTCGCCTCATGAACTGCTCCAAAATAGATAGGTTCCTCTATAATAGATTGGGTTCATATCTTACATGAATACCACAACAATTTGTACCATGTTTCAGGTGACCCATAACTAAAAGAAACTATTGTGTGTTGACTCCAACAATGTCAGGATGAAAATTTGGAAAAAAAATTCCCACTTAGATCTGTCTAACTACAACATCCAAATTTCCATTTTTGGAAACCATTACAAATAGAATTTGTTTATGTGAATAAACTAGGTAATCATTAAATTCTTTTTTATTTTAACATAACCAAATTGTTAAATATTTCCATGGAATATTATTAATATTATCCAGACCTCTATAGTTCTCCAAACCCTCATTTGATTACAATTATAAAAACCCAACAAAAAAAATTACATAATATTGAGTTTTATTAAAAAAAATATTTTATATTTATGATATTTATAGTTTTATCCTTTTATAAAATTTGGAAATAAATCATACATTTCAAAACAATATCATATAAAGTGGACACTTTTAATTAGAATCATTTTTTCCACCATATAAAACCCTTTTAAAAAGTACATTACTTCATTCATTAAAACTATTCATGAAATTCAGTAGGAAATCTTATTTTGGCTCCCACATCCATTGAAAATCATTAAAAATCATGATATATGCACAAAATCCATGTGTGGTATATAAAATATAATAAATTGTTTATCTAATAAAAACATGAAAAATCATATAAATTTTCCTTTATCTTTAATGTTATATGATCACATGATATAAAATAATCATCTGAAAAATGACACAAGTTTTTTTTTGAAGAAAATCATTGAATACCATTGAAATAAATTATAAAAATTTATTCATAACTTATAAAAATACATTCGGAACCCATTTTTATCTCATTCTATAAGTAAATATAACCTGGTTAAATCCATATATGGATTAATTTTTAACTCCATACATATTTCTTATAAATATAAGGAACAATACCCAATTAATTCGTGTTCTATTTGGGAACACACATTGTTTACGCTTTAATGGGATCACCCAGTGCAACCATGGACTCGCCGTTGTATATGATGTTATGGGCTCACTCAAGGCTATCGACATTGTCCCATCATATAAGATATAACAAGATCACCTAGAACTCTCTCTAATACCCTATTATATGATTCTCATGTACCATAACATGAATAAAACATGTTTATCCCATCACTTTTTAAAAACTCATTTTAGATCAACAAAAATAACTTTTGGATATAAAAAACTTTCTTTTCATTGAAAAAAATATTTCCAATATAAAGAAATACATTTTATTTTAGAAAACATTATCAATACAAAAATACCCAAAAAATTGAAAAGTGGTTTTCATTGATGGGTCCATGAAATCCTACAATGGAATCTTGAAAAAAAATGGTTATGGTAGGAAAAAAACTCATTGTCATCATTTACATTAAAAATTTTATTTTTATTGGTCCCAATGTTCTATATAAATCCTGAAAACTTATTTATTTCTCAATGCATTGAAAATAAATATAAAATTAAATTTATTAATATTTTATGTCCATGTAAAATTGTTTAAAAATTAATTTTAAAAACAATAAAAAAAGATGTAAAAGAGATTTTGAAGAAACATATTAATAGAAGATTTATTTAGAAGAAAACTTTATCATCATTTTTTAAATATTTAAACCATTATACACATTACAAAATAACATTATAAAAAACATTAAATACGATAAAAATAAATAAATTTATGATATTAAATTTCAAAGGGACTTTATATACGCTTTATAATAGAAAATTGTTGAATAAAATCAAAATACACTTCAAGAAAATGTGATTGAGATGAATCCCCATATAGCATCGGTAACATTAAAACCATAAAACAAATGAAGATAAATAATAAATTAAAATTTTAAATATCCATTAATATATTTCTAATAATCATACTATCTCTTTACAGGATGTTTATACACCACACAATAACAATAAGTTTTGAATATAGAATATATCTTAGAAAAATGAATGATAGAACAGATAAACCCTTACATTAAGTCTGACATGGCACATGTGTCTTTATCATCAAGAACCATAAAAGTAAGATAATATTTTAATTCCATGAGAAACAATTTTATGGTTTTAAATACACTTATTTAACATATTATCAATTTTTATTCAATTACTTAATAAATTAAGTTTACAACGGATATGTTTACCATATTTGGCTTCTCTAACAAAAACGAATTCAGTGGGATTACTGTGGTTAAATGGGTAATTATTCTAAACATATACAGAATAATAATCATTACATAATTATCATATTTATACAATATTTACAATTTTCATTCAAAACAATATTCCTTTTTTATATTTTTAATTACATAATATATTATATAGGTAACGTTTAGGTACAAGTGACCCAAAAACTCATAATAATAGATACTAGAATCACAAGGGATGGAATATGGATATAAAATGGGTTTTAGAACAATATTTAGGTATATTTTTACACTTATCATATTATATTAACCAGAAAGTAAATCCACTTTAACCATAACTGTGGTTTTTATGTTTTGCAATTTTTAGAATTCATTTTATTCAAAAGATTTGTTTATGATAATTGATATTATAAATTAATGTAACTACATATATGGAATCTATTTTTCATGATTAAATACATATAATTGTTAAAATATGATTTAAAATTAATTGTGCTGATGCGATGCGAAAACATGTTTTTAAAAGGAAAATTTCTAAAAGTTTACACCATTATTATATAGAAATATAATTAAAAAATGATTCCACTAACATATATTGGAGTAATTTATATTAAATTTGAATTTTTTATATTAAAAAAATGAACAATATATTAATAATATAATTTATTGAATCAAAAAGGACATTTTCGGTTAAAATTCATCAATTTTCACTATTCATGAAAAAAGAAACATTTCAGAAAAACACCATAAAATCACAATAAGATAATTTTAGAGTTAAAATTTAAAAAATTATGTTTATTATTTAACATAAAATTTATAAATACATAAAAGTTTATGTTTAAATTTTAGGAAAATAATTAGATTAAATTGTCTTTTTGAAAAAATTGTTTTTTAGAAAACATTTCATTTTCATTTAAATGATTCATATAAAATTTATTTTTAATAGATATCTGAAACATTCATAATTTATATAGTAAAATTTATACCATCCATTCAAATGGATTGGTGACAAATATAATATTTATTGATGAAATTTTATTAATATTTTATATTTCATTTAAACTATGTGTTGTGTGCAACACAAACTAAACTCAGTGTTGCGTGTAATGAAAAAAAGGCTCAGTGATTCATGTAATGATGTTTACTAAAGATAATTAAATTATATAAAACTAAATATATTGTTAAGTATTTGTGTCTTATAGTTTCTTTTCATCTTGGTGATTCTTTTCACATATTCTATTAAAAACAGTGTTCTTGTTTTATAATTTTGGGTTGTTCAATTCTCCATGAAATAAAAAAATTTCATCCTAACAATTTAAATTCGATCTCCATAATCAAGAGATTGAAATTTTTTTGTAACATATTTGAAATTTTTTCATCATATAATGATTAATAAAATATCCTATTAATAAGACACATGATGTCAATCTTGAATAATACATAATTATGTTTACAGCTAAGAGAACATTGGTTAGAAATGCAAACATGTACATGGAATAAAATTATAAATAATTATAGAGAGTGATTGAGGTCATTGATCCTAAGAAATTGAATGATCTATTTAATTTTAATGTCCTAAAAAAATAAATATGTGATGATTTGAAGGACATTGAGGTAAACATAAATGAAGTAATTTATGATATTTTTTATTTTAATATCTTTTTTCATAGAATCGAGGAATTCATTTACAATCTAAAAATATTTGTTAATATAGTTACATGAAATGTTTCTATTTTATAAAAAAATATTACACTGGTTTTTCATGGATCAATTAACAATTCAATCGTTACGTGATGAAATTAAATAGATAAATTTTTTATGCATGAATCACTAGAAATCACATTTAACTGATTGTAAGATCCATAAAAGTGTATCATGACTATCCATTTATCTATATCTATTTTTGAAACCCAATTTGATTTGAACAAGTTTACCAACATAATTAATTATTTCTAAAACCACGTCTATATTTAAACATAAAACATTTCATAAACGCTTAATCTTTTTACCATTACAAAATATTATGATCCAAATCATTAAAAGGAAGGTAAACAAATATCTAGAATGAACATACCATTAATCCCTCAAAGAATGTGAATTGGTTTTTAATATTCACATACAAAATATGTGAATACATGCATCATTTAGTAACTTGAAACATGTAAATAACTATATTTAGCATAAAACCTCATTGGAAATAGTGATTCATCATTTCTCCTTATATAAAACATGGATTATTAGAAATATTCATTAAATCAAAAATTATTTTAAACTTCATCAATCGTAAAACACTTTTTCAACAAATCATTTATCAGTTCCAAGGTAGTTTGTACTATCCAATTTTAATTATCCATATCAACTACCTATTTATTATAACAATATTCTCTTAACATTAGGAACATATTAAGTGTCCTCAATCACATTCTATCCAAGATGTTTACCTTTCCACAAATCATTTTTATTGGTTATCATTACCCTCAACACATGATTTCAAATTCATAATAAAAAATATATTTTAATAAATCATTATGTATTTCATAATTATTATAACTGGGATATCATTGATAAAATACTCAAATGACATAATCCTTGAATCCAAACACATTAAAATGTATCATTCCACACTTTTAATGGTATTAGCATAAGATTGACCTTGATATCTTAGTTTTTTCTAAGGAATATTCCCTTGACACATGGGGAATTAATTTCCATAGTACCCTATATATTCAATGTTGAAGAATTATATATTAATAAAATATTTCATTCCCCCTCAATCATTATCATAGTGGTGTTTTCCCAATACATGATAAAATCTCATATTCCTGTTAATCATGTAAAAAGGTGTTTCCTTCCTCAATTTTCACATGTGGGAAAGTTCTTATTTCTCTTCTTACCTTTATATCTCGTTATCACTATAAACCTTGTCTTCTTGAGCTTCTCATAAAACCCATAATGTATAGATAATTTCTTCTTTATCTTGTAAGGGTGTTAGACTATTTTTTTATATAATAAAAATTATTGGGAGACTACTTGCCTTATAAATATTATCCAATCCCCATCAATGAAATGATCACACTTAGTCTTTAGACTACATTCATTGATTTAGTTCCCATTACTTATATTTGGAGATATTAATTTTTTTTTCATTAAATAGATTCGATCATATCAGTAGGAAACATAATTTATAGTCCCATAAATATTGAAAAACATAACCAAACATAAAATATTTATGCATAGATAATCACATAATAAATAAAATGGATTCTTTATGAATATATTTATTTCTAAATCCATCATAATGATTTGTAAATGAAAATGTGAATTATCCAATGCATATCACATAAGAGTGTCAAACTAGGTTCACAGTAAGACTCATTGTCATAAACCATGTGACGATCAAGAGAAGATGAATGAACCCTATTAATATTTTTTACCCAAAGGTACATTTGTTTCAAAACCATTTCCACTAGTAGTATTCAAACATGGATGTATTTCAAGGTAAACCCATATAATCCCAACCTTACTAAAACATTATCACGGTCTTATATACTTATCATCAACTTTTATCATAGGGTAATATTTACCAATCTATTTTTTCCAAAATCTATTTTTAAAATATTCTACTAAACTTTCTCTTAAATCAACTATATAGACACCAACCGCAATATCCTAGGGATGGTTTTTTTCTTATTTCATTCGCATAATATAAATCACATCCTTGATGACATAATATTTTAGTAGTCTTGATAAATTAGATACTTATTTGATTACCATATTTCATTTGAATACACAAACTACAAAATAATTTTTTTCAATAATATCTTTATTCCTCCTAGAATATTATTTCATATAATTCATAGTACACATCATTGATTACTAGGAAACGAATCAAAATATTGGTGATCCCAAATTCATAGTAAGAATAATGTATATTGAAACATATAATGAATCAATAATCATAATGAACATTTAATGGTATATAACTGATCACACATTCTATTTATGTAATTGGATGACACATTAAAATTATGGATTTGTAATTAAATGAAAACACACACCTTTTAATCAATAAAATGAAAAAGATATTCATCTAGAGATAATGTCATAGTGAATGCCTCACTTAAATTAATAACGTAAATATTAATTATGAAAATACTAAATTTTTTGAAGTCATGCATTAGGCACATGATACCTCCACCATAAATTCAATCCATATGATATTTTAAATCTACTGGTTAGAAATTAATATGGTTTTAGTTTTTATATAACAACCATTAAGAATATTAAAAATATATTTAAAAACTTCTGGGTACAAACTCATAGGGTTTTCCAACTAAGTTTCACTCATTAGACCAGAAGATTAATCAAGGGACAATCTTTAAACTATCCCTGAACTTGTATATCATTTCCAAATCAACCCTTATATATTAAATAATCGATATAAATCATAATTTTTTTTTCTATCATCAAATAATCATTTTGATAAAAAGATATAGATTTATTAATATTTCCAAAATTAATTAAATTACATTCAAAGAATACAGAATAATTATAAATGCAATAAAATTTAATAAATTATCAAATCCATTATAAAAAATATTAATTTTTATGATAAATCTGATAAATAATAAAAATTATTACAAGAAAAGTATTTTTTTAATAGAATTTTAATAATCAATAAATAAAGTTAGTGTGTACAATAACATTTACCACCTTGTAATTTTGACAATAAAGTTAATTAGATTAAATAAATTAAATTGAAACCCATAATAAATTTAATAATGAATGTATAATGATATTACATGTCAAAGGGGTAGTATATAAACTACATAAAAGGGAATTTGTTATTAATAAAAAATAATTCTTGGTGTAAGGTAAATTTAGATGAATTGCATTACCTCTCGGTTTCATTTAGTTGACCATTATTTAACCTCTTGTATAATATTTTAGGCATGATATTAATTTATAGTATAATTATATAGATATTTATTATATCATATAATATTCTCTTATAACTTTTTAAAACATTTTTAAAATAATATTTTACTATTTCATTGTATCTCGTGATAATCGCCTTATATTGTATTTTAGGATATTTTATGAATGTATAAATTCTTAATAATTTGAAATAGTTTCATCATATTCATAATCATATTTTTTACCCAATTATATTATTATTACTTAAATAAAACTATTAAAATTCGTCATGAAATGTGTCTTTGAAAAATGGTGTATGCTACGATCATGTAGATGTAATATCATACGTATGTAAGAGTAAAGTGTCCATTTCTTCAACGACTATTATAAAAATGAGGTAAGAAATATTTTAACATTATATAATGATCAAAATATAATGTATAAAATATATTTTTTATAAATACAATTATATATCGTTAATATGGTGTTGTAATGAAAAGATTGTCCGATCACTTTGTGATGGTCTAAGTCCCCACACAAAAGAACGATGTTATCATGATTAAGTGTAAAAATAAAATTTTATATTAGATTTTTAGTGTTATAAATATGAAAATAAATTTATAAATATTTCATTAATAAAATTTATATTTGATATCATTATACTTATAAACATCCATATAATGTTTCAGTTAAGTGGCCATCATATTCCATCAATGACATTGATCCCTAAGTCAGGATCATAAACTCTACAGCCCACTCTTTCCTCAATATTTGGGGATAAAAATTCTCCAAAAACATTTCCTATAATTTTTTCCAAAACATCCCCTCAGTTGAGTCAGTATAAGATAGGATTCCCTACCAATGCTTTTCTTTGCCCTGCAACATATAAGCTTCCAACATCACTCAATTCACAATTGGAGACTCTAGATGATCAAGTATTGTGTGGAAAGACTCTATCTAGAACTCTACTTCTTCTCGCCCACCCTCTCTAGTAAAGGTAGGAGGGTGCTATAGTTTAAATTCCTTTGTCAACTCAATCATACTCAGTGCAACCCATCGTGGGTCTCGATTCATCATCTACAATAAATGAGCCATGTTCTTTCGGAACTACTCTTCCCACATTCTTGGATCACCATGTTCCTTTTCTCCTTTGCAGCATCTTCTTTTTTCCCTAATTGCACTCAATGTCATAGTTGAATTTCTCTACATTTCTAAACATATGGATTTTAACACACACTATAAACTTTCACATCTTCATAACAAGAAGGCTCTTCACCAGCCACAACAACCCTTAGCATTCCCAAAAACACCACACTGACCATCCCAACCATGGTCAATGGTCTACAAGGGTAAAAAACCATACACAACCACAAGGCTCACACAAAATTTTACAAAAAACATTTTAATTAATTACAAAACATTAATTACGCATAATTTATTAATCATAACATATCATTATTTTATCTTCACCCCGACACATTGTTTCATTTATAGCCTTTTTCATTTTCAGTAATCAAGATGCAAGGTGCATTCCATCATTTAGGCCCCACACACCCAACCCATGTGTGCCATCCATGATTCATGCCACCTAACTCTGTAGGTGCCTAAAATGATGCATGAATGCACAACCTCGTGTAATTGAGGCCACAAGACAAATATTATAAAATAATCACATGACACAACATGTGAACCACCCAATGGTGAAATGTCATCACCTTTAACATCGCAAAATTAATAACTAATATTCCCACCATGGATGACTTGGGGTTTCCCTCGTATATGGGTTAGCTACTCCCAAGCACGAGCTCATTAACAAGGCCCGAAACATACTGACTCCCATCTACCATCCCAAATAACATGATTATATAGAATGAGAAGAAATACCTCCTTTGATTCCACATTGTAACATCCCTAACTCAAGAACCACTAAATCTATGCCCTATGCCGAGTAGTTACATGACCTTAAGCGTGCCTACCCATACATCAAAGGTTGTGGACAAGCAGTAGGGGTCTGAATAGTCAATTGGGGAGAATATACCCCCTTTTTATTAGATTAAGCCACAACAGAAGATATACAAAATAGCTGAATAATAAAAAATAATACAAGATCATGGATAAACAACCATTCTCAAATGGGGTACAACAATGTCCAATAGTAAATATGACATGCCATGCTACAAGTGAAAAAGTGAACAAGTCCAATAATTATGTCAAACTAGAAAAATCAAAAAATGGTCATAACACCATGTCAGGGTCCTCCTCCAAACAAACCCATTCCAACCCAAATTCCTAGAAATATCCATTTCCCTTGTCATATCTTGCAAACATGAAGTCTGCTCGGGTACCCCACTGTGGCCCGAGTATGTTGTGAGTACAACTCAGTAGTCCACCACCAAGGATTTCTAAAAAATATATGGTATAATAAACTATGCATGCAAAATGTAAATGGATAAAAAATTACAAGGAAATGATTAAGTTCTCTTAGTCAGTTTAGGTCCATTACCAACATTTATTACTATTTCCATATCTTAACATTTCATACAATTTCCCATTACTTGAATTTCGAAAACATTTACCATTAGTTCATCAACACAACATGATTCATGGGATTAAAGTATACAATAAAATACATGAAGAAAAAACACAGGTGTCCTATATCACTAGGACCATCTTCTTTATGTCAACCATATCCCCACCTTGATGCCTCAGTTTGGGTGGATAAACTGATAGGGAAAAATAACATCAATCATATCCCTACCATGTGTATTAGAGGTGGAGTTTAGAGCTTCAGTCCAACTCTACCCATGGGCATAGAACCTCATTAAATACCCAACACTACCAAGCTATGTGAACATGCTACACATATATGTATCCATTAACCATTTACATAAAATAAAAACCATTTCCCAAAGCAATCATAAACCATAATAATAACATGAGACTTAACACTATGCTATAACCAATTAACCCATTTACCTCATTTCACATCATTTATCTATTTTTCCCAATTCTCTTTTATTACGCTTATATCACTAAGCATTCATTCACACCAAATATTTTTTTTATTTAAAAAAAACACTTCATGGAAAAGTGAGAACCTCCATATCACTAAGCATTCATTCATTGTGCTTATCTCACTAGCCTTGGTTTTTTATTCCTAACTCACTAGGCTTCATTACCATGCTAATAATTCATTATATTATGGTATTTAGTAAATTCCACATATTTACCCAATGTCACATAGGTTATTATCAAGTGTAGGTGCACCACCTAGTTTCTAACCCAACACAAATAGTCACATCAACATGTTTATCAAGGGCTCTACATGATTACACAAAAAACTCACTGGTTTTCACAAAAACCCTATGTCTTGAAATGGTGGAACACCCCATGGGTGGCACTAGATTAGTCTAATCACCCTCAAGGGATCCCATGGTAATCTTGAGGGACACCATTTACCTTTGTGAGAACCATTTTACTGAAACCTGCCACAGGTGATCAAATTATACCAAGAGATACCCAAGAAAAAAACAACACATGAACAAATCCTCAAATAATCTATTGGATATAACATGTAGACCACCTACCTCGATTCTATGGATGAAAGCACTATTAATGGAGTACTTATATTCTTATTCAACCAAACCTTAAATCATAAACAATGATCTTACCCAAAGAGTGTGGTTTTAGAGCATCAGAATGATACGAGAAAAAGATATATACCCTAATGTAAAAAGAGAAGCAAGGATGGTATTTTACATTACCAGAGCTTCGATGCAAAATTAATAGAACCAAAAATACCTTACAAATGAAGGATATTGATCTCTTGGATCCATTGAAAGATTTGGTTAATTCCTAGGGTGGAGATGGGTGAATGAGGAGGAAATCCGGAGTTGTGTTTAATAATCTTGGAGTGGAAATTTTAAAAATTTAATAGATTATGGGCCCCATGGTTTACCCTCCCAGTGATCCAAACCATGCGCAAACTGTGCAAAGGCCACTATCCCAAATAACACCTCCTCTTTGGTTTCCTGGGCTTTCTTCACGGTTAGCACCAACCGTGTGCAGACTGTGCGGCACGCCTAGAGAACACCATTTTCTCCACTTTTCATATGCCAAACCCTCAGAAAACCTCCTAGAATCCTCAGGGACTTGTGCAAGCACTTAATTGACAAAAATAAGGGATTCAAACCAAAACTTAAATGAGAACATACCTATCCAAGATATGGGATCTCACATCCTCCCCACCTTATAACGGATCCTCATCGAGTCGGGCTCCCAAGCTTCATTGCACTTCCAAGGGAAAGAGATCGGGCTACTAAGCCCACATATGTGATTCCTGCTCTCATGTTTTTTCCCAAACCTTACTACGCTTCCATATTACGAGAACTAATGGCACGACATTTCCCCACAAACCATTCTCACTATGATCCATGACTCAAACCAGATGCTTCTCAAAGGATGCATCAGCCTCGATCTCAAAATCATCATCCACCATGTGAGTCGGTTCAATGTCATACCGCCGAAGCTATGACACATGAAAGACATCATGCATACCACTATACTGATCTCAAAGATCTGATCGGTATGCCACCAGCCTAATCTTTTCAACAATCTCGAATGGCCTTACATACCTGGGGGGAAAATTTCACTTCTTCTGAATCCATCAGTGACCCAACCCTGGAAACACCCAAAGGAACACACTATCAACCACCATGAACTCAAGGGGCCTACGCCACTAATCTGCATATGACTTCTTCATAGTCTGAGGCATCACCAACCGTTTTTGAATCAACTCAACTTTTTATGAATCCTCATGCACAAGACTCGGTTCCAATGTCTTAGATTCACCGAACTCCAACCAACACAGCAGAGATCTACATGGCCTCCCATAGAGAGCCTCAAATAGTTCCATCTGAACTATATCATAAAAACTATTGTAGTATGAAAATTCAACAAGATACAACCGCTTCTCCCAAGAACTTCCAAAATTGAACACACAAGCCCTCAACATATCTTCCAACACTTGGATTGTATGCTTTGACTACCCACCTATCTGCGGGTGTAATGTAGTAATCAATATCAACTGAGTACTAATTACCTTCAGAATCCTTTTCCAGAAGAACGATGTGAAACGAGGATCATGATATGAAACTATATTCCATGGTACACCGTGCAAGCATACAATTTCCTGAGCATAAAAATCAGTCAATTGGTCAACTCTGTATCTCTCCTGAATTGGTATGAAATGAGAAACTTTTGTTAATTGATCCAAAACCACCCAAATTTCATCATTCTTTCATGGCTTCCTCAGAAGAGACACTACAGAATCCATCATCACAACATCCCTCTTCCATTTGAGAATGGGAAATAGATGTAACAAACAACCTGGGTGTTGATTCTCGACCTAAACCTTCTGATAGTTAAGAAAACATTCCACAAAGGCCAAAACATCCTTTTACAGTCCCAAACCCAAAACTGTCTATAGAGATCATGAAACATCTTGGTCAAACTAGGATACACTGCCCATTTTGATGCATGGAATTCAGGAATCAACTCTTCATGCATGCACACTAGCACATCCACATGATCATGCAAGCAAAAAACCCCATCAATACCGAAGGCCCAACCTGAAGGTGGATCCCCATATTATTTTCCTTCCTTCATGGCCATATATTCATGATCTTAGAGCTGAATTTCCCTATAAAGACCGACAATCACCGATTAATCCTCCATAGAAGAAAGAGTCAACTAACTTTTTTCCTCTCTCACCCATAGGTGCATCTCTGAAAACAAAACCATCAACATCCACTCGATATTGGACTCCCAAACCATCTAGTTCTGAGCCTTCCTTCTCAAAGCATCAACAACAATGTTCCCTTTTCATTGTGTGTATACCATCTCAATGTCGAAATACTAAACATATTCATTCCTTCTTCACTACCAAAGATTCAAATCTCGCTGTGAAAAGATATTTTTAGACTCTAGTGATAGGTATGCACCATGTACCATTATTCCAACAAGCAGTGCCTCCATCACATTAAGGAATAAACTACAACAGTAATATCAAGATCTTTTGTGGGATAATTGAACTCAAGGGGTCTCAATTGTTTGGACCCATAAGCCACCACCCTCTCATCATGCATCAACATAGACCTAAGACTTATTCCAAACACATAACAAAATATGATATAATCTTTACTAAGAACATGGTTGATAAAAATCAGTGCAGTCATCATTCAATTTTCCAACTCATGAAATTCATTCCCAGAAAACTCAGACCACTCAAATCTATTTCCCTTTTTGGGTAGTGCTGACATTGGTGCTACCAAACGAGAGAAATCCTGGATGAACCAGCAGTGATAACTAGATAAACCCAGAAAACCCCAAGCGTTTAAACACTCATGAGATGATCCTAAGAATAAACAGACTACACATTCTCTGGATCCACCAGAACAACTATATCTGAGATCATGTGACCCAAAAAACTCACTTCTCAAATCCAGAATTGACACTTAGACATCTTGGTGTAAAGATGTTGATCTCTTAGTGTACTCAAGACGATTTCAAGATGTTGGTAATTATCATCATGAGTTTTTTAGTACACCAATATGTCATGAACAATGACAACTACAAACTGATCTATATATGGATGATGATTCAGTTCATCAAATCTACGAACATCGTCGGTGAATTGGTCAATCCAAAAGGCATCAGCACAAACTCAAACAACCCGTACCAACTACTAAAAGCTTCCAACTGTACGTCCAAAGGCATTACAATCAAATAGGGATAATCATATCTTAGATCAATCTTATAAATCACTAATGCGCCCCTCAACTAGTCAAAAAAATCACCAATTCTAGGAATAGTGAAATGATTTTTCACCTTCATTGGATTTAAATTCTGATAATAAACACACAACCTTAACTACCTGACATATTTTGTTGAAAAAAGCAGTTGATATCCCTAAGGATATTTACTAGGTGATATGAACCCCTTATGCTTCAACTCTTCAATTTGAACCTTGAACACATGGAGTTCTAATGGTGAAATTTAGTATGCTAGAGTAGAAACTAGCTCCTCTTCCGATTGCAACACAATTGTGAACACAACATCCCTATTTCATGGAAACCCTCAGAAATACTCATGAAAAAATCCTGAAAATGATCAAATACTGGGGGAAATATACACTATCCCCAATTTAATCATCAAGCACAAGATAAACTACATGAGCATTGATCTTACACAACTGCTAACAAAATGGTCAAGCATGACCTGATCAAACATCCCACTCTCCGTGATAATCATAATCGTTACCCTAAAGTGAAATGAATGAAACCCTTTGATGATAACAGTCTATGTGCTCCTGATACAACACTAACTAGTCCATACCCATTATCAGGTCAAATCCCAACATATGGAGAATGAACAACTCCCATAGGAAAAGATACCCATCGACTTCTAGAGCACATCTGTTACACTAACTGATGTCATTATTTCACACCCCCAATGAAGTCTCAATCCACATAACCCTGAACACACTCTCCACAAGCAACCCCAAATTTAGAAAAAATATATCATAAATAAAAGAGTTTGTGTCACCAATATCAAACAATGAAATAGGAAGTGTAGAAGCTAGAAGGATCACACCTCGAATAGTTGATGGCCCATCAACACCATCACAAGGTGCAGATTGAACTGAATGAAGTTGAACTGCTCCCTACCATGGTATATAGCCTATGTTCCCTGCATTTCACTACCCTATTGATGTGGGAAATATTGCACTAGAATTTTGTGTCCACTGCCCAAGCAAGTACGACGCGTATAGCTTCAAATTATTTTTTGATATGGTGCAACTGATCCCTTGACTCCATTTGTTATATATCTATAACCAACATTCATACTCTCCAACTGAGGGTTCCTACAAGGCCTATAAGCATGTCCTAATCATCCGTATGACCGACACACAATTGGAGGTCGAGGACACTGCCCACACATGTGCCCTGAAATTCTACACTGATAGTAGAACTCTCGATCACTGCCATGAGAGGCTGACCCTCTCTTCTAAACACATTGCACACTTCTTCCCTAATAAAAAAAATCAAAACCAATGATTCCAACCCTTAAAACATTCGCCAATTTTCTGCCCAGCTGGCATGACAATCCCACTAGCTGATGCTCCCTTCAGGTTCCCTTCTGAGGGCAATGATAGATCCAAAACCTCGGTAAACCTCTTCAAGCAAATGATATTCACCTGAAACCAAATATAGTGTCTCAACCCATCATGGGAAATGCCTTGTAGGTAATTCCTCTTCCCCCACCAATGCTAGAACAAAGTGTCGCAGGTCAGTGAAGAGGCGAGTATATTCCATCATTAACATCAATCCCTAAGTCAGGCTCATGAACTCTATAGCGCACTCTTGCCTCAAATTATCGGGATAAAAATTCTTTAGAATCATTTTTTTAAATATTTCCACAACATCCCCTCAGTATGCTCAGTCTGAGCCTTGGTGTCCCACCAACCCTTTTCCTAGACTTGCAACATATAAATTACTTACTAGAATCACTTCCCAACAAGAGTCTCCAGATGATTATGTATCATCTTGACAGACTCAATCCAGAACTCTACTACCTCTGGACCACCCTTTCAAGTAATGGTCAGAGGGTACTTCAGCTAAAATTATCCGGTCATCTCCAACATACTCGGTGTGACCCGACCTGGGATCCAATCAATTATCTTTATAAAATGATCCATGTTCTCTCAAAACTTCTCAACCCCACATTCGTAGATCACCACGTTCTCTTGATCCCATACTGGACGAGTTTTCTATACAACATCCTCTTGTTTCCCAACCAACACTCAACGTCATGGTGGGATTTCTCTACATTTCCAAATACAAGGTTTAAAACACAAACCATAAACATTAACAAAATCATAACATGAAGTCTCTTCACCTGCCAAAAAAACCCTTAACATTCCAAAAAACATCAACCCGACCATCCCTACCGTGTTCCATAGTCCACAACGGTAAAAAACCATACACCTCCACAAGGCTCGCACAAAATTTTTCAAACAATGTTTTAATTAATTAAAAATAGTAGTTACAAATATTTTATTAATCATCAATTAATATTATTTTATCTTCACCCCCTTCCATTGTTTCGTTTACATTATTTTCCATTTTCAGTTTTCACGATTCAAGGTGCATTCCATCTTTCATGCCTCACACACCAATCCCATGTGTTCCTACTATAATGAATTCCACCGATCTACATAGGTTCCTAAAATGATACATGATTGAAAAACCTCATTCCATTGATGACAAAAGACAAATTTCTTAAAACAATCACATCACACAACTTGTGCATCACCCAATGGTTAAATATCATCATCTGTAAGATCACACAATCAAGAACAACAATTCCCACCCTGGGGGATGTGGGGTTTCCCCCATAAATGGTTTAGCTACTCCCAAGAACAAGCTCATCAACAAGGGCCAACACATCCTAACACCCATCAACCATCGCATATAACATGATCTCAGAGAATGAGAAGAAATACCTCATTTGATACAACTTTGTAACATCCCTAACTCAAGATCCACTAAACTGCTGCTACGAGCCAGCTGGTTTCATGATATTAAAAACAACTCCCCATACATAAATGGTTTACGACTAGAAGAGGGGGTTTGAATAGTAAATTAGGGAGACTATACCCCCTTCTTATCAGAGTAAGACACAAAAAAAGATAAATAAAATAGTGGAATAATAATCCATAGTACAAGAGGATGCATAAAAAACCATCTTCAAATGGGGTAAAAACATGTCCAATTATAAATATTCAATTAGATGTTACAAGTGCTAAATTGAAAAAATCACGTAATGAAATCAAACAGCAAAATCCTAAAAATGGTTCCGACACCTAGTCTGGTCCTCTACCACACAAACTCATGCCAACCCAATATCCTAGAAAGAGCTCTTTCTCATGTCCCCACTTGCGAGCATGTATAATGCTCGGGTACCCAACAACGGCCCATGAAGGGTGTGAGTACAACTCAGTAGGCCACAACCAGAGGTGTCAACAAAATATCCGGTGTAAGAAAATGGGCATGAAAAAGGGAAATCAATAATAAATGTCAAGGAAACCATTAAGTGCTCTTAGCTAGTTTAGGTCCATTACATACCATTATTACCATTTCTGTATCTTACCATCTCATCATACTTACCATTACTTACCATTTCCAACACATTTATCATTAGTTCATCAACACAATAAGTTTCATAAGCTTAAATTACACAATCAAATACATGATAAAAAACAAGCAGTTGTCATATCTCACTAGGACCAACTTCCCCATGTCAACTATATCGTCACCTCGATGCCTCGGACTTGGTAGATGCAACCGATAAAGAAATTGAGGATCAGTCTTATCCCTACCCCGTGCATTAGGGATGGAATTTAAGGCCTCAGTACAACTCGACCTGTGGGCATAGAACCTCTGTCAATACCACAGAATACCAAGCTATGTTCATATTCTATACATATATGTATCCATTAATCATTCACACCACATCACAACCATTTCCCAAGGAAAACATAGTCCACAACATTAACCTGTGTGTTAATACCATGCCATAAACCATTAACATGTTTACCATGATTCACATCATTTATCCATTTATCCCAATTCCTTTTTAGTATGCTTATCTTACTAAGCATTCATTCATTGTGCCTATCACACTATGCTTGGTTTGTAATTAAAAACCCAAAAGGATTCATTACCATGCTCATAATCCATTCTATTATGGTCTTTAGACACTTCCACATATTAATCCAATAGACCTCGTGTTATTATCAACCTTAGGTGCACCACCTAGATTCTAACTCAGCACAAATAGCCACATCAACATGTTTATAAAGGGCTCTAGATGATTACACAACATTCTCACTTGTTCTTCACAAAAAACCTAGGTCCAGAAAAGCCTACACACCCCATGGAGGGCCAGAGATTAGTCTCATCACCCTCAATGCATCTTATGGGAATCGTACGGTTCCCCATTTACCTTTTTATGAACCATTTAACCTAAACATTCCATGGGTGATCAATGTATAACAAGATACACCCAATAACAAAACCACACATGAAAAAATACTCAAATAAACCATAGGATATAACTTGTAGACCACCTTCCATGATTATATGGGTGAAAGAACACTTAATTGGGAAATTCGATTCCTTTGTAACAAACCCTTGATGTTTCAACTTAGATCTCACCCAAAGAGTACGGTTGTAGAGCATCAGATGGAAAGAAGAAGAATATACATACCCTAAAATCTAAATATAAGTAAGGATGGGATTAGAATTACCTAGAGCTTAAATTTTCAACCAACAACACCAAAAACACATTAGATATGAAGGAGATTGATCTCTTGGATTTCATGGGAGATTTGGATCGTTTCTAGGGTGAATATGGGTGAATGAAAAGGAAATCCTGATTTGTGGTTAAAAATCCCGGAGTGTCAAAATTGTAATTTTTTAATAGATTCTAGGCCGCACGGTTTACCCACCAATTTTCCAACCCACGGGAAATCCATGCTGAGGGAACTGTCCAAAATACCACCACCTGAACAGTTGCATGGGTTGTCTGCATGGTTAGCACTAACCATGTGCAGGTCGTGCGACCAACCCAAAAAACCCATTTTTTCCACTTTTAGTATCTCGTACACAAAGAACACCAACAAGCGAGTACAAGGACATGGGAAAGAAATTAATTAACCATATCAAGGTATTCAAACAAAAATATAAATTCGAACACACCTTTATAAGATCCGACATGTTACAATGAAATCCAATTTATAAAATAAATATTACAATGTGTGTTGAAAATTAATTTTAACAGAAGCCTTCGTAATGTGAAAAAATATTATTTTATCCATAACAATGATAGCTTAGTTTTTACTATTTAGTGGTCAATATTGATATTGTAAAATATAAATTGGCATATTAATATAACATAAATTGTCATTATTTAAATTTTAATATAAATTTTCAGAATATAATATTTTTAAATATTTTAAATCAATTAATATAATATATTTTATTATAAAATCACATTAATGTAATTATTTAAATTGTAAATTTAATTTTAATTTAATGAAATATCAATAAAATTAAGGAATTGAGATATATTATGTTCACCCATGTATAATAATATATAATCATCTCGAAAATGAATGAGTCATAATAACTTATTTAATTGACTTCACTTTTCAAATTTCTAGTATCCCTTATTTTAATTTATTTATAAATACATAATTACTATGTTCTAATTTCTGGAGAATTTAATGTAATTATTTCATCTCAAAAAAAGGATAAATTATTTTTATAACAAATAATTATTTAAATTTTATAATAATATCCCCAACCAAACCTATGTTGTTTTTCTCCCCACCCAAATACATTATAGATATTCAAAGCAAGGAAGGTTCATATTTTATTCCTTTCATTAAATAACTTATTATATTTGTCACATTCATGGTAAGTTTCCCAATAAATGATAAAAATCCAGACTAATGACATAATGGTCAATATATTTCCATCCAGTGGGTTTTGGAAATTTTTTGCCGTCAATTTTACCCTTATCTTAAAAGATTAACAAGTTAGTTAATCTTTTTTATCACTAATAATTTTCTTCAGAAATTAATTTTACCATATTATAAATTCTAAAATATATTGACTACATATATGGAATACATTTTTCTATATTAAATTAACATAATTGGGATAATTTAATTTATTATTAGTCTTGTCGATGGGATGAGAAAGCTAGATTTTAGAGAGGAAATGTTTAAAATATAATAATGTTTCCTTATCAAAATAAAATACAAAAATTATTAAAATGTATTAAATTATATTAATAGATATTATATAAAACTAATTTTTCTTTATAAATTTTAGAAATATTATTTTTCATTATAAATTATATAATTGAAGAGGTCAATTTTAGATAAAATTTAATATTTTTTACTATTCCTAAAAAAAGGAAACTTTTCAAAAAAATCACAAAATTCACCAGAAGATCATTTTAGTATTATAATTTTGTTAATGGAGTTTAATTTTTAAAATAAATTTTGAAAAGGGTTAAAATTTAATTTAATTTTTTTTCTCAATGTTAGATTAAATCATATTTTTAAAAAAACACAGTATTTTTTAAAAAATTTACATTATTTTCAATGATGCCTTTTTAATTTCATGTCGATATATATCCATAATTTTTAAAATTGAGTTAGTACTATTAAAAACCTCCATTTAAACATTTTTATGATAACTGTTATATTAAATAATAATATTTTAATAATAATAATTTAATAGAAATTCACATTTTATTCAAACTGGGTGTTTCATGAAATTCAAGATAATATTAGTGTTTCATGTAAAACAAGTTGAACTATTTTTTTTAAAATGATTTTTTTTGAAAATATTGAATTTATATAAATATAAATATATCATTATATGTCGATGGGTTATATTGTACTCAAATATTTTTTGTCTATCACATATTCTATGGATTATAATGTTTATATTATAGAATATTTGGGTGTTAAAAAGTATTTCAATTGAGGATCCGTCTGAAATTTTAAAGAAAATATTACAAACATTAAAGGGGAAGTTTATTATGATGAGAAGGAAAAAATTCCAAGGATAATCTAATATAAGAATTCTATAAAATTAGATATGTCAATGTTTTATTCAAATTAAAAAGGTATAAACATATATAAACTCAAAAGGTAAATTGTTTTTATATATATTTAATGTTGATGGTAGTAGTGTGAATGAAGAGTAATTTACGAGTTCTAGTGAAGATGATGAAAATCGTTTTATTATAAAGTCGAATGATGAATACTTCACTAGATTAGAAATTATTAATTATAAAATTCCATAATAAATTGAATTAGATTTTATAATGAACAATTAATTCAATGAATTCCATTCATTGATTTTAAAATTGGAGAAGGGGGTAAAAAAGTAATGAAATGTTATCAATTTACATGAAATAATTATTTTATTCATAATGATAAAAATTCATTGACAGTCAAATAGATTAATAACTTGTAAAATTATATTCCTGAAGAGATTCATCTAAAAGATAAATTATATGGAATAGTTAATTTATTAGAGAATGAGCTTGATTTTTTCAAACTAAATATGATCAATGATTAAATTCTATTAAATATTTACAAATCCAGATATGAAAATTCAATTAAATATGATAATGAAATTTCAAAGATTAATATTATGAAAGGATTTAAAAAATGGTGATATTCAAGTAAACCATAAAATATTATATCAAAATAGTGATAAGTATATTAAACTTTTTAAGATAACGTATTATTCTAGTTCTCAAGAGAATAAGGTTATGTTTGTCAATTTTTTTAGATATGTGAAAATTCAATAAACATTTAATTAAATGTAAAGTATCTTACATAAATTATGATTTTCAAAATTCAAAAAAGAAATATAGAGTGAATAAAAAAATTTATGGACATCAAAAAATGTTTTTTTCACAAAATTGATAAAAAGGTGATATCCAACATGTAGAATTCAATTTTCTATTAACATCAAATCATTAAAAAAATTAGAGTCACATATGTATTTTAAAAATGTTGTAGAAATTTTGGTGGCTCTAGTTACATGTCAAAAATATGTTTGTTTAATTAATGGTATTTTTATAAACCTATGGGTTATGGGAGATAAATATTGTGGGGGGACTAATCCCACTCAAAGGATAAAAATTAAGTAGCACTCTTAAATTTTTTAAATAATGATTGAGTTAAAAAAAATTTATGTTAAAAAATTACAGAACATGTTATAGTAACATACTGATATTTTTATGAGATATATTTTTTCCATATATTTAGTTATAGGAAACAATGACATATCTTACATCATATGTAACACTGGTATTATTTGAAAAATCATTTTATTATTATGATTATTTAGACATGAATATTATAAACTATCAGTTATAATAGTGGATATGAAGAGGATTAACTAAATTATTAAATTATTACTTACATATTTATATATAATTATTTGAAAAATTAATTATAAATGAATGTACAAATCTTTTGAAAATAATTGGATTTGTTTTTTTAGAAAACTATTTTAATGTGGAAATGTATGTTTCATACAAATAAAAACAAATTAATCTTGTTGGATTATATTACTGAAACATAGATATAATATACTGAATCAACATTTTTACATACATATTATGTTATTTTCTAGAAATGCTATAAGAAAAAATCATATATTATGTATAAAAGAAGTATTTTTCTAAAAATGCTGTTTTTTCACATTTTAATTTTGGGCTTGTATAAAATTAGGTTATTGAAACTTTAATATATTATGTTTTACCAAATAAACATCTTATTTGGAAAAAGGATATCCAAATTTACATTGGGATAATATTTTGTATTTTTATAAGAAGTTTTATTTTTTAATGGATAATGAATATAATGTTTTATATTAAAAAATAAATCTTATTTTAAATTCCTTATTATGACTCCTAGAAAATATAAACCATGAACATTGTATTTTATTTATTATATAACCCACAACCTCAAAAAAAAGAGAATATAATATCCTTATAATTTATTTTAAATTTACTATTTTAAATAAATTCAATATTATTTATAGTTGTCAATGCATGCAAAACCAAGTTAGTGTGTGTTTCAGGAAACAATGATCTTCTTCAATGGCATCTGTTACACGAAGTACTGAGTTATATTGAATAATGATATATAATTAAAATATTATTTAATATAATAATATTTAACATAGCCATTAAATTAGTGGTTAAGAATAGTATTAACTAATAAATAAAAATCTCTGTTTTACAAAAATATGAATTGAATTCATTAATCAAAAATTAATTATAAATGAATATAAGAACTGATTGAATATAAAATGGAATGTTTTTATAAAAAATATATTTATTCTCACATATTTGATTTATAAAAAATTAATTATTTTAATTTAAAATATTTGTTCATATTAATGTAATATATATTATATATTCAATAAAAGAATTATATTAATTCAATATATATTATATAAATTAGATAAGAACAAACCATATATTTTATCATAAAACTAAATATTTTTATCGAGGCCCTTTTATCGCATTTTAATGGGGAACCTATTTTAAATGATTTTTTTTTCAATTTATATATATTATATGTAAAAATAAATTCCACTTTGAAAATGAAGCATGAAAATTATCCTAGTTTTAGTTTTTTGTATTTTTCTGTGAAGCATCATTTAGTTAATGAATTCTGAAAAAACTAAATTTTATTCAAAAGCTTCTTTATGTGTACCTTATTAATAGTGTTAAATTATTTTTTAATTTGGTTTTGAATTAACATTATATAATTTATTTAAAAATTAATACAATTTAGGTTATTGGAAACATTTTCAATTTAAAATTGTGTATCAAAACCTAGAAAACATTTTATAGTTTTTACTTTAAAAACCCGCATTGTTATCCCATCTGAAAGATTAAATTTAAATTATTTTTCATCACTTAATAGATTGTAATTGGGAAAAAATTGATTCATTTTTTTAATAATTATATTTTACAACCTATAATAATTTTCACATTGTTTCCAAATAAAAATATTCGTGAAGGTATTATATAATAATTACCACGATTAAAGTGATTGTTTTTAAACAGTGGATTAATCCATACATTAAAGTCCCAAAATGAACTAGAAAATTGTAAAAAATACCTTTTCTATACATATTCCTACCATAAATTACAATTTTATTAATTATTTCCATTATTAGAGACATATTCAAAGGTAAAAACATCGGTGGAATCTAATTTTACAAAATTTTCAAGAGTGTCACTCCTCCTCCACTATAAAATGAAATCCATTCCTCGCACATTACCATACAACTAAATTCAATTTGGATTGGTAAATATCTGAATAAAAAATTATCAAAATATCTAACCAAATCATATAATACTCCCATTGTGAATCAATAAACCCATGTGAGCCCATTGGTGAAAACCATGAGGAGTTACTCGATTAAGAAGTGACATTTTCCTCAAACTCAATAGTTTTGTTTTCATTATCCACACTATAAAATATATTTATTCGGTGATTATGTAAAATAAATATAATAATAAATATATTGATACTTTTTTATATTATGGGCATGACCTAAACTTACACACACATCCACATAATGGGTAATGAGCATATTGTTTCTTTGTACGATGAACTACAGCCTCATGAAGCGATGTTGTTCATTTTTACTTTACAACCATTCATGGTTTGTAATTATAATGAAAACTCTATTTATATATGTTACATTTTATATTTATAATGTCCTTATGATTTTTTAATTTTTTTTATAACACATACCATTATACTTTATATTTTCTGTAATCACGATAACATCATTTGAGGAAGTGTGGACTTGTGCATCATAAAAGCGTTGTGATTCATTCTCAATATACATGGAATGTATACATGATGTTTTTAATTAATAACTTGTGAAATAAAAAACATATATATTTTTTTAATTAAATATATATCTTTTTATAACTACAATATATATCAATTTATTTGTTACCCTTTAACAAACTTAAAAAGTCAGGACATAGTTTTTGGATGTGTAGATGATCGCCTCCTCGACCCGATGGGATTCCTTTTACTTGAACCAAAATACATTTTTAAGTATATATGATTAAATAATATGTTATTTATAATATAATTATCATTATTTAATGATTAATTTTACTTACCTTCTATCCAAAACTATCACTGAAAAATTGGGACGTCACTCATTTGCACTTATGGCCTATCCACACCATGATATTAACGTTGGTTCAATTTTCTTAACCATTTTTAATGAATTGTTTAAAAAATATAAAAAATTTACTAATATGATAATTATTTAATGATAATTATTATGTAGATGTTATGTAATGATCCCTTTGACCGTATTAGACGTAGAAATGTTTTTTTTGACACAAATGTTGAATTTGGTCAAAACAAATGACAAAAACATAATTATTTAAGTAGTTTAATAAAATGTGTAACAAGATAAATAAGAGTAATTTAAGACATGAAAAAGGTTATAAATAATTTAAATTATAAAATTATGTTATTATTCATGAGAATAAAGACACACGAGACAATTTAGATTCAGGGTATGTGACTGACATCTCACTTTTTTCATCTGTGAGACAAATTTATTATTCACCCCATACTTCTTTAATGTGGTGCATTTACTATCCATTTTGATAAATTATAACACGAATACTTTTATCTAATTTTTTTAAAAACATTATTTTAATTTAATTCCATTATTTTTATTATGATTTAAAATTTTCTAAGTTGTATGTGACACATTAAAAATGTGTAATGGTTATTTTCTTCAAGAATGTGTTTAACGATCGCCTATTCAATATCACATTATTTTGTGATTGATAACACTATCTTGAAAAAATAACTATATTTAGGATCATTTCTGTGAAACATTAAATTTTACTTGAATATCTATATTTTTTTTAATAAATATTATTATTACCTAATCAATATACCAGTTTTCATACGGTGTTCACATTGATAGTTATTGGATTAACTGGGAAATTATTAATAAATATGTATCATCTAATATATATGTATACATAGTAAAGAACATTGTTAAATATATTTTTTATAAATGTGAGTAATTATTTTGATAGGTATGAAATATGTGGGTCCAAATTAATGATTTCCGCTCAATCCATCAGTTGTCTTGTGGGAAAAGTATGTTGGATAGTCACAGATTGGTTTTTACCCAATGTGATATACCATCTTGTGAAAGGTATTGATAGGAAGGGTTCCATGTAACCAGGAACATATAGTCCAATAAATAATAATGTCCCACATTTATATTCTTTATTATTTATCCCGAACATTTTGTGTTGACATATCTATTGATTCATTTCATTCTATGTTCATTGATTGAATTCCATATGTTTACAGTTTCTTACCTTTACATATTGATTATTAATTATTTAGTTATATGAATGGAATGTGTTTCCTGTTATTAACTAATCATTGTGTTTATCAATTCAGTTTATTTATATTATGTCATGTGTGGCATATTATTTACCTTTCTTTGATTATTATCCTCATTGATTCATTATTTCTGATGATGTATTATTACCATACAGATAATTTAAGGTCCCATTTTTCCCTCGCACAAGAATATGGGAATTGTACAATGATATATATATAATGATACACTATATTGAATAATGTCATTGTACTTAAAAGAAAAAAAATGTGTTGTAATTAGTGTATTATTTGGTAATACAAGACTAATGTATGTGTCAAGTTTACCAAGACTACTAAACTGATTTGTCATTTAAGATTTAGTTAACATGTATATCATGAAATATATCATTTTATTGTACAATAGCTTTGGTCTTACAGGGGTCAAGTTGTTATAGTTTATATTAGCGAAAATTTTTTAGTTACCTTGGGAAATAGATATAGGAAACAATAGATTTTAGAACACAAAAATAATGTAGAATTTTGGGACATGTATAGAATAATATTTGGATGTTTTCGTTAGATCATGATTATGTAGTTATCCTAGAAATAAATCAATTTATGGATACTATAACTAGACATGGTTCTATCACAGATGTTCCGAGGAGTAACAACAGTAACATGGTCTGGGTGGCCTGACTCTGCATAGCCCAATACATTCCAATGGGCCTTACTATGAACCCAGTTTGACTCTCATGGGGGATATGATTAAAGATTATTCACATTTTCATGAAAAAAATAATGAAGGATTTATACAATGAATGAAAAAGGATAAACCTAATGTAATTATTATTGAAGACAATGTGTCCTGATTTATAAATCCTAAAAATGATCTTATAGATAAGCCCGAGACCATGAAAGGACATATGTGGAAGTAAATGGATGATTTATTTATGTGTTACGGTTATATTGAAAACCATAGTTAAAAGGCTATTTTTTTATTAACATTATATCAAGGGTGTCCATCATATTAGTTCACAAAACAATATAAATAAAGGTTTAGAATCATAAAACATGTATTCCAAGTGACAAACCAAGAATTAAAATAAGGACACGGGACTAGAACCCATGACTAAATTATGATAAGGGTTTCATGAATTCCACCTGAATAATCAATGTCCTGTTTAATATGTAATTTTTTAGTTAAATAATTTAATCAATAAATATTAATTATGATATAGTAGTATTAATTATGAGGTTATGATATTAATTTGATAACCATATTGGCTTTGTACAATATTAAAGAAAAAATTAAAATACCTTTCACTCTTTTATGGGCCTTTTGATCCATTAAAATTTCAGTATTGTGTTTCATGTGTGAAACATAATTTCTCTATATGAATTTCTTAATGTAATGGATGAATTATAAATTTCTCAAACAAAAAAAGGATGATAATTCTTAAATATATTATATTTGTATATTTCATTATATTCATGGTTAAAAAAATAATTACTCAAAATTTGGAAAATAAAAATAAAATCTTGTTTTAATACCATAATTTTTGTCGATATGATGGTATTATAATTCATCACATATTTCTGGATTTGGGACCCTAAAATCATCATTGATCATTCACTTATTTGAGATTGATGACCTTGATCACTCCCTATAAATATTTATGATTCTCATATAATTATGTATCTTTACTTTCTAGAAATTTCCTCTTATAAAGAGACCTATTTATATAATAATCCATGAGACCTTTTTACACCCCATTATCCCTTTTCTAGATGATTTAATATGAACCATTATAATTATATGGTATTTAAAAAAATTTAAATATCAAAAATGATATCACCATGATTTATCTTATATTTAAAGGAAACCATTTAATTAAGGTGCGGTGAATGAAATCCCCCAAAAATCTAAAGTATGAACATTTTTTTCAATATCATGTCTGAAACACAACACAATGAACCTGAGAGAATATAATATCCCTATAATTTATAATATATTTACTATTTTATACAAATTAAATATAATTTATAACTATCAATTCATAAAACATATATATAGCATATTTCACACACAAAAATGAGTTTCTTCAATGACTTTTGTTTAACACAAAACTGAGTTTTATTAAATAACGAGACATTATTAAAATATTATTTAATATAATAATATATATAATATAGAAATTAAATTAGTGGTTATTAATTCGATTAACATACTTATGAAAAGATTTCTTTTACACGAATATGATATTGATTCATGGTTAATAAATTAATTATAAATGAATATAATAACAAATTGAATATAAAGGGAATGTTTTTATAAAAAATATTTTTATTCTCAAAAAGTTATTTTATCATAGACAAAAGAATATAAATTTATTTTAGTCATTAATATTAATGAAATATATATTTGATATATTCTAAACAATATTTTATATATTAATCCAATATATTTTGTTGTCATAAGGTAAGAACAATGCCAATATTTCCAATGAAAATCAATATTTTTATAATGTCACTTTCACCGCCTCTTAATATATGACCAATTTAATAAACAAAAATTACAATTTATATATATAATATTTAAAAAAACATCTTATTTAAAATATAAAGATACAAATCACCATAGGGTTAATTTTTTTGTTTATTTCTATGATGTTTCTTTTTGTAATGAATAGTGAAAAATACTGAATTTTATATCTAAACCACATTTTAATACAATTTAATTACAATGGTAAATTATGATTTTATTTTATTTTAATTTTAAATTATATAATATATTTTTAAATTTATCTAATCTAGTTCATTATAATTAATATTACAATGAAATTGAGTTTAAAAGCATAGGAAACTTTTAAATTTCCTTACATTAAAACAAAACAATGTTGTCACATATCCATGATTATGTTTATCTTATTTTATACCACTAATGGGATAATAATTTGTAAAATAGAATTAAAATTTGTAATGTTAATAATTTATAATTTCTACCAAGGTAAACATATCTTTTTATGAAAAATACTAGTGATTGTAAGTAAAGTAATTTATAATGATTAAAGTAAAGTAAGCTTATGATGGGACTAAACCATAAAATTAAAGGCCAATGGGATATAGAAAATTGTATAAAAACCTTTTATATCCATATATAGATCCTATAATCTCTTTAATCAAATTATGTCCATTATTGGGGACAATTTGAATGTGAAAAATGTTTTTGGAAATCCCTTTTCCAATAGTTATAAGTGTGACAATAATTCTCTATTGTAAAAAGGTATAATCTCTTACCACTTACTCAAACCAATAAAAAATCATTTAATCAAAAAATATATGAACAAAAATATCATCAAATGCTCCTCTAACCCTCAAATTATCCCTATCGGTGTAAATCCATCCATGGATGCCCTTTGGTGTAAACCAAAAGGAGTTCCCTAATTTAGAGAAAATATATATAATCAAGCTCTATAGTTTTAGATTCATTACCCACCCCATAAAATATAATTATTCAATGATTTTATAAAAAAAGTATCATCATTAAAATTATATTTTTTTATATTAAGGGTTACATTTATAATTACATGCACCTCTATCTAAAGGGTATCGAACTTACCGTTTCTGCGTACGACCAACTACCACCTCTCGAAACGAAGTTTTCTTTTTTCCTTCACCACCTTTAATTATTAGTAATAATTATATACATTATATTTATATATTATAAATTATTTTTATTACTTATTTGTTATTATTTTATTTCTTTTATTACGTATACCTTTATATATTCCATTTTCTGTAAATATAATAAGATCGTTTATGGAAGTGCAGACTACTGCCTACCCAAAGGGATATAATGCACTCATGCTATACATGGAATGTAAAAATGTTGATTTTAATTAATAATATGGGACATAAAAAACAAATATATAATATTCATGAAATAATTACATTTCTTTAATTATAATATATATCATTTATTTATTACCCCTTCACATAGTTAAAAATTGATACGGTCATTTGTGGATGTGTGGAATACTTCCTCCTTGAAACGATGTGATACCATTCACATAATAAGAATAAAATATAAAAGTATATGTTGGTAAATAATATTTTATTGTAGGTATAATTATAATTTTTTAAATATTATTTTTACGTACCTTATTTCATTAATGATAATTAAAAAAATTAAAATGTTAATCATAATTACGTATGACTTACCGTCTTCATGATTGTAACACTAACCCATTTTTCATAACCATATAGAATGATTGGTTTTAAATTTAAAATTAATGTATAATTTTGATAATTATATAAATATTATGTAAAGACCCGGAAATTTCAAGGAAAAGTTTTTCGTAATTTTATTTGGAATTTTACAAGAACGCAGTTTCTGACGGCGCCTGATTCTGAGGCCCGGTGTGCCCGAAATCATTTTTCAAAGATTAGCTCAGGTACGTTCAGTGAACGAACGAGCAGGAATTCCTATCTTTTGAACCGGTTCTCGGAATCGAATTCCGAGGGCACCGATGGAACCACAGTGCTGGTAATTGCTTAGAAAGACATGTTCCGGAGTTGCTTTTTCACGAGAGTTGATGATAAAAATTGTTAAAGTTTATTCTATAATTATTCTACAATTTTTATTTTACTCTATGTGTTTAATCCTTTGGAAGGAAGTTGGGTAACTACCCAACCTCCCTTGGGAGGTTATGAGGGTGGTGGGACCCACACGAACCCCACCCCTTCATATCCTCTAAACCCCCTCAACATCCTTTTAAATTTTATTAACTTAAGTTTCATAACTAATGGAGTTAATGTGGTGAGTTAAATGTCAGTTTTTGAAATTCAAACTCTTGAATTTCAAAAGCCTTATTGTGTTAATAAAATAAGTTGAGAAATTATTTTACTTGGGTTGGTGTTTAGTTGATTGAGAGCTTTTGGAGAAAAATCTAAGGAAGTTTTGAGTTCTTCATTCCCTTTGACGAAGAATGCCAAGAACGAACGATCTCCGATGTGGAGCGTCGAGCCCTCGGAGACCGTCTTCCGCGAAACCGACCCGCGACACAACGTCTTCCTCCACGACGTTCTTCTTTCATGAAGTCTCTTCCGCGACGGTTTTATGCTACGAAATCTCCGTCAACGTCTTCGAATCCTCGCTTCGCGATGCCGACGCTAGTCATATATTTTATCAAGGTATGGGGTTTATGTGTTTTCTATACGTGATTCTCTTCCATCTTTTATCCACATCTATTTGGACCGCTTGATATCAATTAACGGGAGGAGGCCGGACAGCACAAACACGACCGTACCCCTCCCTTTTGTTTTTCTTGTTGTTTCGGATCGAAAGAAACTGACGCGACATCGTCACGCCACGCGGGATTGAGCGGAAAGGATGCACGACATCGTCACGCCGTGCTGGATCGAGGGGAAAGTATGTGCGACATCATCACGCCGCGCATTCAAGTTTTGAACTCTCGTGCATGGGTTTTTGATTGCAAGGTGTTCGTATAATTTATTTTGGATAAATTTTACACTTACCAATGATTAAGATAATGTTTTTATTATTTTCCAATTGAAAACACCTAACGTGGAGGACGCGGGCCGCACAAACACGGTCTGACAACCCTTCGCAGCTTGTTTATCGATGTGCGGATCAACTGACGACAACGAAGCAGGCCGATATGGTGTTTGAATCCCTTCGCAGTGAAGGTCGGGTCCTGGGAGGACCATTGGCGAAGACAGCAAGAGAAATGGACCACCGGAGCGCGTCCGGTGATCCGCGGAAGGCGGTGGCGGCATGCCACGCCGGCGCGGTAGCGCCGGCGACCGGCAGCGGCGGATGCCGCCAGCCTCATTTAGCGGCGAGGGTTGGGGAGCCGCGCACCCCGACCGGCCGCCCTGGCCAAGCCGGCCGAGCCACGGCCGGCCGGGCCGGGCCGCGACCGGTTCGGGCCGACCCAGGGGGTCGTGCCGGGTCGGTCCGGGCTCAGACCCCCCCGTTTTCGGACCCCTCACGGTCTTCGCCCATATCGTGAACTAAAAACCTCCGATCAATGCACCGTCAGTTGCGTAGCGATCCTTGGAACGAGATGGTCATTTCAGTATATCGCACTCAAGGTTTCGGAATACTTTGGGTTCGGCCGGGTTGGTTCGGATACGAAACCAACCGGGCCCTCGGAGCGGAAACACTTATATCTTGAGCTCCAGATGTCCGAATGATGTGCCGTCGACTTTGTTGGATTCCTCTAAGTGAGATGAATAATTTGCCTTACTCCACTCGAGGTTTGGATGTCGTCGGAGTGCGGTCGGGTTTGTTTGCTCACAAAACCAATCGGTCCCCCAGAACGAAAAAGCCAATAACTCACAGACCGTGCGTTCGATTGACGCGCCATCTGTCTCATTGATTTTCTCTTGATGAGATGGAACTTTTGGCATACTTCACCCGAGTTATGGATGCAGTTGGATAGTGGCCAGGTTGGATTGTACCTGAAATCCAACCGGGCCCCTTGAAAGGAAAAGTTGTTATCTTTCAAACTGGACGTCCGTTTGACGAACTGTCAGCAGTGTTGGTGATCGCGTGGAGAAACAGTCCCTTTGAGTATACCCTATGTGAGTTCGGGGTACAGTTGAGATACGGCCGGGTTGGTTCTCACTCGAAACCAACCGGGCCCCTGGGACAGAAAGACTAATAACTCACAGACCGGGCGTCCGATTGACGCGCCGTCTGTTGCGTTGAGACCCCTATGACGAGGCGGTCCTTTGAGATACTTCTTCGTGGGACTTTGTGATACTTGGTGTATCGACCTGTAGCTCGTGGAGTGGACCCTCCCGGAGACGAGCGTACAGAGTACGGAGACCGTGTAGCCGGCTGAGACCTGACGACTACTTGACCGACTCGACTTGGAGTGAGTCGACTAGCCCAGTGGACGGAGCGCCCGGTATTTGGTGACAGACCCACGGCGGACGGAGCGCCCGGTAGTTGGCCGCTGACCCGCGGTACTCGACATGAGGAGTACCTCTGTAGGCTATTAGGGGGAGCGACCGGTATTTGGCGACAAACCCACAGCGGACGGAGCACCCGGTAGTTGGTTGTAGACCCGCGGTACTTGACAGGAGGAGTACCTCAGCAGTCTTAGGTTAGAGAGCAGTACATCGGAGTCGTGACAGGACCACTGTACACTCCAGAGATGGAGCTCTTCAGTAGTTTCAGTTTCGATAATGAAAATCTTGGTTTGAGCTAAGTCTATGACCTTTGTGTTTCCTCATGATTGAGATGGGTTACTTGATAACTTAGGTATATGTATGGGCATAAACCTAGGTAGTGGTTATCCGTTGATTTCATAATACTTGTGTTTCCTCATGATTGAGATGGGTTACTTGATAAATTAGGTATATGTATGGGCATATATCTAAGTAGAGGTTATCTGTGGAGATCTTCTTTGTGGTTATCCTTGTTGGTTTTAGTGAGACCTTGAGGGTCTCGGGGTCCCTACTGAGTATCGTTATACTCACCGCTGCACGGGCTATGCCCGCACCTCATTGTGTTGGTTGCAGACGACGGACACTGCTGACGGAGGCCGAGTGTTCGAGGACTGGACTGTACCCGGAGGTGGACTACATGACGAGTCAGTACCTGGAGGTGGACTTCACAGCGAGACGACACTCAGAAGAGGTTGACGGGTGAGAGCATTGTGGAGGGTATCTGTACCTACCCTTCAGATAGGATCCGTGGTGGACGATCCAGGAGCTGCGCCATCTATACCTACCCTTCAGGTAGGATCCGAGGAGGACGACCCATGAGCCTTTTCTGTTCTTCCAGTTGTTGTACCTTGTTCAGTTGTAGTTGTACTTTCATTTGTATTTGTATTCTGGCCCATTTACCTTTCAGCACTTCTCTTTGTACTTAGTGTTTTTGTTTCTGCTTGTACTCTGTGGTGTTTTGTTTACTTTTATAAAGGCAATGCCTTCCCAGTTATCGGGATTTACACCTTTGGTGCTACTCGCCAGCCCCAGGCCTATGGAAGGTGGGCATGGGGTAGTCACGACACGTGCCCCGAGGATGGGTCGTGACAAATTGGTATCAGAGGAGTCGGTTCTACCGCAGAACTTATAACTCTGATATTTTCTTTTTGTGAAGCAATAGTGTTAAGGGTACCGAGTGTGGTCTTCAGTTCAGGGAGTCCAGTGTTGGTGCGGGTGGCTGACGTATCCATAACCCAGGACCCTGACAAATGAATTCCGACATTGTGCACGAAAACACGGATTGCATGTGTGTTTAGAGAAATTTTATTTAAATAACATCTCAAACCCGGTCATCCCACCAGGTATAATCGTTTGACCATGTCACATTATTTCTTTCAAGATTCCTCCCCGCAGATGACCAGCTAGATCCCCGAGAGTTGTTCGTACTGACAGCCCTCCGAGCGACGTGGCCTCAGTACAGGGCTCTATTCCAGTTGAGGAACCAGCGGAGGCACCAACGGTACTACTACCCGTTGGGTCACCGATGCCACCAGCCCCAACAGTAGAGGGTGCACGTCGCTTGAGCGCACTGCACGAGTTCCAGCACGAGAGGCCACCCAGGTTCCAGGGAGAGACGGACCCGCAGGCAGCTGAGGATTGGATGGAGGCTGTGGTGAGAGTCTTCAGGCTAGTGGGGATGCTGGTAGACTTCATGGTGATCCTTGCTGCCAGCCTTCTTCATGCAGCAGCAGGCAGATGGTGGAGCCTGATGCTCCAGATGCATGATGAGGTGACACTTCTTTGGGCAGACTTCGAGAGCCTGTTCCGGGCAGAGTTTGTACCAACTACTCATCGAGTGGTGCATATACAGGAGCTACTTCTGCTGCGGCAGGGCAGCATGACAGTGGCACAATATTCAGCGAGGTTCACAGAACTCTCGAACTACTCCACAGATATGGTACGAGACCCATTCTTCAGGGCCTGAACCTTCGAGCAAGGGCTCAGGAGAGAGATTAGAGCCTCTGTTTTTTCTCACAACATTCCGACGCAGACATAGGTGTTGGAGAGAGCCCTCTTAGTGGAGAGTTTCCTTGCTGAGCAGACTCTAGCAGCAGGACCCACCACTAGTCGGCGTGCTGCAGAGTCTTCTGTAGCAGGCGGTAGACAGATGATGTAGAGGTCCAAGAGGAACATACCTAACGGTGGCCGACTGCACAACTCAGGATTAGTTGTGCGGGGAAACCGGGGTGGATTCAGAGCCAGACGTGCCGAGAGTGGAAATTTTTACTCCTGCGGCGGAATTGGTCACATGGCACGTGACTGTCCGACCGCCATGCAGATGATCAGTAGATAAATGAAGAACCTCCCAGCCAGAGACAGAGGTTCGATCAGGGCAGACCGCAGGGGATAGAAGGACATGGGAGAGCTCAGCTTCAGGCAGCTGAGGCCTATGGTCATGGAGCTCCGGAAGCAAGTGGATAGGAGCGGAACTAGTGGTGTATATCTAGTTCCAAGTTGCTGTTGTTACATTTGTGTCTTTGTACTATGAGCTGCAATAATATAAATACACTAACCTTTTTAAATTTTGCTTTCCTATCCTTTTGTTTGGTTGATACTGAGTGGTCCTGGTTAAAACTGTTGACATGACCCTCACTTTAGATATTTCTTCTGGGGGAGACCTAGTGACCTCACACTGATGCCGACAGTGTGACTCGACCCTTAGAGGCGAGAGTGACAGTTGGATCTCTTGGTAGTAACGTCGAGGCCTTACGACGTCATCCATGGCATGAATGCATCATTAATGTCAGGATTGACTGTATTAGGCAATGAATGTGGTTCATCCAGGGGATGAGACCAAATTTCTCTTATCGGCAAAGAAGAAATCATAGTAGCTCTTGTGAGACTAGAGAAGGTCCAGGTCATCCAAGAGTGGATGAGGACAATAAAGGGCCGACATAAGCCTTATGCTGACAGGACTTGGAGGCCTCTAGAGTTCAAGGATGACGATCTTGTACTTATACGGGTCTCACCTCGACGAGGTTTACAGAGATGTGTCCAAGGCGACAAGTTCTCTCCGAGGTTCAACTGACCTTTCTTGGTACTCAACTGGGTAGGCGGGGTGGTTTACCGCTTGACCCATCCACCGTAGTTGCACCAGGTGCGTGACAACTTCCACGTATCTCAACTGAGGAGATATGTGCTCGACCCTTCACATATCATCGACCATGAGGAGCTGCACGATGGTGATGGGGTGTCTTTTATGGAGCATCCAGTGGGTATCGAGGATCGACAGGAGCGGATCCTACGAGGATGATCGATTCCTCGGGTGCACTTTCTCTGGCAGTACGGGAACCTCCAGGTGAGCACATGGGAGCGGAAGGCTCAGGTGCATGCTCAATACCGCTTTTGTAACCCTAGTTTGTGTAGAAGATTTACGGGGACGTAAAGCCCTGAGGTGGTAGTAAGGTAAAGACCCGGAAATTTCAAGGAAATTTTTTTCTTAATTTTTTTTGGAATTTTACAAGAATGCAGTTTCTGACGGCTCCTGATTCTGAGGCCCTGTGTGCCCGGAATCATTTTCTGAAGTTTAGATCCGGTACGTTCAGTGAACGAATGATCGGGAATTACTATCTTTTGAACCGGTGGTCGGAATCGAATTTCGAGGGCACCGATGGAACCGCAGCGCTAGTAATTGCTTAGGAACACCTGTTCCGGAGGTTCATTTTCACGAGAGTTGATGATAAAAATTGTGGACGTTTATTTTATAAATATTCTATAATTTTTATTTTACTCTAAGTGTTTAATCCTTTGGAAGGAAGTTGGGTAACTACCGAACCTCCCTTGGGAGGTTATGAGGGTGGTGGGGCCCACACGAACCCCACCCCTTTATATCCTCTAAACCCCCTCAACTTCCTTTTAAATTTTGTTAACTTAAGTTTCATAACTTATGGAGTTAATGTGGTGAGTTAAATGTAAGTTTTTGAATTTCAAACTCTTGAATTTCAAAAGCCTTGTTGTGTTAATAAAATAAGTTGAGAACTTATTTTACTTGGGTTGGTGTTTAGTTGTTTGAGAGATTTTGGAGAAAAAGCTAAGGAAGTCTTGAGTTCTTCATTCCCTTTGATGAAGAATGCGAAGAACGAACGATCTCCGATGTGGAGCGCCGAGCCCTCGGAGACCGTCTTCCGTGACACCGACCCGCGACGCGACATCTTCCACCTTGACTTTCTTCTTCCGCGACGTCTCTTCCGCGACGGTTTTCCGCGACGAAATCTCTGTCAACGTCTTCGAATCCTCGCTTCGCGATGTCGACATTCGTCATCTTTTTTATCAAGGTAGGGGGTTTACGTGTTTTCTATACGTGATTCTCTTCCATCTTTTATCTGCGTCTATTTGGACTGCTTGATATCAGTTAACGGGAGGAGGTCGGACAACACAAACATGGCCATCCCCCTCCCTTTTGTTTTTCTTGTTGTTTCGGATCGAAAGAAATTGACGTGACATCGTCATGCCGCACAGGATCGAGCGGCAAGGATCCGCGACATCGTCACGCCGCGCGGGATCGAGCGGAAAGTATGTGCGGCATCGTCACGCCGCGCATTCAAGTTTTAAACTCTCGTGCATGGGTTTTTGATTGCAAGGTGTTCATATAATTTATTTTGGATAAATTATACCCTCGTCAATTATTAAAATCATGTGTTTATTATTTTCCAATTGAAAACACCTAACGCGGAGGACGCGGGCAGAACAAACACGGCCCGAAAACCCTCCGTAGCTTGTTTATCGAAGTGCAGATCAACGGACGAAGACGAAGCAAGCCTCTATGGCGTTTTAATCCCATAACATGGATTTTTGGGTCCCGAGAGGACCGTTGGCGAAGATGGCAGGAGAAACGGACCACCGGACCACGTCTGGTGGTCCGCGGAAGGCGGCGGCGGCAGCCGTTGCTGCCGACCTCATTTAGCGGCGAGGGTGGGGGAGCCGCACACCCCGTCCACGGCTTCTGCGTGGCCTCGCGGGCCGAGCCGTGGCGGGCCGTCCGGGCCGGACTGGGCCCAGCCGGGTCGGGTCGACCCGGTTCGGGCAGACCTAGGGCCGGGACGGGCCGGGTCGGTCCGGCCCCGGACCCCCCGTTTTCAGACCCCTCACGGTCTTTTGCCCATATCATGATATATGGACCTCCGATCGACATAACATCTATTTCATAGAGATCCGTGGAACGAGGCGGTCGTTTCTGTATATCGCACTTAAGGTTTAGGAATACTTTGGGTTCGTTCGGGTTGGTTTGGATACGAAACCAACCGGGCCCTCGGAGCAGAAACGCTTTTATCTTGAGCTCCGGACGTCTGACTGATGTGTCGTTGAATTTGTTGGATTCCTCTAAGTGAGACGGATCATTTGTCTTACTCCGCTCGAGGTTTGGATGCCGTCGGTGTGCGGCCGGGTTGGTTCGCTCACGAAACCAATCGGGCCCCTGGAACGAAAAAGCCAATAACTCACAGACCGGGTGTCCGATTGACGCGCCGTCTGTCTCGTTGATTTCCTCTTGATGAGACGGAACTTTTGGAATACTTCTCCTGAGTTTTGGATGCAGTTGGATAGTGGCCGGGTTGGATTGTACTTTAAATCCAACCGGGCCCCTGGAACGGAAAAGTTGTTATCTTTCAAACTGGACGTCTGTTTGACGAACCGTCAGCGGTGTTGGTGATCGCGTGGAGAAATGGTCCCTTTGAGTATAACCTATGTGAGTTCGGGGTATAGTTGAGATACGACCGGGATGGTTCGCACTCGAAACCAACTGGGCCCCTGGGACGGAATGGCTAATAACTCATAGACTGGGCGTCCGATTGACGCGCCGTCTGTTGTGTTGAGACCCCTATGACGAGGCGGTACTTTGAGATACTTTTTCGTGGGACTTTTTTATACTTGAAGTATCGACCTGTAGCTCGTGGAGCAGACCCTCCCGGAGATGAGCGTACGGAGTATGGAGACCGTGTAGCCGGCTGAGACCTGACGACTGCTTGACCGACTCGACTTGGAGTGAGTCGACTAGCCCAGTGGATGGAGCGCCCAGTATTTGGCGACAGACCCACGACGGACGGAGCGCCCGGTAGTTGGCCGCAGACCCGCGGTACTCGACATGAGGAGTACCTCTGTAGGCTATTAGGGGGAGCGCCCGGTATTTGGCGACAAACCCACAGTGGGCGGAGTGCCCGGTAGTTGGTTGCAGACCCGCAATACTCAATAGGAGGAGTACCTCAGCAGTCTTAGGTTAGTGAGAAGTACCTCGAAGTCGTGATAGGACCACTGTACACTCCAGAGACGGAGTTCTTCAGTAGTTATGGTTTCGATAATGGAAATCCTGGTTTGAGCCGAGTCTATGACCTTTGTGTTTCCTTAGGATTGAGATGGGTTACTTGATAACTTAGGTATACGTATGGGCATATACCTGGGTAGTGGTTATCCGTTGATATCATAATCCTTGTGTTTCCTCATGATTTAGATGGGTTACTTGATAACATAGGTATATGTATGGGCATATACCTAAGTAGAGGTTATCTGTGAAGAACTTCTTTGTGTTTATCCTTGTTGTTTTTAGTGAGACCTTGAGGGTCTCGGGGTCCCTACTGAGTATCGTTATACTCACCCTTGCACGGGCTATGCCTATACCTCATTGTGTTGGTTGCAGATGACGAACAGTGCTAACGGAAGCCGAGTGTTCAAGGACTGGATGGTACCCGGAGGTGGACTACAAAACGAGTCAGTACCTGGAGGTGGACTTCACAGTGAGACGACACTCGGAGGAGGTTGACGGGCGAGAGCGTTGTGGAGGCTATCTGTACCTACCCATCAGGTAGGATCCGTGGTGGACGATCCAGGCGCTGCGCCATCTGTACCTACACTTCAGGTAGGATCCGAGGAGGATGACACATGAGCCATTTCCGTTCTTCTAGCTGTTGTACCTTGTTCAGTTATAGTTGTAATTTCATTTGGGTTTGTATTCTGGCCCATTTACCTTTCAACACTTCTCTTTGTACTTAGTGTTTTTCTTCCTCTTGTACTCTGTGGTGTTTTGTTTACTCTTATAAAGGCAATGCCTTCCCAGTTATCGGGATTTACGCCTTTGGTGCTAGTTGCCAGCCCCTATCCTATGGAAGGCGGGCTTGGGGTAGTCACGGAACGGGCCCCGAGGACGGGTCGTGACATATTATTTTTCTGAAGATGTTATTTCAAGTCCCCATGAACAATAGTCTATGTACCAATGTTGTTTTTCATATATAAACCAAAATTGGTCAATACACCCATCATAAATTTAATTATTTATATAGTTTTATAAAACAATGTAATAAGTGTAATAAATCTAATTATAAGGATGAAAAATGTTTTTAATAAAGTAAATAATTAACCTATGTTTATTATTCCATATTATAAAGTCACACTAGACATTTTAGAATCATGATAATATATTTTCATCTCACTTTTTTCATCTGTTATATAAATGTATTATTCACCACTTACTTCTTTCATGATGTGTATATACTATCACTTTTAATACATTATATTACTAATAATATTATATTAATTACATTAAAAACCATCATTTATTGTTATTATTTCATGAGAATTATGATTTAATTTTTTTAAAGGTGTTTAGTATACTTTGGAATGTTTACAGATTGATTTCCTCAACAATGTGTCCAATGATCACCATTAAAATCTCACCTTATTTTGACACTGTTAACATTATATTGAAACTAATAATCATTTTTATAGTAAATTACATTTTTCTTATATATATATAATCTTATGTAATGGACATTATTATTTTCTAAATAGTATATTATCATTCAAATGGTGTTCACTTTGAAATTTATTTAATTAAGTGGGTAATTTTTGATTTTTTTCAGTTATATTCCATACAGATATTTGATAAGGAACATTTTGAAATATATTAATCGATATATGTGGTATGATTTTTACTATTATGAGACCAGTTGACCAGATTATATATATCCCCTTGATGCATTAGTAATATCATGGGATGAGTTAGTTGTCTAGTCTTAGATGGGTGTCTATAAAATATGCTAATCCATCTTGTTAAAGAATTTGAGAGTAATGGTTCCATATACCTAGTAAACATCAAATTATATAATAAACCATTTACCCATTAATTTTACTTATTATTTATCCATCATTTTTTTCATCAATATATATATGGATTCATTTCATTACTAGTTCATTGACTAAGTGGCACGTATTTTTAGTTTTTTATCTTTCCATATTGATTATGCCTTATCTTGTTATGTGAATGGTATGTGTTTCTAGTTATTACCTTTTTTATATTGTTTATCTATTATATTTGTTGATAGTATTGCATGTTTGTTCAATTATATACTTTTCCATAATGATTATTGACATCTATTGATTATTTATTCCATTTCACATTACCATAACTGAGAATTTGGGATCACCTTTATTTTGTTCCTTTCCCCATTAATTGGAGAAGTGCACTAATAACGATATTCAAGTATACTCTAGATGGAATAAATTTATTATCCTTGAATGAAAAAAATATGTTGTAATTATTTAATTAATCATTTATATAATACCCATGTCTATATCTATTTTACCAAGACTAATGAACTATTCATTCCTTTAAGATGTGATTTATATGAATCTTATGCCAATGTAATTGCATTGGACACTGGATATAAGATCATTGGGGATGATTTACTACAATTACACGGTCAATGTATGTTTTGTATTTGTTTAAAATTTTAATTAGTTAATTTTAATTTTAGGATTTCTAATTATGATTTTTTAAAATATTTTATACATAGATTAGTTATAAAATAATTTTATGTTTTAAAAGGCAATTCATCCAAAATACTATTTTTCATGGTGTTCTACAGATTTTATTTTCAGTTATTTTATGAAACATTTGAGTATTGAAATTTGAAAAATTGGTGAAAACAAGGAATCAACATTTTCATATTTATTGAGTATGCCCCTTTTAAATTATTTTACCATGGTAAAATATTAATTGCGTAATTTATGTTATAAATAGAATAATAATGAGTATAAAATGAATCTAACCTAAAAAAGATATAATTGGATGATTATAATTCAAAATTTAACACATAAGGATCGATATTAAGTTGTTTAATTAATAATTTTATATAAAAATTAATTATATAGTCTTTAAATCAAAGGAAGGCACTAAATTCCAATTTTTTTTTGTTTAATATCCCAAACGTGTCCACATAAGGACAAAATTGGGTTATGAATGAATATAAATAATTATAAATATATTAAATTGTTAATTTTTATGATATAAATTAATTTTTTATTTCTTATATGTGAAATAATTACCTTTAATGCTTAAGCAACACTGATGCAGTTCTTGTGCAAGAAGATGGAAAATCAATAATATGAGTTTAATTAAAATTATAAGAACCATTAAAAGATAGGAACACTTGAATTTTTTTATTTTTTTATAGTATATTGATAATAATCTTCAAATTGTATAATTAATTTACATTTTTAGCCACATGGAAAAATTATGACATTTATAGTATTTTATTTAAAGTATAGTCAAGTTTGTTATATTCATATTTTTAAGAACTATAACAATTTTTATATAAGGTTTTACCAAATATATATTCTACTATAAATATTAGATTGAAATATAAATGACTTATATTCATTATTTTATTTTATTTATAACTTTTATTAAATTAATAATAAACCTAAATATTTATAAAATTAAGATGTATTATTTATTCAACTAATGTAAAAATCAAAAAAATAATATTAAATATAATAAATTAAAAATAATATGAATTGATTAAGGCGATTAACTAATTTTATCGGTTAATATAACATATTGGTGGTGTGTTAATTTTTTTTAATTTAACTTACTGTTTAGATTTTTCTTTATGTCAATGTAATGAATATTTTCTAAATTGTCACTAATGATATTTTATAAAAATAATATAATACCAAATTATTTAAAAAGCATCAAAATATTTAAATAAATTCCAATTTATTATTATAGGTTATAATATTTAATAAATTTACAGTTTATAGAAAATTTAATACATATAATTAAAAACATACAATTTTTTAATATAAAAAAACATGTTACCACAGATAAAAGTAAACGATGTTAACTAAGGGTAAAACAAAATGATAAGGTTTACAATAATACGAAGTCATGTACAAAATATATTGGTTGAATATATTCCAACATTATCTGATCTTATATTTGAATCCATCAAAATTTGTAGGTATTTGGATTGTGATTATATTTGTTATATATTAATAATTTCAGAAATTAGAAAAGTGTCGCACACCTCCAGTATAAAATGGCACCTCCTCCCTTTTTTAATCCCACCACATTAAGCCTTCTATATCGACCAAAAATCATTCAAATTATCCCCTCAAATTCATTAGAAACATTATATATGATATTTTATTTCCCAATGACCAACTATAGATTCATTTATAGGATATTTAAAAAAATTACTTAAAAGAGGTAATCACTCAAACAAATAACTCACTTTTTATAATCATATATAAACTCTCTAAATCTAATATATATAAATATATTACATTATAAATCTATACTCGTTCATTTTTTATTTTTTTATTATTATTATATCACCATTATACGTCCCCTTCCTCTTCAAACAAGAAATGAATGTATAGCTTGTGAAAATATACGGCTTACCATATCCAAGTAGTGATAAAATTAATATTCAATAGAAATATTTTATGAGTGGGAATTATGATTGATTTAATTTTCACAAGTGAGTTGTATTAAAAAACTACACTTATGGAATTAAAATATAGTATCTTCCTTTTACCACTTGATATTTGGGAATGGATAATGTCGCTCATGCGTACGTATGGCTTACCATCTCCATTATGGTATTTGATTTTTTTCCATCTATATTTCATATGTATTGTAATGAAGATGAATTTAATGAATATATATGATAAAAAATATTTTATAATTATAATTTATGATTTATTTTATTTTTCAATATGAAAACAAAAAGAAAACAATGTTCATGTGTACATATAGTCTACCGTCTCCAGAAATGATGAATATTATTTTTTTCCTATTACTATTATAAATAAAAATGAATACATATTTATGAAATATATATAAATATATAAATTATATTTATAACATCTTTATCATTTTTATTTGATAAAATGATGATCTATCTATATAAAGACCCATACATTACATTCATTGTTAATACTTCAAAATTGTAGCATACATATTACAACATATAACAAAACCACGAAAGGACCGTATAGGTATAGTGTCATTAGAAACTGGGAAACATAAACAACTGGTTCACAAAGCATCTATACTATATACCATTTATTTCATCATATCTATAGTCCCTTTTGGCATATCTTACTTAATAACCTTCTTCCGGACCTGGGGAAAGAAAACATACAAATGGGTGAGCTCAAATGCTCAGTAAGGGTAAACAAAAGAAATATCAATCACATCATATACATAAGCACAAATCTTTTGGAAATCTTATCCTGCAAAAGAGATCATAATTTCATAACATGGGATAAATCATTTTAGTTAAATGTAATCAAAATAATCATAACTTAAAACACGAAACTTTGTGGCATACACAAATAATCGTAGAGAATCATTTCTTTTAGTCAAGACTCATTGCCAAGACTATCTTAGTGGACAAAGTCCCTTTCTGAACCGAGTCACCCTCGTTTCTGTCCTGTTTCACTGAACCGGTATAACCTACCGTTCCAGCCATGTCTATCTCATGAGATATAAAATATTTAACCAATGCATTGGAGGGAGATATTGGTCCCACCCATCTCATAATGATACAATTCATATGTGTGCCACAAAATCATAAATCATACATCATTGCATAACCCATGTAATACAAATGGGAATCTTAAACATCATTACATAATAAAACAATTCATATAAGATAAAGGAATTCATAAAAATAATTTCATCACAACATAATCAAATCAATGTAATAATAGGGTTAAAAACAGAACTCTTTATTATCTTAGATGGAAAATAATTTTGATAAAACACCTGAACTCCATTCTTGAGGAAAATATCGTTTCTTCTTCAAAAACACTTTTCCTTTCTTAACATGTCGTACAATTATAAACTAAAAGAATTTGATTAAAAATAAACATGAAAACATGTAAAGGAATCTTCTTCTAAATAATTTTTTAAAAATCCATTCATGCCGTATAATTTAAAAAAACATTCTTCTCGTCCTTTTTTCGGAAAAGTTAGAAAAACGTACCTCGTACGGAAAATGACAAAAGATTCCTTTCATATCTTTTAAAAAAAACTCACCGAAGGGTAAAATCGGATTTAAACAATTGTATATGTATATAAATAATGTTACATATTGAGGAAAAATGGATTTGGATGATAAAATACACCCCAGTAAATACCAAAGTATAATCAATCTAGGATAAAAATGAGATTGTGATATTTCCCTTACCTTAGGTCCGTTTTGCATCGTAAGTGTCCGAACCTCCTGTATAATGATTTAAATAATGTTATTGACTTATTCCAGAATCATACTTATTTTTATGATATCATATGTGGTCATTTTCTTAACTTCTTAGTAGTAATATTTCATTGCTACTTGTTATTAGGGTGTTTATAAATTTTTGTTCTTATGCGTGTCTTGTCGAATAAATTATTATTCTTCTTTTTAGGTAATAGATACCTCATTTACAAAATGGTATTAATTTAATATATATCATATTCATTCATTCAATTAATTTATATAATCATTATGAAATGAAGATCATGTAGAACGAGTCGCATAACATAGTGGAGACGGTATTCTGTACGTACGCACGAGTGACGATATCGTTCCTATGATCGTGGAACTGTATTGGAGTGTATATATACTATTTCATAATCAGTATTACTTTATGATAGTCATATATAGTCATTATTTACACCAATATAACCATACAAGTAATGTGGTGGTGGAAAATAGATTACACCACGGCGTGGAGACGGTATTCCGTACGTATGCACCCGCGGTGATTTCTTTTTCTGTAGGATGGAAAGATGGTGAAATATGGTTGTTTCATACTTATAATAACATATCAGTATATGAGTGATACTGATGTTATTACATCATAATGAAACAACTAAAGAAGAAGAAGTGGACGAAGAAATAAAGATGAAAAATCGGTAACAGACATTACCTCTTCTTTGAGGTGCTTCTTTGAGACCTTCTTTTAGGGCACTAAAATTGTTCTTTGAAGAAGACAAGGACCTCTAGGATGTCTCTAGGGAAGTGTAGAGGAGTAATGGGAAGGGGTTGGCCGAGCTTGAAGGCTCAAAGTGGTGTGAGGAAGATGGGGAGGAGGTTCCCTTTTATAAGGGAGGAGAGGGGTACCTTTGGGAAAACTAACAATATTATTTTATTATAAAGTCAAGTTCGGTTTTAAATAGCTCCAAATTGATATATTTCTAAGATAAGGTGGGGATGGGTCGAAATACTCTCATACAATAGATTTTAGATAGGTTTAGGTTCCTATTTTAACCTTATCATTTAGATTTAACATTAAGTTAAATAAGTTTTCTTTTACCGTGTCTTCTTGTGTTCTTATACTATAAGGTTAATAAACATACTATAAGCAGAAAAACGAACCCCAAGTTGTTTATTATTAATATATATAACCTTATCTAAGTCATTTGGACGAACCTTATATTTTTATGAATAAAATAACAATTACTAATATAATATTTGTTTTAAAAACTATTTTATGTCAATTTTGACAATATTTAGTAATTGATTTTTGTGAATATCATAACCAAATTATTAGTTCAAAAAAAGTTACTTAAATAAATAATAACATGTCATAATATCCTATAAAAATAGTGGAATTCATAAAAATTCTCAAATTACAATTATTTTGGTGTTTATAACATTAATTATGTCAATATTTCATTAACAAGATAATTACTGTATCATCTTTGTGTCATAAATAAATTAAATTATTTAATGTCTAAATATTACAAATAAAATACCATTATGTTAGATATATTTTTAGCTTTCTAATGAATATTTATAGTCGAATTTATCTTATGTATAACCCCATATTAAAAATTATTTACTTATTAAACTTTGATTTTAACTATTTTAACCCTTCTTTAAATAAATTAATAATAAATGTCCTAAACAAATCCAAGTTGGCCTAAATTGTCATATTTTATTCCTAAGTTTGTTTTTGGTCGAATTACACCTGTCCAATAGAATTAGGACATGTGTTAGGGTAATAATAATATCATCTTTACCCTTAATTACCGTATTTACTTTTAACCGTGGTAAAAAAAAGTAAAAAGTTACTATTCACCAAAAAAATATTTTCATCTCATTGAACCACATTTTACTTACTGACATCAACCGTGTCTCATGGATTTTTGAAATTCAATTCACAGAAGTGGTAAAATTATGTTTTATGAAAAATTCAGTTTTTTGACTACCACATAGTGGTTTCACTATTCATCAAAAATTGAAAGTTTTCAGAAAAATAAAAAAATTTCACCCTAGGCTAATTTCGATATTCCGAATCCAAAAATGAAGTCCATTTTGAAAAATAAAATTTATAAAATTTCAAAAAGTGGTTAGTACTATTCATAACTACTAGTTTTAATAATATTTTAATAGCATATCATTGTTTAGTGAAACTCGGTATTGCATACGACGCAAGCTATCGAGGAAGGTTGCGATTTCGTGTAAAGAAATCCAAGCAAGTGTTGTGTAGAAAAAGATTCTTTTGATGATTTATATAACATAAAAGTCTCGGGTGTTACATTCTACCCCCCTTAAAATGAATTTCGCCCTCGAAATTCGTCACATTGTAACAAACAGATGAGGATACCTCTCCATCATCATATCCTCAAGATCCCATGTAGCTTCTTCTAATTTGTGGTTCCTCCATAAAACTTTCACCAATCGAGTGGTCTTGTTTCGTAGGACTTTTTCACTAAGATCCAGAATCTCTATCGGTTTTTCTTCATAAGAAAGATCTTGCTCCAGCGGTACAACTTCTGAGCTGAGTACATGTGAAGGATCAGATATGTACTTTCTCAGGAGAGATACATGGAACACATCGTGAACTTGAGAGAGATTCGGTGGAAGCGCCAATCGGTAAGCTACCTTCCCAACACGATCCAGTATTTCGAAAGGACCGATATATCTAGGGCTCAACTTCCCCTTCTTTCCAAATCTCATAACCCTCTTCCAGGGAGATATTCGTAAGAACACTTTATCACCCACTTCAAACTCTAGGTCTTTTTTCTTCGGTTGTTGGCATAACTTTTCTGTCGACTATGAGCTGCTCTTATGTGTTGTTGAATAGATATGACCTTTTCTGCCATTTCATCAAAGAGATCAGGTCCTAATAGCTTTCTTTCCCCAACTTCATCCCAGCAAGTTGGAGTCGTACATTTCTTTCCATAGAGATCTTCATAAGGAGCCATCTAAATAATGGAGTGAAAGATATTATTATAAGAAAATCCACCAAAGGTAGGTGTTGATCCCAACCACCTTTGAAATCCATAGAGAAAGCTCTCAACATATCTTCTAGGGTTTGAATTGTTCTCTCAGACTGACCGTCTGTCTGAGGATGATAAGAAGTACTGAAACTAAACTCTGTATCAAGAGTATGCTGAAGACTTCTCCAGAACATTGAGGTAAGTCTCGGATCCCGATCAGATATAATAGAAATGGGTACTCCATGCAATATTACCACTTCCTTTGCATATATCCTGGCAAGCTGACCCGGAGAGAAATCCTCTCTAATATCAATGAAGTGTGCAGACTTTGTAAGATGATCAACTATGACCTAGATAGCATTATTTCCTTTGGATGTTTTAGGAATTCCTGTGACAAAGTCCATAGTGATGTTTTCCCATTTCCATTCGGGTATGGGTAATGGTTGTAACATCCCCTTATACTTCTGTCTCTCAGCTTTAACTTGTTGACAAACCAAGCATCGAGAGACATATACAACAACATCTCTTTTCATGCCATCCCACCAGAAGTACTCTTTTAGGTCCCTATACATTTTCGTGCTTCCAGGATGAATAGAGAATGAAGAACTATGAGCCTCATCCAGCAGCTCCTTCTTTAATTCAGGGATGGGAGGAACACACACCCGATTCCTAAACTTTATTATCCCATCACAATCAAGGTTGAATTCAGGAACATTTCTCACCTTCTTTTGTAACTCGACATCTTATTTCTATGCCTCTTTAATCTTCACATGTATAGATGGTTGAACATTCATTTGAGAAAGATAAGATTTTCCCCCTTCCATTATAATTCCAAGATCCATCCTTTGTAAATCCATAAATATTGGATCTTTTGTGATCCTCATCATGGATAAACTGGAATGGTCTTATCGACTTAATGCATCTGCCACCTTGTTTGCTTTCCCAGGGTGGTAATGGATTGAGCAGTCATAATCCTTAATCAACTCCACCCATCTTCATTGACGCATATTCAGCTCCTTTTGTGTGAAAATATACTTTAATATTTTATTATCAGTATAAATATCACACCTTTCACCATAAAGATAATGCGTCCAAATATTTAATGAAAAGATTACCGCAGCTAGCTCCAAATCATGTGTTGGGTAATTTTGATCATTGATTTTCAACTGTCGTGAGGCATAATCTATCACCATATCATTTTGCATAAAAACACACCCTAATCCCTTCTTGGATGCATCACTATAGATCACAAACCTTTCTCCACTACAAGGCAGTGTGAGCACAGTTTCACTGGATAACCTTGTTTTCAACTCCTTGAAATTCTCTTCACATTCCTCCGTCCAGACAAACTTAACTCCTTTCCGAGTCAACTTGGTGAGTGGATTAGATAATCGTGAAAAATCTTTCACAAAACGTCGATAATATCCAGCCAAACCAAGAAAACTTCGGATCTCAGTTGTTGTTGTTGGTCTCGACCATCATTCGATAACCACTGTTTTTGCTGGATCCACAGATATCCCCTCTTTTGAGATTATGTGACCCAAAAATGAAACTTTTTGAAGCCAAAATTTACACTTGGTAAATTTGGAAAAAAGCTTCTCCTTTCTCAGGGTCTTCAATATAATTATCAAGTGATCTTCATGTTCTTCCTTTCTCTTTGAATAGACAAGAATATCGTCTATAAATACTACCACAAATTCATCAAGATAGTCTCTAAAGACTCTATTCATCAGATACATCAAGATAACAGGGGCATTAGTAAGACCAAATGGCATCACTATAAATTCATAGTGTCCATACCTTGTACGGAAAGCCGTATTTGGTATATCCTCCCTTTTGACCCTTAATTGATGATACCCTAACGAAGATCAATCTTGGAAAAGTATTGAGCTCCGCGTAGTTGGTCAAATAAGTCATCAATGCGTGGGAGAAGATATTTGTTCTTGATAGTGATCTGGTTAAGTTATCGATAATCAATGCAGAGTCTCATTGATCCATCTTTCTTCTTAACAAATAGAACAGGTCCTCCCCAAGGTGATGCACTAGGGCGTATGAATCCCTTATTGAGATTATCTTGGAGTTTCTTCTTCAATTCCTGCAACTCAATTGGGGCCATTCTATAAGGTGTCTTTGAAATAGGAAAAGCACCCGGTACAAGTTCTATTGAAAACTCAACTTCACGATTCATTGGAAGACCCGGTAATTCCTCGGGATAGACATACTCAAACTCCCATACAATGGGAATATTCTTAATCGTGAGTTTCTCACCAACCATTTGAGATAAATAACCTTCATTTAGTGGAATCAATACCCATAAATGGAATAAATTTCCACTAGAAGGTTATGTTCATCCTTGCATTGATAGACGATCATAGATTGATCTGGAATATGAAATGTGACTTCCCTTCTTTGGCAACTGATATGAGCTCCATATAAAGAAAGCCAATCAACGCCAAGAATCACATCAAATTCCACTATAAGAAGGATCACAAGATTTGCAGGAAGCACTTTCCCACAAACATTGATCGGAGAAGAATTAGAATCTTTTGATGCGACTATTATGCCATTAGGTGTTGTCACAGCTAACTCAACATCTAATTGTTGAGGTAATACGGTGATACCCTTAGAAAATTCTTCCGAAATAAAAGAGTGGGTGGATCCAGAATCAAATAAAACATTTTAAACTTTAGAGTGGATGGTAAGTGTACCTTTTACCACATCGTTATCGTACTCCACATAGCTGATAGAAATTGCATGTGACTTTCCTTTGTATTTAGCCTTAAGAGTTTGTTGATGTCGACCATCATCATCAACCCTTGGATTAGGGAATTTATTGGCATAATGCCCCATCTCCTTGCACTTGAAACATTGAAGTGTAGTAGGTTCATTCTGTGTATCCCTTCCTTTGTTTGCATCATTAGACATCTTCTTCCCATCATCGCGGCATTCAAATGCCCGATGACCTTCCTTTCCACATTTGAAATATTTACTTGTCCCTTTAAGACAACTCCCTCCATGTTTCTTTCCACACTTTGAGAATAAGGGAAATCTCATCTTCTTTTTAGTGTACTCTTTAGATTTTCCATTGAATTCCATTTTCATCTTCTTATCAAACCCATATGACTGATGGGTTACTCCAATCTCCATCTCAACTTTGAGAGCACATCAAACGATTTCCTCGTAGATATTGAAGTCCCTTCTGGCTAACACCCTTTGAAGACTTGGTTTTAAGCCACTAAAGAATCGATCAATCTTACTCTCAGGTTGGATAATAATACCAGAAGCGTACCTTGCATGTCTTGTAAAATTTGCTTCATAGGTACCTACAGATTCATCATCCTTTTGCTTCAGTTCAAGAAACTCTTTCTCCATCTTTGTTCGGAGAATACGAGGGAAGTACTTATTGAAAAATATGTTCTTGAACTCGTCCCATTCCATGGACTCAATTTCATCCCTTTGCCTCGTATTCTTAATAAGATTCCACCATTGATCAGCATCTCCTTCCAAACGATACACTGCTTGGATGACTTTATCATGTTCAAAACATTGAAGAACTGAAAATATCTTTTCAGTAGTACTAATCCATTGTTCAGCAACTAATGGATCAGTAGACCCGCTGAAAGAAGGTGGACACTGCCTCATGAGCGATTCAACAGAATGTTGCTCCTTCCTTTGCATGTTTGGAAGTCCTGCATGATTCATAGCTTGAGAATGTTGTGTGAGCATGGCTACAAGATTTTACATTCCTGCTCCCATAATGTTTGTTTGCTCAGGGGGACAATCACTACATTGCCCATCGCATTCCGCATTAACACGGTTCCTTTGGGTTCCAGCCATTGACTAAAACCAAGAAGAATAGTGTGAGCAACACTAATTATAATAGGAAAACTACATAATCAAGAATAAAATTTCACACTTAAGGTCTTATCCTAGGTTATTCATGGCCATTTCTAAAACACTAAGATTGTGTTCTATGCTTAGAATTATCCTTAGGGTTCTTACTAAGGCATTCACATCCATGTTTCCAAAGGTTGACTATACCTTTCCTCTGATACCAACTATAACGACCCATACTTTACATACATTGTTCGTACTTCAAAATTAAAGCATACTTATGACAACATATAAAAAACCATGAAAGGAACATATAGGTTTAGTGTCTTTAGAAACTGGGAAACATAAACAACTGGTTCACAAAGCGTCTATACTGTCTCCCATTTATTTCATCATATCTATAGTCCCTTTTGGAATATCTTACTTAATAACCTTTTTCTTGACCTGGGGAAAGAAAACATACAAAATGGTGAGCTCAAATGCTCAGTAAGGGTAAACAAAAGAAATATCAATCACATCATATACATAGGCACATAACTTTTGTAAATCTTATCCTGCAAAAGAGATCATAATTTCATAACATGGGATAAATCATGACAGTGAAATGTAATCACAATAATCATAACTTAAAACATGATACTTTGTGGAATACACACATAATCATAGAGAATCATTTCTTGTTAGTAAAGACTCATTTCAAAGACTATCTTAGTGGACAATGTCCCTTTCTGAACTGAGTCACCCTCGTTTCAGTCCTGTTTCACTGAACCGGTATAACCTACCGTTCCAGCCATGTCTATCTAATGAGATATAAAATCTTTACCCAATTAATTTAAGGGAGATATAGGTCCCACCCATCTCATAATGATACCATTCTTATGTGTGCCACAAAATCATAAATCATACATCATTGCATAACCCATGTAATACAAATGGGAATCTTAAACATCATGAAATCATAAAACAATTCATATAAGATAAAGGAATTCATAAAAATAATTCCATCACAACATGATCAAATCAATGTAATAATAGGGATAAAAAAAGAACCCTTTATTATCTTAGATGGAAAATAATTTTGATAAAACACTTGAACTCCATTCTTGAGGAAAATATCCTTTCTTCTTCAAAAACACATTTCCTTTCTTAACATGTCGTACAATTACAAACTAAAAGGAGTTGATTAAAAATTAACTTGAAAACTTGTAAAGGAAGATTCTTTGAAATAATTTTTTAAAAATCCATTCATGCCGTAGAAGTTAAAAAATACATTCTTCTCTTCCTTTTGTCGGAAAAGTTAAAAAAAGTACCTCGTACGAAAAATGACAAAAGATTCCTTTCATATCTTTTACTAAAAACCCATTGAAGGTTAAAATTGGATTTAAAAAAATGTATATGGATAGAAATAATGTTACGTATTGAGGAAACATGGATGTGGATGATAAAATACTCCCCAGTAAATACCAAAGTATAAACAATCTCGGATAAAAATGAGATTGTGATATTTTCCTTACCTTAGGTCTGTTTTGCTTCGTAAGTGTCCGAACCTCCTGTATAATGATTAAAATAATGTTATTGACTTATTAAAGAATAATACATATTTTTATGATATCATATATGGTCATTTTCGTAGCTTCATAGTAGTAATATTTCATTGCTACTTGTTATTAGGGTGTTTATAACTGTTTGTTCTTATGCATGTCTTGTCGAATAAATTCTTATTCTTCCCTTTAGGTTATAGATAACTCATTTCCAGAATAGTATTAGTGTAATATTAATCATATTCATTCATTCAATTCATTTATATAATCATTGTGAAATGAAGATCATGTAGAACGAGTCGCATCACATCGTGGAGAGGGTATTCCGTACGTACGCACGAGTGATGATATCGTTCCTATGATTGTGGAATTGTATTGGAGTGTATGTATACTATTTAAGAATCAGTATTACTTTATAATAGTCATATATAGTCATTATTTACACCATTATACCCATCCATGTAAGGTGGTGGTGGAAAATAGATTACACCACGGCGTGGAGACGGTATTCCGTACGTACGCACGCACGGTGATTTCTTTTTCCGTAGGATGGATAGATGGTGAAATATGGTTGTTTCATACTTATAATAACATATCAGTATATGAGTGATACTGATGTTATTAATTCATAATGAAACAACTAATGAAGAAGAAGTGGAAGAAGAAATAAAGATGAAAGAATCGGTAACAGACATTATCTCTTCTTTGAAGTGATTCTTTGAGACCTTCTTTTAGGGAAATAAAATTAGTCTTTGAAGAAGAAAAGGACCTCTAGGATGTCTCTAGGGAAGTGGAGAGTATAAATTGGCAGGGGTTGGCCGATCTTGAAGGCTCAAAGTGGTGTGAGGAAGAGGGGGAGGAGGTGCCCTTTTATAAGGGAGGAGAGGGGTACCTTTGAGAAAACTAAAAATATTAGTTTATTATAAAGTCAAGTTCAGTTTTAAATTGCTCCAAATTGATATATTTCGAAGCTAAGGTGGGGATGGGTCTAAATACGCTCATCCAATAGAATTTAGACAGGTTTAGGTACCTATTGGAACCTTATCATTTATATTTAACATTAAGTTAAATAAGTTTACTTTTACCGTGTCTTCTTGTGTTCTTATACTATAAGGTTAATAAACTTACTATAAGCATTCAAACGAACCCCAAGTTGTTTATTATTAATATATATAACCTTATCTATTTCATTTGTCCAATATTAGATTTTTAGGAATAAAATAACAATTACTAATATAATATTTGTTTTAAAAACTATTTTATGTCAATTTTGACACTATTTAGTAATTGATTTTTGTGAAACTCATAACAGAATTCTTAGTTCGTAAAAAGTTAATTAAATCAATAATAACATGTAATATTAACCTAGAAAATTATTTTAATTCATAAAAAGTCTCAAATTACATTTATTTTTGTGTTTATAACATTAATTATGTCAATATTTCATTAATAAGATAATTATTGTATCATCTTTGTGTCATAAATAAATTAAATTATTTAATGTCTAAATATTACAAATAAAAAACCATTATGTAGGAAATATTTTTAGGTTTCTAATGAATATTTATAGTCGAATTTATCTTATGTATAACCTCATATTGAAAATTATTTACTTATTAAACTTTGATTTTAACTATTTTAACCCTTCTTTAAATAAATTAATAATAAATGTCCTAATCTAATCCAAGTGGGCCTAAATGGTCATATTTTATTCCTAAGTTTGTTTTTGACCGAATTACACTTGTACAATAGAATTAGGACATGTGTTAGGGTAATAATAATATCATCTTTACCCTTAATTACCCTATTTACTTTTAACCGTGGTAAAAAAAGTAAAAAGTTACTATTCACCAAAAAATTATTTTCATCTCATTGAACCACATTTTACTTACTGACATCAACCGTGTCTCTCGGAGTTTTGAAATTCCATTCACAGAAGCGGTAAAATTACGTTTTATGAAAAATTCAGTTTTTTAACTACCACTTAGTGGTTTCACTATTTCTCAAAAATTGAAAGTTTTCAGAAAAATACAAAAATTTTACTCTAGGCTAATATCGATATTCCGAATCCAAAAATGAAGTCCATTTTGAAAATTAAAATTTATAAAATTTCAAAAAGTGGTTATTACTATTCATAACAGCTAGTTTTAATAATATTTTAATAGCATATCGTTGTTTAGTGAAACTCGATATTGCGTACGACACAAGCTATCAAGGAAGGTCGAGATTTCGTGTAAAGAAAGCCAAGCAAGTGTTGTGTAGAAAAAGATTCTTTTGATGATTTATATAATATAAATGTCTCGGGTGTTACAATCTAAAAGGGCAAAGGATATAAAATCAAAACATGTATGAAAAAAAAGCGACTATTACTGAAAACAAATCTTTAACCTGAAATTGATTATAAGATAGTAATATAAATTAATAAGAAATGATATATTTTATTATTTATATGTATATAGTTCTTTTATATATTTATAATAAACATATATTTATTAGAGAGGAGATTTGAACATATATGAAGGATTTCAATACGTAAGGTAATATATTGTTTTCTCACATTTATTTTTATAGGAAACATTCCATATACAATATTCATTTATATTATGATGTGTCTATAGTGAACATTAATTTATTTTATGAATTTTTTATGAATTTTTTTTATTTACATATCCATTTGGTGATCTCTCTTTCATGTGGGTTATGGTTCAAAAGTTACAAAATCATGAAATATTTTTTCTCAAATTTCTTCCATTAAGTCACCTGTTATATTATGATCCTATATTCTTTGATGAGATTTATATAATACAATTGTACATTTTTTATCCAAAATATTAATTTAAATTATGTTATAAGATTCATGTAAGGTTATTCAATATTCGGTCTAAAATTTGTGTTCCTTCAAATAATGTGTTAAAAAAATGTTTTCAAAGTGTTTTAGATGATATTATATGAAATTTCATTGAATATTATTAAAATTTATTATGAAATTTATTAAAATATTCCATTATATGTTTTAAGGTTATTCTCAATGAAAAAGGTTTGAGAATTTATTTATTATTTAAAATATTTTTTCGAAGCGGGAAGTATATTTTACTCACAAATTATTTCAAATGATCTTTCAAAATAATTTCCTATACAATTCAACATTATGTGATGTTAATTTTGTTTTAACAATGATATTATTTAATGATACTATACTTATTATTTATTTGGTTTGTTTTTGTTTATTAAGGTTTGGTATTTATGAAAATCTCTTGTTTTACCTTGGTTATGTTATAATGGAATGATATTTATGAAACCCATATATTTATATGGGATATTATATAGTTTTATTCATCTAGAAAATATATGTATTGTTTTAATAATGTGATGTGTGGAACCTATATCTCCCTTTAATTATTTGGGTAAATATTTATATCCCATGAGATAAACACCAATGAAAAGTTATGTAAACTCAATTTAGAAATATAAGAATTGAACAAGATAAATCTCAGTTTAGTTATATAGAACCGGAAAAGGATGTGAACATGGTTCAGTAATATAGAACTAGAATGAGAGTAAACATTATTCAATAATACAAGGTTAGAATGAGGATTTAACTCAGTTATTTGGGGAAATTTTTCCACTATTATAGACTTGGTAGTGATCCTTGACTAATGTAAAAATTATTTTCTATTCTTTTGAGTTTTAAATTTTTTTAGGTACAATGTTATTCTCTTATGGGATAGGTTTGTCGATTCATTATAAACATTTATGTTTATCACATGGTATGACATCATAAATATATGATATGAATCATATCATTTTTAATTGTTATTTTCATGTTTTTATTCACTTATACATATGTTACCCCCAACAATTTACCATTACTGATCATCTGAGCTCACCCTTTTCTTATGTTTCCTATTCCCATGATATATAGATAATAATTAAGATGGATTACTAAAGTTGATATATTTATGGACGATGTTAAATATTATTCAACTAATTACAATAATGAGATTTTACTTTCCAAGGGGAATAAAGAATTATAGTCCTTAGGTATGTGTTTATGAAATTCATCGAATATTCATTTAAAATTATGTAATATCCATATACTGTAGTCCTAGTTCATTTTAATTGGGATTAGAGCAATGTTTTATAAATCCTTAGGAATATCAAAAAATAAAACCTTACTGTGATCCCTATAAATATTTATTAAGATGTTTCAAGTGTTGTAATTAAGGATAAGTCTATGTATTGGTTACAAGGCTATGGTTTTCACAATAATCATTACTAAAATATGAATAATTATATTGTTTTATAGATTATATATGGTTTTGTAATTCATACATTATATAACAGATTTTCATAGGAATGTGGGTTTCTTTTATGATATGTGTTTCCACAAAATTCATTCTAGTTTAGTTAGTGGTAGGAACTAGATGGAACTGAGTTAATGTTGAATGAGATGAAAATTTTTTATTTAAGGATACAAACTTGATGATCACTATACTGAAGGATGTTATGATCATCCCTAATCTATTTTATTATAACGTGATTAAAAATATGTACCCTTACAAACTCATAGACTCACCCTAGAAGAGAAATAAAGATATTATTCATAAGACTGGTAATGGATACCCTATAGGAAATAATATTTGGTGTACATTGGGAAACAAATGTGGGAAAAAAGACCCAAATGGGTGTCTTATAAGAACATTAGTATTTTTTGACATTGGAAAATATGTACAAAAATAGAGTAACAACAACAGGAAAATGAAATGTTCAGTTAATAAAATGGGATAGAATATTTGCCTCCCTAAGGTACTATAACTTGATGAATAATTTAAATGTGTAAGGAATGGGAATTATTCAAATCCATTTCCTAAGTGAAAAAATCGTGAAGATAATCATCCATTTGGTAGAAGTAATGGTAATATTGTAGATGATGAGGACATTCCAAGTTAAAAGTGAAATTAAAGATATATTAATTAATATAATGACTAAGAATCAAAAATTTCATATGGATGAAATGATATAATATTTTTATTTATTTATTTTGATTCAAGAATTATGTTATACGAATAATGAAATAAATAAGTATTGTTTAGTTTGTGGTTTTTCCTAAGGATTTAGAAGAATATGGTGAAGTGTTCTGAGGGACTAGAAATATGATTTAGCATAAATATTATATTTCTAAGAAAACCCATGATAAAGGGAATGGTAACCATTATTATATTTGGAGTTTAATATAATGATGAATGAATGAATTTAATATAATGGTAATTATTAATGGGGTATTTTTTAATTACTTGTTGAAAATATAGATTATGCTATCACTGATAATGTTTACAAAATTATTGGATTTGAGGAGTATATCCATTAATATTTGGAATAATGATGCATGCACTTTTTTCAATAAGGATTTATGTCAGTTTATATTATTATCATGTTTCAAGATAGTACAATATAATTTTAACCCGATGTTTATGATATATGGTGGCTCAATGTTAATATTCTTTTGAGAAATTTAGTGACCTTGTTTCTATTGTTTTGGACAGTCATCTTTGTAAAGGGTTATAATGTTAACCATTTATGCAATATTTTATGTTAAAAATTTAATTAGCTTATAGAGATTAAATTATTATCTCTCCATATGAGGATTTAGGAAAATTGGATATCTTGTTTTAACCATTTTGGTTTTAATAAAGACATTCAAAATATTTATGGATCTCATTGACCTACTAATTCATTAGGAATGAAAAATTTACCTTCATTTCTAAGAAAATATTATAAATATCAAATTGATTGAGACATAATTAAATTAGGAGTTTTTTTAAATAATTTAAGTTTATCTTCTAAAATCTTTTGAAAAAATGGTATTAAAAAAAAGGTTGTTCTATTATTATTAATTTTTATGATATCAATGATTTTTTTCAAGCCCCTTTAGGATTTGTCTTTTTCGTCAATAAATTTCCCATAATGATTTTCACTATAACTCTCTATTATTGTATTATAGTTTAATTTATATTTCATCCCATTTTGTCCTATGTTTATAAAAATTTATGAGTAACATTGGGTATCTTTTCTATTTCCAAATTTTCCTTTTAAATAGATGTTTCATTATTAAATTTTATGATTTGGGTTTTTATGAAACAATATTCCATGTTTTAAACCTAGGATGAAATAGATTAATAATGAGAGTGAAATTAATTTTAAGGTTGTACAATGTAACACCCTATGATTTTTATGAGATTTTATATATCTTGCATTACACACTACATATTATTATCTTGCATTACAGGCAACACATATTTTCTAAGAAACATCGTTTTATTATTATAATTAATTTAAATGAAAATGATAAAATTCTTTCGAGTATGTATAGTATGAATAGGATTGACGGAATTTATAAATTATAGTTTTAATATGTATTTGGAGTTCTTTAAGCTGTTTATTATAAATGACGGAAAAATATTTTAAAAAATAAAGGTAAATGTTTTTTTGATGAAATATGTAAATGTGAAAGAGTATTTTTTATACTAATTAATAAAAAAATAACTATTGTTGGATTATATTAATGATATATATATATATATATGATATTAAATATAATTTTTAGCATTCATCTAATATGTTTTCTAAACATGATATTATAACAAATCCAATTTTACGCATAAAAGAATTTTTTTTCTTAGAATGTAGTTTTCCGCATATTGATGGGGTTGTTTTTTAAAATATTATTTTTAAATATTTTATTGATTACAATTTGAAAAAAATAAAATTCTTATTTTCAAGAGAGATATCAAAATTTACATTGTGTTATCATTTGGAATTTTTTGAAAAGTTGCATGTTTTGATGAATAGTGAAAATACTGATTGTTAATGAAAATTGTATTCTCTTTTAAATCCTTTATAACATAAAATTTTGTTTTTGATTATATTAAACTTTTAATTAGTTTATTTTAAATTAAAATTATCTATTTTTTTAAGATTTTATATATGAATTTATTATAAATTCAGTTTATGTTTCAAAAGGTTATTTTTCTGAAAAATAATTATTTTTCATGGTGGTTTATCGGTTCTATTTTAAATTAAATTATGAAACTTATTTTTTTTTATTTTTAAAAATGGATGAAAATTTTGGATTCATAATTTATAATTTTTTTTAACACTTCCATTTTTAAATTTTATCCCATAAAAATAGTAATCTTTTTAAATTTTTGTGTCGTTTTAAAAGGTTAATTCGTTAAATTAGGTTAAAATAAAACAGTAAAGACTATAAAATGATCCTAACACATGAAAAACATTTATCGGATAAATATTAATAATAACTTGATAAATAATGATTATAATTAAGTTGGTTAATAGAATATTGTGCATGAAAATGACCCGTATAACATTTAAATCTATGAAAGTTAAAAAATCTCACTTTATCTATCGTAAATATCTCATATGGGTTTAAATATTTCGAAAATTAGGTTATTAACGAGTAAACATTATTATATGAAGAATAATTTATAAATTTTTATGATAATAATTTATTTTTAATTTTTTATTTGAAATATGTGTCTTTAATGCTTATGAAACACTCATGCAGTTCTCGTGAAAATAATGAAGAATAATTAACATGGCTTTAGATTAAATAATAAGAACCATGAAAGGAAAAAAAACACATGAATAAATATTATTTTATTATTATATATCAACAATAATAATCTATTATTATAATTAATGATCATTTGGAGCCACATATAAACAATTATGAAATTTATAATATTTTATTTAATGTAAAGTCAAAGTTGTCATATTCTTGATTTTAATAACTATATAAATTTTAATATAGGTTTTTAGAAATGATATATTAGACTATAAGTATTATATGTAAGTATAAATAATTTATTTTAATTGTATTAAATTATTTTTAATTTTTAGTGAATACATATTTATCTTTAATAATTACACAATTATGGTACAATATTTATTGAACTAATGATAAAAATCAAATAAATGATATTAAAATACTAGAATAAATATAATATTAATTAACTAATGTTCATAACTAATTTTCAAGGTTAATGTGACATATACTGGTTTTATTGAATGAAGTGGTTCAATGTTATCTTGTTTTTTAGATTTTATTCATGATAATATAATGAATACTGTCAAAATTTACACGTATGATATTTAATGAAAATAATATTTTATTAAATTATTTAAAAATACTAAAAGTACTTTTAAAAAAGAAAAAGATTTTAAAATGAGTACTAAATTTTATTAATTGACTCTATAGACAATTTACACTATATAAGTAAAAAATCAATTTTTTAATATAAATTATTTATTAATAAATTCAGATTATAGTGGGTTAACTAAGGGTTAATCAAAATGATTTGGATTGAAATAATATAAAAACATGTCTAAAATATATAGGTTAGTGAGAATAAAACATTATCTCATCATGACATCTAATTCATTTCTATTTAGTGGTATTTTTATTAAGATTGATTTTATTATAAATTAACATTCTTCAAAATTCCAAAAGTGCCCCTCACCTCCATTATAAAAGGGAACCTCCCCCTTCACATCATCATATCATGATGGAGAATTTATCTTCTGAAAAACTACCAAATTAACTCTGAAATTTACCTATAAACATTATATTGGTTTGTGTCATTAGATAAGACATATTCTTGAGTCATTTAGAGTAGATCTAAAAGATCTGTTTTGATGAAGAGGTAATCTCTCTAAATGATCACTCTATTTTTCTACTCTTCTATAACTACAATAAATATATTATATATATAATAAAATATTAAATTCATTATACAAATTGTCATTCAACTTTATTATTATTATGAAGAAACCATTATACATCCCCTTTCCCATCGTACAAGAAATAAAAGTATTGCTCATACGTACATAAGGCATAACATCTCCACGTAGTGATACAATTCATTTTGCATCAACATATTATATGAGTGGGAATTAAGATGAATTTATTGTTTATATATGATATTTATGAAACAATTATACATCTATAATGATATTTTAATATCTACATTTTTACCATATAATATTTTATGAAATGATAACATCGCTCTTATATACGTATTGCTTACCATCTCCAAGATGTTATAGGATTTTTTTGTTAACTATATTTCACATGGAAGGTAATAAAGAAGAATTTTATTAATATATATGATAAATATAACAAAAAAATGGTTTTTAGTGATAAAATTTCATATAATTTTATTTTATTTAATATGGAAAGTAAATGATAATATAGTTAATGTGTATATACGAACTATCATCTCCATTAATAGTGTACTTTATTTGATGCCCCTAAAATTTAAAAATCCCCATGAATACATATATAATGAATATATATATTTATATGTGATATTTACAACATGGATACCATTTTTGATTAGATTAAATCATGATCTACCTAAGATGTTCAATGATAATTAGTCAAACCATGTATGGGAAATAAAGTGGTTATTACCCAATACATATATTTAAAGTTAAAATTGTTAACAATATATTTATATAAAATTATAAGTAAATATTATATGGTATTATATATATAAATACGGTTTTGTGATATAATTATAAAATATTTATATTTATTATACATGACTTATAAACATACATGAAGGAAGTCAAGACTTATGGTAAGGGATTATTTTCTCCCTTCTGTTTTTATGGGACACATGACATATACACTACATGTTTATTTTTTGGGATGAATATACTATCCAAAAATTTTAATTATGAATCATGTTTCAAAAATAAATGGATAATTACATATAAATTATATGATATCTCTTTCATGGGGGTTATTATTGAAATTTTACCAAATAAATAAGGTAATTTTGTATCAATTTTCCTTATTTGAGATACACATTACATTTTTCACCATTATTATTTTATGTGGTGTATATAATTCCCTTTGAATTTTGATATCATTAGTCACAATTTTCATGTTAATATATGATTTAGGTAATGTTATTATCTATTTAGTAGGGAATATGTGTTCTTCAAAACGATGTTTTGAAAAAATGTTTTAATAGTGTTTTACATGATGTTATATAAATTTTCATGGAATGGTATTGGAAAATTCCTAAAATTGTATTAAAATATACCATTATATTTTTCATATTTTTCTCAATAAAATAGGATTTTAAAAATTTTAGGACATAAAAAAATAAAAGAGAAATTGATATTTTCCTCAATAATTTATTGAAAGGATATTTTAAATTCATTTTACAACTAAGCCAACATTATATGATGTTACTTATGTTTTACATGGGAAATTATTGAATTAAATTATTATTATTCATTATATGGGTTTTTATGTTTATTATGGATTGGTATTTATGATACCCATTTATTTTTGATCGGTTATATTATGTTGGAATGATATTTATGAAACCTATTTATTTTTATAGGCTATTATATGATTTAGGTTCTTTTGGAACAAAAATGAATTGTTTTCATTATAAGATGGGTGGGACCAATATCTCCATATAATTAATGGGGTAAATATTTATATCTCATGATATATAAAATTATAAAACAGTATGTGAAATAAGTTTAGTAATTCCAGATTAGAACAAGATTAAACATGGTTTAGTAATATATAACAAGAACTAGATTTGATCATTGTTCAATAATACCTGATTAAAATAAGATTAAACTCGGTTCAGTAAAATAGGGATTGAATGAGGGCTAAACTTTGTTTAGTAAGGTACTTCATCTATAATGATGGTCATGGTAGTGATCCTTGAATAATAATAACATTATTTTATATGATTATGTGTTTTCCAAAATTTCATGTCATCAGTTATGATCATATAGAATATATTATTTGATTTTATATGAACTTCTATGATTTATCCTTATATATGATATATTAATTTTTTTATATGTAAGATATAAATTTAAAAAATTATTTTCATGTTATTATTCCCTTATGATTATGTAATCTCTATTGATTTACTATTTCAAAGCATCTGATCTCACCACTTTCGTATATATCCATTCCCCATGATATAAAGAATGGTATTATGTAGGATCACTAAATGGGAAGTTATTTATTATATTTGTTTATGATCTTTCACAAAATTTAAATAAGGATTTCCGATCATCTAAAGACACTAAACGATTATATTCATTGATCTTTTGTTTGTGAAATGTAATGAATATTCATAAAAAAAATTTAAAATCAACGTGTAGTTATAGTTACCCTACGCGTCACTTTACGAAATATTATTTATCCATTTAACTTCATAGTTTTGTTATGATTTAAAATATTCAAAAATTTAGTAGGAAGAAAGAATGAGGTGTTGTAATGACTTATGTTTTTTCAACATATCATAGTTTTTATGTATTTTGATAATTCACAAAATAATGTTTTTATTATAATGAGCATTTTCTTAAGATATTAATTTAATAATTTTCAAAATAATATATCATTATCATATTATATAATTGATTATCTTTTATGTGTGAATTATTCATTAAAAAACTATATTATCATAGATGAATTTCAGATTCTCTTCTTTCTACATAGAATTAGATAACCCCATATTAGATGTTAACATACTACATATGATATCATTTGAAGAAAATGATAGATTTGTTGTATGGTCAATGAACGATACATCATATAAAATAAATTAATGAGAATTTGAAACCTTAAAAAAATATTCATAAAAAATTATCTTACGAAAATTCTAGGAAGTAATGAAAGCCATGTATCGCTCCTCATTAACATATTTATCATATTTGGAAGAATTATCCAACATGAAATTGAGTTAAGTTTATTCTATTACCTGAATAATAATGATATCGAGTTTATCTTATAAATCCTCATATAATTTTATCTTAAGAGAAAAGTATATCAATTTGAATATATTTAAATGAATTATATATTAGGAAAAATTCTGTGATTACAATAATATTATCTTGATATGAAATTTCATTTATTTTTAAAATATCTAAAAACCAATTGAATATTTATGGAATTATAGATTTTCTAATGTTTCTTGATTCTAAGAGTGGAATGATCTAATGAATAAGATATTTAATAGTTGTTCTTCATAAGCTTAATACATATTTTGAAGAAACAGATGAAACCATTGACGGTCAATCTAAAAAAAATTCAATGTATTATTAACTAAATCGTTATGATTTTCTCACTGTATATGTATAATATTAAACATGAGATATTAAAGATTGATTCAGATGCTACACGGATGTGTTAAATTAGAGGATGGGATAGAACACACATAAATACGAATACTATGATAATGATAACAATGAACTCTTGATCATTGATAGGATCAATCAAAAATACTACTATTGTACTTACAATATTATGAGTTTCACAAGAGATCATTTAGAGATACACCTTTAATACTATCATATTTTTAGAGCATATAATTAACTACTATCAATTGCTTCTTGAAACTATGTGCTGCAGCTGTTCATACAAAATATTATTAATATATTTTTTTACCCTCATTTAATTACTGTGTGTTAGGTATAAGGAATTATATTATAAAGGGAGTGATTTTTTGAAAGCTCTTTTATCATTGGGTAATGTTACAATTACTTGTGCTCATCTGGGAGTAGACGAAAAAAGGGATGTTGTAGTGAAAATCCCAAAAATCAAGGAGTATAGTGTTGGTGAAGTATACAATGGGATATTTAGACCCTAATAACTATATATATTATGTTTTGAATCACTTCATATTATGTGTTTATATTTTTCTTCTGATTCACAATAAGGAAAATATTGTAACTTGTGTACCTTGAAGGGATAGGTTTTTTTTGTAAAGAACATTTTGAAGAACAAAATTATTCCCCTCTATAATTTTCAATTAGTCATTCTATGGGATAATAATTGGTATCAGAGCTCATTAATCTAGAATTTAAAACTATTAATGACTATGGTTGAATGATCTATTTTCGATTAGATATTATGGATGATAACCAAGAAAGTATGATAATGTTTAGAGCTCATAACATTAATGGTTAACATTTTTGTTGATGGAACACACACTTGGCCATATATCTTAAGAATTGTGAATTGATATTTTATCTTAAAGTAGTAAATAATTATGATTTTACAAATTCAAAAAACTCTATCATTGGATTCTACAATCGAAGAAGAATTTGATTTGAATTTAAAGGCTATAAATGATATAATCTATGGATAAGGACCAGATGAGATAAAAAAAGGTTCTCAGTGTAAAACATCTCATGAAATATAGATTACTATTTTTATTTCCTAGGAAGGTATGTAAATTAGTAAGGTACTAACTATATAAAGCCTCTCAAATATGATACTTCCAAACTCATTCTCAAAACATTAAAAATAGTTGAAGGAGAAATGATTTATCTATTTAATAGAAGACTCACTATTATTGTAAATAATGTTGATGATATATGATCACAATTCACATCCCCCTAACAAGAATTGAAGGTTCCCAATATTTTAATTCAAAACTAGAGTGTAATCATAGATACAATAAGACAATCAATAGAGGTAAAAATTTTCAAAAATATTTTCTCATTCAAATTATTATGATCGATGATGCTGAGAAAAAAGAAGGAGCTAGAGAATATAAAATGGTCAAGAAAAGAAATTTCCTTGAAGGATTCTACATCTATAGATGACAAGAAAATAAATGCTATAAAAATATCTAAAGAATCTGAAGAAGAAAGTTCCTCAATCTATTCTACATCGAATGGCGTAATTCAATAGTTTACTCGAGTGTCCAAAAAATCTATAACAAGACATAATGTTTTATAAAACCCTTCAACAAGTACAATAAGATTAGCAACAAATCTAAAATTTAAATATGTTATGAATGATATAAAATGGGACACCTAAAGATAAAATATACACAATTTCATGAAAATAACATGTCTACAAAACTTTTCTCCATAAATTGTAGATTTAGAAATAAATCCATGAATTATATAAATACCACATAGGTTGTAACATCTAAGGAATTTATAGAATTACAAATTTTTACAACTATTACTATTTTTGAATTTTATAATAATTTTAGTTTAAAGGAAAGAATATGTATGATAGTGTACTCAACACGCAATAACAGTTTTCTCTGAAATCTTATATTTCACATAATATTGAGTTATACCAAAAAATAATACAACAATAATATTATTATTTTAAATTATAGTAACCACCTAGACATTGTATTGGTAATAATGAATAGAATAGAATATATTATGATTTTACATAATTTTTAAATGTTTTATCAGTTATCTAATTACTTTTAGAGGCTTAAAATGGGAATGAATCCAAATTTAAGCATAAAACACACTAATATTTTTGAAAGGTTGTATTACCACCTTTTAATAGAGAACAATTTTTAAAAATATTTTCTACCACTTTTATATGTTATATTGGATAAAAAAATTCCTATTTATAATAGTAACATCATATTTTATTTTAGTAGAAATTTTAGTATTTTTCATAAAATCGACATTCTTATGAATTGTGAAAAAATACTGCATTTTAATTCAAAACTTCCTTTTCCTCAAATTTATAAATATAGTTATATTTTGCATTTTAATTTTTTAAAAGTGTAATTGGATTTTTTTTTAAAATTTAATCCAATTATTTTCATTAGAATTAATTTCACATTGATATTGGTTATAAATACATGTTTATCTTTCGTTAATTTTAATTTCATAATTTTTTTGGGTTTTGACAATAGGAAATAATGTTAAATTAATTTCCGAAAATTCTATTTATCAAATTTTGAAACATGGATGCAACATTATAAATATATTTGTCCAAATTATTTAAATGGTTACCTATTATTTTTGGACCTTATGAATTGAACTTTAGAAAATATTTTTATTTACCATGGTTAAAGGGTATATCTCGTAAATAATAGTAAAAAGAATATTATAATAATATAAAACTACCCTAAATTGTCTCTTAAACCAATTATATTATATATTTCTGACCATGATCATCCTTAGGATAATCGTTTCACATTTGGAATCAACTTGGGTGTGAAAATGTCATTTTATAATATTAAATTTAATGAAACGGGAACTATAACATAAACAAATATATTTTAATAAAAAAATTAATATAGGATTATAAAACAGATATATTTGACTATAAATATTAATTATAATGCTAAAAAGTTTTCCTACATCAAGGTATTTTATTTATAATTTTGAATAATTAAATAAATAATTTTTTTTGGGACACACTGATGATGTAGTGATTACCTTATTAATGAAAGATTAAAAAAATGATATTATTCATATATATATATATATATATATATATATATATATATATATTCATTGAATATTTTAACTACATAAAAGAGTTATTTGACTGATATTTACAAGTGAGGGATTCTTTAATTCCTTTGGTAATAAAGAATCGAGTTGTTATAAATTATAAAAAATCAATTACTAAAAAGTGTCAAAATTGACATAAATGAGTTTTTTTAAAACAAATACCTTTTTATTAAACGATATAACAGTCCAAATAATCTAATTTTTGAAAAATGAATTATATAATGTTACAAATTTCATTAATGATCCACTTTTTTCTTTACTGGCATGTTAAAAAAACTATAATATCAATATATTTTTATTATACCTGAAGACGTTGTAAGAGATAATGTTTTTAACTTAGGGTTAATCCTAAATTATAGGGTTAATTTTGTGTCCTAAACTTGTCTAAAACCTATTGGTTGAGATGATTAAGATCAATTATTATCTTATACTAAAAATTTAACACTTTACAGATATTATAATTCTGAAATAAATTTATAATATAACAATATTTCAATGTTTTCATAAAGTGCCACACCTCCCTCTTATAAAAGGACACCACCTCTACCCACATACTCACTCCACTCAACCCCCTTGGATCGTCCAAATACTTCTCCAATTGGGTCCAAAAATACCGAAATTTCTCTTATAATCCTTTCATTGGGAAGATATAAATTCAAGAATCATTTTTATCTCAAATCAGAAAGAGTTACCCGATTTAGATGTAACGTCTTCTCTCTGGCTTCTTTCATTTATTTTCCTTCTCCTCCCACTACACTCTTTCTATACCACTCTTTTATAAGAAACCTATATTAAAGATATACAAGGATTTAATTATTATATGTTTTTGAACTACACTTACACATACCCCTATCTAATGGATATTTAGCATCTTGTTTCTCCGTACGACAAACTACTACATCACAAAACGATGATTGTTCAATTTTATCATACCATCTATCATGGTGTCCATTATGATAGAAATATATGTATATATTTATATATATAATATTGTATATATTATTATTTAATTTTTATTTACAATATAGCTTAATTATTTCCATAATTTGTAAATATGATAATTTTCTTTTGAGGAAGTGTGAACTATCGCCCCCTCAAAGTGAAATGACTTGTTCTTTCCATACATGGAATGTATAAAGTATGGATTTAATGAACTTATGTAACATATATAACATAGATATTATATATTAATTATATTATAACTATGTATCTTTTATTTTTTACTCCTTGAATATCCCCTAAATATGAAAATGAAATGGAAGTAGCGTTCAAGCATACGTACGACCTACCTTCTCCATGAATGGTGAATTTAATTTCTTATCTCAAAATGTTATGGAAAATTATAAATACATATATAATTAATATATATGATATTTAAATCACAAATAATATTATGGAGATGGTAGAAATTTGACCCCATGGGCAATTTACATCTAATACGTTTGCTTTCAACTCAAGTACCAAATATCGGAAAAATGACATATATGATGTTAAATAATTATTTAATTTTTATAACATGGTAATAAGTGATATAAAAGGAATAAAAAACTTGAATATATTTCTAAATAATGTTGAAAATATCCTACATTTATTATTCAATAAACAAATAACCATCAAGACAAGTCAGACTCAAGGTAATGGAACTTCATAAACCAATTTCCACTTGTTGGGTTTTATGTATACTTCATTGATTATACTATGCCATGATAATGTGTAGAATCACTATTTGTTAATTTATGTTGTAATTTCCTCTTCCCATTTAGTCGATATACCATTGATACACATAATCACCATATTGATAAATTCTTAATTCATTGATATGGATTTTTTACAAGAAATATTAACTCAATTTCCATTCATCAAATTAAATATTTAGGTTATTGTTTTTGTTTTTTCAGATAATGTGTGAATGAAACATGATTGTTTTACACATTAGAGACACTAATATTGGTTGTAATTATATTTTTCACACATATTAATTTCATTTATTTATCCTTAATCTAATGATATGATCTCTGTAAGGGATATTGTCTCAATATCCATTCATTGAAGTATATATTGATTCATATATGACCTTTTGTGATTCGGTGTATAATCAACCCCTATGAATTTTAATTTCATGAAAATTTTGTTAAAAGAAATGATTTTTTACAAATTGTTTTACTAAACAAAAAAGGACTGTTTATTTTTAACATACATGGCGACACCAACTATTCCACATCCATGAGCATTATTGGATATTTGGCTTTATCTATAACCTATAATGTTTTGTAAAAACAAATTTAAATACCATATTAAATTTTAAGGTATTTTGGTATTGAAAATTGATTTTATAAAGTATTAATTATATCAATATAATTAAATGATGTCTTATGACAACATTGTGGAAATGTGATTTTTTTCATTATGCTTGTTCATGTGTTATGACTATACTATGGGTCTTGAGAATTATTTCTGTATATAGTCAGATCTATGACAAACTGAGGGTGTGTGATCCCTTCATAGCTCTCTAATGAATTTGTTAATGTGATGGAGGTAAAAATTATGGTTTCTCCTATGAGATTTAAGGAATATATTGTGATTGGTATTCCAAACATAACCATGACGTTTACTCCGTATGTGAGTGTAAAAGATAGAACGTATGTATGATCTAGATGACACAAGTTACCTTTTTTATTTTTTATTTTTGTGAGTCATTTATAAATATTTCTATTTCATGAGTAATTTTAATGTGCTTATATTATATGTGTAAAAATTATGATTTTTATGATTTGTATGTATTAATAGATTAATGCTTTATTTCATTTCTTAATATCCCTTACTGAGAACTTTATGCAAATCCAATGATTTTGAACTGTTTTTCATAGGTTATAAGGAATGGTAATAGAAATAATGAAGTCCAATATATTTTAATCATGAAAAAATTTATTTTTATAGAATTTTATTATTGTTAAAATTTTTGATAGAGTAGATGTTTATACTTTTTAATATTTTAGATATAATGTAATAGTTGTTTCCTAATTATCTAAAACACTAAACCTAAAAATATCTTTAATGTGAATGAAAGTAAATTCAGGATCAAAAATCAATATTATATGATTTTTAAGGATGTGGCCTTATAATTGGTATCATATATCTATTTAGATGACATTAGATGTTAGGGTGTTATTTAAGCATAAGTGGCATGTTCTATATAACCACAATGGTTAGCATATTATAAAGAGTTGTGGTTATTTTATATATATTTAATGAGTTTTAGATAACATGAATAAGTATATATTAGTGTGTAACCTCCTCATATGATAGTATATGAAGGATTTATTGATATACTCACACCAAACCTTTTTGGTTTTAGTAAAGGGATTGATCTAGGAGGCATCAAAGTATCAATGGATATGAAGGAAACTGTGGTAGTTTTTTTAGAAAGAAAACAAATTAAATAAGAGCTACAATGAGAACTCTTGTGGTTATTCTAAACCATCTATCCAGATTCCTTATTGACCACTTGAACTGTGATGATTTTTCAATGGAATCATGTATTATTGAAACAAATCCCTATGGATGTTCATGTAAAAATCATTAGAGTAACTATATTCAATAACCTATTGTTCATGGATGTGGAAAGAAACACCTAGTAAAATGTTTCATAGGTATGGTAAGATGTTATCATGGTAGAAATGATGGTCATAAATCAATATCCTACAATGGAAAAAGGAATCATTTAGAGGACTCTAGGAAAGGGAAAGATGTTATTTTATTGTTATCAATTTAATGTTTTAAATGTTGGAAGTATGGCCATTATGAAAATAGATGTCCAATAACGATGGTTTTGGAATGTGATCGGTAGGACGATATAAATAAATTTTTACCTATACCTAATGTAATCCCATTTTAATATGAGGAAATTGAAAATGATCCATGAAAGGTATGGATTTTTTCTTAGCTTTTGTTTTGAAATTATTGACTCTAAGTATATTATGCCTGAATTTTTTTTGTAAGAAAAAATTATAGAAGAATAAAATGGATAAAGATCATGAATAATATTCTCTCATTAAGATCTCTACATTTTAGAATTTGAAGAGTAATGTTGGATCTATGAATGATGATATGTTTAAATTTATTAATGATGTGATTACATTGGAATACTTCTGGTATTTTTCAGCTTTAGTATTGTTATCGAAAATTGTTAATTATGGAAGAATTATCATTTTTAGTAGATATGGTAATAAATAAAATTTACGGTTTATATAATCCTTGAATTTGAGGCAATTTTGGGTTATTACATTTTTGGATGAAAATTGAAATGCAAGAGATAAACATGAGATTAAAGTATGTGTGTAGTACTTTTCCAAAACATAGATTCTCTTTTATATACTTGTTTTCCTACATGGAATTTGAGTATGTGTTATCTCGGGTGACCCTTTTAATTATCTTTATATCTATTAATGTGATAGTTTTATTGACTCTTTGTGTGATGTGGTATTTTCAATGAAGATTCTGAGCCTAATTTTAAAATTCAGAGGACTCAATTTCCAAAAAGGTGGAATAATGTCACATCCTAGGTATTTATAGAATAATTCATTTTCATATATGATAATAATTTTTATTTAATATTAAATTTTATTTAAAGGGGACACTAGATACGATAGTGTACTTCAAATACAACAACAATTTTCTCCAAAATATTATATTGCACACACCACAGAGTTATACCAAAATATAATAGATCAATAAAATTATTCTTTTAAATTGTATATAATTCCTAGTTGTTGTATTGGCGGGAATGAATATAATTATCTATAATATGATTTTATTTAATTTCTAAATGTTTCTACATTTATTCGACAAATTATAGTGGCATAAAATGGAAATGAATACAGATTTAAGCATAAAATAATATTCATATTTACAACAGGGACATAAAAATTTACATTGGTTGAAATTTTGGTATTTTTTGATAGAACCAATATTTCGTTGAATAGTGAAAAAAATAGTATTTTAATTCAAAACATCATTTTCATCAATTTTATTTATATAGTTATATTTTCCTTTTAATTGGTTGCAATGGTTAATTGGATTGCATTTTTATTATTTAATGAAATTTAGTTCATTGAAATTAATTTCAATTTCAAATTGGACATAAAGACCTGTCAATATTTTTATAGTTTTCACTTCTTAAAAAAACACTATCTGTTTTTTACAATATGAATTCATTTTAAATTAATTTCTACCAATTTTAAATTTTGAATTTAGAATAGGGGATTCCAAATTTGAGTCATAATTTCCAAATTATGTAAATAGGTTCCATATTTTTTTGAAAATTATGAATTGTATCATCGGTAATTATGATCACTTACCATGGTTAATTGGTAAATAAGGTAAATAATTGTAAAAAACATTATAACAATATAAAACTAACATATAATGTTCTTTACCCTATTGGATGTTATATTTATGATGATGATCATCCATTGGATGGTTTTTTGGCCTTTGGGGGCTACATGGGCGTGAAAATGACATTTTATAAAATTTAATTTAAAGAAAAGGGTAATATAACCTAAATATGTATATTTTAATAAAAATATTAATATTGGGTCATATAACTTATCTCGTTAACTATAAATAATCATTGTAATGCTAAAAATATTTCATACATCATTGAATTTTATTTATAATTTTTAGAAAATATGTAAATAAATTTATTTGTGACAAAATGATTATGATGTGATTAATTTATTAATGAAATATTCAAATAACTGTTATTTTAAAATTGAAAATGTAAATAATTTGAGTATTTTGATGACATACAAGATTTTTTTGGATGACATTGACTACTGAGGGATGGTTTATTTCCTTTGATTAGAATTAACTATGTTTTTTTGACTTTTACAAAAATGAATTACTATATTGTGTCAAAATTGACATAAAAGAGTTTTTAAAAAAAATATTTTTTTAAATGATATAATAGTTGTAAAAACATTTCTTACATATAACATAAATAATGTTACAAATGGAATGAATTATCCACCTGTGTTTCTCTTGTAATTTTATCATAAATATAGTAAACATATATTTTTAAGATACAAAAAAAGAAAGAGTTAATGTTTATTAAAGATGGATAATTCAAAAAGATAAAGTTATTTTTTTACCAATACTTCTCTAAAATATATTGATTGTTATTATATATACCCATAATCATCTTATCCTCTATATTTATCATTTTGGAAATTTTATAATAAAAAATTCATTTTATAACAAAATAGTATTTCAGACATTCTTAAAATGCCCCACCTCCCTATTATAAAATTTAACAACCTCTACCCACGTACTCACACCTCTCAAGCCATATGGTTCATCCAAATATTGATCAAATAAGCTAATAATGTACCTACATTACTCATTGAAGCCTTAATATGGGAAAAATGTTATTCAAGAAAGTCGTTTGGCTCAAATTAAAAGGTGTTATCCGATTAAGAGGTAATATCTTCTCTCACGATTCTTTCATTTATTTTCCTTCTCCACCCCATAAGATCATTTTATTCCATTATTTCATGACATGGAATTTATCTAAAATATAATAGGATATTTTTATGCAATTTTTTTATATACACTAACACATACCTCTATCTAATGGATATATAACATATTGTATATGTGTACGGTGAACTACTGCCTCACGAAACGATGATTTGTTCAATTTTATCCTACCACCTCTCAGGGTGGAGATTATGATGGAACTGTATTTAAATATTATATATACTATATTTTATCTATAAATATTTAATTTTTATTTACAAAATACCTTTATTCATCCAACAATGGGTAAGTGAGATTATTTGTTTCGAGGAAGTGTAGACTACCGCCCCCTTAATGTGAAATTACTTATTCATGTCATACATGGATTGTATAAAGTATGGAGTTAATAGAAATATGTAACATATATGATATTGAAATTAAACTAGAATCCCAATATACTTATGTATTTTTTATTTTTTATTCCATTAATATACCTTTATTATGATCCTGAAATAAAAGTAGTGTTCATGTGTACATACGACCTACAGTCTATATGAACAGTAAATTTCATTTCATATCTCCAAATTTTATGGACTATTTTAAATACTTATATATTGGATATATCATATTTGTAAATCATAATAATATCCTAGAGATGTTGGTCTTTTTACCACATGGAAAACTTATATCAAACAAGTAAATTTTCGACTCAAGTACTGAATATCGAAAAAACAACAAATATGATCTTAAATAATTATGTATTTATTATAACATAGTAATAAGTGATATAAAATGAATAATAAAAATAAAATGCCTCTTATGAAATTATAAATTAACCTATTTTTATTATTCAAAAAATTATTGAATGAATGAGAAAAGTCAGACTCGTGGTAAGGGAAATTCTTCCCCCAATTTTCACTTGTACAGTTTTATACATACTTCATTGATTATACTATTCCATGATTATGTGTGGAATCACTATTTATTTAGTTATATTGTAATTTATACACACCTTTTTCTGGATATACTTTTGATACACATAATCACCATATTGACAAATTCTTATGTTATGGATACAATTTTTTTTAGGAAATTCTTCACTCAATTTCCATTTATTCAATTCAATATCCATGTCATTGGTTTTGTTTTGTCAAGAACACATGTGAATGACCTATGATTAGTTTACAATTATTATACACTTATATTTAGAATATTTATATTTTTCTCACATAATTATTTCATCTATATGTCGTTAATCTATTGATACGCTATCTGTAAGAGACTTCATCTAAATGACCATTCATTGAATAATATTTTAATTTATATAAAACATTCTTTTATACATTTTACAATCATCCAATTTTAATTTTAATTTCATTCAAGAGTTTTTGAAATGAATCTTTTCTTAGGAAGCATTTTTCTATATTTCAAAACGAATATTTCTTTTTAACGAATGTGGTGACAAAAACATTTGTACCGCCATCAGCATTATTTGATATTTGGATTAATGTACATGTTGTAATGTTTTGTAAAAAGAAAAGTAAATACCATATTCATTTTTTATGTATTTTGGTATTGGAAGTGGATTTGGGAATGGATTGATTATATCAATATCTATAAATTATGTCTTCTGATTTCTATGTGGAAATGTTATCTTTCATTTATGCTTGTTAATTTTTTATGATTATGTTATGGTTCTAGGCATTTCTTATGTATACGGGTGGTTTCATGATAAACTGAGGGTGGGTGAGCCCATGATTGCTCTCTAATGTGTTGGGTAATGTGACAATGATAAAAAGTATGGTTTATCCAAAGAGATTTTGATAATTTACTATGATAGGTATTCCAAATGTAACCATGAACTTTACTCCCTATATGGTTTTGAAATCTTTAATGTAAATATGTTATGGTTACCACAAGTTACCTTTATTATTTAGGATTTATATGAGTTACAAAAAACTATTATGATTTATTGAGTTATGATAAAGATCATATTTTTTATGACTAAAAAGTTTGATTTCATTGATTTGTATGTATTCATGGATTAAAATTTTATTTCTTTATATTATATCCCTTACTGAACTTTTTATGCTTATCGCAAGTTTTTGAAGTTTTTTTCACAGGGTATATGGAAGGGTAAGAGAATGGAATCATTCAAGACAATTTTTTTCAAAAAAATATATTTTATTTTATGGAGTTTTATTGTTTTGAAAAAAATGGATATATTAGAAGTTGTATATATTGTAATATTTGAGATGTAATTCAATAGCATTGGCCTAATTCTTTAAAACAAAAATCCTAACAGGATCATTAATGTGAAAGAATGTAAATTCTTGATCAAGACTAAAATTTCAGAAATTTTTACTATTGGGGCCTTATATGGAGTTTCTATGAAGATACTATCAAATTCACATAATCATCATTATAAGATAAAGCTCTATATTTAAAGGCCTAAATATACTTTATGTATCATTTTGATGAGGCACAATATTATTAATCTTCTAAGAGTGAGTATGAATCAGATAATTAATAATTCATCCTATAAAGAATTAAATGAATATTGTACCATGTTATAAACTCTATATGTAGGCTTAGTGAAGAAAAACAATGATCTTAGAAACGCTTATAATAAAATTGTCCTTGAATGAAATGATATAAACAAAAAAAAATTATATTTAAAAACTCAATTGAGAAAGGATACATCCTCTTATTATGATGATGTTATAGAAATTTTGAACCTATATTAGGAGGTTTGAAACATCAAAGATGCTACTATTGTTTTCACTAAAGATGATGATTATCTAAAAAACCCCAGGGTAGAATGAACCAAAAAATTTGAAATTTAGATATGATGACAATGTGAATGGATAAAACATTACAAGAACTATTTTGTTAATAATTAAAAAAATACCTAAAAGATTAGCTATTTTCAATGTGCATAAAATAGATATTATTCTAACATTTTCAATATAATAAATTATCAATTCTATTGAATCAAAAATATTTTTATTAAAACATGATTTTAAAAACATGTTTGAAAGTTTTATGGAAATAAAAAATATAATTTCATACCTTATTCTTATGTATCTAAGATTAAAGGAAAGTGGTTGTTCTAGACATATGAGAAGATATGTCTCAAAACATTAGTCACTATTAAATTCAACAGAATATATGTCACGTTTGGTGAAAATGGTATATGAAACATTGATGGGATTAGTTTTCTTGAAAATTTACAATCAAATCATGTCAACAATGTTCATTATGTTAATTTTTTTAAAGAAACCCCTTATATTTATTTCATATCATTTGTGATTATGGTTATTAATTTTTTAAGCTATGTATGCTCATTTTTAAATGAAAATTCTCTCATGTTTAAATCCCCAAAAGAGATAATTTATATTAATACGACAAAAATTCATTATGTAAAAAAATATAAATTGAATGAATAATGAAATTGATCAATCATGGATACAGAATTGTATGATTTGATATTGTAATGATCACTCAAAAAAACATTTCTATGTAAAATATTTTTATTGACATGCCTAACAATAAATTGGGTAAAAAGAAGCTAGGTGATGCATGTAAAATAGGATGGAAAGGCATGCCATCATTTAAACCAATTATGTAGGTTGATATATCTAGACTTATTAATTTTACCTATATGGATCTGTCTGAACCTAATGATGCTAAAATAATTTCCGGTAAGTCATTTTTTATATGTTTGTTAATGATTTTTAAATATTCAATTGGGTTTACATTTTAATAATAAAAAATTTAATCTCATTCTATTTTTATTAATTTCTGTATGCTAGTGAAAAATGAGAATGATTATTTTTTTATGAATTTTATAAGTTCTCATTGTGGTGTATTTAATAATCATTAATTTCATGCATATTTCTAAAGGAATAGAATTAAACATATATTATAAACCCCTATGACACCTTAATATAATAGTTTTGCTGAAAGGATAAATAAGACTTTATATGATATTTCTAGAACATTGTTATGGGAATATTACATGTCCAATAATTTTTGGGATGATGGTATTAACACAACATGTCATGAAATTAATAGAGTTAAAATATGACCTATCTTAAATAAAACACCCAATTAGTACTGGAATTTTAGAAAACCAAATGCAGTATACTTAAAAGTATTTGGATGGAATGTTTATATCTTGATCACCAAGGATAATCTAGGTAAGTTTCATCCAAAAGTTGATAAAGGTATTTTACTTAGATATTATTCTTCTTCTAAATATTATAGTGTATTAAATGAATGTTCAAGGATTATTAATGAAACAAATCATGTGTAGTTTAATGAAATTGATTCTTTTTAATCACAAAATGACTCAAACAGATGTGGAGAATGGTTCCCTCAAGTACATGAGTCCCAAATCTCTCATAAACAATGACATGAATGGTGATTTGGAACATTATTATCTTAAAAAACATCCATCAATAGTTTATAGTAGTAAAACAAAAATCATGTTTCCTATAATTCCTAGAAATAACAAGGCCCATTCTTTAGAAAAAATTATAAAAATAATAGATGAAGTATTTAGAACTAATACAAATATTGGAACCCAAGTATAATTCACATCCTTTTTATCTCATATGGGTCCTAACTCTATTGAATAAGCTTTATATGATTAATGCTTAGTTATATCTTATGAATGAAATGTTAAATAATATAATAGGAACAATGTATGGGAATTCATTGATAGAACCTATAATTATCCAATAATTGGAACTAAATAAGTATTTATAAACTAAAAATTTGATAATGGTAGAATCTATATAAATAATACTACATTAGTTGAAAAGGATACATTCAGGAAGAAGGAATAGAATATGAATAGACCTTTTCCCATAAAGCTAGATTAGAATTAATTAGGATCCCTCTATATTATGCATCTTAAAAAAATTTAATTACATGAGATATATATTAAATATTCATTTCTAAATAGATTTTTATTGAAGGAAGTCTATATAGAACAACTTATTGGTCATGAAGACCCTCACTATCAAAATTCAATCCTTAAAATTACAAAAGCTCTATATAGAATTAAATAAGCACTAATTAAATGGTATAAAATATTATTATTTTTTATTTTATCAAATGGTTTTGTAGTAGAAATCGTATACCCTAAATTATTTAATAAATTTTTGTCCTTCATTATTTTTCTAGTAAAAATATATTTTTTTGGATGTTTTTTTTGATCAACAAATTAAAAATTATGTAATTGTTTTTTTAATAGGACAAATTAATTTCAAATTAATATTATTTTTTGGTTTAACTATTTTCATGGTTTTCAAATATAACACTAGGTTTTTTTAAATGTTTTAATGTAAATAAAATATATATTTAATTTACATAATATTTTTGTAAATAAAAAATAATTACACTTATTCAACTCAGATGAGATACAATTTTAAACCTGATATGGGTGAGACTATAAGACATGTCCACAAACAGTTGTATTGAGCAATCATTAGATGATTATTGTATCTTACAAAATTTTGACTAGGAGTTTTGTTTTCATTAGGCCTATTGGATGTATTTCAATCCAATCCTAAAGATTATCGTTAAAAAGTTTTCAAAATAATTTTTGGATATTTAAGATGAGTTCTCTCTCTTATTTTATTTTCCAAAATATTATTATATTCAATTTAACATCATATTTGGTTTCTAGTTTTTCATGATGAATATTAGGTAGGGCGATCACCAAATGTCACTATAATTTCTTGGAAAATCTATAGTAATTTAGTAAATTAAGAAACATCACTTTGTATCGTCATCAACAATTGAAGTGGAATATATTGTTACAACCAGATTTTGTGCACATGTTTTCTAGATTAAGCACACCTTAATGTATTGGTGATTTAATTTTAATTGTGTTTCAAAAAAATTCCAAAATAGTAGTTCTATCAAAATTTCAAAAAAAATATCAACATAACCTTTAAAAAACAAGTATCATTGAATTAAGCCCTCATTTCATTAATGATCATAAAAAAAGGTGATGTCTCATTATAATTTTTCTAAACAAGAATTCAATTAAAATATATTTTTATTATACCTTTCCCTATTGATATATTTGATTTTATTAAATCAGAATCATGTTTCCTTATTTTTAAATGAGGTTATCATAAATTATAATAACTATCTACTTTTTTTGAGTAAAATTTTTATATATCTTACATTAGTAATGTTCTAATTTCACTCTTCCTTCTTTTGGTCACATAAAATATAAAATGAAATATATAATTTTTAATTATTAAATTTCACATTACAATGTAATCCCTCAATTATGGAAAAACAAAATGAAGTGTGTTATATTTATGTGTGAAACATTTATAAACCAATGAAGACTCTATTTCTATATGATCTATAAACATTATTTCCCAAACCATAAAATCATCTGTATCCTCTCAAAATAGAAAAAAATAAATACCTGATGTATTCACCACAAGTTAAATAATGGTTTAAACAACATCAAGGATTGATCTAAGTGGGTTAGAAAATGATTTGACATGGCATAATATATTGTATTTGCTTCTTATGAAAAATATCAACCATCAAGGATTTGAATTTTTATTCAATGAAAGATTAACTATGATAGTGTTTTTAAAGTGTTTCAGTGTGTTCTCTCAAACTAGAGTCTTTCACAATGGTAATAATGATGATTTAGTCACCACAACCATGAACCAGAAAAATTTCTCATTAACATCATTGGAAATAGATTAAGAATTCATGTTCCCTCATGATGGATATAAATATTTCAAAATTTATTTACAAACCACATATTAATTCAATCAAAATGAGATGATGATTTTTGTGATTGATTCCATAGACATTGAAAAGAATCCAATGAAGTACCTAGAACAAAAAATTAATTTCCTTCTAAAGGTTATCCATTATTCCATCACACAAAGGAAAAATGGGTTTGAAAATGTTTTATTTCAATATTTTACTTGTTAATTTTTTATGATCATGATTTTTGTAAATCATGGATGGTGTGTTATTAGATATATGGGGGTTGTATAGAATATACCAATAACTTTAAATCATTTTTGAAGAATGATAACAATAGGTTTTTGGGAGGATAGTATTTTTTTGAATGATAATACCATTACCCACTGTAAAATATTGAAATGTTGAGAGCAATAATTTTGAGAATACATTTCTTTTATTGGAATTCATTATTGAAAAAGTTGTTTTATTGTTTTCTAAAGAAGACGTCAGAATATATATAGCATTCACTAAGGGTAATTCATCATGGATAATTTTTCCAATGGTGTTGAGGTTCCAGTAGTAGTTAATGTTTTAGTAGATAGTATAGTGAAATCTATTGATATATGGTAGTTTCTTGATAACGATACTCTTGTTCAAAGAAGAATATGAGTAAGAATCATTATTGAGTGGAGATTAGTTTAGACACCTAAAAATAGTTTAACACCAGCTTTTACATCAGTTGGATTTTGTGTTATCGTAGTTTTTTTATATGAAGGTGTCGGTCTATGGAATCACATGATTATTATGTATAGGTCAATGAAGTAACAAATCAATGTTTTTAAATGAATATCCATTGGCTGAAAATTTTCGTTGACTGATACAAGTGCACGAATCAGACATGAATTTTTTGAATTGGATGGTTAAAAAAATTTTGTCCAAGAAGAAGAACACAAATATGGAAAATAAATCTCAATTGGTTATAAGTCAATTATTAAGATCAATTTCTAGAGAACTATATCAATATGAGAGACCCAATGTTGATAAAAATCAACAAGATGATGTTCAAAAAGGCATAGATGTCCAAAAAAACGTTCTCTTTAATTTATGATCAGCATAAAAAATAATAATTTCCTATATATTATTTGGATATAGAAGATGATAGATATAAATAAGGATTATAAATGTTTATGTGAGAATTAGAATCAATAAATATTTAGTTTATATTGTCCTGAAATTAAATTATGTCTCCCAATGATCCTGACATCTCAGTAGCTAATGTTAATGAAGTATGGTTGTTAGTTAAATCTGTTTCTTAGATGTTTTCAAAGGAACCCTCTATAGACTACTTGAATCAAGTGGATGTTTCTTGCAGGTTAGAAGGATTGTATTTGGAGATATAAATAATGTCTACTACAACTACCTCAATGTAGTAAATCAACTCAGGATTACATGGGAATGATGTATATTTCATTATCACTAGATTAAAAAAATAAGGATCATTTCTTGGAGAATATTTTTAAAAGAATAGATTAGAAGTTTGAATATTTCATCAGTTATTTATAATAATTTCGAAACTCAATTCCTCAAAATATGAAGAAGAATAGGATTTTCCTTCTACTATTGGTCCCAAGAATGTAAAGTGATAGTAAGAAGAAAATATGTTATTGTATTTGTTGATTTTTTTGGTATTTCAAATAACCAATATGAATCACTAAAAACGTTTGGGTTCATCTATGCTAATAATGGATATTTTCATAACCTTTTTAAAAAAGTTTATAATATATATAGAATGTATTTACGACACATTTATAATATTTCAATAATGTCATTGTAAAGTGGATGTAAAATAGTTCTGATGCATTATTATATATTAGAATTAGATGATTTTCATTTCTTCCCATCGTTGATTTTTATGTGTATTCTTCTTCAATTATTGAATAAATCTTTGATCTCGCTGATATTTTTCAATGTGAAAATCATAGGTCTAATTAAAAAGTCTTTTTACTATAACAAAAAAAATTTCTATACAATCTGTTATAACTGAAAATAATATTGATATGGAAATATCTCTTTAATATAATCTCAACATCCAATCATCATATGCATGGTTCACTCAAACTGATCAAGATGGGCATAAGGCATATTTTTTGATGTTGGGTTATATTGATAGAGAAACATCTGACACTCCTCTTTCTTCATCTTCTTTACCCTCTAGCTATTATTTATAATTCATGAAACCACCAAAAATAATCGTTTTACATTCCAATTTTGATATAACTACACATTCCTTTTTTGGGTGATGGTTTTCCAAGTGGATTTCTATTTTATAAATATTTGAATTATTATTGGTTGAATATAATTCTTTATACATTTTAATGGTCTTTTAAAAACATCTTAATTCCTAGCATTCATGATTTTAATGAATTTATCATTCTCATAAGAGTGTTTGAATTGTTTTTCAATATTATTCAATATTATTTTTATAAATATTTCATTTTTATTCTATTATGATTTATCACTCAATTTAATTTATACATTTTTTGATTTTTTTGTTTATTTTTTCAATATTTTTTATTTTACACTTTTTATCTATTTTTTTTAATATTTACTAATCACTGCCGATAATTATTTATAAAAACTTTATACCACATTTTGTTCAAAATCAGTGTCATTAAAATTTTAACATTATTCATGTGAAATATTTATTATATTCATTTGATATATTTCTCTTTTATATCCCAAAAAGGGGTAAAGTAAAAGAAAAACCCAAAGTTTTATTTTTTATGTATTTATTTAGAAAAATAATAATTGGGGAATACAATGATTTAAAATACAAATTTATTTAAAAAAAGATAAAAAAATAGAAGAATACATAATTGAATATTTTTATCCTAAGGAGATAAGAATAGAAAATTAAAAATATTTCATTAGATATACCCTTGAGAATTTGTTTTCTATTAAATATATTTTGTTACCTCGAGAAGAGTATATTGTTGGACACACTTATGTTCTTCCACCATATATCAATTTTTATGTGTTCTAATGATTTAAAAACCCCCTATTTTTATTATAATGAGATTTTATTAAGTGTTCCAGATTTTATTTTTCAAAATAATTTATATTATACTGGTTCTATTAGTGACTTTATTGATAGTTGAGATGTCTTAATTTTGTGAAAAAATAATTTTATCATATAATAATTGAAGATTATCATCTTTTTACCCAGAATCAGAGATCTTTATGTTGTTATTTTATCTTACTATGTTTGATATTTCTGTAAAAATAATTGAATTACTATATGATCAATGTTTGATACTTAATAAAAAATGATGTTATGAGAATTAATTATCATATTAAAGGGGTATTTGTAACTGATTATCATAAAAATTTCAAATGATGTTATGAAATCCAAGTATCTTAGGTTAGTAGAATATTTATATTACGCATAAGATTATCCTACGTAGTATTGAATTTTGTTTCATTTTAGACACTGAAGAAGAAAAAAAATTTGATTAATCTTATGAAGTCTCACATAAATTTATCTTATGATAACAATACCCCCATATATATAATTTAAAGTGAATTATCAATAATTCATAACATCGTGTTTATGTTTCAAATCAATTGATAAGTCATTTCATTCCTTTAAAATGTATCAAAAAATATATTTTCCATTTAGGAAAATATCTATTTATAAAAAGATTCATGTTTCTTAGAGTTGAAATATTTAAATAATAATATCTCTGATAAATATTATATAAAAGAATATTCTATATTGGAATGAATAGATGCATGCCATTAATAGACTATTATATATGCATTTCAAGGGATTATAAAATCAACCATTACAATTATTCATATTAATAAAATCATAATTAGTGAGAAGGTATAAATAGAAGAGTTAGTTGATGAATGGATGAGATGGATGGGAAGAAGGGATTAAACACACATACGTAAGAATAATCTGATAATGGTAAAAATGGATACCTATAAATAGAAAACATCAAACATAAACAGATATTTTCAAAGATAAACACATATTTTGTGTTTAAAATAATATCATTTTCACTAAGGAACATCTATATATGCACCTTGAATACTATCACCCTCTATGTATGTATCTTCATATATTTTCTATTTCTTCTTACAATTGCTTTCGGAAATAGTTATCCTAATATATTATTCTTATATCTTTTACACTCATTTTAATATTTTATGTTACTTCCATGGAACAACCCGGTAAATGGAGAGCCTAGTTGAAATATTTTAGACCATATTATTAAGTTAACATTTTTGTACTCAACTAGGAGCCCCGAGAAACAGGTTTGTTATAGTGAAAATAACCAAACTCTCTTAGTAGAGTGTTATTGGAGTGTAGTAGGGGGTTTATATTCCTCTAATGACTATAAATTTCATTTTTCAATCTCATTACCTGTATTTTAATTATTTGTGCTTCTGAGTCATAATATGTAAATTTTTTGGACTCATGTACCGTGAAGATGGAGGTTTTTTGTAATGAAATTTTTTTGTGAAATAATTATCCCCTATTGAGTTTCATTTATCCATTATATGTGTAAACATAAGGTAATTAAAAAGCCTTAGTGATTGATTTTCAATGGAAACATCAAAAAATATGTTTTTATGGATTTCAGAGAGAACATGTTATTCAGATTAGATAGGGTATTTAAATATCCTGAATGGTTTTGAAAAATTAATGGCTCTTTCAATTATTTTTTTAAATGATGGGTCACGTAAAATTATATGAGTTTTATTGTTACTAATAGGAACTAATTAGTTGAATTCCTAGGTCCAGTAATTTATTTTTAGACAAAAAAACAATATATTATGTGTATCATAGCTTTTTGATAAAGTAAATCAGGTTTTACTTCAAAAATATTTCCTCTTAGATAATTTATATTGAATTTGGATGTGTATTGTTAAGAGTACATAGATGTTGGGGAAATATATTTTATGTTGGTGATGCAAGAAACATATTCTAATAAACTTTAATGAGGGAAAATAAATTTTGACATTAGTGGCCTCGTAATCTTGGGCCAAAGAACATGATAAATATCTCACAAGTATATAATGTTGATGATGTTTTAGTTAATAATATAGAGAGATAGAGATAGTGATAGAATCGTGATAAGAGAATGTTGGGGTTCAAAATAAAGAAAAATCAATTGTGTCATCAAACGCTTGGTCATCCTGACCAAAATTTTAGAGAAACACAATGTTCCCTACATGGAAAAAGTGGAATGTTTTTTATATACATAAGAATATTGGGATTAAACCACAACATTTATTTTGGATTATTCATTTAAAATTTGTGGACTTATTAGGAATAAATTTAAAAATAGAGACACATATTTCATTCCATTAATAAATTAATATAATCATATTACATGTATTATGATAATGAGGCATACATGAGATTCTTGAATTTTTTTCATTATTTTTATATGAACTGTTGAGAATTATTGTAATTTCTCCTTGAAGAGTATCAAGATCGAGAAAGGTGATTAATATCTTAGAGGAAGATAGAAGCATTTCTTTAGAATAATTTTATTTATTATAAAAATAACTCACCATACACATTAAAAATTTTATTTCCAAATGGAAAAATGGATTTTATGGGGATCTGGCTCATACCTTTTTGATTTTTCATGATACTTATCAATAATTATAAAAATTGGAAATTTCTTTAGTGGTTCATATTCAAAAATAATAATATATCCACCAAATTCAAATATGTCACAATAAAATATTAGTATAAGAATACCATCATTTATAATTAATTAATATTATTTTTGTAACACACATATATTTATAAATTTGTTTCTATAAATAATATATTTCATAGCATGTTGTATATAAAACACCATTCTTAAACAAACCACGATAAAAATATTATTATGTAACTATAATCAATATAAAATTTCCATTATTTTTGTAGGTATGAACATGAAGAACTATACTAAGAAATATATGTACATATTTTTTCACTAATAATGTAAAGATTCATTCATATATTTTTTAGAATATTTTTGAAAATGATTATATAATTTTTTATGTTAAAATAAATATTTTCTCTAAAAATATTTTTATATTTGTACATGTGTTTTAAATATTCATTTAATCATCATTAATAAATAATTAGAATGAGATAATTATATTACATATATATATACATATATATATATAATTGGATTAATGACATTCATTTAATTATTTTTATTATAAATGGAATTTGAATAAATTGATTTTATTCTTAAAAATACCTTTTTTTAATATGATTTTTACACTATTTTTTCCTACAAAATTATAATTAATTTCTTACAACTTTAATAATTTAATTATAAAAAATCAAAATAATTTTCTGAATCATCATTTCAAAAAAAAATTATATTGGATTTTAGTTTCTTAAATTATTAATTTTTCAATGAATTAGTGAAAATGCCAATTTGTGAAAAACATCAATTGATTTTCTTCGAATGACATTTTTTAAAAGATAAATTATATTTTTCATTAATTTTCTGTCAAGACCCGCCCTCGAGGTCCGTGCCGTGACTACCCCAAGCCCGCCTTCCATAGGCCAGGGGCTGGCGACTAGCACCAAGGCGTAAATCCCGGTAAAAAGGGAAGGAATTGCCTTTGTAAAGTAAACAAACACCACAGTGTAAGCAAGCGGAAAGTAAACACTAACCAAAAGCAGAGTACAACTGAAAGTGCGGAAAAGTAAATGGGCCAGTATACAAACCCAAACTGAAAGTAAAGTACAAATCAAAAGGGAAAAACAGCAACTGTAAGTAAAAGCCGCTACACTGAGCTGTCCACTGGAGATCCCACCTGAAGGGTGGGTACAGATAGCTCCACTGCTCCTCGGGTCCCGTCGTCCACTCTGAACACATCCCGCCTAGTTGTCCACCTCCAGGTACCGTCCTGCTCTGCAAGCCTCAGCCAAGATCGACGATGTCCGTCGTCTGCAACCAACACAACGTAGTGCGGGCAAAGCCCATGCAGGGGTGAGTATAAGCTACTCAGTAGGGACCCCGAGACCCCTAAAGGTCTCTCAAAATCCACAAAGGATAAACCACAAAGAAATGTACAATCACTAAGTAACAACCGAAACTTCTTAGGTATATTCCCATACATATACCTAAGTCATCAATTTCAAATACGCTCCAACCTCGGAGCCCAATTACAACTCAGTCCACACAGGAAAGTAAACGTATTCCACACAGGAAAGAAAAACGAAATCCACACAGGAAAGCACAACACAATCTACACAGGAAAGCAACAGGATTCAGCTCACACAGGTATACTTCTTCAAAACATGATAAAGATGATCTTTGATCCATCTAAGTCATCGGACCCACGAAGGAACGATAGGTAACTAACCCCCGCAAAAGACCCACACAGGATCGGGCCCACGTAGGACCTGTAGGCGCTGGTTCACACATGACCGCTGAGCGCAAAGACCCACACAGGATCGGACCCACACAGGATCGGGCCCACACAGGACCTGTAGCACTGATCCACGTAGGATCGCTGAGTGCTGTAGTCGTCGTCGTCGAATCCACACAGGATCTCTGTACTGTCGTCGTCGCAGTCACAGTAGCAGTAGTAGCAGTAGTAGCAGTCACAGTCGCAGCCAGCACTAGGGTTCCCGCACACAGCAAGCTCGTACAGGTGAATCCGCTCCACGAGCCGAGAGGCTGATACATCAACTGTCACAAAGTCCAGAGTTGATGTATCCAAAAGTTCCGTATCGTCAACAGGAACTCAACGCAACAGACGGCGCGTCGATCAGATGCCCGGTCTGAGAGTTATTGGCATTTTCGTCCCCGGGGCCCGGTTGGTTTTTAAGGCAAAACCAACCCGACCGTACTCCACCTGCATCCAAACCTCGGGCGGAGTATGCCAAAAGATCCGTCTCGCTAAGAGGAACACATCAAAGCTGATGGCACATCAATCGGACGTCCATAGCTCAAGATATTAGCGTTTCCGCTCCGAAGGCCCGGTTGGTTTCGTGAACGAACCAACCTGGCCGAACTGAATGTTTTCTGAAACTTTGAGTGCGATATACCGAAACGAACGTCTCGATCCAAGGATCGTGTTGACGCAGACGGTTCGTCAATCGGAGGTCCGTGGCTCACGTTATGGCCAAAAGATCAAATCCGTCTCGAAAACGTTGGGTCCGGGTCCGGGCCGACCCGGCCCGACCCCCCCTGGGTCGGCTCGAACCGGGTCGACCCGACCCGGCCCGGCCGGTGGCGGACCGGCGCGGCGGCGCGGTCCGGTGCGGCAGCGCGGCCCGGCCGGCGGTGGCGCGGCCTGGCGCCGCTGGGGTCACGCGCGGGGGGCTAAGCCCCCGCTTCCAGCATGGCGGCGCGGCATAAGTGCCGCGCCTTTTGGAGATCCGGCCCCCCTCATGGGGGCCTGCTTGAGGAAACCGGGGGGGGGGGCGCCTGCCCCCCTCAAAGGAACCGCCCCCCCTCATAAATGGGGGGGTTTTTTTGAGAGTTGACCGGGGGAATTTATTCCCCCGGACTTTGACCTTCCGGCCGGCCACCTGGCTGGCCGGTTTTTCTCCAACGGGACCGGCAAGCCTGTCCCCTTCTGGTTTCCGACGACGGCGGCCCAGCGTGCCGCCGGTCTTCCCGTCTCGCCGCGGCCCGGAACCGGCCGCGGTGTTCGTCGTCCGGCGCGGTGCCACGACACCGCGCCCCTCCACCGCGCCTTCGATTCCCTTCGACGCGGCGCGACGGCGTCGCGTTCTTGATGATCCTTCCACGGCGCGGCGCGACAGCACCGCGCAATATAAGTGTGCGAATATCCGCGTGGTGCGACGGCACCACGCCATCTTGTTTCATCCGCAAGATAAATCAACAAGAACAAAGAAGGGTGTTCGGCCGTGTTCATGCGGTCCGGCCCCCTCACGTTAAATGATAACACATATTTAAATATCCAATATCCTCACGTTAGTCATGCTAGAACCACGAACAAGAATAAATAAATAAATAAATAATCAACAACAACCCCTACCTTGGGTTCATGTTCGGAGATTGTCAACGACCCGCGGAAGACAACGTCGCGGAGGTCGGGCGTCGCAGTAATCGTTCGTCATATCCGATGACGAAGAGGTACGTCCGAAGAGGTACGTCGTTGGAGAATCTTCGTATGCTGACGAAGGAAGTCCGAGGAGGAAGCAGCGTTCCCTTTCGTTGACACGGAAGATGAAGAAGAGAGGAGCGGCGTTCTTCGTCGGAGCTTGAGCGTTCTTCGTCAAAGCTTGAGCGTTCTTCGTCAAAGTTTGAAGAAGAAGGAGAAGAACCCAAAATGCTCTCAAGAAGGCTAAACAATTCTAGGCAAATAAAATAAGCTAAGAGCTTATTTTATTAACTCAACCAAACCTTTTTGAATTTCAAAGGTTTGAAAAAGTTTAAACAACTCAACCTAATTAATAAGCTAAGTTGTGAAAACATTAAAAATGGGGTTAAAGGGAGTTTTTTTTAGAGAAGTTGAAAAGTTGGGTTTCGTGTGGGCCCCACCGCACTTAATCCTCCCAATGGAGGGTAAGTGGATGTGGGTCCCACCTTTAACTCCCTGTGGGAGAAGTTAACTAACATAAAAATAAAATAAAAAGTCTTCCACACTTTTATTAAACTTTTTATAATTCTCCCAAAAATTAACTTTCGTCCCGCAATAAACGCAACTTCGGAAAAGGTCTCCTTAAGCGAATATCGGCGCTGCGAGTTCATCGGTGCCCTCGGATTTCAATTCCGAGCAACGGATCAAAAGTTAGGAATTTCCACTCGTTCGTTCACAGAACGTACCCGAGCCAAACTTCAAAAATTGATTCCGGGCACACCGGGCCTCGGAATCAGGTGCCTTCAGAAACCGCGCTCTTGTAAAATTCCAAAGAAAATTAAGAAAAAAATTTCCCTTGAATTTTAAGGGTTTTTACATTACTCCCACCTCAGGGCTTTACGTCCCTGTAAAGATACAACAAAAACTAGGGAAACAAATGAGGGTACTGAGCACGCATCTGAGCCTCCCGCTCCCATGTGCTCTCTTGGAGATTCTCGTGCTGCCATCTGATGCGCACAAGAGGAATCGATCGCCCACGTAGGATCCACTCCTATCGATCCTCTATCTCCACTGGGACCTCCGTAAAAGTCGCCCCATCGCCAACGTCAAGCTCCCCATGGTCAATGATGTGCGTCGGGTCGTGCACGTATCTCCTCAGCTGAGATACGTGGAAGACGTCGTGCACCCGGTGCAACTGAGGTGGCAGAGCCAGGCGATAAGCCACCTCGCCAACCCTGCTGAGGACATGGAAAGGTCTGATGAAGCGCGGAGATAACTTGCCACCTCGGCCAAATCTCTGAATACCATGTCGAGGTGAGACCCGCAAGAAGACTTGGTCGCCATCTTCGTACTCCAGTGGCCTCCGCCTCCTGTCAGCATATGACTTCTGCCGGCTCTGAGCTGTCCTCATCCACTCCTGGATGACTTGGACCTTCTCTGTCGTGGCCTGGACCATCTCCGGTCCCACCAGTGCTGACTCCCCAGGGTATGTCCAACACAAAAAAGATCTACAAGGTCAGCCGTACAATGCCTCGTACGGTGCCATCCCGATGGTGGAGTGGTAGCTGTTGTTGTACGCAAACTCCACCAAGGGTAGGTGGTCCTCCTAGCTACGACCAAAGTCTAGGACACATGCGCGGAGCATGTCCTCGAGAGTCTGAATGGTCCTCTCCGTCTGACCATCCGTCTGAGGGTGGAAGGCTGTGCTCAGACGTAGTTGCATCCCGAACGACTCCTGTAACCCCTTCCAAAGCCGGGAAGTAAAGCGGGCATCTCGATCGGAGACGATAGATGATGGCACACTGTGGAGCCGCACAATCTCTTGAACGTAGAGACGTCCCAAGCTCTCCACTGAGCCCTGCTCTCTGATGGGTAAGAAGTGTGCCGATTTGGTGAGTCGGTCAACAATCACCCATATGGAGTCGTGACCTCTGGAAGTGCGTGGAAGTCATGTCACGAAGTCCGTAGATATGCCATCCCACTTCCACTCCGGAACCTCCAAGGGCTTTACCAAGCCTGCTGGTACTTGATGCTCCGCATTCACCTGATGGCAGGTGAGGCATCGAGAAATGAACTCTGCTACTGCCTTCTTCATGCCCGGCCACCAGTGCTGTCGTCTGAGGTCCTGGTACATCTTTGCCACTCTAAGATGTACCGCCAAAGGAGAAGTGTGAAACTCTCTCAGCACTTCCTCTCGCAAGGCGACTGGTACCATGGTACATCCTCTGAAAAGGATTTCGTGCTCTTCTCCAAGGGAGAAACCATCAGGTGCCTGTCCCGAGGATATCTGTGTACGTCGTGTCTCACAGTCAGCATCCTCATGCTGTGACTCTCTGACCCGCTGCAGTAGAGTAGGGGTGACTGTGAGAGACTGGAGGAAGGCTTCTCCATCTCCATCTACAAAGGATATCTGCAAAGAGACTAGCTGCTCCATTGCCTCCTCAAGTAGCTGAATGCCCGTCCTCCTGCTGAGGGCATCGGCTACTACGTTCCCCTTTCTCCTTAACATACGGCAAAGCTGCAAAGATTTCTCCTTTTCCGAAAAGTGAAATCTGGTATCATCCCCTGGATAAACCACATTCCTTGCCTAATACAGTCAATCCCATCATGATTAGTTAATTCATGACATGGATGACATCGTAAGGCCTCGACGCTGCTACCAAGAGATCCAACTGTTACTCTCGCCTCCAAGGGTTGAGTCACACTGTCGGCATTAGTGTGTGGTCACTGGGTTTCCTCCAGTAAGAATCTCGCAAGTGAGGGTCAAGTCAACAGTTTTTAACCGGCACCTCTTAGTAAAAACAAACAAAAGACAAGAAAAAAAAGTCACCAAGGCAAGTGTCATTTAATACTTCAACTCAAAGTACAAGGACACAAGGCAACACAAACTACGAAGCAAGATGCATTATGGGAAAAGGCCTCTATGCCTGGAGCTAGTCCCGCACTAGTCCACCCGTTTCTGGAGCTCCATGATCGTAAGCTTCAGCTGCCTGAAGTTGTGCTCTCCCCTGAGGTCGGGGTGGACCTCCTGGTGGTGGTGGTGGTAGAGCCTCAAAGCGTTGCCCACCACCTGCTACTCGACCAGCTCCTCTGCCTCGTCCGCCTCCTCCCTGCGGACCGCCATGGTCGAACCTCTGCCTCTGCCTAGGTGGTTCCTCAATCGTCTGCTTCTCCTCTGCATGGCGGGTCGGGCAGTCACGAGCCATGTGGCCTTGCCCGCCGCATGCATAGCACTATCTTCCACTCGAAAGACTGGCTTCGCGCTGTGTGCCCTGAGGTCGTCTGTCGACTGCCAGCTACAGATGACTCTGCCACGTGCCACCCTGCGGTGGGTCGCTGCGCTGGTATAGACTCAGCAAGGAAGCTCTCGATCAGAAGGGCCCGCTCCAGTACTCCTGTCTGAGTCGGTATGCTGAGGGAGATCAGCGATAGCCTGATCTCGTGTCTCAAACCCTACTCGAAGGTCCGGGCCCGGAAGAATGGGTCTGGTACCATGTCGGTCGAGTAGCGTGAGAGATCAGTAAATCTCGCCGAGTACTGAGCGACTGTCATGCTGCCCTGCTGCAGCTGATGAAGCTCCTGGATACGCACCGCACGAAGGGTTGTTGGGACGAAGTCTGAGCGGAAGAGGCTCTCAAAGTCCGTCCAAAGTAGAGATGCCTCATCGTGCACCTGGAGCATCAAGCTCCACCATCGTCCTGCTGCTGCGTGTAGTAGGCTTGCAGTGAGGATCACCATGAGGTCAGCTGGTGTCCTCACTAGCCTAAACACACGTACCACTGCCTCCAGCCAGTCCTCGGTTGCCTGGGGATCCGTCTCCCCGCGAAACCTGGGTGGTCGCTGGCACTGAAACTCATGCAGTGCGCTGAGGCGACGTGCATCATCAGCGGCTGATGCTGGAAGCATCGGGGGCTCGGCGAGTAAAGCTACCGCCGGTGCCACTGCTGACAAAGGGCCCTGTACCGAAGCCTCATCGCTCGGTGGGCTGTCGTCACACTCGACTCTCGGAACCCTAGCTGGCTGCCGTCGTGGGGCCATCTTGAAAAGGAAACAGGTGCGCCACGGTCAGAACATTATACCTGGTGAGCTGATATAAGTAATCACAAAGAAAACTTGAAACACACACGCAATCAATGTTTTCGTGCATTAAGTCGGAAATCAGAAGTCAGGGTCCTGGTGTACGGATACGTTGGCCGCCGCACCAACACTAGACTCCCTGGACTGATAACCACACTCAATACGCTAAACATTATTGCTTCACATAGAAAAGATCAGAGTTCGCGGTAGAACCTAACTCCTCTGATACCAATTTGTCACGACCCGCCCTCGGGGTCCGTGCCGTGACTACCCCAAGCCCGCCTTCCATAGGCCAGGGGCTGGCGACTAGCACCAAGGCGCAAATCCCGGTAAAAAGGGAAGGCATTGCCTTTGTAAAGTAAACAAACACCACATAGTAAGCAAGCGGAAAGTAAACACTAAGCAAAAGCAGAGTACAACTGAAAGTGCGGAAAAGTAAATGGGCCAGTATACAAACCCAAACTGAAAGTAAAGTACAACTCGAAAGGGAAAAACAACAACTGTAAGTAAAAGCCGCTACACTGAGCTGTCCACTGGAGATCCCACCTGAATGGTGGGTACAGATAGCTCCACTGCTCCTCGGGTCCCGTCGTCCACTCTGAACACGTCCCGCCTAGTGGTCCACCTCTAGGTACCGTCCTGCTCTGCAAGCCTCAGCCAAGATCGACACTGTCTGTCATCTGCAACCAACACAACGTAGTGCGGGCAAAGCCCGTGCAGGGGTGAGTATAAGCTACTCAGTAGGGACCCCGAGACCCCTAAAGGTCTATCAAAATCCACAAAGGATAAACCACAAAGAAAGGTACAATCACGAAGTAACAACCGACACTGCTTAGATATATGCCCATACATATACCTAAGTCATCAATTTCAAATACGCTCCAACCTCCGAGCCCAAGTACAACTCAGTCCACACAGGAAAGTAAACATATTCCACACAGGAAAGCGAAACGAAATCCACACAGGAAAGCATAACACAATCCACACAGGAAAGCAACAGGATTCAGCTCACACAGGTATACTTCTTCAAAAGACGATAAAGATGATCTCTGATCCATCTAAGTCGTCGGACCCACGAAGGATCGATAGGTAACTAACCCCCGCAAAAGACCCACACAGGATCAGGCCCACGTAGGACCTGTAGGCGCTGGTTCACACAGGACCGCTGAGCGCAAAGACCCACACAGGATCGGACCCACACAGGATCGGGCCCACACAGGACCTGTAGCACTGATCCACGTAGGATCGCTGAGTGTTGTAGTCGTCGTCGTCGAATCCACACAGGATTTCTGTACTGTCATCATCGCAGTCACAGTAGCAGTAGTAGCAGTAGTAGCAGTCACAGTCGCAGCCAGCACTAGGGTTCCCGCACACAGCAAGCTCGTACAGGAGAATCCGCTCCACGAGCCGAGAGGCTGATACATCAACTGTCACAAAGTCCAGAGTTGATGTATCCAAAAGTTCCGTATCGTCAACAGGAACTCAACACAACAGACGGCGCGTCGATCGGACGCCCGGTCTGAGAGTTATTGGCATTTTGTCCCCGGGGCCCGGTTGGTTTTTAAGGCAAAACCAACCCGACCGTACTCCACCTGCATCCAAACCTCGGGCGGAGTATGCCAAAAGATATGTCTCACTAAGAGGAACACAACAGAGCTGACGACACATCAATCGGACGTCCGTGGCTCAAGATATGAGTGTTTCCGCTCCGAAGGCCCGGTTGGTTTCGTGAACGAACCAACCCGTCCGAACTCAAAGTATTCCGAAACATTGCGTGCGATATACCGAAACGACCGTCTCGATCCAAGGATCGCGTTTCCGTAGACGGTTCGTCAATCGGAGTTCTGTGGCTCAAGTTATGGCCAAATGACCGAATCCATCTCGAAAACGGGGGGTCCGGGTCCGGGCCGACCCGGCCCGACCCCCCCTGGGTCGGCCCGAACGGGGTCGACCCAAACCGGGTCGACCCGACCCGGGTCCGACCCGGCCCGGCTGGCGGCGGACCGGCGCGGCGGCGTGGACCGGCGCGGCGGCGTGGTCCGGCGCGGCCCGGCCGGCGGCGGCGCGGCCTGGCGCCGCTGGGGTCACGCGCGGGGTGCTAAGCCCCCGCTTCCAGCATGGCGGCGCGGCTTAAGTGCCGCACCGTTTGGAGATCCGGCCCCCCTCGTGGGGGCCTGCTTGAGGAAACCGGGGGGGGGGGGGGGGGGCGCCTGCCCCCCTCAAAGGAACTGCCCCCCACAAAAATGGGGGTTTTTTTTGAGAGTTGACCGGGGGAATTTATTCCCCCGGTATTTGACCTTCCGGCCGGCCGGTTTTTCTCCAACGGGACCGGAAATCCGGTCCCCTTCCGGTTTCCGACGCCGGCGGCCCGGCGTGCCGCCGGTCTTCCCGTCTCGCCGCGGCCCGGAACCGGCCGCGGTGTTTGTCGTCCGGCGCGGTGCGACGGCACCGCGCCCCTCCGTCGCGCCTTCGATTCCCTTCGACGCGGCGCGACGGCGTCACGTTCTTGATGATCCTTCCACGGCACGGCGCGACGGAGCCGCGCAATATAAGTATGCGAATATCCGCGTGGTGCGACGGCACCATGCCATCTTGTTTCATCCGCAAGATAAATCAACATGAACAAAGGAGGGGGTTCGGCCGTGTTCATGCGGTCCGGCCCCCTCACGTTAAATGATAACACATATTTAAATATCCAATATCCTCACGTTAGTCATGCTAGAACCACGAACAAGAATAAATAAATAAATAAATAATCAACCACCATCCCTACCTTGGGTTCATGTTCGAAGATTGTCAACGACCCGCGGAAGACAACGTCGCGGAGGTCGGGCGTCGCGGTAATCGTTCGTCAAATCCGATGACGAAGAGGTACGTCCGAAGAGGTACGTCGTTTGCGAATCTTCGTATGCCGACGAAGGAAGTCCGAGGAGGAAGCGGCGTTCACTTTCGTTGACATGGAAGACGTAGAAGAGAGGAGTGGCGTTCTTCGTCGGAGCTTGAGCGTTCTTCGTCAAAGCTTGAGCGTTCTTCGTCAAAGTTTGAAGAAGAAGGAGAAGAACCCAAAATGCTCTCAAGTTGGCTAAACAATTCTAACCAAATAAAATAAGCTAAGAGCTTATTTTATTAACTCAACCAATCCTTTTTGAATTTTAAAGGTTTGAAAAAGTTTAAACAACTCAACCTAATTAATAAGCTATGTTGTCAAAACATTTAAAGTGGGGTTAAAGGGAGTTTTTTTTAGAGAAGTTGAAAAGTTGGGTTTCGTGTGGGCCCCACCACACTTAATCCTCCCAAGGGAGGTTAAGTGGATGTGGGTCACACCTTTAACTCCCTTTGGGAGAAGTTAACTAACATAAAAATAAAATAAAAATTGTTCCACACTTTTATTAAACATTTTATAATTCTCCCAAAAATTAACTTTCGTCTCGAAAAAAACGAAACTTCTAAAAAGGTCTCCTTAAGCGAATATCGGCGCTGCGAGTTCATCAGTGCCCTCAGATTTCAATTCCGAGCACCAGATCAAAAGTTAGGAATTCCCGCTCGTTCGTTCACTGAACGTACCCGAGCCGAACTTCGGAAATTGATTCCGGGCACACCGGGCCTCGGAATCAGGTGCTGTCAGAAACCGCGCTCTTGTAAAATTCCAAAAAAATTTAAGAAAAAAAATTTCCCTTGAATTTTATGGGTATTTACATTTTCAAACTAATATAAAATGGATTTTAGTAAATTTAATATCAATATTTATCTTCCAATAAAAATTATAATTGATTTTGATATATGTTCATTTTTATGCTTATAAAATCGTCTTTGGCGAATAATGGTTTTCTGTTGCATTCTGCACACATATACTAAAATTAATATCTAAAAAATAGAAAATTAAAATATTCAAAATTAAATTCTATATATCTTAAAATCATGTTTAAATTTATTACTAAAACCATTTTTCTTTTTTACGATATAAATTCTAACAATTATACATATATTACAATTCGGTATAGGGTAAATCAGGTATTTAAGATTAAAAATAAAGTAACAAGGCGTTAAAAATATTACATAAAAATTATTTATCTTTATAAAATGTGTTTTCTTTTACCATAATAATAAAATATATGAAGATATTGAATATTTGTGTCATTTCTATTTGATAATTACTTATATAATATTTTATAAAAATAAAAAATAAAAAATATCACTATATTTTATTTAATTTCTCAAACATGTTCCATAAAGATATGAATCATAAAAAGTTATTATGAATTTTTATTTGGTGTTTTCATAAACTATTTAATCAATGATAACTTATATTTAAATTTTCATTATGATATAGTTATCTAGAATGCTATTTCAAAGATGACTTAGTGCTTGTTCAAGAAAATTAAAAATAACGTAACTTATTTTTAAATTATTAAAATTTTCATGATTTTGATAAATTATTATGTTACAGCAACCTGAAATATATATATATATATATATATATATATTATATGTTAATATTAATTTATATAAATTTTGTTACATCTTAATATTTATTTATTCAATATTATGTTTCTTTGAATATTCTTGAGGTAGTTTTTTATGTTAAAAAATTTTAAAATCAATGGAAAGTAATATATAATATATAATGACTTATGTGAATGGGATATTTTTCAAGATATCAATCATGGTCTGTATATGTGATACTTGTAAATTTTTTAAAAAAGATCATGACCCTTAATGAGTGACAAAAATTTTATCATGGAAATCCTTAAACGGGTTAAAAGTTGTTAAATTGAAGAGATAATGGTTAAAAAACATAATAACTTGTCCAAACCATATTAGTTGATCATATTTCAACCATATACTTCTATAATTATAAATATTGATACTTTGGATCCATTTGACCTTAGTTATACATTTATAATACAAAAATATACCAATTAATTCCTTATGTGTCTACACCCTCACTTATAAAAGGACCCTTCCTATCATCCATTATTCATAAATTTTTTTTATTTTAGATCAGAAACAAGATATATCAAAAAACAATTTCTATCATACATCCTTTGATTCATGAAATTCAATTATTATTCTAATACCATCTTATGAAGACTTAATATTTAGTCCAAAATATGCCTCTTAAAGTAGTGGTAATCATCTTTATCAACTCTATCAATGTTTATTTATTTTTATACACATCTTAAATATATTTTATTTAAATTAAAATAAATAATATAGTATAATATATTTACTATGTTGTTACTATGATTATTTTACAACCAATTTCCTTTTATTTCCAATAAATAGTAAATGATAGTATCGTTCTTGCGTACGTGCAGAATTACACTTCCACAAAATGATATGATTCATTTTTTATCACCACATATCATGGATTGTTGTAATGATGTGTTTAATGAATATATGTTATAATTTTTATATAATAAAAAAAATTTAATGATAAAATATTATATTGTTCTTTTTCATTTTCTCATTAGAATATGGATGTATCGTTTGTGCATATATATAGGCTACCATCTCCAAGAGTGATAAATTTCATATTCAATGCACACCTTTAATATAAGGTTATAAAAAAAATATACGAGGAATATATATCATAATTATGATATGAATAATAATTTTATATTTTATATTATGACTATATATTAGCATGTTTTTTCTCATTTGGTCCTTATAACCTTCCCTTGTATAGGATAGTTTTACCACCTACACGACTGATGTTATAATTTTTATGACATGAATAATTAAGGAATGTTTAATACTATTGATATTAGATAATAATAAGATAAAAATTTAATTATTAAAAAAATTATATGTTGTATCCATGATCAATGTTCAAGTAATACAACTACTGAGTCAACACATTTAAGAAAAATGGTACATTTATCCCCAGGAGAAGTTACATTAATAATGAATTATTAAAAAAATAGTGACCAAATTCTATATGTAAATCATATATGATATTATAATAAAGGATATGGTTATGGAATAGAATTATAAAAGAATAAATTTATTATATTAGAGATTTAAATTACACACACGGTATGTCGGTGTTTATGTAAGGGATTGCTCATCTCAATTCCCCCAATTTGAGTTTTACTACATTATAACCATATGATTTTTATGGGGTGTGTGAACTTTCATATGAATTTAATTTTTAAATAAATTTATAAAATTAATTTCTTTAATTGTTATCCCTAATATCTCACCTTTAATGACCTTTTAATTCAGATTTTACCAAAGAAGTAGGGGTTTATTCTGCAAGGTCAATTTTTTATTCAGGATTATTTTGTATTAAGCATCTATTGAAAGAATTTATAAACTATTTCTCTTTAAAACTCTATATAATATCTTCTCTAATATTTATATAAAAGTTTTAAATTTTCATTGTTCATTATCCTCTCATTAAAACTTATAACAATTGAGAAAATGTTTTTATGGAATACTCTACATATATCATTTGGTTGGGGATCATTCTCATCCCAATCAATGTTCCCTATAATTTGATCAATTTTTTTTCACAATTTTGAAATATTTTTTAAAATTCATTTTAAATTATTTTTAAATTTAATTAAAATGTTTTAAAATAAATATTATTATGGTTTTCCATAAAATTTATGTTTTGAATTTTTACCAAAAGAATTAAGGGAATATTTTTTTAATGTTTATCGAATGAACATATTTTTGCACGACCATAAATATTATTTTCATTTAATATTATATTAAATAAAATTGAAGTAAATTTTCAAGAATTCTATTTTTTCAATATTATTGATATTTTAATTTAAAATGATGTAAATCGATATTTTTATAATGTTTTATCATAAATTTTTTTATATTCATTTAAAAGGATGTTCATCCAAGCCTACATCCTTTAATGAATATTATGATTGTATAGGGATATATTCTAATGATACCATCCACATTATTTCTCAAAATGACATAGGATTATGTTTTTATTTTTATTGACTAGGGATAATATTAGTGTTACTTATGATATTTATTCAATATGAATGTCTGTGTTGGCTTAGTATTGTCTTATTATAAACTTATTTTATATGATTATTGAATTTTCATGGTAAGTGTATAGTTGAGGTCAACTGTTAGATATACCCGTGATACAATGGTAGGTCACAATAGATAAACTATCTTGCATATTTGGAATATTCCATACCAATTTATGTATTATATATTAGAATAATTCCTTGACAAAAAGAATATGATTTCAGACATTATGCATCCTATCATTATAAAACTATTTATTATTATCCATTTGATTATTTATGTTCATATATAATCCATTGATATATTACCCTTTTTTAATATTAGATATATGGCATATTTGATAAGTTTTTTTCTCTGTTATATTATTTATGAATTATTAATATTATTATACCTTCTTCTATGAACATTCCCTTATTAAGATTCTAATATAAAATTTTAATATGTTTTACATTCCCAATAATTCTTCGAATATACCTATAAATTATTTCATCAACATACAACAATATATAATAATGTTTTCATGAGAGTAATAATATTAATTTCAAGTTTTCAAATTCAATTTTAGAATCTTTTATGTAACTGGCCTCCCTGGAATGTTAAACAATTTAATCCTTGGAGATGTAATTTCTTGTATCAAATGTAAATATATTATATTAACCAATAGCTCTATGTTAGATGATATGAGGTTTTAATGGTGCAATTATTGGAATTATGATATTTCCCTTGGGAACAAGATTTGGGAAATGCAAATATTATTGATCAGAACTCTATAATAGATTATAGGAAAAATTCTATGTATAGGTTTATGATATAATTTTTTTTAATTTTATATTGTTTGGTTTCACTATAAAATTTACCCATGTTTGGATACTGGATAGTGGATGTGTTTATGGAATATATTAACATTGTTATGAAAACTGTAATGTGACAGATCGAGTATTAACATGATCATCACTAATCGATGATGAGTTGGCCTAAGACTGCACACCTAGATAGAAACTCATGGGTGATATACTTGGTTTATTTCACAATTTTTTAAATAACTTTTTTTAGTAATGATAATACATAACCGATAGAAACATGTTACTTAACATAGCCATATAGTTTAAGAATAATGTTCCATGTGTTGAGATGATGAAAATTAAACAAAAATTAAATGGGATAGATAACCCTTTTAATGTTTTACATGATTGTATTTTAAGATGATTAAAGATATTTTTTAGACCTATATGGGAATACAAATATTTGTTTCAATATTTATTTTAGTTATTTTTTTAAAGAATGCTTTTGTATTTTTGTCAGAATAAGTTGAAATTTATTGATAACCTTTATGTTTAATATGATGCAGGATTTTAATATATCTAATTTTTATAATACGTTTATTATATTTTTGTAAGTAAAATTTTATTATATAGATCCTCATGGGATAATAAATTTATACATAGAAAAACCAATTAATGTTATTTATGATGACGTATAAAATATTTGGAACATTGTATTATTACATTCAACATTATATGATGAATAAAATTGAGTAATTTAGAGAAGAATATGTGATTTTATTTATGAATTTTGGTGGTTTAGGTTATTTATATAAAATATTATCATATTTTTGAGATTGTATTATTAGGTTGTATACAATTTTTTATGTGATTATATTATTGAGTAATGTTTCGTGGAAATAAAATTTGAAAAGATATTCAAAGAATATGTTTTCAAATATTTATAATTTTTATGCCAGGAAATTTATCAAACATATTTTTAATGATTTTTAAGATCCGTTATTTAGGAAATTATTATTTTAAACATTGGGTGTTATTATTGAGTATTTTGGATTTTATATATACCATTTATTCATAACAAAATATATTTTTAATATTATCTTTACTTTTGCTAAACATTTGGTTTTATTAAAATTCTTTTTGATGGGATGAATAAATTGTAATTTCATTTTTGGATCGTATGATCATTTGAATGTTAATTTTTTTGATTTGGACATTAAAAATAGTTCATTATTATTTATCATTTTGAATATGATATAAAGAATATATTTAAAACTACAAAAAGAAAAACCAAACGATGAAATTTATTTATTAAATTAAATAAATCAATTAAATAATTCATTTCATTATCATTATTATTTGAAAAATAATTAATCAACTTAAGAAAGCGGATGATTAATATATTGATTCTTATCACTAAATAGTTAAGGTATTATTTCTAAAACTCTTTCACAAGAAATAGTTTCATAATTGTAATGAAGTTGTTTAATAATTATTTGTGAAATGATATGTTTCCTATTCTGAGAATAAATATTAATGTTGAATTGAAAATTAAATGTTATTTGTCACACCCCGAACCTTGTATTTATTTTATTTTATGATTTATTTGGCTTTAAATTATTTTTGATGTGGTTCACATTCAGTCTTGGATGAAAGTTTTGAGTTTTGATAAAAAGTACGCATCTTGGGTGCGACGTTGTCGGACGCGCGGGCGGAGCGCGACACCGCGCGGCTTCGCCCATGCAACTGTGTGGCCTTTTCGGCTTAGAGGAATTAAAAATAAATTAGAAAAAGTAAATTTAGATTGTCTTAATATTTTTATGGCTATTAATAATTATTTTTATTATTTAATACGAAATGGATATTTTTATCATGTGTATTTTTATCACTATGATTGTTATGATCATTATTATTTTTATCATTATGTTATAAATAAATAATTAATGAAATTGTTAATGTTGCGGATAATAGTATAATCGTTATTAGATATAATTTGTTATTAATCATTATTATTGTTATTATTATTATTGTAATTTATTATTATTATGATTTTGATTTGTTTTATTTAATTTTATTTTTCTTTTATCTTTTCTTTTCTTTTTCTTCTAACCCTAGCGGGCCGCCCCTCTATTTTTTTACCCCTCCCTTCACTCTCGGCCGCCACCCCCCATCTCTCTCTCTCGCTCTTTTTTTTTTCACTTCTTCTTTCCCCCTGGCCTGCCTCGTGCTGATCGTGTCCAGCCGCGTAGCAGCGGCCCTCCGCCTCCTTCCTCTTGTCCTTCCGCAACTGCAGCAACCACTTCCCCTCCTCCCGCGCTCAACCCGGCGCCTCGGCTCCCAGCCCCTGCTTCCGCCAAGCAGCACCACCCCTCGTCTGCAACACTGGCCTCGCCCCTGTCACGAAAACCTTCTTCCGCGCCTCCGGCCTGCCGTCATGCAGCCTGCAACCCCTCGACCAGACCGCTCCCTTCCAGCAACCCCGCACCCTGTCTGCCTCGCCTCCCCTGTCCGCAGCAGTACCCACAGCACCTGGCGCTACCCTTCTACTCCCCTCCGGCACCCAACAATCACAGCACCTTCGGCCGACCTACCTTCCTCCGGCGAGGCCTCCCGCCGTCGTCGATTCCCCCCTCCAGCCGTGAGACCCTCACTTGAAATGTTATTTAATTTTTATTTCTACGTTTACATTTATTATTATTTTGTTATTATTATTATTGTTTTTCGTATTGTTATTATTATTATTATTATTATTATTAATGTTAATATTATTATTATTATTATTATTGTTATTATTATTATTATTAGTGTTAATAATATTAATATTATTTTGTTATTATTATTAATATTAATATTATTATTATTATTATTATTAGTGTTTACATTATTAATATTATTATTATTATTATTATTAATGATGATATTATTAATATTATTATTGTTATTATTATTTTTATTATTTGTTATTATTATTAAAATTATTACTATTTTTATTATTATTATTTTATTCTTATTATTATTAAAATTAAAATTATTATTATTGATATTATTATTATTATTAATCTTGTTATTATTATTATTATTATTTTTATCATTCTTGTTATTGTTATTATTATTATTATTGTTATAATTATTACTATTATTACCTTTTTTATTACTCTTGCTTTCGCTTTGCTTTATGAGGGGTTTTTATAAAATTATATTTGTTTTTGGTTGATTTAGGATTTTTAGGACCTGCGCAGGGCGTTTCCAAGTGAGCGCCACCGCCGCGCCTTGTTTCCGAGGTTCCGTCGTTGGTGCGCCTCAGTTTCGAGGTGAGCGTTTCTCCCCGACGTTTGGTTTCGCATGCTCTAGTGAGTTTTGTATGTGTCTGAGTCCTTGATATTGTTTATGCAGAGTTTTGTACCTTATCACGTGGTTTCGGACTCACGTTGTATCATCGCGCCTTGGTTCTGAGGTTATTTTGTCGTCGCGCTTGATCTTGAGGTAGGTTCCCTTTGTACTGCTTTTAAAATTTAAGTAATATTATTTCATGCTGTTTGTGCACCCTAATTATTCAAAATAAATGTTTTATTAATTTTAATAAATATGCGATAATATACGATAATTAATTTTTAATATAAGATAGTTAAATTTTAAATGGTTATTTAGTGTAAAAAGGAGCCGTTTATTTTATACAGGACACATGAAACATCCTTTTGATGAGAGGACACCCAATAATGAAAGAATGCCCATTTGGATTTTAAACATAATTTATGGAATATAAAATAGATTTCTGGTTTAATGAGAAATGATTTCTTTTGAAGTGTGAACAAATACTTTGGTTCGTTTGAGAAATTGCCCGGTTGGCTCTTAAATATTATTTGGAAAAAGAAAATGGTTTGGTTTGGTTTATAAAAAATATTGGCAGCCTGTGAAGTAGTCTTTTGTGGGATCTTTAAATTGTTTTAAACTGGGTTTGGTCTTATAAAGATGTTGTACTTTTTTTGAGTAGTGATTGTGAAATGTATTTAATGCCCGTTTGGCACTTTATGGAAAGCGATGAAAATGTATTGATAAAACCCTCTTAGGACGACTCTTATGCCTTAGTTGCAATTGATTGTTTGGGAGGCCGCGCTTAGAGGCTCCCGGGTACTTGAGTAGTTAAAGGCAGGAGGTTGTCCCATGGAGTGGCTTGGGGGATGCCTGTTGTGCTTTATATATAGATATATCTGATTGGATGCTCGGTTGGCATCAGTTGGCTCACCCCCCTTTTTAAACACTTGAGACATGAGAATCTGGCATATTGAGAGAATATTCTAAGAATGATTGCTGCACTGGTAGGTTATGGTACTGACCAGTGGCCCATAGTAGGTGGATATATTGGGTTTATTACTATGAGATTTGCCCTCGACCTGCCCGAGAGTGGATGGTCGAGCGTATTGTGCATTTTGATTTCATCGTGACATGTCGATAAGGATGATTTCTCATGAATTGGTGTCTTCTGGTTTATTCTCGATCTCCTAGGTTCACCCATGTCTATTCAGCTTTTGTTGCTTGCAGTACTGATTATGATGCTCAAATGTATACCTACATTTCCCTTACTGTGTGTTTTACATTGTGCATTCTGGTGTACTGTTTTCCTTGGAAAGTGATAAATTGCTTTTGACTAAGTTTAAAAAAAATTGTTTTCAAATGAAAGTGTTTAATCCCCTTTGTACAAATTTGAAAATTTAAACATCACTTTCCCCTTTTCTGTAATGTCATTGACACTAATGAATTGAACCCAAATTCGGAAAATGGCTAAGGGCAATGGTTCGTTCTTTGTTTTTAAGTAGAATATTATTAAAAACATACTCTTATAGATTGTAGTTCAAACTTGAAATGATGTTTCTTTTATTTTAAAGGTAGTGCATTGGGAATAGATATCGGGCTAGCCTACTGAGTTTTAATACTCACGCCTATAGTTATTTTCTGTTTTTAGTGTTTGTGCAGGCTATAGCTTGAGTGCGCTCGCATAGGGCGACGCTTGATTGTTGAGTCAGAGAGCGACCCGCGAGGTCGCACAGAGTTATTCAGACGTCGTGTTTGGTTTGTTTGATTCCTGTTTGTTCCTATTTAGTCACTTTATTTGGTTTATCTTTTCTGCGCTGCTCTGTATTATTTTCGCTGTATTATTTATTTATATTGGGAAAAATCATTCTCACAACCTCTATTGATGCCCTGGCGCTTGTCACCAGCCCGGGAGGATCGGGAACGCCTCTCGGGCCATGTCGCGGACCAACTCGGGTGACCGGTTCAAGGTCGACCCAGGTTGGTTCATGAAAAAATGGTATCAGAGGGGAGGTCAGCTCTTAGAAACCTCACTTTTCAGAGAGCCCTTTGTTATTTGGGATGTCAAGGTAGATGGAGTAGGATTTTCAGGACTTGAGGGGTAGGTGCGAGAAGAGCGTCGCAGACTCTTGCCCGTACCGATCCTCAGGTTTCCAGGGGTAGTCCAGTTTTATTTTTTATTTGGGTTTTTATGGAAATTTTTTGTGATTGGGATACGACAAAGGGAGTTTGGGCCATTAGTCCTCCTAACCCGCACGACCTGGCAAGCCATGCAGAGTTAGGGGCATGGTCTAAGAAGGCTCTCTGTGTGAGTGACGTGTTTGGCATATTTCCGCCAACCATATGGTCAAGTCACCCACTGAAACTAGTCCCCTGTTTGATTTGTTTTGGGTTTCCATTGATTTTTCAAAGTGGTTTGAATCAGAAAAGTTGGTTTTGAAAAAAAATGGTTGTATGAAATGACATGTTTAATTTGTAGATTGTTTTAAAAGAAGTGTTATAAATGATTTTCTTTTGGGAAAAATAAAGTTTCTTTGTTTGGCCTTGGTGTTCCTATGAGTGCTCACATGCATAGTGGTATGTTGGAAATGCGGATGGATTTCTGGTATGGTGGATGAATGCCCAGGGTGGCATGGATACATGCATGTGATTGAGACTCTAAAGAATAACAATGGAAGGGGTTTAACCCACTAAGATTGTTTTAAATTAAAGATGTTTTCAAAGAGAAACGTTTTAATGTTATGATAACTTGATTTCTTGTGTTTTGAACTTACCACTGATGTAGTGTTTGATTTTGAGGTTTTTATTCACTCATTGAGTTGGAGTTGATTGGGTTTTTGACTTTTCCTTGTCCATCGGTTATCCTTTTGAAATTTCGATGGGTGATCATAGTGCGGTTGATCAACCTAAGGATTTTATGCTTGAGTTTGGAAATTTGGATCCACCTCTCTTTTATGGTCAAGCAAAAACATCTGTGGCAGAGGAGTGGATGCGGAAGATTGAAAGGGACTTTAACCTCATTGAGCTGCCCGAGTCGTTGAAGGTCAAGTTTGCGACCTTCATGCTTGAGGGTTCACCATGGATGTGGTGGAAGTCAGTGCCTCAGAACAAGCCCCGTCAAGAGATTACATGGGAGTTCTTCAAGTGTTTTTTCATTCGCCAATATTTCTCTGAGGAAGGAAGGGTGAGAAAGGGGATGAAAATGTGTTGTTTGCAGTAGGGCGACAGACCCGTGTTGGAATATTTCCAGCACTTTGTGGAGCTAGTACCTTATGATTCAGGGTATGCCACGAATGACCCCATGAAGGCTCGACACTTCGAGGCGGGTCTCCGGCCTGATTTACAGTCGAAAATGTCAGAGTCCAACCTAACTTCTTTTGTCGTGGTGGCAAGACAAGCTTTTCATGTCGAAGCTGTGATGACAGGAGTGATCGAAGTAGTTCTCCCCCCTTCGATCCCTATGAGCAGTGGTGAAGACTCTGGAAAGGAAATTAGTAAGCAAATGGAAGTGGATGGAGCAGGTCGTGGAATCAAGAGGCCTCAGGATCTTTCATCAACCTCTTCGGAGCGAGAGATTATTTTGTGTTATCAGTGTGGCAAGCGGGGTCACACGAAGTCATCATGCCCAAGCACTCCTAAGCCCTGCCAGGCATGTGGACGCTTGGGGCACTTGCGATGATTTTGTCGGGGCGTTGCAAGAAAGCGTCACAGAGGAAGTTCTCAGAAGTAATGTGATGTTGGGTGTTTGTTCAAAGTTCCTAGTGTAAGTTTTCATTCAGTTTAAGGGACCTTTTGTTGTTGTAGTTGTACTGATGATGAATGGGTTTGAAATGTATGGGAACTTCATGAGTCTTTTGACGTACCTCGGCTTTCAATGATGGTATGTTTTTTTTAATTTTAAAATCTTGTCATTTATTTCTGTTAAATCAAAAGATGTATGTATCTCATTGGGATTATCAGAACCTGACTGCGAGGCAGAAGATTCTTCATCCATCAGAGATCCATCCAAAAGGTCTTAGAGTGAAGCCGGAACATAGTTAGGAGACCCTGGGGGAAATTTTAAGGAGTCTGGTTAATGTTGTGCCTCTACTATGTGGTGAGATAATTCTGGTGTTGTTGCTCTGGTTTCTCTATCTTGGTAGTTTTCCACTTGTGGAAAAGCGCGCGATGGGATTATCCCTCGCGTAGTGTCGGGAATCGTGCCTCTTGGATGTAAGTTGATGATCAGTGACTTTTGATGTGCCACTGATGTAAATCAGTTGCGGCCCTGGTTTGTGTCCATCCTGAAGTGATGGGTCGTGAGTAGTCGTACGTCGTAGTTTCAGTGATTTGATCCTTGGGACCACCCTCCCCGCCCATGGGGTTAAGGTTTACAGTTAGTATGGAGTTTTGATTCATTTCTTATCCCATTCAGATGGGAGTGGGTGGTTTAAATGGTTTGTTGTGATTTTTATATATTGCTTGGGAAAGGCCCCGATCTGGCCTATGTTGTTTTTCTGGTTGGGCGCTAGTAGGTTAGTTCTTAATGGTGGAGAGACCCACCATGAGTCTCTTTGGGTTTTATCTTAAGTCATTATCAGGTGGTAGTGGAGTCATTATGGCGGGGAGTCCATTCAGGTCTCCCCTCTACTGTTGTTCTGTTTCAGAAAATGAGGTGGAGTCCCGTAGATGGTTGATGAAATGTCCTTTGGTTAAGAGGTTGGATCTTGTTAATGCAGAATCCGTATGCATTGATCGATCAGCTAGGTAATGTTGTGGCTTTCTGGGGGCAGAAAGCATTTTGGTGGGGAGAATTGTCACACCCCGAACCATGAATTTATTTTATTTTATGATTTCTTTGGCTTTAAATTATTTTTTTGTGGTTCACGTTTAGTCTCGGATGAAAGTTTTGAGTTTTGATAAAAAGTACGCATCTTGGGTTCGACGTCGTCAGACGCGCGGGCGGAGCGCGACACCGCGCGGCTTCGCCCATGCAACTGTGTGGCCTTTTCGGCTTAGAGGAATTAAAAATAAATTAGAAAATGTCAATTTAGATTGTCTTAATATTTTTATGGCTAGTAATAATTATTTTTATTATTTAAGACGAAATGGATATTTTTATCATGTGTATTTTTATCACTATGATTATTATGATCATTATTATTTTTATCATTATGTTATAAATAAATAATTAATGAGATTTTTAATGTTGCGGATAATAGTATAATCATTATTAAATATTCTTTGTTATTAATCTTTATTATTGTTATTATTATTATTGTAATTTATTATTATTATGATTATGATTTGTTTTATTTAATTTTATTTTTCTTTTATCTTTTCTTTTATTTTTCTTCTAACCCTAGCGGGCCACCCCTCTGTTTTTTTACCCCTCCTTTCACTCTCAGCCGCCACCCCCCATCTCTCTCTCTCTCATTCTCTTTTTTGCTTCTTCTTTCCCCCTGGCCTGCCTCGCGCTGATCGCGTCCAGCCGCGTAGCAGCGGCCCTCCGCCTCCCTCCTCTTGTCCTTCCGCAACAGTAGCAACCACTTCCCATACTCCCGCGCTCAACCCGGCGCCTCAGCTCCCAGCCCCTACTTCCACCAAGCAGCACCTACCCTCGTCTGCAATACCAGCCTCGCCCCCGTCACGACAACCTTCCGCCGCGCCTCCGGCCTGCCCACCTGCGGCCTGCAACCCCCCGACCAGACCGCTCCCTTCCAGCAGCCCCACACCCTATCCGCCTCGCCTCCCCTATCCGCAGCAGCACCCACAGCACCCGGCGCTACCCTTCTACTCCCCTATGGCACCCAGCAATCGCAGCACCTTCGGCCGACCTGCCCTCCTCCGGCGAGGCCTCCCACCGTCGTCGATTCCCCCCTCCAGCCGTAAGACCCCCACATGAAATGTTATTTTATTTTTATTTCTACTTTTAATTTTATTATTATTTTGTTATTATTATTATTGTTTTTCATATTTTTATTATTATTATTATTATTAATGTTATTATTATTAATATTAATAATATTATTATTATTGTTATTATTATTATTATTAGTGTTAATAATATTAATATTATTTTATTATTATTATTATTATTATTATTATTAATGTTAATAATAATAATAATAATAATAATAATAATATTATTATTATTAATGATGATATTATTAATAATAATAATATTATTATTATTATTATTATTATTATTTTGTTATTATTATTAATATTATTACTATTATTACTATTATTACTATTATTATTTTATTCTTATTATTATTAAAATTATTATTATTATTATTGATATTATTATCATTATTAATCTTGTTATTATTATTATTATTATTTTTATCATTATTGTTATTGTTATTATTATTATTGTTGTTATAATTATTACTATTATTACATTTTTTATTAATCTTGCTTTCGCCTTTGCTTTGTGAGGGGTTTTTATCAAATTATATTTGTTTTTGGTTCATTTAGGATTTTTAGGACCCGCGCAGGGCGTTTCCAAGTGAGCGCCACAACCGCGCCTTGTTTCCGAGGTTTCGTCGTCGCTGCGCCTCAGTTTGGAGGTGAGCGTTTCTCCCCGACGTTTGGTTTCGCATGCTCTAGTGAGTTTTGTATTTGTCTGAGTCCTTGATATTGTTTATGCAGAGTGTTGTACCTTATCACGTGGTTTTGGACACACGTTGTGTCATTGCGCCTTGGTTCTGAGGTTGTTTTGTCGTCGTGCTTGATCTTGAGGTAGGTTCCCTTTGCACTGCTTTTAAAATTTAAGTTATATTATTTAATACTATTTATGCACCCTAATTGTTCAAAATAAATGATTTATTAATTTTAATAAATATGAGATAATATACGATAATTAATTTTTAATATAAGATAGTTAAATTTTAAATGGTTATTTAGTGTAAAAAGGAGCCGTTTATTTTATACAAGACACATGAAACATCCTTTTGACGAGCGGACACCCAATAATGAAAGAATGCCCGTTTGGATGTTAAACATAATTTACGGAATATAAAATAGAGTTCTGGATTAAGGGGAAATGATTTCTTTTGAAGCGTGAAAAAATACTTTGGTTCGTTTGAGAAATTGCCCAGTTGGCTCTTAAAGTTTATTTGGAAAAAGAAAATGGTTTGGTTTGGTTTATAAAAAATATTGGCAGCCTGTGAAGTAGTGTTTTGTGGGGTCTTTAAATTGTTTTAAACTGGGTTTGGTCTTATAAAGATTTTGTACTTTTTTTGAGTAGTGATTGTGAAAAGTATGTAATGCTCGTTTGGCACGTTATGGAAAGCGATGAAAATGTTTTGATAAAACCCTCTTAGAACGACTCTCATGCCTTGGTTGCAATTGATTATTTGGGAGGCCGCTCTTAGAGGCTCCCAGGTACTTGAGTAGTTAAAGTCAGGAGGTTGTCCCATGTAGTGGATCGGGGGATGCATGTTGGGCTTTATATATAGATATATCTGATTGGATGCTCGGTTGGCATCAGTTGGCTCACCCCCACCCCCCTTTTTAAACACTTGAGACATGAGAATCTGGCATATTGAGAGAATATTCTAAGAATGATTGCTGCACTGGTAGGTTATGGTACTGACCAGTGGCCCATAGTAGGTGGATATATTGGGTTTATTACTATGGGATTTTCCCTCGACCTGCCCAAGAGTGGATGGTCGAGCGTATTGTGCATTTTGATTTCATCGTGACATGTCGATAAGGATGATTTCTCATAAATTGGTGTCTTCTGGTTTATTCTCGATCTCCTAGGTTCACCCATGTCTATTCAGCTTTTGTTGCTTGCAGTACTGATTATGATGCTCAAATGTATACCTACATTTCCCTTACTGTGTGTTTTACTTTGTGCATTCTGGTGTATTCTTTTCCTTGGAAAGTGATAAATTGCTTTTGACTAAGTTTAAAAAAAATTGTTTTCAAATGAAAGTGTTTAATCCCCTTTGTACAAATTTGAAAATTTAAACATCACTTTCCCCTTTTCTGAAATGTCATTGACACTAATGAATTGAACCCAAATTTGGAAAATGGCTAAGGGCAATGGTTCGTTCTTTGTTTTTAAGTAGAATATTATTAAAAACATACTCTTATAGATTGTAGTTCAAACTTGAAATGATGTTTCTTTTATTTTAAAGGTAGTGAATTGGGAATAGATATTGGGCTAGCCTACTGAGTTTTAATACTCACGCCTATAGTTATTTTCTGTTTTTAGTGTTTGTGCAGGCTATAGATTGAGTGCGCTCGCCTAGGGCGACGCTTGATTGTTGAGTCAGAGAGCGACCCGCGAGGTCGCACAGAGTTATTCGGACGTCGTGTTTGGTTTGTTTGATTCCTGTTTGTTCCTATTTAGTCACTTTATTTGGTTTATCTTTTCTGCGCTGCTCTGTATTATTTTCGCTGTATTATTTATTTATATTGGGAAAAATCGTTCCCACAACCTCTATTGATGCCTTGGCGCTTGTCGCCAGCCCGGGAGGATCGGGAACGCCTCTCGGGCCATGTCGCAGACCAACTCGGGTGACCGGTTCAGGGTCGGCCTAGGTTGGTTCGCGACATTATTGATGGGGGTTAAAACACAATATTAACCACTAATGCTTATTTATCTTTAACTCCTTGAATTTGATAATTGAAAATGTTTTAAAAAAATTAAAAAAAATAAAGGATTCAATTTATTTATATGGGATAATAAAGAACACTAATATTTTAATATTTATTTTTATTAAGTATTATTATATATATATATATATATATTGGAGTACACAATACCATTCTTAAATAAATCTTGATAGAAATATTATTATTTATATATGACCATCATAACTTTGTATTTTGATGGGCCGATATGAATATTAATGACCATATTATAGAATAAATGTACAAAATTTTTCTTTATTAAATTAAATATTCAATAAAAAATTACTATCAATTGGTTATAAATGAATAAATACTATTTAAAAGGTAAAAATAATATTTTTCATCAATTTTTTTATGTTAGTTTAATTTTTTATATATTTTATTAATCCTAACCGATAAATGATTATAATGAGATAATTTTATTATAAATATATCAAAAATATTCAATTAAAATTCATTTTATTATGGTTATTATTCAAGGAATTTGAATAATGTCATCATATGTTTCAAAAATTTCTTATTGTATTTGATGTACGAATAATATAAATATTTTTTTCCAATTTAATTAATTTCATTTTAAAAAGGGAAACAATTTTTTATATTATTGTGTAAAAATTGTCATAGAGGGATTTTAGGGACTTTATTTTAAATTTTTTTTTCAGCCAATATGTCAGAAACGAGATTTTTAAAGAACTGTCATTTCATTTCATAAAAAAAATGAAAAGATTTATTCAATTTTTACATGGTTAACAGAATAAAATAGTTAATAAAAATAATATAAATATTTTCATTTAAATCTAACTTATTTTTTAAATGTTTATTATTATTCATAGAAAAACAGTTTTTAAAAAATGAGTTTTCCTTTATTTATTCTAATAATATTTACATTAATTTATTAAATTTATAAAAATTTAATCTTGAAAATATGGATTTCATATTTTTAATAATCATGTTCAAATTTATTAATAAGTACAAACTTATTTTGGGTCATTATGAATAGAAACCATATTAAATATTTTTTTCTACTCTAAAGGGTAAATTAGGTAGTAAGGGTTAAAATAATGTCATTAGGATTACAAAAATTATCAAAAAATTTAAATATTTTTTTTTATTTAATGATTCAGAATATCAGAATCTAATATTATATGATATAGAATGTTGGTTCAATTTTTCTATGATAATGTCCTATATAAAATTTCATGTAAAAAATAAATACAAAATTTCACTTTTTTATTTAAATATATCTTAGATACAATTATTAGGATAAATAAATAATATTGGTTATAAGTAAATATATTTAATTTTAATAAAATATTATTTATGATTTTAAAATATTTTTATTTTTTAGTGATGTTATAATTACCAACAATTCTTACACATAATTGACACATCACATGTTTTGTAGGAGATAAATGAAGAAAATGTTTTTTAAAGGATATATTATGTTGATAAATTATGGAATTACATGAATATCTTGTTTATTTATAATATATTATTAATGTTTAATTTATTTATATTTTGGATAACTTTTAATTCTTATGCCTTTGTATTTACGTTTTTTGAATAGTCCAGAAAAAGAAATTAAATGGTAGTAAATGTTAAAAATTTATTATTACATCACTATAGATTTATATAAATTATATAATGAAGAAATTGGATACTATATTGTTTATTATATAATTAATTTTCAACATTTGTGCTACTTTGAAAATTTAAAATTAATTTTATGACCCTTAAGGAGTGAAAAATGTTTTCTCATGGTAATCATTAAAACTTTTAAATGTGGTTAAACTAAATATAAAAGTGTTAAAATCACCTTAAAACATATCTACAACCTATTGGATAAAAATATGATAACCATATTCCTCTATTAATTGAATTATTGAAAATTTAGATCAATTTTAAATTGCTTATAATTATATTATACAATAATATTTACAATGATTTCCTTTATGTCCCTCCCCACACTTGTAAAATGGAATTTCCACTCCTCCCTTTTTCAAATACAAAGATCCCTCTATTTTAGATGAACCCTGCACATAAACCACAATAGTTTCCATCCATTATTTTTCAAAATATTTTATTCTCCAAAAATTATACTAATATGTTTTCAAGTTCAAGAAATATGAGGTCTCTCGAGAAATAGATAATCATTTTTACTGATTGTTTAAAAGATTATTTCATCATTCCATTCATAAAAATCTATTTTATATATAGGAAAAAAGTAAGATTGTATCATTAAAATACTAATATTTTATTATATTTAATGTAAAACAATTTTAAACCACTTTCCAATGAAATGGAAAACACATGCATATTTGGGTACTACCACCTCCCCGAGTTGAAGAGATTCATTTCTATTTCCGCCACTCATTGATGTTTTTCATGAAGATATTTATAAATAAATACAATATTTTGTATAATAATGTTTATTTAAGGGTAAATTTTTTTCTCATTTCAATTTTTTCTTGTATGAAAATTTAATTATAGTTCTGGTATTTGTACATACATCCGATTATGGGATCAAGATATTTCATTTTTAATATACTAATTATATATAGGGATATAAAATTGTAAATAATTAACATACATAGTAATTATCACATTAATAAAATTAATAAAATTTTATATTAATATTATAAATTAGCGTCCTCTTACTATTTTAGTAATTATAACACATCGTTATTGAGGTAAGTTTTACCACTAACATGAGTGATTTTGCATCCACTTTCACAAGAATGGTAAAGGAATGTTACAAACCAGTGTCATTACATCATTAAAAGATATGCATTAGATTACTTATATTATTAATATGATATAACTCTGAGCAATGTGCTTATATAGGAACAATCAAACCAAAACATACATTAAAAATAACAAAGTATCAACAAGAATATTAATTTTAATAATAAATTGTTAATATGCAGGTGATCAAATATTATTTATCGATCATATATGATATCATATGTATGTATATAGATATTGAATAGAATTATAAAAAAATTATATTAATTATACAGGATTTTAAAATATCATTTGAGGCACGTCAAACTTTAGGTAAGGGATTTATCGCATCAATTCCCATTATTTGTGACTTATGCCATTTTAAGCACATCTTTTTTATGACGTTTATAAACTACCATATATATGTCATTTTTTTATTTTTTTTATAAATTTATCTTTTTAAATACTTTTTATGTTCTCACCTTGAATGATCATTTGATTCAAAAAATTCCAAAGTGGTAAGGGTTTATTCTACAGTATCTGTTTTTATTTGGGTTGATTTTGTTTAAAAATAGAATAATGGAATTATATTATCATTCTCTTTAAAACAATGTGTATTTTATGAACATATAGTTATCTTTGGATCTTATATGGTTTTCTTTCACATTATGCACTTTGGTAATTAAAACAACTAAGAAAACATAATTAAGGAAAAAGGACATATTTCATCTTTTAGTTAGGAATATTTCAACTCCACATCCATGTTCAGTATTGTGATTTCAATAATGTTTATAAAAATATCCAATTATTTATTAAAATCATTTCCACAAATATTTTATTTTATTTATAATGGTATAAAATAAATAATTTTTTTCATTTTATAATTATTTATTTTATCAAAGTATAAAGGAAATGTTTATTTAAATGCTTATAGGATAAACATAAAAAAATGTAGTCATAAATATTATTTTTGTTGAATATTACATTATATTTTTCTGAGGTTATTTTCTAAGAAATTAATTTTATCAATATTTGGTAATTTTTTATTTTATTATATCTTCAATATAAAATGATATATTCTCATGTTTTTTATGTTATTAAGGGTTATTCTAATGGAATTTTAAATCTGATTAAAATCCATTAAAAATATTATACCTTACTATAGATATACTAGGTTAGTTATTATTATTTTGAACAATTTATTGAATCGGGTGTGTGTTTACATTTCATATGCTTGTATTTTTATACGAATGTTTATGTTGATGATGTTTTTCTTAATTACTCATTTATTTCATACTATGATTTTATTTGAATTTCTAACAGAATGGTTGTGTCCCACTATCAAATATCAGCTCAATGTATTGGAATATCTCATGTGTAACACAATAAAATTAATATGTATAATGTTTTATTATAAAATGTGTATTATATGCATCACCAAGCGCGTAATGGAATATAATGTCCTAATAATCAACTATATATTTTCAATTTTTAATACATTGAATACTTGATATAGATTGTAATGAACGGAAAATCATGTTTGAAGACATTTTATATAAGTCATCCATTCCTCAATATTTGTGTTACAGACAAGAGAGACATTCCTTGATAGCTTTCACTACATGCAAGGCCGAGTTTCTCCAAATAAAAATGTATTTATAACATATTATTACATAATATAATATGTTATATCCTATTTATTATTACAGTTTTTATGAATATTATTATCTATATTACAAAAATTTAAGGGCTAAATAAATATAAAATGATTTCATTGGTGGCCAACTACTGAGAAATGAAAATAAGAAAAAATTGGGTATAATTAAGAAATATTTTTATTTACATGATTCCAAATGTGTTATCTCTTAATTAACATTATTAATTAAAATTAGTGAATAATTTTAAAGATATATATTTGTTACATATTTAATCAAATATTTTTTATATTCATCCATTATGTTTGATAACATTCGATAAGAACAAACCATATTCTACACATAAAAACCTATATTTTTATAAAGGTAATGTTACCGCCTTTTAATGGAGAACTCATCTAAAATATAAATTTTGACACTTTAATTGATTTACAATTTCAATTTAAATTCCATATTTGAATGTTATACATAATACTTAGGTTAAGGTAAATTTGTTATATTTGTTTGAAAAATTTTATTTTGCAATGAATAGTTAAAAATATTGTACTTGAATTCAAAAAATATTTTTCACATGCTTAATTTATAATGTTATATTATAAATTTAATTAGTTTTAATGTTTAATTGGATAATATTTTTTTTCCAACTAATACATTTAATGTCTTTGGAATAATTATCACGTTTAAATGAAATATGAAAACATAGGAAACATTCAGACCTTTTTACTTTAAAAACATATATTATCTCCCCACTCATGGGTTGAATTTCAAATTACATTCTGCCACTTATATGATTGGTATTTGAAAAATATTATTCTATAATTAGAATTAAAATAATTTATAATTTATGATAATACTGAATATATTATGGACCAAAAGTACTTGTGAAATTAATTAAATTTAGTTACAATTATTATGTTAAAAATAAGCTTAATAAATGATTAATCCTTTAACATAAGAGACCAAATGATATAGAAACATGTCAATCAAAACTTTTATGGCCAAAATTAGTTCATAAACATTAAATTGTTGAGTTTTTTTATAATTATTTTATTAGTTAAATATCTAGGTACACCTAACTTCTTTTCAAAAATACCTAGTGAGTTAGTTTCCTCCCTCATAAAAGGTCACCACCTCTCTGTAATAAACACACCTATCAATCCAACTAGGTTTATCCAATATCTACCCATATAAATTCCAAAAATCCCAATAATTTACCTTTAAATATCACTTTTATAGTAAAATCCTCCCATGTAACCCATCTGGTACAAACCAAATGTTTTTAACTGATTAAGAGGTAACGTCTTCTCTCAAGATTTTTTATTTCATTTACACTCAACACAACCTCAAATATTTTAGTATATGGTAATATAATAAAAAAATCATGATACATATTATAAATTTTTTTATGTAATGTGTTATAAAAACACTTAAACACATCTCTGTATAATGGTTAATGAACATAATTTTTCTATGTACTGCGTACTACTGCATCACGAAACAATGATTCTCATTTTTCAGTTACCAGCTGTCATGATGACCTTTATAATAGATAGTATTTTTATTAATGATATATATGATATTTTATAATGGGTATTTTATTCTTTATTTTTTATTTATAACATACCTTTATTCATTACATCATCCATAAATACCATAATTTCATTTGAGGAAGTGTGGACTACCACCCCCTCAAATAGATATAACTCATTCATGCCGTACATTTAACATATAAAAGATGGGTTTATTAATCCTATGTGACATATATAACATTGATATGAAATTAGAATTATAATATACATAGGTATCATTTAGATTTCATTTTTCTTATAGAAAAATTATTTTAACGTAGCATTCATGTTTACGCACGACCTATCGTCTCCATGAATAGTTGACTTCATTTCTAATATCCCAATATTATGGACTAAAATAAACACTTACATAATGATTATATAAGATAATTTATCCTTTTTAACTTATTTATAATATTAATCTATGATCTAATTAATTATATCGACAAAGAACATGTTAAAACTTACTCGAGTAAACTAGGAAATTGACCCCAAAAATAGTGAAATTAATGAAAGAGTCTTAACAAATAGGTAATAAAATATTACTAGGAATTGATATATGATAATATAAACATTAATATTGTTATAAAATTATATATTACATAATATAAATCACTATACATGACAATAAATACCACACAACAAAAATAAGGTTAATGAAGGAAAATTTCCTCTCAATTTACATATAAGGCCCCGGCCTTAAACCTTACTTAATCTTGAGTTATTACAAGATTACACATTGAGGATCTTTTCAGGTTTACAGTTTTAGAGAATTAGATCATAAAACTTGCATTACATTCCACATTTAAACATAGCGGTTACAAAAAAGACAGGATTCATTCTTCCCATCAACGGAAACATATTTAAAATAAAACTTGGATTCTTTCTTGACACATCCTTGACACTATTATCAGATCACGAACCTTTCCCTTGACCTGTGAAAAACATTTCAAAAACAAGGGATGAGCATAAAAAGCTCAGTAAGGGATATAAAAATATAGAAAGGAAACATGAGTTCATATATACATAAGAATGAAATCATACTTTACCCATAAAACCTAGGCACTTTAACTTACCTCATCAAATCATGAATAAATCATAGAAATCATAAGACATAAAGGTAACTTGAGGCATTCATAACATCCTTACGTAGGGAGAAACACTCTTGGTTACGTTTGGAATACCCATCACAGTATATTCCCTAAATCTCTTTGGAGAAACCGTAACGTTTCACTCCTTCGCGTTACCCAATGCATTGGAGAGCTATATCGGGCTCACCCTCACTTAGTTTATCACGGAACCACTCGTCTTCATAATAATGCCCAAGAACCTCAACATAATCATATCATATAAAACATGCATAAAGGAAACATAACATTTCCACCTTTCAATCACAAGATATCAATACAACACATTGATATAAAAAAATTATGAAAACCATTTTCAATAACAAAATAAAAGAAAAGTAAAACATGGTATTTATTTTTCTTTTAAAAAGAATATATGGCTTGTAGAGGAACCCGAAACTCAAATAACGGTCACGACGGTAGAGAAGTCGTTGTCGCCGCATACGTACGACAAAAACATTCCCTTTTTTCGTTTATTAAATGCTTCGTATAAAAAAGATTCCTTTTGAATAAACATAAAAGTCAAAGGGGTTTATACACCGTATAAAAGAAAGTTTTGTATAAAATAAGATATGCCTCAATGAAAGGAGATTGAGACGAAGTCCCATACAAAGACGGTATCCTTGGTTTAAGGATAAATAAATTACATAATTTTGTGTGACAAACGAATACACCAAATATCAGTGGATATTAAGTGTAAAATAATCAATGGTCGTTCACACATATTCAAAGGATGACATATTCAATAACTACATGTTGAACCCAAAGAAATCGAAATTGGGTTAAGAAGTTCCCTTGACAGCCTAACGGTGTCACATAAAAAAAGGGTATCTCATCACTTGGACATAAAATTTACATCAATAAGGATATATGAGAACATATCCCAACATAACAATATGTAAATTAAAAGACCCAACAAAATAAGTCTTTTAAAAAGAGGAGGGTGATAGGTTCCCTTACCGACATGGGTATCTTTCGAAACATACACCCTGTGAAATAAGGACAATACAACATTGATGTAAATACTCATAAATGAAAGAATATTAAACAATGAGTAAAATAATGGTCAGTACATACACCCCTAAAAGGAAATTGTGGCAAATGTAGAATAAATCTCACAGGAATAAAAGTGAGATGAAAAATCACTTACGAAAACTCGGCAGCCGAACGACGCCACTTAAAACATCCAAAAATGGATTGATGAGATCAAATAGTGTATCTCATCACATTAAAATAAAATGTACAGAAAGAGGAATATAAAATAAGAACCCCCATCATAAAAAATAGGAGCATAAAAGAAGTGTCATAAAGGATAGTACTTAATGAGAAAGAGAGAGGTTAGATCTCTTACGAAAATTCGGCAGCCTAACGGCGCCACTCAAAACTTCCAAAATGGATTGATGAGAGAGAATAGGGTCTCTCATAATATGAACATAAAAATTACAGTAATAGTAATATAAAAGAACATCCCAATCACAAGAAAGATGAGCTTAGAAGGAATTACATAAAAGAGTGTACTAAAAAAGAAAGAGAGGAGTAGGATCCCTTAACTCAAGTCCAACTTGTCTTGTTCGTTTCTTTATATTCCTGAATAATAAACCTTGGTCAACTAATAATTGCCTTATTACCTCATTTAGATGTTCGTATTCAGTTCATATCACATATTATAATGTTATAATAATTGTTTAATAATGTTAGTTCATATCAGATGTTTCTACCGATGTTTGGTACATGAGTCAAAAATGAACTTGTTTGAAAAAAGATTGCCGATGTAGTTATAAGTAAATAATTTCCAGAATAGTATTAATGATTAAAATATCATATATATCTAGTAAATATTCATTTCATACTATTCCATATAATTTTGAGATAAAAAATGAAAAGCACCGTTCATGGAGACGGTAGGCCGTACGTACGCATGAACGCTACTTTCATTTTTTGTCATGTTAATGGAATTAAAACAAAATGAGATATATATATATATGTTATAATTCCAGAATGATATAAATAATTTAGATGTAATATATTACATATATATCCATTATGTATATGTACTTATAATATTACATAACATTTTGAGATAAGAAATGAAATGTACCATTCATGGAGACGGTAAGTCGTACGTACGCATGAACGCTACTTTCATTTATATCTCATACTTTAATGGAGAGAAATAATAATGATATATAGGTATATTATAATTCCAGTATAAAATCATATATAATAACATTAAATCCATCCTTTATACGTCCCACGTATGGAATTAACGAATCACATCACTTTGAGGGGGCGGTAGTCCACACTTCCTAAAATGAAGATATCGCGTATACCCATAATGGAATCCATAAAGGTAAGGCAAAAATGAAAAATAAAGAAGCTTAAGCAAAACATAAACATATTATATATCATATATAAATATAGTGACATCTTAATGGCCACCTTTGAAGGTGTTATATGAGTGTTGAACAATCATCGTTTCGTGAGGCAGAAATTCACCATCCACGGAAACAGTATGTTCTTTAACCATTAGATGTAGGTGTGTGTATGTGTAGCTCGAATCCTTATTATAACAAAATCATAGTATATTTAAGATACTGGAGTTGTTACAAAAGAAACGAATAAAAAGAGTTTAGGGGGTTGGAGAGGCAAAATAAAACAAAAGGACTCAAGTGAACACATTACCTGAAAATCGGGTAACTCCCTTTGGTTGAGCTCAAAGGCTTCCTTGGGAAGACTTCTGCCCAAAGTGACGCTTCAAGGAGTAATAGAGGGAAGTGGAGAGGAAAATTGGGCATGGGTTGGCCGAGCCAAAGGCTTTGTGAGTGTGGGTAAGGAGGTAGAGGTGGGGGCTTTTTATAAGAGGAGAGGAGGGGCACTCTTGGAAAGTAAAGAAAAGTCACTTTAATTTAAAATGGTATTCAGATTTAAGAGGTCCCACATTGATTTTTTTTGAGGATAAGGTGATAAGAGTTCAAAATCCACTCATCCAATAGGTTTTGGACATGTGTAGGTCGTAGATATTACATTATCTTTCCATTTTATTTAAATCGTTAAATAATGAGGTCATCGCTGCATCATCATGATGTCATAAATATTTTAATTTATTCAATGTCTAAAAATTATAACAAAAATACTATGATGTAGGAAATATTTTTATATTTCTAATGAATATTTATAGTCAAAAATATGACTTTTATAACCCCATGTAAAAAGTTTTTTAGTAAAACATCTCATGTGTGTGTCATTTTTACTTTAACTTTAAATAAAAAGATATTAATGTCATTTTCCAACCAATGTGGCTCCATGGGGTCCCCAAGTTGACCAATGGCTTGTCTTGGTCTTCCATGACACATCCAATAAGGGTAGGACATGTGTCTAGGTATTTTCATTTTATTATAATATCATTTTTGCCTTAAATTGCACTAATTACCTCTAATCGCGATTGAAAACATAATAAGTTACTATTCACCAAAAAATTATTTTTACCCCATTGAACCACATTTTACTTCTTAATGACAACCATGTATGTCGGATTTTTTAAATTCAAAACACAAATATGGAAAAATTTCATTTAAAGGGAAAAATCAGTTTTTATAAGTACCACTTAGTGGTTTCACTATTCATCAAAAATTGATGTTTTTCCGAAAAATCCCAAAAATTCACCCTAAGCTATATTTGATATTCCGAATTCAAAAATGAAGTTTATTTTACATAATTCAAAACATATAAGTCACATTAATTAATTTAATAATTAATTCCCGCTGTCAGGGCAAATAGCGTGTTTTTATGAAACAATAAGTATCAAAAGATTGACACTAGTTTAAGTGTGATTTCAAAGTGAAATTCATTCCAATGACCACTATTGCATTTAATGGTAAACATATATTCTAATTTTACTGTAAAACCAATTCAAATGATAGTCTAATCATATAAATAAATTAGATTAAAAAGTGGTTTTGAATTAAAATACAACGTTTTACACTATTCATTAAAAATGAACTTTATCGGAAAGATACCAAAAATATACACAAAGTAAATTTTGATGTCCCAATTCTTAAGAAGAGTTTTATTTGGTCCAATATAAGGTATAAGAGTGAACAAAACTATATTTAATGACGGTTCTCCATCAAGAGGTGATAAGTGAACCTTTAGTGAAAACTTGGGCATATACGCCTAAAATTGAATTCTTTCCATATTTTAATACTTTATCTTTTATTGGATAAATGTAAAAACATTTAAAAACATATAAAATCATATTTTAGTTATTTCTATCCATTCCCACCAATACAACGGCTACATGTTAACTACCATTTAAAATAATATTATTTTATTACTAGAGTGCAACGTAAGATTCCCTAGAAACTCGTTGTTGCGTGTTGGGTACGCCATCGAGCATAGCGTCCCCTTTAAAGTCATATTAATATTTTATTCACAAATATGGATAAATATAAAAATTTCATATTCTTTATTTACCTGGGGTGTTACATCCTTCCCCCCTTTTGGTAATTGCATCCTCGCAATTTTTAAAATTGAGCATGGAAACATCCTTGAAAGTCCCACATCGGAACAAGAGTCGGTAAAACAATCACTTTAAAATAAAGGAAGATAAGTATAGTGGTCACCCGAGTTAACCCATACTAGGATTCCATGTATAAAAACATGGACATGGAAGAAAAAGCAAAGGGTCATGTTCTTGAGGGAGAGTGATAGTAAACATGTCTAGGAGAAAGCTAACCATAAGAAAATCACAAACTTGTGATGGGTTAAACGGTATTCGATTCCCCAGTAGGAAAACTTAATAGACAACATTTTTGTTTTAAGTTACTTTTTATTGCGGAATTTATTCATAAAGAAACATAATCACTTATCATGTTGACTTTAAACTTTTACTAGATTCCTTAATCAAACTCATATTTTTTTCCAAAAGACGAGTATTTAGGGAGACTTGTTCACATTAAGAGTACTATAATAAACTTCTAGAGAATCACCTAATCCACAAAAGAGAACTATATACTTCCCATGTCTATAGGATTTAACCAAAATCAAAACCAAAAAGGTTAGTACAAGGTCAGATAATCCAGAAAAGGATAACCCTTTAAAAAGAAAATATATGCTTAATCTCCAAAATTTGTCCAACAAAACCCAAAGTTCAACGAGGACCATCCGATAAAAAATTTGTCCATAAAATTCTTCGAAGTAAACCAATATAATATTGAAACCAACATATTTGAAAGATTTAGTCACACAGTCTTCCAAGTTAAATCGTAACATTTATATCCAAACAACATCAGTTGCTCCTAAAGTCTTGTATTGAAAAGTAATTAACCTAATCACATATCCTCCATGATAGGTTAATAATTTTCATAAATAACCCAAAATAAACTTACTATTAATTCATAAAATCATATAACTAAAAAGAATCAGTCAAACTAACCAGGGACTTCATGTAGTCCAGTGGTAGGCGATAAATACCAGTCTCACTTTGGTTGTGGGTTTGATTCCCGCAGCTTTGTCCAACGCGACGGGTAGTCACACGGTCTGCGTGTTGTCCTTTTTCCAAAACTATATAATTCTCAAATCATTCCCCAAAAAGAGATAGAATCATCAAAGATGATCATAACATATTTTATCCTCGAGTTTATCTCATGCCTTTCATTTTCCAGCATATCATATAATAACACATAATTACCTCAAAAGTAAGGATCATATAAACTCTAATGGTTACCTTTATAATTATTACCTGAACTTCCACATCGATTGGTCATCTCGTACATGATTCATTACAGAACATACCAAGGTTCAAGTGGTTGATCATGACTCCTTGATATTTGGTTTAGAACAACCACGAGTTTCCTCATTGAATCCTCCATTTTATCTAGTATCTTAATCAGAGAACCACCACAGTTTCCTTCAAACCTGTTGTCTCTTTGGTGCCTGCTAGATCCATCCATTCACTAAAAATAGAAATGTCAGTGTGAGTATATCAACAAAACCATCATGTACTAATGAGGAAGGTAAACACTAAGATATACTTACTCATTCACTTTATCTAAAACTAGGAATCTTTCTGAAATCCAAACCATTATGGTAATGTCACTTATGCTTAAAGAATACCCTAACCTCTAAAGTTATCTAAACCGACCTTTGATACCAACTATAAGGCCCCAGCCTTAAACCTTACTTAATCTTGTGTTATTACAAGATTACACATTGAGGATCTTTTCAGGTTTAGAGTTTTAGAGAATTAGATCATAAAACTTGCATTACATTCCACATTTAAACAAAGTGGTTACAAAAAAGACAGGATTCATTCTTTCCATCAACAGAAACATATTTAAAATAAAACTTGGATTATTTCTTGACACATCCTTGACACTATCATCACATCACGTTCCATTCCTTTGACCTGTGAAAAACATTTCAAAAACTCGGGATGAGCATAAAAAGCTCAGTAAGGGATATAAAAATATGGAAAGGAAACATGAGTTCATATATACATAAGAATGAAATCATACTTTACCCATAAAACATAGGCATTTTAACATACCTCATCAAATCATGAATAAATCATAGAAATCATAAGACATAAAGGTAACTTGACGCATTCATAACATCCTTACGTAGGGAGTAACCCTCTTGGTTACGTTTGGAATACCCATCACAGTATATTCCCTAAATCTTTTCGGAGAAACCTTAACATTTCACTCCTTCACGTTACCCAATGCATTGGAGAGCTATATCGGGCTCACCCTCCCTTAGTTTATCACGGAACCACCCATCTTCATAATAATTCCCAAGAACCTCAACATAATCATATCACATAAAACATGCATAAAGGAAACATAACATTTGCACCTTTCAATCATAAGATATCAATACAACACATTGATATAAAAACATTATGAAAACCATTTTCAATACCAAATTAAAATAAAAGTAAAACATGGTATTTATTTTTCTTTTAAAAAGAAGGTATGGCTTGTAGAGGAAGCCGAAACTCAAATAACGGTCACAACGGTGGAGAAGTCGTTGTTGCCGCATACGTACGAAAAAAACATTCCCTTTTGTCGTTTAGTAAACGTTTCGTATAAAAAAGATTCCTTTTGAATAAACGTAAAAGTCAAAGGGGTTTATACACCATATAAAAGAAAGTTGTGTATAAAATAAAATATGCCTCAATGAAAGGATATTGAGACGAAGTCCCATACAAAGACGGTATCCTTGGTTTAAGGATAAATCAATTACATAATTTTGTGTGACAAACGAATACACCAAATATCAGTGGATATTTAGTGTTAAATAATCAATGGTCGTTCACACATATTCAAAGGATGACGTATTCAATAACTACATGTTGAACCCAAAGAAATCGGTATTGGGTTAAGAAGTTCCCTTGACAGCCTAACAACGTCACATAAAAAAGGGTATCCCATCACATGGACATAAAATTTACATAAATAAGGATATATGAGAACATATCCCAACATAAAAATATGTAAATTAAAAGACCCAACAAAAGAAGTCTTTTAAAAAGAGGAGGGTGAAAGGTTCCCTTACCGACATGGGTATCTTTCGAAACATACGCCCTGTGAAAGAAGGACAATACAACATTGATGTAAATACTCATAAATGAAAGAATATTACAAAATGAGTAAAATAATTGTCATTACATACACCACTCAAAGGAAATTGTGGCAAATGTAGCATAAATCTCACAGGAATAAAAGTGAGATAAAAAATACCTTACGAAAACTCGGCAGCCTAACATCGCCACATAAAACATCCAAAAATGGATTGATGAGATAAAATAGGGTATCTAATCACATTAAAATAAAATTTACAGAACACAGAATATAAATGAACAACCCCCATCATAAAAAATAGGAGCTTAAAAGAAGTGACATAAATGATAGTACTTAAAGAGAAAGAGAGAGGTTAGATCTCTTAGGAAAATTCGGCAGCCTAACGGCACCACTCTAAACTTCCAAAATGGATTGATGAGAGAGAATAGGGTCTCTCATCATATGAACATAAAAATTACAGTAATAGTAATATAAAAGAACATCCCAATCACAAGAAAGATGAGATTAGAAGGAATTACATAAAAGAGTGTACTAAAAAATAAAGAGAGGAGTAGGATCCCTTACCTCAAGTCCAACTTGTCTTGTTCGTTTCTTTATATTCCTGAATAATAAAATTTGGTCAATTAATAATTCCCTAAGTACCTCATTTAGAAGTTATTATTCAGTTCATATCACATATTATAATTTTATAATAATTGTTTAATAATGTTAGTTCATATCAGACGTTTTTACCAATGTTTGGTACATGAGTCAAAAATGAACTTGTTTGAAAAAAGATTGCCCATGTAGTTATAAGTAAATAATTTCCAGAATAGTATTAATGATTAAAATATCATATATATATATATAGTAAATATTCATTTCATACTATTCCATATCATTTTTAGATAAAAAACAAAAAACTCCGTTCATGGAGACGGCAGGCCGTACGTACGCATGAACACTACTTTCATTTTTTGTCATATTAATGGAATTAAAACAAAATGAGATATATATATATATGTTATAATTCCAGAATGATATCCATAATTTAGATGTAATATATTACATATATATCCATTATATATATGTACTTATAATATTACATAACATTTTGAGATAAGAAATGAAATGTACCGTTCATGGAGACGGTAAGCCATACGTACGCACGAACCCTACTTTCATTTCTATCTCATACTTTAATGGAAATAAATAATAATGATATATAGGTATATTATAAGTACAGTATAACATCATATATAATAACATTAAATCCATCCTTTATATGTCCCACGTATGGCATTAACGAATCACATCACTTTGAGGGGGCGGTAGTCCGCACTTCCTAAAATGAAGATATCGCGTATACCCATAATTGAAGCCATAAAGGTAAGCCACAAATTAAAAATACAGAATCTTAAGTAAAAAATAAACATATTATATATCATATATAAATATAGTGACATCTTAATGGCCACCTTTGAAGGTGTTATATGAGTGTTGAATAATCATCGTTTCGTGAGGCAGAAATTCGCCATCCACAGAAACAGTATGTTCTTTAACCATTAGAGGTAGGTGTGTGTAAGTGTAGATCGAATAGTTATTATAACAACATCCTAGTATATTTAAGATACTGGAGTTGTTACAAAATAAATGAAAAAAAAGAGTATAGGGGGTTGGAGAGGCAAAATAAAACAAAAGGACACAAGTGAACACATTACCTTAAAATTGGGTAACTACCTTTGGTTTGAGCTCAAAGGCTTCCTTGGGAAGACTTCTGCCCAAATTGAGGCTTCAAGGAGTAAGAGAGGGAAGTGGAGAGACAAAATGGGCAGGGGTTGGCCGAGCCAAAGGATTTGGGAGTGTGGGTAAGGAGGTAGAGGTGGGGGCCTTTTATAAGAGGAGAGGAGGGGAACTCTTGGAAAGTAAAGAAAAGTCACTTTATTTTAAAATGGTATTCGGATTTAAGAGGTCCCACATTGATTTTTTTCAAGGTTAAGGTGATAAGAGTTCTAAATCCACTCATACAATAGGTTTTTGACATGTTTAGGTCTTAGATATTACATTATCTTTCCATTTTATTTAAATTGTTAAATAATGAGGTCATCGCTGCATCATCATGATGTCATAAATATTTTAATTTATTCAATGTCTAACAATTATAACAAAAATACTATTATGTAGGAAATCGTTTTATATTTCTAATGAATATTTATAGTCAAAACTCTGACATGTATAACCCCATGTAAAATTTTTTTTTGTAAAACATCTCATGTGTGTGTCATTTTTACTTTAACTTTAAATAAAAAGATATTAATGTCATTTTCCAAACAAAGTGGCTCCATGGGGTCCCCAAGTTGACCCATGTCTTGTATTTGTCGGCCATGACACATTCAATAAGGGTAGGACATGTGTCTAGGTATTTTCATTTTATTATAATATCATTTTTTCCTTAAATTGCACTAATTACCTCTAATCACGATTAAAAACTTAATAAGTTACTATTCACAAAAAAATTATTTTTACCCCATTGAACCACATATTACTTCTTAATGACAACCATGTATGTCGGGTTTTTGAAATTCAAATCAAAAATATGGAAAAATTTCATTTAAACAGAAAAATCAGTTTTTATAAGTACCACTTAGTGGTTTCACTATTCATCAAAAATTGAAGTTTTTCAGAAAAATCGCAAAAATTCACCCTAAGAAATATTTGATATTCCGAATTCAAAAATGAAGTATATTTTACAAAATTCAAAACATATAAGTCACATTAATAAATTTAATAATTTATTATCGCTGTCAGGGCAAATAGCGTGTTTTTATGAAACAATAAGTATCAAAAGATTGACACTAGTTTAAGTGTGATTTCAAAGTGAAATTCATTCCAACCACCACTATTTGATTTAATGGTAAAAATATATTCTAATTTTACTTTAAAACCAATTCAAATGATAGTCTAATCATATAAATAAATTAGATTAAAAAGAGGTTTTGAATTAAAATACAACATTTTACACTATTCATTAAAAAATGAACTTTATCAGAAAGATACCAAAAATTTACACAAAGTAAATTTTGATGTCCCAATTATTAAGAAGAGTTTTATTGGGTCCAATAGAATGTATAATAGTGAACAAAACTATATTTAATGACGGTTCGCCATCAAGAGGTGATAAGTGAACCTTAAGTGAAAACTAGGGCATATACGCCTAAAATTGAATTCTTTCCATATTTTAAGACTTTATCTTTTATTGGATAAATGTAAAAACATTTAAAAACATATATATTCATATTTCAGTTATTTCTATCCATTCCAACCAATACAACGGCTACATGTTAACTACCATTTAAAATAATATTATTTTATTATTAGAGTGCAACGTAAGATTCCCAAGAAACTCGTTGTTGCGTGTTGGGTACGCCATCGAGCTTATCATCCCCTTTAAAGTCATATTAATATTTTATTCACAAATACGGATAAATATGAAAATTTCATATTCTTTATTTACCTGGGGTGTTACATCACATACCATTGAAACTTATTTGTAATTATGTGAAAATTAACATTTATGTGTTCTATATACTACCATTTTAATGTAATATCATGAATATCCTTATTCTCATGAACTTATAAGTTTCATTTAATGTCATTCCTTTCTAGATATTTTTATTCAAATGTTTTAATGCGGTATGGGACAATTTGGAATGTTTAATGATTATTCTCCCCAAGATTGTTCTTAATGATTTTTTATTAAATGTAACTTCATTTTGTGATTGTTTACCTTACCCTAAAACAATTAATTTATTTTAATCATTTTCATTGGAAAATTACTTGAAAATTCATACTATCATACAATGGAAATTAGTATTTCAAAAAACATATACCATTATATAAATGGTGTCTAATTCGGCAGTTATTTGTCCATTTTTGGGAAATAATGATAATTATGTCTTATTTATTCAATAAAGATGTTTAGTAAGAAATATTATTTATTCTAACTACTTATTATGAGAAATTATTTGGATAATCAATGAAGGGATGAGCCTATAATTTATATAGATCCTCGATGCATCAATAGGTTCTCGTGATACAAATAAGTTGGCCAAATTAAATGGGTTTCTATCATCAGTTTTAAACCATCTTGTGACATGTCTTGACAGTATATATTTTTATGTTCCTTAGACATTAATTCCATAAATAAATCATTTACATATTTTTTTATATTTATTATACAAACATTATATTTTTAGTTGACATATCTATAGATACATTTCATTTTGAATTCATTAATTAAATGGAATGTGTTTCAGTTTAGTACTTTTTCATATTTATTTTTCATTATCTAGTTATTGAATAGAATATGTGTTAGTTAATCCCCTTTATATGCTGATTTTTTCTCATTGATTCATTTTTACTTCCACATTGCATACCCAAACCAATCATTTGATCTCACCCTTATTATTATTCATTTATCTAGGTAATGAAGAAAAAATAATAGAATAAGATTTCAAGGATGCAGTTTATTTCATATATTTTTGTATCATGTTTGTAATTTATATTTTACAACGTATTATGTGTATCATATATATAATATGGATTTCAAAGACTGATAAAATGACTGGTACATCAGGATTTTATTCCTTATAATCATGAAAATGTAATTGGAAAATACAATGGATTTAAGATTTTGGGGTCAAGGTGTTGCAATTGGTATTAGAAGAAGTTTACTAGAATCCATTGATAAAAGATATAGACAAAATAGATTAGGGGGAACCATAAGATATAAATTGAGGACAGTTAAATAAGAACATCCTATAATTATGGAAATGTAGACATCATCTTGGAATTATAAGCAATACATCCATGTCTAGAAACTACAATTTGTCCTAGTTCTAGAATAGATGTACCTGGGGGTAACAACCCCAATATGGTGACCTAGGCCTGAATCAGGGTTACATGGTACATGACATTGGTCCTTAATGTGAACCTATTTTAACACTATTGGGGGATATGATTAGGTTAATTCTAATTTTTCTTAAGAACCATCAAAAAGTATTCATGTAGAAGATGACTTTGAATAATCTTTGATAAAACTATAGTTTCATAGATTAAAGAAGTAGGATCCTTGATTTAGGAATCATGTAAATAATTTTTCTTGACAATGTCATTTTATATTTTGATAATTGTTGCTCATACAATGATGTCTAGTATTATTTAACAGAGGGAACCAAAATAAACTGGGTTAATAGTGAATGTGATGGAAGTATTACAGATGAGATTTTAAATAGAATGAAAACATATGTGAAGGATGTTGTTCTGATGCCTAATCATCAGTCACAGAACATAATTAACAATGTGCACCCTAATAACACCTTAGAGTAAATATGGGAAAAAAAGAATCAGTTCACTGAGAGTAAGGGTAATGGAGACTATAGAGGGAAAATGATTTTGTTAACTCTATGTCAAGAATGTGGAAAGAGTTATCCAAGAGAATGTATTAGTGGGTAAATAATTTGTTTTGACTGTTGAAAATAAGGACATAAATCAAGTAACTACAATAGAAAAGTGAAAATTTCATTTCAAGAAATTGATGGTAATTTTGGCATTCCTAAGGCATCATTTATAGTTAAATTCATTAAATGTGGAATGACTGGTCATTTTGAATATAGTTTTTCTTATTAGAAAACGCAATAATACAATCAACAATGTGGTATGAGTAATGGTAATATTTCTTATGATGATCAGACTACTAGAGAGATGTGAAAGAAATAGTTATTATGAAATAGGATAAGGTATCCTTATTAATGTATTATGAATGATGTGGAATGATCAATTTTTTATGTCCATAGATTCAAGAACTATGTCATTTGATTATTTTATGAGTGTTCTACTGGTTATAATATTTATAAAATGTATAAGGATTGAAATATAATACATTTCCATTGAGGATTTAATAATCATATTCTAAATGGAACCAAGAAAATCATGTCATAAGAAAGATAAAATTTTAAATAACACATGATAGATGTAATTTCATCCCTTAAAATGTTATTAATGTTGAGATAATGATGAAGATATGATTGGTTTTGAGAATTATTTACTACAATGGAAATAATAACTGACTTATCAAGAATTGGTCAATGGAATCATTAATAAGCATTAAAAAACTTTTAGATTATATAAATATATAATATAATCGTTGAATTATTTAAGTAATAAGGAGGAAATATTTTTTTAAAGAGGTGTATGGGGATTCATGTTATTAAAATATTTCAAGAGGTTTTATGGTTAAGTTATCCACATGTTTAGATTGTGAAAATTTAGAGTTTCTTCATGTGGATAATAGAATAATGTTATATTTATTTGGTAAAATAAGTGAATTTAATTCATAATTGATTGGATCATAATCTGTTGTAAATTATATCCATTTAGAAAACAGTTTAAGATTATCATTGGATGAGCTTTTAGAGGATAATGTTTTACTTCGCCATATAATGCATCATATTATAATTAGTGATATAGAAATACATCATGTCATAATCAATGGAAATGATAATGTTTATAGATGTTCTGATCCGTACCCTGAGGCCCATGCCGTGACTACCCCATGATCGCCTTCCAAAGGCCAGGGGCTAGCGACTAGCACCGAAGGCATATTCCCAAAAACTAGGAACGCATTGCATTTATAACATGTAACATACACACCCAAGTACATAGCAAGACATGAACTCAACTAAACTAAATAGTAAACAGAGTGAGTACGGTAAGTAAAAGGGGCCGAAATACAAAACCAACCAGAAAGTATAAAGAAAACTAGAAAGTACAAGACGAATGATAGGTGAAAAGAAGCTCCTGGATCATCCACCACAATTCCTACATGATGGGTAGGTACAATTCAAAAATGGTCATTTTTGTAGTTCACCTCGTCTAAGGTCCACCTCTAAGATACCTCAAGTCTTAGTACACTCGTCCTCAGTCAACGTTGTCCATCGTCTACACCAAATACTCCAGGGTACAGAATATCCCATGCAGGGGTGAGTATAACGATACTTAGTAGGCACTTCCAGACCCTCAAGGTCTCACAAAAATCACCAAGGACAAACCAAACTGCTTGTAATCAACTGAAAACCCTTCTTAGGTATATTCCCATACATATACCTAAGTTATTATGTAAACCCATCTCAATCATGAGGGAAACACAGAGTCCAACTCCAAAGCCGAAAGCTCAATTGTTCCAAAAAAATGAATACCACGTTGGTAGGTTCCACACAGGTACGCCACACCGAAGAATACCACCAATGTATTACCAAAATGGAAGGTACCACACATGTACGATCTCAGCTCACCCCAGGTATAACATAAATACAGTAGTATAGATGATTAGATGTAACTACTAATTCATCATACTCTGTTAAGAGGATATGATGATAACTCACACAGGATCACTCGATGTTGACCCAGATGGGATCTTTAGGTAATGACCCACACATGATCACTTGATGCTGACCTACACAGGATCTCTAGGTGCTAAACCACACATGAAAGCTATTCATTCTTCACGTCACAGCGAGCTACCGGGTTCCCACACTACGCTCGCCTTTCTCTAGGATGGTACACTCTAAAATACACTAGTCGACACAACAATTACATTGAAGTCTCACTAAGAAGTATCATAATGTACTGCCACGTCAATGGGGTCTCAACACAACATATGGTGCATCAATCGGACGCTCGGTGTGTGAGTTATTAGCCTTTTATTCCTGATGGCCCAGTTGGATTCATGTCAATCCAACCTGAATATACTCCATCTTTACCCAAATCTCTAGTGGGGTATACTCGAAGGGACTATCTCGCTCTATGGTTTTCATCATCATTGATGGTTTGCCAAACGGACACCTGGTGCCAAAGTTATGGCTGATAGAGCGAAATGTTCGAGTGGGCCCGGATCTAGTCTGACATAGTCAGACCAACCTGGAATGGGCCGACCCAACCCGGTTCGGGTCGACCAGGCATGCCGGGTTGAATTTGGGTCGATGGGCCAGGCCCGGTCGTGCAACATGGTGCGGAGGCCGTGAGGGTTGCGTGAGGCCGCAGGGACCACAGAGGTTGTGAAGGTCGCAGAGGCTGTGAGGGTGGCATAAGGCTATTGGGGCTGCGGAGGCCCCGAGGGCCGTGGAGGCCTTGAGGGTGGTGCGCGTCCTCAAGATACATTGAGGTTGCAGAGCATCAGCGGCCGTGGCCGGCACGCGGCCGCGGGGCGGTGGAGGCTCCAGACGGCGCGAGGCCATGGGGCGATGGAGGCAGCGGGTGGGGGAGGCTGCAAGGTGTCTTCGTTACACTGTCTCCTTTGTTTGTAGTCTACGGTGTTCTCATCCGCTGTTCCTGTGCCCCACTAAAGTTGGTTTCCATCCTCCTCTATCTCGAAGAACATAAAAATTAAGCATAAGATTTGTGGAGAGGTCGGGCCATGTTTTTTCCCCTGCACTCTCTGCGTTAGAGTGGTAGAAATCGACTATAATATCTTCCTGATTTTATGATGGATTATCAAGAACTAGTTAGGGGAAGAAATTCAAACAACCATACTACAACTTCTTGCAATGATTATTCCCAAACCCACAAAAGAAAACATCTACGGATCAACTAGTGAGAGAGTTGATCCACGTTCATTGTTTTAGAAGGCAAGAACATGGGAATATAAAATCATACAAAACTAAACCCCTCCCTTGATTTCTCATTGACGTTGGAAGTGTTGATGTCGGTGACATCGGTGCTTCTCAGATAGTCGGTTCATTCATCGTTGTATATCTTTCGACGATGTTCCTAATTTGAGAAATATTCATTGAAGGAGAGGAGTTCATCATTGGAGAATGTTTTTCTAATGTTCTCCCCAAGCTTCTACCTTTTCAAACAAATGCTCTCAAAAGAATAGCACACCAAAAAAATGTGTTTGTCCAATTTTAAATTGTTGGCACAAAACAAGTTGGAAAACTTAATCAATTGATGAGGCATAATTAATTAATTGGAGGAATTTCATGGGTAAACTAGTCATTAATGAGTGAGTTCAAGGGGTTTCTCCTTTTAAGAGGGGAGTTCAAGTGGGATTTTTCTCAGGTAGTCCCCACCACCATAACCCATGTGGGAGGTTTTAGTTCAGGTGGTCGCCACCTTTAAACCATCCACATGAGAGGTTTCAACAAAAAGAAAAATAACATATAAGTTTATTTTAGTTTGATTCTATTTCCATGAAAAACCCAAATTTTATGTTTCACCCTCAACCTACTACGGTCGAGGTGAAGTTCCCCTTAAGTGAATAATAGCAATACGAGTTCAATGGTAACTTCATATTTCAATTCCCAGCTTCGGTTAAAAATTTAAAAAAACCTGCTCGTACGTTTAGTGAACATACCCCCAAAAAAAGATCCGAAATTAATTCAGGGCACACCGGGCATTGGAGTCACGCACTGTCAATTTTCGTAGTCTAGTAAAATTACCAAATATTGAAAAATAATTACGTGGAATTTCTAGGTTACTACATTCTCCCCGCCTCAGTGATTTACATCCCCATAAGCCAAAACTCAAAAATTGGAAAACAAGTGGGGGGTATTGAGCATGAATCTGAGTCTCCTGCTCCCATGTTCTCTCTTTAGGATTACCATGCTGCCAACGAATGTGCCCTAGAGGTATTGACCGCCCACTAAGGACCCACTTTATCAATCCTCAATCTCAACTAGAACATCCATAAAAGTCACCACATCATCGACGTCCAGCTCTCTGTGGTCGATGACGTGGGAAGGGTCATGCACTTATCTCCTCAGGTGGGATACGTGGAAGACGTCCTACACCCGGTGCAACAGAGGTGGAAGATCTTAGAGGTAAGACACCTCACCAAATCTAATGATGACCTGGAAGTGTCTGATGAAGCTTGGTGATAACTTTCTACCTCAGCCAAATCATTGAGATCCTCGTCGATGTGAGACCCGTAGAAAGACGTGGTCGCCATCCTCGAACTCCAGGGCCACCTTCTCCTATCGGCATATGACTTTAGCCTACTAAATGAAGTCTTCATCTGCTCCGGGATGATCTAAACCTTCTTTGTGGTATCACAAACCATCTCTGGTCCCATTAGTGCTGACTCCACTAGGTCAGTACAGAACAAAGGTGGGTTTCAATGTCACTTGTACAAATCCTCAAAATATTCCATTACAATGGAGGATTGATATTTTTTGTTGTATGAAAACCCCCCCAAAGGAAAGTGATACTCCCATCTATGACCAAAGTCAAGGATGCAAGCATGAATCATGTCCTCAAGGGTCTGAATGGTCTGCTCAGTCTGACCATCTGTCGGAGGGTGGAAGGAAGTGCTCAAACAAAGTTGCGTCCAGAAAAACTCCTACAACCCCTTCCATAGTCTGTAAGTAAAACATTAATTAACATAAGATATAATCATCAAGGGTACTCCATGTAGCTACACAATCTTCTGCACATAGTGGAATCTGATGCTCTCTACAAAACCCTGCTATCTGGTCGGTAGGAAGGGGGTCGACATGGAGAGTCTGTCAATGATCACCCAAATTGAGTCATGTCCCCTATATGTACGTGGAATTCCTAACACGAAGTCCATTTATATCCCATCCCGCTTCCACTCTAGGACCTCTAAAGGCTGAACCAAGTATACTGGTACCTGATGCTCCATATTCACTTGCAAACATGTGAGGCAACGAGAGACAAAATCCGCAACTGCTTTCATTATTCCCGGCCACCAGTTCTGTAGTCGGAGATCCTGGTACATTTTCGCCACTTCTGGATGTACCACCTGAGGAGAAGTGTGGAATTCCCTCAACACTTCCTCCTAAAGTGACACAAATACCATGGTACATCCTCTGAAGAAGATGACATGCTCCCCACCTTCAGAAAATACACCAGGTTCATGTGTTATGGATATCTGAGTACGTCGTGTCTCACAGTTAGTGTCCCCACGTTGAGCCTCCCTAAATCACTAAAGTAGTGGGGGAGTGACTGAAAGAGACTGAAGGAAATATGCTCCATCATGATCCACAAAAGATATCTACAAACCGTCCAACTTCTTCCTCGCCTCACCTAGAAGTTATATAGTAGACATCATGTTGCGTGTATCTACTACAACGTTCCTCTTCCCAGGAGTATAGACTATCTCAAAGTCATAGTCTTGGAGGAACTCATTCTAACCTCGTTGTCTTAGGTTTAGTTCTTTTTGAGAGAAGATATACTTGAGGCTCTTGTGATTAGTGTAGACTTTAAAATGATCACCCATCAGATAGTGTCACCACATATTAAAGGTGAATAGTACTATTGATAACTCTAGGTAATGGGTAGTATAGTTCTTCGCATGTTGTCTCAGCTGTCAAGAACCATATGTGATAACTACTCACTCCTGCATTAGGGCACATCTGAGCCCAATCTATGATGCCTCACAGTAGACTTCGTACCCTATGCCCTCCTACGGAAGCCTCGTGATGGGGGCACTAGTCATCCTCTGCCTCGGATTTTGAAAACTCCGTGGGCATCTCTCCGACCACACGAAGGGTTTCCCATTCTTCGTCAATGCTGGTAGTGGTGCTGTAACTTTGAAAAAATTTGGCACAAATCTCTGGTAATATCCGGCCAAACCCAAGAAACTCTCTACCTCCATCATACTCTGGGGTGGTTCCCAAGCAAGTACTACCTCAATCTTTGATGGATATACCACAACACTATCCTCTGATATGAATTGTCCCAGAAAGGGGACCTCTAGGATCCAAAAATAGAACTTTGAGAGCATACCATAAAGCTTGTGCTCTGAGAGTGTGTTCATTAATACCTGCAGATAAAAAGCATGATCATCTTCTATAGTCAAGTAGATCAGAATGTCATCAATGAAGATTACTACAAAGTGATCAAAGTATTGCTGAAAGATCCTATTCATGAGTTTTATGAACACTTCTAGAGCATTGGTCACACCAAAAGGGATAACCAAGATCTCATAATGGCAGTGACAACATCTTAAAGTTGTCTTATATATATCCTTCTCTCATAATCTGAGTTGGTGGTAGCCTGATCTGAGGTCTATCTTCTAGAACCACAGTGCTCCCTTCAGCTGATCAAAGTGGTCGTCGATCCTCAGATGTGAGTATTTGTTCTTCAAAGTCACCTATTTCAGGAACCGATAGTCGACCCAATGTCTCAAACTCACATCTGCCTTCTTGGAAAAAAATTGGGGCTGCCCAAGAAGAAAGACTGGGCTGAATGAATCCCTTCCCCCTGAAAGTCTTTAGTTATGCCTACAGCTCATGAAGCTCCATGGGAGCCATCCGATATGCTGGTTTAGATATCAGTGTCATCTTGGGGTACAAGTCAATGTAAAAGTACACATCTCTATGAGGAGGTTGAATCAGGACATCATCAGGGAAGACATCCGCGCACTGGTCCACCACTATAGGATAACTCAGACTCTCCACATCAAATGATTCGAGGGTAAGGCTAGCCAACTAATTAGTAATCTCCTGTACTCTTCTTCGGGTATGTCTATCCTGTGATGCATAGGCTCCCGTCTCGCCGGTGTTGGTAAGACTGGTCCAATATTTCTGGACATAGCGCACTTTGTGCCTAATACAGTCTATCTGATCATGGACTTTTGATAATCAATCCATACCCAAGATGATGTTGTAAATCCACAGTGCTAATACTACTATGAGATCATAGCCCAAGATCTCTCCTCCCTAGAGTAAGCTCACACTACTAGCACCAGTGCATAATCATTGAATCCGCTCCCGTATCAGTATCTAACCGTAAGGATCGAGCGAATGGCTCCATCGGAATCTCCATGCTCCAAACAAGGGCAGTGGAAAAAAAGAATGACTGGCACCTGTGTCTATAAGAACTGCAGTTAATGTGGTGGTGGTAGTAACATCTCGTATCGTCTCCCAATGCCAGCTATTTTTCCACCTCATCTGTCACGTCCACCTGCTCTCTGTGGACCTCCTCGGTCGAACCTCTATCTCTACCTGGGTGATCCTTCGACCATCTGCTGATCATCTGTATAGTTGGTCAGACAGTAACTAGCCATGTGACCCTGCCAGCCGAATGCGTAACCTTGTTGGATCTTGGCATGAATGGCTCTACCTAGGCTTCACTCGCACAACCAACCCGGAATCCTACGGTCTTCCACTTGTAGGTCTGGTCCTCATGGACCTCTGCGACATCTGTCTATTTCCAACTATAGATGACACCACTATGTGACATCTAGTAGTGGGTCTCGCTGCAGGTGACTGCTCAGCAAGGAAACTCTTCACTAAGATGGCTCTCTCTAACACCCCTGCATGCGTCGGGATGCTAATAGAAATCATCAATTCCCTGGCCTCTCACCTGAGTCCCTGCATAAAGTTATGGGCCCTGAACAATGGGTCTCACTCTATATCAGTGGAGTAGAGTGAGAGGTCATTGAACCTCACTGATTACTGAGTCACAGTCATGTTCCCCTACAGCTGATGACGAAGCTCATGTATGTGCACTGCGCGAAGAGTCGTTGTAAAAATTTATGCTCGAAATAGGCCCTCGATGTCTGACTAGAGAAGTGTCACCTCGTTGTGAACTCGGTGCATCATGCTCCACCTTCTGCATGCTGCTTCCTGGAGAAGGCGAGTGAAAAGGATTACCATGAGATAAGCTGGTGTCTCTACCCATTGGAAAACTCTCACCAGGGCCTCCATCCAATCCTCAACCGCCTGTGGGTACGTATCTCCCCTGAACCTGGGTGGCCTTTGACACTGGAACTCATCCAACATTCTCAAGCGGCGTGTACCCTCTTCTATAGGAGCTGGTGGCATCAGTGGCCCAACAGTTAATGGTTCCTCTAGTGCCTCCGTTGGTGCCTCTACTAGAAGAGAGCCTTGCTCCGAGGCCTCATCGCTCGGTGGGATATCGGTGCATACTACTCATAGAACCCAAGATGGATGTCTGCATGGATGCATCCTAAAAATAAACAGGTGTGACACGGTCAAAAATTCATACCTAGTGATATGACTCAATAAGATCATAAAGAAAACTCTTAAAAACACACATGCAATCAGTGTTTTTGTGCACGAAGTCAAAAATCAAAAGTCTAGGTCTTGGTGTATGGATACATCGGTCGTCGCACCAACACTGAATTCCCTAAACTAATAACCACTCTAACTACACTTTACAATATTTCCATTAAAATGATAGATCAGATTCCTATGTTCTACGGTAGAACTGAATCCTCTGATACCCATTTGTCACGACCCATCCCCCAGGGCCCGTTCCGTGACTACCCCAAGCCCACATTCCATAGGCCAGTGGCTCGGGACTAGAATCGAAGGAATATTCTCTAAAACTGGGAAGTCATTGCTTTTATAACCTGTAACACACACAACCCAGTACACAGAAAGATATGAACTCTAGTAAACTGAATAGTAAACAGAGCTAGTACAGTTAGTAAAAGGGTCCAGAATACAAGCACAAATAGAAAGTACATGGAAGAATGGACCGTACAAGATGACTGATAGGTGAAAAGCAGCTCATGGATCATCCGCCACGAATCCTACCTGAAGGGTAGGTGCATATCATGAGTGGACGTCTCTGTGGTTCACCTTGTCTAATACCCACCTCTGAGCTGCCTCCAGACCTGGTACTCTCGTCCTCAGTCAGTGATGTCCATCATCTGCACCAAACACAATAGGGTGTGGTCATATCCCGTGCAGGGATGAGTATAACGATACTCAGTTGGCACCTCGAGACCCTCAAGGTCTCAGAAAAACAACAAATGATAAACCACAGAGCATGGAATCAGCTGATAACCCTACTTAGGTATATGCCCACACATATGCCTAAGTTATCACATAAACCCATCTCAATCATGAAGAAAACATAGAGTCCAACTCAAAATCCAAAAGCTCAATTGTTCTACAATGGAAGGAATACCACATAGGTAAGTACCACATAGGTATGCCAAACAAATGAATACCACCAATGTATTACCACAAAGGAATGTAACACATAGGTACAGACTCATCTCACACCAACTATAACTTAAATACTGTAGTAGAGATGATTAGATGTAATTACTATTTAATCTTATTCTGTTAATAGGCTCTGCTGCTAACCCACACAAGATCGCTCGGTGCTAACCCACAGAGGTTCGCTAGGTGTAGACCCACATAGGATCCCTCGGCGCAAACCCACACATGATCGCTCAGTGGTGACCCAGATAGGATTTCTCGGTGTTGACCCATATCGAATCGCATTGTGCTGAACCAGACAGGATCACTATTCATTCTTAACGTCACAACCAGCTATTGGGTTCCCGAAAAATGCTCATTTTCCTCTTGGAGGTTTCTCTCCACATGCCACTGGTCGGTACTCTATCTGCTATGATGTCTATGTAGAAGTATCTCAAAGGACATTCAAATCATATGGGTCTCAACAAAACCGACGGTGCATCAATCAAACACCCGGTCTGTGTGTTATTTGCCTTTAGTCCCGACGGCCCGGTTGGATTTGTGCTCGATCCATCCCAACCGCACTCCAACTTTATCCAAGTCTCTAGTGGGGTATTTTCAATGAGATCATCTTGCTCCATGGTTTATTGCTTTGTTGACAGTTCTTCAAATATACGCCTGGTGCCAAAGTTATCGCCAATATAGTGAAAAGTTTGAAGTTGGCCCAGGTTTGGTCTGACCACAGTCGGACTGACCCAATCCAACCCAGCCTGGGCTGACCCAACCCGATTCTGGTCGACCCGGCTCGATGGGTCTGGCATGGCCCACTGGGTCTAGTCCGGCCCGTTGGGTTTGGCCCAACCGTGTTGGGCGGTGAGGAGGTCGTGAGGGTAGCACGAGGCCGCAGAGGCCGTGAGGGAGGTGCGAGGCCACAAGGGTCATAGAGGCCGTGGGGCGGAGGGGGCCTTGAGTGGGGTCATGGAGGCCATATAAGGTGCAAGGCCGTGGGGCCGCTGAGGTCGCGGGGCCGCTGAGGTCGTGGGTGGCGAGAGGCCACGGAGCGCCGCCAGGCCATGGGGCAGCGGGGCCGCGGAGGTCATGGGCGGCAGAGGCCATGGGGTGGCGGAGGCCACGGGTGGTGGAGGCCATGGGGCTCTGGTGGTCGTGGGGTAGTGGCATCGTGTTGTCGATTTTTTCGAGGCCGGAAGTGGTATCAGCCTATGTTCTCATGCCCCACCGAAGTTGGTGGTCGTCCCCTCCATCGTGTAGTACACTGAAATTTAACACAAGATTTTGGGGTGGTCATGCCATGTTTTTTTGGCCCACACTCTCCACGTTAGACCGGTCGAAATTGGATATAATCTCTTCCCTATTTTATGATGATTCTACCAAAATAAGCAATGGTAAGAAATTCAAACAACCAACCTAAAACCTCCCTCAATGATTATTCCAAAACCAGCAAAAGAAAACATATGTGGATAAAATAGTTTTAGAGTTGATCTGCGTTATTTAATTTTAAAGGGAAGAACATGGGAATATAAAATCATACACAACTAAACCACTACCTTGATTTCTCATTGAATTTGGAATGGGTGAATTCAGTGATGTCGATATTTCTCTGATCATCGGTTCATCCGTCTTTGGATGTCCTTCGATTGTGTTCTTTGTTGGAGAAATATTCATCGAAGTAGAAGAGTTCTTCATTGGAGAATGTTTCTCAAAAGTTCACCCCAAGATTCTAACTTTTCTAATGAATTCTCCCAAATTATTAGCCAATAAAAATAAAAAGTGTTTGTCCAATTTTAAATTATTGGCACAAAACAAGTTGGAAATATTAATCAATTGACGAGGCATAATTAATTTATGGGAGGAATTCCATTGGTTAACTCTTCATTAATGAGGGAGTTCAAAGGGTTTCTACCATTAAGAGGGGAGTTCAAGGGGGTTTTAGTTTTAGGTGGTCCCCACTACTATAACCCATATGGGAGGTTTTAGTTCAGGTGGTCCCCACCATTAAACCATCCACATGGGAGGTTTCCTCAAAAAGAAAAATAAAATAAAAGTTTATAATATTTTATTTCTATTTCCACAAGAATCCCAAATTCTATCTTTCACCCTCGACCTTCTGTGGTAGAGGTGAAGGTCCCCTTGGCGTATATCGGCACTGGTAGTTCAACGGTACCCTCGTATTTTAATTCCAAACCCCGGTTATAAATTTACAAAAACCCGCTCGTATGTTTAATGAACATACTAGAAAAAAAGTTCAGAAATTCATTCCGGGCACAACGGTCCTCTGAATCATGTGTCGTAAATTTTCACGGACTAATAAAATTCACATATATTTAAAAACAATTACATAGAATTTCCAATTTCTTAAAATAGAATCATATAATTATTTATATTCTTATAGAATGAAATAAATCCCTAATTATAAATAAATTTGTTTGAAAATTTTTTTATCACTATTATCATTATTTTTATGATATCAATGACCATTACTGACACCTATTGTTTATGGGTTTCTAGTCAACAACAATATCTTGAAAATGTCATATAGAACTTATCCATAGGTACATGATAGTTATATATTTCTTCCATGTCAATGTTTCCATTTCCCATATGTGTTCTCTTATTATGAATCATACTTACGTGATCATTGTACTTTCCATTCTCTCTTATTAAGGGGATATGATATTACTATTTTTTAATATGTGGGTATTTCATAAATAGTTTTTTTTCAACCCCCAAAATATTTAGTTTAAGATTAAATTTCAAGAAAACTATCTAATTAATGTGGGGAGAATGGATCCCTATGAAATTCTTTGTATTCAATTGCGTCCATGACATGCATCACCAACAACCTATAAGAATATAATATCCTGATAATCTATAATATATTTATTAATATTTAAATATTAAATACCCAATATATCATTTAATTAAAATATCAATGAGTTAAATTTCATTTCATCCAAGAGAGACCTTCCTTTCTAACTTTTGTTAAATGTATGATCAACATTCATTGATAGATTGTTTTACATGAAAGACCAAGTTTCACCCAAAAAAATGTATTATTAAAATATTATTATTCAATATAATATGATACATCATACCTTTTATTTTATTGTTTTTGGGAATTATTAACTAAAATATGAATATTTATGGATTATGTAAATATAAAATAAATTCAATGTTTACCACCTAATGATAAATGAAAATTGGAACCAATTGGATATAAAAATGAATTATTATTATTATTATGCTTCCAAAGGATCATTGTCTATATAAAAATAGTTAATTACCATTATTGAAGGACATTAATGAAATTTATATTTTATATATTAAATAAATAATTTTTGGTAATCATAATTTATGTTTTATATTCATAATATAAGAACAAATCCTATATTACACAGAAAATACTATATTTTTAAAAGAATAGTTTTAACGTCTTTTAATAGAGAACCCATTTCAAATATGAATTTTGACAAAATAATTGATTTAAAATATCAAAAATAAGAATCTTATTTTAAATCAAAACCTAATAATTTTTTTAGGTTGAATTCTTTATATTTTTCAGGAACAATTAATTTTTCTAATAAACATTTAAAAATATTGATTTTTATTTCAAAACCACTTTTTCATATAACATTATTTTAATGTTGTGTGATACATTTAATTAATTTATAAGTTTATTTAGATAAATTTTCTATAATTTAATATAATTTATTTCATCGATATAATTTTTTACTATGAAATTAACTATGAAAACATACCAATATTTATAATGTTTTTACTTTAAAAATTTGCATTGTCGTCCTACCCATGTGATGAATTTTATGTTAATCTCGGACACTTATATGATGGTAATTTTGAGGAATGGATTTAAAATATGTAAAAATAACATTTTATTTTCCTAATAATGAAAAAATTATTTGGGACCAATAAATATTGTGAAAGTGATTACGAATAATTAAAATTATTAAGGAAAATCTAAGCTTAATAAAGGAATAAACCTTCAACTTAAGGGCCCAAGTGACCTATACTCTCTTCCAAAACACATTAGTTTTCCAAAATTCATCCTTTAACCTTAAATTATTTATTTTGGTTTTTTAGGACCTTTTTAAGTGAAAACATTAGTATACGATTTTTTTTTAAAATACAATGTCAGTCATTTTTCTCCTTTATAAAAGGCCACCACCTATCCTCATTCCTCATAACTCTTGAACCAAATAGGATCATAAAATATCTTCCAATGTATCATCCAAACATCCCTAACCTCTACCTTGAATCATGATTTTGGGAATAAATCCTTCCCATAAATCCTTTTAGTACCAACCAAAAGTAGTTACCCAATAAGAGGTAATGTCTTCTATCAAAATATTTAATTTTATTTCCAATCTACACATTCTCACCTATCCTTATTCCCTGATTATATAACAACTCAATTATAATAAATTTACTATTTTGTTTTTATGTAAAGGGTTATACTTACACTATCACACACATCCACCTATTGGGTAACAAACATACTGCTTTTATATACGGAGAACTACTGCCTCATGAAATGATGATCGTCCATTTTTCCCATACCTCCTATCATGGTGGCCATATGAAGGAAAATATGTTTATATATGATATATATTATATTTATAATTTCTATATGATTATTTAATTTTTATTTAGAATATATCTTTATTATTTTTGTCTTGTGTAAATACTATAATTTCTTTTGGGGAAGTATGGACTACAACCCCCTCAAAGTGATATGACTCGTTCACGCCATAAATGGAATGTAAAGGATGGTTTTAATAAACTAATGTAACATATATATGATTCTAGAATTATAATATACATATTTATTTTTTGTTTTATGTTTTTTTATACAATAATGAAATGAAAGTAGTATTCATGTGTACGTATGACCTACAATCTCCATGAAAGTTGAACATCATTTCTACACTCCAAACACAATAGACTAATATAAATACATATTTACTAATTATATATGATAATTAAGTCATGTTATATATTATGGATATGATAAAAGAATTTTATAACTAATGATAACAACATATAAGAAGTTAAATTGTACTTGACCAAACTATGCAATTGATATTAGAAATATTGAAATTAATGGAACTGTCTTAACAAAAGGTTAATAAAATATAATAATGATTTATTATATGATATTATAAACCCAATTATTATTCTATTATATGTTATAAACATATATAAAATCACTATATTGGATGATAGAGACCCCATAACAAAATTATTGTTTATTTAAGGTAATTTTGTTTCAAATTACCTATCATGTGGATTTTATTATGTGACGATTCACTTTTATTTGTTGTATATTATTTTTTTCATGTTATATCACTTATCCAAATATTCTAAAGATATTATTTTTTTCATTTCAGGTCATAAATTTCCCTATATTATGTTTCAAAGTGGTATGGAACACTTTGGAATTTCCAAAGATTATTCTCGCTAAGCTAGTTATTAATGATTCTCTTTTAAATACCCCCATATTTTGTTATTTTTACACTTATCATGAAACAATAACACTTTATTAATAATTTTACATTTCTAATTTACATAAATTTACACATACTCATACAATATATATAAGAATTGCCAAAACCGTTTTTATTTTACATACAGTCTATATTTTTACAGTTAATTTATTAATTTGGGGAAATATTGATAATTATACATTCTCTATACAATTTGGATATTTGGTAAAAAAATGTAATTCATTTCACCTATTCATTATTAGTAATTATTTGGAGGTGAAATTATGGGTGGATCTACGAAATTATATATATCATTGATGTAACGATATGCACTCATAAAGGAAATATGTTGGGAAAATTAAACTGTTTTCTATCATTACTTTTAAACTATCTTGTAAAAGATCTTGATGTTATAGGTTATCATGTACCTTAGAAATTAAATCCATTAAGAATTTATTTCCCTCGTTTTATTAATGTTATTATTCATCTATGAGGTTTTGGGTCGATATATCAATTTATACATTTCATTTTCAGTTGATTGATTAAAAGGAATGTTTTTTAGTTTCTAATTTTTCTATATTTATTTTCCCTTATCTAGATATTATATGGAATGTGTTTTTAGTTAATAATCTTGATATGTTCATTTATTCTCATTAATTTATTATTGATTCAACATTTCATACCCATACTGAGCATTTGAGCTCACCCTTATTATGTTTTATTTCTCATGGTAATGAAGAATAAATCATTGAATAAGATTTAAAGGATGAAACTTATTTTATTTATTTATGTATCATGTTATTAATTTCTATTTCCCATGTTTTATGGGTATTTTTTATATAATATGTCATTACAAGACTCCTAAATTGATCAGTCATTTGGTATTTGATTCCTTGTAATCAGGCCAATGCAATAAGATAATACACTACCTTCAGGCTGTTGGGGTAAGGGTGTTACAGCTAGTATCCTAGGCTGTTTAGCATAAACCGTGGAAAATAGATTTAAAAAACACAGAATAGGGAGAAAACCCTGAAGAATAAAAGTGAGGATAATTTTATAATTACCTCATATGATTTTTGTAAGGTAGAGATCATGAGGGTATTCATAGAAATATATACTATCTAGTTAATACAAGTGGTTATAGTTATTGTACAGAAATACCTAGGTAAAACAATTCCTAAATTCTATCCCACGCATGACTTGAGGTAACATGGTACATCAAAATGGTATATACTGTGCACATGGTTTGACACTCCCGAGGGATACACCAAGTATTTTTCAAATATTCCTTACGAAACGTCTAGAAGGATTTATTTAGATGATGATAATGAACAAACTATGATAAAACTATGATGTTATATATTAAATAAGTATGAGAGTTGATTTTGGCTTCAAATAAATATTTTTTCACGATTATGTGGGTTTTTAATTATATATATATTGATCACACTATAATTTATAGTATTAGTCAATGGAATGAAATAGATGGAACTAGGTTTACATTGAATGTGATGGGAATTTTATTGATGATAAATTAAATGGAATGATCACTTGAGTGATGAATTTTGTGATCATGACAAATACAATTTCATGAAACATGACTAACAATGTGTACCACAACCAAATATCAAACACACCGAGGAATATAAATAATGAGTTCATTGAGAGTTTGGGTATTGGATACCATGGATGAAACCTGATTCATCTTCCTTAATAATGAGGAATGAACCACCCAAGTGAATGTCTTGTAGGGTCAGGAAGATATTTTGACATTGGAAATGAAGATCAAAAATCTTGTAATAGCTATAGAAAATGAATAGTTTTCATTATAAAATAAATGTAAATATTGAAATACCTATTAAATAATCGATGGTTAAATTCTTTAAATTTAAATTAATGGTCCTTATTTTAATTGATGTTCCTTGTTGAATACTAATAAATATAATTAACATAGTTTTATGAGTTGAGGTTATATTGGTGATGATGATGAGCCTACTAGAGAAATTTGAAAGAAAAGATGTATTAAGTAATAGGATGATGTATCCATGTTAAGGTATTAAGGATGAATTGTAATAATAATTGTTATTATATACTTGGATTTAAAAATAATTTCATTTGAATATTTTATCAGCTGTATAATGGTTATAAGAATTATGAAATAGATGAGGATTAAAATGCAGTATTGTTTTGTCAAGAATTTAATAATAATAATATAAATGATACTCAGAAATCATATTTATAAGAATGCTAAATGTTTTGAATAATACAAAATTTATGGAATGAAATCTCTTAATGTGTTCCTGAAGCTGATATAATGATGAAGAAATGAATGATTTTATAAATTTTTTGAAAACCTTGGAACTAATTAATTTCTTATTGGTAAGTGGTATATTCTATCATTGATAGAGTTTACAACACTTCTTGATTAATGAAATATATCCAATAGCCAGTGTCTTAAGTATTTAATAAGGATGAATTCATTCTTTTATTGACATTTTATGGGGATTCGAGTTATTACCAAATTTTAAGAGGATTCATGATGAAGTTATTAATGTATTTGGAATGTGAAAATTTAGAGTTGCTTCATGATGATTAAAGGATAATGATAATTTCATTTTTTTCAATCCATTGACTCTACTTTAGAATTAATTGTATCATTACCTGTGGTGACAAATAACTATTTAGAAAATTGTATCAAGTGATCATTGGATGATATTTTGGAGGTTAATGTATCAATTAACCACATGATCCATCACATGATAAGAGATGATGTAAAAATACTACACATAATAGTCAAAGAAAATTATTATGTTTATTGAAATGTATATTTACTTATATTATTATAAAATGAACTGATTATTTAACTATAAAAAATGTTTTCGAAATAAAATGTTGTCCTATTATCATCAATTTTTAGGATAATGATGAACTTAACTCACACCATTTGATTATGGATTTCTGGTCAACAACATACATCTAAAGTTTTTTCTAGAAATCTTCATCATAACGTGTTTTTTTGAAAAAAAAAATTCCATGTCCATGATTCCATTTCCCACATATGATCTCTTATCAGGGAACCTAGTTACAGGATCATTATACATTCCTTTCTATCTTTTTATGAAGAAGTGATATTAACCCTTTTTATGATGTGGGTATTTCAAAATTAATTAATATTAAATACCTAGATTATATAGTTATTGTATAAATTTTGAGGATGAAATTTAATTAAGGTGTTTTGAATGTAACACCAAAAAATTCTAATTTTCAACGTTGTATTCGATATAATGCGTGGCATGCATCACAAGGCCTGTATGGGTATATAATATCTCAGGACTCTACTATATATTTTTTATTTTAAATATATTCAATATATTGTTTTTCTTTTAATTATCACAACATCTAGTGATCTTATTTTTCACGTAAGAGTGGATTTCCTCTATAGTAGTAGTTACACGCAAGAGTGGCCTTCTCCAATAGGTTGCATTACATACAAGATTGAGTTTCTTCGGATAAAAATATATTATTTAAATATTATTATTAAATATATTATGATTTATCCTAGCCGTTATGTTTTTGGTTTTGAATAGTATTAACTAACATAAGAATATTTATGGTTTATGTAATTATAAAATGAATTCATTGGTTACCAACTAATGAGGAACAAAAATAAGAACAAGTATGATATAAAAAATTATTATTATTTATATTCTTACAAATTAGTTTTATCATAATAAAAATTGTTAATTTAAATTGGGGAATTATATTAATGAAATTAATATTATATGTATTCAAGCAATTATTTTTTCTATTTTTCCATTATATTTTATATGCATAAGATAAGAGAGTCCATATTTTACACCTAAAACCTATATATTTTAAAAGCCAAATTTTCACTTTTTAATTATCAACATATTTAAAATATAAATTATGAAACATTAATTATTTTAATATTCCAAAATAAACCGCATAATTTTAATTAAAACATAATAATTAGGTTTAGGTAATTCCTTGATAGTTTTCTAAAGAATTTTATTTTTATGGAATAGTTAAAAATACTGAATTTTAGATCAAAACTAATTTTTTACTATAATTTTGTTGTAAGGATAAATTATAATTTTAATTGTGTTTAATGTTCAATTATATAATATTTTTATAAATTAGTACAATTTATGTCATTTCATTCAATTTCACTTTGAAATTAATTATGAAAACATAGGAAACATTCAAACATTTTTACATTAAAAACCTGAATTGTCGTCCCACCCGAAGGTAAATTTTATATTAATTTTCACCACTTCTATAATTTTAAATTTGAACAATGTATTCCATATATTGAATTAGAATAATATATAATTTAAAATAAGGCCAAAAAAAGTGGTGAATGTAATTAAAATAAATTATATATTTTAAGGTAAAATTATGCACAATAAATGACCAATCCTTTTACTTAAGGGACCAAATGACCTATAAAGTTGTCCAAAATCCATTTTATGGACCTAATTAGAAAATTAACATTAAATTATAGAGTGTTTTTTGGACTTTTATTTGTAATGACGTGGGTACCAGTAACTTGTTTAAAAAAATACCAAGTGAGTACTCTTCATCCTTTATAAAGGGCCACCACCTCTCCCAATTACTCACACCTCTAAACAAATGTTGGTTCATAAATATATTTCCATATAGATTCCAAAAATACAAAAAAATAATCCATTAAGTATCCATTTTAGAAAAATTCCATCCAAGTAACCATTTCAGTATAAATAAAAAGTATTTACTTGGTTAAGAAGTAATGTCTTCTATAAATATTTTTAAATGAATTTCGATTATCCACTCCCCGAATTCTCTTTATTCCATGATTATATGAATAAAATATTATCCTCAATATAATATTATAATTTTATGTAAATTATTATACCTATCCTTACACAAACCTCCATATAATAGGTAATAAACATAATATTTCTGTGTACCAAACACTATTACCTCACGAAAAGATGATTGTTTATTTTTCCAATACCACCTATGATGGTATCCATTATGAAGGAAAGTATGTTTATATATTATATATATGGTATATATAATTTCTATATGATTATTTCATTTTTAGGTAGAATGTTCCATTATCCTTTACATCTTGTGTAAATGCGATAATTTCATTTCAGGAAGCATAGAATTCCACCCCCTCAATGTGGTATGACTCGTTAGTGCCATACATGGAAAGTATATTGTATTATTTTAATAATCCAATGTAAAATATATATCATATTTATCATAATTGAACTATAAAATATATATATATATGTATCCTTTATTTTTTACTAATTTAATACAACAATTAATTGAATGTAGCATTCATACATATGTACAACCTACCATCTCCATGAGTGGTTCACTTCATTTCTAATCTCCAAATATAATGTGTTACTATAAATTCACATATAAGGATTATATATGATAATGAAGACATGGTTTAAATTATTTAGATTATGAAACCATTATCTGATTAATTATAACATCAAATAAAATGTGATAACACACTCAAGAAAACAAGGTAATTAACACCTGAAATAGTGATATAATTTAATGAATTCAAACAAACAAGTAATGAAATGTTATAAGGAATTAATATATGATATTATAAATATTTTTAAGGTTTTAGTGTATTTTGTAACATATTTTTAATCTCTATAATAGAGGATAAATAAAACACAAAAAATAATGGTTAAGGTAAGGGAATTTTATCTCAATTTACATATCATTGAGACTTATTTGTTATTATGAACCTGTTCAATTTTATTTTTTTATACAATACCGTCTACATGTTATATAATGAATCAACATATTCTTATTATATTATAATTTTCATTTAATGTCATTCCATTCGGGAGATTATGATTCAAATGTTTCAAAGTGGTATATGATGCTTTGGAATGCTTAATGATTATTCTCCTCAAGATTTTTCATTATGGTTATATTTAAAATCTCACAACATTTTTTTATTTTAACATTATATTGACACCATCAATTTAATGGAATAATTTTTTAGTATAAATCTAATTTAATACGCATATTATCATACAATGGGTATAGTATTTCTGAAACTGTATACCATTTTACATACATTGTCTACTTGGACAGTCATTTTATTAATTTGTGTAAATATTGATAATTCCATATTATTTATTAAATTTTTATATTTAATATGGAATATTACTTATTTTAACTATTCATTATGAGGAATTATTATTTTATCCAATGATAGGATTGTCACATACTTTATATTTCTCCATAATTCATCGACAGGTTCTCATGAGAAAAATTAGTGGTCTAAATTAAACGGGGTTCTATCCATAGTTTTAAGACATCTTATAAATGGTATTTATGTTAAAGGCTTTGATGTGACATAGACATAATTTCCATAAAAAAATGATTTCCCTCAAATATTTTCTATTATTTTTCAACCATGATATTTTTCATGGTATATGCACGGATGCATTTCATTTTTAGTTCGTTGATTAAATTGAATGTGTTTTAATTTCATACAATGCCACATTGATTTTTAAATATATTGTTTTTTATTTCCATATGTTTTTAGTTAATAATCATTACATGTTTCTTTAGTCTCACTGATTTATTATTTCATTGTATTTACATATCCTTACAAAGAATTTAATCTCACCCTTATTATGACTTATTTTCTAGGTAGTGATGAAGAAATCATTGAATAATCATTCAAGGGTGATTATTATTTCATTTATATATGTATCGTGTTTTTAATTTATATTTTTCAGTGTTTTATGGTTATTGTTTATGAAATGTGGCGTTCCTTGACTGGTAAACTGATTAGTCCTTCAGTATTTGATTCCATGTAATCATGCTATTGTGATAAGCTAATACAATGGCTCCGAGATTCTCGTATCGAGGAGTTATAGTTAGTATGATTGAATGTTTAGAAAAAACCTTGGAAAATGGATTTAGAAAATATAGATTAGGGATAAAAACTCTAAAATGGGCATTTTGAACATTTATAAAATATTTCAAAATAAGTTTTGTAAGGTAGATATCATGTGCTTATTCCTAGAAATATATCCTCGCCAAGATATTAAAGTGGATGTGGTTCTAGCACAGATGTACAAAGGGCTAAAAATTCCAACAAGGTGACCTGGGCCAGGCTTGAGGTAACCAGGTATATGAAAATATGCCTTGCTAAACACTTGGTTTCACACTCTCAGGGGATATTCATAGGATAATTCTCATTTTCTATATGAATAATCAACAATGATTAAAGTATAAGATGACTATCAATAACATAAAAAAAACTACGATGTCATAGATTAATTAATTAGGATCCATGATTTATTCCTATTATAAGTAATTTTTCTTCACTGTGTGGATTTATATTTTGATTAGTGTTTCTATGCCTATGATTTCTAGTTTAATTCAATGGAGGGAACCAGAATGAACGTGGGTAAAATTGAATGCGATAGGAAATTTATTAATGAGAATTTAAATGAAATGATATCTTGGGTTAATGATGTTGGGATCATGCATATTAATGTTTGATGGACCATTATTAACAATGTGTACCATAATCAACTGTCAGATTCACCAAGGAAGGAAAATATAGGGTTCCCTAAGAGTTTGGGTAATAGATACCACAGAGGAAAGAACATTCAGTTTACCCTATGTTAAGAATGTGAAAAGAATCACCCATGTGAATGTCAAAGAGAGTGACCAAGATGTTTTTAATATGGAAAAGTAGGGGAAAACATAGTAACTACAAATGTAAAATGAATCGTTATTTTGATGAAATAGATGATAATATTGGAATCCAAAATAATGAATTGAAGGTAAGATTCTTGAAATATGGAATGAATTTTAATTATAAATATTGATGTTCCAAGTGGAATGATCATGAAGAGAATTAGCATGGTGGAACGATTAGTGGTTATTTTGATAATGATGATGGGAATATTAGAAAAATGATAATGGAAATAGGTAATAAGTAGTAAAATGTGGTATCCTTGTTATGGGATTAATGATGAAGTTGAATAATCAATGTGTTTAGGTACTTGGATTCAATATCTATGACATTTTAAAATTTTATCAATGATGTATTCGTTATAAGAATTATGTAATATATGAGTATTATAATGAAGTACTTTTTAATAAGTATTTAAGAATCATATAACGAATGGTTAAAAGTAAAATTATTCTGCAGAAATGAAAACTTTTCGGAAATCACATAATTGATGGAAATACATCACTTAATATGTTATTGATGTTGAGATAATGATGAAGAAATGATTCATTTGGAAAATTAATAAGCACCTTAAAACAGATTAATGCCTTGTCGAAAAGTGGTCTATGTTATCATTGATAGAGTTTTATCACTTATTGGATAATGGAATATATACAATAACCTATGTATTACTTATGTAATAAGAATGAATTCATGTTTTCAATGATGTTTTATGGATATTTGAGTAATTTTTATGTATCAAGAGGAAACATGATGATGTTATTAAAATGTTTGGAATTTGAAAATATAGAGATGGTTTAAATCAATTAAATTTTAATGATAATTTAATTATGGAAATTCAGTGAAATTCGATCATAAGCTATTAGATAGCAAACTGTCTGAAATGTTAACCATTTATAAATTTTTTTAAAATGATAGCTTGATGAGATATTATAGGTTAATGTATTATGTCACCATTTTAGGCATTATATGTTGAGATATGATGTAGAAATAGTTCAAGGGATAATAGAAGGAGAATATTGTGTTTATTGAAATATATATTTAATTTTATTCATATAGAGTGAAATAATTCCATAACTATAAAAATGGTTCTGAAACAAAATAATTGTCCTCAAATCATCATTTTTTACTATATCAATGACTATTACTCACACGTACGATTTATGGTTTTGTGGTCAACAACATTAATATGTAAATTTTCTCCAACACCCTCCATTAGAAGATGATTTTTAAAATTTGTCTTCCATATCGAGGTTCATATTTCCCAACTATGTTCTCCTATTATGGAACCTTGTTATCTGAAAATTGAACTTTCCATTCTATCATATTTTGAAGATGTGATATTAAATCCTTCTATGATGTGAGGATTTCAGAAAATATTTATTTTCAATCACTTGATTACTGAGGAAAACTTTAAATTACATGGATGAATTTTATTTAAGATGTAGAGAATTTTAATACTTGAAATTATAATGTATAAATTTTTATTTTATTTCATGAATAACATGGATCACCAAGAAACTAAGGGAATATAATATCTCAAGAATATACTATGTATATAATATATAAAATATATTCAATAAGTGATATATCGTATAATAAAAATAACACTGAGTTATATTGTGTTGCATATAATAGCGACCTTTCTCGATATCTTGTGTTGCATGCAAGAGAAACCATCCCTAATAGCTTTCACTACATGAAAGACTAAGTTTCACCAAATAATAGTGTATTATTAAAATATTATTATTTAATATGATATGATATGTCTAAGATATTATGTTATAAGTTTTGAAAATTATGAAATAACTTATGAATCATTATTGTTGATATAAATATAAAATTAATTCATAGGTCACTAACTAATGAAAACCGAAAATCAGAAGAAATTGGATATAAAAATAAATATTATTAATTATATTCTTACGAATAAGTTTTGTCTTAATAAGAATAGTTAATTAAAATTACTTAATTATCATAGTGAATTATATATTTTATATACACAATAAAATATTTCAAATATTCATTTATTATTTTTTATATCTATAAGATAAGAATAAAACCTATTTTACACACAAACACATTATTTTTATAAAGGAATTTTTATCACTTTTGATGAAAACCCCATTTCAAATATGATTTTTTAAATATAATTAGATTAATATGTCAAACTAAAATTAATATTTTCGTTAAAAAAATAATAATTCCGTGATTTATAATTTTTTATATTTTTCTAAAACTTTTCATTTTTAACGAATATTTATTAATACTGAATTTTATTTCAAATATTTTTTTCATGTAATTTTTTTATAAGTATAAATTATAATTCTAATTGGTAATAAATTTTATTTATATAATATTTTTATCAATTAATATGATTTATTTAAATTGTATCATTTTCCATTTGAAATTAATTTTGAAGACAAAGAAAACATTCAAATGAATTTTATTTAAAACCCTGCATTATTATCCCACATGGGGGTGAATGTTAAATTTAATTCTAAAAATTATATAATTGGAATTTAAAATAAAGGATTCCATATTTGGAATCGGTATAATTTTTAATGAATAATAAGACTAATTTCAAATAAACCAAATTTGTGAATGTGATTAAAATTATTTATAATTATTATCGTAAAATTAATCATAATAAAGGACTAAAAATTTATCCTAATAAATTATATGACCGATACACTTGTCCAATACCCATTGTATTGCAATAATTAGGCCATGAAACTTCCTTTTTTGAGTTTTTTGTATTTAATAACTTTTATAAGTAAAAAAGTGGGTTTACCTAACTTATTTAAACTATTATCAAGTGAGTCATTTTCCACACTTAGTAAAGGCCATCAGCTCTCCTCATTACTCAAAAATATAAAAAAAACATAGGTTCAGAGAGTATCATACCATATAACTTCTCAAATTACATACCCTAAACCTTGATTCCACTCATTATGTATTAATTCTTCCATCAAATCCTTTTTATACATACCAAAATAAGTTACCTTATTAAGAGATAACATCTTCTGTAAATATGTCTAATTTTATTTCCATTATCCACTGACTCAAATATCCTTATTCCTTTATTATATAAGAAAACTATTATCCCAACTCTTCAAGGTTGTTTTTATATAAACGGTTAGACCTACACTTACTCACCCCTCAATCTAATGGTTAATGTACATACTGTTTCTGTGTATAGATAATTATGGACTCATGAAATGATGATTGCTCATTCTCCCTTACCACCTCTCATGCTTCTAATTATGATTGAATATTTATTTATATATTATATTTATGATATTTATAAAATTTACATACTTATTTAAATTTTATTTATACCACACCCTTACACTTTACATCTTGTGTATATTTAATGACATTATTTGATGAAATGTGGACTACCTCTCACCCAAAGAGATATGACATGTTCATGCCATAAGATGACTGTATAATTTATGGATTTAATAATAATATGTGACATATATATCATAGATATGATAATTTAATTATTATATACATATGTTTTATTTTTTCATTATTTTTATACAAAAATAAATGAAAGTATCATTCTTTCAAACATACAACCTAAAATCCCCATGAACAGTGCACTTCAATTCTAATCTCAAAGAATAATGGAATTATATAAATACATATATAATGATTATGTATAATAATATATCCATTTTTTACAATCATGAGATTATGAAATCCCGATATAATTAACGACAACGACAAATAACAAGTTAAATCATACTCGAAAAAATGAGACATCTAACAACTAAAATAGCCAAATAAATGAAAGTTTGTAAACAAAAAAGTAATGAAACATTATAAATAATTAATGTATGAAATTATAAACATGATTATGGTTCTAGAATAATTTATTAAAGTATTTTAAATCACTATATAATAGTATAATTAACACAAAAGGAAACAAAGGTCAAGGTAAGGGAATTTCATTTTATTTTTTATATCATTGAGACTTATTTATTATTACGTGCCAATTAAATTTTATTTGATGTATATTCTTCCTTTTTCATTTTATATTATTAATCCCCTTATTCCCATGATTTAATAATTTTCATTTAATATCATTCCTTTCGGGAGATTGTGTATCAAATGTTTCAATGTGGTATAAGACACCTTGGATGGTTTGAAGATTATTTTTCTTAAGTTTGTTCTTAATGATTATCTCTGATATCTCACTTACTTTTGTGTTTGTTAACCTTTTCTTGAATCAATCACATTTTTATAATTATATTTCATTGAAAACTTTACATGCATATCTAAATTCTCATACAATGGATATTATTTTTTCCTAAATTGTATCGAATTTTACAAATGGAGTTTACATTGATAGTTATTATAATATTTTGGGAAAATATTTATAATTCCATATTCATTATTAAATATGCATATTTACTGTGTTATATTATTTATTTCTAAAATTCATTTTGGTTAATTCATTGGATAGTCAATTAAGGTAGGATCCTAGACTTTATATATCTCTTTAATTCATTTATGGGTTCTCATGAGAAAAATAAGTTGGACAAATTAAATGGGTTTCTATCTGTTGTTTTAAAATGCCTTATGAAGGATCTTGACTATATAGGCTTTCTTATGCCTTACACATGAATTTATTTGATAAATAATTTCCCTCAATTAGTTCCAATTATTATTTATTCATCATATTTTTTTAAATATCTATGGATGCATTTCATTTCCAGTTCATTGATTAAATAGAATGTGTTTTAGTTTCTTACCATTACGTAATAATTTTTATATATATATGTTTTGAATGGAATTTGTTTTCATTTAATCAAATTTATAGGTTGATTTATTCTCACAGATTTATTATTACATATTCTTTACATACCCTTCCTATGCATTTGAGTTATCACTTGTTATGTTTCATTTCTCTAGGTGATATAGAAGAAAATTAGAATAAGTTTTCAAGGATACAGTTTATTTTATTCATTTATGTATCAGGTTTCTAATATATACTTCCCAATGTATTATGGGTACCATTTTTGTAATATGGATTTCTAATACTGCTAAAATTATCAGTCATTTGGTATTTGATTCATTGTAATAATAAAAATATAATAATAAAATCCACCAACTCCAAGTATATGGGGTCGAGGTGTTATGTCAGGAAATGTAATCTCATGGGTATTTGAAATATGACATACCAATTTTTCTATTATGTCATGGAATAAGGTGATGGTTGGATGGGTATAATGACTTACATAATGCATTATATCATTATCAAATGAATTATTTTTATGAATTCAATTATTAATATTCATATTCAATCCCTGGATATGTTCCAATTTTATGATATAATTTATATGGAATACATTATTATTATTTATTTCAACGATATTATTTTTGTTTTATTTATTTTATGATAACTTATGTGGTTCTCTTCACCTTAATGGGCATCCAATATCACAAATTGTTATGTTTTAATGTTAATAGGATACCTAGACGGAATCTATGCATGATTCCAAGGATATACAAGAAGAAATAAAAAAATTTGCACTTGAAGATTATGATGTATTTCATATTTTCAAATATAATTTTGGGGGAATCTATATATCTAGTAACCCAAGACTAATAATCTACTTCATTCATCTTGATAATATCTCTTCAATATTGTGGTAGTGTAATATGATAACCACCAGCTATTATTTTATGATGTTTGGCTGTTATAGTTTAGAATCCCTTATATTATCTAAGTGAAAGGTGAATATATTATGATGTTCAAGTAGAGCGATGTTTATTTTATTTACATATAATATTCTATAAATAGAAAATGGTTCCATTTTTATTATAAATAGATAAGGAAAATAATAATTTTTTTTATCTAAATGTTCTCAAACACTCAAATAATGAAGTAAAATATCATGAAGAAAGATCCAAAATGATATGAAAATAATGATATTTTTTTGGAAATAGGGTGATGTTTTTCAATAAAATTATTAATAAAAATAATAATGGATTTAATATGATGATTCACCCATTTAAATTGATGAAGAAAAATATTCATCAACACATAAAAGTCTGATAAATTATATGGAGGCCCAAAATATAGTTTGATAAAAAGGATTTTTTATATACTAAAAATACTAAATGAAAAATACACACATGATTGTATTCCCATGTTAAACTAATATATGTGGAAAAATATTTAGAGAATCAGGAGTTTATTGACACAATGAATGAAGAATTATATTTGATCAATTAGAATGATTCATGGGAGTTGGAACCAAAAATAATAATGATATCAGAACATAGTAGGTGTTTAATAAAAATCTCAATGAAAGAGTTATTGTAGTATGAAATGAGGATATATTAGTGTGTAAAGGGTAATCATAGGTTGAAGTAATGTATTTTAATTACACAATAGTACATATTTCAAGGATTTGTATCATAAGGATATATGTTAGGTTCTTTGGGGTACAATTATATGTGAATACACGCACAACACGCATGAACATGACAGATAGAAGGTCACAACCCCCCTTCCCCCAAGGGAAAACCTACCCCCAAATATATTTATTTCATTCTATTATATAAAATATGTGGTGAAAAATCTTTTAAATTGATGTCACGTCATTCTTCCCCAATGGCAAGTTTGAATAAGAATTGTACCATGAGGGACCATATTGTTTCTTAATGATAAAGGAATATGATATGTTTAAAATATAGATAATGATCAATTTTGGTTAAAAACAACAAATATAATTGTATTACAAATTATGTATTTCTATAACGGCACTAAAATTCATGAATTTAAGAGTGGAAAACAATATTTATAGAAAATAATGAGAAGATACATCATTGATTGATATCAGCTAGGTAGAATATATCATTTCTTCTAGAAATGAAGGGAGAGTTTCCAGGAAATTCTCTTAAGAGATAAATAATTTTTTTAATATACACATTCTTAAAGAGTTAAGGTATTTTGGGGGTTCAAAGATTTATTAATAGTAATATAATAAATTTATTTTTGAATATAATTATTCCTAATAACTCTTAAATATTTTTGTCAATGTGTATTTTAAGGTATATTAGTCCACTATTTTAGTGAGAAATAAGATCATAAAAGATAAAAATGAAAATAATTTGATTCAAGAAAATTAATGGGGTTTTTGATCTTTTGTTATGTTTAATACATTTAAGAATGAATATAGTTTATTATATTTCAATATGTTCTATATATCAAACTGTGTCAAATAAATATCACTTCAACACTACAAATAGAATTATCAAGTATAATAAAGGCACATTGAACTATGGATAGAAATATGTAAATAGTATATAGATGAATATTTTAAGATATAAATATACAGATTGGGCTGGAAATATTGATGTTCAAATATCATCATATAATTAAGTTTTATTTTTATGTAAATAGTGTTTTTGTTTTTCACATAATGAAATAATTCTCAGTGACCATTAGTATTTTTGAAGAAGAATATATTGATGGAATTTATGATACAACCTAATTGATGGGGATGAGGAACCAATTGGACAATCTAAAGGTGGAATATAACCTTCCTTATCTTATGGGGTTTTTTGTAAAATTTAAATCAATTTATCCAAAACAAATAATTCAATATTGTCAATTAATAAACATTAATATAACATATCACTTAATAATGGAGATCATGATAAAATACATGTTAAATATAGAAATTATTAGAAAAAAGGGAAAAAATAACATATGTTTTCAGTAAACCACTTTTAATGGATTTAGATAATGAATTGATTTTGATGATGGGAGTTCATCCTCATTCCTACGAAGGATTAGGTATAGTAATTTTTTCTCCACTCTCACATGTTAATCGAATTATAATTATCAATGATAGATAAAAAAATATAAATATATTTATTTTTAATCCCTTAATGTATTTATAATGGTGGAGAAAACTGAACAGGGGGAGAATATATATATATTTTTTTAACCTAATTGTAGATTGATCCCCTATTAAAAGGGAACATATACATAGATGGAGAATAAAAAATATATGTTTTGATATCAGAATGTGAGTTTATCTATTTGGAATGATGAAAATTATTCTAACATGATTATTGATCATATATATAAGAATATATAATTTATTCAATTAAGGACTAGATTTTAATATTGAAGAAGGTTTATTCTAAAATTGTAACAATCTGATACATTATGATTTATTTTCTATTTAAATAAATTCAATCCCTTTGATATCTTTTGATGCATGAAACAGAACCCCTAAAAGAACCACAATACTCTATTAATATTATATTTAAACATGACTATTTTATCCTATACTTTAAATTAGATGGTGTTAATAGGACTTAAAAAATTAGGAAAAATATATTGTCAACACAAGTTCATTGGTTATCTATTGATTATAAATAAGCATATTAGTGTAGAGACGGTGGCCCCTGTATCCCAGAGTCGGGGTCTACATTATTTCATTTTCATAGATATAAGGATAAAATTATAGAATGGCCAATCCATTTACCTGTTATAGAGAATCAGATGCAAACATGATACCAATTTTACTTTTGAAATTAAAAAAAAAACAAAATACATAATAAAATAAAATAAAACACATCCTAAAAAACTCATTCAAATATATTTTATTCATATAATTTAGAAAGGAACATAAATTTTGGTGAAATTAAAATCTCAATAAAGATTTTATACATTGAAATCTATCAGGAATAAATAATCTTAATCTAAATTTGATTGAAAATAAAAACTGAAAACACATTCCATTAATTAAATAAAATGATAATAAAATGAATCTAAAGTGAATATCATTTTGAAAATGTCATGGATAATAATAGATGAATTATTTTTGATGGAAAATATTAATTATTGTATTAGATGTATCATGAACATGATATCTATACCATTAATACTGTAACATCCCAATCTTCTATAGTACATTTCCCGTTGAAAAATGTAATAGCTAGCACTGTACGCAACTTCAAGATTCTATCACACGGTGACCAATCAAACTAGCCATTATAAATAGTAATACACAATTTTTGAAATTTTATAAATTATATTCTTCAAAACGGACTTAATTTTTGGATTTGGAATATCAAAATTATCTTAGGGTGATTTTTTGATATTTTTCAGAAAACTTTCAATTTTTGATGAATAGTGAAAAACACTTAGTTATATTTTAAAACTGACATTTTTTTAATATTTATTTATTTCATTTAAATTTATTTTATGTCAAAATAGAAACATAATACCTATATATGTTCAATGTATTTAATTGGTGTCACTTTATAATAATTTTAGATATATAAAAAATTTATCAAACTTTTTACAGTCTTTTACCCACCTCTTAGAATTATTTGAAAATTTGCCTAAAACATAATTTCACCGCTTCTATAAATTTAATTTCAAAAGTATAAGAGGCATTTTTGATATCAGTATGTAAAATTTGGTTCAATAAAATAAAAATAATTTTTGGTGAATAGTAACTTTTTCCTTTATTCACCACGGTTAAAAGTAAATATTGTAATTAAGGGTAAAAATTATATTATTATTACCCTAACACAAGTCCTAGTTATATTTTATAAGTGTAATTAGACCAAAAGAAAAATTAAGAATAAAATATTATCCTTTATGTCCACTTTTATTAGATTAGGACATTTATTATTATTTAATTCAAAGAAGAGTTAATAGTGTTAAAATCAATGTTTAATTACTAAAAAAATATTAATATAGAGATATAAATAAGATAAATTACACTATAAATATTCATTATAAATATAAATAGATTTCATACATAATGGTATTTTATATATAATTTTTAGACATTATATAATTTAATTTATTTATGACAAAATAATGATGCAGTAATTACCATATTAATGAAATATTAAAATAATTGATATTTTAAATCACAATAAATTTAATATGATACTTTTTTTTGAATTCAAATAATTTTATAGGTTAATATGACATGTAGTTTTTATTAAATTAATTTGTTTAGAAGTAATAATGCTGGTATGAATTTAAAAAAATACCAAATAGTGTCAAAATTGACAAAAAAGAGTTTTCAAAACAAATTTTGTATTATTAATTAATATTCTATTTTTAAAAATATATGGTTAGTCCAAATGACATATATAAGGTTATATATATTAAAAATTAACCATTTGGGGTTAACTTGGAAGTTTATAGTAAGATTATTACCAATATAATATAAAAATACAAAGAGATGTGGTAAATGTCAAACTATTTAACTAAGAGTTATATCTAAATGATAAGGTAAAAATGGTGACCTAAACTTTTCTAAAACCTATTGGATTAATTTATTTCGACCCATAATATCATTAACCTCTAAATAAAGAATTTTGGAGCCATTCGAAACAGAAAATTAGTTTATTATAAAATAATATTTCAATCTTTTCTTAAGTTTCCCCTCACCCCTCTTATAAAAGGGAAATTCCACTTATATCAAATTCACACCATCAAAGCTATTTGTCTCTGCCAAACCCTGCCCAAATATCCACTCCACTATCCTCCCTTACTCATAAAGTCCTTACTGTACTCCGAAATCCATCCTAACGAGCCCTTTTGATCAAATCAAAAGGAAGAACCCGAAGAAGAGGTAAATATTTCATCACCTCTTCCAAGTTTTTTCTTCTTCCACTTCTTAATTCCTTGCTGTTTACATTATAAAATAATAACTATAGTATATTATATATAATTTGAGGTTATTATAAATACATTACAACCATATTTATTATTCTATCCATCCTTTTAATTACATGTCACAATACCCGCGTACGTACAACTTACCATCTCCATGTCATGGTGTAGTTGTTATTCTATACATTATTATTTGCATGGGTATAATAATGGTGAATAAATGATGTAAATAATAAATATAACATGTTTATTATTCTTTATATATGATATAAAATCCAATTATATACGATTTTAAAATCAAAAGAATGATATTGTCGCTCGTGCATTCGTACGGATTACCGTCTCCATGAACATGATGTGATTAATTCCCCATCATATCCATTCAATAATAAATTACATTTGACGACTAAAAATAATGATTATAGACTTAATATCATTCTTAATAAGAATATGATACATCCTATCCCTAAAAAACCTTATTTAAATAACAAATCATACAATGGAAAACAAATCAGTTCACACCCGAAATGAAGATAATACTAAACTATTATTAACAATGAAATATTAAAATATTATATATGATATCATATTAATGTATATGGTTATTTTATAATTCAATAAAAATTATTTTACCATTATAAATGATTTTAACCAACCCTCATCCAAGAAAAAGTACAAGATAAGGGTTAATTCAAAAATCTATTTATTATCTAAGGATGGTTTTACATAAGTATTTTCTAGGACCTATTTGTCATCCACATTCATGTTTCTTAAAAATGTATTTCAAAACATTTTATCTATTTAATAGAAAATGGGTTAAAATAATTTATACCGTTATTTGAAATTATATTTGTTTAAAGGAATCTTTCAGTCGTTTTCCAAATAAGGTACTTTATGACCTTTTCGACAATATTAAGGTAAGAATGTCTTTTTTTCACATATAAAATGGGTGTAGTTATTTTCCACCATTATAACATCATAAAATATTCCCTTAAATTAATATAATAAAATTTTAAAAATAAATTTTTCCTTTTATAATTATTTATCTTTAAATTATTTCATAAAAAAGAGATATTTCTCTCAAATAGTTTTGATTTCATCTAAGTCAACATCCTTTGATGGATTTTATACATGTTTGAAGTCGATTCATTATGATACAAATATCCCACATTGTATTGATGGTTTTTCGATATGTTTGACTATGGATGTGTTATTTTCATAACATTCATGGTTTATTGTTAATGTATTTCCATTTCGTATGCTGGTTTTAATATGAATGTTTATATTATATTTCATCCTTTTCATATGATTAATGTGTTGGACTTAGTAAGTGACAGGTGGAGCATTCTATAGCTCATCAATGCATCAATAGGTCTCATGAGACAACTAGACGTGGAATTGGCTAAGGCCTTTCCCAATTGGATATATGGTTTTGGATGAGGCCTTAATCATTTTTAGATGTCTTGGCCGAGGCCTTGACAAAATGTTTCAGAATGTCTAGAATTAATCATTCCCTCACCATGAAAATAATATTGATGGTTCATATGGTAATTCAACCAGTAGAGTACCCATGATTATGTTTCATTATGGAATTGTTTACTCAGCTCATATTCCTACCATAAAAGTGTACATGTTTATTATTTGTAAAGGCATGTGTTTTCAATTATTCTCAATGATTAATATTTATGTTATCTAAGGTTGTATTTCTTATCCTTACTGAGCGTTTGATCTCACCCCATTTGTATGTTTCAATTTCCTAGGATATGAAGGAGTTATTTATGAGGGACATGAAGGCATAATCTAGGAGACTTGGATGTTTCTAATAGAATAAATTGGTGTTGTATTTCTTTTCATGTTGTAAAGATGAAATTATGTATGAATATTGTTTCCAATAATACTAAACTTATCGGTCTTTCGGGATATGATTTTTCTTGTGATCATGCCAATGTTATGTAATAATGTATCAACTCTGGGTAACCAGGTTGAGGGTGTTACAGTTGGTATCAGATGAAGTTTATTGCAAACCTTGGAAACTATTTTTAGATAAAATCTGATTAGATCGCATATCCCTTAGATAGACTTCAAGTTTTAATATAGAATAACTTCTTAGAATGTTGGTACTATAGATATTTTGTGATCTTTCCAATAAATACATCTATGTATGGATATGAGAAGGTAGAGGTGGCTCAGACACAGATGTACCTAGGTGTAAAGCCTGAAAATAACACTTTGAGCTAGACTCAAATTAGAACTGGTGCATGACAATGGGTCTTGCTTCCCTCTTGTTTACGACACACCTGAGGGATATGCTTAGGATAATTCTCATTTTATTTATAAACCATTATGTAGGGTTTATGAGTATATACTTTCTTAACGAAAACGGTTTTATGTTTATTCCCTATTTTTATAAAATGTTCAATTTATGTTAAGAGTTTTATAAGTATATATTTATGTATTGTGATTAATAAAATATTCTATGGTTTTCTATTGATATGAAATGGAGCATAGTGGAAGGAATGGAAATCATATCAATTCACGTAATCCATGTAGTGATTTCCATCCTACTCAAGATAATTATGGCAAAGCTGGTGATGCAACTGGTGCTAATCAGCTTATCACCATACTGGGACAACTCACATAGGTTATGAATAATAACCTTAGACTTATTCATGAGGAAACAACCACTAACATTACATTGGATTTCAAATCCATTAGTGGATGAGCAATGTATAAATTCTTTAGAGAAAATATTTCACGCTATGGGGAGTAAAGAAAGGGAATAAGTTTTCATGGCAGTTTATCGCTTCAATGTGGATGATAATCAATGGTGGTAATTGATTCAAACCACAAAGGAAGATTGAGAAGTTTTTAGTATGGAATTGAGGGAGTTTACATAGATTTTCATAGAAAAATACTTTCCTCGTGACCTTCTAGTGGATATGGAAATGAAATTTCTGAGTCTGAGGAGAAAAGTGGATAAAAATGTCGCAAAGTATTAAGCAAAATTTACAAGGATAGCAAGGAATTCTACATATTATAAACGTATCCCAAGAAGTATGATTGATCATTTCATTGATGGGTTAAAACCATTTCTCTATATAGAATTTGTATCAGAATCCTTCTCATCGTACGAAGATATTGTATCATGTCCTCTCAAGACAGAAAAACAATTCTTTACGTCTTACAAATTTAATGAAAATGAAGAGAATAAGATATCTACTGAACACTCTAGGAAAGGAAATAGGGATATAGGGAAAAATGAATGAATGGAATTTAGACCATGTGATAATTGTTGAAGGAAACACCCTGGTGCCTGTCTTAAAAGAAAAAGAGTATACTACAAATGTGGAAAGAATGTTCGTCTTTCTGGTGATTGTAAGGGATAGGAAGACTCAAAAAATGTTCAATGGTACAATTTTATGGAGATGGGACATTATGGAAATAAATTTCCTTATCCTCATGGAAACATACCTTAGAAAATGATAAGGGGTCAAGGTCATTCTTAAGTGATCACTACTACTGAGGTTGAAGCTCCCAAAGACATGGTGGAAGGTAATTAAATGGTTTCCCCAATTTTAGCAAATGATTTATTTGATTATGGATCATCTAATTGTTTCTTATATTCCCAGTTAGCTAAAAAAATTAGATGTTTCAAATTTTATTTAACAAGGTATTTATCAGTGAAAACTCTTAAGGGAAGTATCATTTCAACAATTTTTTTTGAATTTGTTCCAATTAGGGCATATAAATGCTCTTTATCTATTGATCTCATCGTCAACCCCATGATTGAATTTGATATAATCCTTGGAATGGATTGTCTTTTAGACCATGATGCAAAAATTTATTATAAGAAGAAGTTGGTTACAATTTTTGATGAGGATAAAGAGTACCTTATCTTTAGAGAAGAAACTTACCCAACTCATTTTTATCTAGATCCACTCCTAGTAGCTCTACTAAATTCAATTATCGGGGAGGAATAGAATGAAATAACTATGGGTGAGGAAAAGAATGTTAAAATAGAGAACGTACCTATTGTCCAAGAATATATTGATGTGTTTCCATATGATTTAACAATACATCCTCTAGAACAATAAATTGAGTTATCCATTGATTTAATTCCTGGTTCAAGGCCCATATCGGAGACCCCTTATAGAATGGAACTTTGGAATTAGTGGAACTAATGAAAAAACATGAGGAATTGAGTAATAAGGGATTTGTTCACCCTAGTGTTTATCCATCGAGATCCCCACTGCTGGAATTTAGGTTTTTCCCAATGGTAGTATACCAATGGTTTACTTAAACCGTTGGTATAGGGAGCCTTTGCCAACGGTTTAACAAAACCGTTGGCAAAGGGAATTTTGGTGGACCCTTTCCCAACGGTTCACTGGAACCATTGGGAAAGGGGTCCTATACTTACACCTTTCCCAACAGTTTAGTGGAACCGTTGGGAAAACTCACACCTTTTCCAACGGTTCCAGTGAACCGTTGGGAAATGTGTGCCTTTGCCAATGGTTTTTATAAACCGTTGGCAAAGGTTTCCCCCAAATTCCAGATCAGGATCTCCTCTCCCCATTCGAACAGAGCCCTAATCTATTCGCTCCGCTGCTCTCCCGAACCCCATCCGACTCCACTTCTCTCGCGAATCTGAACACCGGCACCCCCCATCCCAACAGGTACACCCCCATACGAATAGGTAAAATTTGATCTCAACCATATTGTTGTAGTTGTTTTAATGAATAGATTTTTTCCAGGTGTTGGTGGTTTAATTGATTATTGAAATTAATATCTAAATAGGATATTGTTTGTGTTTGTGAAGACTTATTTAATGTTTTTGTATTCTATGTTTGGAAGGAGAGTGTTCAAAACATGTAAATCAGAGTTGGGGGAGGCTATCGTGAACGTTTACATGTTTTGGATAATGGATTGTGGGAATTATGGACTGTGTTCAAACCAATATGATATGTTTTGGATAATGGATTGTGGGGGTAGGGGGTGTCCATGGGGTGGGTGGGTTGTCCACAGGGGTGGGCGGGGGTGTTCACGGGGGTGGGAAAGGCTGTCCACGGGGGTGGGCGGGGCTGTCGAGGGGGTGGGCGGGGCTGTCGAGGGGGTGTGGGCTGTCCTGGGGGTCTGGGTGGGGTGTCCTGGTGGGGGAGGGGTGTGTGGGGTGTCCAGGGGGGTGGTATGTCTAGGTGGTGGTGGTGGGGTTGCAGGGGAGGGGGGTGTGGGCTGTTTGGGAGGGTGGGCGGGGCTATCCAGGGGGGGTACGGGGTGCCCAGGGGGGTACGGAGGTGGGCGGGTTGTCCACAAGGGTGGACGGGCTGTCCACGTGGGTGGTCGGGCTGTCAAGAAGGGGTGGGCGGGCTGTCCAGGGGGGTGGGTGGGCTGGCCACAGGGGGTAGGGGTGTCCAGGGGGGTGGGCGGGCTATCCAAGGGGGTGGGGGGCTGTCCATAGGGAGAAGGGGTGTCGAGGGGGGTGGGTGGGATGTCCACGGGGGTGGTTGGGCTGTCTAGGGGGTAGGGGTGTCCACGGGGGTGGGTGGGTTGTCCACGGGGGTGGGCGGGGCTGTCCACGAGGGTGGGAAAGGCTGTCCATGGGGGTGGGCAGGGCTGTCCAGGGGGTGTCGGCTGTCCTGGGGGTCTGGGTGGGGTGTCCTGGAGGGGGAGGGGTGTGTGGGGTGTCCAGGGGGGTTGGTATGTCTAGGTGGTGGTTGTGGGGTTGCAGGGGAGGGGGGTGTGGGCTGTTTGGTAGGGTGGACGGGGCTATCCCGGGGGGGGGGGGTATGGGGTGTCTAGGGGGGTACGGGGGTGGGCGGGCTGTCCACAAGGGTGGACGGGCTGTCCACGGGGGTGGCCGGGCTGCCAAGGAGGGGTGGGCGGGCTGTCCAAGGGGGGTGGGTGGGCTGGCCACAGGGGGTAGTCGTGCTCTCGCGAACCCCCCGTCCGAACATCATCGACCCCCGTGGACAACCCACCTTTTATCCCAAATTCCATAGATTTATACATTATTTTATTATATTATGTCTCAAATTATCTAAAATATATGTTTGATGTTCTTCACGTGACCTATCATAATTCCTTCTCATAATCTATAGTGATCATGGGAAGATCCCATGCATGATTCATGATCACTCAAATTATTCTGCAGATCATACATAATGGAAGCCTTACAGGATGTGAGATGATTATATCTATGAAATCTACTCAGGTACCTGGTGAGGAAGTGCATATTAATTCAAAAAGGTAAATCGCATATGAGGATACCCTACTAATATGGTTATGGGATGAGGCATGCTCTGATGTGATAACACATTAAGTTCTTGTTGGTTTTACATTTTTTCAATAACACATTAGTATGTTTTTTTCACATGTGTAGTTGATACCATGATTATTTTCTTCCTTTATCGTTTACTTAAATGTATTTTCTATTAAAGTTCAATCCTATTGAATTGTTTATGACAAAATGACTTATATGAATTTTTTTACAGAATGGACAGAAGTTGGATGTATGAAACCGATCGTATCTCAAGCGATTTTCAAAACAATTTTGAGAGCTTTATAGATTTTGCATTTCACAATGCTTCAGATAGTGGTCGCATACACTGCCCATGTTCCAATTGTGTTGGTAGACCTTGGTTGAGTCATGAAGAAGTCAGCTACCACATAACCAAAAATGGTTTTCAAGCAAACTACATTGTGTGGTACAGAAAATGAAATCTCAAATTGGTGATGATCGAAATGAAAGGACTCGAATGGAGAATTTGTTAGATGATCGGTTTCCGTTTATTCATCATCATGAAAAAGAAAGGATTTCGACTCAAGAAGACGTCGATATGAGGACAACTGATGCATCTAGTGAAAATGATGATATTGATCGGGTGAAAAAATTGAATGATGCTTCCACGACTCCAGTATATCGACAATGCGATAAAATGAAAATGCTGGAATTTTTAATCAGATTGTTTCATGGAAAAACTATGTATGGGATTTCTAATACAGCAATCGATTACATTCTTACCCTCTTGAAGGATTTACTTCTAGATGATGCAGATATTCCCTCAAACCACTATATGGCATGGAAGTTAGTTGAAGAACTTGGATTTTCCAGAAACACAATTCATGCTTTCTTGAAAGATTGCAGTTTATTCTGGGAAGAAACCGCTGAACGAAATGAATGTATAAAATGTGGCACATCCCGCTAGAAGTCAAAATCTGATGGAACACCATCCCGCATTCCACAGAAAGTAATGTGGCACTTTCCATTGATCCCCAGACACCAGAATCTTTTTATGTCTGATGACATATCAATAAAAATGAGATGGCATGATACCGAGAGAAAGAAGACTAATGATGAGTTGGTTCAACCAGCAGATGGATTTGCATGGCATAGATTTGATGCTCGACATCCTGATTTTGCAGCTGACATGCGTAATGTGAGGCTGGGTCTTTCATGCGACGGTTTTAATCCATTTGGGCAGATGCTTACTTCGCACAGCACATGGCCAGTTTTTTTACACATTTATAATCTTCCCCCATGGTTGTGTATGAAAAAATCTTTCACTTTCATGAGTATACTCATATCTGGTCCTTCTGATCCCGACATTGATATTGATGTATATATGAAACCTTTAATAAAAGTGTTGAAACTTCTTTGGGATGTGGGTGTGCGCACATACGATGCATGTTCAAAAGACATATTTCAGATGCGTGTTGCGCTTATGTGGACGATCAATGATTTTCCGGCTTAGGCAATGATGTCTGGATGGAGCACGAAGGGAAAACTGTCATGTCCAGTTTGTATGAAGAATACACGATCCAGAAGACTAAAACATCGTTGTAGTTTCAGTTTTATGGGACATCGACGATTTCTGCCAAAGGATCATCCATATAGAATGAATCGTCAAAGATTTGATAATACTATAGAGACTGATGATCCACCTCAGCGTATGTCTGGAACTGATGTGCTTAATGAATTGAAAGATTTCAGTTTTTCGTTCGGGAAGGGTCAAATGAAATCTGGAAAGAGAAAGAATGTTTCCACAGAAACCTGTTACAATTGGAGGAAGAGGAGTATATTTTTTGATTTTCCTTATTGGTCAACCAATTTGCTACGTCATTGCTTAGACGTAATGCATATCGAAAAGAATATATGTGAAATTTTGCTTTCAATTCTTCTAAATGTCAAGGGGAAGACAAAAGATGATTTACGATCTCAACGTGACTTGGTGGATTGGGGAATCAGACCAGAATTGCATCCTGTGCGTATCAGTGAAAATAAATGGAAACTTCCATGTGCTTCTTATGTGATGACACCTACTGAAAAAAAAAATTTGGAATTATTAGAGACTATTAGTGTTCCTGATGGCTATTCAAGCAACATATCTAAACGGGTCAACAGAAGAGAGTTGAAGCTAAAATCTTTGAAGACTCATGATTATCACGTTCTACTGCATGAGTTGCTTCCAATAGCAATCCGTCATCTTTTGTCCAATAATGTAAGGGTGGGTGTTATTCGGTTGTGCCATTTGTTTAGAGTTATTTGTGCTAAGATGTTGTCCAAGTCTTTCTTGCAAAAAATGTTGACAGATGCCCCATTAATTTTGTGTGAGTTGGAGAAAATATTTCCCCCATCATTTTTCACATGCATGCTGCATCTGACTGTCCATATTCCAACTGAAATACTTCTCGGAGGACCTGTTTCTTTTCGTTGGATGTATCCAACTGAAAGAAATATGTTCACATTAAATTCTTATGTTCGAAACAAGAATCATCCCGAAGGTTCTATCGTGAACGATTACTTAGCTCAAGAATGTATGGATTTCTGTTCAATGTATTTGTCTGATCTTACTACAAGAATGAACAGACCAATGAGAAATGAAGAAGAACAATATGAGAAAATTGAACCCAGTTTTCCATCACTTCCTCAAACAGGAGGAATTCCTGGATCATATACCTTGAAGACATTAAGCCTTGAAGAGCGGGAGATGGCACATCGCACAGTTTTGTTCAACTGTGATTTGTTCGATGACTATATCAGGTAACAAAATTGAATATGTATATCTTACATACATATCTATTAAACTATTCATATTTTTTTATCTACAGGGAACATAAAACAATGATAAATAGGAAGCATCATTCTTTATCTTTGAGAAGGAGAGAGACTTTTCAAAGCAAATAGTTTTCTGCTTGGTTAAAATTGAAGGTAAAAATATTACTGTTTAAATTAATTATTTCAATATTTACATAAGTTTAACTGTCATTTATATTGCAGGTATTGAGTTTGTCTGCTGACTCTGCCTCTGAGGAAATAAGAGCTTTGGCTTTTGGTCCTAATACCGTGGTTCGTGACTGTAAATCAATTTTTATCAATGGGTACAGATTTATTGTCACTAAACGAGCCAAAAACATGAGAACACAACATGATGGTATTATGGTAACTGCCACAACAGATTGTTATGCCAGTGTATCAGATAGTAGACCGCGACTTGAAAATGTGGGTTATTATGGACTCATTGAGAAAATAATAATATTGGATTATGACTCTCATGGACGAGTCACAATGATGAAATGCCATTGGTTTGATTCGATGACGAGACATGACACATTTATTGATGATTGTGGATTTCGAGTATTTAATATGACCCGCACTCTTGCAACCGAAGAACCATATGTTTTGGCATCAATGGCTAAACAAGTTTTTTATGTCAAAGATCAACTTCAACCTGAATTTGGTGTCATAGTTGAAGTAATTCCAAGACATATTTTTGATGATGCTAATGATGGAATTGACACTGTCCCTATTGCCATTGGAACCAATCCATTTATTTATTTTGATGACTCCAATAGCTCAATTTTCAGAGTTGATTGTGAACCTGAAGTTGTGGTTGGAAATATATAGAATCATTCATCCATGTTCTCAATTCTTTTGGTTTACCTCGAGTTGGGTTGTTAAGGTTGGTAATATTCATATTTATTTAGTATTGATCACAAATATGTTTTAGCTGACTTGACCGTTATGTGAATTTTCAATGTTTATTGGTTGCTGTTTTATTTGAATTGCATTTTCTAATTTGGAATTGAACTATATTCAAACCAAATCAAACAATATTTCTAACTTGGTGAACATTACAACTTGTCTGTTTTATTAAATTCATTCAAGATCTTCTAAAAAAATTGATAGCTAAATTACCAATAAATCCCCTCATTCCCTCATATATTTAGTTTTTTGGTTTACACATTTATTTTCTTTTTCTAATTAATTACATATTTGTTTTCAAATGCAGGAAATGCAGCCAATTGAAGAGAGACGGAGAAAAAAATGGCGGAGAACAATCGTCAGATGGAGGAGATGGGCATTCCACCATTAGTGCCTACAGTGAGTACTTTATTTCAAATATATATATATATATATATATATTTACAGAATATATAATTTCATGTGATTAATTTTTTTTGTAAACTTTTTTGTAGGATCCACCATTACGTCGACAGTTATTCGACGAGGATCCTAGTACTGGTCCTAGTACTCAGGCCGGTGGTACGAGGAGGGTTCGTACCAGAGGTGGACGTAGAGCTGCGCGTGCCCGACGAGACCCTGCCCCTCCCACTAACATTTCAGCCTTCCCACATTCTGATCCCGGTGTGTCGTTAGGGACACACAGGGTATTTAGGCCTCCCATGTTTTCGCTACCTTCTGCATATTCTGCCCCATCATTTTCACATCCCATGATGATTCCCACTCCCCAGTCAGCATCAGGTCATACAGCTGTTCCATCTTCTTTTCCTTCTACTTCTGTCTCTCCGAGCTTTTATATTCCATCGTCTTTGACTCCTGTTCCACCAGAGGGTGTTCCATCAGGTTCTGTGGATCCAACGCCACTCATTGATCAGACTAGCGTAGGTATATTTATAAAACCCTAACAAATTTTTATAGCAATTTTTATTTTCATTATAACATGTTTTGATAAAATATTTGTTTTTCTTTCATGACAGATACATCTACTGACAGGAGGCGGGGGCGGGGCCGTACACGCATGCGTTCGGTGTGGAACCGTCGCACACAGGTTATGGTGGAATATAATGAAGACAATCAGATGGTTGAGAAAACAGGGCAGCAATGTCGGAGTTTTCTGGCGACGCTTTCCAAATACTCAGACATCATTCCCGTCAGCCCGCTGTCGTGGAGACATTTGTCACATGAGGTCAAAGATAGAGCTTGGGCAGAGATATGGGTAAAAAAATATGTTGTATTTAATACCATGAATTATTTTTGTATTTATATGAATTAATATTTTGATTTTAGCATCGATTTAATTTTCCTGATGGTGAGGGTGCACGACTGGAACGTCGAAAGGATTTAGGTGAGCTTTGGAGAGCCTACAAGCATGAGCTGTATATTGGCCGGCGTGCTAGAGTTGGCACTCAGTTAGAGGCGGTACCAGTCGTGGATGATTGTCCTATAGAGCAGTATCGTCAGATGATTACTCATTGGACGAGTACCCACTTTAAGGTATGAATTACATTTGAGGTATTTAAATAATAACTTTCAAGTTTTGCATTAATATTATCCTTTGCATTATCTAATTTTATTTAGGAATCATCTGGAAAAAATAAAAAAAACATTGATGCAAAAAAATACCTCCATACACTTGGACGCACGACGATGCCGGATCATGAGATGCAGTAGGTATGACAATTGTTTATAAGTTTTCTTTACGACTTACATTTTCTTTTGTTTCCTCAATTATTTAATCATTTGCTAAAGTTTTTATATAACATTTTTTTTCAATGTCATTGTAGAGGCAAGTACAAAATATTGAAGGACGTGTGCCTCGAGCAAAACTGTTTTACTCGAGTAGACGAAAAAAGGATAGAAGTACTGTCAACGAAGCGACTCAGCAGCAGATTGTAAGTTTTAATCTGTTGATTTTATATTTTAATATCTATTTCGTAACTTAATAATATATTTATATTTGTAACAGGATGCTTTAGAGGCCCTCGATGCCCAAGAAGCAGACAATTTTGGGTCATCTGATCACTTACATCAGGTGTTGGGAGAGGATCATTCTGGCAGAGTAAGCTGTCGACCTAGGATAGCCCCGACGAGGTATTGGCCTACCTCAGGTACGAGTTGTAGTGCCACCGAGCTGCAACAAGTTAGGGCACAGGCAGAACAGGCTGAGAAAAGGGCCATAGAGACGGCAGAACAGTCTACTAGGGCAAACAGTGCATTTATGAAATTTATTGAAGTTCTATGTCCAACACTTCCAGCAGAGGCCAGCCCAGCGATTGATGAATACATGTCGTCGATACATTCTATATATGGTGCACCAGGTGGCTGTTCCAGTGGTGGTCAGGCCGATGTCCAGCTTGAAGATGATGATGGAGAGGAGTCTAATGCGGAAGAGGAGGGAGATGAGGAGGGCGAGGAGGAGGGCAAAGGCAAGGAGGAAGGCGCTGTGGAGGGTGAGGACGATGAGGAGGACGATGACGAGGGTGATGATGATGATGATGATGGTGATGGTGATGCTGATGTGGGACATATTGATCCGTTACATTTTTGACTTATATTACTGAGATTTGATGTTTAATCTATTCTAGTTGTTGGTTTTATCTAGACTCGTAATATAGTATTGGAGTTGAGTTATTTTTATATATTGTCTGTTTTTATGGATGTTGTTGTCTTTTAGTGGTTGTGTGTTTGTGAACTCCCTGGACAACCCCCCTCATTCTTGGACCCTGGACAACCCCCCCTCCCCCTTGGACCCCGAACACCCCCCAAACACCCCCAGACACCCCCGCGGACAGCCCCGCGGACAGCCCCCCGTACAGCACCCAACCCTCCACCCTGGACCCCGGATAGGGTCCCGGATAGCCCCGCGGACTTCCCCCCCAAACACCCCCCGGACAACCCCCTAAACAACCCCGGAAAACCCCCTGAACAACCCCTGAACAACCCCTGAACAACCCCTGAACAACCCCCTGAACAACCCCCGGACAGCCCCCTGAACAACCCCTACAAAACCCCTGAACAACCCCTGAACAACCCCCGGACAGCCCCCCTGAACAACCCCAGACAACCCCCTGAAGAACCCCCAAACACCCCTCGGACAGACCCCGCATAGCCCCCCCCCCCCCACCCTCCTCCTTGGTCCCCGGACAGCCCCTCGGACACCCACCGGACAGCCCCCCCCCCCCCCCCCCCCCCCCGGACAGCCCCCGCGGATAGCCCCCTGGACAGCCCCCCATACAGCCCCCAACCCTCCACATTGGACCCCGGATAGCCCCCCAGACAGCCCCCCGGACAGCCCCCCGGACAACCCCCCCACCCTCTCCCTTGGACCCCAGAAAACCCCCCAAACACCCCCCGGACAGCCCCCTAAACAACCCCGGACAACCCCCTGAACAACCCCTGAACAACCCCTGAACAACCCCTGAACAACCCCCTGAACAACCCCCGGACCGCCCCCTGAACAACCCCAGACAACCCCCTGAACAACCCCCAAACACCCCCGGACAGACCCCGCATAGCCCCCCCACCCTCCTCCTTGGTCCCCGGATAGCCCCCCGGACAACCCCCGGACAACCCCCTGAACAACCCCTGAACAACCCCTGAACAACCCCTGAACAACCCCCTGAACAACCCCCAGACAGCCCCCTGAACAACCCCGGACAACCCCCTGAACAACCCCCAAACACCCCCCGGACAGACCCCGCAAAGCCCCCCCACCCTCCTCCTTGGTCCCCAGACAGCCCCCCGGACACCCACCGGACAACCCCCCCGGAAAGCCCCCCGGACAGCCCCTCCACCTTCCTTAATTTCATTAGCTCTGAAATGTTTCATAGCACGATCAACTAAAATCTAATCCATACTAAATATGATATAAAAATATTCTATATGAATTTCCATAAGATTTTATGTGAAAACAAAAAGTGAAATATGAAAAACTGACCAAACGCATTCGAAATGTGTTGGACGCCCGTTTTGGCCGTTTATGACACCAGAACTGCGTTGTCGGTCACCGAGGGCACACGGCACGTCCGATTGATGTGCCGTATATTCGACCACTTCATAAATCACTCACCCATATTTGTCGTCTGATTTCAGGCCATTCCGAAAGCGTTCGGCCCATTTAGACCACCCTCACGCGCGTTTACGAAGCGCGCGCATCACTTAAAACAGGAATATTGAGCCGTACTGCGCAAACCGCATGTCCGATTGTTGTGTCGTCTACGCGTACACGTCACGAATAATAATGAGAATGTTTCACGGTGGTTTCAACTCAATCCAAGGTCGTCCGCTATGAATGTGACCGTTTGACGCCAGTTTTGGCCGTTTATGACACCAGAACTGCGTTGTCGGTCAACGCGGGCACATGGCACGTCCAATTGACGTGTCGTCTGCTCGACCACTTTAGAAATCACTGTCTCGTATTTGTCATCTGATTTCAGTCCAGTCCGACTTCGTTCGGCCCGTTTGGACCCCCCTCACGGGCATTTACAAAGCGCGCGCATCACTTAAAACATGAATATTGAGCCGTACCGCGCAAACCGCACGTCCGATTGACGTGCCATCTACGTGTACACGTCACGAATAATAATTAGAATGTTGCACGGTGGTTTCAGCTCAATTTGAGGTCGTTCGCTATGAATTTGACCGTTGGACGCCCGTTTTGGCCGTTTATGACACCAGAACTACGTTGTCGGTCACCGCGGGCACACGGCACGTCCGATTGACGTGCCGTCTGCTCGACCACTTCAGAAATCACTTTCCCGTATTTGTCGTCTGATTTCAGTCCATTCCGACTTCGTTCGGCCCGATTGGACCCCCCTCACGCGCTTTTACGAAGCGTGCGCATCACTTAAAACACGAATATTGAGCCGTACCGCGCAAACCGCACGTCCGATTGACGTGCCGTCTGCGCGTACATGTCCCGAATAATAATTAGAATGTTGCACGGTGGTTTCAGCTCAATCTGAAGTCGTCCGCTATGAATTTGACCGTTTGACGCCCGTTTTGGCCGTTTATGACACCAGAGCTGCGTTGTCAGTCACCGCGGGCACACGGCACGTCCGATTGACGTGTCGTCTGCTCGACCACTTCATAAATCACTCTTCCGTATTTTTCGTCTGATTTCAGGCCATTCCGAATTCGTTTGGCCTGTTTGGAACCCCCTCACGCGCGTTTACGAAGCGCACACATCACTTAAAATACGAATATTGAGCCGTACCGTGCAAACCGCACGTCCGATTGACGTGCCGTCTGCGCGTACACGTCACGAATAATAATTAGAATGTTTCACGGTGGTTTAAGCTCAATATGAGGTCGTCCGCTATGAATTTGACCGTTGGACGCCTGTTTTGGCCGTTTATGACACCAGAACTGCGTTGTCGGTCACCGCGGGCACACGACACGTCCGATTGACGTGTCGTCTGCTCGACCACTTCAGAAATCACTGTCCCGTATTTTTCGTCTAATTTCAGTCCATTCCGACTTCGTTCAGCCCGTTTGGACCCCCCTCACGTGCGTTTACGAAGCGCGCATATCACTTAAAACACGAATATTGAGCCGTACCGCGCAAACCGCACGTCCGATTGACGTGCCGTCTGCGCGTACACGTCAAGAATAATAATTAGAATGTTGCACGGTGGTTTCAGCTCAATCTGAGGTCATCCGCTATGAATTTGACCGTTGGACGCCCGTTTTGGCCGTTTATGACACCAGAACTGCGTCGTCGGTCACCGCGGGCACACGACACGTCCGATTAATGTGTCGTCTGCTCGACCACTTCATAAATCACTCTCCCGTATTTTTCGTCTGATTTCAGGCCATTCCGACTTCGTTCGGCCTGTTTGGACCCCCCTCACGCGCGTTTACGAAACGCGCGCATCACTTAAAACACGAATATTGAGCCGTACCGCGCAAACCGCACGTCCGATTGACGTTACGTCTACACGTACACGTCACGAATAAAAATTAGAATGTTTCACGGTGGTTTCAGCTCAATCTGAGGTTGTCCGCTATGAATTTGACCGTTGGACGCCCGTTTTGGCTGTTTATGACCCCAGAACTGCGTTGTCAGTCACCGCGGGCACACGGCATGTCCGATTGACGTGCCGTCTGCTCGAGCACTTTCAGAAATCACTCTCCCATATTTGTCGTCTGATTTCAGTCCATTCCGACTTCGTTCGGCCCGTTTGGACCCCCCTCACGCGCGTTTACGAAGCGCGCACATCACTTAAAACACGAATATTGAGCCGTACCGCGCAAACCGCACGTCCGATTGACATGCCGTCTACGCGTACACGTCACGAATAAAAATTAGAATGTCGCACGGTGGTTTCTGCTCAATCTGAGGTCGTCCGCTATGAATTTGACCGTTGGACGCCCGTTTTGGCCGTTTATGACACCAGAACTGCGTTGTCGGTCACCGCGGGCACACGGCACGTCCGATTGACGTGCCGTCTACTCGACCACTTCATAAATCACTCTCCCGTATTTGTCGTCTGGTTTCAGGCCATTCCGACTTCGTTCGGCCCGTTTGGACCCCCCTCACGCGCGTTTACGAAGCGCGCACATCACTTAAAACACGAATATTGAGTCGTACCGTGAAAACCGCACGTCCGATTGACGTGTCGTCTGCGCGTACAAGTCACGAATAATAATTAGAATGTTTCACAGTGGTTTATGCTCAATCTGAGGTTGTCCGCTATGAATTTGACCGTTGGACGCCCGTTTTGGCCGTTTATGACACCAGAACTGCGTTGTCGGTCACCGCGGGCACACGGCACGTCCGATTGACGTGCCGTCTGCTCGACCACTTAATAAATCACTCTCCCGTATTTTTAGTCTGATTTCAGGCCATTCCAACCTCATTCGGCCCGTTTGGACCCCCTCACGCGCGTTTACGAAGCGCGCGCATCACTTAAAAACACGAATATTGAGCCGTACCGCGCAAACCGCACGTCCGATTGACGTTCCCTCTGCGTGTACACGTCACGAATAATAATTAGAATGTTGTACGGTGGTTTCAGCTCAATCGGAGGTCGTGCACTATGAATTTGACCGTTGGGCGCCCGTTTTGGCTGTTTGTGACACCAGAACTGCGTTGTCGGTCACCGCTGGCACACGGCACGTCCAATTGATGTGCCGTCTGCTCGAACACTTTAGAAATCACTGTCCCGTATTTGTCGTCTGATTTCAGTCCATTCCGACTTCGTTCGGCCCGTTTGGACCCCCCTCACGCGCGTTTACGAAGCGCGCACATCACTTAAAACACGAATATTGAGTCGTACCACGCAAACCGCATGCCCGATTGACGTGCCGTCTGCGTGTACACGTCACGAATAATAATTAGAATTTTTCACGGTGGTTTCAGCTCAGTCTGAGGTCGTCCTCTATGAATTTGAGCATTGGACGCCCGTTTTGGCCGTTTATGACATGAGAACTGCGTTGTCGGTCACCGCGGGCACACGGCACGTCCGATTGACGTGCCGTCTGCTCGACCACTTCATAAATCACTGTCCCGTATTTGTCGTCTGATTTCAATCCATTCCGAATTTGTTCGGCCCATTTGGACCCCCTCACTTGCTTTTACGAAGCGCGCACATCACTTAAAACACGAATATTGAGCTGTACCGCGCAAACCGCACGTCCGATTGACGTTCCGTCTACGCGTACACGTCACGAATAATAATTAGAATGTTTCACGGTGGTTTCAGCTCAATCTGAGGTCGTCCGCTATGAATTTGACCGTTTGACGCCCGTTTTGGCCGTTTATGACACCAGAGTTGCGTTGTCGGTCACCGCGGGCACACGGCACGTCCGATTGATGTGCCGTCTGCTCGACCACTTTATAAATCACTCTCCCGTATTTTTCGTCTGATTTCAGGCCATTCCGACTTCGTTTGGCCCGTTTGGACCCCCTCACGCGCGTTTACGAAGCGCGTGCATCACTTAAAATACAAATATTGAGCCGTACCGCGCAAACCGCACGTCCGATTGACGTGACTTCTGTGCGTACATGTCACGAATAATAATTAGAATGTTTCACGGTGGTTTCAGCTCAATCTGAGTTCGTCCGCTATGAATGTGACAGTTGGATGCCCGTTTTGGCCGTTTATGACACCAGAACTGCGTTGTCGGTCACCGCGGGCACACGGCACGTCCGATTTAAGTGCCATCTGCTCGACCACTTCAGAAATCACTGTCCTTTATTTCTCGTCTGATTTCAGTCCATTCCGACTTTGTTCGGCCCGTTTGGACCCCCCTCACGCGCGTTTACGAAGCGCGCACATCACTTAAAACACGAATATTGAGCCGTACCGCGCAAACCGCACATCCGATTGACGTGCTGTCTGCGCGTACACGTCACGAATAATAATTTGAATGATGCACAGTGGTTTCCACTCAATCTGAGGTCGTCCGCTATGAATTTGACCGTTGGACGCCCGTTTTGGCAGTTTATGACACCAGAACTGCGTTGTCGGTCACCGCGGGCACACGGCACGTCCGATTGACGTTCCTTCTGCTCGACCACTTCATAAATCACTCTCCCCTATTTGTAGTCTGATTTCAGGCCATTCCGACTTCGTTCGGCCCGTTTGGACCCACCTCACGCGCGTTTACGAAGCGCGCGCATCACTTAAAACACGAATATTGAGCCGTACCGCGAAAACCGCACGTCCGATTGACATGCCGTCTGCGCGTACACGTCACGAATAATAATTAGAATGTTTCACGATGGTTTCAGCTCAATTTGAGGTCGTCCGCTATGAATTTGACCGTTGGACGCCCGTTTTGGCCGTTTATGACACCAGAACTGTGTTGTCGGTCACCGCGGGCACACAGCACGTCTGATTGACATGCCGTCTGTTCGAACACTTCATAAATCACTCTACCGTATTTTTCGTCTGATTTCAGGCCATTCCGACCTCGTTCGGCCAGTTTGGACCCCCCTCACGCGCGTTTACGAAGCGCGCACATCACTTAAAACATGAATATTGAGCCGTACCGCGCAAACCGCACATCCGATTGACGTGTCGTCTGCGTGTACACATCACAAATAATAATTAGAATGTCGCACGGTGGTTTCAGCTCAATCTGAGGTCGTCCGCTATGAATTTGACCGTTGGACGCCCGTTTTGGCCGTTTATGACACCAGAACTGCGTTGTCGGTCACCGCGGGCACACGGCACGTCCGATTGATGTGCCGTCTGCTCAACCACTTCAGAAATCACTGTCCCGTATTTGTCGTCTGATTTCAGTCCATTCCGACTTCGTTCGGCCCGTTTGGACCCCCCTCACGTGCGTTTACGAAGCGCGCGCATCACTTAAAACATGAATATTGAGTCGTACCACGCAAACCGCACGCCTGATTGACGTGACGTCTACGTGTACACGTCACGAATAATAATTAGAATTTTGCACGGTTGTTTCAGCTCAATCTGAGGTCGTCCGCTATGAATTTGACCATTGGACGCCCGTTTTGGCCGTTTATGACACTAGAACTGCGTTGTCGGTCACCGCGGGCACACGGCACGTCCGATTGACGTGCCGTATGCTCGACCACTTCAGAAATCACTGTCCCGTATTTTTCGTCTGATTTCAGTCCATTCCGAATTCGTTCGGCCCATTTGGACCCCCCTCACGTTCTTTTACGAAGCGCGCGCATCACTTAAAACACGAATATTGAGCCGTACCGCGCAAGCCGCACGTCCGATTAATGTTCCGTATGTGCGTACAAGTCACAAATACTAACTGGAATGTTTCACGGTGGTTTCCGATCAATCTGAGGTTGTCCGCTATGAATTTGACCGTTGGACGCCCGTTTTGGCCGTTTTTGACACCAGAACTGCGTAGTCGGTCACCGCGGGCACACAGCACGTCCGATTGACGTGCCATCTGCTCGAACACTTCATAAATCACTCTCCCGTATTTGTCGTCTGATTTCAGGCCATTCCGACTTCGTTCGGCCCGTTTGGACCCCCCTCACGAGCGTTTACGAAGCGCGCACATCACTTAAAACACGAATATTGAGTCGTACCGTGCAAACCGCACGTCCGATTGACGTGACGTCTGCGCGTACACGTCACGAATAATAATTATAATGTTTCACGGTGGTTTCAGCTCAATCTGAGGTCGTCCTCTATGAATTTGACCGTTGGACGCCCGTTTTGGCCGTTTATGACACCAGAACTGCGTTGTCGGTCACCGCGGGCACACGGCACGTCCGATTGACGTGCCGTCTGCTCAACCACTTCATAAATCACTCTCCCGTATTTTTCTTCTGATTTCAGGACATTCCGACTTTGTTCGGCCCGTTTGGACCCCCCTCACGCGCGTTTACGAAGTGCGCGCATCACTTAAAACATGAATATTGAGCCGTACCGCGCAAAACGCACGTCCGATTGACGTGCCATCTGCGCGTACACATCACGAATAATAATTAGAATGTTGCACAGTGGTTTCAGAACAATATGAGGTCGTCCGCTATGAATTTGACCGTTTGATGCCCGTTTTGGCCGTTTATGACACCAGAAATACGTTGTCGGTCACCGCGGGCACACGGCACGTCCAATTGACGTGCCGTCTGCTCGACCACTTCAGAAATCACTGTTCCGTTTTTTTCGTCTGATTTCAGTCTAGTCCGACTTCGTTCGGCCCGTTTGGACCCCCCTCACGCGCGTTTACGAAGCGCACACATCACTTAAAACACGAATATTGAGTCGTACCGCGCAAACCGCACGTCCGATTGACGTGCCGTCTGCGCATACACGTCACGAATAATAATTAGAATGTTACACGGTGGTTTCAGCTCAATTTGAGGTCGTCCGCTATGAATTTGACCGTTTGACGCCCGTTTTGGCCGTTTATGATACCAGAACTGCGTTGTCGGTCACCGTGGGCACACGGCATGTCCGATTGACGTGTCGTCTGCTCGATCACTTCAGAAATCACTGTCCCGTATTTATCGTCTGATTTCAGTCCATTCCGACTTCGTTCGGCCCGTTTGGACCCCCCTCACGCGCGTTTACGAAGCGCACACATCACTTAAAACACGAATTTTGAGCCGTACCGCCCAAACCACACGTCCGATTGACGTCCCGTTTATGCGTACACGTCACGAATAATAATTATAATGTTGCACGGTGGTTTCAGCTCAATCTGAGGTCGTCCGCTATGAATTTGACCGTTGGACGCCCGTTTTGGCCGTTTATGACACCAGAACTGCGTTGTCGGTCACCGCGGGCACACGGCACGTCCGATTGACGTGCCGTCTACTCAACCACTTCATAAATCTCTCTCCCGTATTTTTCTTCTGATTTCAGGCCATTCCGACTTTGTTCGGCCCGTTTGGACCCCCCTCACGCGCGTTTACGAAGCGCGCGCATCACTTAAAACACGAATATTGTGCCGTACCACGCAAACCGCACGTCCAATTGACATGCCGTCTGCTCGTACACATCACGAATAATAATTAGAATGTTGCACGGTGGTTTCAGCTCAATTTGAGGTCGCCCTCTGTGAATTTGACTGTTTGACGCCCGTTTTGGCCGTTTATGACACCAAAACTGCGTTGTCGGTCACCGCGGGCACACGGCACGTCCGATTGACGTGTCGTCTGCTCGACCACTTCAGAAATCACTCTCCTGTATTTGTCGTCTGATTTTAGTCTAGTACGACTTCGTTCGGCCCGTTTGGACCCCCCTCACGCGCGTTTACGAAGTGCGCGCATCACTTAAAACACGAATATTGAGTCGTACCATGCAAACCGCACGTCCGATTGACGTGCCGTCTGCGCGTACACGTCGCGAATAATAATTAGAATGTTGCACAGTGGTTTCAGCTCATTCTGAGGTCTTCCGCTATGAATTTGACCGTTTGACGCCAGTTTTGGCCGTTTATGACACCAGAACTGCGTTGTCGGTCACCGCGGGCACACGGCACGTCAGATTGACGTGCCGTCTGCTCGATCACTTCAGAAATCGCTGTCCCGTATTTGTCGTCTAATTTCAGTCCATTCCGACTTTGTTCGGCCCATTTGGACCCCTCTCACGCGCATTTACGAAGCGCGCGCATCACTTAAAACACGAATATTGAGCCGTACCGCGCAAACCGCACGTCCGATTGACGTGCCGTCTGCGCGTACACTTCACGAATAATAATTAGAATGTTTCACGGTGGTTTCAACTCAATATGAGGTCGTCCTCTATGAATTTGACCGTTTGACGCCCGTTTTGGCCGTTTATGACACCAGAACTGCGTTGTCGGTCACCGCGGGCACACGGCATGTCCGATTGACGTTCCGTCTGATCGACCACTTCAGAAATCACTGTCCCGTATTTTTCGTCTAATTTCAGTCCATTCCGACTTCGTTCGTCCCGTTTGGACCCCCCTCACGCGCGTTTATGAAGCGCGCGCATCACTTAAAACACGAATATTGAGCCGTACCGCGCAAACCGCACGTCCGATTGACGTGCCATCTACGCGTACACATCAAGAATAATAATTAGAATGTTGCACGGTGGGTTCAGCTCAATCTCAGGTCGTCCGCTATGAATTTGACCGTTGGACGCCCGTTTTGGCCGTTTATGACACCAGAACTGCGTTGTCGGTCACCGCGGGCACACGGCACGTCCCATTGATGTACCATCTTCTCGACCACTTCAGAAATCACTCTCCCATATTTTTCGTCTGATTTTAGTCTAGTCCGACTTCATTCGGCCCATTTGGACCCCCCTCACGTGCGTTTACGAAGCGCGCGCATCACTTAAAACACGAATATTGAGCCGTACCGCGCAAACCGCACATACGATTGACGTGCCGTCTGCGTGTACACATCACGAATAATAATTAGAATGTTGCACGGTGGTTTCAGCTCAATCTGAGGTCGTCCTCTATGAATTTGACCGTTTGACGCCCGTTTTGGCCGTTTATGACACCAGAACTGCCTTGTCGGTCACCGCGGGCACACGACACGTCCGATTCACGTGCCCTCTGCTCGACCACTTCAGAAATCACTGTCCCATATTTTTCGTCTGATTTCAGTCCATTCCGACTTCGTTCGGCCCGTTTGGACCCCCCTCATGCGCGTTTACGAAGCGCGCGCATCACTTAAAACACGAATATTGAGCCGTACCGCGCAAACCGCACGTCCGATTGACGTGAAGTCTGCACGTACACATCACGAATAATAATTAGAATGTTGCACGGTGGTTTCAGCTCAATATGAGGTCATCCACTATGAATTTGACTGTTGGACGCCCGTTTTGGCCGTTTATGACACCAGAACTGCGTTGTCGGTCACCGAGGGCACACGACAAGTCCGATTGATGTGCCATCTGCTCGACCACATCATAAATCACTCTCCCGTATTTGTCGTCTGATTTCAGGCCATTTCGACTTCGTTCAGCCCGTTTGGACCCCCCTCACGCCCGTTTATGAAGCGCGCACATCACTTAAAACACGAATATTGAGTCATATCGCACAAACCTCACGTCCGATTGATGTGCCGTCTGCGCGTACACGTCACGAATAATAATTAGATTTTTTCACAGTGGTTTCAGCTCAATCTGGAGACGTGGTGTGGCCGGAACCACTCAAAGTGTCTGTCTTTTGTTTCAAAAGGACGTCATTTTAAGTGAAAAGCATCAACTGACATACGGAAAACAGACCAAACGCATTCCGAATCTGTTGATAATTTATCCCAACAATCCATGGGTTATATGTGACGTGTACGAGCCAACCCGGGATGAATCTGAGTCGCGGTGTGGCCTGGATAAGTCTAAGTGACTCTCTTTTGTTTAAAATGGACACCATTTTAAGTACATACGGAAAAACAACCAAATGGATTCGGTTTCTGTTGAAACTTTAGGAGAACGATCCATGGGTCTTATGTGACGTGTACGAATCATCCCCGCTTCAATCCGATATGCGGTGCGGCTGACACCACTCAAAGTGTCCGTCTTTTGTTTCAAAAGGACGTCATTTTAAGTGAAAGGAATCAACTGACATACAGAAGAACGACTAAACGCATTCCGATTCTATCGATACTTTAGCACAATGATCCATGAGTCATATGTGACATGTACAAGTCAACCCCGTCTTAATCCAAGACGCGGTGTGCCCGACACCGCTCTAACTCTGTCTCTTTTGTTTAAAATGGACACGATTATAAATGAAAAGAACAACTGGCATATGAAAAATCGACCAAACGCATTCGTAATCTTTTGATAATTTATCACAACGATCCATGGGTCCTATGTGACATGTACGAGCAAACCCGGGATGAATCTGAGTCGCGGTGTGGTCAGGATTAGTCTAAGTGTCACTCTTTTGTTTAAAATGGACAACATTATAAGTACATACGGAAAACCGACCAAACACATTCGGTTTCCATTTAAACTTTAGGAGAACGATCCATGGGTCATATGTGACGTGTACGAATCAACCCCGCCTCAATTGGAGACACGGTGTGGTCGACACCACTCATAGTGTCTGTCTTTTGTTTCAAAAGGACGTCATTTTTAGTGAAAAACATCAACTGGCATACGGAAAACCAACCACACGTATTTGGATTGTGTCGATACTTTAGCACAATGATCCATGGGTCAAATGTGACGTGTATGAGTCAACCCCGCCTCAATCTGAGGTGTGGTGAGGCCAGTATCACTTCAGGTGTATGTATTTTGTTTAAAATGGACATCATTTGAGGTAAAAATATATGGTATAGAAAAAACTGATCAAATTATGAATTGAATTTCGGATTCCACATATAATTGTCATCTAAATTTTAAAATGAATTCTAAATGAATTATGTATGTTTATAATTATGTTATGAATTCTACTTTAATTATGGATGTGTATATTTTCAGGATGCATTATATGTGTTGGTTGGTTGGTTTTCATTATTTGTATGTGTTGGTGTGTTCTCTATATGTATGCATTATATGTGTTACAGGTACAATAATTGGATTGAAAAATGAATTGAAAACGAGGGCATAATTGGATTGAAAATTGAATTGAAAATGCCCAAAAACCAGACCTGCTGTGCAAATTATAGGCTGCTGTGCAATTTGCACAGCAAAGCCTATGCCAACGGTTTTCAAACCGTTGGCATAGGCTCTATGGAGCTGTTTTTTACCAACGATTCAAGGAACCGTTGGTAAAAACACCCTATCCCAATGGTTTCAAACCGTTGGGATATCCTGTTGTAAGGTTGTTTTTACCAACGGTTTGTAAACCATTGGGAAAGAAAATTCTCTGATGATTTCCCAACGGGCCAAACCGTTGGGAAAGGCCTTTCCCAACGGTTTGGCAGAACCATTGGGATAGGTTGATTTTTTCTAACCTATCCCAATGGTTCTCTGTAAACCGTTGGGAAAAGCCTTTCCCAACGGCTTACTTCCCTACGGTTTGCAGAATCGTTGGTATTACATATACCAACGGTTCTACAGCCTTTCCAAACGGTTCTAAACCATTGGGAAATGCTGGATTTCCAGTAGTGCCCCTATTTATTTTGTTAAGAAGAAAGATGGATCTATGAGGTTGTGCCTTTACTATAGGGAGATCAATTCAATAACAATAAAGAAAATGTGTCTTCTACATCGCATTGTTGATTTATTTTACCAACTTCATGGAGCTCAATATTTTTCAGTGATTGTCCTTCGATATGGATATCATCAGTTGTGTGTGATGAAGGAACATGTTCTAAAAACAACATTTAGAACTAGGTATGGGCATTAAGAGTTTACAGTAATGCCTTTTAGTCTGACTAACACACCCTCTATTTTCATAGATCTAATGAACAGAGTTTTCAAAGAATATCTTGATGACTTTTTAGAGGTATTTATTGATGATATCTTGTTATACTCCAAAATCTATGAAGATAAATAAAATCACTTTTGTACCTTTCTAAAAACCCTCATATGAAATGAATTATACCTTATGTTTAGCATGTGTGAAATTTGGCTTCAATAGATTTTTTTCTAGGAAATATTGTCTCTAAGGATATAATCTCTGTTGAACCTTATATGGAAAAGGCAATCCAAGAATGGCTAGCACCGACAGTAATAGTGAGGTACGTAGTTTTATGGGTTCATCAGGTTATTATTAAAGTTTCATCTAGAATTTTTCCCAATTAGATAACACATTAACGAAGCTCACATGTAAAGGTGTTAAATTGTTTTGGACAAAAGAGTGTGAAGAAGGTTTCAAAGAACTTAAGAGACGATAGTCAATGCATCTCCCATGACTCTAACATCGGGGAATGATGGGTTTATTATTTATAGTGATGCCTAAAATAATGGACATAGTTGTGTTGTTATGAAGAATGATAGGTTTCTATCGAATGCATCATGAAAATTGAAAATTCATGATCAAAACTATCCTACTCATGATCTTTTTTTAGCAGCTGTAATCATTTCTTTGATGATTTGGAGACACTATCTCTATGGTAAAAAATGTGATATTCATAATGATTACAAGAGTTTGATGTATATTTTCACTTTTAAGGAACTCAACATGAGGCATAATAGATGGCATGAACTAATAAAGTCTTATGATTGCACGATACACTACTACTTGAAGAAGGAAAATAAGGTGGAATATGTTTTGAGCAGAAGGGATCATGGAGTTTTGAACAATATCAGTGTTGAAAGGGATCATATTTTCATGGATATAGAAAAGATGGATATGGGAATAACCATGGAATATGAAGCATCAATTCTTTTTCAAATGGTTTCCAAACCATCTTTATTAAAAAAGATAAAAATTTCTCAGGCCAATGATGAGAAATTTAAAAAGATGATTAAATCTATGAATGATGGGAGATTGATTGACTTCATATATGAAGATTGGATTTTAAAATTTGGGAAGATACTTTGTGTTCTCGATATACCTGATCTGAAAAGGGAATAGTTAGATTATGATCATAGCTCCAATTTCTCTATACACCCTTGGAGCACCAAGATGTATAGAGATTTGAAGGAACATTTTTGGTGGGACAATATGAAGAGGGAGATTGCTAATTTTGTGTCAAGATTTACGGTTTGTAAACAAGTGAAAGCTGGAGGAAATAGCCTATAAGAGTTATGAAACCACTTCCCATGCCTGAGTGGAAATGGGATAATAATATGATGGACTTTGTCATGGGACTACCATAGACTCATAGATGAAACGATGCAATATGGGTCATTGTTGATCATTTTTCCAAGTCATCACTTTTTATTGCTATAATAGAATATTTACCACTTGAACGTTTAACAAGAATGTATATTAATGAAGTTGTATGTCTTCATGGAGTACCCCTATGCATTGTTTCTAATCATGATCCATGTTTTACATCAAGATTATGGAAAATCCTTCCTGAAGCCCTGGATATCGAACTTTGTTTAAGCACTGTAGAGCACCCTCAAACTAATGGAAAATCATAAAGGACAATTAAATCCTTAGAAGACATGATGAGATATTTCTCAATTGAATTTCAAGGTTTGTGGGATCAATATTTACCTCTAGTAGAATTTTCCTATTACAATAGCTTCCATACAAGTATTCAGATGGCACAATGTGAAGTGCTAGACAGAAAGAGATATCGTACAACAACCTCTTCGAATGATTTTGGTGAAGGAAACCTCATAGGCATAGAACTTGTGGGGGAAACAATGGAGAAGGTGAAGGTTATCCAAACCCACATCAATGAAGCTCAATGTAGACAGAAGAGCTATGCCAATAACCAAAGGATGGATTTGTAATTTCAGGTAGGAGATCTTGTTTTCTTGAAGGTATCTCCCTGGAAGAGAGTTATACAATTCGGTAAGAAGGGTAAATTATGTCCCACTTACATGGGACCTTTTGAAATTCTATAACGAATTAGGCATGAAGCATACCATTTGGAAATTCTGACAAGTCTCTCTCAAAGATCATGATGTGTTCCATGTATCACTGTTGAAAAAATACATGCCTTATCCAACGCATGTGCTCATCTATGAGGAATTAGAACTGGAACCCGATCTATCATATTGCGAAGATCCTGTCAAGATTCATGATACAATAGAAAAAGTGTTGAGATACCAAATGAATCGTCTGGTAAATGATATCTGGAGAAACCATAAAATGTAAGAGGAAACATGGGAACCTAAGGAACATATGATGAAGAACCACCCAAATATTTTTATGCAGTATTGTTCTAGAAATTTTGAGGAAGAAATTATTTGATGGAGGGTAGAATGTAACACCCCTTTCTTCTATGTTGTGTTTCCCATTGAATAATGCAATAGATTGCATTATATGCAACTTCGAGATTCTAACACACCGTGACCAATCAAACTAGCTGTTATGAATACTAATATAGACTTTTTGATATTTTATATATTTTATTTTTCAAAATGGACTTCATTATTGGATTTAGAATATCTAAATTATCTTATGGTGATTTTTTTGTAATTTTCTAAAACATTCAATTTATGTTGAATAGTGAAAAACACAGAGTTATAGTTTAAAACCGACTTTTTTATTTAAATAATTATTTATTTTATTTAAATTTGTTTTAGGTAGAAATAGATACATAATACATTTATAGGTTCAATTTAATTCATTGGAGTGATTTTATAATAATTTTGGATATATATAGAATTTATCGAACTTTTTACCGTCATTTACCCACCTACTAGGAGCATTTGAAAATTTTCATAAAACATAATTTTATAGCATATGTGAATTGAATTTCAAAACTCCAAGAGACATGGTAGATATTAGTAATTAAAATGTGGTTTAATAAGATAAAAATGATTTTTCTTGGATAGTAACTTCTGACTTTTATTTACCACGGTTAATTGTAAATAGGGTAGTTAATGGAAAAAATGACATTAATATTGCCCTTACACATGTTCTAATTATATTTGATAAGATTAATTCGACTAAAAATAACCTTAGGAATAATATATTATCCTTTAGGTCCACTTTAATTACATTAGGACATTTATTATTATTTAAATCAATGAAGTGTTAAAAGTGTTAAAATAAAACATTAATAAATAAACCATTTCTAATATAGGGTTATACCAAAGATAAATTCGACTATAAATATTAATTATAAAGATAAAAGGATTTCCTACATGATTTTATTTTATTTAATTTTTTTTTAAAAATAATTTAATTTATTTATGACACAATGATGAGGAAGTAATTACTTTATTAATGAAATAATAATATAGTTGATATTATAAATACCCAAATAAATGTAATTTGAGGATTTTCAGTAATTCAACTAATTTTCTAGGTTAATATGACATGTTAGGGTTGATTAAATGATTTTTTGAAGTAATAATGTTGTTATAAATTTAGAAAAAACAAAATACCAAATAGTGTCAAAATTGACATAAAAGAGTTTTTTTTAAAATTATATTATTAATTGGTATTCCATTCCTAAACATCTAAGTTTCTTCCAAATGACTTAGATAAGGTTATATATATTAATAATGAACCACTTGGGGTTCACATGGAAGATTATAGTAATTTAATTAACCATATAATATAAAAATACAATGATACATTGTAAATGTGAAACTATTTAACTAAGAGTTAAATCGAAATGATATGGTTGAAATGGTGACCTAAACATGTGTAAAATTTATTGGTTGGGATAATTTCTACCCATATCCACCATAACATTGAAATAAATAATTTTATAGCCATTAAAATAGAAAACAAGTTTATTATAAAATAATATTTCGATCTTTTCCTAAGGTTCCTCTCGCCCCTCTTATAAAATAGAACTTCACCTTCTCTCAAATTCACACCATCAAAGTCATTTGTCTCCGAAAACCCCTGCCAAATTATCCTATAAACTGTCCTCTATTCATCCTAAAGGCATTCCTTTAGTCATAAAGCCTACCTAAAGATCCTTATTGATCAAATCAAAAGGTAGAACTCGAAGAAGTGGTAAATATTTCATCACCTCTTTCAAGTTTTATTATCTTCCACTAATTATTTCCTTTTTGTTTCCATTAGAAAATACTAACTCGAGTATCTTATATATAATATGTTTTTATTATAAATATGTTTCAACCATATTCATTATTCTATCTATCCTTTGAATGACATGTCACTATACGGGCGTACGCAAGACTTACTGTCTCTACATCGTGGTGTAGTTGGTATTCAATACATTATTATTTGGATGGGTATAATAATGATGTATAATTGAATTAAATAATAAATATAAAATTATAATGATTATTTATATATATGATTTACCATCCAATTATATAAGATTTTAATATCAAAAGAATGATATTGTCGCTCGTGCGTACGTACAGATTACCGTCTCCACGAACACGGTGATATTCATTCCCCATCGTATCCATTCAAGACTAATTTTAATTTGATGATTAAAATTAATTTTTAAATACTTAATATCATTATTAATATTAATAAGATACATTCTATCCATAAACAACATTACTTACATAACAAAGCATGTAAAGGAAAATGAATTAGTAAACACCCTAAACGATGATAATACTAAAATATTATTAAAAAAGTAATATTAGAAAATCATATATGATATAATATTAATGTTTATGGTTATTTTATTATTTAATAACTGTTATTTCACCATTATACAGGAGGTTAACCTACCCTCAGCCTAGGAAAAGTACAAGTTAAGGGTTAATTCTACAATCTATTTATTACTCGAGGTTGTTTTTACATAAGAATCTACTAGGACCTATTTATCATCCACATCCATGTTTCTTAAAAATGTATTTAAAAACATTTTTACTATTTACTAAAAAATGGGTTAAATTCATTAATTCTATTGTCTTAAATTTTATGTTTTTAAAGGATTCTTGTAGTTGTTTTTCAAACAAGGTTCTTTACAACCTTTTTGACAATATTAAGGTAATAATGTCTTTTTGGAATTATAAGGCTGGTGTGGTTATTCTCCGTTGTTATAACATCGTCAACAATTACCTTACATGCTTATAAGAATATTTTCAAAATAAATGTTTTATTTTATAATTATGTTACTTTAAATGATTTCAGAAAAACAAAGAGATATTTCTCTCAAATTGTTTTGATTTCATCTATGTCAATATCTTTTGATGAATTTTATATTTGTTTGAAGTCAATTCATTATGATATAAATATTCTATATTGTATTAAATGTTTTGTGATATGTTTGACTTTGGATGTGTTATTTTTATACCATTAATGGTTTATGGGTAATGTATTGACATTTCGTATGCTATTTTTCATACGAATGTTTATATTATATTTCTACTTTTTTTATATGAGGAATGTGTTGAACTTAGTAAGTGACCTGTGGAGCCCGCTATAACTCCTCGATGCATCGGTAGGTATCATGAGACAAATAGACGTTGAATTGGATGAGGCCTTCCCCAATTTGATATATGGTTTTGGATGAGGCCTTAATCATTTTAAGACATCTTATATGAGGCCTTGACAAAATGTTTCCGAATGTCTGAAATTATACACTCCCTCGTTATAAAAATAATATTTATGGTTCATGTGGTTATTCGACTCGTAGAATACCCATGATTATGTTTTATTATGATATTTTTTACTCTGATCATATTTCTTCCATAAAATTGTTCATGTTTATTATTGGTAAAGGCATGTGTTTTCAATTATTCACCATGCTTATTATTTTTGTTATATTTCGCTATAATGTTTACCATTATTGAGAATTTGAGCTCACCCCTTTCTTATGATTCATTTTCATTGGATATCAAGGAATTAGGTATAAGTGAATTGTAGGCATAATCTATGAGGATTGTATGTTTCTAATGGAATAAATTAGTGTTGTATTACTTTTCAAGTTGTAAAATTGAACTTATGTTTGAATCTTGTTTCCAATAATGCTAAACTAATCAGTCTTTCAGGACATGATTTCCTTGTGATCATGCCAATGTTATGTAATAATGCACTGACTCTGGGTAACTGGGCCCATGTAATTACCAATTTGTTTTAAATTATCATTCCAAACTAATAGTTATATATTGATCTAATTTGTCCAACTATTATTACAATGTCTTGAACATTCACAAGAAAGTTTAAAACTACTATGTAAAAACCCAAAGTGTTTGAATTTCTAATTTTTCTCATGATTCCACTGATATAACAAAGTGATATCTATAAATAGACCCCATTATAGAATTTATTTCTAAATCATTCCTGACATATCAATGAAAAATCGATCAATTCATGAATCAATATGCCTTATTAACAAACATATATATTGAATAAAGTATACTGATTTGTCAATATATCATAGTAAATCAAATAACATTATATGAAAAAATACTCTGTAAAAATGGTATATGTTTTAGGAAATAATAATATACATCATAAATGAATATTTATATTTATGATAAATTCATTTTCAATGAAAGAAGATACATGAAATAGATTGTTTAGTTATAAGGTTATGAATCATGAAAGAGAGTGAGATATTATAATTACTTTTACCATTTAGAAATTTTGAAGTCAAATTCATTTTAAGATTGGAATATGATTAATTATGAATCAATATTGGTATTACCTATTAATGTTTAGTATATAAACAATATAAGATATATCATGTTCATAACATTTCAATACACCTCAATGAACAGAAATTTTGATGAAGTCCCTTACCTCACACTTCATTTTAGTTGAAAATTCCTTAATCTAATGTATAATTGTTTTCAATGATCTAATTTTACATAATAAAATAATATTAATGATTATAATATCATATATTATCCTTTTATAACATTTTATCACCCATATATTAATAATCATCCATTATTATCATTTTTTGGGTGTTAATATCATTTTGTTATCATTCATTATATTTTATAAAAGCTTAGGCTGTTTTGAATATTTTATTATCTCACCCTCTCTAGAATATTATTAATGTAATAATTATAATATTTTTAAATATATAATAATGGTAAGACCAATCATGGAATTTCGGTTTAAGATATGAAATATATTATGACCATGTAGACGGTAGGTCGTACGTACAAATGATCAAGGTTTCCATTTTCTAATGATCAATATAAAAATGATGTAAGTAATATTTTATCTTTATAGAAGTATAATAAAATCATAAATATGATATTATATATTTAAAAATAATAATATATATCATCCAGATGTTTTGATGATGAAAAGAGAGCCACATCATTTTATGAAGGCGATTTTCCATGGGTAGATTAACATCATTATCATCTTTTATTGAAAGAAAAGGTAATAATGAAAATGATATATATTATCTATTAAGAATGATAATTATGTCACAAATATATTATTTATTTCTTTTATAACATATAATAATTAATTTTTTCCTTAACACCTTCCATTTCATGCATTAGTGAAAGACGGATTGTATCACATCGTAAGGAGGTAGTTCACCGTACACACGACTGATGTAATTGTGTCCTCTATAGGATAGTTAACAAAAAATTTATATATGATATAATTACTCCATAGGTACGTTTATGTTATTAATATCATATATATATATATATACTTTATATCAATAATCATAACCAACCATGATAGGTTGTAATGGAAAAATGAATGAAATCGGTTCGTGATGTGGAAGTCCATCGTATATACAAATGATTATTTTGTAACCCATTGGATGGAAGAAAAGATGGTTTTAATTAATTTATATTAAATAAAAATATATTAGTATGTTTAAAATAATTTGTTTATTATATCATAATGGTTTAAACATAGTTTAATGAGTTATTTTATTAAATAAAATAAAATTGATCGTTAATGAGCATTACCTATTCTTTAGGTATCATCTTTACGTTTGCACCAAACATATACTATGTTGGATTTACTCCAAAAATAAGACATCAAGGATGAATATATGGAAGTTTCAATGTTTTTTTTTCAATTGTTTTCCAAACCTATATGGATTAAATGTGTGGAGAAGAGAGGATAGTGGGCGGCCTTTAATAAATCATTTGAGTGGCATAGTTTTAATGTTTTTGAAAATATTCAATAATGACCATGTTTTTATCATTCCAGAAGCCTCAAAAAGGGTCCACTATCAAAACTAAAATATATATGTTCCACTAAGGGCCCTTAAATGAGTTTTTTATAATTTCATAGGTCATTTTTAACCATTATTTTCATAGTTTAATCCTCATTAAATTAGTTTTTAACATAATCATAGTAATTAGTTTTTAATAATTTCTCAATTCATTTTGGTAAAAAAATATGTTCAACATTTTAGACTTAATAAATGCATCTTAATAAAAATATAAAATCCATTTTTACTTATTAAATTCACAAAATTTTATGTTTTTTAATTACAATTAATCATATAGACAAGACAAGAATGTTGGATTTCAAAAAGAAAATTTTCAAAAGTTTAGAATGATTACAACATTTTAATATAAAAATTCAACATGAAAATTACTAAAATGACCTAAATTTGATTGATTCAAATATTATTGACCTAATTTTATTTAAAACAATTTCAAAAAATAATTTATCATTTTAAATAATTTGAATTAAAATTATTTCACATATTAAAATTCATCAATCCTCACTATTCATCAAAAAAAGTGAAACATCAAAGAAAAATATCAAAAATTCACCCGATGATAATTTAGATATTATGATTTTAAAAAATAATTTTTTTCCAGTTAAATTTTCTAAAATTTTTGGAAATATTATATAATCTGTGTGAAGGGTGATTAAAATGCTTTTTAATATAATATATTATTTTAAAACATTCCATTTAGATTCGAATGATTTTATTCGATTTCTAATCAGTAGATTACTAGAGTATTCATATTTTAGTTTTTACTTTTAATTCCCGCCAAATTAATTTATAATTTATAATTGCCTTGTTTGAATACTATTTTAATAGAGTATATTATTCTAAAATAGTTGTTTCATGAATCTCAATCTATCAAAAAAAATTAAAGTTATTATAAAAATATTAAATTATAATTTTTTTGGGGTGTTACATTATCCCATCCTAAAACATTTTCATCATTTAAATTTCATGGATAATACCTTCTAAATAGATTATGGTTGATCTTCTTCATGAAATCTTTTGATTCCAACATTTATTTCTCAATTGTGTGATTTCATCAAAGTACAATTACAATAAGAGTAGTTCGATTCCTCAAAACCATCTCTCTATTATGAATAACAGGATGTGGTCATCCTAGTATGATATATAATTTTTAAATTACATTTCATTTGAGGTTGTAAAATGTATTAGGTTGGACATGTACTTCATTAAATATGTTTTGTGGAACATGTCATATAGTTTTGAGATAGTTTTTAGAATTTCCAATCAATAAGAATAAAGTGTCATTATTTAATAGATTTAAAATAGTACGATATACTCAGGGATCAATTTCTATTTTTAATCGAACCATAGAGCATCCATCCATGGTGATAATTTTAAAAAATTATCTCCCACGTGGAATTCCACATCAATCCTCTGATTAATTATATACCACTTTTTTCTAAATTGTTCTTCTTTAATTCGAGCCTAAATTAAATTTTCCATTAATATTTTATATAAATCAATTTATAGCCCTGTGATTTTTCATTCCCAAATATCATTCCAAAATTTTTGAGTATGACATCGATTTACATATAATTTTTCATATGACACCATTTGAATAATTGAATAGAAAATACATTTATATTAAAAAAATATAAAAGGTAAATAATGATCCCATATACATTAAATGTAATGTCATAATACCTAAAAATATATTCTATTGTCTATATATTTCTTTTATAATGTTCATCCATTTGAGGGTTGAAGGATGTTCTTGAAAGATTATCAGAATCAAGATCCTTCTAAAAACTCTTACAGAATTTTGATGTAAAATGGGGATCACAATCAGTCACAATTGAAAGAGTTTCACAGTGATGTCTTACAAAAACATTAATATTGAGTCATGGGAGATTCTAAAGAGGTAAATATTTTATTATAGAAATGAAATATGTATATTTGGGTAGGTGACCTGTGATAACCCATATTGCATCATAATTTCTTTGTGTATTTCATAGTAGAGTTTCAAAGTCTATAGTAATGGTATTACATTTATATACTAGATTAGTAATATGTTTCATGGCTCTAGTAAGATATGTTAAAATAGTTTTCACTTGTTGACAATCCAATAATCCACACACATAAACATAAATTCCATTCATAATGTTATCCAACGAAAATATTCCCCTCAAGTCCCGTACTTATTTTTTATGTTAGTGTTTATAGAGTAATTTTTATTGTTAGTGTCATCCAATAAATCTCTTTTAGATCAATTATTAATGTAACCCATAATATCTTTCCCAATTTAGAAACACTATCATAACATATGAAGTATTGTAATTTCCCATCACTCACACATATAATTTCTTATGAAATTTCTTATCATCAGATTGAGAACTTTTTATCTTTTATGGTGAATATAGTTTCAGAATAATTTGAAAATATATTGATTCCACCCCTTACATAATAATTATGATGTAATTATTTTCTAGATCCGGGAACATATGTTCCCTCTCAATCATCATATAGGTTAGAACACCATGATTATTCCGTCATAATGAATCCTTTATGCTATTTTTTATCGATATGTGTTGGTGTATTGAGAGATCTTAATCCTTGAGTAGATGAACCAATATAATGTACCTCATATTTATCACATTCAATATAAAATTTATTTTATGATTTTATGATCCATGTATATCATACATATTTCATCATAGTGATAATGTCTCCTAAGATTTGAAGAAAATATTACACATTCCAACTCAATATCATGGGTTGGAATGTTCTATTCAAGATTCATAAATTTTTATGATGCATATGAAATGAATTTATAATTTTTCATTATAATACAACCATGTCCCTTCACTGATACATCACTATATGTAACAACCCCATCAATTCAAGATGGTAGAGTAAAAATCAGAGCATTGAACAATATCCATTATAGTTCATTAAAACATTCATCACATTCCATTTTTTAGAAAAATACAACCCCTTTTTGGGTATGTTTGGGTGACAGGTTGTAGCACCCCTACCTTCCACAGTATTTTCCCTTTGAATAGTGCAGTAGCTTGCGTTCTACGCAACATGGAGTTTTAACACACCACGACTAATCGTACAACTCGTTATGAATATTAATACACACTTTTTATAATTTTATAAATTTTATTTTTCAAAATGGACTTAATTTTTGGATTTGGAATATTAAAATTAACTTATGGTGAATTTTTGGTATTTTTCTAAAAACATTCAATTTTTTATGAATAGTGAAAAACACTACATTATTGTTTAAAGCTGACTTTTTATTTAAATAATTAGTTATTTTATTTTAATTTATTTTAGGTCAAAATAGATACATAATACCTATATATGTTCAACTGAATTCATTGGAGTCATTTGGTAATAAGATTAGATATATAAAATTTTATTGAACATTATACCGTCTTTTAACCACCTTCTATGAGCATTTGAAAATTTGCATAAAACATGATTTTACCACATCAGTGGGTTGAATTTCAAAAATATCAGAGACACAATTGATATCAGTAAGTAAAATGTGGTTCAATAATATGATAATAATTTTTGGTGAATAGTATCTTTTGACTTATTTACCACGATTAAAAGTAAATAGGGTTATTTAGGGTAAAAATGACATCATAATTACCCTAAAACATGTTTTAATTCTATTGGATAAGTGTAATTCAAACAACAAAACCTTAGGAATAAAATAGGCTCCCCTTTGGCCCATATGGATTAGATTTGCACATTTATTATTATTTTATTTAAAGAAGAGTTTAATGAGTTAAATTCAACGTGTAATAAGTAAACAATTTTAAATTTAGGGTTACTCACAATATATATCAGACTATAAATATTTATTAGAAAGATAAAAATAATTCCTACATAATGGTATTTTATTTATAATTTTTTGATATTAAATAATTTAGTTTATTTATGACACAATGATAATGCAATAATTACCTTTTTAATGAATGATTAAAATAATTGATATTATAAATATCAAAATAAATGCAATTTGAGACTTTGGATTAATTAAAATAACTCTATAGGTTAATATGACATTATAGGGTAGATTACTTAATCGTTTTTCAAATTAATCATGTTGTTAAGATTTTCAAAAAAACAAATACTAAATAGTGTTAAAATAGACATAATTGTGTTTTTAAAACAAATACTATATTATTAATTGATATAATATTCCTTAAAATCAAAGATCAGGCAAAGGAATTAGATAAAGTTTTATATATAAATAATTAACCACTTGGGGATTCTCTTGGCTAGTTATAGTATGTTTATGAACCATATAATATAAAAATACAAAGAGACAAGGGAAATGTCAAACTATTTAACTAAGAGTTAAATCTAAAAGATAAGGTTAATATGGTGACCTAAACCTGTCAAAAACCTATTAGATGACTATTTTTCGACCCATATCCACCTTAGCCTCGAAATAAATCAATTTGGATCCATTAGAAATCTAAAATGGTTTTATTATAAAATAATATTTCATTCTTCTCATAAAGTGACCCTCACCTCTCTTATAAAATGGTACATCCCCTTCTCTTAATTTCACACCTCTAAAGCTATTTGGCTCAAAAAAAACCTCCCCAAAAATCCTCCCAGCTTTCCTCCCTTCATCCTAGTGTCCTTATGTTGGTCATAAAGCCAACCTATGGGGCCCTTTCGATCAAATCAAAAGGAATAACCCGAAGAAGAGTTAAATATTTCATCACCACTTTCAGGTTCTTTTCTTCTTCCAATTCCTCATTATTTTTTTCCATTATAAAATAATAACTCCAGTATATTCTATATAAAATGATTTAATTATAAAAATGTTACATCGATGTTCATAATTCTATCCATCATCTGAATGATGATGTCACCGTACATGTGTACGTACGACATACCGTCTCCACGCTGTGTTGTAGTTTGTTATTCAAACACATACTTATTTGGATGGTAATAATAATGAGTATACATAATGTAAATAATAAATATCAAATGTTAATGATTTTTTATATATGATATACCATCCAATTATATACTATTTTACCGCTACTATAATGATATTATTTGTCGTGTGTACGTAAAGATTACCATCTCCAAAAACACGATGAGATTCATTCCCCATTATAATCATTCAAGAATAATTTTAATTTTATGATAAAAAATAATGATTAAAAACATAATATCATTCTGGATGTGAATAAAATATTTCCTATCCATAACAAAATGTCTTACATATCTGATCATATATAGTAAAACATATCAGTTAACACACAAAACGAGGATAATAGTAAAATATAATTAACAAAACAATATTAGAGGATCATATATGATATCATATATATTTATATAGTTATTCTATAATTTAATTACAATGATTTAACAATTATATTTTAAGTTTATGTACTTTTGATTATGTAAAAGTACATGGTAAGGGTTGGTTTTACAATCTCCTTATTATCCGAGGTTGTTTTTACCTAAGATCTTTTGGGACCTCTTTATCATCAACATAAATGTTTCTTAATATTTTATTTCAAATAATTATTACAATTTACTAGACTATGGGTTAATTTCATTTATACCCTTTTTGACTTTTTACAAAATTCTTTTAAAGGAATCATTCTATTGTTTTCCAAACAAGGTACTTTATGATCTTTTCGTCAAATTTTAGGTAGTAATGACTATTTCTAACTTATACAGTGGGTGTGGATATTTTCCACTGTTATATCATCGTCAAAACATCCCATTCAAAATTATAAGACTATTTTAAAAATAAATGTATTCTTTTATAATTATGTGACTTTTAAATGATTTCAAAATAGAAAGAGATATGTTTTTTAAACAGTTTCGATTTCATCTATGTCCACATCCACTGATTGAATTTAAGATTGAGTGAAGTTTATTTTTTATAATATGAAAACATCCATATTATATTGATGTTTTGGTGATATGTTTGACTATTGATGTGTTATTTTTACACTATTCATGGTTTATGGATTAAGTATTGACATTTAGTGTGCTAGTTTTAATATTAATGATTATGTTATGCTTAAACCTTTTTATATGAGTAATGCATTGGACATAGTAAGTGATGGGTAAATCCATCTTTAGCTCCTCAACGAATCGATAGGTCTCATGAGACAAACTAGTGTCTTGGCATATGTCCTTGACAAAAAATTATATTTAGTCTTGGCACAAGGCATTGACTATGTGGTTTTGATGTTTGGAATTATTCATTCCACCATTATGAAAGGGGATATTGATATTTCATGTGATTATCTGACTAGAATAATATCCATGTGAATAAGTAAATGGAATAATTTGATTTTATCTTTTCCATATTATTCTGATGTTTATTTTTAAAAAGATTTTACATAATCTTATATATTGCCTTAAAAGATTATACTTATTTATAATTTTTTTTCTATTTTGTTATCCTTACTGAGCATATGATCTCACCCCTTTCTATGTTTTATTTTTCACTGGATGTGAAGAATTATTTTACAGATGACCTACGGGGATAGGCTATGGTTATAAGTGTGTTCAAAAGGGGAAAAATGTTGTTGATGTTTTTATTTAATGATATAATGTAAAACTTATTATTGTATCTAGTACTTCTAAGAGTACTACACTGATCGATCTTTTGGTAAATTATTTCTTGTATCATGATAATGTTATTTAATAATGCACTGACTCACGCAAACTTGGTTCGAGTCATTACATTTGGTATCAGAGGAATTTTAGTAAAATACTTGTAAACTAGATTTATAAAAACTCTTATTAGAGAACACTACCCAAAGATATACTTTGAATATTATTATATAAGAATTTACTAGAATTTTGGTAATATAGGGATTTAGTGAGTTTTCTAAAAAATACATCCCTTTCTTGATATGAGTATGTAGAGGCTGCTCTGGCATAGATGTACCTAGGGGTAAAACTAGAAAACACTTCACCAATGGCCCAAAGGCCTTCAATTTTATTGGTTTTTGATAACCCCCCTTTCAAGGGATTAGGGGGGACCCTTAAAAGGACTGTAGGATCCGAGATTACAGGGCCCGTAGGCTTAAGAGATCACATAACCCGATGGTCTTAGGAAATTCAACCAGACTATCTACAGGGAACTGCCCCTCCCTAGAATCGGTATCATGACAGTAGCTCTCCACCTTCACATGGTCGTCTGGCTAGGTATCCCATGCAAGCATTGGCTGGTCCCTATGGCATCGCCTTACCCTCTCATTCTGAAAAATCCATTTGGCTCTCCTCTGGTGAGTGCACCTACTCTGAATACTCTTATGAGGGTGCTCCTTTTTTGTAGTGTGTATAGGGCTATCACATGTGGCTCGAAGGCTATGAGGTGGCCCGAAATCCCTATTTACCCGAAGTCCTGGGTGGCATGAAATCTTTAAGGACTCCATGCCCAAACAGGTGGCCCAATGCTAATAGTTCCAGCTACTACATTACCGAACATTACCTGATACAGTGCCTTCTATAGTACCTGCACAGTGTACAGTTCTGCTCTAGTACCTATACAATGTATAGTTTTTCTATTGTACCTGTACAGTGTACCATCTCTGCTACAGTCCTGTATAGTGTACTGTGCTTCTGCAGTACCGCACATTGTATAGTGTTTCTACAGTATATGCAACAGTGCCGCTACATTACCACCGGAAATATGCCTCTACCTGGTTTTGAACCTGGGTCTTATGGATGCACATAAGAATACCTCACCAATTGGGCTGAGGCTCATGTGCCCGAAAACACTGCATTAAGGTAGACTCGAACAAGAACTGGTGCACGACAATGTTCCTTACTGCACTCTTGGTTACAACACTCCCATGGGATGTTCTTAGGATAATTATCATTTTCATTAAAAAAAATTATGAAGTTTTTATGAGTATATAATTTCTCAATGTAAACATTTTTATGATTATGGATTATATCCATAAACTATTCAATTTATGTTAAGTGTTTTATAAGTTTGGAATTACGTATTTGGATTCATAAATTAATCTATTGTATGACTTTTTTTTAGAAATGGTGCCCAGTTGAAGGAATATAAAACGTATCAATGCACGTAATATATGTAGGGAATTCCCTCCTATTCAAGATAATTACATTGGAGATGGTGATGCAATGTTTTATGATCATCTTATCACTATGCTGGGACAACTCACTGAGGTTATGAATAATAACCTTACCTGTATGGAGCAACCTGATCCACAATGTGGAGGATCAACATTAGACAGCTTTATGAGGCCAAAACCACCAAAATTCAATTTCAATACAAATCCATTAGTAGCCGAGCAATGGGAAAATTCTTTAGAGAAAATATTTTGTTCTTTGGGGAGTAGCGAAATAGAAAAGGATTTCATGAACGTTTAGCGCCTCACGGGAGATGCAGATCAACAGTGGTCATTAATCCATAACACAAAGGAAGATTAAGAAGTATTAAATATTGAATTGAGGGTGTTTAAATAAATTTCCTTAGAAAAATAATTTCCTTGTGGCCATCCAGCGGATATGGAAGGTCAACTTCTGAGTCTGAGGCAAAAAGAGGATGACAATATCAAAGAGTATGAGGCAAACATTACCTGGTTAACAAGGCATGCAATAGATTATATATGTAAACCAACGAGTAAGATTGATTGATTTATTGATGGGTTAAAGACATTTCTCCGTCTATCATTAGTCTCATGATCCATCTCATTGTACGATGATATTGCCTTATGGGCTATCAAGATATAAAATTAATTCTTCATGTCTTATGACTTCAATGAAGAGCAAGAGAAGAATATATCTCTTGAATAGCCTGTAAATGGGAATAATGGGAAGAAGGGAAAAGTTGAAAATCCATCATGCGGTAAATGTGGGAAGAAACACCTCGATATATGCCTGAAGGGAATGGTAGTCTGTAACAGGTGTGGTGAAAAGGGCCACCAAGCTTGTGATTGAAAGGGGAAGAAAGAGGCCGTCAATATTCCTTGCTATAATTGTAAAGTAATGGGGAATTATGCAAATGAATGTCCTATGTTCCAAGGAAACATACCCCAAAAAAGGCCAAGAAAGAATGGTCAAGATTACATAATCACTACTACTGGGGTTGAAGCCCTGAAAGATGTGGTGGCAGGTAATTTAATGGTTCCTCTAGTTTAGACAATTCTTTATTTGATTCTGGATCATCACATTGTTTCAGATCTTCCCTGTTTACTAATAAAATTAGAAATTTTCTATTTGACTTAACAAGGGAGTTGTCAGTCAAAACACCTAAGGGATGTATCAATGTCACAAAGTTTTGGAAATCAATTCACATAAGGGCATATAAATGATGTTTATTTTTTGATCTTATCATCATTCCCATGATTTTATTTGATATAATCCTCAGAATGTATTGGATTTCGGACCATGATGCAAAAATTTATTTTTAGATGAAAGAGGATAAAATTTTCGATGATTACAATGAGTACCTTATGTTTAGAGAAGAAAAGTCACCACCTGATTTTTGTCTATATCCACCCCCGTAGCACTACTAAATTAAATTATTGGGGAAGAAGAGAGCGAAATAACTATAGGTGAGGAAAATAATCTTCTAATAGAGGACGTACCTATTGTGAGAGAACATTATTAATTGTTTCCAGAGGATTTACCTGGAAATCCTCCAAAATGATAAATTCAGTTTAACATTTATTTAATTCCTAGTTTAAGGCCCATATCAAAGACCTCTTATAGAATGGACACTATGGAATTAGTGGAACTAAATAAACAACTAGAGTAATTATGTAATAAGGGATTTATTTTCCCTAGTGTTTCTCCCTGGGGAGCCACTATCCATTTTGTAAAGAAGAAGGATGGATCTATGGGGTTGTACATTGACTGCATGGAGATCATTGCTATAACAATAACGAACAAGTATCCCCTACCACACATTGATGATTTTTTTGATCAACATCATGGAGCTCAATATTTTTCAATGATTGAACTTTGATATGGATATCATCAGTTCTGTGTGAAGATGGAAGACATTCTAAAAATAACATTTCGAACCAGGTAGGGGAATTATGAGTTTACAGTAATTCCTTTTAGATTGACTAATTCACTCTCGGTCTTCCTGGATTTAATGAATAGAGTTTTCAAGGAATATCTTGATGATTTTTTAGTGGTATTTATTGATGATATTTTGTTACATATAAAAATCTATGAAGATCATGAGAATCACTTGTGCATTATCCTAAGGACTCATAAATGAAATGAATTATGTGGGAAATTTAGAAAGTGTGAATTCGGGATTCAGGAGATTTCGTTTCTTATCCATATTGTCTCTAAGGAGGGAATATTTTTTGATCCTTCAATGACCAAGGCAATAAAGGAATGTCCAGCACCGATGATTATAAATTAGGTACACATTTATCTTGGTTTAGCAGGTTATTATCGACATTTTTCCTGAAATTTTTTTGATTGGATTACCCATTAACCAAGATCACACATAAAGGGGTTAAATTTGTTTGGACAAAAGAGTGTGAATAATGTTTTGAAGAACTATAGAGAATATTATTTAATGCTCTTATCTTGACTCAACCACCGGGGAATTATGGGTTTTTTATTTATAATGATGCTCTAATGAAAGGACATGGTTGTGTCCTTATGCAGAATGATAGTTTTATTTCATATGCATCATGAGAACTAAAAATTCATGATAAAAACTATCCTACACATGATCTTGAGTTAGAAACTGTAATATTTTCTCTAAAAATATGGATACACTGTCTCTATGGTGAAAAAAGTTATATTTATATTGATCACAAAAGTTTGAAGTATATTTTATCACAGAATAAACACAACAAGAGGCAAAGACGGTGGCCTGAACTACTCATATATTATGAATGAATTAAACACTACCACCCGAGGAAGGAAAATAAGTTGGTAGATGCTTTGAGTATAAAGGATCATGTAGTTTTGAAAAATATGAGAGTAGAAAGGGATCATATTTTTAAGAATCTAGTAAAGATGTATATGGGAATAACCATGGTAGGTGAAACATCAATACTTTTTCTAATGGTTACCAAACCATCTTAACTAGAAAAGATATAGAATTCACATACTGATGATAAGGTGTTTCAAAAGAAGATTAAATCTATGAATGATGGGAGATTGAGTGAAATCAAATATGAAGATGGAATTTAGAAATTTGGGATGAGAATTTATGTTCCAAACATACCTGAACTAAAGAAGGAATTTTTAGTTGATGCTCATAGCTCCAATTTCACTATACACCCTAGGAGCACCAAGATGTATAAGGATTTGAAAGAACATTTTTGGTGGGACAACATGAAGAGAGAGATTACTGATTTTGTGTCAAGATGTATGGTTTTTCAATAAGTGAATGATTGAAGGAAACCACCGGGGGAATCATGAAACCTCTTCTGATACCTAGGTGGAAATGAGATAATATTACAATGCAATTAGTCATGGGACTACCAAAGACTTCTAGAAAGAGTGATGTGATATGGGTCATTATTGATCATCTAACCAAGTCAGGACATTTTCATGATATAAGAGAAGATTTACCACATGAACGTATGGAAATACTATATAATAATGAAGTTGTAATACTTCATGGTTTACCCCTATTGATTATTTTTTATCGTGATCCCCATTTTACATCAAGATTCTGGAAATGTCTTCAGAAGACCTTGGATACTGAACATTGTTTGAGCACTGCCTACCACCCTCAAACTGATGGAAAATTAGAACAGACTTTTCAAACCATAGAAGACATGTTGAGATATTGTTCTCATGGATTTAAAGGTATTTGGTATCAATATATACCTCTGGTATAATTTTCCTATAATAATAGATTCCATTCAAGTATTCACATGGAACCATATTAAGCGTTATAGGGAAAGAGATATTGCAAACCAACTTGTTGGGTTGATATTGGTGAAAGTAAACTCATAGGCCCAGAAATTGTTGGGGAAACAATGGAAAAGTTGAAGGACATCCAAACCCCATCAATGAAACCAAAAGTAGACAAAATTTTTATGCTGATAATTGAAGGAAGGATTTGAAATTTCAAGTAGGAGACCGTGTTTTCTAGAAGGTATCTCGCTGGAATGGAGTTTTATGTTTCAGTAAGAAGGGTAAATTGAGTCCCAAGTACATCAGACCTTCTCAAATTCTAGAATGAATTGGAGTTGTAGCTTGTCATTTTGTATATTCCTCTTAGTCTCTACAAAATTCATGATATTTTCCACATATCATTGTTGAGAAAATACATGCATAACCAAACACATGTACTCACCTGTGTGAAAATTGAACTGGAACACGATCTGTCTTATTTTGGAGAGCATATCAAAATTTTGATACTAGAGAACACATGCTGAGAAACTGGATGACTCGTCTGGTAAAAGTTATATGGAGAAACCATAATATAGAAGATGCAATGTGGGAACCTAAGTAACTTCTGATGATGAACAACCTGAATCCTTTTATGCATTTATATTATATAAATTATGAGAAAGATTTTATTTTATGGAGGGTAGAATGTAACACTCCAAGCTTCCGTGGGACGTTTCCCTTTGAATAATGTAGTAGCTTGCGTTGTACGCAACATGGAGTTTTAGCACACCAAGACCAATCAAACTAACTGTTATGAATAATAATATCTAATTTTTGAAATTTTATAGAATTTAAATTTCAAAATGGAATTCATTTTTGGATTTTTAATATCAAAATTAACTTAGGGTGAATTTTTGGTATTTTTCCGAAATCTTTCTATTTTTGATGAATATTGAAAAACATTGTGTTATTGTTTAAACCAACCTTTTTATTTTAATAATTAGTTATTTTATTTTATTTTATTTTATTTCAAAATAGATATATAATACCTATATATGTTCAACATAATAAATTGGAGTCATTTTATAATAATTTTAGATATATAAAATTTTATTGAACTTTTTATGGTCTTTTACCCACCTTCTAGAAGCATTTCAAAATTTGTATAAAATGTAATTTTACAACTTTTCAGAGTTTAATTTCAAAAATACGAGTGAAACATTTTATATCAGTAAGTAAAATGTGGTTCAATTAGATGAAAATAATATTTTGTGAATAGTAACTGTTGACTTTAATTTACCCTGGTTAAAAGTAAAAAGTGTAAGTATGGTTAAAAATGATATCATAATTACCCTGACAGATGTCATAATTCTATTATTTAATTTTAATTTGACAAAAAACAACCTTAGAAATAAAATATTATCCCATTTGATCCACATGGATTCGATTAGAACATTTATTATTATTATATTTAAAGATGAGTAAAAAGAGTTAAATTAAATGTTTAATAACTGAACAATTTTAATATAGGGTCACACACAATATAAATTAGAATATAAACATTAATTAGAAAGCTAAAAATACTTCCTACATAATTTTATTTTATTTATAATTTTTAGACATTTAATAATTTAATTTATTTATGACACAATGATGATGCAGTAATTACCTTATGAATGAATGGTTGAAATAATTGATATTATAAAAATCCAAATAAATGTAATTTGAGACATTTGATGAATTAAACTGATATATTAGGTTAATATGACATGTTAGGGTCGATTAAATAATTTTCTCTACGTAATCATGCTGTTATGATTTTCAAAAAAAACCAAAAACTAAATAGTGTTAAAACTGACATAATTGAGTTTTTAAAACAAATACTATATAATTAATTGATATAATATTCTTAAATATCTAATTTTTGGAAAAGGACTTAGATAAGGTTATATATATTAATAATTAACCAAATGGGGTTTTGTTGGCTTGTTATTATATGTTTATTAACCATATAATATAAAAATACAAAGAGGCATGGTAAATGTCAAACTATTTAACTAAGAGTTAAATCTAAATGATAATATTAATATGGTGACCTAAACCTATCTAAAACCTATTGTGTGAAATTTTTTCGATCCATACCCACCTTATCCTCAAAATAAATCATTTTTAATCCATTAGTAATTGAAAATTATTTTATTATAAAATAATATTTCAAGATTTTCCTAAAGTGACACTCACCTCTCATATAAAAGGGTACTTCACCTTCTCTAAATTTCACACCTCCAAAGCCAATTATCTCTCCCAACCCCAACCCAAAATCCTAAAAAATTTCTTCCTTTCGTCCTAGAGTCATTCATTTGGTAATAAATCCCTCTTAATTATCCCTTTTGATCAAATCAATAGTAAGAATCCGAAGAAGAGGAAAAAATTTCATCACCTCTTTCAAGTTATTTTCTTCTTCCACTTCCTCTTTCTTTTTTGTTTACATTCTAAAATAAAAACTCTAGTATATTATATATACTGTGATGTTATTATAATAATGGAACAACCATATTCATTATTATATCCATCATATGAATGGAAAATTCACCATATGTGCGTACGTATGGCTTTCCGTCACCATGCCGTGGTGTAGTTTGTTATTCAAACACATCATTATTTGTATGGGTATAATAACGAGTATAACTTGTGTAAATAATAAATATAACATGTTCCCGATTCTTTATACATGATATACCATCCAATTACATATGATTTCACCGTAAATATAATGATATTGTAACTCGTGTGTACGTACGGATTACTGTCTCCACGAACGTGATGAGATTCACACACCATCGTAATCATTCATGAATAATTTTCATTTTATGATTAATAATAATTTTTAAGAACATAATATGATTTTTTTGGTATTAATGAACTACATCCTATCCATAAAAAAATGGTTGTCAAAACTGATAATATAAAGGAAAACAGATCGGTTAACACCTGAAACGATGATACTACTAAAATATTAATAACAAAGAAATACTAAGGGATCATATATGATATAATATTTTTGTATATAGTTATTGTATAATTTAATGAAAATTATTTATCTGAGGTTTTTTTTATGTAATTATCTACTGGGACCTCTTTATCATCCATGTATATGTTTCTTAAAAATTTATTTCAAAATATTTTTACTATTTACTAGAATATGGGTTAATGTCATTTATACCCATGTTTGAATTTTTATAAAATGGTTTGAAAATAATATTTCTGTCCTTCTTCAAAAAGATACTTTATGAACTTTTCAACAAAATTTAGGTAAGAATGTATACTTTTTAACTTATATGGTGGGCGTGGCTATTTTCCACCAATGTATCATCATTGAAGATTCTCCTACAATATTATTAGAATATTTTCAAAATAAAAGTTTTCTTTTATAATAATGATACATTTAAATTATTACAAAATAGAAAGAAATATTTCTTTAAAAAAATTGATTTTATCTATGTCAACATCCTTTGATGGATTTTAAGCTTGTTTGAAATTGATTTATTGTGATACAAAACTTCGATATTGAATTGAAGGTTTTTTAATATTTTTCACAATGGATGTGTAATTTTTACACCACTCATGGTTTATGGATAATGTATCAACATTTTTTATGATAGTTTTAATACAAATTATTATGTTATGTTTAAACCTTTTCATATGGGAATGCATTGGACTTTGTAAGTGACCGGTGGAGCCCGCTATAGCTTCTCGATGCATCTTTAGGTATCATGAGACAAAATAGTGTCTCAGAATAAGGCCTTGACAAAGTCTAATTTGTAGTCTTGGAACAAGGCCTTTCTATGTGGTTATGAAGTCTGGCATTATGTATTCCATCATTCTAAAAGTGGATATTGATATTACATGTAATTATTCAACAAGTAAAATATCCATGTGAATAAATAAATGGAATTATTTGATTTTATCATTTTCATATTTCGCTGAAGTTTATATTTGAAAGGATTTTTTAGTCTTATACATTGACTTAAATTTTTATACTTATTTATGATAGTTTCCACTATATTGTTATCCTTATTGAGAATCTGAGATCACTCCATTATATGTTCTATTCTTTTCAGGATGTGAATAAGTATTTTATGGTTGACCTACAGGTATAGGATAAGTTTTTAAGTGTTCTCAAAAGCGGACAAAATGTTGTTGATTTTTTTATTTCATGATGTAATTTAAAACTTATGAATTTATCTAGTACTTTCAAGACTACTAAACTGATCTGTCTTTCGAGACATGATTCCTTTGTAGCATACCAATGTTATGTAATAATGCACTGACTATGTCTAACTAGGGTAGGGGTGTTACATAGGTTATCCAATCAGGAAATATTCTAATGGAATATTAGATATCATCCTACCAAACTAATGAATCTATATACCTTAGTTTTATTGATTATTATATTCCATTCTTTTAATGCCTCTGTCTTTACAAGATCAATGATATTTCATCCACAGAGACACTATAGCCATGAAAAAAGACATCAGGAAGCCACAAATCCCACATACAAAATTCTCATATAAATCTATCCTTCTATGTGCGTCAATAATTATCTACATGTGATTCTTGTGTTCCACAGTTTTTTTAGAATACCAAAATATTTTATCAATGAATAACAAAAAACCATTATTATATTCCTTTAATACTCTATTCAAATGATCAATAAAAATATATGATGCATGCCTCTATCCACAATTCATTAATGTAAACTCGTAATATACATACCTCTTTTGAAAATATGTCTTTGGAATGTATTCTGTCTTTTCTCAAAATGAATGTTATACAGAATGAAGTTAAATATTTGAAAAATATTTGGCTCTATGAATTTTATCAAATAATAAATAAATGTGAGGGATAAGATTCAATATCATAAGTTTAGTAACATTGATTTCACACTAATCAATGTAATGCCTTGTGGATACATCTTTCTACATAATGAAGAGATCAGGGGTTCCGCATGGTGAAACACTTGTGATAATAAAGCCCTTATCACCAAAATCCTCTAATAGTTTCATTGAATACAATAATTCTATAGTGGTCAATCTATATCGAGTATTTGATATTTATCATACATTATAAATTAAGTCAGTGGATAACTCAATTTTCTGCTCTAGGGGATGTCTAGGCAATTCGACTATAAATACCTCAATGTATTCTCATATAATAGGTATATCCACAATTTTAAGACTACATTATCCATCCCTAGATTATGTTTGTTAAGATTCCCTAATAATATCATTCTTTAGAGATACTAGGGATAGATCTAGAAATGACTTGGATGATGAATTATATATTAGAAAGATAATTATTTCTACATATTCCTCATAAATCATAATCTCTTTATTATTATAGAAATGTTTTGTACCATATTCTAAAATCTGTTCCACAACAAGGAATATATAAAATTCAACTATAGGTATGATTTAAATTCTGAGAACAAAGTATGTTATTTTTAATAATGTTGTCTTCTTGAGAAATTCTTATAGAAATGATACATCCCATATGATTTTTGATTAAAAACGCCCTTTTTAAATGAAAAGTGAATTGTATTATTTTATTAGAAATCTATGTAGATATAAATGTGTGTGGAGGTCCATAATAAAATAATGGATTTTTAAATTTGAATATTGGATTAATGTACCTTCCACCACAAGATTTGGTATTTCCTCCCTGGAAATAATGATTTAATAATCATGTCCTTCTCCCCATTCTCATATTCTATGGTTGTTTCCCTTGATCATTTAGGCTTTCATTAGAATAAGTCAAAATATATTTACCAATTAATCAATAGAAATCATTGATTTGTTTTTGTCCCTTTCATTATTTTTCTTGGTGACCTTTATCTCCATGCTTATAACAACCTCCCAATACCTTCAAGAATTTCATATTCTGATTACTTTCATAATTATCCTTAGTTGAAAATATCTTCATTCTATACATTTTATTCAACACATTCCATTTTTTTGTGGTGTTCAAATGACCTATTTTTCTTGTGGTTTCTATTTAATTTGTAAGAAACATAGAATTTATTACCTTTCTTGATGGAACATAAAAATACTCATATGAAGAGATAATTGGAGACCGGTTCCCTTCAGATACTTGGTTTAATCCTTGAAAAGAAATAACAAATATTTCACTCTATGTTGCATATGTAATACATATCATACATGGATTGTTTTTTAATATTATCCTCATATTTAGTTAAACATTCATATTCCATTTTTTATATTAAGAAATTTTCTATTCAATTAAATTTGTTTCTATCATGGAAAATAATTTTTTTAAAATTTCTCATTAAAGTTTTTTTATTATATGATTTCAATTTTCTCTTATACCCAAGTATTATATGTTAATGAAAACTATTGATAATAATCACATTTGATAAAATACATTGAAGGAGTAGCATTTTCCTTTTCACCACATCGTAATTCTATAAAAAATACTCTCGAGAGTCATAATCCATAGATATCCTACCATGAGAATAGTATTACCACTAAATGATGGGGGATTGCATTAGATTATGGGAGGTATATATAGGATAATCATGTTGTGAAACTATTTTCTCTATCTAGGAAATTTTATTTTCTTCACCCAATTATTCTTACCTAATATAGACACAATTTGTTCATTTCAGATACCAGTTGTATTGGCATCCTCAATATCAGAATCTATGCATTTACCATGAGTATTGATACCCTTCTTACTGCTTGGTTCCATTTTTAAACAATGTCTTATAATGGATTAGCTCTTGGGATTATGAATTTAAAAATCTAAATATATATTTCTAAATATCGTGAAATAGATAACATAGATTAAAACTTTATGCAATATCAATCTCAAAATTTTAAACTTGGTTTTTTGCAGATATCTCTATTTTATAATCCATTAAAATAGTTTATAAAAAAATTTGATTTTTACTGATCATATCGATTTTATATGTTAAAACAAATTCTTAGTAAGGACCATTTTCATGCACTAGGTGATGATCAAGTCAATCTTAATGTTTGAATCATAGAGTTCTTAGCCATATGCACCCCTATACTATAAACACATCCACATGTAGTATTTATAATGTGATGTATTTCTAGGAAAACCCACATAATATCTTCCTTTCCAAGAAAAGTTATGCTAATATTTTATACTTATCCTCTAATTATATCCTATTTTTATGTTCCATAATAATTTTTTTACTTAATCTAGTCTCCAAGGTTTCTACTAAACCTCTTATGATACCAACTAGAACAACTACACCCCCTATAGCTCAAAGCCGATGATTTTCTTATTACATTGGCACATATACATGGAATGAAATCTAGATGTACTAAAAAATTAATCAATTTTAAATAACAAGATACATACATTATATCAATTTTAATATTGAATTATAAAATAAAACATAATTCATAATAAATAAAATGAAATCCAACCTTGAAAATTCATTCAATAATTTTTATTCATATCATCAGGAAAAGAAAAAAATAAGTATGAGCTCAAATTATTAGAAAGATTTTTCTTAAAGTGGAATAAATCATGAATAAAATTGTATAATCAATATGTAAGGGTAAATAAAATCATAAAACACATTACATTTATTAGATAAACTATAAATTAAATGAATCTATAGATAATATGTTTATGATAATCTTATGGATCGTAAAAACTATATTATTAATGAAGGAAATGCATAATTATTGGATATACTGTCTTAGGATTATGATACATCTACCATCAAGAGATTTTATAATTTTTTTAAATAATTTGTTTATAAGCAAGTCTATTATGTCTAACTATGCTTCTACTGTCAAGACCTTTCAAAAGAATGATTAAAAGTACTGGGTACAAACACATAGTGTTTGGCTGACTGATTTGTCTCATCATAAAAAACCCATGCATTAGTGGGATATATATAAATATTTTGGACCTATAACATTAGGTAAAAATCAATCATCTTATATCAAGTAATTGATTTAATTTATTATTCAATATTCCTTGTTAACAAATATTTTTATTGAATAATGTATGTGGTTTTATCAATGTTTCACAGTTAATTAAATAACATTAAAAGTAAAAACTGTAACTAAAAATGGTGTATAGTTTAAGAAATAATCATTTAAATAATACAAAAAAATGTATATTTAAGTTAAATTTAATATACTATTAAATATGTTCACTATAATGTGCTTGTTTGAAGATAATGGTAGCAATGAAAAATGTGGGAGATATTATACTATAAAATTTATCATTTTTTTAATTTTCCAATCAAATAAAAAATTAATCATAAAAAACCAAGAATTTTGAAAAAATTATGATATTATAAGTATAAGGGGAGAATATACACCATATAAATTAAATTATATTCATAACATTACAATATACAACATTGAAGGGAAATAGAGATGAGGTCCCTCACTTCATGCTTTGTTTTAGTTGAACAATATTTTCACACATGTATAGATGTTTTAAACAAATTATTATCATATAATAGAACCATATTAATAATTATAGTTTAATAAATTATCCTTTATAACATCATATCACATTTTTGTTAATGAAAATTCATTATTTTTATTGGTTTGGGTGTTAATTTCATTTTTATCATTCAGTCTTTGTTATGAATGATATAGTTATTATTCTTATTTTATAGTTTCATAATATACCTACACAGTTTCATGAAATAATAATTATATGTAAACATCTATTATACTTTCCATACCAATAATAGATGATTTTTTTTAGAAATGAAGTATGATACGATCATAGAGACGACATATCGTACATACCCATGAGTAAGGATTCCATTTTTCAATTATAATTATGGGAAGGAGGAAAGAAAAATATTTTCCTTCTAGAAGGATCATAATATCTTAAATAAAATATTATTTCATTAAATATACTTCTCTATATCGTCAACTTTTTTTAATAAAAAGAGAGTCACATCGTTTCTTTAAGGTGTTAGTGAACATGTATACGAAATACGTTGTCATCTCTGATTGAGTGAAAAGTAAAGAATAAAAAAATATAATAATTATAAATTTTGAATTAAAAATATGTAATTAATAAAATAATTATTTCATTTATATCACACATAACAATTAAATTTTCCTTATAACCTTGTAAATCATTAGTCAATGATAAATCACATCGCTTTGCGGGGTGGTAGTCCAATGTGCACACAATCAATGTTATGATGTCCCATATAGAAGGGAATGTAAAAATGATATATATGATATGATGAAACCAAATGAAATTTTTTTATAAATATCAAAAATTTTCTTTATTTCCGTCAACACACACAACCGTGAGAGGTGTTAATGAAATAAACAATGGAAATGGTTCACGAGGAAGTAGTCCATGGTACATACTAATGATGATTTTGAAACCTATTTCATTTGAGAGGAGATGGTTTTAAGAAATGATAGTAACAGAAAAATATACCTATATACAGAACATACCGAGGTTACTATATCAAAATAGTATGAAAATAATTTAAATATGTGTAGGAATAAATAAAATACAAAACTCTCATTAAATAGTGTTGCATCATATTCGAGTATCTGTCTTACCAAATCCTTCCAAGGTTTAATTTTTAAAAAACGAGGAATATATAATTAGATGGAGGAATTTTTAATTTTTTTGGGTAGGTCCTTCATAATAAAAAATGGTTTTATGTTGTGAAAGGCTGAGGAGAGGAGTGGCCTTTTATATGTGTGGTGAGTGGCACACTTGTAAATTTTTAAAATATTCAATCATTCGGGCATTTTCATCATGATAAAATCTCCCCAAGTAGACCATTATAGAACAAAAAATATGTATTTTAACAATATTTATAGCTTATGGGTGATGAACTATATGGTAGGTAATTATTTACCCATGTCTTCATAGATTAACCCACTTTAAATCAGTTTTTACCTTAGTTTTGGTAATTTATTTTTATTGTTTTCATGATTCATTTCGGTCACAAATAAAATAAAACATATTATATATTATAAATTACTCTAATTAAAAATATATAATCCATTTTTAAAAAATAAATTCAAATAATTTGAACAATGAAATTTACAATAAATCTCACGAACACGATGAGAATATGAGTTCTCAAAGATAAATGTTCAACATTTTACAATGTTTTTATATAAAAATTTAATATGAAAATAATTAAAAACAACTATGTTTTATAATTAATATAAAATTTATATAATTTTACTTCAGGAAAAATTCAATATCTAATTTTACTTGACAAATAATTTAATCAAATATGAAATATTTACTTAAAATTAAATATTTTTCACTATTATTCCAAAAATGAAAAATTTCTGAAAAATAAAAATACTGTCGCTTATATGATTTTAATATTAGTATTTCAAGAATGAATTTCATTTTTCATATAAATTTCCTTAGAGTGAAAAAATTTAAATTTAATTTAATTTTGTGATGTGCGACTAAACAACATTTTAGAAAAATACAGTAGTTCAGAAAAAAAAAATCCTTTACTTTTAAATGATTCTTATTTTATTTCTAATCAATAGATAATAAACATATTTATACTTTTAATAGTATTATTCATATCGATCAACTTTTTAACACCTAGAGATTTTGTGAAATGTTTTTCAAATTTAATTAATATTTTCATATTTTGTGTTACCTGCAATATTAACTTTATCTTAGTTACATGAAATAATATGTTTATCATGAATTAAATTCCCCACCAAGCTTATCTTTCCATACACATAACATTTAGTATAAACAAAACATGTCATATAATTAAAATATAATTATTTGATATGATAATTATAATATAAATTTTGGAATAAAGTATGAAAAGTACTAGTAAAATTATAATTATATATGTTTTATACATATCTTTATTATTAATAATTTCATGACCAATTAAGTAGAAATAAAAATAAAAAACATTAGAAAATTGAAGAAACTAGTTTCTGGAATACTATTTTAATTCACATAAACATGTTTTACTCAATAAATTAAATGAATATCACTTGGTCAATGATATGAAAAAAAATTATACATTATAAAGTTAATAAAAATTTTAATATTAATAAACATTTTTTAGAAAATATGTAATAAAGAATCCTTTTTCACGCTTAGTGCTGTAATTTATAAAAAAAATAGTTTTGTCCTCATTTTAAAAATTAATTTAAAATTAATTTTTAAAACTTTTACAATATTTATTTTAAAAACTATACATTATTTTATAAATCGTAATTTAGAAATAATAATAGGATATTTTTTTAGAATTTTTATGAAGTATTCATTTTTTTGAGGAATAGTGAAAATTACTCAATTTTAAATTAAAATCAACCTTTTCATTTAATTTATTTATAAAGTTAAATTATATTTTAAATATTTTATAAATTTAAATTAGTTCAATTATAAAATAATTAATCCAATTTATATCATTGTAATAAATTTTATATTTAATTTTGATATAAAACATTGTAAAATTTTGTGCATGTTTTCTTTAAAAATTTGTTTTGTCGTCCTGTATGCAGGTTTAATATTAATGTAAATGTTTCCACTTAAGTGGATGGAAATTTGAAAATTTTCTTAAATATTTAAAATTATAATTATTTATATTATCAACTATATTTAAAATAATTATTTATATAAATTATTAGTGAATGCTGTAAAAACATATTTCCTTGGTTATGTGAAAAATGGGATTAATGAAGAGATAAAATAAATATATAAGGGTTAGAAAATTATAAAAATATCCAATTATTTCCTTGACATATTTATATAATAAAACACTATTTTTTGGGAATGTTCCATTTTTTCCCATATGACGTGTTGAAAACGTGAGAGTAGTCAATTTGTTTCAAAAAAATTAATTATGTCTTCTCCCCCACTAATAAAAATTCACCCCTATCCTCTCTTCTTGGAACACTAAAACCTTTTTTTATCAAATAACTACTAAAATCACTATAAAACATCCCTAACCGTATCTTATAATCAATATTCTTCTCAAAAAACCATCCTTGGAATAATTTTAATCAAAACCTAAGGAGGTTGCCTAAAAGAAATGTAGCATTACTCATTGACCAATATAGATTGGTTTCTTTATGAAGACACATTAATTATTATTATAACATGATTATATAATAAAATCATTATGTTACATGTAATTTTATATTTTTTTTGTTAAGGGTATGACCTAAAATCATCTCCAATTCCATAAAATGAATCATATGTGCAATGAACTACTGCCGCATGAACTGATGTCATTTGTCTTTCCATTACCACCATATGAGGCTGAACATAATGGGGGATTTATTTTTTATATATGATGTATATTAATTTTGTTAAGTTATAGTGATTCTTTAATTATAATATCCCACATACCTTCATACATTTTATTTTGTGGGAATTTGATAATCTCAATCATGTTTATATCGGACTACAACCTCTCATAGCATTGTGATTCATTCATGGTTTACAAGAAGCTATTGAGGATGTATTTAATGACCATTTATGATAAATATTGAATAAAAGTGATTATTTAATTTTAATATATCATCTAAATTTCATTATTTAAATTTGAAAAGAAAATGGAAATAGTGTTCATGTGTTTGCACAACCGACTATCTCAATGAATGATGTGTTTTTTCCATCAACAAATTTATTAGATTTCAATAAAGAAAAATATAATAAAAATATATTATATTTATATCACTATTAACATTCCAGATATTATGGAACCATTATCTATGTAATAATACCAAAAATATCATATCAAAATATATATAAGAAAGATAATGTAGTTATTACCTGATACATGACATTAATATGGGATTTTCAATAAAGGGTAATTAAAATGACATAATCAATTCATATCCTGTATTCTATTTCTATGTATTGGGGAAAAATACCTCAGGTTATATTTGAATCATTTTTGAGGTGATTGTGTTTATTGACAAAGTGGGCCTTCATGTTTTGTTTGTTGACAAATCAGACCATGACATACAAATTTGTTGACAAAAGGGATTTCATGTTGGAATTTCATGTTCGAGGGATGTTTTTAATGATTCATGATTGATTAGAGAATGTAAACAAAGGAATGGTCGATCTGGAGGTGGTTCAAAAAGGGCAGATACAAGGTGGTGTCGTTTTCCAGTGTTTTCCAAATTTTTAGACCTCAAAATCGACAAATGGAGAAAACTGTTTTTGGAAAAGGGGCTTGCGTGCTATTATCTTGGAGGATTTTAAACTTGCGCACCATAAGTTTTTCAAGATAATAACATCAAAATATGGCATAGGAAAAAGGGTCACCCATGTTTTATGTTTGGTCGCGCAAGTGACTAGGGCGATAAAGACTAAGGCGGCTGGACTTGCATGCCAAGAGGAGAGTTGCGCGCCATCGCACAGGGTGTCCATATGCCTATAAATAGAGGTATACCCCTCCTAATTCAGTTTGAGTTCAACACTTAGAGAAAATCAGAGCTCCCGTCACACAGGTGTTTTGGTCGTGCAAGGGGTTGTGTGGTCGCACAAGTATAACATTATTTAGAAGTTGCGTGCCATTTGATAGTTCCGCGCACAGAATTGTTTTGGCGAGAAAGGGTGTGAGTCGCACTAGTTCGGTGTTTAAGAATGGGGTGTCGCGTAGGTGATTTGGTGACATTTGCATGCCAGGTTTCGAAGAAGCGTGACAGTTTATAGTTGCACGCCAAAATTGGTTTGGGCGTAAAATGGTGTGAGTCGCGCAATTTTGGAGTTGAAGAAGTGAGTGTCGCACAATTGGTTGAGGTGAACTTGCGCACCAGCTTGAACATTCAATCCGGAACATGCGCACCGGCATAGAGAAGCGCACCATATATGGTTGAAGGATTCCAGTCCTTTTAGGGCTGTGCTAAATCTAGAATATTGCCCGATAACATTGGTGCGAAGTGAGATTCATCTACAGGTGAAAGTTGGACTTCAACAAAGTGTCTACATACAATAGAGGATGCATTCATTATTGATAATGAAGATACATAAAGGACTATAAACTGTGAGTGGATCTTTTCTGGAGTACTGAGAAAAGGAAGAGGAAGAAGTTGATTATATCCACAGGCAGTGAGCTAGAGAGAGAAATAGGGAGTGACCCGTGGTAATGTAGTGAGCTGACCCGAAACATTGTAAAGGAAGGGAGCCTGGGAATAGAAGTGATATATCCCGAACATTGAAAACAGCTATGCACTTTTAGTGGATTTGGTACATCGGCACATTGCCTATGGATTCTCCATGGATATAGCCTAGTGAGGGTGGACCAAGTAAAAATCGATGTTTCATGTTCATGCTTTAGTTTTTGTTTATATATTGCTGCATAAAAGAGGAGAGAAAATTCTGGCTTAGCAGCGAGACAAGATCAATAGGGGCAGTTGTTTTAATCGGCCTTACATTGATTCACCCCCCACCTCTCAGGGTATCTAACCTTCTGAACCTAACACTATGTATGGTTATATAATAGATAAATATTATTATTATTATACAATATTTTTTAATGTGTACTTATGATATTAATACTTAAGGTAATAGATTTTTATGTCACCTTTTTCTTATGTGTGACTGTTTTGGGTCGGTCTCAAAACGGCCAACAGTTCCGTATCCGATGACGTGTGGACCTGCTTTTCAAAGGTAGGCATTCACCAGATAGTATGGCCCCTAATGCTTAAGAACTCACATTTGTTGAGAGGATGGGAATTCGAGCTCATCGCTCCCTTTTGGGTGGAATTATTTCCTGTTCTAGGACTCTCTTATAGATTTAAGATGTATTTATATGTTCGTGAATGTTTGGTTTATACCCAAGCATAGTATCCAAGAATTTCTCTTGTTTGGAAATGGTCGGCTGAACGCAGGGGTTCAGAATCATTCATTCCTGAGGATTATCATCCCTCGTTGGATTAATGACCCTGAGGAGTCAGAACACATTGAGGTGGCACTAGGAGTGGTGTGGTGAACTGATGTGAAGATAGTCAGATCGACCGGTTGTTGTGCTTGAACCTCATGCAGGCTTCCTACGTACCCTTCCTAGGAGATAGGGATCAAATTCCTCATAGTTCAAATGGGAAGTGCTGGAGAACTGACCTGAAGGTGGACCTAAGGGCCCATTGGTGATCGGGCTTGAACCTCATGGAGGCTTACTACGTATCCTTGTGGTATGGAATCAAACTCCTCGTAGTTAGCATTGCCTTGGGACATACCCTATGAGGAAGCCCAGAATGATGGATTGGGGCTTACACATTGAGGAGGCCCATAAGAGGATGTCATGGTTGATGCTTACTCTAAGCCCACACGAGTCATCCTTAGTGTGAGAAATAAGAGGTAGCAGGGACCTGAGGATCCTGTCGTGAAAGGTGCGTCTGTGACAAGTGGAGTGGGGCTTACGCATGAGGGCGGCCCATAAAGTCGGGGCTTACTCTGGGATGGATGCCCATAATATCTTCTTCATGTCTGGCCATGAGGGAATCCCAAATCACTGGTGGGTTGAGGAGAATAAAGGGGGGGAAACGCCTATGTGCAAGTGCACAAGAGGGATAACGCCAAGGGCGTTGGAATCTATCCTAACAAAGGGAGATGAAAAGTGTGAATTACATGCATGACATTCGGAATGCAATGAGGGTAGAATGGAGATGGAGGATAGGTGTTGGCCATGTTCGAAACACAACATCCAAATCACGTTTTCCTGAAATGGGGACAAACTAATGAGGGTCGATTGCTGACCAGGTTCGAAACAAAGGACCTAACACAAAATGTTGTCCAAAGTATTCTGGGGTATTGGCCTAGGACAGTAGGTGAGCCAAGGTGGCATGGGACCAGACCGTTAAGGGGTCCCTTCAGACATAGAAGAGTATGAATATTTGAATGAAGGACACGCAAAGCGTGGGGTGGAGTGATGGAATGTTTGAACGGATTCCAGCGCTCTTGAAGTTATGCCACTGTAAACATAGCATAAGGTATCTCTTTCATGGAGCAAGATGGAAATAATCATTGAATGAAAGGGGATTCTACAGTTTATAGTCATGTAGAGAGGACTATTTTTATATAGTTTAACGTCATATGGATAGGACGACGGCCATACCATTTAACGTCATGTGGTCAGGATGATAGCCACACAGTTTAACGTCATGTGGTCTGGCCGACTAAGTAGGAGATAACTAGCAACGTTTGGCGTGGGACTTATGCAAGGGTGGCCCTTTCTGGATGAACCTAGAAAAAGGAGCTTGGAAATGGGGTTATAGGAGATTCATGAGGAGTAGCTAGACTGATGACATGTATAGGATGGATTTTGGAGAGGCATAATGGGTACAATGGAAAATACTATTGACCCGGCCTAAAAAGTTCGCGGTTCGACTCTCCATTTTTTAGGGGGGGGGTCGGTCACGGTTGCGAAGGGACGGGCCCGGAGGCTCGAGACCGCAGCCCAGCACTAAACCCGAGCGGGGGTGGGGGGGGGGGGCACAACCCCCACGATATGGACCAACAAGTGCATAGTGTTTATTGCATAGGGCGATCCGTGTAGGAGCTGTCCGCGAGGAGCCGGCCACGAGGGGCTGGCCGCGGAGGAGCCATCCTTGAAGGACTGGCTATAACGACCCATACTTTACATACATTTTTAATACTTCAAAAATTGAAGCACACTTATTACAACATATGACAAAACCACAAAGGACCGTATAGGTATAGTGTCTTTAGAAACTGGGAAACATAAACAACTGGTTCATAAATCTTCTACAGTGTCTCCCATTTATTTCATCATATCTAGGGTCCCTTTTAGCATATTCTACTTAATATCCATCTTCCTGACCTGGGGAAAAGAAAACATAAAAGGGTGAGCTCAAATGCTCAGCAAGGCAAATAATGGAAATAAAAATCATATCATATCTTTTTGAAAATCATAACCTGCAAAAGAGATCATAATATCTTAACATGGAACAAATCATAGGAGTGAAAATGAGATCCCCATAATCATAACATAAAACTTGAAACTTTGTGGCATGCACACATAATCATGGAAAATCATTTCTTGTTAGTCATGACTCATCGCCAAGACTATCTTAGTGGACAAAGTCCCTTTCTGAACCGAGTTCACTCCTCGTTTCAGTCCTGTATCACTGAACCGAAATAACCTTCCGTTCCAGCCATGTCTATCTCATGAGATATAAAATCTTTAACCAATGCATTGGAGGGAGATATAGGTCCCACCCATCTTATAATGAATCCTTTCTTATGTGTGCCACATAATCATAAAACATACATCATCGCATAACACATGAAACAAAAATGGGATTCTTGAAACATCATGACATCATAAATCAATTCATATAAGATAAAGGAATTCATAAAAATAATTCCATCACAACATGATCAAATCAATGTAATAATAGGGATAAAAACAGAACCCTTTATTATCTTAGATGGAAAATAATTTTGAAAATCACTTGAACTCCATTCTTGAGGAAAATATCATTTCTTCTTCAAAAACATTTTTCCTTTCATAACATGTCATACAACTTTAAAATAAAAGAAGTTGATTAAAAATAAACTTGAAAACTTGTAAAGGAAGCTTCTTGGAAACAATGTTTTAAAAATCCATTCATGCCGTATAAGTTAAAAAAAACATTCTTCGTACTTTTGTCGGAAAAGTCAAAAAGTACCTCGTACGGAAAAACGACAAAAGATTACTTTCATATTCTTTACTAAAAACTCACCTAAGGGTAAAATTGGATTTAAACTATTGCAAGTGTATGGAAACAATATTTCATATTGAGGGAACATGGATGTGGATGATAAAATACACCCCAGTAAATACTTACGAATAAACAATCTCGGATAAAAATGAGATTGTGATATTTCCCTTACCTTAGGTCCGATTAGCTTTGTACGTGTCCGAAGCTCCTGTATAATGGTTTAAATAATGTTATTGACTTATTCCAGAATCATACATATTTATATGATATCATATATGGTCATATTATTAGCTTCTTGTTAGTAATATTTCATTGTTACTTGTTACTCGGGTCTTTATAACTTTTTGTTCTTATGCGTGTTTTGTCGAATAAATTCTTATTCTTATCTTTAGGTTATAGATAATTCATTTCCAGAATGGTATTAGTGTATTATATACCATATTCATTCATTCAATTCATTTATATAATCATTATGAAATGAAGATCATGTAGAACGAGTCGCATCACATCGTGGAGACGGTATTCCGTACGTATGCACGAGTGATGATATCATTCCTATGATCGTGGAATTGTATTGGAGTATATATATATTATTTCAGTATCAATATTACTTCATAATAATCATATTTAGTTACTCATTACACCATTATAACCATCCTTGTAAGGTGATGGTGGAAAATAGATTACACCACGGCGTGGAGACGGTATTCCGTACGTACGCACGCGTGGTGATTTCATTTTTCCATAGGATGGATAGAAGGTGAAATAGGGTTGTTTCATATTTATAATAACATATCAGTATGTAAGTAATACTGATGTTATTACTTTATCATGAAACAACTAAAGAAGAAGTTGAAGAAGAAAGAAATTGAAAAGATCGGTAATGGATATTACCTCTTCTTTGGAACGCCTTTTTGAATCCTCCACTTAAGGAACTAAGATTGGTCTTTGGAGAATACCAGGACCTCTAGGATTATTATAGGGAAGTGGAGAAGGGAAAATGGCAGGGGTTGGCCGAGCTTGAGTGCTCAAATTGGTGTGAGGAGGAGGGGGAGGAGGTGCCCTTTTATAAGGGAGGAGAGGGGCACCTTAGGAATATCTCAAAATATTATTTTATATTAAAGTCAAAATCGGTTTATAATGGTTCCAAAGGGTCTTATTTCGAAGATAAAGTGGGGAAGGGTCGAAATCCTATCAACCAATAGGATTTAGACAAGTTTAGGGCATTATTTTAACCTTATCAATTAGATTTAACTCTAAGTTAATTAATTTAACTTTTACCGTGTCTTTTTGTTTTCTTTCACTATATGGTTAATACACTTACTATAACATGCCAAACGAACCCCAAATTGTTTATTATTAATATATATATCCTTATCTAAGTCATTTGGCCGAATCTTAGATTTTGAGGAATAAAATAACAATTAATAATATAATATTTGATTTAAAAAACTATTTTGTGTCAATTTTGACACTATTTGATATATGATTTTTGTGAAAGTCATAACAGAATTATATGTTCGAACCAAGTTGATTAAATCAATACTAATATATCATAGTAACCTAGAAAATTAGTGGAATTCATAAAAAGTCTCAAATTACATTTATTTTGGTATTTATATTATCAATTTTGTCAATATTTCATTAATAAGATAATTACTGCATCATCATTATGTCATAAATAAATTAAATTATTTAATGTCTAAAAATTACAAATAAAATATCATAATGTAGGAAATCTTTTTAGATTTCTAATGAATATTTACAATTGAATTTATTTTATGTATAACCCCATATTAAAAATGATTTACTTATTAAACTTTGATTTTAACTATTTTAACCCTTCTTTAAATAAATTAATAATAAATGTCCTAATCTAATCCAAGTGGGCGTAAATGGTCATATTTTATTCCTAAGTTTGTTTTTGGTCGAATTACACTTGTCCAATAGAATTAGGACATGTGTTAGGGTAATATCATATTTACCCTTAGTTACCCTATTTACTATTAACCGCGGTAAAAATAGTAAAAAGTTACTATTCACCAAAAAATTATTTTCATCTCATTGAACCACATTTTAGTCCTTGATATTAATCGTGTCTCTCGGATTTTTGAAATTCCATTCACAGAAGCGGTAAAATTAATTTTTATGCAAAATTCAGTTTTTAACCTACCACTTAGTGGTTTCACTATTAATCAAAAAATTGAAAGTTTTCAGAAAAATACCAAAATTTCACCCTAGGCTAATTTCGATATTCTGAGTCCAAAAATGAAGTCCATTTTGAAAAATAAAATTTATAAAATTTTAAAAAGTGGTTATTACTATTCATAACGGCTAGTTTTAATAGCATATTGTTGTTTAGTGAAACTCGGTATTGCGTACGACGCAAGCTATCGAGGAAGGTCGCAATTGCGTATAAAGCAAGCCAAGCAAGTGTTGTGTAGAAAAATATTCCTTTGATGATTTATATAACATAAAAGTCTCGGGTGTTACACTGGCTGCATGTGGTTCACGGTTTGGTTGTCCGCGAAGGTTTTCCTCGGAGGATCTTGCTGTGAGGGGGTAGGCCGCGAAGGAGTAGTCTGCGAAGAAGGATGTCCGCGGTGGAGATGGTCTTCCGCAAAGGGTGTCCGTAGATGAGATGGCCACGAATGAGGCTCTCCGTGAAGGGTGAGGTCCACGGTGGAGATGGCCGTCTGTAAAGGGTGTCTTCAAAGGGGCTGGTGCCCATCCTACTTTGCGCCTACGGAGGGGTTCCGACTCCATTTCACGAAGGAAACTGGTCCGCAGAGGGGGTGGAAACGGAGGGACTATCCGCGAAGGAAATGGCCGCTATGGGCCAGCTGCGGAGGAGCTGGCCGCATGTGGTTCGCGGACTGGTTTCTACTCTCCATGGAAGAGTTCATCTGCGGATGATATGGGGTCCGTGGATGGGCTCGGGACTTTACCGCTGGGAGAAAATTCCCCAGCGTCTCCCCGTGGGTTTTCACCCATCCTTCCTCTCCTCTTTTCATCACCCCTTGGTGACTATTTATAGAGTCTTGAAGCGGCTATATTGATGGGCACATGGCACTTTCTGTGAAAGACCATGAAGGAATCCCCACCCGCAAAGGACCCGGTCAACTAGGGATCTTTGGAACAATCTTCGTGGAATTGCTCTACGGCCGTGCACCACTCCGCCTCTATCTTGCGAATGACAGTGGTCCGCGGAGGGGGAGGTTCGTGGTGGTGGACTAGCTTGGAACCCATCCGGCTTCGTGCCCACGGAGGGTCCCCGCCTCTATTTCGCGGACGAAGCTGGTTCGCTAAATTGTGGCAGGGTGGTCTGCCGAACCGGCCGCGTTCTATTGCTAGGAGCTGGTGCGAGGACTGGTTCAATACTTTTCCAAGTCTTTCGGTAATTGGATTTCCCCCTTGAAAAATGTTTAGGACCGTACAGTGACCAAAGACATATTCACCACCAATGTTTATGTTGTTTCTATAAATTTCTTGAATGTATTTTATGAATGTTTTAATTAAAATTATTATCATTTTAATATCCATTTTATTATCTCTCTTTCATGGGGTTTATAGTTCGTAACATAACAAATTGTTAAGGGATTGTTTTATGCCACTCTACCATCTTTGGGACATAAGTTATGTTATTGACCTATCATATTATATGATTTGTATATACTACCCCTTTGACATGTTAAATCATTAATATAACAATTTTCATTATAAATTATGTTTTATTTAATTTCATTCATTCATTACTTTTATGGTTCAATGTTAGCAACGTGGTAAGAGTTTTATATTGCAATTTAATAGTTTATATAGATTATTTATGATTATAAAAAAATATAAAATATTATAATCTATATCAAAAATGGTTGAATTTTATTACCCTATGTTTATGTTATCAAATTAAAATTTTCCCATTATTTTCCACCCTTTATGTTATAAAGAGTTCATAAGAATGATTTAATAAAAAAATATTCATTTCCATCGAGGCTATTTTTCTTTCAAAACTATGCTTTCTAAATTTTTTTTGTTAAAAATGTTTTTAAAATACTCATATGTTTTTATTAAAAAACTTTTTACCAATTAATAACCATTAAAAATCATTTAAATGTATTATTTTTATTGTGTTTTTTGTAAAAATGTGAAATGAATCAGTATTTTATTGTGTATGGAATTTACAAAGCATCACATCATCATGACCACTATATTCATTGAATCATCCATTATTGGTTTTATATTTTATTTTCCTAGAAAATAATTTTAAAATACATTTTAAAATGGTTTTGGTAATGGGAATAGATTTTTTCCAGAAGACATTTTTTAAAACAATTATTGCAGATTCCTTTATATGTGTACTATTATTTTCCAATAAAATGGTTTTAAAAAAGGGTTTTAATTATTTTTTCAAATATTAATAGATATTTTCCTCATGAAATTTCTTAAATTCTTCATAATTTTTTCCTTATATGTTTTCATGGTTATTTACAAGGAAATTTAATTTCAAATTGGTTTATGTTTTAAAAAAATATTTTCAAATAAAATATATTATCCTCAAGAAATGTCCCAAATAATATCATAAAATTATTTTTCACCAATAATTACTATTTTTGATCTAACATATACATTAATATGGATATTAACCATCAATACCATTATTATTAATTCTATGAATGGTATATTATGAAAGGATTTTTATAAATCCCATCTCTCTTCCATGGGTTATACAATGATAGAATTATTATGAAAATACCTCTTTTTCATGAGTTATTCTATGATTAAATGAATAAATGAATAAATGAATATGAAACCTATATATTTTACGTATATTATGTTATTATTAAATTTTTATGAATCCAATTTCATTTCATGGGTTGTGATAAGATGAAAATATTATGATCTTATGGGACATATATGTATGATTTTTATTCTTGTGACGGTGGGTAAATTATAATCAATGATGATGATATATTATAACCAAAGATGGTGGGTATGTTATTCTAAAATTTTATTTGGACCTATATCCCACTCCAAAGAATTGGTTAATGATTTATATCTCATGATAGAGGCCAGGAATGAATGTGGAGTGAACTCAATTAAGTAAAGAACTTTGTCAACTATGATGGTGTTAGGAGTGAACTTCGACTAAATTGATGTTTTGGGGAGTGAATCTATTAAACTTTGAGGAATGGGATTCCAATAAGGATAGTTGTGTGTCCCTATAATGAGTTGTATCCTCCAAAAATGAGGAGCACTTTTGGTTAACCCAATCTCTACACACAAACATGAGTGTTTAGCCTAAGCGTATCCCTTTTTGAATTTCATGTTGGGTATCCTTGAAATAAACGTTTTTATGAGTATTTTCTTCCAACAATTCATTGATTTATATAGATTTTATTCTCTTATGGATCTTATTAATTTATTTCCATATGATTTATATCTACTTAACTTCTATTATTTATGAAATGACTCAATATTATGAACTTTTCATTGTAGGGTGTCATTTTAAAAAATTATTCACATGTTATCATTCCATTATATTCATGTTATTATTCTATATATCCCTCTCTTACCCATTTTTAACATCTAGGCTCATACATTTTTTGTTTCCTTTCCTAATGATATGATGAATGGTTTTATGTTGGAGTAATAAAGGGTAATATCTTTATGGGTGATGATAAATATCATTCATTAATTAATCATATTATGTTCCATAACTAAAAATGAATAGTACTATTATGGTCATCATGAATGTGTTTTTATAATGTAACAAATATTCATATAAAGAAATGTAATATCTATATAAGGGACTCTTGGTTCTTTATAGATGGTATTCGTGCTGTTTTTTAGTTAAACTTTGGGTACTATGATGAGATAAATTTTGTGATATCCCTATGTATATTTATAAGGATATACCTAGGGATGTCGTTAACGATAAGTATATGGATGATTCATTATATAAGAATGTGTCTTGAAATTTTTGTAATATATTGAATGAGTGGATTCCAATTAGTTACATCACATTTCGGACACTTCAAGTGGATGTGGATCGTTCATATATGAACTTTTAGGTAACAACCCAAAAACACTATATTTAACTAGTCTTGATTAGGAAATGGTGTATAAAAATGGTCATCTGTACACAAATTGTTTGACACTATGGGTTGATATGATTTACAAATTCAAAAACACATTATGAACCATCATCAAGGATTTTAATAGATTATAATCATGTATAACCTATGATAAGTCAAAGGATCCATTAATTTAAAAGTAGTCATCATGATTTAAGCCTACAATAAGTTATTTTTAATTATTATATGGTATTACAATAGAAGTAGTTTTTTCTCACACTATGTTTTTTCTTTTAGTTAATGAAGGGACCCTTATAGAATTGCATTAAGATTTAATGTGATAGAAAATTTCCGAATGAAAATAAAAAATAGCTGAAGAATGGAGGGAAGAATGTAATGATTATGCCTAATAAATTTTAATGGAACAAGATTGAAAATATGTTCCTTAAAAAACTCTCATAAAAACTAGAAAAGGTAAGGAACCATTTCTATAAGACTCCAGGAAATGGGTTACAGAGAGGAATGTAAAAACAATTTCTTATATGTCTGTAATATGGGAAGACACACTCAATATAATTCATTTGAGTGGATGGAAGATATTTTTAGTTCGTAAAATAGGGGAAAATGAAAGTAATTTTGATGGAAAAAATAAGAGTTTAGTTAATATAATCAATGGTTATAATGGTATTCCTAAGGTATTTTTGGGAAGTTAATTTTTTAAATATAAAAATAATGGTCACTATCTAAATAGATTCCGTAATTGTAAATCTTGTGAAATTAATTATCAATGTTGTATGTATAAATTTTGTATTGATGTTGAAGACACTATAGAAAACTTATTAAAATAAAAAGGTACTGAAGAATAAGATTATAAAGCCTAGTTACTGGGCTTATAAGTAACCAAGATTATTGATGTTTTGTTGTATTTGAATTCTAGAATTGTGAAATATATAATGACTGTTCAAATATAATATTTAATTAAGGTTTTTGAAAAATATATTTCATGATGTTGATGTCCTATAAATTTTATTTAATATAAAGGTTATATTTTATGGGGAAGAAAGTTTTAATGGATTTTTACCTTAATATGATATTGATGTTTAGGAAATGGTTTTAGTTTATATAAATAGATGATTGATTTGAATAATGTATATTGAAAAGTATTGATGACCTTGGAATTGAATATGGATTTTTGGAAAATATGGTTTTTTTTTCATTGATGAAATATACAATATTTTTGGATTTATTAAATATATCTAATAATATTTTTTTAGTCGTGTATTAAGGATTTAGGTATATTTTTAGAATGGTTTTGTGGTAATTATTTTTAACAACATAATATATGATAAACGTATTCACAATATTGGTCTGTGAAAATTACAAAAAACATTATATTGTTTTGGTAATAATGAATAATGGAATTTTTAAATTTAATGAACTTCCTTCTAAATAATTGTATATTAATCCTGTGAATGGCTCATTGTGTTTACCATTTATCGAATTTTTTAAGTTGAAATATTGATGAGGCTTTAGATATTAATATATTACTTCACCGTATGATGATTTATTCATATTGGATAACTTGTGCATAAAGTTGTTTTTAATAACTAGAGATAGAAGGAATGACTTGTCATTATTTTTTGGTTCTTAATTACTTCATTATATATGAATGAAATTATATATTTTAGTAAAATATTATGTGGAAAATGAATAAGGAAAAAACCAAAGGGTGGAGCTGTTCTTATAATATGGGATGAAATCATGTAAGTATATCTTCCTATAAATAATAATAAATTTCATGAAAAATATCTTGAAAGAAAAACATTATCATAGTACCTTTATTTATTATGAATAAACGTGTCTCATAAATCCCAATAATTTTTTTTTGTTTTTAAATTTCACTATGTCACCCACTTTTTTTACCATGGTCCTTTATCACTTTATTATTATTTACAGTTTCTTCAATGTATAAATACACACTTCCCATCATTATTCTACTATGCGGAAACCAAGTTATTAGTTAAATTGGTTAAACATTATGCTTCAAACTATTCCTATTTAAATCATGTTTTATTATTCATATTTATGATTAGGGATTATATGAGGGTATTTTTGAAATGTTAATCCATTTGATGATTTATATGAATTTCAAGGGATAAATTCATTGTAAGGGTAGTAGAATGTTACAAACTATATTTTTTATATTATTTTTTGAAATAAATTTAATGTTTATAACCTTTTTTGTTACATAAAATAACTTTTCTCTCTTTCTTAAACGCAACATCATGTTTTTCTTGTATTTGAGGGAACATCGATCTTATCTTTAATTACACATAAATTATGTTTAAATGAAACATTTCAGGATATTAATTTAAATTTATTTATATTATAGTTATCAAATAGTAGTTTGAATGGAAGGTATGAATAAGATTTTGTAAATTATCGAATTGTTTTTTCAAATGTATATAAAATTAGTATTTTGGATACCCATTAATTAAAAATGAAAATGAAAACCTTTTGAAAAAGTAGAATCATTTTCTGAAAAACTATTTTTTCACATAATCACCTTTAAAATCAATAAATTAAATGAATAGATTTTTGAATTATTTTGAATTAAATTTTTATATTATATATTCTATAAAAAAAATTAAACACATCATTTGTGTTTTTTATAAAAGAGATAAGAATAAATGTAATTTAATATAAAAGAATTAAATTTTATAAAAAAATAATTCCATAAACTTTAGTTAACATATTTTCAATTATTTCTACCAATTTTAGGAACATAATTTCAAAAAAACATAATTTTTAAAATTATAATATCTTAATTATCATAGGGTGCATTTTCTGTATTTTTTAGAAAACATGCATTTATTAATGAATAGCGAAAATTGCTGATTTTTATTTGAAAAATGCCTTTTTGATAAATTGGATTATTCATTAGAATTATATTTTAAATTGGTTTTAAAGGTAACTAATATCAATTATAAATCCATAAATCCAAATTTGTTCACAAGAATCAATTTTATATTTAATTTTTATATTAAGAGATCGCAATCTTTTGATAATCATTTCATTAAAAGAATGTTTTCTCATCACATCTATGGGATTAATTTTATAATAACATTTTCAATTTTTTGAATGAATTTTGAAAAATCATATTCTTAATTTGGAATTATAATAATATATATTATCAAATATGTTCAATATTATTTTTTTTCCAAAATTAATAGTGATTGTAGTAAAAAGTAATTAAAATAATTAAAGAAAAAATCGGATTCACGAGTGTTATACTAAATGGTAATGGCATGAATATCATATAAACTTATATAAAAACTATTTTCTAGATGTTGTTTTACCATGAGACCTATATTGTTCTATAATTTCCCATTTTAATTTTTTTAACATATGAATGATGTTAAATCATTCAAATCATTTTAAAATACCATGTATATCCTCTCCTCCACTTACAAAAGGACAACCCTTATCCAATCTTCTTTACAGCTTCAACCCCAAATAGTTTGGACAATAAATTCCCAAATCCTATTTTATCTTTCATACCATCATTATGGATTTTTTATTTCTTGGAATAAAGACCTAATAAGAATTATTGTAGAGCAATCCAAATAAGCATACCCAAAAAAGAGCTAATGTTCATCAAGGGAAATTCATTGTTTTTTTCTTCCTCTACCCCCTAAAAGTATCATTATACCATGATTACAGAATATACATAGTATATTATACATACATATATGTTGTTATTTTAAGATAATTTTTGATAATATTCACCGCATCCATCTAATGGGTTACGGAATCATCATTCGTGTTTATGGTGGACTACTGCCTTATGAACCGATGCCATTTGTTTTTTCTTTACCACCCCTTGAGGATGACCATAATGATGAATTTATTGATTAAATATTATAGATGTGAAATTTTTGATGTCATTATGATTCTAGAGTTATTATATCATACATAACATCACATTTTCCATTTTGTGAAAAAATAGTAACATTGTTCATTTATACTACAGACTACCGCATCCCAATGTTATGTGACTCATTAACAAATCACATGGAAGTTATTAAATATAGTTTTAATTAAAACATATGATATATATGACATGAAATTCATTATATAATTTAAATATATCAATTACCATTATTTATATCAATCTTAACATAAAATGGATACAATATCCCTATGTGTGTATGACCTATCATCTCTATAAATGGATCACTTCATTTTCCATCACTATATATTATAGAATTATTCAAGTAAATATATAATTAATTTCTATGAAATTTATATAATAATTAAAATTATGTATATTATATAATTATTTTAAAATTATGAGGAAAAAAATAATAAATCAAACCATTTTTTGGATAAGAAACCAGTTCTTACATGAAACGTGACATTAACATGGAAAAGGTAGAAAAGGGATAAAAAGTATATAATTAATTAATATATGGTATGGTATATGTATTTATAGTTATGTAATAGATTTGTAATAAAATGATATTTGTTATATAGAATTTTTGAACATGTTTAGTGGAAGTCAAGACTTATTGTAATGTAATTTTAATTTCTTTTTTACTTCGTTGAGAAACATGCCATATTCAAAACCAATTTCATTTATGTGGTGTATATACTACCCATGATTTTTTTTTATTATTCTAACAATCAATATGGGGATTAAATAATCCATTTTATGAACTAAGTTTCTGGGGGTTTATGGTTCAAATGTTAAAAAATCGATAAAGGATTACTTGTCTCAATTTTTCTTATTTGGGGAAAAAGGTATGTTATGAATATATCCTCTTATATGAGATTTATATAATACCATTTTAAATTTTAAATCATGAGAATCCGTAATTTAATGATATTTTATGTTTTAATAAAATTTATTCTTTCATAAGGCTTATAATTCAATGTTACCATAGTTGTAGGAGTTTTTTTGTTGCGATTTCATTATTTACTAGGATTATTTATTTTTAGGCTTCCATAGATTAAATATAATGATATATCTCTCAATAAACACATTAATTTTATTTTAATATGGTTATTTCTGGGGAATAAATGTTTCTTCTTCATTTCTTCTCTTTATGTTCTCAAGAGCTCAAAAAAACCTTTTGATAAAAAATCATATTTTTTTTTGAAAACTCATTTTATTACAAAACCATGTTTTAAAAAAATGTTTTCAAAAATTATTTTAACTTCCATAAAATTATTTATTGATGAAATTTTCCTTGATGATAGATTTTTAATTTTATTTTAAATGAAATATTCATGTAGATATAAAAAATAGTTTGAATTTTAATTTTATCAAAAATGTGAAAGCAACATTTTTTTACATGTATGGATGGACAAAAACTTCCTGTCACCATGAAATTTTTTCTATTATTATATTATATTATTTTATTAATTTTAAAATAAATATATTTTAACTGTCATTTTAATTTTTTTCCAAAGGTGAATCAACATTTTCCTCAATAAAATTTTCGATTGATTTTTAATGATTCCTTTTTAATATTTCTTCATAATTTTAAAAAAATAAATATTTTTAAATGTTTTCTCCATATAAGATTCCATATTTTCATCAAAAAAAATTTAAACTACTATTAATGTTTCCTTTATAAATTTTAACTATTATTTTTTAAAAAAAGTGTCTTCAAAATGTTTTCTATTTTAAAAATTAACATTCAATAAAAATCTATTTTTGCCAAGAAATATCACAATTTTTCATTAAAATTACTTTCTATCTAAGATGAAATATATTTATATTACTTTTACATTAATAGGGATAAAAAATAAATATACCATTCTTATTATCTATATGAATGGTTTGTTTTGAAAAACAAATGTTCATGAAACCCATATCTCTTTTATAGTTTATACCATGATATAATTCATTGAAAAATCCACATTGTTTTATGGTTTATAATGTGATGAAATGAAAAAAGGATTATGAAACTTATCAAATTTACTTAGGTTATAATATGATTAAATTTTTTCAAAACCCATTCCCCTTCAAAATATGGTATATGTTGAATATTTTATAATCTTATGGAATGCATATGTATGATTTTTATTATGTGGATATTGATATTCTTTAACCAAGGATAGTGGTCAGGTTATAAATAATGATGGTGTGTATGTTATAAATATAGATGGGTAGGACCTATATCTCTTTCTAATGTATTAGGTAATGTTTTACATCAATTGAGATGGACATAATTGTAATGGGGGGTAAACTTGGTTCAGTGAGGTACTTCTTCTAGTTTGATGGTCTTGGGAGTGATCCTCAACTAAAATGATGGTTTGGGGAGTGATATCATTCAAATATGTGGAAATGGATTCCACTGGGTATGGTTGTTCATCTCGAATAGGAGGTGTATCCACGAAAATAGGGTAATATGGGTGGTTTTCCCAAGCCTGAAAGATTTACATAGGTTGTTAGCCTAAACCTAACATGTTATGAATGTCTTTTTTGGTATCCTTGATATTATATTCTCTATAGTTATATATATAAATCATATCAATTTTTAATGTCAATTTTATGCACTCATGGGTCATATTCATTTATTTTATTTTGATTCATGTCTTCTGAAATTCAAATCTATATTCCATGAAACATGAATATGATCTTTGACATAAATGGTATGGTTTTATGATTTTATTATCATTTTTTAATTCTCTTATGATCATGTTATTCTTATATATCTGCATTTTTAACCATATTATATATTTATGATGACACTTTCTTATGTTTCATTTCCCATGGTTATGATGAAAGGATTTATATACAAGTACTAAAGGGGAGATCTCAATGGGGGACTTTAAAGATCTATCATGATATAATAAAATTATATTTCAGGATTCCAGAAGAACTAAAGAGTAATGGTCCTTATGTTTAGTTTTTTATAATTTAATTAATATTATATTAAAAAATATTGATATCCATTTTTGATATTATTGTGTCACTAAAAACATAATTGATTAGTAACATCTCAACCGAGGTGCCACATAGTAGTGCCCCGTACTAGAACACCACATGACCTCAGGTATGAAAGATGTTTCCGATGAGCAGTGAGTGTCTAATATCGATCATAGAGAGTTTATACTCTCTTTTATTACAGTAATACCTCAATGTAAAAATAATAAACAATAACTGAATAACATGTAACCAGAAACAGAATAGTACCACTATCACTAGATAACCAAACCAAGAGACACAATATATATGGACCTGGCCTTAAACATTACATAATATTGAATTAAATGAATAATTCAGATTGAGGATCTTTTCAGGTTTAGAGTTTTAGAGAATTAGGATATAACTATTACATCTCAAAATATTACACGGTAGAAACTTCTACACAGTTTCCATTTTTTTCATAAAATAAAAACTCTTAAAAAAAGAGTCATGTCTAGTTCCATGTTTTAGAAAGCATGAATTTTCCTTGATCCCATCCTTGACCCTATTCATCTTTATGTCCTATGAAAACATTTCAAAACTTGGGATGAGCATAAAAATATCAATAAGGGTTATAAAACAAATAATGAAAACATTTTTTCCTAAATACATACAAAACATGAACTCGTTTACTTACCTCATAAAAATAATAATATTTATGAAAGATGCATAAAAATAATAAATCATAAGGGTAATCTATGGCATCCATATCATACATAAATTATAAAAATCACAGCTACATAGGGAGTTACTTTGGAATACCCATCATAGTATATTACCTAAATCTCTTAGGAGAAACATTCATGTTTACCTCTGTCATGTTACCCAATTCATTGGAGTGCTATATCAGGCTCACCTTCCCTAGGTTTATCAAGGAACCACCCATATACATAAATAATTCCCAAGAACTATAACATGATCATAACAAATAACATAAACATAAAATAAAGATAAAATTTCCACATTTTAATAATAAAATATCATTTCTATATATTGAAATAATAATTCCATTATCAAAATCATTTTCAATACCAAAATATATAAAAAAAGTTTATGGTATTTATTTTTCCTTTTAAAAACATTCCATCTTTTTAAGGAAGCCAAAGATCAAATAATTCTTGCGGCGGCAGAAAGGTCGTTGTCACTGCTTACGTAAAAAAAGAATCATTAATTTTTTTTATTTAGTAAAATGATTCGTATAAAAAGATTCCCTTTGAATAAAATGAAAAGTCAAAGGGGTTTATACATGGTATAAAATAAAGTTGTGTATAAACTAAAAATGCGTCAATGAAAGGAGATTGAGACGACGTCCCTTACCTTGTGTCCGACTTGACTCGTTCATTCTTTAATCTCCTGAATAAAAACTATAGTTAATTTGTACATTCTTAAGAACCTTTTTCAAGTTTATTATTCCTTTTATATCACTTATTACCATGTTATAAACATTATTTAACCATTTATGTTAATAAAGTTCGCTTTGTCGATATTTGGTACTTGAGTCAAAAAATGGACTACTTATAATTACATGTTGTTTATGTGGTCAAAGGTTAATTATATCCAGAATGATATTAATGATATATATATCATATATATCATATATATCTATCATAATGATGTATTTATAATAGTACATAACATATGGAGGTACGAAATTAATTGCCCCATTCAGGGAGACGGTAAGCCGTACGTACGCATGAACGCTACTTTCATTTATATTTCTTATTTTTAATGTAATTTAAAAAAAATGATACATAGGTATATTATAATTACAGTATAATATCATATATAATATCATTATCTCTATCCTTTATAAATCCCACATAAAGCATTAACGAGTCACATCACTTTGAGGGGGCGGTAGTCCGCACTTTCTCAAATGAGATTATCGTATTTACCCACTATGGAAACAATAAAGGCCTGATATAAATGGAAAATACATAAGCATAAAGAAAACATAAACATAATATATATCATCTATAAATACACGGCCATCAAAATGGCCACCATGAGATGCGGTAGGAGATAATCGAACAATCATCATTTCGTAAGTCATTAGTTTTCCATCCACAGAAACATTATGTTTTTCATCCATTAGTTGGAGGTGTATATAATTTTAGTTCGAATACTTCTCATAAAAACAACCTAGTATATTGAGGATAATGGTTTTGTTACAAAAGAATGAAATAAAAAGAGTTTAGGGTTTGGATAAGTAAAATAAAAGAAAACAATTTTAGAGAAATCGTTACCTTTAATTTGCGTAACTCCTTTTGGTTTGAACCAAAGGACTTATTGAAGTGCCTTCTGCCTAAGGTAAGGCTTCTAGGGGGGGTATAGGTATGTAGGGAGCTTAATTTGGCAGATTTTGGACGATCCAAAAGGCTTGATAGGTGTGAGGAATTGGATGGAAGTGGTCTTCATTTATAAGGGAGAGAAGGGGCTCTTTTGGAAAGTCTAAAAATTTTATTTTATTATAAACATATCTTCGGTTTAAAAAGGTTGAAAAATCATTAAAGAAAAAGATAATATAACTCATGGTCGAAATAAAATCATCCAATAGGAATTGGATAGGTTTTGGATAATATTTTAATCTTTATAACCTTTAAATGATTTATTAATGAGGTAAACACTGCATCATTGTTGTGTCATAAATAATTTACTTTATTTTATGTCTAAAAATTATAAAAAACTACCATGATGTAGGAGATATTTTTAAATTTCCAATGAATATTTATAGTCAAAAATATCACTCATATAACACCATATAAAAATTAATTACTAAAAGATGTTTGTTTATGTCTATTTTGACTTTACTTTAAATTAATTAATCTAAATTGTCATTGTCACTCTCAAGCGGCTCAATGGGGTCCCAAAATCGACCCAAAGATGCCCATAGTGGTAAATGACTCAACGAATAAGGTTTGGACACGTGTTAAGGTAATTTTGAATTATTATAATATTCTTTTTATCATGAATTGCCTTATTTACCTTTAACCGCGGTAAATAAAAGACAAAAGTTACTATTCACCAAAAAAAATATTTTCATCTTATTGAACCCCATTTTAGTTCTTCATAACAACCATGTATGTCAGATTTTAATAAATCAATTCATAGAAGCAGAAAAATTTCATTTAAATCAAAAATTCAGTTATTTTAACTACTATTAAGTGGTTTCACTATTCATCAAAAATTGACGTTTTTCAGAAAAATACCATAAATTTAGCCTAAGCTATATTTGATATTTTGAATTCAAAATTGATGTCTATTTTTCCAAATTCAAATCATAGAAGTGGAATTAATTAATTTTAAAATTAATTCCCATTATCAATACAAATAGCATGTTTTTAAGAAACCATAACTATCAAAAGATTGATACCTCTTTATGTCCAATTTCAAAGTGAAATTAATTCAAATGACAAACATTGGATTAAATGGTAAAACCTATTCTAATGACAGTTTAAAACAAATTAAAAACATAATCTAACCATATAAGTAAATTATATTAAACGGAAATTTTGATTTAAAATAAAATATTTTCCACTATTCATTAAAAATGAACTTTACCAAAAAATTACCAAAAAATTACCCAAAGTAAAATTTGATGTCCAAAATCAAAAAGAAGAATTTTATTTCGTCAAATAGAACATATAATGATGACCAAAACTAAATTTAATGATGGTTCACCATTAAAAGGCGGTAAATTGACCTGTTAATGTAAATTGTGCTTAATATTAGATTCATTCATATTTTAATCCTCTAACTTTTATTGGATAAATGTAAATACATTTAACAAACATGTATAATCATATTGTAGATAGTTTTGTTCATTCCTAGCAATACAACTACTTTGAGTTATCTATCATTTAAAATAATAATATTAAATTATTAGTGTGCAATGTAAGATTTCAAAAAAACCCATTATTGTGTATCGGGTATGCTATCGAACATATCAACCCCTTTAAAGTAAGATTAATTTTTAATTCACAAATATTAATTAATATGAAATATGTATTATTCTTTATTTACATGGGATGTTAAAACCTTCCCTCCTTTTGAAAATTTCGTCCTCAAAATTTATTATTCAATTATCAAAATAAGTGGGGGTATTTATCCCTCATAGAATTTTCAGATTCCCACATTGCCACTTCAACCATATGGTTTATCCAAAAAAACCATTACCTGGTTAATTACCTTATTCCACAACACTTTATCTCTATGGTCAAGAATCTGGACTGGTTTTTCTTCATAAGAGAGATTCTCTTCCAACTGAACTACCGCTGGGCTCAAAACATGAGATAGATTTGGCATATATGTTCTCAACATCGAATCATGAAAAACATTGTATACCTGGGATAAACTTAGAGGTAATGCCACTCTCTATGCAACTGATCCATCTTTCTCCAGGTTTTCATAAGTTCCAATGAACCTCAAAATCAACTTTCCCTTCTTACCAAAATGTATCACACTTTTCCATGGAGAAACTTTGAGAAAGAGATGATCATCTACATCAAAAGAAATATCTTTTCTCCGGTTATCTACATAACTTTTCTATCGACTCTGAGTTGTTCCAATGTGCTTCTGAATCAACTAAACTTTATATCCCTTCTCTCCTACCAATTCTGGTCCCATCATCTCCCTTTCACCTACTACATCCCAAAAAGCTGGAGTTTGACAACGCTTTCCATATAAAACCTAAAATGGAGCCATCTGTATACTGGAATGAAAACTGTTATTACAAGAATATTCAACGAAAAAAATATTTTTGTCCAAACTTTACTGATAATCTAGTGAACAAGCACGTAGAATATACTCTAAGGTATGAATGTTTTGTTATGATTTCCCATCTGATTGAGGAAGAAAAGTTGTACTAAAATTTAATTCAGTACCCAACGACTTCTGAAGGCCTTTCAAAAAGTTAGAAGTAAACCTGGGATCATGATCATATACAATAGAGAGGGTAACTCCATGAAACATAACTATATCTTTAACATACAATCGAGAAAGTTGATATAGAGACAAATTATATAGAATATGAAGGAAATGATCAGATTTAGTCAATCTATCAACACTAACCCAGATTGCATTATTACCTCGAGATGTCTTTGGTAATACAACAATGTAGTCCATGGATATATTATACCATTTCCACTCTGGCACTTATAAAGGCTGAAGCATTCCTTTCGGTAACTGCCGCTCTACTTTAACCTGCTAACAAGTCAAACACTTCATAGTAAAATCTACAATATCTCTTTTCATTCCATTCCACGAGTAATACTCACAAAGATCTCTATACATCTTCGTACTACCAGGATGAACAGAAAACGGAGAACTATGAGCTTCACATAACAACTCATTATTAAACTATGAATCACAAGGCACACATAATCTCTTTCCAACCCACAAAACACAATCATTATCAATGTTAAATTCATCCAATATTCCCTTCTGAAACAACTCTACCTTTTGTGAAACTCATTATCTTCTTTCTGTGCTTGCTTTATTCTGTCTGATAGAGATGATCTCACTGACACCTGAAACAAAACAGAAGAATTTACTACACCAAAAACTTCTATGCCAATGTTTATCAAATTAAAAACCAAAGGATCTTGTTCCAAACATATCATGGCTAATGAGACATTAATTTTTCGACTCAATGCATCGACCACTTTATTTTCTTTTCTCGAATGGTAATGGATCATGGAATCATAATCCTTGATTATTTCTAACCATCTCATATATATCAAGTTCAATTATTTTTTAGTGAATATATACTTAAAACTTTTGTGATCAGTATATATTTTACATTTTACTCAATAAAAATGATGCCTCTATATTTTTAAATCAAATACAACATCAGCTAATTCAAAATCATGTGTAGGGTAATTTAACTCATGGGGTTTCAGCTGACGTGAAGCATACACAATTACCTGATCATTCTACATAAGGACGCATCCAATTCCTTTAAATGAAGCATCAATATAGATAACAAACTCACCATTTCTGGATGGCAGTTCCTAAATTGGAGCATTCACTAATCTTCTTTTAAATTCTTGAAAACAATCATCACATTATTTGTCCAAATGAATTTAACACCTTTTCAAGTTAACTTAGTCATTGGACTAGACAAATGTGAAACATTTTCAACAAACCTCTTGTAATAACCTTTCAAACCATGAAAACTACGAATCTCAGTTATATATGTGGGTATTGGCCATTCTTCAACATCATTCATATTAGCAGAATCAACTGTTATGCCATTTTTTGAAATATTGTGACCAAGGAAAGAAATTTTTTGTAACCAAAACTCACACCTGCTGAATTTCCAAAATAGTTTATTTTCTTTTATGATTTGTAATACAACCCTTAAATGACTTTCATGTTCCTCCTTACATTCGAAATAATCCAAAATATCATCAATGAACACAAACACAATATTATCCAAGAACTCATGGTAAATTATATTTATAAGATACATGAATACAGAAGGTGCATTGGTTAACACAATAGGCATAACTACACATTCATAATGGCCATATCTAGTATAAAATGTGGTCTTCATAATATCTTCTTCCTTCACTTTCAACTAATGGTACCCTGACCTCAAGTCAATCTTCAAAAAATATTGTGCTCCCTAGAGCTGATCAAACAAATCATAGATATGAGGTAGAGGATACTTATTCTAAACAGTAATTTTATTCAATTCTCTATAATCAATTTAATGTCTCATTAAAGCATCATTCTTTTTAACTAACAATATAGGAGCACCCCATGGTGATGTACTAGGTCGAATGAAACCTTTATCTAATAACTCCTACAATTGCTTCTTTAAATCTAAATGTTCAATTTGAGCCATACAATAACGGGGTTTTTAAATTGGTTTAGCATCAGTAACTATGTCAACAGTAAATTTAACTTCCCGATCATGTATTATACCAGGAAACTCATCAAGAAAAACATCAAGGTACTCATTTACCACTGGAACATCATTAATCTGAATAGTCCCTTTGTTTTCAACAATATGTGTAAGGTAACATTCATTTCCATATTTACTAGTTTTTCAACTTCACGATATTTTATCAAAATCAAGGGTTCATTCTTGTACACAAACCTAAAATATTTCTGAAAAGAATCCTCTTTAGCTCTGCAGTCAATCTTAGCATGATAAACAGAAAGCCAATCCATTCCCAAAATAACATCAAACTCTACTAGAGGAAAACAATAAGGTTTGTAGGTAGATTCTTTCCACACACAAGGATAAGAATGTTCTTATGTTTTCTTTTTGTCTAAAAAATTCCTCTAGGTGTTTCTACCATATGTTCTGTATTCATATCTTGATATGGAATTCCCAATTTAATTGAAAAATTCTCAGAAATGAATGAGTGTGTATACCCTAAATCAAAAAACACATTGGCATTATCTGAACATAAAAACAGTGTACCTGATACAGCTTTATTTGATGGCCCAACATCTACTGAAGTAGTTGAAAAGGACTTAACCACTCCTTTCTGCTTGTAGTCTGGCTGATTTCCTTCAGTTGAGTTCTTTGTTCGACACTCATTTGCATAATGAGCCCTTTCATTGCACTTAAAACATTTTACTGAATATAAATCAGATTTTTTCTTACCATTACCCTGATATTTTTCAGTGCAATTACGTGCCTTAGGTCCCATTTTACCACATCGGTAGCACTTACCAGAATTCAAAAGACATTCCCAACATGCTTTTTACCACAATTTTCACAAATTGTAAAATTAAGTTTCTTACCATCAGCCTTTTTTTAAGAGTTCTTCCCTTTCGCCTGCCACCTCGACCTCTTATTCTGTTTTTTGTAAAATAATACCTGATCATCGAAAAACTATATTTCCACCTTCTCCGCACAACGAATAAGTTATTCATAACTTTTGAACTCACGAGAAGCGAAAGCCCTTAGGTACTTTGGCTTTAATATGGAGTAAAAACTGTTGATTTTACTATCAAGATCTTGTATGAAATTAAAAGCATACCTTGCCAGTTGAGTGAATGCTTCATCATAAGAAGCCACTAAGTCATCCTACTATCTCAATTCCAAGAAATGTTTTTTCATCCAAGGTGGAACCACCTTAGAAAAATATTTCTCAAGAAACCTACATTTGAATTCATCCCAATTAAGTGCATCAATATCCTCACTATCCCTGATATTTTTCACCATCGACCACCACTGATCAGCTTCACCTTCAAAATGGTAAACATCGAGACTAGACTTTTAATGTTCTGAACAACCCATGACATCGAAAATCTTCTCTAGTGCTTTAATCCACCATTCAGCTAGAACCGAGTCAGATGATCCTCCGAATGATGGGGGATGTTGCCACATGAAATGCTCAACTACTAAAATGTTCCTCTGTAGTTGATCTAGCTAATATCATACATGGATACCAAAACCAATAGTTGCCTAAGTAAACTGTGCCATTACTACACCAAACTATTCAGTTCCGATTCCGACTATCTTGGGTTGCTAATTTGGAAGGTTTTCTTCCTCCTGATGTCGTCCAAACATAGCGTCCCTATTTCCTCTGCGGAAAAACATTCTGAACATAAAAATATATTAGGAAAAGTAACATGGTAATCTGTAAATGATATATGATTTAAATACAAACATAAATTACTTTATGAATATTAATTTAACAATACCCTGACTCCTAAAGTTATCTAAACTGACCTTTGATACCAACTATAAGGACCCGACCTTAAACATTACATAATATTGAATTAAATGAATAATTCACATTGAGGATCTTTTCAGGTTTAGGGTTTTAGAGAATTAGGACATAACTATTACATCTCAAAATATTACAAGGTAGACACTTCTACAGAGTTTCCATTTTTCATAAAATAAAAACTCTTAAAAAAGAGTCATGTCTAGTTCCATGTTTTAGATAGCATGACTTTTCCTTGATCCAGTCGTTGACCCTATTCATCTTTATGTCCTGCGAAAACATTTCAATACTTGGGATGAGCATAAAACGATCAATAAGGGTTCTAAAAAAATGAATGAAAACATTTGTTCATAATTACATATCCGACATGAAATCTTTTAATTACCTCGTTAAATCATAATATTTATGAAAGACACATAGAAATCATAAATCATAAGGGTAACTTGTGGCATCCATATCATATTTACATTGTAGCTATCACAGCTACATAGGGAGTTACATTGGAATACCCATCACAGTATATTCCCTAAATCTCTTAGGTAAAACATTCATGTTTACCTCCTTCACATTACCCAATGCATTGGAGAGCTATCTCGGGCTCACCCGCCCTAGGTTTATCATGAAACCACCCATATACAAAAATAATTCCTATGAACCATATCATGATCATAACATATAACATAAGCATAAAGGAAAGATAACATTTCAACATTGCAATAATAAAATATCATTTCAAGAAATTGAAATAATAAATCCATTCTCAAAATAATTTTCAATACCAAAATATGTAAAAAGAGTATATGGAATTTATTTTTCATTTTTAAACCATTCTGGATTGTTAAGGAATCCAATGATCAAATAATACCCACGACGGCGGAAAGGTTGTTGTCACAGCTTACGTAAAAAAAAAGAAACATTATTTTTTTGTCGTTTAGTAAAACACTTCAAATAAAAAGATTCTGTTTGAATAAAATGAAAATTCAAAGGGATTTATATACCATATAAAATAATGTCGTGTATAAACTAAAAATGCCTCAATGAAAGGAGATAGAGACGAAGTCCCTTACCTTGTGTTCGACTTGACTCGATTGTTCTTTAATATCCGGAATAATAAACTAAAGTTAATTTCTACTTGCTTAAGATCCTTTTTGATGTTTATTATTCCTTTTATATCAATTCTTACCATGTTATAAACATTATGTAACCATTTATGTTAATAATGTTCGTTTGGCCGATATTTGGGACATGAGTCAAAAATGGAATTCTTATAATTACATTTTGTTCATGTGGTCAATGGTTAATTATATCCAGCATGATATTCATGATTAATATATCATATATATCATATATATCCAGCATATACATGTATTTATAATAGTACATAACATATAGAGGTAAGAAATGAAATGCACCGTTCATGGAGACGGTAAGCCGTACGTATGTATGAAATCTACTTTCATTTCTATTTATTATTTTTAAAGTAATTTAAACATAATGATATATATGTATATTATAATTACAGTATAATATCATTAAAAATATCCTTTATACATCCCAAATAATGCATTAATGAGTCACATCACTTTGAGGGGGTGGTAGTCTGCACTTCCTCTAATGAGATTATCGTATTTACACACTATGGAAACCATAAATTCGTGATATAAATAAAAAATACAGAAGTATAAATAATAAATAAACATAATATATATCATATATAAATATAGGGCCATTATAATGGCCACCATGAGAGGCAATAAGAGATAACCGAACAATCATCGTTTCGTGAGGTGTTAGTTTGACATCCAAAGAAACATTATGTTCTTCATCCATTAGATGGAGGTGTCTGTAAGTGTAGTTTGAATACTTCTCATAAAAACATCCTAGTATATTGAGTATACTGTTTTTATTAAAAAATAATGGAATAAAAAAGATTTTAGGGGTTAGAGAAGTAAAATAAAACAATATAATTTAAGAAAAACCTTTACCTTTAATTTGGGTAACTCCATTTGGTTTGAACCAAAGGACTTCTTGAAGTGCCTTATGCCTATGTTAAGGCTTATAGGGGGAGTATAGGGATGTAGGGAGATTAATTGGGCAGATCTTTTACTAACAAAAAGTCTAGAGAGGTGTGAGGAATTGGTTAGAAGTGGTCTCGTTTTATAAGGGAGAGGAGGGGCTCTTTTGGAAAGTGTGATAATATTATTTTATTATAAACTTATATTCGGTTTCAAAAGGTCCAAAAATCATTAATGTTGAAGATAAGATGACTCATGGTCTAAATAAAATCATCCTATAGGAATTGAATAGGTTTTGGATAATATTTTAATAAATATAATCTTTAAATGATTTATTAATAAGGAAAACACTACATCATTATTGTGTCATAAATAATTTAATTTATTTGATGTATAAAAATTGTAAACAAACTTCCATGATGTAGGAAATATTTTTTTCCTTCCAATTAATATTTATAGTTAAAAATATCAATTATATAACACCATATAAAAATTAATGGCTAAAAGATGTTTGTTTATATCTATTTTTCCTTTAATTTAAATTAATTAATCTAAATTGTCATTATCACGCCCATGTGGCTCAATGGGGTCCCAAAATCGACCGAAATATGCCCATGGTCAGAAATGACTCAACCAATATGTTTTGGACAAGTGTTAAGGTAATTTGTAATTATAATAATTTTTTTTTTACCTTGAATTACCTTATTTACCTTTAATCGTGGTAAATAATAGTCAAAAGTTATTATTCACCAAAATTATTTTCATCTTATTGAACCACATTTTAGTTCTTGATAACAACCATATATGTCATACTTTCATAATTCAATTCCCAGAAGCGGTAAATTTTCATTTAAATCAAAAAGTCAGTTTTTTATCTACTACTAAGTGGTTTCACTATTCATAAAAAAATTGATGTTTTTAAGAAAGATAAAAAAATTCAGCCTAAGATATATTTGATATTTTGAATTCAACAATGATGTCTATTTTCCCAAATTCAAAAAATTGAAGTGACATTAATTAATTTTAAATTTAATTCCTGTTATCAAAACAAATAGCGTGTTTTTAAGATACAATAACTATCAATAGAATGATACTTGTTTATGTCCAATTTCAAATTGAAATTAATTACAATGACCAACATTGTATTAAATGGTAAAAATATATTCTAATTACACATTAAAACAAATTAAAAAGATAATAAAACCATTTAAATAAATTATATTAAAAGGCACTTTTGAATTAAAATACAATATTTTCCACTATTCATTAAAAAAATTAACTTTATACAAAAAATACAAAAAAAATTACCCAAAGTAAAATTTCAAGTCCCAAATCAAAATGATAATTTACTTTGGTCAAATATAACATATAATGATGTCCAAAACTAAATTTAAAGAGGCTTCACCATTAAAAGGTGGTAAATCGACCTGTTAATGTAAAGTATGCTTAAAATTAGATTCATTCATATTTTAAGCCTCTAACTTTTATTGGATAAATATAAATACATTTAACAAACATGTATAGTAATATTGTAGTTAGTTCGGTTCATTCCTTCCAATACAATGACATGGAGTTAACTACCATTTAAAATAATAATATTATATTATTACTGTGCAACGTAAGATTTCAAATAAACCCATTGTTGCGTATCGGGTTTGCTATCGAACATAGCAACCCCTTTAAAGTAAAATTAATTTTTAATTCAAAAATATTAATAAATATAAAATATGTCTTATTCTTTATTAACCTGTGGATGTTACACAATATCAGATTAAACATTAATTATGTCTTGATAATGTACATTCAATGATTAAAAATACAAAACCAATAGTAAATACACTAATGAATCCCAATCAGGTCCAGAACCACATATGGTTCCCTCAACCGAGCTTCATCTTGACTGAACCATCTAACACATGTCCTTTTCCCTTATCTTGTCTTTCAAACATGTAATATATTCAGATGTCGATCAGGAAACATTAGAATGGTGTGATTACAACTCCATAGGACACCACCAATTATGTCTTAAACAATATATAGACAATAATAGTGTATTCAGTTATATATATATATAAATATGATAAATGCATAAGTAAATATTTAACACATTATCATTTATTCTTTATTTAACCACCTAAACCCATGTGTTCCTAAGGACACTCGAACCTCAATACCTACTTCAGACCAAGATGTAGTCTAAAAAACTTCATGTTACGAATTCAAAATTCATTTAATAAATTGGATATCATTATCCATTTCATTTAAGTTCATTATACGCATGTTAGAACCATAGTAAAATGACACTAATTTTAGTGTTGATCATCAGTTCTATAGCCCTGTGAGTATTTAGAGCATCATTCCATAGCTCACACATCATTGGTATTTTGATCATCAGTCCCTCTCCCAAACAATTTTCATGCATTCATTAGGTTTAGAACGCCATGTCTATAGTTCCATGGATATTTGGAGCATAATTCTCTATCCCACACACCATTTTACAACTCAGTCACATACATCATATGTATCACATATGTCACATGTATCACATATATCACATATATCACGTTATCACATATACCACATCTATCACATTAATTAATTCAAAAATCATTTTATCATATCAATATTACTAAATAATTAAATAATTAATTATTCATGATAATACTTCCAATTAATTCATCAATTAGTTCTTTAAATAAATTTCATTAGTTAATTCACCATTTAATTAGTCTCCACTTTTCCATTTATTAATTCAACAATTAATTAACTGAATCCAGAATTCATTCCTTCAATTATCAATTCATTGATTAATTATACAAATTCCATAATATCATATTTCAATCAAATCCTCTATTCCACAATTAAATAATGGACCCCATTAATTTATTCAATATAAGGATTTCAATTTCTAAATGAAACATAGAAATTATATATTCAAAAATGTCAATTTGACCTCAATACTATGTGATTCGAATAATAGACCACCTACCTTGATTAATTGATGCACAATCTCCGAACTACAATACCAAAAATGCACTAGAGTGTTGACCTAGGATGAGAACTAGAATTATTACATAAATCATAATTAAAAAATTATATATCACTTAAATCTTGGACTATATCTACAATTCTATATTTAGATCCAAGACACTAGTTCTAGATCTAAAAATTGAAGAAAACTCTTTTCATTAATGGGATAATAAAAGAAAATGAACAAAAACATGGGGGGATAAGATTCAGTTACTGAAAGAGTTGTATATCTTTGAAATGGGCCTCATATCACAAATAAAGAGGTCAAGTTGGCATAGAATCCATCTAGGAAGCTCCAAAATCATCAATAATCATCTAGAGTTGAATTATGGTCAAATAGAAGTTACAATGGGGGTCCAAGTGATTGAAAATATAATTTTTTAGTAAATTAAATTCACATGGACGATTAGCTGGGCATGGCCTCATGATTTTTCTTTAATGTGCACCTAAACCAGGATATGCTTTTATATGGGGTGCATGGCTACTACTAAGAGGTTTCATGGTTAGACAATCAATGAACCAACCCTAAAATTCCCCTATATCTAGGGTTTCATAGTTTTTTGGGTCATGGTACATAGTTAGAGATAACTATGTCCCACATATGCACTACCCTCGTTCATTCAATTTTGTCAAATTCTTCCCAAATGCATACCAAGGTAAAACCTAACCAATATATGCTAAAAAAGAAATATAATACCTGAAATCATGATAGAGTCATCTCATGAAAAGGAAGGGGTTTTATAATCTACCCAGCTAATAATATATCATCCTCATGTTGAACACCCATGTATCTATACGATTTTGAGTCCAAAATATTGGGCATTGATCCCTCAAGTTTCTTCCAACACACATTCATATTGCCACAATACAATAAATATCATCAAGAATTTCCTAAAAATACTATTTTGATGTGTTCCACCACATGTATCATATGCTCCTCAAAGGAAGCATCTATCTCAAGCTCAAAATCATCCACATCAATTACATGAGAAGGGTTGTGTTGATAATGTTATAGTTGTGACACATGGATAGCATCGTCCATAAAACTGTATCTCTATTGAAGATCCAATCAGTACGCCATCAGATCAATTCTCACAAAAACATCAAGTATTCCAACGAACATGTGTACCTACTTTCCCAAACTCTGTATCATGCGATGACCCAATTTATATTACACCCAAAAGAATACATGATCTCACTATTTAAAATATAGTTTTTTTGACATCAATCAGTATAAAACATCTATATAGTAGGATCAATAGCCATATATTTTTAAATCAGTTGTACCTTACTTAATGTATCATGAACAAGACTCAATCCCAATAGATCAAACTCAGTTACCTCTATACAACATAGTGGTGATATGCATGGAATATGGTAAAGAGCCTTGTATAGTTCCATTTGAATAGTTTCCTGATAAATATTTCTGTATGATATCTCTACTAAATCCAGATACATATCTCAAGTCCTGTGAATGTAAAAAACACATGACCATATCATATCCTCATGCAACTATATAGTATTCTCCAACTGCCCATCTGGCAATGGGTGGATGGATGTATTCAATAAAACTTGTGTAAAGAGTGATTTCTATAAGAACAACGTAAATCACGAGTCTTTGACAAAAACAATAATCTGTATTACCCCAAAAAGTTGTACTCTCACCAAATCATACAAATATATTTTCTTCTAAACTAATATAGTCTCCCATATATGAAATAAATGTGTTACTTTCAGTCGTCATTCCTTAATAACCCAAATAGAACAATTCTTCTAAATTTCCCTTAGGAGACCCACCAAAAAATCAATGGTCATACCATCTCACATCTATTTTGGAAAGGGAAGATGTTGTAATAAACATCAAGTTCTTTGATACTCAATCTTCAAAAACCGACTGGTGTATCATTGTGACACAAACCATGTTATTTCCTTTTTCATGCATGGCATCTAAAACTGTCATTGGTGGTAATGGTAAATTTTGGTCACAACTGGATGTACCGTACACTTTGAAGCATGAAATTCCAGTATCAACTCCTCTCGAATCTCATAAGAACAAAAATTTTATATTCCATTTAAATTATATCATCTATATCTATGCTTTAATGTAATAGTGACTCCCCACCATCAAGGATTTAACTCATGTTCAAGATCTCTGGATCCTCATACTTCCCAATTCTAATACAGCTCAAATGTGTTTGTACCACTAAAACTAACATGAGAGTCATCTAATCTAGACTCTCATTATCTCCCACATACATGTGTATTATTGGATTCGTCATTATCCACTCAACACTAGACTCCTAAACTGCCTGAGTTCGATTTTTCATGATTAATGTGTCTGTGACAAAATTTCCATTACCATGTTTATATTCTAGTATAAAATCAAATGACTTCATCTACTCAAACCATCTCTTCTTTTTGATATTCATGACTCGCTACAAAAAGATATAGTTCAGCCTCAAATGATATGTATGCAAAGTATATTGTTTCCCAATATATAATTCTGACAACATTACAAAGAATACACTACAAATTCAAATTTTAGGTCATCTGAAGGTTAATTTAATTCGTGGTGCATAAACTACTGACGCCCATACGCCACACTGTGATCTCATTGAATCAACATAGCTTTACTTCCAATCCTATAAGAATCACAATACACTTTGTAATACTCACTCGGCCCAGGTAGGATCTTTATTGTTCCCAATGTTTAATTTTTCTATAACTCCTATGTTGAATTCTCACAATATTCAAACCATGAAAACTTTAAATAATTTTGGTCAAGATTGAATGTAGCACTTCCAAATTGGAAATGTATTAGATTAACCACCTTTAATATCTAGTTGAACCCAAAAAACTACGTATATTGAACCCATTATTATGCTCTTCCAAGGAAACCACTTCCTATAAGTTTTCTAGGTTTACTGATATAACATCCTCTAAGATTATGTGACCTAAGAAGTGAACCTGATCAAATCAAAACATCTACATAGATAGCTTGGTATATTTTAGATTCTTTATTACTATACTCTAGATGATGTCATACTGATGGGCATAATCAATAAGAGTAATTGAGTACAAAAATATATTATCCATAAACACTACCGAATTTTGATCAAGAAATAGATGGAATATTATATTCATCAAGGCCATAACATTATTGGTTCATTCATCATCCCAAAATTAATTATGAGGAATTTATATAGATTATACATAATTCTAAAATTAATCTTTCATGTATTATAAGTTTGATCTATCTTCTGACTATACCCTGATCTCAATTCAATCATTGATAATACACAATCTTCTCTCAAATGGTCAAATATATAATCGATATGAATTAGAAGATGTTATTCTTTGATGTCATATGGTTCAAAATTCAGAAATCAATACACAAGAATATAGTTTTGTCACCCTTCATTTTAAACAATAATAGAGAACCCTAATCCAATATACCCATATGGATAATTTCATTACCCTCCACATACATCAACTGAGTCTTGATATATAATATCTTTTTACAGCCATTATATATGGTGGAATAAAAACTGGCTCAGCCCTAGGCATGACCTAAATTGTAAATTCCACATCCCTTTCATCTTGAATCCATGAGAAGCCTTCAGGAAACACATCCTTAAACCTTTCAAAAATGGGTGGGAAGACATCGTGATTTAAATCACCACCATCCAGCAATATACTAGAAAATGGGTCTATGAGCTCTCCTGATTTCTATGTAATTGTCCTAGTTTTCTAACATGGATATCCCACTTTCCATAGTAAAAGTAATTATCACCCTTATGTGATGTAAAATTAACTATCCTTTAGTGATAATAATTTTTTAATCAGTATACAACTATCCAGTATATACACATATTTTGGTTGAAGACTGAGATGTTAGGAATGTAGAGATTTTAGAGAAATGGTACTGCATGATCTCAAGTGAACACCCCTTTCACAAAAAGATGTCTCTTGACCATACTTCAAATAGTATAGCTATCATTATAACTCAACATAGAAACTCAACCATAAATATCAATTCAGTAATAATTTATTAAAATATAATGTAATTAGAGGCACTAATCTCAAATACACCCCTTGTTAATAAAGAATCTACAAGAATAGTACCTCACAATTTTGATGGTTCATCCTTGCTATCCATAATTTGAGGTTTCACCACAAACCACCAACGTGCCCCTATTCACTATTATGCAGTATGACTCCCTTGAGATATGCCACTTTTTTTTATGGGCATTCATACAGAAAGGTCCAATGTCAACTACCTCTACTGCATATGCTAATAGAACTCCAGCTTCCATAATGATATGGTGCACAAGGCCCCCATCTCACACTCAAGTTTTGTCTATCTCCTCTATAACTTACCATATACCATGGGTTATTACATAATATATTTAGATATCCAATTTTTCTGCATTAGCATCACTCTATCAGTGGATAGGGAAAATGTTTACGAAAGTGTCACAGACTAAAAAACTTGTGGAAAATCACTCAAGTGTGATCCTGAGTAATTGATCCCCCTAACTAGCCACATTTCTTCCCATTTATCAAGATAATTTTATAATAAATATGATTCCTACTCTTGAAAGACGTACCTCCAGATGACCCAGCAGAAACAACATGTCCACCAAAATAATCCTCTTTTAGGTTCTCCTCTAAGATTATGAACTAATTTACCACCTTCTAAAAAATTCACCAACTAAATATTATTCATCAAGGGATAAATTTCACACTTATTTCCATCACGAAAATATTTTTATGAATTATACCCAACCACATAAAAAGAAATATAAAAATGTTTCAAATCAATAAAGTGTCTAACATAATCAATTACGAACATGCACCACTATGTCAACCTCATGAACTTAGCTGATCTCATTTGTCTCGGTATGTCTTGATAGATGTGTTCCATGAACATATATTTAATGTTCATTATCTCAATAATCTCTAGACATCCATATAGATTCTTGATATACAACAGTCATTTATTTTGACCATGAAACGTCTAAGAAGCAATCTTGAAACGCTTCTCGGTATCAGTTTCAAGTGGTCATGTATACTTAGGATGGACTCATTCTAGAATTATACTTCCTCAGGACTGCCCTATCTAGTAAAAATAATAGTTTCCTGCAACTATAACACCCTTGACGCATTAGACATTATTTTAAAAACTACCTTGAGTCTCTTTCAATGAATTGCATGAAGCGAGCTATGTTCTCTCAGAACTAGTCCCCAACATTCCCAAATGGAAAAATGGGCGACTTAGGTTCCAGTACTGGTGTAGCATCTCAAGTCATATAATATTGTCATCCTATCTATAATTTTATTCATTAAGGAATGTTTTTTCAATGATAAACACTCCCCTTAAAAAATTTCTCACCAATTTACACTTTTACATAATAGGGAAACTGTGACGCCACAAACCCTCTAGACAGGAGCCGTTGAATTACATGTTTTATTGGCATGGTAATAAGGAATGAAAATATCAAAGGAATGATAAATTTTGTAGTCTTGTAGAAACTATATACATAGATGTAACTCAAATTACATTGTAAAAGGTTACAAAGTAGGATACATAACAAAAACATAAAACTACATCTATAGGAACTCAACAAAAGATATCCTCTCCATCACCTATTGAAGGTAAAAAATGAAAGAAGAGATATCAAATGCTCCTTAAGGGTTAAAAATAGTCAAATCATGAATTCCATAATAATCAAATAATAAACAATTTCACATAACCAATATGGTCTGGTGAATAAATGACAAACTCATGCCATTAATAAATTGAGAGTGAAACAAAATCCATAGATTTTGTCATAGTGAAAACATCTTGGATAATAATAACTGATAATGAATAAAGATAATGATTATTAATTGTATGCCATGTATCTGAAACATGATGCCATAATATTATAAAGATGTATTATTTTTGTGGGTAGGAAGCCATTGGATTTTTTGAAACAAACTCGATGGTTTTGTGGCCAACTAATTTATCTAATGAAAAATTCTGATGCATCGAGGGGATATAGCTGGCCCCACCAGCCACTAAAAGTCCAATGAATTATTTATTCTTAGATTTCATAGAAGTACAATCTTATTTCTCAATATCCTTATAGAGTAGAGGATACATATTCATCAATATTTCCACAATTTAAACAACATTCCAAATAATCATCCTATGTAAAATCATATACTGTTTTGAAAATAAACAAATCCATGATATTAGAATACAGATATTTAATAGAAATATAAATTCAAATAAAAAATGATCTCAAATGGGCAGTAGGTACACCAAATAGGGATTATTAGCTGCACAATACAATGATATTCACAAGGAAATGGAAGTTGAGACAAAGTCCATTACCACAATGTACTCCCTATAATCATATGACTAAAACTTAATAACCATAAAATGAGTCATTTAATAAAATGAATATAAATAGAAAATTTTTATTATATATCAAATGGAAGTACACACATACCACAAGAAAGAAATAAGTGGTGAACAGTGAAAATATCACAAAAATGAAAGCGAGATATGAAACCCCATACAAACATTTTGGCATGGTAACAAGTGTTATTGTGATGGATTAATGAGAGGTAAAGGGGTATACCATAAATTACATATCATAAAGGAAGTATGGGGAAGTTTAAAAAACATACCCCATCATTAGATATTAACAATAAAAGATCACAACATATGACATATTCTTGGACAAAAGTGAGAGTGAGGACCCCTTACCATATGCTTGAAAATGTTCTTGATTGTTCTTAATGGCATAAATAATCATATTTAGATTCATTAATTTATATATATGTAACCTCATCAATATATAATTTTTATGTTATAACCTTATTAGGTTCCTTTATGTACTTTTATGGGTATAAGAGATTCAATTTTATTGTTTTGGTAGCATTTTCTTCTTTTATTTTCATGATATGTTTACTTATAATCATGAATGGATGTTTGTTTGATATGTGGATAAAAATCCTGAATTGTTAATATAAATTATTATTTACATTAAATATATATATTTTATTTTATAATGATCCGGGTTATATACTTTTAGGATGACTCATTTTAGGAGTTAATAGAGGCTTGGATTTGGCATGGTGGTTTTGTGCACAATAAAAATGTTTCGTATTATTATTCCATATATTGAGTGTGTAAGGATTCAAGAACATTAAACAAGATGAAATATATACATAATTATCTGGTTCAACCATTTTAAGGGTTTCATGAGTAGTATTTAATATAGTAAAGAAAATTGAAAACTCGTCTTCCTTCAGTGTTATAAATTAACAAATCTCAAATAGTGTTTGCATTTATTGTATAAAAGGAAGGGAGGAAAGCGATATTATGATGAAATATTTTATTAGAATTATTAAAATTCAGTACATGTAAGGTAATAGAATTATAATGGCATTTTTATGAGTGGAGGTGAGAAGAGAGAATAAAATAATGGATCTTTGTAAAATAAATTGAAAGAAAAGAGAAGAGAGGTTCGCCTCTTGTGTACTCCTCCTTGAGAATCTCCCTAAGACCTTTGGTTTTGTCCTTTTGGTGAGACCATCAGGTATTAGACGTGGGTAGAGGTATTAGGAAGAGTTTTTGGCATAATTTAGGCAAGTATTGAAGCTTGTGTGGTATGGGAGTAAGACGGTTTGAGGGGTGGTTTATATAATGGAGGGGAGAAGGTATTTTCTGTATTATATTCATCAATTTATTTTTTCTCCATAAGAAAAGGAATAATAAGACTTACATGACCTATAATATTAATATTATCATGTGAATCTGAATCAACTGGGATTGCATCAACAGAACATCATACATGACTCTATAATTACTGTATTTATCTTATTTTATAAATTATCATATTTCACTATTCATAAAAAATTATAGTATTTCATAAAAATACAAACTATTTACCCTAACCAATTTTCTACATGTTGAATCAAAAAATTAAGTCCATTTTTGAACAAAACTCTAAATATGATTGATTAAATATTTAATTTAAATTGTTATTTAATCAAAAAAATTTAAACACTTAAATTATTCATCGTCATTTTTAAGGTGCCTAAATTTATTTATAGATTCATGGGTGTGGATACCACTCATAAGAGTCATATTACTTTTTATAAGGGTATGTTACTATTCATAAGGGTAGGTTATTATTCATAAGGTTATGTTACAATTCAGAAAAATTATGTTAATTCGATAAGACTTTAAATATCGTCCTAAACACAACCGTGTATGTCTAATTTTCAAAATTCAAAACACACAAGTAAAAAATTTAAGTTCCATGACTAGGCTATGACTATAGCCTAAATAACCAAGTGCTGTTTCAAAGAAACATAGTGCTATATGAAATATAGGCTATGAATCGAATGTATTTAAGAGAAACATACCATAAAATGTTTGGGGTGCTACATTATTCCCTCATTCAGTAATTTTTCCCTCGTAATTTTTCATTTATAAATCCCACCAAAAAGATGTTGGAGGTTTTTATTCATAACACCCTCTGGTTCCCATGTTTATTCCTCCATATTTTGGTTTTTCCAAAGAACCTTTACTAGACAAGCTGTCTGATTTCTCAATACCTGCTCCCTTGTGTCTAGGATCCCGATAGGCTCTTCACAGTACAACAAATCAGGTTCTAGTTTTATTTCATTATAGGTGAGTACATGTGTTGGTTCTGGTAGGTATTTATTCAATAGTTACACATAGAACACATCATTATCTTTGGAGAGACTTGGAAACATTCCTAAATGGTAAGATAAAAATCCTATTCTTTCTTGAATTTCAAATGGTTCGATGTACCTCGGGCTTAATTTCCCTTTCTTACCGATCCTTATGACACCCTTCTAGGGATATACATTCAGAAAGACATGATCTCCCTCTTGGAATTCCAAATACTATCTCTAATTTTTAGTATAACTCCTATTACTACTTTGGGCTACTTTAATATGGTTTCAGATTTTCTTCACCTATTTCGTGGCCTCTGCAATATGTTATTGTCCTATAATTTTCCTCTCACAAACATTGTCCCAACAAGTTGGAGTTTGACATCTCTTTCCATATGATTCTTCATATTGAGCCATTTGAATACTAGAATGGTAATTGTTTTTGTAGGATTATCCCACCAATGTAATGTGTTGATCCCATACACCTTGGAAGTGAAGATATCACGATCTCATCATCTATTCCAGAGATTGAATAGACCTTTCAGACTGTATGTCAGTTTGAGGGTGATAAGCAGTACTCAAATGAATCTCAGTATCCAAATCCTTCTGGAGACTTATTTAGAATTATGATGTTAACTGGGGTTCTTGATCAGAGAAAATCAATAGAGGTGCACCATGAAGTCTTACAACTTCCTTAATATAATGTCTTTCCAGGTGCTCAGGTAGTAAATCCTTTACTATAGGAAGTAAATGTGATGATTTTGTGAGATGATAAAAAATTACCCATATTGCATCATTACTTCTAGGCGACCTCAGTAGTCCAGTGTCAAAATGCATCGTAACGTTATCCCACTACCACATAAGAATAGGGATAGGTTGCATCACTCATTTGGGATGTTGTCTCTCTCCCTTCACTTGTTGAAAAATTATACAACATTTCATATAGTCACCGATTTCCTGCTTCATATTATTCCACCAAAAATATTCCATCAGATCTCTACAGATATTTTTTCTACCTCTGTGTATAGTGATATTTGGGCTATGAGAATCGTCTAATATTTTCCTTTTTAGCTTAGGTATTGATGGAATGCATAACCTATTCCAAAATTTCCTAAATCCTTCTTCATACACGGACTCTACCAGTCTCCCATCCTGGAAAGCATTAATTTTCTTTTATAGATTCTCATCATCAGATTGAGAGCTTTTTATCTTCTCTAACAAAAATGGTTTAACAATAACTTGAAGGAGGAAAGATGTTTCCCCTTCCCTAATAATTTCCATATCCATCTTCTGTAGATCTAAGAATTTATGATCTCTTTTAATCCTAATTTGGGTCAGAAGTCCGTGATCTTTCTTGTTTAATGCAAATTCCACCTTATTTTCCTTTCATGGGTGGTATTATATTGAAAAATCATAATCTATGACTAAATATAGTCCTCTCTATTGCCTCATGATGAGGTATTTTTGTGTGAAAATGTATTTCAAACTCTTGGGGTCCATATAAATCTCACATTTTTCTCCTTATAGATAATGTCTCTATATTTTTAGATCAAAGATTACTACTGCTAACTCAAGATCATGAGTTGGATAATTTTTCTCATGAATCATAACTATATTTATGCATAACAATAACATTATCATTTGGCATAAATTTTCACCCCAATCCATTCTTTGATGCATCACAGTATATTAAAAATCCATAACTTCATAGATAGAAGAGTCAGAATTTGAACATTGACCAATCATCTTTTCAATTATTGGAAGAATTATGTACATCTTTTTTCCACACAAACTAAACTCCTTTATGTGTGAGGTTAGATAGCAGGATATCCAATCAGGGAAAACTCTGAATGAAACACCGATAGTTACCTTCTAAGCCCATAACAATGTGTACCTCAGTTATATTTGTTGGATTTGTCCAATTTTGGATCGCCTTTGTATTTTTAGGATCAACTAGGATTCCCTCCTTAGAGATAATATGGCCTAGAAAAGAAACTCATTAAAGCCAAAATTAGAACATGATAAACATCCCATATAATTCATTTCTTCTGAAAGTTTTCAGAACAATCCGAAAGTGATCATCATGGTCATTATAGATTTTTAATTATATAAGGATATCCTCAATGAATACCAGTAAAAAGATGTCAAGATATTCCTTGAAAAATGTTTTCCTTAAATCCATGAAAACATAGGGTGAATTATTTCAGTCCAAATGAAACACTCTAAACTCATAATTCCCATACCTGGTTTGAAATGTTGCCTTAGGAATATCTTCCTTCCTCACACAAAGCTGATGATATCTGGACTGAATGTCAATCATTGAAAATTACTGAGCTCCATGAAGTTTATCCAATAAATCATCAATCCAAGGTAGAGGATACTTATTCTTTATTCTAATAGAATTGATTTCCCTGTAATCAATTCATAACCTAATGGATGCATATTTCTTCTTGACAAACAGGACCAGGGCTCCCCATGGAGAAACACTAGGTCGAAAAATATACTTTGTCACGCAGCCCCTCTAGTTGTTTCTTTAGCTCAACTAACTCCACAATGTCCATTCTATAGGTGTTCTTTGATATAGGTCTCCCACCAAGAATTAAGTCAATGGGAAACTCAATTTCCTGATCTAGAGGATGTTAAATTAAGTCCTCTGGAAATTCATCAATGTATTCTTCCACTATACACACATATTCAATCTTAAGATTTCATTCCTCATCCATAGATATTGGATTATCTTCCTCTCCAATTATTCAATTCAATATACCTACTGGGGGTGGATCTAAATAAGAATCATATGGCAAGGTTTCTTCTCTATAGATAAGGGATTATACATTTATTTAAAAAATTGTAACTTACTTTTTATTGCAATAAATCTTCTCATCATAGTTTTAGAGACAATTTATACAAATAATTATATCATATTAAGCCATTGGTATGATGATAAGGCTAGAAACTAAACCTCATTGATGTGTCACGAGGGGGACTAGTTGAAATTCCATTGTTGTAATGGTGCATCCCCTAGGAGTTTTTAATGATAACTCCTTTATTAAATCAAATTGGGCATGTCTAATTTTCATGCCAACATGGAAGATATAAATGAATGTGATGATCTAAAATCATATAATGTGTTGGATAAGTGTGAGGAAACAATTAAAGTACCTTCCAACACAGCATTAGTAACTTCAAAATTTGCAGTTGTAATCGCATTAGCTCTCCATTGCTCTCTTGGCCTTTTCTGAGGCATGTTTCCCTGGCGCTTAGGAAACTCATTTTCATAGTGTCCCATATATCTAAAATTGTATCATTGAACATCATCATATTATTTCTTACCCATACATTCATTAGATAGGTGACCGTTTTATCCACACATATAGTAGACTCCAATGCCTTTCAAGCATTTCTTGAGATGATTTTTCCACAGTTCATAAATAATGGGAATTTCATCGTTCCCTTGTTCTTCATAGTAACTTCACATTTCCCATGGTTATCAAAGTATGACTTTTTTATCTTATTTTCCCGTGAACAAATTTTTTCTAGAAAATTATTTCTCTGTTTTAATGGAACATGATACAATTTAATCAAATGATGAAAATGTTTGAGAAGCCAGTGTCCTTTGAATACTTGGATTAAAACCTTCAAATAAATGACCAATATTGTCTGTCAAGTCATGTACATAATCTATGACATATCTGGCTACACTTGTGAAGGTAGCCTTGTAATCTACAACACTGTATTCTTCCCTTTTCTTTAATCCAAGTAATTTCATATTCATTTCGGTTTGTTTCTCACAAGGTAAATAAATTTCGATGAATATTTCCTTAAAAGTCATCCATTACATATCTTCTATTTCTTCATCCTCTATGGAATTTTGAATCATGGCGCACCATTGATCAGCGTCGCCCTTTAGATAATATACCGACAGTATAACCTTTTTGATTTCATTGCATCTTAATTCCATGAATATCATTTCAAGGGACTTGATCCACTTCTCAGCAACCACTGGATTAGTAGTCTTATAGAATGATGGGTGATTTTTCTGCATGAAACAATCCAACACAGGCGTGGAATGATTACTCATTACAACTTGAGTATGTTGTCCCAATATAGTCAAGAACAAATTTTCTCTGACATTGATTTTTTTGACTTTCTTAGTGGGGAGATCCCTACATTAACCACGAGTATTGATTCACATTCTTTCATTAGACTCCATTTCTAAATAATGGCTCACACTATATTGGGATATGAATCATATTGTATCATCTTAAATTAACAAAATACTTAGCATAAATTGAGATCTTATGCATGGATAATCCCATAATTAGAAGAATGGTTTGTTTGATAATAATATATATTTCAATCATTTATAATGTTTTGTAATGAATATATGAATTATTATAGACATATCCCCCTAGATGTTCATAACCATGAGTGTAACAAGGCCCGTTTTGATGTACCAAGATACCTCAGGTCAAGCCCGAAACTCCTTGTTAGAGTTTTAACTCCTAGGCACATCTGTTCCGGAGCCACCTCTACCTGCTCGTATCCTAAAGGGGATGTATATGCTAGAAATATTCACAGAATCTATTCCTTATCAAAATACCAGGACATTATAGACCATTTATCCTCAAATACATCCTTAGGTATTTCTTCCCTACTATACATATCCAATTCTAATTTCCATGTTTCCAACTAAACATTCTCTGATACCAACTGTAAAAACCCGACCACTCTAGACCAAATCCAGTGCATTACATGTTATATTGGCATGTTAAGGAAGAATTAAAATCCCAAAGGAAAGATTATTTTTGTTGTCTTGATGAAACTAGATACATAGATGTATCTCAAATTACATTGGAAAAGGATATAAAATACAATTCAAAACAAAAACTAAAAAGAATATCCATATGAACTGAATAAATAATCTCCTCTTCATCACATGTTGAAGGTAAAAAATTAAAGGAGTGAGCTCAAACACTTAGTAATGGTTAAAAATAGTGTAATCATGAATTCTATAATAATAAATCATAAACAATTTGACATAATCAATATGGCATGGTGCATAAATGAAAAACTCGTGACATTAATAAACTAAGAATGAAACTACATACATGGATTTGGTCATAGAATATAGAAATAAAAGATAATGAATAATGATAATTCTTCTTAAAAGGAATCCATGTATCTGGCATATGATTCCATAATACTGTAAAAACAGTTTACTTCTATGGTTAAGAACCTGTCTTATTTTTTGAAACAAACTCGAAGTGTTTGTCACCAACTGATTTGTCTCATGAAACCTACCAATGCATTGAGGGTCTATAGTGTCGCCCACAATCCACTTATAGTCCAAAACATTCTTTAAAAATTGATTTAATACAAGTAAAATCTACCTTCTCAATATCTGTATGGAGTAGAGGATAAATATTTATCCATATTTCAACAATTAAAACAACATTCCAAATTAACACCACACGTAAAATGGTATATGGTTTAGAAAATAAAAATATCCATTATTTGAGAATATGGATATTTAATATAAATATAATTTCAAATTAAAATTGATCCCAAATGGGAAGTAGGTACACCACATAATGATTATTAGCTATTCAATACAATTTTAGTCACAACGAAATAGAAGTTGAGACAAAGTCCCTTACCATAATGTAATTAGTAAAATCATATAACCAGAACATAATAAACATCAAATGGATCATTTAATGAGATTAATAAAAAATAATAATCTAATTATATATCAAATTGTTTTAAAAATATACCACATAAAAGAAAAAAGTGGAAAACAATGAAAATATCATTGAAATGAACGTGATATGAGAAGCCCCTTACCAATATTTCGGCATGGTAATGAGTGTTCTAGCGAGGAATTAATGAGAGGTAAAGGTGTATCCCATTAATTATATATCATAATGGAAGTATTATTAAGGTGAGAAAACATACCCCGTCATTAGGAATTTGAAATAAATGAGCACAACATAGGGGAGATTCTTGAACAAAAGGGAGAGAGAGGATCCATTACCTTATGCTTGAAGGTGTTCATGAATGTTCTTAATGTTCTGAATAATCAAATTTATATTCATATAATAATAATTCCAGAACCTCATGAACAATTAATTTATATTTTACAACCTTATTTAATTCATTAATGTCCTTTTTGATGGGTTTAATTGATTCAATTTTAATTATTTGGCAGCATTGTTTTCTTTGGTTTTCATGATCCGGTTAATTGTATTCCTGAATGGATGTTTGTTTGAAATTTGGTTAAACATACAAAATTGTTAATATAAATTATTTTTGAAATTAAATAGATATAAATTAACTTATTATGATTTTGGTGATATACCATAAGGATGACTTATTTGATGAGTTAATAAAATCTTGGATTTGGCTTGGCGGTTTTGTGCACAATAAACTTGTTTTGTATTATTATTCGATATTATGAGTGTGTAAGGATTACAGAACATTAAAAAAGATAAAATACATATATAATGATTTTTTAGATCATTGAAAATGTTTTATGACCAGTATTGAACATATTAATGAAAATTTTAAACCTGTCTTCCTTGAGTGTGATAAATTAACACATCTCGGACGATGTTTTCATTTATTGTAAGAAATGAAGGAAAAAATGAGATATTATGATGAAATATTCCATTAGAATAATGAAAATCCACTAAATTTAAGGTAATATAATTATCATGTAATTTCAATGAATGGATGTGAGAAGAGATAACAAATTAATGGATCCTTGAAAATGAAATTGAAAGAAAAGAGAATATAGGTTCACATCTTGAGTACTCCTCCTTGACAATCTCTTTAAGACCTTTGTTTTTCTCCTTTTGGTGAGACCAAAAGGTCATGGACGTGGGGAGAGGGATTTGGAAGAGTATGTGGTAGTATTTAGGCAACGAGTGAAGCATTAGTGCTGTGAGAGGAAGAGGGGGTGAGGGGTGGTTTATATAGTGGAGGGGAGAGGGGATTTCTCAATATTATATTCATTGATTTATTATTTCTCCACAAGACAAACAATTGTGAGTCTTACATGAAAATGAATAGTAATATTATCATTTAAATCTGAATCAATTGGGATTACATCATTAGAACATGATACATGACTATAATTAGTGTATTCATCTTATTTTGTAAATTATGGTATTTCATTATTCATAAAAAAATCATGTATTTCAGAAAAATACCAAAAAATCACCCTAACCATTTTTCAACATGCATTGTAAAAAAAAGAATTCAATTTTTAAAAAATAATTTTATATATATGATTAATTAAATAATTAATTAAAATCATTATTTAATGAAAAAATAAAAACACTTAAATTATTCAACTTAATTTTTAAGATGCCTAAATTTATTTATACATTCATGGGTGTGGATACCATTCATATGTGTCATATTACTATTCATAAGGGTAAGTTACAATTAATACGGGTAAGTTACTATTCATTAGGGTATGTTACTATTCACCAAAAATGAAGTTAATTCTATCAGACTCTAACTATCATCCTAAAAGAAATTGTGTATGTCAAATTATTAAAATTCAAAACAAACAAGATTGAAATTTAAGTTCAATGGCTAGGCTATTAGTATCTCTTTAATAACCATGTTTTGTTTCAATGAAACTCAGTTATTCATTAAATATTGGCTATGACTTGAATCAATTTAACAGAAACATACAATAAAATGTTTGGGGTGCTACAAAAACACAATAAGGGACACCAATTCATTCCCCAAACCCCTCCACAAAGTCAAAACAGAGGTGTTTTCCCTACACTTAACCATAATACACCTAGTCCCTAGTTAACAACGGTAAACTCTTTCTTATATCAATCTTATCATTTAGACACATAATTATTCACGATTTTCCATGTTAGAAATAATATTCATTTTAATTTTATAATAAATGAAAAAACATTTCAAGTTCAACAACATACAGAATTCCCATTTTCCCATAATGCATACAATGATGCATGCCAAAGTATTATAGAGTTCTAAGAATGATACATTTGAATCAATTGTCATTCTATATCAGTCCATGATTCAATTTAAAAAATCATAAACAGTAATCACATCACACAACAAGTGTGTTAGCCAAGATGAAATAATATTCAACTATAATAGCAAACATCTATAATAGAAACCCCACCCTGTGTACTTGTGTTTTCCCTAATACATGGGTTTCAAACCTTAATTAATGAGATCATAATCATGGATATACTTATAATATTATCCTATGGACATTTTCAAAATATTAAAATAAAATAAAATAAAATAAAACCTCGTTTTATAACACCTTTTAATGTCCCCACCTGGGAGACACACACTAGTGCCCTAAATCAAACTGTTGTGTGACCTCTAGATCACTTCCATGTATGAAAGTGGCCTAAAAATACCAAAAAGAGTCTAATATTAATATTATGAAGCCTATAACCTCATTTATCAGGGTAATACCCTAGTGGAATATTATTGAGTTCCATGAATATTATCCAATAAATAATCAATCCGAGGAAGAGGATACTTATTATTTATGGAAATGGCATTTATTTCCCTTTAATTAATGCATAGCCTCATCGATCCATCTTTCTTTTTGATAAACAGGACCAGGGCTCCCCAAGGAGAAACACTAGGTCAAACAAATCTTTTTTCACTCAACTCCTATAGTTGTTGTTTAAGCTCAAATAACTCCACAATGGCCATTTTATAGGGGGTCTTTTATAGAGGTCTTCCACCATGAATTAAGTCAATGGAAAACTCAATTTCTCGCTCTGGAGGATGTCCAGGTAAATCCTATAGAATTTCATAAATGTATTCCTTCACTATATTCACATATTCAATATTAATATTTCATTCCTCATGCATAGATATTGGTTTATCTTCCTCTCCAATTATTTCATTCAGTAGACCTACTGGGGGTGGATATAAATAAGAATCATATGGTGAGATTTCTACTCTATAGATAAGGGATTCTACAACATTTTCAAAAATTGAAACTTCCTTTTCATTGCATTAAATCTTTGCATCATAGTTTGAGAGACAATTTATACCAATAATTATATCAAATTCAGAAATTGGTATGAGGATATGGATAGAAACTAAATCATATTAATGTGTAATGAGGTGTACTATTTGACCTGCCTTTGTAGCGATGATGCATCCCCTAAGAGTTTTGACTGGTAAATCCTTTATTAAATCAAATTGGACATGTCTAATTTTCTTGGGAAACTTGGAAGATATAAATGAATGAGATGATCCAAAATCATATAATGTGTTGGATAGGTTTTAGGAAACAATTAATGTACCATCCACCACATCATTAGTAACTTTAACATCTGCCATTGTAATCATATAAGCTCCCCCTTTCTCTCTTGTCTTTTTATGAGGCATGCTTCCTTGGCGTTTAGGAAACTCATTTTCATAGTGTCAAATCTATCTACAATTGTATCATTAAACATCATCAAATTTTTTCTTACCCTTACATTAATTATATAGATGACCCTTTTATCCACACGTATAGTAGACTCCAATGTCTTTCAAGCATTTCCTAAAACTATTTTTCCATAGTTCTTACAAAATGGGAATTTCATCATTCCGTTGTTCTTCATGGGAACATCACATTTCCCTTGGTTATTAGAGTACCTATTTTTATCTTGTTTTCCCTCAAACAAAGTTTTTCTAGAAAACTCTTTCTCTATTTTGATGAAACATGATGAAATTTCATCAAATGATGAAAATGTTTGAGAATCTAGTACCCTTTGAAGACTTCGATTAAGGCCTTCAAAGAAATGATCAATCTTCTATGTCTAGTCATGTACGTAATCTACGATATATCCTACCAGCCTTGTGAAGGTAGCCTCATACTCTACAGTACTGTATTCTTCCGTTTTCATTAAGCCAAGTAATTTCCTCTTCATTTCGGGTTGTTAGTCACAAGGGGAAAAAATTTGAATAATATTTCCTAAAAATCATCCATTCCATATATTTTATTTATTCTTCCTCTATGGAATCTTGAATCAAGGAGGATCATTGATCAGCGTCTCCCTTCAGAAAATATACTGCTAGTATAACATTTTTATTGTCATTTCATCTTAATACCATGAACATCCTTTCAAGTGATGTGATTCATTGTTTAGAAACCACTGGATTAGTTGTCCCACAAAATGATTGGGGATTTTTCCACATGAAATGATCCAACACAAGTGTGGAATGGTTACTCATTACAACATGAGTATGTTTACCCAATATAGTCCTGATATGATTTTCTCCAAAATTAATTGTGTTAACTTTCTTAATGGGGAGACCCAACATTGACCACACGTATTGATTCACATTATTCCATTAGACTCCATTTCAAAATAACGGCACACACTATATTGCAGTTTGAATCATAATGTATCATCTTAACTTAAGAATATACTTAGCATAAATTGAGATCTTATGCACGGCTAATCCCATAATCAGAAAAATGGTTTATTTGAGAATTGTATATAATTCAATAATTTCTATGGATTGTAAAGAAAATATGAATTATTATAAACATATCCCCCTGGAGTGTAATAACTAGGAGTGCATCAAGGCCAGTTGTGTACCAAGATACCCCGGGTCAAGCTTGAAACTCCTTGTTAGATCTTTAACTCCTAGGTACATCTGTTCCGGAGCAACCTCTACCTGCTCGTATACAGACGAGGATGTATATGCTAGAAATATTCACAGAATCTATTCCTTATCAAAATAGAAGGGCATTCTTTAACATTTCTCCTCAAATAAAAACTTAGTGATTTTTCCCCTACTATACATTTCCAACTCTAGTTTCCATGTTTCCTACTATACTTCCTCTGATATAAATTGTAACGCCCGAACCCTCTAGACCGAAGCCAATGCATTACATGTTATCTTGGAATGGTAAGAAGGAATGAAAATCCCAATGTAAATATTAGTTTTGTTGTCTTTAAGAAACTAGATACATAGGTGTATCTCAAATTACATTGGAAAAGGATATAAAATAAAATACATAACAAAAACTAAAACCAACACCCATAGGAACTCAATAAATAATTTCATCTTTATCACATGTTAAAAGTAAAAATTGAAATGGGTGAGATCAAAAAATTAGTAAAGGATAAAAATAGAGGAATCATGAATTCAATAATAATCAAATAATAAACAATTTGACATAATCAATATGGCATCATGAATAAATGAAAAACTGGAGACATTAATAAACTGAGAATGAAACTGCATCCATGGATTTTTTCATAAAATATAGAAATAATAGATATTGAATAATGAGAATGCTTATTATTATAAAGTCATGTATTTGGAATATGATACCATTATACTGTAAAAATGGTTTAATTCTATGGGTAGGGACCTGTCTTATTTTTTGAAACAAACTCGAAGTGTTTGTTGCCAACTGATTTGTCTCATGAAACCTACCTATGAATCAACGGTCTATAGCGGGCCCTAAATTCCACTGAATAACCAAATAATTCTTTAAACATAGATATAATACAAGTAATATATTCCTTCTCAATGTCTGTATAGAGTAGAGGATACAGATTCATCAATATATTCCACAATTAAAACAACATTCTGAATAAACACCGTACGTAAAATGATATATGGTTTAGAAAATGAAAATATCCATTATTTGATAATATTTATATTTAATATAAATATAATTTAAAATGAAAATTGATCCAAAATGGGATGTAGGTACAGAACATAAGGATTATTAGCTGGATAATACAATGTTAGTCACAAAAACATAGAAGTTGAGACAAAGTCCCTTGCCACAATGTAATTAGTAAAATCATATAACCATAACTTAACAACAATTAAATGGATCATTAAATAAAATTAATATAAAAAGAATAATGTTATTATATATCAAATTGTTTAAAAATATACCACATACAAGAAATAAGTGGAAAACAATGAAAATCTCATAGAAATGAACGAGAGATGAGAAACCCCTTACCAATATTCTATCATGGTAACGAGTGTTCTTGTGAGGGATTAATGAGAGGTAAAGGGGTATCCCGTTAATTATATATCATAATGTAAGTATGAGGATGGTGGGAAAACATACCCCATCATTATGTATTAGAAATTAAAGAGCACAACATAGGGGATATTCTTGAACAAAAGGGAGAGAGAGGATCCCTTACCTTATGCTTGAAGGTGTTCATAATTGTTCTTAAAGTCCTGAATAATCAAGTTTACCATCATTAATTAATAATTTCAGAACCTTATAAAATGTGAATTATATTTTATAACCTTGTTAGGTTCATTTATGTCCTTTTTTATGGGTTTAACAGATTCAATTTTATTGTTTTGGTAGAATTTATTTCTTTGGGTTTCATGATCTGATTAATTGTATTCATGAATGGTTGTTTGTTTGAAATTTTTTTAAACATACAAAATTGTTAATATAAATTATTTGTGAAATTAAATATATATAAATGTTATTATTATGATTCTGTTTATACACCATATTGATGACTCATTTGATGAATTAATAAAAGATTGGATTTGGATTGGCGGTTTTTTGCACAACAAACTTGTTTTGTATAATTATTCTGTATTATGAGTGAGTAAGTATTAATGAAAATTAAAAAAGATAAAATACATATATTTTGATTTTTTTACCACTGAAAAGGTTTCATGACCATTATTAAAGATATTAATGAAAATTTAAGACCCGTCTTCCTTGAGTGTGATAAATTTACGCATCTCGGATGGTGTTTTCATTTATTATAAAAAGGAAAGGTAAAAAAGATATATTATGATGAAATATTCCATTAGAATAATAAAAATATAGTACATGTAAGGTACCGTAATTATCATGGTATTTTGATGAAGAGAGTTGAGAATCGATAACAAATGAATGGAACTTTGTAAATGAAATTGAAAGAAAAGAAAAGAGAGGTTCACCTCTTGAGTAATCCTCCTTGAGAATCTGTTTAAGATCTTTGTTTTTAGCCTTTTGGAGAGACCAACAGGTCATGGACGTGGGAAGAGGGATTTGGAAGTGTATTTGGAATAATTTAGGCTGGGACTGATTTTATAGTGGTGTGAGAGGAAGAGGGGGTGAGGGGTGGTTTATATTGTGGAGGGGAGAGTGGATTTCTCTATAATATATTCATTAATTTATTTTTTCTCCACAAGAAAAGGAATAGTAGATGACCAAGAATAGTAATTTTATCATTTGAATCCGAATCAATTGGGATTACATCAACAGAGCATGATACATGAATATAATTAGTGTATTTAGATTAATTTTTAAATTATGGTATTTCACTATTCATAAAAAATTCATGTAATTCAGAAAAATAACAAAAATTCACCCTAACCATTTTTTGACATGTATAATCAAAAAGTGATGTCCATTTTTCAAAAATAATTTTCTATATATGATAGATTAATTATATAATTAAAATCATTATTTAATGAAAAAATAAAAACACTTAAATTATTCATCTTAATTTTTATGGTGCCTAAATTCATTTATACATTCATGGGTGTGGATACCATTCATAAGATTCATATTACGATTCATAATGGTAAGTTACAATTCATATTGGTATGTTACTATTCATAAGGTTATGTTACTATTCACAAAAAATCATGTTAATTCTATCAGACTCTAAGTATCATCCTAAACACAACTGTGTGTGTCAAATTTTCAAAATTCAACACACATAAGTGGAAAATTTAAGTTCAATGTCTAGGCTATTAGTATATCCTAAATAACCAAGTGTGGTTTCAATGAAACTCAGTGCTTCATTCAATATTGGCAATGACATGAATGAATTTAATATAAATATACAATAAAATGTTTGGGGTGCTACAAAAACACAATAAGGGACACTAAGTCATTCCCCAAACCCGTCCACACAGTCAAAACTGAGGTGTTTTCCCTACCCTTAACCATAATAAACCGAGGCCCTAATTAACAAGGGTAAACTCCTTATTATATCAATATTATCATTTAGGCACATAATTATTCACAATTTTCAATGTTAGAAATAATATTCATTTCAATTTCACAATAAAGGAAAAAAGGTTCATGTTCAACAACATACCCAATTACCATTTTCCCATAATGCTTACAATGATACATTTCAATGTATTATGGAGTTCCTAGAATGATACATGTGAATCAACTGTCCTTCCATATCAGGAAAAGATTCAATTCAAAAAATTCATAAACAGTAATCACATCACACAACAAGTGTGTCAGCCAAGATGAAATAATATTCAACTGTAATAGAAAACATCTATAACAGCAACCCCACCCTGAGTACTTGTGTTTTCACTAATAAATGGGTTTCAAAATCAAATTAATGAGATCATAATGATGGATACAATCATACTATTATCCAATGAAACTTTAACAAATATTAAAAAAAACTCATTTTCTACAACTTTTTAATGTCCCCACCTGGGAGCCACACACTGGTTCCCCGAATCAGACTGCTATGTGACCTATAGAGCACCTCAATGTATGAAAGAGGGATAAAAATACCATAAAGAGTCTAATATTAATATTTTGAAGCCTATAACTTCTTTTATCAGGGTAATACCCTAGTGGAAAAATAACATACTATAACTAGATAACATGTAACTAGAAAAAGAATAGTCCCAAGATCACAAGATGACTAAAAATGGTGATACAAAACCAAAGTAACCATTAAATATGTCATAATAATATATGTGACAAGTTTCAAAAATAAAAACTCAAAATGAAATTAGTTGATGAATCCTAAGTCGTTTCTAAACCACATCTAGCTCATTCAACCCTATTCAATCCCAACTCATCCATCGAACCTGGGGGCTTTTCACTTGACCCATCCAACAAACAAGATATCTATTTGGACAATGATCAATTACCCCATGTATGGGGTGAGTAAATCTCAGTAGGTCCCCAACAATTATGCCTAAAATAATATTTAATATATTATATTGTATATATTAAAATACATAAATGAGGTGAATTTAATATGTAAACAGGTGTCACATTATCAGTTATTCCTTTTTATCCACATGAACCCATAGGTTCCCCTGGACACTTGAACCTCAATACCTACTTCACCCCATGCTAGAGTCTAAAAAATATCACATTATCAATTCGTAATTAATTTAAAAAATGAGCTTTCATTGTCTATTTCATTTCAATTCAAGATAAGCTAATTGGAACCATACTCTAATTCCACTAATTTATGTAGAGTTCAGTAGTTCTAGCACCCCATGAATAGTTAGATCATTAGTTATTTCCTCACACATCATATAATTTGGTGCATAAAATAGAATCCCTATAATGTTTTATGCATTCTCTATTTCTAGAATGCCATGACTTGGATCTCGTGGGTATTTAGAGAATCATTCTATGTCCCATGCCCCATTTTACTAATAAATCACATATATCACATGTATCACATACATTTCATGTATCCAATTTATCACATGTACCATAAATTTCACTTGTATCATATTAATTAATTCGTAAATTAATTAATTTTATAAACTCTGCTAATTATTTTGATAATTAATTACTCTTGACAAACCCTTCAATTAATTCATGAATAAATCAATCACATCAACCCATTAATCAATTAACCATTTAATTAATCTTTATAATCACATTAAATAATTAAATAATTAATAAACTGAATAAAAAATTCAATACTTCATTATTCAATTCAATAATTAATTATCCCAATTCCACAGTTTCATTATTCAATCAAATCTCCAAATCCTAACTTAATTAATTCTCTAAATTAATTAAATAGGTTTATGAATTCTAATTGTAAAAATAAAAATTGATATTAAAAAACAAAATTAACAAATTTGATATCAATATTATTGGATTTGAATAATATACCACCTACCTCAATTCATTCATCAGAAATCGCAAAAAAGAAATCCCCAAATTTTAGTGATGTAAAGACGTAAAACAAGATCAAGATATATAACATAAATCAATATAGAACAATTCAAGATATCTTAAATATTGATCTAGACCAAAAATTCTAGATCTTGATCCACAAAACTATGTCTAGATCCAAACAAAACATGAACAAAAAACACTTTCTTGAATAGGATATTAAAGGAAGTAGAATGGAAAACAATGTGTGATTGGATTCACAAACTAGGAGAGGTCTAGTCCATTGATCCAGGATTTGAGTCATGAATAATGGGGTTATGGGGGCTTGAAATACTTCTGGGAAACTCCAAAATCATTAAAATAATCTTGAGTCAAATTGGGGGGGAATAAAAATTAAAATGGGTGTCAGGGTGATTAAAACTATAATATTTTTGTCTTTAAATTCCCACCCACTATTAGCTAGAATAGGGTGTAAGGTTTTCCTTAACTATGTGCATAATCGGTGTGCCTATTTTATATGTGGTTCAAGTTTACTCCAAATAAGGTGAATTATTTTCCAATCTATGCCCCAAACATGAAATTTACCTCTCTCTAGTGTTGCATAGTCTGCTGGCCAGGGCGCATGGTTAGGGCTAATCGAGAACCAACTGGGAACTATCCCCCTTCATTCAATTTTTCTCAAATTCCACCCAATCACCCCCATGTTAAAACCCATCAAATTAATACTCAAAAAATGTAAATAACACTTAAAATAAATCCAAATTCATCACTAGAATAATATGGGTTTTTAAAAGCTAGTGTATAATGGTCATTTTTAAAAAATATTTTAATATTTATTATCATTTGAACATTGTGTCTTGTGCAAAGAAAAATACTAAAAATGTAAAATTTCTTATATAATTAATATATTGAGAATCCTAGAATTGTTATAATGAATCATTTCATATTAAGTGAAATGTTTTCTGAGAAACTATATTTTTTAAAATAGAAAACTGTTTGGTCGCTTTTTGGGGAGTTATGAAAAAATTAATTTTTGACACTTTTGGAAAGTTTATTTTTAAAATAGTATTAATTTTTAAAATAATTATACAGAAAATATATTTGGGTTAATTTTCGGTATTTCTCTGAAAATTTTTAGTTCGGCGATTAATAATGAAAAATATGTGTTTTTTTTAAAAACTGTATTTTGTTTATGATATTTTCAAAGGTAAATTATATATTAAATTGTTTTTAAATTAAAATTATTTCAATAATTGTATATTCATTAATATTTGTTTCAGTGTAATAAATTTAAAATTCAATATTTATATTAAATACTTATCTATATACAAGACATTTCACTTTGGAAATGTTCTTTATCATGACCTTAGCCGGTATAATTTTAAATTGGATTATGGTACATTTAATAATTGAATTTGGAAAAAAGATTTCACATTTAAAATAAGAATAATTTATATAATCTGATAAATAAAATATAATTTTTGACCATTATGATAAATATAAGAAACAAAAATTATTTATCATAGTTAAGGTGAAAACAGATTTACAGGGTGTTAATCTAAGAAGATAATGGTGGAAATGACATATAAATGTAAAAACCCATTGTATGTTCAAATTTTTACCTTATCAAATCTAAGGTCTCATAATGGACCATTTTGGAGCCTTTTCGGATGGGAATACCATGGAAACATCTTTTTCATTTCAAAAAACACTAGTTTTCCACTCACCTCACCTATAAATTGTCATAATCCATCCCCTAGGGCTCATTCCATGACTACCCCAAGCCCGCCTTCTATAATCCAAGAGATAGTTATGGGTATTAGAAATAAATTTCCAAAAAAGAGAAGGCATTGCCATTAATCCTGTAAACACACTGATAAGGAATAAAGTACAAAGAAAAACACAAAGGAAACAAAGTAGTATAACCATAATAGAGTACCACTAATGAGAGTAAAAGTTGTAAACTGAATTGAAATGGGATAGAATACAATCCCAACTGAAAATAAAGTATAAAAAATAAAATTAAAAGCTCTGGAGGCCATCCTAAATAGATAATAATTGAAGGGTATTTACATATCACTATTTGATGACACTGCATCACACCATGTATATCAATCCACCTCCAAGCACCATCTAACACTAGCTCCCCAATGTCCCAGTGAAACTTGTCTGTCGTTCACAGAAGACACAACGTGTGTGGGAAAAGCCGGTGTAGGGGTGAATATAATAGTACTTACTAGGGACCCCAAGACCATTGTGGGTTTGATAGAAATCCAAAAAATAAATTAACACAAAGAAATATATCAATGTGAAGCGCAAAGAAAAGGACACAGTTCACACTAGGTATAACATACGTACATAAGTAAAAATAATTATTCTTAAAGCATGATCATCTTATTATTTTGAGAGGCTCTGCTGGTGATCTATGAATTGTCGCTCTTCTACTGATCCATAAAGAGTCTCTCTACTGCTGATCAATAATGGGTTTTTCGATGGCTGATCTATGACGGGTCACTATAATACTGATCAATGAAGGGTCTCTCTATTGCTGATCCACAAAGGGTCTCTCTTAGGCTAATCTATGAAGGGTCATTGTTATGCTGATCCATGAAGTGTCTCTCTTCATTAGTCACATCACAGCTGACCACTAGATTCCGACACATAGCATGCTTTAGTTCTAGAGGATATTATCATCAATCCATCAGTTGTACCTCAATTGTGATGAAGCCAAACATAAAATAACTCAATGTACCGTATTGTCGTAAGGGTCCCAACACAATAGACGAAATGTCGAACAGACGTCTAGTTTGAATGATATGGGCATTTTCTGTAAAAAGATACATGCTGGATTCGAGCCTGTTCCAACCCGACCATATGACAACCTCGGCCAAAAATCACGTAGAATATCTCAGAAGTATTGCCTCGTTGAGAGCGTCCCAATGCCAAAACGGATCGTCAAACCGAACCAAATTTTGCAAGATATGGTTGTTTTACTAAACAGTGGTCGGTTGCGTCTGGGCCTAGTCCGAATCGGTTGGACTGACCTGAACAATCCTGGCTCAAAGTTATGCATGACCCGACATGTCTATCTACCCATTGTCCTAGCCCATTAGGCCTTACTAGATTAGTCGAGGTTGTTCGTAAGTCCAGTCTTCTTGGTAACTGAGTGACCCAAAATTTATCCCGCTTAGCCCGCACTGGTGGGACAACTACTTTTCCAATCCTAGGGTGCCTCCCTACCGAGTCCTCTAAGGAGGACCAAATCAAACATTTTGATGGGATGCTCTAGTGTCAATGTCTGTTGGCCCAGCTTGGCCAGATGGGATGGCCGGTTCAGCTCGGTAGGAAGATTTGTTTTACCCAACCTAATGGGCCGGCCAGTTCAACCTGGCCAAGATCAACTTGTCTAATTCTACACAGACCAGATCATCTGGTATGTTGGGGTTTTTTTCTTCTAGTTTAGACGTTCACCCCCCCCCCCCCTTTGTTCGTACGCATCCCATAAGGACCGTGCCACACCCTTCTAAGTAGAGCTTGGCTTGCACCGCATCCAGCCGACCGACAAAACTGATAGTTCGTGGACTCCGCTATCGGGTGGCACGATGAGTGCACTTCCTCCACCTACACAGCTAGTGAGGGTAGACCTCTCCACCCACATGTGGCACTAGTTTGCGTTGCCTCCTTCCTATGGTCACCTTTGTAGGATTCCTCGCCAGTGGCACCTTCCATGGGCCATCGGGTCAGCTCCAGTGGTCTAATTTCAAAACCACTTGTCCCCTTGGGCCTCTCAGGTTGCTGCCTTCCCTATGAGGGTCTTAAATCTTCCTTACCACCATTTCAAATGTTTCTCGAACAAGAACGCACAAGGTGGATGTGGTTCAGGCCTTGTTCATGTCGACCAACACCCTCCGTATTTGAATCATAAAGAAGTAGGAGGTTTGGGGATAATGTTCTATCAATAATATACCAATACCACTATATAAACCTATGAAATGGACACCCTCCCACATCAATGAATGATCCAAAGGTCAACCTGTTCGTGGGATGACATGTGTTTGTCGCTTTAGAAAAATAACGGGGAAACAAATGTAATCAAACAACCCCTACATGGTTTGATGATCTATCACTGAGGAGGGATGAATCTTAAAGCTGTTGTTGATCCTCACCCTATTAGCATTCATCGTCATTCTCCATCTCTTGATACTATTTCATTGGCCTTCGTCAATAGCATTCATTTTTTGAGAGAAAAGGGATAGGTAGGATCCACATTTGTCGGAGGAGGAAATTCTACCAACTAATTTCCCCAACATGATATTAAAATAAAACATGTCCCAATGTTTCTGTTATGATGCGACATTGTGTTGTTACACTTGTATAAAAAGGTTTCATTTTTATTTTCCTTTAATGTTCCTCGTCGCCACCACATTTATACACTACAGTGTCGTTGTCCTCCTCTCAATGGTTGATAAAAGAAATAAAATAACTTTATTTTGTTATTTTATTATTTTCTAAAAATTCCTAAAGATAACCTTTCCATATGACCATTTTCGGTTAATGTTAATACTTTTATAGGAGAATATCAGTGTTATAAGTTTAACGTTCCCCTCTGATTTATGATTCATGTACCAATTCAAATATTAGAAAAACCCCGCTTGCATGTTTACTTTTGTGAAATAAAAAAATTTCAAAATTCTTGTTGTGGGCTCACCAGGACATGTAATCACATCCCATCAAAGCATGTGTTCTTGAAATAATACAATATAATATTTAAAAAAATTATATAGAAATTATGGAACATTTTATTCTCCCCACATATCGTATTTTCATCCCCGAAAGCCAAAACAATGTTCAATCAATCAAATGGGGGTACTAAGCACGAATATGAGCCTCCTTCTCCACTATGATATCCTGTAGATTCTTGTACCTCCACCAAATGTGCACCATAGTAATTATCCATCCACGAAGGACGTGCTCCTTCTGATCCTCTATATCCACTAGAAACTATGCAAGCATTGCCCCATTGTCAATGTTCATCTCTCCTCATTCGATGACGTGTGATGGATCATGCACGTACCTTTATAGCTGCGACATGTGAAAAACATTCTATACCCAGTGCATTTGTGGAGGAAGAGCAAGGAGGCATGGAACCTTGCTATCTCTTCTCAAAATATAGATATGTCTAATTAACTTCAAGGATACCTTTCTTCCCATGCCAAATCTCGGAACTCCCCGTCATGGTGAGAACCTAAAAAAACATGGTCTCCCTATGCAAACTCCAAGGGTATCTGTCTCCTATTAACATAAGAATTTTTTCTACTCTGTGCAGTCCTCATTCCCTCCAGGATGATCAAAACTACTCAATGGTATCATGCACCAACTCTGGACCCATTAGTACTGACTCCCCTTGATTTGTCCAGTATTGAGGTGATCTGCATGGCCTCTCATATAAGGCCTCAAATGCTACCATGACCATATTGGAGTGATATCTATTGTTGTATGCAATCTCCACCAGTGGTAGGTGGTACTCCCAACTGCGTCCAAAATCTAAGACACAAGCACGAAGAATGTCCTCCAATGTCTATATGGTCTTCTTTGTCTGACCATCGAACTGGGGGTTAATAGTTTCACTCAGGCATATTTGAGTCTCAAAAACCTCCTACTACCCCTTACACAACTGGGATGTAAAGCATGCATCACAATCTAAGACGATCATTGATGGCACCCCGTGAAGCCTCACTATCTCCTAGATGAAGTGGAATCCCATTCCCTCTACCAATCCCCACTTCTGAATGGGTAGGAAGTGAGCTGACTTGGTGAGCCGAGGAAGGATCGCCCAGATAAAATCTTGGCCAATGTACATGCAAGGTAACCCTCTCATGATGTATAGGGAGACACCATCCCACTTCCATTATAGTACCTCTAGTGGCTATGTCAAGCCTACTATGACCTAATGCTTGACCATCAATTTTTGGCATGTGTGGCATCCTGAAACAAAATCTGCCACCTTTTCTTCATCCCTAATCACCAGTACAAACATTAGAGGTCCTAGTACATCTTCACCACAACAGGATGTACCACCAAATGGGATATATGGAATACTATAAACACCACCCCCTATAACATCACTAGTATTGTAGTGAATCTTTTAAAAAGATTAATATGCTTACCACCTATCAGAAATCTATCCGAAGCCTTTCCTAAATATAACTGAGCATGTTGGTTCTCACAGTCTCCATCCACAAGTTGTACCTCCTAACTCACTGTTAGAGTGGGGGAGTTATAGTCATATACTTAAGTTATTCTACACCATCACTATCCACAAATGATATCTTTATCATGGATAGCTACTCCATCACCAGACTCAACATCAGTAAACCATACCTCCTGATGAGTGCGCATACCACTATGTTCCCCTAGCCAGCAGCATATACTATCCCCAAGTCATTATCCTAGAGGAACTCTATATATTGTTGTTATCTAATGTTAAAGTCCTACTAGGATAAGATATGCCTGACACTCTTGTCGTTGGAGTATATGGTAAACAATTCACCCATCAAGTAGTGATTCCACATCTCCAAGGCAATGACCAGTGCTGTTAGCTCTCAGTCAAGGGTCACAAAGTCTACTCATACTGCCACAACTGTTGTGAGTCATATGTGATTAGTGATTACTCCTTCATCAAGAAACAAACAAGTCTATTCCATAATGCATCACAATATACCACTTAGTCAATGACCTCCTATTAAAACCACAAGATGAGAGAGTTGGTCAAGGTTTACCTCAGCTGATGGAAGCTATGTTGGAATTTCTCTATCAAGATGAAGGGTTTTTCATTCCTTTTCAAACTTTCATACATTATTCTACTCTATAGATGTTAGGCACGAACTTCAAGTACTATTTTTCCACCCCCAAAAAACTTTGTACCTTAGCCACGCTTCTGGGTGGCTTCTATGAAATCATTGCCTATATCTTCTCCGTATCAACTACAACTCCATCCTATGAGATAAAATGTCTATAAAAATGTACCTCCTGAATCCAAAACTAGAAATTTGAGGGATTACCATAAATCATGATCCCTTGCAGTGTATCCCGTATTATCCACAATTGTGCAGCATGCTCCCCCCTATGACGTATAATATACCAGTATGCCATCAATGAAGACCAACATGAAACAATCATGGTAAGGCTGGAAGATCATGGTCATGGGTCCCATGGATATTTTTAGAACATTGGTCATGCCGAAAGACATCACCAAGAACACATAGTGGTAATAACGTCACGTGAATTCCGTTTTTGGCACATCCTCATCTCGTAACCATTGTTGAGGATAACCTGATATGAGGTATATCATCGAGAAAAACTTTTCTCCCTTTAGCTGATCAAAGAGTTCATCAATTATCAACAGTGGATATTTGTTCTTCATGGTCACTTAGTTTAGGGGCCGAAAGACCACACATATCCTTGAGTTTCTGTCTTCCCTCTTGGAAAATGAAAATGGGGCCACCTATAGTGAAACGATGGGTCTCACGAATCCCTACCTCTACAAGTCCTCCAACTATACTCTCAACTCCCAGAGCTCTGTAGAAGCTATCAGATATGTAGGTGTTGATATTAGCATCGTCTCTGGGTACAGATTGATACATAAGTCTACCTCCCATGAAAGGAGTTTTTCCCAGAACATCCTTATGAAAGAAATCCTCAAACTCATCCACCACTATAAAAATTCTTAGACTCCTCTCGTCCAACACACTGAGGGTGAGTCAATCCAACTATTGAGTGATCGAATTTACACTCATCTGAAAAAGTCCATCATGTGATTCCAAGGTTCACTTCTCCTTTGTGAAGGAAAATTGGGTCCCATCACCATAGACACACTGCACCTTTCACCTTAAACAGTAGATCTGAGCATAGACTATATATAACTAGTCCACGCCCAAGATAATGTCGTAAGGCCTCAATGTTGCTACTATGAGATCCCAACTGAATAACCTGCCTCCACGATAATTCTCACACTACAGACACCAATTTTTAATCATTGTATCCCCTATTATAGAAGTATCTAATCATAAATATCGATCCAATGACTCTGTAAAAATATTTCACCATCAGATGAGGTATATATAAAGGAAAGTTTGATTGGGAAATATGTCTATGTGAACTCCAGGTAAGGTGGGTAAGACACAAATCATACCTCTAATCATCTCTTGAGCACTGTGGTCAGTGGCCTATATCACATAAACCTACCCTTACCCATTTCTGTCAGTTCTATATGCCCATGGTGGACCACCTGGGTATGGCGGTGGTAGTACCATGAACCATCATCCACCACATGTCTCTCATCCCACTCCCCTTACACATCCACGACCATGTGTACCTCCACTCCCAAACCTCTATAATTTTCTCGGCGGTCCTATGACAATATATTGATCATATGTGTGGGGAGTCAGATAGTCACAAGCTATGTTCCCCTCTTCACTACTGAAGTAACTAACTTTGTCCCTCTGATAACCTCCTCTACATCACAAGATCCACACCACTGACCATGTATCCTTGGGTCGACCACCAGAAGTTCTGGCCCATTTTGACCTCGATGTTGTCCTCCTACTACCTATGGAAGATGAATCAGCCACCTATCATCCAGTGGTGGCTATCACCGCCAGTTCATATTCATCTCGGATTCCCTCTACCAGTAGAGCCGCTGTAGTTTTCAGTCCTACATCAGAATGCTGAGAGAAAGCATTCTTTCCCTGATCTACCATCATTGTCCATGCTCAAAGGTCCAGACCCTAAAGAAAGTTTCTTGTACTATGTTAGTGGAGTAACATGAGAGGTTGGTAAAACACATTGAGTATTGGGCCATATTCAATTTTCCAAGCTGTAGGTATTTTGGATCGTGAATATTCCCTAAGCATACTATCGCAAGTATGTAGTCCTCCCTGAAGAGGCTCTTGAACCCCCCGAGGAAAGGGTCACCTCCAGGTTTTATGGAGAATCACACTACACCATCTACCTATCGTTTCCCGGAAAAGGATAGCATCTTGGACCACCATTGGGACTGTAGGTGTCTCTACTAGGAAAAAACCCCCGCATAACTCCCTCCATCAAATCCTTAGATTCCTGAGGATCATTCTCACCATTATACCGTAGAGGCCTCTATCTATGTAACTCATTCAATGCGCTCATTCGGCATTCACTATCCACTAGTGTGGTCGGATGAAACTAATGCTCTCTAGGTGGTGGTGCTACATGTACACCACATGAAGGTGTTATCGCTGTAAGTGGCCCCTACACTGATGCCTCATCACTCAGTGGGCCATCGTCGTGATCCCTCACTGGAATCCCGGATGGCCATATTTATTGAGGCATCATGTAGGAAGACATTTGCACCATATTCAATAAGTAATATGGGTGAGATCACATACAATAGTTCAAGAGAAAAGCATTTTAAAAACACAAGCAACTACTGGTTTTTTGTACTGTGTCCAAAAAAAGAATTCTGGGTCCATACATATGAATACATAGACCGTTTTCTCAAACAATGGACTCCGCATGTCAAATTATGAAATCAAGACACATGTAACTATTTCCCCCATCACAAATAATGACTCTAAGTTCTTCTGGAAGAACCGACCACCCCTCTAATACCACATTGTCCTGACTCATCCCCCAGGGCACATTCCATGACTACCCTATGCCCGAATTCAATAGGCCAGCTGCTGGTGTCTAGAACTATAAAGGTATATCCCAGAAAGGTTAGGAATTGCATTTAAACCTGTAAACACATAGGTAGTGCATAATGCACAAAGAAAACCACAATGGAAAGAAAGTTGTACAACCACCAAAAGTACCACCAATGAGAGTAAGAGGTGTAAACTAAAATTAATGTGGCTATAATAGAATTCCAACTAAAAGGAAAGTAAAAAAATGAATTAAAAGTGATAGAGTTCATCCACAAAGGATCTTACTTGAAGTGTTGGTACAACACACTGTCATATGTCACAGAAGCACACCACATATATCGATCCACTGCCAAGAACCATCTATCCCTGACTCCCTAGTGTCTGATTCAATGACTTCTATCATCTATAGAATATAAAAGAGTTGTGGGTGATTCCCTTGCTGGGGTGTGTATAAAAATACACAATTGGGACCCCGAGACCAACTCGGGTCTCACAGAAATCCACAAAGGCAAATATCACAAACCAAGATCTCAAAGTGATGCACACAGAAAAAAGACAGACCTCACACAAGGTATAAGATAAGTATAGATGTTAAGATGATTATTCATATAGCTATATCATTTTATTCTGTTGAAAGGCTGTATTATTGATCAACGAATGGTCACTCTCGTGCTGACCTATGAGGGGTTTCTCTGCTACATATCCATGACGGGTCTCTCTACGACTGATCCACGATAGTTCACACTAATACTGATCTATGAATGTTCATTCTCTTGCTGATCCATTATGGTTGTTTCTTATTCTGATCCCGGAAGGTTCTCCCTTATGATGGTCCACAATGGTTCTCTCTTATCCTGATCAATGAAGGGTCTTGCTTCATTTTTCATTCTACATCTATCCAAGGATTTCACACACTTAGGGTGCTTGATTTCTAGAGGATCATCTCCTCAATCCATTGGTTGTACCTCATCATACTCTATGTCCCACATAGATTAACCCAAAGGACCGTCTCATCATAAGGGTCCCAATGCAATATCCCAAATGTTGAAAAGACTCATAGTCCATAAGATATAGAAATTTTTGTAAAATGGTTCTAGTTGTATTCGAGCCCGATCAAAGATGGATGTACGCCAACCTCCTCTAAAACCCATGTATAGTTTCTTAGTAGGACTTCCTTTTTAGAGGGACCCAACACAGCAAACGCCTCATCAAACAAATGTATGGTTTGATAGATATGAGTGTTTTAGTAAATAGGGGCTAGTTGCATCTGGGCCCGACCCGAGTCAATCAGACCGACCCAACAAATCCCAGCCCATGGACCCTCATGACACGAATTGTTTTTATGGACAATTGGGCCTTACTGGACTCGACCGAGGTTGGCCATGGGTCTTGTCCACTTGGTCACCGAGGGACCCAAACATTATCCCGCTCGACCCACACTGGCGAGCCAGTCTCTTTTCCTAGCCCAGCCACCGCCTGCTTAGATTTTATCAATCCGTACTGGTCTGATGGCCTGGCATGGCCTGATGGGCCAGTCTATTTGTCTCAATGGGGCTGTCAGTTTTGGCTGGACTATCTAGACCGGTTTGATTCTTCCTAAAATGGCTCGGTTGGACTGATTTTTCCTAGAGATACTCAACCGGTCTGGTTGGGGTGTGCACGGTTGGTTAAGCCAACTACCCCTCCTCCCATTTGTTTGCATGCAGCCCGCAATGAGCAGGCCAATCTTTTCTATGCGGCCCTAGGATGGTGTCGCATCTAGCGGACCACCGCTACCTCCTCCACAATAGTGCATGTTGGGAATACAACCTCCACCAACACAGCAAGCAATGGCCGAACACTCCACATACATGCAGCACCGGTTGGCTCCACCTCCCCCCTATGGTTGCCACTACTGGCCACTGTTGTCAGCACCTCTTCATAGGCGACACCTTCCACGGGCCACTAGGTCCACTCCAGTGGTCCGATTTCAAAACGTCTTACTCCCTCAGGCCTCTCGGGTTTCCTCCTTCCCTACAAAGGAATTCGTGTTGCCTTGTCCCCATTTCAAATGATCATCGACAAAGAATGCACATGGATGAGGGGGGCTAGGCCTTGTTCGTGTTGGTCCATGCCCTCCACGTGAGGAGCTTATATCAAGGGGAGGTTTGGGGATAACATTATATCAACAATATACTAATCACACTGTAGAAACCTAAAAAAATGACACCCTCCCATATTGACGAACTATCCGTCAGACAACATATTCCCGGGTTAACCTGTGTTCATCACTTTAGAAAAAGAATGGGGCAAAAAATTTAATCAATCAACCCCTACTTTGTTTTGGAATCCATCACTAATGAGGGATAAAGCATCCAGTTGTTGTTGATCCTCACTATTTTGGAGTTTTTCATCGTTCTATGCCTCTTGTATCCATCCCACGGGGATTTTTTGATAGTGTTCGCCATTATAGGGAAAGGGGGAGTGAATTTCCTTGTTTTTCATCAGAGGTAATTCCACCATCTGATTTCCCCAATTTGATATTAAAATAAAACACATCGCAATGTTTCTGTTACAATGAAACTCCACATAGTTACATTGTTTCATCTATGAAACAATATAGAAACATCTTAGCTATTACGCATGACCAAAAACGTGACATTATGATTTTATTTTAATGTTCCTCATCACTGCCTCATTACTGCACTGCAGTGTTACCATCCACCGCTCAACGGTTGAAAAAAAAATAAAATAACATTTATATATTTTTTATTTTTTTCCAAAAGTCTGAATATTAACTTTTATGTCCGACCCTTTCCAGTCGATGTTAAGTCATTTCTAGGTGAGTCCTGGTATTCAGAGTTCAATGTTTCCCTCGTATTTTTGATCCGAGTACCAGTTTAAAATGTAGAAAAAACAGCTGGAACATTTACTTAAGAGAACTAATAAAATTTACAAAATTCTTATTCAGTGGTCACTAGGCCTCAGAATCACATGTTGTCAAAGCGGGTGGTCTCTAAATAATTCTATATGAATGTTTAAATAAATTTTATTGAAATTATGGGATATAACATAAATTTCCACTCCAACTCATAACCTATTCACACTTACAAGTAAATTTGGTTTAATAAATACCTACAAAATAACTTCCTCTATCCCCACCACACATCCCAGAGCCACTAGTTTGAATAGGAATCTATTATAGGATGTATTTAGTACAAACCAAAAGTATTTCCCTGAATAATTTGTAATGTCCTTAAAATAGAAAATTCATTTTAATTATTATTCGACATCCAAAAAATATTATCTATTATTTAAAATATGTGATAACTATAATCGCTAATATAGTTTTACTATATTATGTTAGTTTCATTACATATATCCACCTCAAATTCCATAAAGTAGGAAACAAAATCGTCGATCGTGTGTATGATGGAAGCCCACCTCGGAAACCAATATGATTCAATTTACCCCACCACCTTTAAAGGATACATATATTTATGAATTTAAAAAAATTATATGAAATTTATTATATTATTATATTTATTGACTTTTAATATCACACATACGATATTAATTTTTGGGTCATTTAAATTGTAATAATGTCGCTCATTTGTATGGAAGACTACCAACTAGCTAATTAATTAGATTCATTACCCCTTAATAATTACATAGAATGATATAAGGATAAATTTAATGAAAATATTTGATTTATATAAAAATAGATAAATTTTATTAAATTATTATATAATAATCCCACATACCCTTTCCCCCGTTAATGGAATGATATTGTCACTCTTGTGTATGTATGCCATGTCATCTCCCTGAAGAGATGTAATTATTTTTCCATCAATTTTTTTAATGGTTATAATAATTATATTAATGATTCAATATGATATTTATAAAAATATAATAATTATATATATTATTCGTTTATATATTCTTTACAAGAACTGTATCTTTTGTGAAAACACAATTATGAGAAAAAAATTCCATTAACAACCCTAATCCATAAAAATTGTGAAATATTATTAAAAAATTGCAGGTTAAATATTACAATATGGACACAAATGATGTAATAAACATTAACATGATTCTTTAATAAATTAATAACATGCTCAAAACCACTATATATGATGCTAAATAACATTTATTTAAAGGAGTGAAGAAGGTAAGGGTCTCCATCTGAATTTCCCTTAATTAAGGCATAATAAATTTCTATGAACCTATTTTAATTTATATATTATACATACCACCCATGATATATTTAATATGATTAATACATCATAATTAATTGTACTGTATTTTTTAAATTTTAATTATTTCAACCGGTTATATTTTACATTAATGTGAATATGTCGTAAGGGATTTCATCTCAATTTCCATTTCTTTGCGATATATTTATTAATAGGATCCCATTAACATTTATGTAGTTTATATAATTTCCCTTTGATACATTTGACATTAATGCCTATTTATTTATGATAATTAAATTTTTATTTCTTGTTTATTATTTATCAGGTTTCCACATAAAAGTTAGAATATATGAAAAATTATTCTGTAGACTCACCTTATTTAGTGGTTATTAACTTTCTCATGACACAGTCTCTCTATTATCATAATTTTCATTAGTGATTACCATTCTCTAAAATATCAATATTATTTTTAAACTTTATTTTATTATTTTTAAACCCATAAAAAATTAAATACAGATTTTACTTTTAATGTTATTTGATTTATAGGGAAATATTTATAAATATATATCCCTTAATTAATATAGATATTTGATGACAATGAATATTGATTCATGAATTAATTAAATTATTCGATATATGGGGAATGAATTGGAAATATTGTAATTGGGGGACCTAGTTATAAATAGTGACCAAATGCATCAACAGATCTCATGGGGAAAATCAGTTGGCCGAATCAGATTGTTTTTTACCTAGTTATATAAAACCCTATTGGGAAAGGCCTTAATTGTAGTGTTAATCTTATTATATGAGGTCATAGAATCCCATAGTTATCCATTTCCAAAATTGATATTTCACTATTTATATTTATCAATTATATTATCATTGTTATATTTTTTCTAGAGGCCTTTCATTCGCTGTTTATTGATTAAATGGCTTGCGTGTTTAATTATTTACCTTGTCATATTTATTATGACTTTTTTATTTGGGATAGATTTCATTGTATGTGATCCGTAATTATTATTTTAGGTCACCCATATTGTGATTCTATTCCCAAGGATATGATGAATAATTCATTTAATGAGTTCAATTATTCTATATGTTTTCCATTATTATTCGTTGTATTTTACTTCCCTATATAGAATGGGTATAATGTTCGTAACTAGTTCCACCAAACTACTAAGTGGACTAGTCCTTTGGAATTTGAACCCATTATTTATTATATTATAAAAAACTAGAAATCAACTCTAGGTTACGGGTATTTTGATCCTTATAGTATATATCCAAGTATGTTTAGTATAAATTAATCGAACTAGATTAAAGAAAATATAGATTAGGGACCACAACCCTATTATAGACATTGATGGTATGTATACAAAAACATCATTCCATTTTGGTGAGAAAAATATTATGTGGTTAATCTTATAAATACATCCTTTTGGTATTCTATAAGTGGATATGGTTCTCCATAGATGTACCTAGGATTAATAAAGTTAAAAAGGTTATATTGGTCTTTACTAGATCATCACCTGTTGCACAAAACATGCCATAATACGAATCTAGTTTGACACTATTAGGGAATATTCAGTGTATAATTAATATTTTTTTAGAATCCATTATGATGGATATAAAAATATTCAAATACACAAATAAACCAAGTTTATTATTTTGCGATTGACAATGTATAAAATATTTTAATTCATGTTTTGTGTTACACTATATTTATAATTATAAATTCCTAATTTTGTGAGCTAATCTAGTATAAGAACTCCTTAAAAATATATCCATGAAGGATTATGGTCATCATTAGACATAGAAAACTATTGATGTTGGTATTAGAATGAATAGAATCATGAATATATTTGGGAAATGTCATATGGTTATGAAATTTATGCCTGTATGAATAGAGAAACACATTTAACCTCATGATTCTGCTATATTGGATCACCTCATGTGATAAAATCCCAATCAGTTGGTGGGAATACTAATCTAATGTTATATGAGTAAAGGATTATGTCTCTTGGGACAATATTTCTGAACATGGTAGGAAATGATAAAAGAAAGGTTACACATGAAGTGTATAGTCTCAAAGTTGATGTTGATTGATAGTGGCCATTGATCTAAAATACTAGGTATGAATAGGAATATAAATCATGTAATGAAAATATTTAAAGGATAAGTTTGTCATAAAAAAATTCCCACATGAGAAACAAATTGAAATGAAGTGAATGTTCCTAATATAAAATAAAAATTATGTACAATGTGTTACATATTATGTGGAAAATTTTATATGTTTTTCAAATAATCATATGGATTACATGCACAAAAATGAGTGAAATAATGACCATTTCATTTAATAGACTAAACTTCAAAGGGGGTTATTCTCTCAATCATTTCCTTTATATGATAATGTATTTTTATGTTATATAAAAACAAAATAGTATTTCTAAAGATTCTATATATTCATGGAGAATCAATAAAATAATAAGTTGAATGAGAACCTAGAAAAATGGAATGCATCGAAGGAAAGAAGAGGGTAAAGTAATTTTCAACTTATGAGAACTATGAATAGAATCATTCTAAGGAATGCATGAGAAGATTGAGAGCATTTCTTAATTGTGGAGATAAGGTTCGTCAATCAAATTTATGATAATAAAATAAATAAAATTCTACTATTTATTGTTTTAACAATAGGGATATAGGGAATATGGAATGAAATAAACCATCCATCAAGGGAATACACCATAGAAGAGGCTAAGGGGATAATTCTAAACTTATTTGATCAATATATTTGTGTTGTAAGTACCCAATTACGTTGTGACAGTTACATTAGTCATAGATTAAAATTTATATAATTTTTTACATTATTTTTGGACCTACAAATCCTTTTTAAAATCCATTCTTCAACATAAATTATATATTTCCATAGCACATTAATAATAGATTTGTTAGTAATAAAAATTAGTGGAAGAATAAATACGTAAATGGTGTGTTAAAAAGTTCCAATTATGATACATAAATTTGATTTATTTTCTAGTCGTATCATCCTATTATGGTTCAATTCGATATAATCCATGTAATAAATTGGATTTCCAATTTTTATGCAAATATTATTTTATAAATTTGGAAATTTGGATTTAGGATGAACAAGTATAATAAAACGTGTTTAGCATAGAATCATATTCAACTGAAAAATTTCTAGATCCACCCCAGTAGCGCTACAGAATAATATTCTTGGGGAAGAAGAAATTTTTTTATCTAGTGATGTAATAGGTAATATTCAAGTTGAGTAGGTATATATTGTACAAGACTACATTTATGTTTTTATTGAGGAGTTTCCTGTACAACCCCATGAACATGTTGATGAATTTTGAATCGATTTAAACATTAATTCAAGATCAATATCAATGAATTATTATATAATGGCCATCATGGAATTAGTGGAGTAGATAAAACAACTAGTGGAGTTGTTTGATAATAGATTTATTCTCCCTAGTGTTTCACTATGGGGATTCCATGTTCCCTTTTTAAGAATAAAGATGGATCCATGAGTATGTCCATTTCTTATAGGTAAACTAGTGTTATTATTATCAATAAAATCTGTCATATGCCTCGTACTGATGGTATATTCGATCAACATCAAGAGGAAAAATATTTTCAAAACAATAACCTTCATTTTGGGTAACACAATTTGTGAGTAAATAATGGAGAAAAATTTAACAAGTCATTCTGAATAAGGTATAAACATTATAAGTTTACAGTAATTCAATTTCAATTTAAAAATGAACTCTCTATTTTTATAGATATTATGAATAGATTATTCACGAAATATATTTATGATATCTTTTTCGTATTATTTTATAATATCATGGTTTATTCTAGAAATTATGAGGACTATGAGATTAACTTGTGGATAATTCTTGAAACTCCTATAAGGAAAGACATATTTTGGAAATTTAGTATGTGTGATTTAAGTCTCAATAAGTATCATTTATTGGTTATATTTTTACCATGGATATGATCTTTATTGATCTTTTAAAGTCAATGACAATCATATAATGTCCTATACAAATGAATACTAATGATATATTTACTTTAATTGTTTTGGATTGTTACTATCAAGGATTTGTTCATCAATTTTCCCAATTGGATATCCCATTAACAAATCTTACTCATTAAGGGGTAATGTTCATTTGGATAACAGAATGTGATGAATTTTGTTTATGAAATTATGATATGATTGTTTAGTGACCCAATTTTGACTCTACCATTTGTAAATGATGGGTTTGTGATATATAGTGATTCATCGAAGAAGGTACATAGATGGGTATGTATGTAAAATGATATTAATTTTATGTGAATCAAGATAATTGAAGAATCGTGAAGTGAAATGGCCAACCCATGATAATTAGTGGGTACATGTAATATTTGATTTGAAGATTTACAGACATTGTATCTAGAATGAAACATATGAGATATAAAGGGATCATAAAACCCTAACATACATCATTTCACTAAAAAAACTAAATATTAAACAAATTCAATGGCTTGATCCACACATGGATTAGATTTTTCTATACCCTATAACCTAGGGATAATTAATACCATAACCGATTCATTGAGTATATAGTATCAAGGAGTTCCTACCAAAATAATGATTGAGAGGGATCTTTTGTTCAGGGATCTAGTAAATATGGATGTAATAATTTTTAAAGAGGGATCTAAATCACTCCATTATAATATCATGAAACAATATTAATCTTAAAAGAAAAAATGTTCTCAATTTGATGACAAAAAAAATTTGAAAAAATTAAGGTTGTAAATAGTGGAAAACTAAAACAAATAATTTATGGAGATATTGTTCTAATATTGGGAAATAGATCATGTATTTTGTTTTTACATGATCTAAAAATAGAATTGTTTGATAAAACTCATAGATTATATATCTATGTACATTATGGTAGAAAATTATTTATATGTATTTGAGGGAATAATTTTATTGTGACAACATGGAGTAGAAAATTGTTGATTATGTGTACAGATGTTTGGTTTGTTGGAATGTGAATGTTTTGAGACATCATCATATAGGAATCATTTATTCTACTCTTATCCCATTATGTGGATGGGATGACATTACAATAAAACTCATTTTTAGACAACAAAACACTCCCTGGAAGATTGATGAAATATGTGTTATGATTGTTCTGCTAACTAAATCGGAACATATACACTCTATAATAAATGTTTTATCTCTTGATCACCTCAAATGTTTAATATTAATACTTTTTTAATATTTAATGGTTCACCTCTATTAATTGTGTCTGATCATGATCCTTTTTTGACATGAATATTCTAGAATAGTCTTCATAAGGCTTTTGATACTGAGCTTCTTGTGAGAAATTCCTACCTCCTTAAACTAACAGACAGTCAAAAAGGAAAATTCATTTCATTCAATACATGTTGAGGTCATTATAACATGTCTTGAATGGTATGTGAGATAAATATTTACCATTGGTATAGATTTCAAGTAAATATCTTGTCCATTTATGTATTCACATGGAACTACATGATGCATGATATAAATGTGATATCATACTGCATTTTTTATTAATGGTGTTGGTGAAAGGAACCTTGATGTCGAAAAACATATTGATAACACAATAACAATGTTAATGGTCATTTGTGATCATATTAAAGTATCTCAGTGTAGGAAAAGGAGTTATGCTGACAATCTGATGACGAATTTTGAATTTCGTGTGATTGATCAAAATTTATAGAATGTATCTCCAATGAATGGTGTTAAACGGTTCAATATGAAATGAAAAATAAGATTTCGGTACATCTAAAATATTTAAACCATTAAAAGAATTGGAATTGTGGTTTATCATTTATAAATTAAAAAAATTATCCCAAAATTACATGATGTATTACATATATTATTGTTATGGAAGTAAAAGATAGATGAAACACATGTTCTTCCCACTAATCAAATATAATTAGAATATGATCTATTATATTATGAAGAAACCATCTATATTTTTGATATTAGAGAGAATGTATTTAGGAATTAGATGATTTTTATGGTAATTGGACAAACCATAAAATGTACGTAGCAATGTATGAACTAAATGGTGTTATAATGGATAACTAGCCTAATCTATTTAAAATGTAATATCTATGAAATTTCAAAGTTGAAATTTTTGAAGGAGGTACAAATTTCACACCTTGGTTCATGAAGATTTACATGTATTTAAATAAATTCAATCCCTTTGATATCGTGTGATGCACATAACAATGAGTTTGAATAAAAAAATACTCTATTAAAATATTATTCAAACAAGCCTATTTCAACCTAGCCTCTAAATTAGAGATTGTGAATAAGACTAAAGAAACTATGAATAATATTTTTTTACATACATTCATTCGTTATCTAATGGTTATAAATAAAAATTAGAATCATATTAATATAAAAAAAGGATTTTAGGAAAACAATAATTTTTTCAAAGAGGCAATTTTCTTCACTTCTGGGGATCCTAAGAAAAAGATCAAATTCTTAAAAATTAAAAAATGGAATTGATACAATAAGAATCATTTTTGAATAATTATATCTAAATTATTTTCGAGTTATTTTTTTTGATTTTTTAAAAACGTTTCCTTTTCATGAAAAGTGAAAAATAATAATTTTTATAGAAATATACATTTTATATTAAATGATTAAAATGATAAATCATATTTTAAATCAGTTTTAGAGAATATATTTTTGGATTATTATATTTTCAGTACAATTTTATTAAGTGGATTAAATTTTTTATTTTTTTTTGATATTAAATCCAACTGTACTTATGAAAATTTTCCCTTTGGAAAACCTCCTTGTCATTGTTCCTAAATGTGTATTTTTAAATTAGTTTCATTATTATTTTGAATTTCATTTAGAAAAATGGATTAAATATTTTTAAATATAATAATTTATATTATATAATAATTACAGAAATGTTTTTTTCCATTATGAATAGTAAAATCAGTAAAAATCATTTGAAATGGGTATGGTGAAAAATAATTTATTTGGAGGTAAACTAAGAATATATGAGTCATAATGTACGTGAAACTTGTGATAAAACACATTTTATGCCCATATATTGACTTTTTATCATTTAATGTTTGATTATAGTCTATTTTGGAGTATTTTTTCATGTGAAAAACATGGTACCACCTATTTCATTTCATAACACACAAGGCTTCAACTCGTCTCACTTATAAAAGGACACCAATTGCCTCTCCACTTAAGAATTCCAAATCCAATTTTTATCCAATACCTACCAACATAACTTAATTATTCCAACTCAAATATCTTATATCCCCTTTTGATCATATGGACACCCAAGGAATTATTTTTATGAAATCATAAATAATTTCCCTAAATAATATGTAATGTTATTAAACGAGCATTTTAATATAATTTCTTCTTCCATGTCAATAAAATCATAATTAATCCTTATATTATAATAACACCAGTATCAACCATTTACATTAATTTTATTAACTTTATGTAATACCCACCTTTCATGGATAGATATATTAACAGATATAAAATAGTTATATGATATATATGTTTGTGTGTGTGTGATATTATTATACTTATGGAATTATAATATAACATATATAGGCATTATTCTAATGTTCATTAAAATATGAGGACATCGTGTTTATGGCGGACTACTACCTCATGATGTGATGAGAATCATTTTCACCTATGAATTACATGGAATAAAATAAGGATTAAAATTTTCCATATATAAGATATATAACACACTATATAAATTTTTTATATTAATATATCCTATTCTCAAAAACTCTTCCCCCAGTTAAAGAAATGATATCGTCACCTGTGTGTACATATGTTCTACCATATACATGAAGTGATGTGATGCATTTCAGATTGATTTTTTTAATAATGGTTAGAATAATGTACTTAATGAGTAAATATTTTACTTATTACATTATTATTAGTTTGGATATGATGTATTTCTATCCCACTTATAATAACAATAAAATTCATGATAAAACCCAGAAAAGAAAACAATTTAATTAACACCCGAAACAATGTAAATAATAAAATATTATTAAAAACAGGTGCAGAAATGTTATTATATGATCATATATTATTTTATAAATATTTTTATGGTCATGGTATAAATTAATAACTTGTAAATAACCATTATACAAGAATATAAATAACATTTAACTAATAGAAAGAATAAGGTAAGGGAATTCGTCTTAATTTCTCTTCATTGAGGTATATTTAATTGATCAGATCTTAACGTCGCTTATATTGTTTAAATACTACTTATTATACATGTAATATCAGGAATAATTCATACCATGTAAAAATTTATTTTTCAATTTCTATTATTTTATTCTAGGGAAATTTTCTTGAAAAAAAACCATATGGTTAGGAATTTCATATACATTTCCATTTCATTGGGATATATTTATTAATATGAACATGTTCAATTTTATATAGATTATTTATAGCCCCATTAATGTATTTAATATCAATACTTATTTATAACTACTGATTATGTTTTCTTTTTAATTTTATTCTTTACGAGTATATAATTTAAAATTTACCAAAATGGTAAAAAGTATCATACACTATCACTTTTTTATGAATGTTATCCTTATCTTGAAACAATAACTTTCATGCCATAATTTTTCATTATAAATTACATTTATCTTAAATATCCATATTTTTAAATCATGGATAGGATTATCAATAAAACTCATACCATTTTTATATATGTTTATTACTTTGAAAGTAATTTGATTGACAATGGAAATATGGATTAATATATATCCTTAACTAAATATGAATATTTAATGATAATGAAAATTGGTTTATAAAATAAATCCATTTTTAGATATATAATGATATCCTTGGAAATGATGATTAGAATTATGTTAGGTTATAGATATATCCACATTTTATTGATAGGTCTCATGAGATAAATTAGTTTAACAAGTCATATGGATTTTTACCCATGAAATTTAAATTATCTTTAGAATATTCTTGATAGTGTATGTATTCATGATCCTTGATAAATCATTTTTCAATTTATAAGAATTTTATTCATTGATAATTAAAATATAATTATTACCCATGATATTATTTTAATGATATTATCTATGGTTAAATTTCATTAAAATTTTATTTTTTAAATTACATTTGTTTTTATAATTTATTAATTAATTATAACTTTCAATGTATGTAACACTTACCAAGAATTAGACCTCAAACTTATATTTTTCCTTTTCCCATGATATGAAGAATACTTTTTGTAATGAGTTAAATTGTGTGATTTTTTTTCAATACTATGGTTTTTATTTTATTTTCCTATATACATTGAGTATCTTATATGTAACAGGTTCTCCAAAATTGATAAATTGATTGGTCCATTAGGATTTTTCCACAAAAAACTATTTAAATGTATTATAGTAGGCACCAAATCTATGATACTAGTATATAGGTTGTTAGAAAATTTGTATGTAATGGTATTGAGGAATGTGTAAGAGTTGATGTCAATCCCTATTTTCTTAAAATGTGATTCCATTATTCAATATTTTTTTTAAAACACTGATTTTTCTCATTTTCACACAGAAATATTTAATTGTGATTCAATTCTATGTGGATTTGTATTAATCGGATCTATCTTCCTCTGTTGAAAATAAAATTCAAATGGGTAAATTTTTGAGACCAATATCTATCATAGGAAGGGTGGGAGAGAAAGAATTTGTTGATATTTTGGAAGTGTTTTCTGAGTGCTTTAGTTTGAAATGTTTCCCTTTCATGGATATTTTAAAAATGGATGAATAGATGTGAATTGGTGATTTTTATATGTATCTTGTGTTGGATTTACATATCAATACATAAATCACATTCAAACTTACATTATATCATGTTTATTATATGGGATGAAGGATGTTAAGATGTTTTGAGGTGCTCTAATGGAATTTGGAGTTGATTTCAAGAAATTTGGATGTTTGGGTTCTTAGGATAATATGGCTCTGAAATACAGTAATTGGTTCCCACATATGGTTTTCCTTACATTGATACATAAATTTTTTATAAAAAATATTTAAAAGAATAAATATGGTTTGAACTTATTATGCTTCCAAATGGTTCTGTATACAAAGGAGTTGAATATTAAAAATATCCATGAGAATAATCTATTAAATAATATTATATATTAAATATGAAATGTTTTATCTTTTATTAGATAATTTAAAAATTTCTAATAAAATTATTCTGTATAATTAATAATTTTTACATGTAATTTTTTCATTTATAATAAATTTCATATGTATAATTTTTATATGATATGTGTGTTTCTATTCCATTAGATTAAAATTTTATAGTTTTCGTGCAAATATAGACGATGTGTAATATTTACTCTTACATTAGTTTTTTATACATAAATTCTATTTTTATCTCTAATGCATAATTATTTATAATATTCTAAAAATGATATTTTGGAACTTTATAATGATTTACATAAAATATAAGAGGCATTTTCAAAAGGAATGTTTTTGGAAGTTAATAAGGATTTCTAGAATGATAATTCGAAGAATAATTTAGATATGATGGTGAAAAATCTAATATTTTATTCAATGAATATCAGAAATTAAAATTTTTATTCATGCGCTGGATAACAATGTCTACACCGTGAAGAATATTTTCACACTAAGTTCATACAGATATAAAGTATAAGAAGTAATAATGAGTTATCAATGTTCAATTATTTGACAGTGTAGTTATAATAGGCCATATTAAGGTAATTTGTTTGATAATAATTGATACCATAATTTAATGTTTAATTTTATTATATAAGTTCACTTATAAGAAATATTAGGGCTCATACATTTCATGGTCAAATCCATGGTATAACATAAATTACAGCTAAAATTTGGAACCATATTATTATGAAAATACATTTTTATTATTATATAAACTATTTTAATATGGTAAAATTAATCATACCATTATTAATGGTTTCTTATTATGATGTGTTTACATGGGAAATTTTACATGTGTTATGTTTCACAATGTGGAATATTATCATGTCCAGATGAAAAAAAGTTTTAAAAAGTGGTTATTGGAATGAAATTTTTAAATTTTGGAAAATTTAGTCACTCCATGAATTGTTATAGTGTCTATAAAGATAGATCCCATAGCTGAGAAGTAATAAAATATGTTTTGAAAATAGTTTATGGAGAATAATTTTCTGAAAATTAATATTTTAAAATCAATTTCAAAGAAAGATATTTGTTGTTTTTGGGTAAGATAAATTTTATCAGCTCTATTGTATTTGGTATTGGGAATAATGAAAGAGAGAGTTATGTTGATGAAGGGGATAATACTTGTCCATATGTACATATAAGAGGATGATAAGTAAAATTTATTCTATAAATATAGAAGTTGAATAGGAATATGGAGAGGATGAAGATGAAACACTAAAATAAAATGTTGTATGCCTTATTCTTTTGAAGACATTTTTATTGAAAATAGACTCTATATATTTTTTATGCCAGATAAATTTAAAACAGATAAGATAAATATTGTGTATCATGATTAAAAGGATAAACCTCACTCATTTTTATTATTAATTATAATACTAGTGTAATCTTTGTTCTTTGTAATTACGTATTTTTCCAATGATTAGCTTCTCATTTTGTGTAGTGGACCTTGTAAAATATGATTTTTTTTTGTTTTGTGTGTTTTACGATGTATATGATAATGATTGAGTCATTAATAGTAACATTTTACTAAATTTGTTTCAAAAATAAAAATAAAAGGGATCAAATTAACTTATTCACAGCCCATATAATTTTCAATTAAATTGGGAGTCCCATCTTGGTATAATGATATCTTGGTAGGCGATTATTAACAACTAATTTTGATCACTGAAACCAATTAATGATAGGTAACTTTGAATTAAAATGAAAATCATTAATTAATATTGTTTGGCAAATTGAATGAATACCCAGGAAGTCAATTTTGTTTCCCCTTTAATAAGCTCACCCCATCCATACGGTTGCACTAATATAAAATCATATGATCACAACACTTCTATTTTCATGGTCTATTCATTCCATGTCCGTAGACAGACCAAATTGCATGGGTTATGGGGAAATTTTAAAGAGGTTTTACCCTTCTTAGGATATAACAACCACCCCACATGAACTATCTATATTCTATATAAGGAAGTCCAATATCTATTTAACCATCCATGATACCTTCCAACTATCATCAAAGAACACTATATTAACATGAAAAGGAACCATAACCACTCTAATCTCTCAAAACGTAATCACAAAAAAATGTTCAAAGGAACCCAAAAAATTCTTTACCTTAGGGGAATAACCTACCGACCAAGGGAGAAAACCATCCTACACCTATATATCATTATTTTCTACACGTGAATGATTATAAGGCCTATGCATCCTTCATAAGGTTTTAAACATTATCCTAATCATCCCTCCCCAAATACCCATTAAATATATTCATATGAATGACTTTAGTAGAAAATGTATTGAACTTCATATCCTTATATTTTATTTTAATTTGTTTCTCATCATTTAATTTTTACTTTTGTTTCTAAAATGTTTTTTTCCACTTTCTATTTATAGAATGTTTCTTTATATATTGAATTGGTTTTGTGTGGTATGTACTCAAGATTATCACTCTTTTGAGGGTAACAAATTATCAATTTAAACCTCCATTAATATGCACTGAATTGGGAGTATAATCCACATTTATATAAAATTATACAACACATACTTCTATACTGATTATTATACAAATTGTTCCACCATGAAACATAGACCTAGAATAACCCCACAATGAAATAAAAACCAAAACAACAAGGTTTATTTTTGAAAAAAAATATATTCTATTGAATATATTATAAAATGTACATATACCACAATATAAATATATTGAAACATTGGTTTATGCTATATGTTATTATCACCTCACATGTCAAAAAACTTATTATAATAGTATAACCATGTTACCATCAAAAACTATATCAGAATTGTTAACGTAATTATATGATTATACAATATTACTTAATAATATATTAATTTAGCATACGATTATTTCTTCCAAATACCTTTAGTAGAAATTTTATAATTATTTTTCTTAATTTTAACCCATGGATGTTTAGATTCATTGTCCCAATATTATTCCATGTAAATATACATGAAAATAAACTCATTAATAATTTCGAACTTAGTTCTATCCAATTAACTCATTTAAAATAAATACTTTGACACAAAACACAACAAGTATAAACATTATCCTTTTTCAAGAAAATCAATTGATTACCATAATTTTTTATTGCAGAACTATGTTATGAATAGTCAATACTAATAGATCACTTGTTGTATAATTTATTATTGTTTATGTTATTCTAAAATAAATGTGTCATAATTATTATTTAATTCATATTTTAATAATAATTTATGATACTATAATGTACCTATATAAAGTATTAATGATCATGTAAATACAATCCCACTTAAATTTTATGTAGCTTTTATGATTTGTTCTTCAAACAGTCACCAACTTTATTCATTCTAATCATATTAAAATTATTTAAATATATTGGATTTTTGTCATGTTGTAATATAACTATATCTCCAAAGATAGATTTCAAATTTAATTATTTTATTAAAATTAAATTTTTTACATGATAAATTTTTGTTGTTGAATTAATTTATTGATTTATAAGACTAAATTAAAACTATTACTAGCTCTGATGATTTTTATAATTAATGAAAATATTTTATAAATATTTGTCCCATAAAATAATTTTATAATTTTTGGATTGGGAATTAATTTTTTATTAAAAATATTTTGATTAAGAAATAATGGTGTGTATTTGAAACAATATTATTTCAGCATTAATTTTGTAATTTGTAAGTAGTATCTTACATTAGTGATTGTTTTTTTAACTTTATTTTAAAGTTAAGTTTTTTTAATATTTAATTTATATAATTATTATTAAAAGGAAACTATTTGTGTGTCTAATTTGAATTTATTTGGATAATTCTTTGTGATACCTTATTTTATTTCAATAAGGATGTTTTATCATGTTATTTAAAATGGTTTTTATTTTATGATGTAAAAGATAAAATTGATGGTTTTGGTAAAACCCCTATGATTGATTCCAATTATATGATTTTGATTTAAAGAGTTCATGGAGAATAGAATTATAGTTGTTATATATATCTAGTTGGTCTTATATAGGTTTTTATATTCCTTTCTTCTGATACATTAATGAATTGGTAAAACAGTAGAAGATGACACTATTATCAATTCAATAATATGTGTTTCATACTTACAAATTCATATATAATTAGAATAACAAATTAATTAGTTTATTTTGTTTTCTTCTATAGAATGAATGAGATTCAGTGCTATTATTGACAATAAAAAATATTATTAATAATTGTTTTATTCATATTATAAATGATATGTGTTGGATGTATAACATTTATTTGGTCTCTGATGAGATTCAGATTGAGTTTCTATAATTTTTGGATAATGCATTAAATAATTGTTCAAATTGGGTAATTAAGTGATTCTAATGTTATGATTTCATTATAAGATCATGGATAACATGTAAATAAGTGAGTTGTCATGTAACTAAAAAGGTTTTCAATAAGATATCTGTTGTGGTATTATAGTAGAGAAAATATTTATATGGAGACTAATAATGATTCAAATAAACTATTGGTATGGGACACTTAATTTATTATTAATTTTCATTTTTTCAAATACAATACATCATGTATACCATTGAAATAAGAAATTAATATTGGAACATAATTTTGAAAAATGGATAAAAATGATGATATCGAGTGTATTTGAAAGCTAACATGAGATTCAAATTCCCCTGCTTAACAATCAGGTAGAAAAACAAACAAACATGACTTTTTAATATGATTATATATTGTAAATATAATATGTGAATTTAGTAATACTTTTATTCTCTATATACTTACCTTTTCCCAGTAATTACTAATTGACAATTCATGTATTCATGAAACTGGTTTCATATCATCAAATTCAATTTAAAAATAAATATTCTATCTATTTAGTTCCATGTGGGATATAAATATTGTTTTCTATTATATAATGAAAATATCATGGTTAATGAATGAAAATAGTGTTCTACATCTATATAGATGGATAATAAATATGGAACACAATATCATGTCAAAATGAATGTGGTACGTAACATTTCATTGATTTATAGACTTTTGAAACTTTTTGTACCATAAAAAATTTAAAACCTAAGAGAAGTCTAAATGATGAATTATATAAGGTTAATGAGTATAATTTCATTGGATATATAAGTTATCATATTACAAATTTGAAAATATAATCCTATTTCTTATACAACCCACTGAATTTTATACTGGGATGATCATGGGATAGTTTCAACCCATTTTTTCAGATTCATGTTTCACATATCACATGGCCTATTTACAATAAAATTAATAATTTTTCTCCATGGATATGCATGAAAAATACATTTAATATAATTATTATATTGATTTCTAGACCAAATGATACATGGAATGATATTTACATATACATGAAACCATTAATATCTATGATTAAGGATCTTTAAAATGTTAGTATATAGATGTATGTTGCATCTAAAAATCAGTGAATTATGTGGTATGTAGTATTATTACAGAAAAAATGGTTTTCCAACATACAAAATGATAACTGGTTAGAAAAAAATGGTAAAATATCATACATGATATTCAAGAAAAATACATGTTATGGGAGACTAATTTTCCATATAAATTTCATATTGCTATGGAATTTATAATTTCATCAAATGGAATATCCATAAAAGAAAAATGAAATACTTTTTTATAATTCCAAATATACAGCTGAAGTATCCTAATGAGTGTTGGGGGATGATATCCTAAAAAATGATTATTTAAATTATGTTCATGGAAGGAGTCATTTGAATTATATTAATCAAAATAATTATCCATTACATTCCATATAAAAATTTAGAATTAAAATTATATTATTTGAGTTGTTGTATTGGCCATAAAATTTGTCGTGTCACTGCATAGACATAATTAATATTGAGAAAAATGAGTGTTAATTTTTTCTCACCATGCATTTATGTATAAATGGAAACATAATTGATGATTCACACATGAATCATGATTTAATTTATTGTATAATAAAACAAATTTTTCATTCCAAATTAATTAGTCAGATTCCTTGGAAAGCCCCATATTCGTTTTTGATGAAATAAGTAGAGTAAAAATATTCATTTATTTTAGGGAAAATTTAAATATTTACAAATTTTTTTCACATAATATTTTGAAATGGGGGAATATATTAGATATGAAAATAAAATATTTTAAAACCAATGACTATCATGTCATGTTTCATGAGTTGATTTCCATTCCCAATAGAAACATATTGAGGCATTATTCCATGTTAAATATTATTAGGTTATATAATTTTTATCAATCATATGGTTCTAAAAGAACGAATGAAAATGTTTTTAAAAACTATAAAATGATAAAATAATTATTCAATATTAATTGGGAAAATATTTCTCTCTCTCGTTTTTCAAATTTATGTTACATCTAAATGCACATATTTCCATATAGGTTTATTTTTTGTGGTCTTTTGTCTGGTTACAAGACATATATTATAAAAATATGGATATTTAATTTGAATTATTATGTTACAAATAATAATCATCTTGATTGATGTGTTTGGAATGTATATTTAGCAAATAAATGCATGGATTTTTATTAAATGTACCCGGATAATGTCATTATGCGATATAATTGGCCATTTAGAACTAAATATGATCACTATGTTCTCATTGAGCCTATCATTCCATAATTACCAAAAATATGGGGGATATTTCGATTATACACATTTTGTACATTGAATATGGACATGTGGGAAATAGATCATTGTATAGTATAATTCAATTATGGTGTTGTTGATGATTAAATCTTATAAGTAAAAAAACTAAATCAAATTTTTGATTTTTAATTTTTAATTTTTCATGGAATTTGGTATCTTAAAATAATCATATTTCCAATGAAAATATATAAATCATAAAAATGAAACATATTTCTTTATAAATTTGGATGTGGGAGTAATTACACAATATATAATTTCATTCTATGTTAAATTAAAGGTAAAATAATTGTTTTCTAATATGACCAAATAATATATACTTATTTTTTTATTCAATGTTGATATATTTAATGTTAAAAGTTTCCCAATAGATGATATATATACTAAAATAAAATAATTTGTTTAGTAGGAACAATGATTCAGTTAATTATAAAGATGTAACACCCAGATCCATGTTACCCATAGTCGGTGTATTATTTTAATACATTGGCATGATTATAAGGAATCAAGTCCTAAAAGACCGATCAGTTTAGCAGTCAGATAAAATAGATTACATACATGAACATTACATTACACCATAGAAAATAAAACACAACATAAATGATCCTTTGAGAAATCTATTAATCCCCTATCTTAACCCTTCTTATCAATCATAATACACTTCTTGGAATCCTGGTAAAATAAATCATAAGAAATGGGTGATCTCAAACACTCAGTAAGGGTATGAAATACAATGTAAGATAACATAACCATTAGACCTGGTGAAAAATTTAAAACACATGCATTTACAAATAATAAACCTGAACACTTTATGGCAGTTATTTCAAAAGAGTAAATAATGCCATTATAAAACATAGTCATGGGTATTCTACTAGTCCAATAAGCTCATGAATCACCAATAATATTTTCTTAATGAGGGTATGTATAATGCGGGACATTCAAGAAACATTTTTTCAAGGCCTCTACCAAGACATCTAAAAATGATTAAGGCCTCGACCAAAACCATATATCAAAATTGGGAAAGGCCTTAGACAAGTCCATGTTTAATTATCTCGTGAGACCCACCGATGCATCGAGGATCTATAGTAGGCTCCCCCCATCACTTTCTATGTCCAATAAATTCCTCGTATAAAATGGTTAAAACATAACATAAACATTCCTTTTTAAACTAGCATACGAAATGTCAATACCTTAACCATATACCATGAATGGTATAAAAATAACAGATCCATAGTAAAACATTTCATAACTCATTCAATATAATATGGAATTTTATATTATAATAAATTAACCTCAATCAAGAATAATATCTAGTAAAGGATGATGATATAGTTGAAAATAATCAGTATATAACATTGAGAGAAATATCCCTTTTCATGAAATTATTTAAAAATCACATAAATTATAATGGAAGTAATTTAATATATAGTTTTAAATAAACGATTCTGATACCATATTGAAACTTTTGAAATTAATTAACATTTTAAAACATTCATGTCCATATAAATAAATCCTTAAAACCATTTTTAAAACATAGACATTAATGAGAATGGTTTAGAAGAATAAATCATTAAACTATTTAAAATCATGTCTTAGTAAAAGGTTACCTTAAAAATAATACCTTTTAAATATCTTTTATGATACATTTACATGGATAATAAATATCTCTTAGTGATAATATACACATAAACAATCTTGAATAATAATGAGATTGAGGAATTAACCCTTTCCTTGCACTTTTCTTTGGTTGAGGGTAAGTTTAACCTCCTATATAATGTTCATATTATGTTATCAATTTATTCCAGAACCATATTAATATTTACCATATCATATATGAATAATTTATGACTTTTTACTACACATTTAATAATTATTTCCTTGTTAAATTAACATTTTGGGTAATAATCGCTTTCTTTATCGTACGTGTTTTAACTTGTAATTTTTTATCGTATCATTTAGATAATAATTTAAATACATAAGAATATAGACCATGATTTATATATCATATATATTTAGAATATAAATATGTATAATAGATAGATATATTAAATGGAAGTCACTATTTATGTAGACGGTAGGTCGTACGTACGCATAAACGTTGTTTCTGTTTTCATATCGCATTGAATTAATGTAAGTGAATAAGATATATGTAAGTAAATATATATATATATATATATATATCTATTAAGTATAATTATTAGGTCAAATATTGAATACTTATTTAAAATATATATTTTTATAATCATCGTTGAATTGTGAATGCGGAAATGAATCTCATCGTGTCGTGGAGACGACAATCTGTACGTACGCAAGAGCAACAATATCATTATATTGATAGTAAAATTTTATGTAATTGGATGTTATATAATATATAAAAAATAATTAACATGTAATTTTTATTATTTACATCAGTTATACTCAATATTATACCCATCCAAATAATGAAGTGTTTGAATAACAAACTACACCACGACGTGGAGACGGTAAGTCGTACGTATGCACGTATGGTGACTTTTTAAATTATAGGATAGATAGAATAAAAAATTTGGTTGTACCATATTTATAATAACATGAAATTATATAGGAGTTACTATAGTTATTATTGTTGTATGGAAACAACAATGAAATAGGAAGTGGAAGAAGAAAAGAACTTGAAAGAGGGTGGTGAAATTATTACCTCCTCTTCAGGTGTTTCCTTTTGAGTTGATCAAAATAGCTCCATAGGTTGGATATTTTATCAAATTAAGTACCCTAGTTTTATGTGAGTGAATTTGGGAAGATATTTGGGTAGGTTTTGCCTGAGAAAAATGGCTTTGGATGTGTTATTTTGAGAGAAGGGGAAGTACCCTTTTATAAGGCTGGTGAGGGTCAATTTAGGAGAAGATTGAAATATTATTTTATAACAACATCATTTACAGTTTCTAATGGATCCAAAATGGTTTATTTTTAGGCTATGTTGGGGGAGGGTCAAAAAACCACTCATGCAATATGTTTTAGATAGCTTTAGGTCACCATATTAAACATATATTTTAGATTTGTCTCTTAGTTAAATTGTTTATCTTTTACAGTGTATTCTTGTATCCTTACACTATACAGTTAAGAAACATACTCTAAACTTACAAGAGAACCTAAATTGGTTCATTAATGACATATAAAATATTATTTAAGCCCTTTTTCCAAACATTAGATTTTTAGGAATATTATATAATTTAATAATATAATATTTGTTTTAAAAACTCATTTATTTCAATTTTGACACTATTTAGTATTTGGTTATTCTAAAAGTCATCACTACGTGATCACTTCAAAAAAGATAAATTGAATCAATCCTAACATGTCATATTCACCTTGAAAATTTTCAGATGTCATAAAAACCTTGAAATTATATTTATTTTTTACATATATAATACCCTTTATTGTATTATTTCATTAATATAGTAATTACTGCCTCATCATTGTGTCATAAATAAATTTAATTATTTAACGTATAATAATTATAAATAAAATACAAGGATATATTAAATTATTTTTTATTTCTAATTAATATTTATAGTGTAATTGATTATTAAAATCCTATATTAAAAATGGTTTAGTCATTAAAAATTGAATGTAACACTTTTAACTCTTCTATAAATAAAAAAACAACATATGTCCTAATATAATCCATGTGGACAAAAAAGGATCATATTTTATTCATAAGTGTGTTTTTTTTGAATTTCACATATCAAATAGAATTTGGACATGTGTTAGGGTAATTATAATATCATTTTTAACCTTAATTTCCCTATTTACTTTTAGCCGTGGGAAATAAAAGTCATAGGTTACTATTCACCAAAAATTATTTTCATCTTATTGTACCACATTTTACATTCTTATGTAAATTGAACCTTTCATATTTTTTAAATTCAACACAAAAAAAGTGGTAAAATTATGTTTTATGCAAATTTGAAAATGCTCCTAGAAGGTGGGTAAAAGACGGTAAAAAGTTCAATAAAAATTGAAACATCTTATTTTATTATAAAATGACTCCAATGAATTAAATTAAACTTATATAAGTACTATATATCTATTTTTACCTAAAATAATTTAAATAATTATTTAAATAATAATTTGGCTTAAAACAATAACCATTATTTTTCATTATTCATAAAAAATTAGATGATTTCATAAAAATACAAAATATTCACATTAATCTAATTTTGATATTAGAAATTAAAAAATTTATTCTATTTTACAAAATTCAAAACATAAAAGTTTCATTGATTAATTTAAAATTAATTACCATTTTTAAAACCAAAAAGGCACTTTTTTAAGTAAAAACTATCAAAAAAAATGACATGTGTTTACGTCAAATGTAAATTTGAAATTACATAAAATGAAATAAGTTGTATTAAATGATAAAAATAGAATCTAATTAAACTTCCAACCCATTCAAATTCATAATTTATCACTATAAATTATTTTGATTAAAAATGTTGTTTTCAATTAAAATTTTTTATTTTTCAATATTCATCGAAATATGAATGTTATAAAAAAAGTACTAAAAATTTATCCAAACTAATTTTTTATGTCTTGATTCTAAAGAAGAATTTAATTTCATTTAAATGAATATATAAAAGTATAAAATATTGGTTTTAAAAAAGGGTTCTCCATTAAAAGGTGGTAAAATTTCATTTTTTGAAAAATACCTATTTTATCAAAAATAATGAATATTTTCTCATATTATTTCTTAGAAACACATAATAAATGTTTTAAAATTATATAGAGTATATAATATTCAAATTATATTTAATACTATTCATAACCACTTTTTGAACGACTTGTTTCGTAAGTTGTGATGCGCTCAAACTCAGTGTTGCTGGTAGCGCAAGATATTGAATTACTTTAATGAAATAACATACTATGAAATCTTGGGGTATTACATTTTACCACCCTTCAATCACAAATAATTGTAGAAATGAGGCCACATAATTTGATTAAAATAGTAAATATTTATATGGAATGATTGAGGTCGTCAATCAAAAATAAGTGTATAATTGAGGGCCTCAAATCCATCAATCTATGCAGATTTAAAATATTTTCGGTACAATGAAACATAAGGTATTTGGATTAAACTTTTTTGGTTTTACGATTCCTTCCCTAATGTTTTATAATTAATTTATTCATAGAATAAGAGGGAAAAATATACTTAATATGTAGATTTTCATCCTTTAACTAATTGCTACCAGAAACTCACATTTCACTCCAAAAGATAATAGAATTCAAAAATATTCTACTTATCGTAATTGTATAGGGTTCCAAAAATAATGAATTTATCATTCAATTTTCAGATTATTTAAAAAAAACATTACACAAACCGGGACACCATATAGGCTAGAGGTAGTTGATGCACCCTTGTCGCCCTTCGGTTGCGGGTTCAAGTGTTGCGCCCTTGCCGAATACGACAAGCAGTCACCCGACATCCAGGTTGTCATTTTTATAACAATAAAAAACTAATCTTAAGAAATGATTTAACCTTAATAATAGTTTCAAATTTCAAAACTAATCCAATCCATCCTTTAGACTTATCCCAAATACGTCTGTCCAAACTCACAGTCCAAAATTATTAAAGAAGGTAAACAAAATGAAGATCTTTTTTTCCACGAAAAAACATATGATTACCATCATCATGTATTATTTTAAAACATGGTAACAACATTAATTACCATAAAACCATATTGGTTACATTCATGATTCCTTATTACTTTTATATTACTCTATATATTCCTTATATCCAAAAATTTTGAATATTCCAACAATGATGGAATAAACAAACCATTAACTAGTTCCAAGGTATTCAAGAATATAAAATACAATTTATCCAAATCAACCATCTATTATTTCAAAATCACTACCTCTGTATCAGGACCATATTATGGTTTACATTTCCTTGAACCATGTTTTTAACAAAAATTTTAACCTGAAACTGTGTCACTTTACTTAGTACCATAAAATATCAAATCCTTAATGAAATAGTACTGCAGAACAATCCTTATTAATTTCCATAAATCATATAACCCGTACATCATTGATACAAAACTCAAAAGAAATAATTCATTAATGACTACATAATAAAACTATTCATTCATCTTCATCTGTGGTAGTGTCATAACTTGATTATTATCCAATAGCATCATTCGGTGCATACTTTGATGATTCGACATTGATTCGCGTAGTGTCCCAACTCCTTGCAGATGAAGCATTGTATGTTTGAAACATTTTTCATACCCTTTCAATCACGTACATGGTGTAATTTTTCTCCACAACTATAAAAAACTCCCATTCCCTTCATGAATTTACGAAGGTGATTTTTCCACATTTATCACATATGGGAAAATCCTTATTTCCCCTCTTCCATTTATCCATCTTTCTCTCTACCATTCTTTTCTTATCTTGCTTCCCTTCAAAGCCATAGGACTCATAGAATTATTTACTTGTCTTATTAACACATGATACTATTTCCTAATTTTATGGAAATACGTGGGATACTATTTCCTATATAAATTTTGGCTTAATACGGTGAAAGATATCATACTTATTAATATATTTATCATTCATATTACTAGAATTCTCATTCCTTCTACTAGGCACAATTTATAAACAATTTCATACACTATATTAGTTTATGAATCACAATGCATAATTCCAAACAAGTAAAATACCTAACGTATATTGAAAATATTTTCAAAATAATCTTTAATAATAAAATATTTCTTTGAGAAGTATTTACTCCTAGATCATTCACAATCACTTGTAATGAAAATGTAAATTATAATAAGAATATCCCACAGGAGTGTCATAACCAAGAGTGCAGCAAGGCCCATTGTCATGTACTAGGATAACTCTGGCCATGCTTGGAACTCCTTGTCAAATTTTTCACTCTTAGGTACATCTGTGCCTGAGCCACCACTAGCTGCTCGTATCCAGACTGGGATGCATTTCATGGAAAATTCAAAAAATCTCTACATTTCCAAAATTATAGAAAGTTCATCTATACTAATAATCAAAGTCTCTCTTATGTTCATTTTCCCTAATAGGGTTTTTCTAAATATAGTTTTCAATGAATGTACTAAACTTAATCTAATACCAACTTTAACGCCCTGATCCTAGTCACCAAGAGCTAGTGCATTATTTTAATACATTGACATGATTACAAGGAATAATGTCTCGAAAGACTGATCAGCTTAAGAGTCATAGAAAATAGATTACATACATAAACATTACATTACACCTTAAAAATTAAAACACACCATAAATGATCCTTTGAAAACGCCATTAATCCCCTAGATTATCCCAGATTATCAATAGTAAAACACTTCTTGGAATCCTTAGAAAAAAACATAAGAAAGGGGTGAGCTCAAACTCTTAGTAAGGGTAAGCAATACAACAGAAGATAACATAAACATTAGGCATGGTGAATAATTTAAAACACATGCCATTGCAAATAATAAACATGAACACTTTATGGTAGGAACATCAGATGAGTAAATAATGTCATAATAAAAAATAGTCATGGGTTTTCTAATTGTCAAATAACCATGTGAACCATCAATAATATTTTCATAATGAGGGAATTCATAATGCAGAACACTCGGAAACATTTTTTCAAGGCCTCAACCAAGACATCTAAAAATAATAAAGGCCTCAGCCAAAACCATATATCAAAAATGGGAAAGGTCTCAGCCAATTCCACATATAATTGTCTCATGAGACCTACCGATGCATTAAGGAGCTATAGCGAGCTCCACCTATCACATACTAAGACCAATACATTTCTCGTATAAAATGTTTTAAACATAACATAATCATTCATATTAAAACTAGCATACAAAATGTCAATACTTTAACCATAAACCATGAATGCTATAAAAAACACATCCATAGTAAAATATATAATAATTAATTTACTGAAATAAGGAATATTGTATTATAACAAATCAAACTCAATCAATAATAATATCCACTATAGGATGATGATATTGTCAAAAATGATCAGTAAAAATCATTGAGAGAAATATACCTTTTTCATGAAATCATTTAAAAGTCACACTATTTATAAATGAATTAATTTAATATATAGTTTTAAATCAAAGTGTCACATACCACTTTAAAACATTTGAAAGGAATTAACATTTTAAAATAGTCATGTCCATATTATTAAATCCTTAAAACCATTTTGAAAATATAAACATTAATGAGAAAGGTTTAGAATAATAAATCATTAAAACATTTAAAATGTTGTCATAGTAAAAGGGTCCTTTAAGAATAATACATTTGAATTTGGTTATATGATACATGTACATGGATAATAAATATGTCCCAGTAAAAACTTACACATAAGCGATCTCAAATAATAATGAGATTGAGGAATTAACCCCTACCTTGCATATTCCTTCGGTCGATGGTAAGAATAACCTCCTATATAATTACCATAGTATGTTATTAAATTATAAAAAGACTATATTAATATATATTATATCGTACATTATTAATTTATTACTTTATACTACCCTTTTAATAATGATTTTCAAGGTAAATAACATTTCGGGTAATAATCACTTTCTTTATCGTACATGTTTTATATTCTATTCATGATCGTATCATTTAGATCATGATTTACATACTTATAGAATATAACACATGATTTATATTTCATATATTTTTATAATATAAATATGTACAATAGATTGATATATGAAATTGAAAACATGTTTTATGGAGACAGTTGGTCGTATGTACGCATAAACGTTGTTTCTGTTTTCATATCGTATTGAATAGAAGTAAGTGAATAAGATATAGGTAAGTACATACATACATACATAAATACATACATACATATATATATTAAGTAGAATTATTATGTCATATATTACATTCTTATTAACAATATATATTTTTATAATCATCGTCGAATGGTGAATGTGGAAATGAATATCATCGTGTCTTGGAGACCGTAATCCGTACATACTCACGTGCCACAATATCATCATATAAATGGTGAAATTGTTTTTAATTAGATGTTATATGATATATAAATAATAATTAACATGTTATATTTATTATTTACATTAGTTATACTAATTATTATACCCATAAAAATAATGAAGTGTTTGAATAACAAACTACAGCAGGACGTGGAGATGGTAAGCTGTACGCACACACGAATGGTAAATTTTTCATTTATAGGATTGATAGAATAAATAATTTGGTTGTACCATATTTATAATAACATCATTTTATTTAGAAGGTACTAGGTTTTTTATTTTGGTCTGGAAACAACAATGAGAGAGGAAGTGGAAGAATAAAAGAACATGGAAGAGGGAGGTGAAATTATTTCCACTTCTTTGGATGTTTCCTTTGGAGTTGATCAATAAGGATATTAAGGTTGGCTTTATGATCAAATTGATGACTATAGGATGATTTGAGGGAGGTTGGGAGGATATTTGGGTAGGATCTGGGCGTTCCAAAAGACTTTGGATGTGTGATTTTGAGAGAAGGGGAAGTACCCTTTTATAAGAGAGGTGAGGGTCACTTTAGGAAAAACTTGAAATATTATTTCAAAATAAAATAATTTTTGGTTTCTAATGGCTCTAAAATGATTTATTTCTAGGATAAAATGGTGATGGGATGAAAACCAGTTCACCAATAGATTAAAGATATGTTTATGTCACCATATTAACCTTATATTTTAGATTTAACTCTTAGTTAAATAGTTTAACTTTTACTGTGTTTTCTTTTATTCTTATTATATATGGTTAATAAACATACTCTAAACTTACCAAAAAACCTAAATTGGTTTATTAATGAAATATATAATATTATTTAATCCTTTGTCTGAACCTTATATTTTTAGGAATATTATATAATTTAATAATAAAATATTTGTTTTAAAAACTCATTTATGTCGATTTTGACACAATTCAGTATTTGGTTTTTGTGAAAGTAATCACAAATTAATTACATATAACAAGATACATTTAATGAATCCTAAAATTTATTATTCACCTATAAAATTTTTGTATGTCATAAAAACATTGAAATTATATTTATTTTAATATTTATAATACCATTTATTTGATTATTTCATTGATAATGTAATTACTACCACATTATTATTTCATAAATAAATTTTATTATTTAACGTATAATGTCATGACCCATCCTTGGGGCCCATGTCGTGACAACCCCAAAACCGCCTTCTATAGGCCAGGGGCTGGCGACTAGCACCAAAGGTGTAAATCCCTGTAAAAAGGGAAGTCATTACCATTATAAAAGTAAACAAACACAACAGAGTAAGAAAGTGAAGTAAGCACTAAGTAAAATTGAGTGCAAAAGTAAGTGATGTAAAGTAAATGAGCCAATATACAAACCCAACTAAAAGTACAGTACAAATGAGAAAGGAAATACAACAGCTGTAAAGTAAATCATCAACCACCGAGTCGTCCTCCCGAAATCCCAGCTGAAGGATGGGTACAGATAGTCTCATCGGTACATCGGGTCCTTCCGTCCACTCCGTGTACGTCCCGCCAGGTGGTCCACCTCTGGATACCATCCAACTCCACAAGCCTCAACCAAAATCAGTGATTTCTGTCATCTGTAACCAACAGAATGTAGTGCGGGAATTTCCCGTGCAGGGGTGAGTATAACGATACTCAGTAGGGAACTTGAGACCCCTAAAGGTCTCCTAGAATCAATGAAGGATTAACCAAAAAGGAAAGATACAAACATGAAGTATCAAACTAGTCTAATTAGGTATATTCCCATACATATACATAAGTCATCAATCTCAGTTCGGCTCCATCTTCTGATCCCAAGCACAAACCAGGCCACATAGGAAAGATAGTCAATCACATCAATGATAAAGATTTAATGTCAAGACTCAGCTCACAAAGGTATACTACTCACGAAGAGGGGTATAGATGATTATATGTAGCCTCTGAATCGTCTCCTCTGTCGAACCCATGTAGGATCCAAGTACATGAATTCATCGCTGCCGAACCCATGGAGGATCCAAGTACAGTAACCATCGCTGTCGAACCCATGTAGGATCCAAGTACAGTCGTCCTCGCTGCCGAACCCACGGAGGATCCAAGTACAGTCATCCTCACTGCCGAACCCATGGAGGATCCAAGTACAGTCATCCTCACTTATGAACCAACAGAGGATCCATGTATAGTCTTCCTCACTGACAAAACCACAAAGGATCCAAGTACAATCGTCATCATCTATGAACCCACAGATGATCCCAGCACGGTAGTCGTCGTAGTCGCAGCCAGCTCTAGGGTTCCCGCACACAGCACGCTTGATTCCAGAGGGTCCGCTCCTCGATCCAAGGGTTCAGTACATCAACTACCATGAAGCCCATATTTTATGTCTCTAGAAGTTATGTCTCAACAAAATAAACCCAACGCAACAGACGGTGCGTCAATATGACGCCCGGTTCGAGAGTTATTGGCCTTTCCGTTCCAGGGGCTAGGTTGGTTTTTAATCTAAAACCAACCCGACTGTACTCCAACTACATCCAAACCTCAAGTGGAGTATTCCAAAATAACAGTCCCATCAAAATAAATTCAAAGTAGTTGAAGTCACGTCAATCATATGTTCGGTCCTTAAGTTATAAGCGTTTCCGCTCCAATGGCCCGGTTGCTTTCAGGTTCGAACTGACCTGACCATATGCAAAAGTTTCATAAACCTCAAGTGTAATATACCAAAATGACCATCTCGTTCCTAGTATTCCTACGCAGATAATGGTGCATCAATCGGAGGTCTGTAGCTCATGTTATGGGCAAACGACCGAAAAATGGTCCGAAGTGGGGGTCTGGGCCCGGTCCGACCCAACCCAACCCACCCTGTGTCGGCCCGAACTGGTCCCGGCCCGGCGGGGCGTGGCCTGGCTTGGCGGGGCATAGCCCGGCTTGACCGGCATGGCCCTGTCTGCGTGACACGCCTCGGACCGGCCGGGTGGGGGGGGGGGGGGGGCGACCCCCGGTTCCACGGACGCAGCACCAGGATGGCGCCGCTGGTCTCCCTGGATCCCGCGTGGCCGCGGGATCCGCTGCTCGCCTCCGCAGCCAGTGTCATGGCGGGCTCCTGCCGGCCGTGCTCCAGGGTTCCTGCCGATAGTGCGTCGGGGTGCTGCTGACTCCAGGTGGTCGGCCGGTGCTGGCCGCTGGCACCACGATGAACTTCCGTGGGCCACCAGAGTCATTTCGGTGGTCCGTTTTTTCTTCAGTCTATGCCTGTAATCGTCTCGGGATCTGAACTCCATTGTAAAGGCCCCAAATCACTGTTGTAGTCCCATTTCATTGTCACCAAACACCCCGCGCATCAAGAACAAAATAGTGGGGGGTCTGGACTTGTTTGTTAGTCCGTACCCACCGCGTTAGTGGTTCAAATCATCACCCAAAAATTAAACGACATGTTTTAGAGTATAAAACACATATATGGAGATTACCAAAAAATTCCCCCTGCTTCAATGTTTTTGTTATACGTCATCAATCTGCGGAAGATAAGGGACGCAGTAGAAGGGCGCCACGGAAGAACAGTGTTGTTCCATCAATGATTATGGAATGGTTGTTTTCATAGGCGACGTAGGCTCCTTAACGTCAAGGAGCATCCGAGGAAGAGGCATCGTTGGAGGAAGTTCTTTGCAATCTTCATAAGTGGTGTTCTTTGTTAAAGAACGGTGTTCATCATCGATGAAGGATCACCTCTCCTTTAATTCTCTAGAGTCTTTTCTCAAAAGTGATTTTTCAAAAAAAGAAATAAGAGGCTCACAATTAATAGAATTTTCATTAAATTCATATTAATTCCAAAGCAGTGCCAATTAATTTAAAGCTGATATTAAATTGATAGGTTGGAACATTTAATGGGATGAGGGAGGTAGGAAGGATTGACCATAATGAATATGTGGATTTGTCAAACTAATAAAATGATGGGTATTAAAGGGGAGTTATGGGGAGATGATCGTTGGGGCTTATGTGGGCCCCACCTCATCAATATCCACACTTGGGAGGAAATAACCAAATCACAAAATAAAATTGTGTACCACACCATTTTATTTAGTTTAATATTCAACCCCAAAAATTAACATTCAACCCACATAAAACACAACAGAGGTAAAGGTCCTATTAAGCAATTACCAGCAATGTGAGTTCATCGGTGCCCTCATATTTCAATTCCGAGCACTGGTTCAAAAGATAGAAAAACCTACTTGTTCGTTTACTAAACGTACCCAAGCTAAACTTCGGAAATTGATTCTGGGCACACCGGGCCTCAAAATTTGGTGCCATTAGAAGCCACGGACTCATAAAATTCAAAAGTATTTAAGAAAAAAAATTCCTTGAAATTTATGGGACTTTACATTACTCCCACCTCAGGGATTTACGTCCCCGTAGAGCTACAACATAAACTAGGGAAACAAATGAGGTTACTTATCATGCATCCGAGCCTCCCACTCCCATGTTCTCTCCTTGACGTTCTCATTCTGCCAATGAATGAACACAAGAGGAATCGACCATCCACGTAGGACCCACTCCTGTCGAACCTAGATCTCCACCAGGACCTCCGAGAATGTAACCCGGTCATCGATGTCCAGCTCCACATGATCAATGATGGGGGTCGAGTCGTGCACATATCTCCTCAGCTGAGATACATGGAAGACTTCATGCACCCAGTGCAACTGAGGTGGAAGGGCCAGGTGGTAAGCCACCTCGCCTACTCTACTGAGGACCTGGAAAGGCCCGATGAAGTAAGGAGATAACTTGCCACCCCATCCAAATCTCTGTAATCCACGTCGAGGTGAGACTCATAAGAAAAAGTGGTCGGCATCCTCAAACTCCAGTGGTCTCTGTATCCTATCAGCATAGGACTTTTATCTACTATGTGCGGTCCTCATCCGCTCTTGGATGATCTACACCTTTTTCGTCGTAGCCTGAACCATCTCTGGTCCTACAAGTGCTGACATCCCCGGGTCAGTCCAGCACAGAGGTGATCTGCATGGTCGGACGTACAATGCCTCGTAAGGTGACATCCCGATGGTGGAGTGGTAGTTGTTTTTGTATGCAAACTCCACCAAGGGTAGGTGATCCTCCCGGCTATGACCAAAGTCATGGACACAAGCATGGAGCATGTCCTCGAGGGTCTGAATTTTCCTCTCCGTCTGGACATCCGTCTGAGGATGAAAGGTAGTAATCAAGTGTAGCTGCATCCAAAATGCCTCCTGCAAACCCTTCCAAAGCCAAGAAGTAAAGAAAGCATCTCGATCGGAGATGATAGACGATGGAACACCATGAAGTTGTACGATATCCTAAACGTAGAGGCGTCCCAAGACCTCTATCGAGCCCTGCTCTCTGATCAGAAGGAAGTGGGCCGACATGGTGAGTTGGTCTACGATCACCCAGATGGAGTTGGGTACTCCAGAATTACTTGGATGCCTCATCACGAAATCCATGGATATCCCATCCAACTTCCACTCCGGATCCTCTGAGGTATGTACCAAGCCTGCTGGTACCAGGTGCTCCACCTTCACTTGCTGACAAGTGAGGCATCGTGAAATGAACTCTACTACAGCTTTCATCATATGCAGCCACAAGTGATGTCGTTTGAGGTCCTGGTACATCTTCACCACTCCAGGATGTACCTCTAGAGGGGAAGTGTGAAACTCCCTCAGAACATTCTCATGCAGTGCAACTAGTACCATGGTACATCCCATGAAGAGGATGACATGATCTCCTCCTTCATAAAATTCATCAGGTGCCTACCCTGTGGAAATATGAGCACGTCGCTTCTCACAGTCAAAGTCTCCATGATGTGCCTCTCTGAAACGCTGAATTATTGGAGCAGTGACTGTGAGAGATTGATGAAAGGGTGCCCCATCTCTATCAATGAATGATGTCTGCAATGCGGCTAGCTCCTTCGTCGCCTCCCCTAGTAGTTGTATGCACGATCTCTTGCTGAGAGCATCAGCTACTACGTTCCCCTTCTCATGATTATAGAATATCTCAAATTCATAGTCATGGAGGAACTCCATCCATCACCACTGCCTCAGGTTTAGGTCCTTCTGTGAGAAAATGTTCCTGAGACTCTGGTGGTCAGAGTATACTGTAATGCGCTCTCCCATCAGATAGTTCCGCCACATCTTCAGGGAAATGACCACTGCTGCTAACTCCAGGTCATGGGTAGCGTAGTTATGCTCATTTTGCCTCAACTTCCGTAAACCATAGGCGATCACTGCCCACTCCTACATCAGGACACACCCAAGTCTGGTCCCTAATGCGTCGCAGTAAACTACGTACCCAAAACCCTTCCTCCGGTAGACTCAAGATGGGTGCACGTCAATATCTGTCTCATCTCCTGAAAGCTCTGCTGATAGCTATCTGACCACACGAAGGGTTTCCCCTTCTTCGTCAAAGATGTAAGAGGGGATGCAACTTTGGAAAAGTCTGTCACAAATCTACGATAGTACCGAGCCAGTCCTAGAAAACTCTGAACCTCCGCCACGCTCCTGGGTGGCCCCCAAGCAAGTACTACCTTGATCATCGTAGGATCCACCGCAACTCCCGCCTCTGAGATGACGTTACCCATGAAATGAACCTCTCGTATCTAGAAATGGAACTTTGAGAGATTACCATAAAGCTAGTGCTCTCGGAGTGTATCCAGTATTACCTGCAAGTGGTAGGCGTGCTCCTCCTCAGTGGTCGAGTAGATCAATATGTCGTCAATGAAGACTACGACAAACCGATCTATGTAAGGCTGGAATATCCTATTAATGAGACTCATGAACACTGATGGTGTGTTGGTTACATCGAAGGGAATAACCAAGAACTCGTAGTGGCTATACAGACACCTGAAGGCCATCTTCTGCACATCCTCATCTCTAAGTCTGAGCTGATGATAGCCTGATCTGATATCTATCTTCTAAAACCATTGTGCTCCCTTTAGTTGATCGAAGAGTTCATCAATCCTAGGAAGTGGGAACTTGTTCCTTACGGTCACCTGGATCAGGTGACGGTAGTCGACACACAATCACAAGCTCCCATCCGCCTTCTTGGCGAACAAAATCGGAGAAGCCCAGGGTGAAACACTGGGTCGGATAAATCCTTTCCGTTACAGGTCCTCCAGCTGTACACGTAGCTCACGAAGCTCGGTGGGAGCCATCTGATATGCTGGAGTAGATATCGGTGATGTCCCAAGGTATAGGTCTATGTAGAAGTCTACCTCTCTTCGAGGAGGTAGTCCCAGAACATCATCAGGAAAAACCATTGCATACTGATCCACCACAACAAGAAAACTTGGACTCTACACAGAAACCGCTCCTCAGATGAGACTAGCCAACTGATATGTGATCGGCTTCCCTCTCCTCTGCGTAAGTCCATCATGCGCTGCAAAGGCTCCCATCTCGCCGGTTAAGGTGAACCTAGTCCCATCCGTGCAGACACACAACACTTTGCACCTAATACAATCGATCTAGGAATGGGCTGTCGATAACCAGTCCATACCCAAGATGACGTCGTAAGGCCTCGACGCCTCTACAAAAAGATCTCAGCTGAAGCTCTCACCTCCTAGAGTAAGCTCACACTGCCAGCACCAGTGTGTAATCATCGAGTCTGCCCCCATAGGAGTCTCTAGCCGTAAAGATCGACCCAACGGTTTTGTCAGAACCTCCAATCTCCGAACAAGGGCAGCAGAAATAAAATAAGGACTCACTCATGTGTCTATAATAACTATAGAAAGGGTGGAGTAGACACAGATAGTATCTCGAATCATCTCAGGTGCGTCGTGGTCGTAAGTCTCCGCTTCATGGAGCTGAGCCTGCCTCTGTCCGCCAGCTACCTGTGGTCGGGGTGGAACTCCATTGGCTGGTGGTGGTAGAGCCTCAAAACGTCATCCATCACCTGCTGCTCAGCCAGCTACTCTGCCTCGTCTGCCTGCTCCCTGCGGACCACGACTGTCAAACCTCTACCTCTGCCTGGGAGGTCCCTCCACTTTCTGATGTTCGTCTGCATGTCGGGTCGGGATGTCCCGAGCCATGTGGCCCTATCCACCGCATGCATGGAACTACCTGCCCCACGTATGGCTGGCTCTCCTTCGTGTGCCTTACACATCCGAACTAGAATCCGGGGTTCGCCCACCTGATGTCCTGGTCTGCTTGGTCCTCTGTGACATCTGTCTACTGTCGGCTGTAGAAGACTCTGCTACGTGTCTCCCTATGGTGGGTATCGCTACTGGCGTCAGCTCAGTAAGAAAGCACTCCACAAGAAGGGCTTTCTCCAGCACTCCTCCCTGCGTTAGAATGCGGAGGGAGACCATCGAAGCCCGGATCTCATGCCTCAGTCCCGGATTGAAGGTCCAAGCCCAGAAGAATGGGTCCTATACCATGTCCGTGGAGTAGCATGATAGGTCGGTAAATATCGCTGAACACTATGCTACTGTCATACTTCCCTACTGCAGATGAAGTAACTCTTGTATATGCACCGCCCGGAGAGTGGCTGGAAGAAACTCCAAGGGGAAGTGACTCTCGAAGTAAGTCCAAAGAAGAGATGCCTCATCGTGCACATGGAGAATTATGCTCGGTAACGACCCAAAGTTTTTCAATGGAATTCCCTTCTTATATTTATGTCATAAAGTCACAAGAAAACACAACAAGATTAACTAATATGTGATAAGTGACCTCTAAACATAATTTTGTCACTTATGTGTTTTAAATTTTGAAAATCTGGCATACACGGTTGTGTTCAAGATGTTTTTTGGATTCTAATAAAACAAAAATAATTTTTGATGAATAGTAACCTACCCTAATGAATAGTCACATCCCCTTATGAATAGTGATATACCCTAATGAATAGTAACCTCACATTTGGTGGTATGAAAATAATATTCACGTTGGAAGTAAGATATAACTATATTTTAGAATAAGTTAATAAGTTTTTTAAAACTTGTTTTGATAACAAATTATTATTTTAATTAAATATTAAAATAATCATATTTAGAAAATTATTTTTGTAAAATGTTCCTCATTTTTTGATTCTACATGTTAGAAAATGGTTAGGGTGAATTTTTGAGATTTTTCTGAAATACTTTAATTTTTGATGAATAGTGAAATACGATAAATTACAATAAATGCTAAATACTGGATCATAGGTGATGTATGGATGGTGTAAGATGATAATCCTGAATCATCCTTGATTATTTTATTATATTCGATGATAATTCTCAATTATTCATAGTCTTGGCCTGATATAATAAACTAATACTAAAAATAATGGGAAAAACCTCCCCTCCCTCACTATAAATACTCCCTCTCCCTACCTGTTTCCCACACACTTCTCAAGACATGTTCCTAGCCCAAATTCTGCCCATAAATCCTCCCAAGATCCTTCCCCACGTCCAAGGCCTGCTGGTCTTACCAAAAGGCCAAAATCAAAGACCTTAAGAGGGATCTCAAAGAGAGGAGATCAAACGGTAAGGATCCCCTTTCATTTTCAAGTGTTTTGTTTTCAATTTACTTATTTTCTTATTCCCTATTCACCTCCCCTTAAACAAAGGCATTAAAGCTCCAGAATCCCATATATTCTGTATGTTAATCATGTTTTTGTAAAAATTGAAGCATCATGCTTCTTATCCTCTTCCTCGCGTTCTAAAATTAAAACACCGTCTGTGATCGACATCGTGGATAATGTGTTTTCAATTTATTTTATCATCATTGATTCTGGTCATGAAACCTTTTATGTTTTGGTTGAACCATATTATTATGTATGTTATATATCCTATTTATGGTTCTAGAATCCTTACACACTTATGATATCAAATAATAATACAAAACAAGTTAATTATGGGTAAAATTGCTAAAATTAATTCAAGCATTTATCATTAATATCTTATGTCATAGTTCTCATTCATTCCAATTGACGAAATGAATTTTGTAAACTTCTAGATGTTTTTAATTCTATATAAAATCAATTCTGGACAACCATTTTCCTCTTACATTATATCTGAAACTAAATACAAGTGAACTTATCATTAAAACCAAGGTAACAAATGGACTCGAACCATGAAATTGAACATTATAATCAATCAAAATGGGTATGAATTAACATAAAAAGGTTATATTAAATATTTTATATGTATATAAGGTTATGTACCTATTTATTAATAAACTAAATTTGACTATTTAGGTCATTGATATCATGTGGAGAACACCAACAGACTTAAGGTAAGGGATCCTCCCCTGTTTACTCTTAATCAAGATAGATCTCTATGTTATGCCTTTTTGTGTAATAAAAAGTGACGGGGTACATTTAAAAAACTTCCATATACTTCCCTAATGTTTTATAAGTGATGAGAAACCCCTTTTCCCCCTCATCCATCACTCTTAATTATACATGATACCATGCCGATAAACCATGATGGATTCTACCCGAACTTCCTTTATTCTTTCGGTTTTCTCTATCTTTCTTTTTGTTGTTGTCTTTTATTTAATGGAGAACATCAAAATTATGTTTATATGCTCCAATATCATGTTCCAAGATCCACCTCTCACTCTTTTTCGTGGTTATACATGCTTATAAGTGAATCTCTCTTCGATACGTCCTAATAATCACACTTGTTTTAAAGGAACTCCCCGAACTTTTACCCAAATTCCAGAGCACTATACCTTCTATTTTATGACACCATTATCTTTGTAAATTCTGTATTTTAATTATGAAAACCTTATTGGTTAAATTCTAGTTTTATATAAGAATTTCATCTCTACTATTTGTAAAATCTCTGTGGTATTTTCCTTAAAACCACACAAAAATGTTTTAATGCTAATGTTTCTAAAATGAATCCCTCATATGTTTTCGGTTATGATTGACAACACTTACCATGTTATAAGCATATTTTAACCTATAAACGTCCATGTATTTATAATTACTTCCTTATATGGACACTTTCATGATATTCCCATTGGTTATGATTGTTGTCATGATTTTTGTACCCAATTCTTTTCTTGGGTACCCCTATGAATGTGTATAGTTGAATATGTGTGATTGTATATGTGGTAAGAATATTTATGTGGTAAGGATATTAATGAAAATTTTGGGATGGGTGTGCTCAGATAGCACTCTAATTCATTGGGTAAGGTTAAGTCTCATGAGATTCGATGTGAAACGGGATTGGCAGTTAGCCTGGAACCGTACTGAAATGGGAAACATGATTGGTGGTTAGCCTTGACCCGTACGAAAGAATTTCTTTATGATTCAACCACATTTATATGATTCCAGGTGTATATTATCCCATTATTATATCAAATGCTTTTATAAGTTTCATGCTTTGGATATCATTATGTTATGCCTCCTAACTCATATGATTGAGATGTATCCTTATGTTCTTTCCCTTACTGGGATTTTTAGCTCATCCCTTTGTTGATGTGTTCCCCAGGGTACACTATGCAGATTTAAGGGTTCAGAGGGAGTTAGGATATCTTTATGGACATTAAATAAAGGTGTGTTTTTTTAGCCTCATGTTTTGTGTTATATGTACCTAGTCTTTCAAGACACTAGACCTAACGATCCTTGGCTTGTAATCTGATGGTTATTTATGCTTGAAATAAATAAATGTTTTATGTAAAAGGATTGGGTCGCTATAGTTGGTATAAGAGGATGGTCTAGTTATTTTTGGAGATTAGGAATAGATCACCTTGGTGAGAATCTTAAGGATGAGACTAAGTATAAGAAAACATTCCTAAATTTTGGTGAGTATAGAGTTAGTGGTTTATCAAGAAAATACATCCCAGTCTGGATATGAGCAGGTAGAGGCGGCACTGGAAAAGATGTATCTAGCGGTAAAACCCAAAAACACCACTTTTAGCTAGACTCAAACATGAACTGGTGCACGACAAAGGGCCTTGCTGCACTCTTGGTTACAACACTCCCGGGGGATATGCTTTGGTATATTCACGAGCTTAGTAGAAACAATTATTAAGGGACAAAAAGAAGCCCATAAGAATATAAGTTAAGAAATAGATCAAGGATAACCTATATATAAACCTAAGGAATCGCATGTTAGGATATAATTTTTCTTTAAAAGTCCATACTTTTATGTTCAAAGTTTCATTTTATACTCAATAGCTAAGTATTCAAGACCTCTAATTATACGTTCTTTTCTTTGTTAATGGCGGGAAATAGAATAACATGTTCCAACAAACAATTTGACAGGAAATGTAATGATTTCCCTAATGAAATGCCTGATGTGATGGAAGCGGGTGCTCAAAACATCAAGGCAGTACCTGCTCAGCTGGATCAAGTTGTGAATAATAACTTTAATTGGGTGGAACGTCCCCCTCCTCCAAAGAAAGAGCAAGATTATATAGAATCTATTATGCAGAAAGGCCTCCCAGGTATTGCATGTCTTCTGAACCCCTCCTCGCAGAACAATGGATTAACTCCATTGAAAAGATATTGTCTATTCTGCAGTGCTCGGAAGAAGAGAAGGTTGTACTGGAGGTCTATCATTTTGATGGGGAAGCTGATTAGCGGTGGACACTGATCAAGAATACAAAGTCCCAAGAGGAAATTGATTCCATAGATTGGGAGGAATTCAAGAGGATGTTTTTCAACAAATATTTTCCTCGAACCCTCCATCTCAAGATGGAAAGAGAGTTCCTTAGACTCAAGCAGAAGGAAGATGAGTCCTTCAAGGCATATAAAGAGAACTTTACAAGGCATGCACGGTACGCCTCTGGCTTTTTCATGGACACCAAAAGAATGGTGGATCGCTTCTTTAGTGGACTAAAGCCGAGTCTACCAAATGTGTTGGAAATTCAAGAATTCGACAGCAAAGAGGATATTTTCCGTTGTTCCTTCAAGGTTGAAATGGAGATTGGAGACTCTCAGTGGTCTCATGGGCCTAGTGAAAAGAAGCGGAAAATAGAGATCAACATGGGTGGCTCATCCAAAAAATCCCATGATGGGAAGAATCCTCACTTTCCCCTTTGAAAGAATTGTGGGAAGAAGCATTGTGGTGACTATCTCAAGGGAACCAGGAATTGATTTAAATGCGGGATATTTGGTCATCTGGACAAGAACTGCCAAATGGATATGAAAAATCCCGATAAAGTTGAAGAAGAAAGATTGTTTAGAACAACACTCAGCTTGCAGTGCAGTGTTTCAACTGCAAGGAGCTTGTGCATTATGAGAAAAATTTCCCTAAGTCGTGGGTTGTCGGAGGTAATCAACAACAACATGCAAGGCATCAAGGAAGGGCTTATGCTATCACTACTACTAAGGTGGAGCCGGAAAACGATGTGGTGAAAGGTACTCTTGTTATTCATTCAATAATAGTGAACTTATTATTTGATTCTAGTCCTACGAATTCTTTCATATAGTTAAAGTTTAGTAGAACTATTCAAACTCCACCTCAAAATTTGGAGGAAATGTTATTTGTGAGAACAGCGAATGGAGAAATTATCGCATCAATGGTTTGTAGCTCCTCCCCGGTTAATGTTTGTGGACTGAACCTCCTAGAAAATATCTTCATACTTTCTTTAGTAGAGTTTGACGCAATATTGGGCATGGATTGGCTATCTTTGTACAAATCCTACATCATCTGTCGGGAAAGGGAAATCACTTTTCACAACTCGAAGCATCCTCTGATTCATTACAAGTGCAAGGAGGAAGATGAGTCTCCTTTGGAATATTCATCTCATGTTGGGATATTTCTTCCTTATGATCATGCATACCTAGATCAAATTATTGAGTCAAAAGAGAGAATCATGTTTGAGGACATGCCCATCGTATGGGATTAGACTGATGTATTCCCCGAAGAGTTACATGGTCTTCCTCCTAACTGAGAGGTTGAGTTCTCAATTGAACTTACCCCTGGATCTCTACCTATCTCAAATACACCTTACAGAATCGCAACCGTAGAGCGGGAAGAGCTGAAGAATATGTTACATGAGAATATGGAGAAAGGTTTTATACACCCGAGTGCTTCATTGTGGGGTGCTCCAGTCCTCATCATCAAGAAGAACGATGGATCAATGCACCTTTGCATTGATTATCGTGAGCTCAATAAAATCATGATAATGAACAAGTATCCCCTTCCACGGATAGATGACTTGTTCGATCAGCATCGTGGGGCCAGTTATTTCTCTAAGATGAACCTTCAGTCAGGATATCACCAACTAAAGGTGGGGAAGGAAGATATACCCAAGACTGCTTTTGGAACAAGGTATGGACACTATGAGTTCATAGTGATGCCCTTCGGACTCACTAATGCTCTAGAAAATTTCACGGATTTAATGAATAGAGTCTTTAGATATTACCTTGAAAAATTTGTGGTGGTCTTTAGTGATGATATTCTAATATACTCCTAGAGAAAGGAGGAACATGAGGAGCATTTGGAAACTATGTTAAATACATTGTGAAGGGAGAATTTGTATGAAAAGTACAATAAATGTGAGTTCTGGATGGAGGAGTTACCTTTTTTGGGGAATGTTGTCACTAGGAAAGGGATATCTGTGGACCCTTCCAAGACCAAGGCAATTGACGAGTGGTCGAGGCCAAAATCTGTAATGGACATCCGCAGCTTTTCAGGTCTAGCTGGGTATTATCGATGATTCGTGGAGAACTATTCATGATTGTTAAACCCAATGACCAAGCTGACACGGAAGGGAGTAAAGTTCATCTGGACACAGGAATGTGAATACTTTTTCAAGGATTTGAAAAAGAGGCTTATCATGGCGCCGGTACTCGCACTCCCTTCAAGTGGAGAACTCTTTGTGGTGTATAGTGATGCTTCTAAGAAAGTATTCGGCTATGTGCTAATGAAAATTGATAAAGTGACAGCCTATGCCTCAAGGAAGCTGAAAATCCATGAGAAAAACAATCTTACCCATGATCCGGAGTTGGCGGATGTGATCTTTGTGTTGAAAATTTGGCGGAATTATCTCTATGTAAAAAAATGTGAGATATATACTGACCACAAAATGATCAAATATATATTAAAATAGAAAGAGATTAATATGAATCAACGAAGATGGATAGAGCTCATCATGGAGTATGACTGCTCAATACACTACCATCCCGATAAGGCAAAGAAGACGGCATATGCTCTAAGTATAAAGGATCATGCATCTTTATCAATGATGAGAATTGAAAAGGATCCGATCTTCTTAGATTTTCAAAGGATGGACATGGTAATAATTAAGGGAGTAACATCATCAATCCTTTCTAAAATGATTGCTCAACCATCCCTCTTGTAGAAAATAAATGTTGCTCAAAGAAGGGATGTGGAAATTCAGAAAAGGGAGGAATTTGTTAAAAATTGGAAATCATCTAATTTTAAAATTGATGAGGAAGGAGTTGAAAGGTTTGAAACATGATTATGTGTATTATCTAATCCAGAGATAAAGAAGGAGCTGTTGAATGATGCATAAAGCTTGAAATTTTTTATCCATCCTGGGAGTACCAAAATGTACCGTGATCTCTGAAAACACTACTGGTGGGATACCATGAAGAAAGAGACTGTGAAATATATATCAAGGTTCTTGGTTTGTCAGCAAGGTAAAGATGAGAGAAAAAAGTACAAAGGTATGATGAAGCCATTTCCTATACCCATGTGGAAATGGAAAAATGTTACTATGGACTTTGTCAAGGGTCTCCTGAATACATCAAATGGAAATAATGTGATATGGGTTGTGGTTGACCGACTCACCAAGACATCCCATTTGTTCGCTATTCGGGAGAATCTCTCCCTTGAACAACCTGCAAAGATATATGTGAAGGAAGTGGTGAGACTACATGGTGTTCCACTCTCAATTGTCTCTGACTGTGATACAATGTTCAAATTTATATTTTGGAAGAGCCTTCAACATGATTTGGGTAATGAATTAAATTTCAGCACGACCTATCACCCCCAAACTGATGGCCAATCTAAAAGGACTATTCATACACTTGAAGACATGTTGAGATACTTCTCTTTATAATTAAAAGTTTGATGGGATTAGAATAATCTATTGTTTTAGTTCTCATACAAGAATAGCTTCCACTCGAGTATTCAGATGGCTTTGTATGAAGCTCTGTATGGAAAGCGATGTAGAACTCCAACCTGTTGAGATGAATTTGGAGAACGAAATATACTTGTACCTGATCTTGTGAAAGAGATGACAGAGAAGGTTCAAGTCATCTAGAAACACATATAAGCTACTCAATGTCGGAAAAAAGCTATGATGATAACTATCGAAGGGACTTGGAGTTCGACGTTGGAGACAAAGTCTTCCTTCGAATATCTCCATGGAAGATAGTCATGTGATTCAAGATGAAACGGAAGCTAAGCCCAAGGTACATTGGCCCCTTTGAGATCCTTGACCGCATATGAGTTGTGGCTTATCGGCTTGCACTCCCACCGAATATGGCTCCTGTTCGCGATGTTTTTCACGTATCACTCTTGAGGAAGAACATACCTGATCCCTCACATGTACTAAACTAAGAGGGGGTGCAGCTGGAATATGATCTCTCTTATTAGGAGCGGACAATAATGATTCTAGATCAGAGAGATAAGGTCATATGAAACAAGACAACCCATCTTGACAAAGTGTTGTGTAAGAACCATAAGTTTGAGGAAGCAACATGGGAACTGGAGGAAGCAATGAAGGAAAAGTACCAGTGCCTATTTTTGTCTTAGTATGTAAAACAAAATTTCGATGGAGAAATTTCATAAGGGTGGGAAGAATGTAACGACCCAATGTTTTTCAATGAAAATTCCTTCTTATATTTATGTCATAAAATCACATGAAAACACAACATAATTAACTACTAATTGATAAGTGACCTTTAAACATATGTTTGTCACTTATGTGTTTGGAATTTCGAAAATTCAGCATACACGGTTGTGTTCAAGATATTTTATTAGAGTATAATAAATCAAAACTAATTTTTTGGTGAATAGTAACCTACCCTAATGAGTAGTAACAACCCCTTATGAATAGTGATATATCCTAATTAATAGTAACCTCACCTTTGGTGGTATAAAAATAATATTCAATTTGGAAGTATGATATACATATATTTTAGAATAAGTTAATAAGTGTTTTAAAACTGGTTTTGATAATAAAATATTATTTTAATTAAATATTAGAATAATCATATTTATAAAATTATTTTTGAAAAGTGGATGTCATTTTTGGATTATACACGTTGAAAAATGGATAGAGTGATTGTTTGGGATTTTTATGAAATACTTGAATTTTTGATGAATAGTAAAATATGATAAATTACAATAAATGCTAAATACTGCATCATAGGTGATGTATAGCTGATGTAAGATGATAATCCCGAATAATCCTTCATTATTTTAGTATATTTGATGATAATACTCAATTATTCATAGTCTTGGCCTTAAATAACAAACTAATACTTAAAATAATGGGAAACCCCCCCCCCCCCTCCGTCACTATAAATACCCCCTCTCCTTACCTCTTTACCAAACACATCTGAAGACTTGTGCCTACCCCAGATTCTGCCCAAAAATTCTCCCAAGCTCCTCCCTAACGTCCAAGGCTAGCTGGTCTTACCAAAAGGCCAAAATCAATGGCCTTATGAGGGATCTCAAAGAGAGGAGATCAAAGGGTAAGGATCCCCTTTCATTTTTCAAGTGTTTTGTTTTCAATTTCATTCTTTTCTTATACCCTCTTCCTCTCCCCTTAACCAAAAGTCATGGAAGCTCCAAAATCTCATATATTCTGGATGTTAATCATGTTTATGTAAAAATTCAAGCATAATTCTTCTTCTCCTCTCCCTCACGTTCTAAAATTAAAACACCTTCTGTGATCGACATCGTGGATAATGTGTTTTCACTTTCTTTTATCATCTTTGTTTCTGGTCATGAAACCATTTAATTTATGGTTGAAACATATTATTATTTATGATATATATCCTATTTATGGTTCTGTAATCCGTATACACTCATCATATCAAATAATAATACAAAAAAAAGTTAATTATGGGTAAAATCGCTAAAATTATTTCAAGCGTTTATCATTAATGTCTTATTTCATGGTTCTCACTTACTCCAATTAACCAAATGAATTTTTTAACCTTATTTATGATCACTCATTCTATATAACATCAATTCTAGACAACCAATTTCATCTTACTTTTTATCGGAACCCAGATACAAGTGAACTTGTCATTAAAACCAAAGAAACAAACTGACTCAAACTATGAAAATGAACATTATAATCAGTCAAAATGGGTATGAATGAACCTAAAAAGGGTTTACTAAATATTTTACATGTATATAAGGTTATGTAACTATTGATTAATAGACCCAATTTTACTATTCAGGTCATTAATATCAAGTGGAGAACACCAACAGACTAAGGTAAGGGGTCCTCCCCTTTTTACTCTTAATCAAGATAGTTCACTATGCTATGCCTTTTTGTGTAATACCAAGTGACGGGGTAAATTTATACATCTTCCCTATACTGCCCAAATGATTTATAAGTGATGAGAAACCCATTATCTCTCTCATCAATCGCTCTTAATTATACACGATACCATGCCAATAAACCATGATGGATTCTACCCTAACATCATTTATTCTTTTGGGTTTCTCTATCTTTCTTTTTGTTGTTGTCCTTTCTTTTATGGAGAACATCAACATTATGTTTATATGATACAATTTTCTATTCCTAGATCCACCTCTCACTCTCTTTCATGGTTATACAGTCTTATAAGGGAATCTCTCTTCGATACTTCCCAATAAGCACACTTGTTTTAAAGGAACTCCTGAGCTTTTACCCAATTTCAAGATCACTATACCTTCAATTTTAAGACACCATTATCTTTGTAAATTCCGTATTTTAATTATGAAAACCTTCTTGGTTCAATTTTGGTTTTATATAAAAATGTATTCTCTACTATTTGTAAAATCTCTATGGTATTGTCCTTAAAACCTCACAAAAAAGTTTTAATGTTAGTGTTTCTAAAATAAATCTCTCATATGTGGTCGCTTATGTTTGACACCACTTACCATGTAATAAGCCTATTTTAACCTATGAACGTCCATATATTTCTAATTACTTCATTATATGGACACTTTCACGGTACACCCATTGGTTATGATTGATGTCATTATTGTGGTACCCAATTCTTATCATGAGTACCCTTATGTTTGTGTATGGTTGAATATATATGACTGTATATGTGGTAATAATATTTATGTGGCAAGGATATTCATGAATATGTTGAGATGGGTGCGCCTGGATAGCGCTCCAATGCATTGGTTAAGTTTAAGTCTCATGAGATGCGATGTGAAACGGGATTGGGGGTTAGCCTTGACCCGTACTGAAATGGGAAACGGGATTGGCGGTTAACCTTGAACCGTACTAAAGAAATGCCTTATGATTCTACCAAATTTATATAATTCCATGTTTATATGATCTCATTCTTATATAAAATGATTTTATAAGTTTCATGATTTGGATATCATTATGTCATGCCTCCTAACTCATATGCTTGAAATGTATCCTTATGTTCTTTCCCTTACTCGGTTTTTTAGCTCATCCCTTTGTTCATGTGTTACCCAGGGTACCCTATGCAGATGTAGGGGATCAAAGGGAGTTAGGAGCTCATTATGGAGATTAAATAAAGAAGTGCTTTTTTAGCCTCAGGTTTTGTGTTATATGTACCTAGTCTTCCAAGACACTAGACTTAACGATGCTTGGCTTGTACTCTGATGGTTATTAATTCTTGAAATAATGAAATGTTTTATGAAAAAGGCTTGACTTTCTATAGGATCCACCATCTACCTGCTGTTGCATGATGTAGACTTGAAATAAGGATCACCATTAGGTCAGCTGGTGTCCCTACCAATTTGATGACTCTGATGATATCCTCTATCCAATCCTCAGCTGCCTGAGGGTCCATCTCTCCGCGGAACCGGGGCGGCCTTTGTGGCTGAAACTAGTGCAACGCACTCAGGCGGCATGCACTCTCTACTGCTGGGGCCAGTAGCATCGGTGGCTCAGGGGGTAGTGGTACCGCTGGTGCCTCCGCTGTAATGGGGCATGCACCAAGGTCTCATCACTCAGTGGGATGCCATCTCACACGTAACTAGGAACCCTGGATGGCTGCTTATGTGGGGCCATCCTGAAAAGAAACAGGTGCACCGTGGTTAATACAATATACCTTGTGAGTTGACACTAAGTAATCACAAAGAAAACTTCTGAAACACACACGCAATATGTGTTTTCAAGAACTGGTTCAGAAATCAGAAGTCAGGGTCATGGTGTATGGATACGTCAGCCGCCGCACCAACATAGGACTCCCGGAACTGAAAACCACTCTCAATAATCTTAACACTATTGTTTCACAGAGAAGAAATTATCATAGTCCTGAGTTCTGTGGTAAAACCGACTCCTATGAAACCAATTTTTCAAGACCCTTCCTCAGGGCTCGTGCCGTGACTACCCCAAGCCCACCTTCCATAGGCCAGGGGCTGGCGACTAGCACCAAAGGCGTAAATCCCGGTAAAAAGGGAAGGCATTGCCATTATAAAAGTAAAAAAAACACAACAGAGTACGCAAGTGAAGTAAGAACTAAGTAAAACTGAGTACAAAAGTAAGTGCTGGAAAGTAAATGGGCCAGTATACAAGTCCAACTGAAAGTACAGTACAAATGAGAAAGAAAGTACAATAGCTGTAAAGTACAGCAGCAACCACCGAGTCATCCTCCGGAAATCCCACCTGAAGGGTGGGTACAGATAGTCTCTTCGGTACCTCGGGTCCATCCCGTCCGCTCCGTGTACGTCCTGCGAGGTGGTCCACCTCTAGATACTGTCCATCTCCACAAGCCTCAACCACGATCCGTGATTTCCGTCATCTACAACCAACACAATGTAGTGTGATCATTTCCCATGCAGGGCTGAGTATAACGATACTCAGTAGGGACCCCGAGAACCCGGAAGGTCTCCCAGATTCCCTGAAGGATAAACCACAAAGGAAAGATACAAACAAGAAGTATCAACCAAATCTACTTAGGTATATGCCCATACATATACCTAAGTCATCAATCTCAGTTCAACTCCAACTTCCAAGCCCAAGAACAACCCAGTTCACATAGAAAAGATATTCAATCACATCAAAGATAAATATTGAAAGTCAAGACTCAGCTCACACAGGTATACTACTCACAAAGAGGGGTGGAGATGATTAGATGTAGCCTCTGAATCATCTCCTCTGCCAAAACCACATAGGATCCAAGTACAAAAGTTGTCACTGCCAAACCCACGGAGGATCCAAGTATAGTAACCATCGCTACCGAACCCACATAGGATCCATGTACAGTCGTCCTTGCTGCCGAACCCACGGAGGATACAAGTACAGTCATCCTCCCTGCCGAACCCACGAAGGATCCAAGTACAATCTTCCTCACTGCCGAACCCATGGAGGATCCAAGTACAGTCCTCCTCGTTGCTGAACCAATGGAGGATCCAAGTACAATCGTCATTGTCATCGAACCCACGGAGGATCCCAACACGGTAGTCATCACAGTCGCAACTAGCTTTAGGGTTACCGCACACAGCATGCTCGATTCTGGGAGGGTCCGCTCCTCGAGCCAAGGGTGTAGGTACATCAACTGTCATGAAGTCCAGAGTTGATGTATCCCTTAGTCTTGTCTCTTCAAAATAAACCCAACATGACAAACGGTGCGTCAATCGGACACCGGGACCGAGAGTTATTGGTCTTTCCGTTCCAGGGGCCCGATTGGTTTTAAAGCTAAAACCAACCCGACCGTACTACAGCTGTGTCCAAACCTCAAGTGGAATATGCCAAAAGAACCATCCCATCCAAAGTAAATCAGTGTAGTTGATGGAACAAAAATCGGACGTCCGGTCCTTAAGTTATAAGTGTTTCCGCTCCAAGGGCCCGGTTGGTTTTGGGTTCGAACCAACCTATCCATACCTAAACTTCACCAAAACGTCGATTGTAATATACCAAAATGACCGTCTCGATCCCGGGATTCCTACACTATTGATGTTGCGTCGATTAGAGGTCTTTATCTCATGTTATGGGCAAAACACCGAAAAATGGTCCGAAGTGGGGGGGTTTGGGCCAGGTCCGACCCGGCCCAACCCACCCCGGGTCAGCCCGAACCGGGTCTGGCCCAGTGGGGCGCGGCCCGACCCGGATGGCGCAGCCCGGTCCACGTGACCCTCCCCGGCACGGCCGAGGGGGGGGGGTGGGGGGGTTTGCGGGCTCGGCCAGCTAGCCGAGCGGGGGGGGGGGGGGGGGGAAACCCGGTTCCACAGATGCGGCACCAGGATGGCGCCGCTGGTCTCCCAGGATCCCGCGCGGCCCCGGGATTTTCTGCTCGCTGTCGCAGCTAGTGCTGCGGTGGGCAGCTGTCGGTGGCACGCCGGGGCGTCGCCGCCTCCAGGCGGCCGACCAGTGTCGGCCCCCTTCCGCGGTCTTCCGCGGGCCCCCGAAGTCATTCGGGTGGTCCGTTTTTTTCTTTCGTATGCACCTAAGATAATCTTGGGATACAAACTCCACTACTAAGGCCCCAAATCGCCGTTGCGGTCCCGTTTCGTCGTCACCAAACACCCAGCACATCAAGAACAAAATACCAGTGGGTCTGGACTTATTCGTTAGTCTGTACCCACCGCGTTAGTGGTTCAAATCATCACCCAATAATTAAATGCCATGTTCAATAGTATAAAACACATATATGGAGATTACAAAAAAAATCCCCCAACCTCGATGTTGTTGTCATACATCGTCGATCCGCGAAAGAAGAGGGTCGCTGTAGATGGGCGTTGCGGAAGAACGGTGTCGTTCCGTAAATGATGGAGGAAGTATCATTGTCGTCGGAGATGTAGGCTCCTTGGCGTCGAGGTGCGTTCGAGGAAGATGTGTCGTTGGAGGATGTTCATAGAATTCTTCATCGGGGGTGTTCTTCGTTGAAGAACGATGTTCTTCGTCGATGAAGGATCACCTCTCCTTTAATTCCCCAGAATCTTTTCCCAAAAGTGATTTTCCAAAAAAAGAAATAAGAGGCTCTCAATTAATAAAATTGTAATTCTATTCATGTTAATTCCAAAGCAGTGCCAATTAATTTAACGCTGATATTAAATTGATGGGTTGGCACATTTAATGGGATGAGGGAGGAAGGAAGGCTCCACCATAATGAATATGTCGAGTTTTCAATGTAATAAAATGAGGGGTATTAATGTGGTGTTATGGGGAGATGATGGTTGGGGCTTGTGTGGGTGCCACCTCACAAATATCCACACATGGGAGGAAATCACCAACTCAGAAAATCAAATTGTGTACCACAGAATTTTATTTAGTTTAAGATTCAACCCAAAAAATTAACTTTCAACCCGCCTAAAACGCAACTACGTTAAAGGTCCCCTTAAGGAATTACCGGCACTGCGAGTTAATCGGCGACCTCAGATTTCAATTCCGAGCACCGTTTCGAAAGATAGAAAAATACACTCGTTCGTTTGCTGAATGTACCCGAGCTAAACTTCAGAAATTGATTTCGGGAACACCGGCCCTCAGAATCAAGTGTCTTCAGAAGCTACAGACTCGCAAAATTCCGTAGTATTTAAGAAAAAAAATTTCCTTGAAATTTCTGGGTCTTTAAATCTAAATATTATAAATAAAATACCATGATTTCATAAATAATTTTATATTTCTAATTAATATTTATAGTCGAAATTATCTTATATATAACCCTATATTAAAAATGATTTAATTATTAAACTTTGAATTTAAAACATTTACATTTGCTTTAAATAAAGTAATAATAAATGTCCTAATATAATCCAAGTTGACAAAAAAATGATCATATTTTATTCCTAAGGTTGATTTTGGTCTAATTTCACTTATCTAGTATAATTAGGACATGTTTTAGGGTAATTATAATATCATTTTTACCCAGAATTATCCTATATACATTTAACCGTGGTAAATAAAAGTCAAAAGCTACTATTCACCAAAACTTATTTTCAATTTATTGCACCACAGTTTACATAATTATGTAAACTTTGTCTCTCAAATTTTTTAAATTCAACTCACATAAGTTGTAAAAATAAGTTTTATTTAAATTTACAAATATTCCTAGAATGTGGGTAAAAGACGGTAAAAAGGTTAATAAAATTTTATACATCTAATTTTATTATAAAATGACTCCAATTAATTAAATTGAACCTTAATATGTACTATATATCTATTTTGACTTGAAATATATTTAAATAAAATAAATAAAAATTTAAATAAAAATTCGGTTTAATACAATAACGTAGTGTTTTTCAATATTCGTAAAAAATTTCATGTTTTCATAAAAATACCAAAAATTCACTTTAAGGTAATTTTGATATTCATATTTCAAAAATGAATTCTATTGTAAAAATTAAAATCATAGAAGTTTCATTAATTAATTTAAAATTAATTCTCACTGCACAACCAAAAATTGGGTTTTTTAAAAGTAAAAACTATCAAAATATTAACAGGTGTTTATGTAAAATTTAAATGCTAAATTACTTATAATGACCTACATTGTATTAAATTATAAATAGATAATCTAATTATACTTCCAAACAATTAAAATTCAAAATTTATTACAATAAATTATTTTGATTAAAAAAGTTGTTTTCAATTACAATTTATTATTTTTCACTATTAATCAAAACATAAAAGATATAAAAAATGTACCAGAAATTTATCAAAACGTAAAATTTTATGTATCTATTGAAAATAATAATTTAATTTTATTAAATTAAATATATAAAATGTCAAATATTGGTTTTAAAGAGGGTTCTCCTTTAAAAGGTTATAAGAATTATTTTTTTTAGAAATACATATTTTATCTAAAAATTTGATTTTATTCTCATATTATGTCTAAGAAACACATGATATGGGTTTTAAAATTATATAGAGTATATAAGATTCAAAATGGAGTTAATAATATTTATAACTGCTTTTTGAATGGCTATTTTTGTATGTTATGGTGCGCTCGAACTCGGTGTTGTGTGTAGCGAAAGATATTTAATTACAGTAATGAGATAAGATACTATGAAATCATGGGGTGTTTCAAAAGCAATGGTTGACATAGGCTTAAAATTAATTATTAATAGTTATCCAGAAAACATGGTAACATATACTGATTTTTCATGATAATAAAAATATTATTATATTATTATAGTGCATAAAAAAACCTAGATTGAAAAATATTCTATATTATGGGCTTATGGGACAATAATTTTATTAGATTACTATGCACATAGTCATGTTTCCATGATGAAATGGAAGTGGTTTAATTCATGAAAATGGTGTTTCATGTATAAAGATAATTACGAATTCTGAGATACAGATATTAAATTAGAGCTTCATATCGATGATCCTTAAATTCTAGAATGACCAGATAGATAATAGTTTTACATAAATTACCCTTCAAAACAACATTTTGTGTTATTATTGATGTTAATCCAATAAATATTTTTTTTGTGAATGAATGGATGATAGTATTTTTTTAGATGAACCTATAAGTATTCACTCAAATGTTTTATTTGATGACATAGATGATTTAGTTATTGGATTGGATTGTCAACAAGAAATTTTAACAGATATTGCATAGCAATGACACATTTATATGTAGTTAATTAATATTATTCTATCATGGTATGTGTTCTATAACCCTTTTATACAAGGTATGTAATTATTTTTTCTCATACACATATTTATTTAGATTTGATAAATTGGTTGATTATTTTTGTTCCTTTTGTTCCGGTCTACTATTCCATCTTCATATATAAGCTATAAGTAAAAACTATTAATCTTTTTTTATTAATGACTTTATGTTTTAGATAAAAACCCTAATCATCATCCCAACTTATGATTATAAAATAAATATAATTTTCTCTATTATTATTTCCAATCATCTTATTTATATATTGGTTGTCTACCATATAATGTCATATTATTAATCTATATTTGAATGGAAACTATTTTAAGAAAAAAATGAAAAATACTATAGGTTTTTTGGAAATCTTCTTATCAATGTGTAAACGTATAGTATTGTTTTCTCTGAATTTTTCAAAAAAAACTTAATTTTTTTTAATTATTTATATATTAATGTTATAGAAAAATTTATTCCTAATATTCTTCTACAAATTTCAATAAATCTAGATTATAAAATAATCCAAGATACATCTTTTATATGAAATTTACACTAAATAAAAAATGTAATCTATCATGTGAATAATATCAAAAAAGATATTTTATGCTAAAATTTAAGAAAATCATATATGTAAAAAAATTAGATACAACTATAATAATTATCTAGTTTCATATAATTTAAATGATTAATAAATGTTTGAAACGTATTTCATTGATGGAAATTTATCTAATAAGTGAAAAATAAAGAAGGAATATTTTCTATTAAAAAATATTTATCTCAGTTTGTAATTTAATGTAGAACACTATTAATTTTATCTAATGACTTAACTTCTTAAATGAATGATTAATGTAAATCAACTTAATATAAGTGGTAAATATCTTTAAAAATAATATGAATTAACTTATCATTTGTATATTTAAATAATATTATTATATATTAAATATGTTGACATCAATTCTTGAATCCTCTAGTTATTATATTTTATACAGTGTTTTTATATGGAAAATGGTGAAAAAATCACTGAATTAGGGAAATAGTTCTATAAAATATGATTATTTATATAAGTAACTTATTTATTTATTTATTTTGGATAAACATTAAATAATTAAAATTTTATATTTATATGAATCAGGAAGGATGAAACATAAATTAACTGAGGATTATACCTGAAATATAGAGATTAAGACCACCCATATATACAATTATCATATATCTCTAGTTCCATCAAACCCCAAGGCTCTACAGTCACTGAGATGGTTTCCTAATCTCGATTATTTATATCATATGTATTTGAACATAAAAGATAATTTATATAGATTTATTAAAAATCTCTATAAGTTGAATACTCATATATACCATAATATATATTATTTACTTCTAACATCATATCACCCATTCATTATAATTTTTAATGGGAATAATTGTTATGGGACATTACTTCTTCGTTTTCCATTCTTTTTTGATTCAACAGTCTTGTCCGTGATATTTTTTTCATAGTTTGATCATCTCAACAATTTATTCAACATATAAATTTTATTTTTTTCATTATAAAAATATATTTCTCTATATATTTATAGTTATCCATAGAATATATATATATATGAAAATATTTTACTTTATTTATTTAGATGGTAGGTTGTTTGTATGCATAAACCATGTTTCCAATTTTTGGAGAATGGAACCAAAGAATGGTAAATAAAAATTAACCATTATATAAGCGTTATTAAGTCATATAAATTATATATATTTATTAAAACAGACCATATTACTATCCATGTAAATCAGATCCCTAAATGAATCACATCGCATCCATGAGGTAATAGTTCACCCATATGCTTGAGTGACGTTATCATATTCTAATTGATGGTAAAGATAGAAGGTAGATATGATTTTATAATTAAATAATAATACCTATATTAAAAATATAATATATAATCATAAAACAATCATAACAGAAAAACATGAATGATAGTGATAAAAAATATATAGTTTCTCTATCTGGATATGGTAGTATACACGTATGCAAGAGCTATACATTAACTTACTATTTGATGGGAAAATTGGTGGATAATTGTTCATTAAGGATTATGAAAAAATTTAAATATATAATCGGTACTAAATTTGTTATTTTATAAAGAATACCATATGTGTTTTGAATGTAGAAGAATAAATAAATTTAAATAGGTTATTGTTGTTGATATCTACTTCTTTGGAAAAACTCATATAGATCTTTTATTAATGACCCTTATAATGGTATTCCTAAAATAAATACTCTTATAATCTATTTCAAGATAAATTTATAAGATTATGTTAATGGGTTTAATATATATATTTGTCTCGAAGTGGCAAAAACATAAGAGGGAATGGGTTTCCTTTTGTTAGGGAGGGAATTGACACATTTTGAATTAGAAAAATGATTTCTATATAATTAAAGTATTTCTCATGTATAAGGATTCAAAATATATATAAATTTAATTAAAATGTGTCTATAGTCATAATATCACTATACAATGAAATTTTGACTAGTTTTTGGGTCATTTTAAACATAATAGTTAATGTATTAACAACTTTGTTAACCATTTATACCTTTAACTATAATAAAAAATATTGATATCCTAATTATTTACAAATTTTATTATAATTTAAAAATTTGAAAATAAATATCCAAGGAATGCATTTATCAACCATATTCTATCAGACATTAGATAATTAATTTTTTTTGATGATTTTTAAATAATTTTCCATAATTTTATTTTTCATAAAATATCATTAATGTCATATTTTACAGTATTTAATTAATTAGAGTTTAAAGATATCATAAAAGTAATTTAATTTGAATATAAATTTTTAAACCAACTCTAATATTTTATATTAATATAAACAACTCATGTAACAGAATAATTCATCCAATTTGTCTTACTTTTAATATTTTTAATATGGCATATTTTATTTTCCAATTAATTAAATAAATACATATTTGGTGTTGGGTAATAATTTATGGTAATTATTCAACAACTAAAAATATAATTAATTTTCTAAGATAAAAAAAGATTTATCTTTTAAATAAACATTTATAACCAAAATTATAAATTTCTTATCCTTATGAAGGTATTTTGGAGATATTAAAGCTAGGAGAGTGGTATTTTGTAATTATTATTTTCTAAAATTAATATAATGTAAATAATCAATAAAAAATGGAACCATGTTGATATATTCTGAAAATTTGGAAGGAAATAGAAAAAATACACTCATCCAAGAGGATGAATAACTTTGAGAATGTTTTCGAAGCCTTGTCTCAATGTTTTAACCATATTTTACCTATTTTAAACTTATCAAGGTGAAAAATATATACCAATGTCAATAATCCTAATGATAAAAAATAAAAGAGTAATGTTTCAAACATATTTCCTACTAATTCCAAATATTTAATACATTTTTCAAGATTCCAATTGTAAAAGTGGCCGGATTTAATTTTAAATTAAACCTTCAAAATGCGATGAAAATTAGGTTTCTAGGGGAAAAAACATTTAAAAATATAAATTCCATTTATATGAAAATTTAACATAAAATTATTTTTAATGAATTTAATTATATTTTTAATTATATAAATTAACTAATTTATCATTCAAAATCATTTAATACAATCTAGATATTTTTAAATTTATTAAAAGGAATGATTATTTTCAATAAAAATCATTATTTTTCATTATTCTTTGATAACTGAATATTTTTTATAAAATTATTAAAACATCACTCTAAAATTATTATAAAATTATAATTTGAAACATTATTTAAAATTTATCAAATAATTTTTTTTGAAATTTCGGATATTATATATATAATTTTCTCTCAGAGACCAATAAAATACATTTTGAGGAAAATTGTATTTTTGAAGTTTATAATGAATTTCCTAAAAATCATGTACATTTTTCAGATATACATAATTTATAAAAAACCATTGTATATATTTTTTCAAGATTTATTTTTCTTATTCACTCCTCCAATTTAACAGATTAGTTAAAAATCTGTTATGGTTCAAATAGACTCTAGGATATATTTATCATAAAATATCATTAAAATTAAGTTATTTAAAGGGAAATATATTCTAAAATATTATTTTGTTATATTTTAATCCTTTTAATTAATTTTTCTATTTAAAATTCATCACTCTAATATAAATAAATGCGGATATCTCTATTCATTACATACTTGGGTACCTATGTTGTTTCGTCAAATTTCTTATCCATCCTAAAAACATTAACCAGGTGAATAATCCTATTATGTATCACTTTATCTCTAAGATTAAAAATTTATACATACTATTCTTCATAGGAAATATCATTCCATAGTATTATTACTTTTTAATTAGCTATATGTGATAGACTATGTATGTACTTCATCATCAATGATACAAGGAACACATTGTGGACTTAGGGGAGGCTTTGCTGAATCACCAATTGAAATTCTACCATCCATACTAAATCATGAATCTCGAAGGGTAGAATATACCTAGGGTAGAGTTTTACCATATTAATTTCATAAACTTCTTCTATAAATGATTTCATATAAAACCTTACCACAAAATTAAAATTCAAGATTTCATTAATGATTTTCGTGCTAAAATTTTTCACTCTAGGTTACCTTGAATTTTTTTGGAAAGGCTTTGACATTATTTAATATTTCCTCATATAGATCTTAGAGAAATATATTTCCTTCTCCAACTTAATACAATAATTTTTCAGTTCTACAATTCTTTCTATATAGAGATTCATAAGGTTCCATCTGAATGATCATGTTAATACAATTGTTATAATATAATTTGACAAGAAGAATGTATTGAACCCAACCACCATTGAAATCCATAGGACATGACCTGAGTATAACCTCCAGGTATGAATTGTTTTATAAGGTTATACATCATTATAAGGGTGATAAGCGGTACTGAAACACAAATCCAAATCCAATGATCACTGAAAAGTTTTCCAAAATAAGAAGGTAAAAATAGGACCCCAAACAAATATAATATAATTTGATTCTCCAATTAACATTATGACTTCCTTAAAGTATAACATAGAATGATGATCAAGAGATAAATCATAACTATTATAAATAATGTGCTTTGACATTTGGAGGCAGTCAAATAGAACCCAAATAGAATTATAGCCTTTACACATTTTGGGTAGTCCAATGGAAAACTCAAGGGTAATGTTTCCCCAGTTCCATTTAGGTACGTGTAATATTTGAATAATTCCCATAGACTATGGTCTCTCAACCTAAAAATGATAACATCCCAGTCACCAAGATACATACTCTTCAATATCTCTTTTAATTTTACCCCACTAGACTTAATGTTAAAATTATATATATATATATTACTAATTCCAATATTAATAGAGAATTTTAAACTATGAGATTCACCACACAATTCCTTTTTCAAGGCTACTATTTATGAGACACAAACTAATTTTCTAGACATTAATATTCCATCTACTTTGAAGATGAAATCATAAAAAACTTCCACATAATTTTTTAATTGTACTTCTTCGTTTATTCCCTATTTAGTCATCACATAGATATATGGTTGAACACACATATTAGAAAGATAAGATTTATCACATTCCCTAAAGATTCCAAGATCCATACATTTTGAATCTATAAATACTAGACCTTTTTATCCTTATCAAAATAGGATACCATGATTCTTTCCACTGAGAGCATCATCCCCCAATTTCACATTAACACTATAGTAATGTATAGTGTAATAATAATATTCAATCAAATCCAACCATTTTATTTGATACATATAATCTATTTTAGTGAATATATACTTTCGAATTTTATGATAATTATTTATATCACACCAATATAAATAATGACAATGCATCCATATCATTAATTAAATAATTATCGTAAAAAACTCTAAATCATGGGTGGGTTAATTTTTTTCTGAACCACCAATTTTCATAATTCATTAGTTATGACTATATAATTCGTTGTGAGTTTTAATTATATTCCTTTCTTAAGTGAATCACAATATATAAAAAACCCTACATTATATGAGGGTAATGTTAGTATATTTGTGTAGACAAACCTCCTATTTAGTTCCTTGAAATTTTTCTCATATTCATATATCCAATTGATCTTGGTTGTCTTCCAAGTTACTGTGATTTTTGGATTAGAAATATATGGTAACTTCTTTATAAAATGTCATTAATATCCCTCCAGACCATTAAAACTATGGATCCCATTCATTTTGGGTTTCCATGGACAACATTCAATATTATCAATCTTTATTGATCAAGTGATATACCTTTTCATGAGACTATATAATGAAAAATTGTTTTTATTTCCAAAATTCACACTTCCAATATTTTTCATATAGATCCTCCTTCCAGATTTTTTTAAACAATCCTTAAATGATCCTCACCATCTTCCATTCATTTTTAATATATAATAATAATATCTATGTTGAATACCAAAATTTCATAATAGTACACATTATTGAATCTATTCATTATATCTATAAAGATAGTGTGGGAATTTTAAAGTCCAAATAACATCACTATAAATCCATAGTGTTTATACCACATATGAAATATTTTATAGGGTATATCATTAATTTTGACCCTCAACTGATAGTAGAAAATTAAAATTTCAGCCTTGGAAAAATATTTATCTCTTCATAATTGATCAATAAAATCAGAAATATGACTTTTATGGTACTTATTATATATTTTTATCTTTTTTAATTTTTGGTAATCAATGTAGATCCACATTTATTTTTTTTTATTTTTAAAAACATGAAAATCTACAACCCAAGGAGATTTAATAGTCTAATTGAATCCTCATTCAAGATTATCCAATATTTTTTTTTCAATTACTATAAGTCAATAAAGTTTATTCAATATGAAGTCTTTGAAATATGAATAGCACCAGGTATGAGTTATATAAAAAACTCAACATCATGACTGGGAATAAGACTAGGAAAATATACATGAAAACCATCATCAAAATCATGGATGATATGAATATATTTAATTTCAATTTTGTACCCTACTATCTAATATAAAAATCCTTTTTAGTAGGAATTATAGTCCATTTAATGGATGAAATTTATATCAAAATATCATATTTATCATTACACTGATAGAATATCTTATATTTGTTATGGAATATCATACATGAATTCCATTCATTAATTATTAGTTCAGTATTTATTTAATGAAATCCAGTCCATTCCCAATATAACTTCAAATTCAACTAGAGGGATAAAAATGATATTTTTAGGAAGAACATTCCCATTAAAATTATTTATAGAATAATCATAGATATGAGATGTGATTATTGTAATATTAGAAGTTTTCACTTCTAATTCAAAATCTAATAATTTTGGTGGTTTTATTATTCCTTTAATAATAAATCCTTAGGTTCCAACATCATTGTCCAAGTATACATGGATAAAGCCTATGAAAAAACTGAGTGGAGTTTCATCCTTAGGGTCATGGAGAAATTTGGGTTTGATGAATGGTTTTGTGATCTTTTCATTAGGTGCTTCTCTTCCCCATGGCTCTCCATCTCTTTAATGGGGGAAAAGTTTCAGTTTCTTCAAAAGTGTTCATGGTGTTTTCCAAGGATATCATTTTTCTCCCTCCTTATTTATTTTTTCTCAAGATGCTCTCTCGAAATATTCACGGTATAATTGGAGATTGGTAAATATTACCCTATTCCAATCATATGGGAAGAGATATGGTGTCTCATTTTGTGTTTGAAGATGATATTATAGTTTTTTCTAATGGGTGAAAATGATGTCTTCAATGGTTCTTGGAGGACATGTCCATCTATGGGTGCTAGAGCGGATCGATAATTAACCCAAGGATGATTTGGGTCTTCATTTCAAAGAAATGTTTGGGGTGGTGTTGTAGGGATATTCAAGATCTCTTGGGAATCCAGAAGGGGCACTTTCCTATAACCTACATTGTCTCACCTCTTTGGTTTGGCCGCATCAAAAAGATCTTCTTTGAGGAAATCATCAACAGGATGATAGGTTGGATTCTCAACTGGAAGAATAAATTTCTATCATTTAGAGGGATAGTTATGCTGATTAACAACGTACTTACTTCCATTCACATGCATATCTTGTCTACCATTTCTCCTCCCCAAGGATCTATTGTTATGATGGAGAAATTCTTGACTTCGTTCATGTGGGATACTAATATTTTTGGATATTGCCACTAGGCTTCTTGGAAAATGTTGTCTAGACAGATTGATGAATGTAGGGTGGGCCTCAGGGACATCTCAGAAACCATGCATGGATTTCAAGGTCACCTGGCATGGGATATTCTTGATGGGAACTCCTTGTGAGTTTATTTCTTCCTTGCGAGGTATGAGAACTCTTGGGAGGTGGCATTGCACCTTGGTGTCCAGCCATCCCATATGGCATGTTCTCTTTTTTCTATGCTTGATGATTTGTAGGATTCCACCATGTGGATTGTCGGGAAGGTTGACATCAACATTTGGACTACCAACTGGGTGGGAGAGGCCCTTTTCTTCCCAGGTTGTCCAGCGTAGATTAGCTCTTTCAGGGAGGCTAGTGACCGTCGGGATACAATTACACTACTCCTTGCATAGAGCAGTGGGAGTTGTTCGAGTCGATCTCCCTCAAAGATAATCCGGATAGATGTTTCTACATTTGGATGAGCTCGAGTTCTTTCTCCTCTACTGATTTCCGGAGAGTTCATCATATAGTAGTGGATTATGATCATTGGGGGACCTGGCTTTGGTTCAGAGAGATACCCAAAAAAATTATTTTTCTACTATGGTGTCTGAGAAACCATGCACACCCAACTGATGAGAATGTCCGGAGAAGGGGGATTTCTATGGCCTCCTGATGCAACTACTGTAGTTCCCCTACGGCAAAGTCTTTTACCCACCTGTTCTTATAGAGTGAATGGGCTATCTATCTCTGGTCCTCCTTCAGACAACAGATCCTCTTCTCCACAGGATAGTGCTCCATGTAGTCCTTCATCATGGCCTGGTTTCATAGTGTGGAGAATGGCATGGATTCCAAGGTTCGGTCGGTCATCTTTGCATCCATCTGTTAGACTCTCTGGTATGCCCGCAACTAGTTTTGAATGGGCCAGAACCGATCTGGGAAGTATCTCATTTTAAGAGTTATATCTTTGATGACTGAGTTAGGATCTCTTCTTAAGGGGGATGTAACACGTTTTTCCCATCTATTGTGATGAGTATAATCCCTATGTTGAACGGACTATCGGACGGTGTATTTGTTGGTCACCCCTTTCAAATGGCATGAAACATTATATGGATGGATCATTTATGAATGAGAAGATGAGGTGTGGGGGCTTCTTAGAGATTACAGGGGATTTTTTTGGTTTGGTTTTAGCGCCTTCTATGGACCTGGTTTCTCGCGGGGTACGGAAGCTTGGGACCTTCATATGGGTCTTAAGTTGTGTAAAAGATTGGACATTCAGGCGCTGGAGGTCGAGTCTGACTCTGAGGGTTTGGTTAGAATTCTGCAATGGAAGTGTGTCGCTCCTTGGGACTTGGTTTAAATAACCAGATGTTTCTTCCTTGATACCATTGGCGGATAAATGGTGCGGCACATTTGGTGCCAAGCCAACTTCTCAGCGGACGCTCTTTCTAGGGTTGGCTATCTGGTTGACCATCTTATTATCTTTGATCGTGTGGGTTCTCTTCCTTCTGAATGTAGAATGTTTGTCTAAGGGGATGTCCTTGGACTTCGTCACTATATACCTCCTTGAAACTTCTTTTTGTTTGACAGGTATTTTCCCTCACTTTTAATAAAAAATTAATTTTCAGTATAAGAGTAGTGTTAGGATAATTCCCACATTCCTTTCATTTTCAAAACTAGAGTGAGTTTGGTGCATTATTTGGTTCTTTTTCTTAATTATTATCTAAATCATTCCCATCAATATAGAATTCAATTTCAATATTACATACCTTTACACACGTATATTTATTACTATCCCTATTTTTAATGTTTTCTACATGTATCATTCCAAAATTTGAGCATAATATGAGGGTCATATTATTCCTTTTAAGGTTTTTTATGAATATAATTTCCTTTTAATTACTTCTCAATATTCTTATTAAAACCCTAGGATTGATTGGTAACTCCAATCACTATTTCCACCTTGTTATCCCATTTAATAACGTATTCATAAATATTGATTTTTGTTAGGGATAAAGACCTTCGTATACTTGGTTTTATACTATTTCATAATTGATCAATCCTACATTAATTTTAAATGATATTAATAAAATAATTCCTCACAAATCTTGTAAAATTATCCTTATATGTAATAATGGAGTTATCATCTTTCTTGAATAGCTCAAATAACTCCTTATAAATTTGGATATGAAGAAAATAAGGAATGTTAAATTGAAAAATTACATTTTAAACTCATCACAATATATAGGGTCAAATTCTTATAATTGCCTCATATTCTTCATGAGAATCCAATACAAATATGTTTCTCCTTCAAAATTATCAATAGAAAAATTGAATTTTTGATACTCTGAACACTTTAAAATAGAAAAAAACTTCTCAATGGTATTGGTAGATATTTAAAAAACTACTATATTATTCTAATTATGAAAATAAGGTGGATGTATCCTCATAATGGAATCAAAAAGATGTTTTTTAATCATTTTTCACTTGGAAGATCATCATGATTTAGGTATTGAGAAAGTTTCATATGCATTGCGATGAGATTGAACATTCTGTCTACGACAAAATTTGGTAACTTGGTATGTAACAACAAAAAATCTAGTAAGCTTGAGACAATTTCTACAATTTTTAATTAGAATAGGTTACAATGGATATCATCTTTACATACAAATTATAATATTAGCATTGAATAACTAGATATATACATGATTCCCATTTAAATTTGAAATTAATATATAATAGATTAAAAAACAAAATGCTTGACATCCCTAAAACTCATAGAAATAATTCTTATTCTTTTCATTTGGGGAGGTAGTATAATATGGGTGGTCTCAAATTATCAATCATGATTAAGTAAAATATAATCTATTATGCGTAAATATGACATAATTAATATAAAAAAATAACTAAAAAAATTCCATTTAATCATTAACGTGAGAATTAAATGAATTAATGGATAATATAAAATTCAATAGTCTCATGGACAAAATAAAATAAATAAAAATGAAAGAAATTAATTATTTTTATTTTGTGATATAATAAATCATTGACACCTTTACCACTATGTCCATTCACTATGTTATTTTAAAATATTGGTAGGCATACAATAAAAACCTATTTAATAAGGGAAGAAAACTATTTTCTATCAGGATAACCATTTATGCATCAAGGGGGTATATTATTTTGGGACCCACCCACCACACCATGTTTTATTTTTTCCTAAAATATTAAATGATTAATATAATTTATATAAAATATTTATTTTTAAAAAATGACTATGTTGATTAATGAATTTGGAACATCAATATTTCCTTATTATATCAAATAAATTTCAACCTAAAAAATCATATGTATAAATTTTATATAGTTCACTCAATAATCATATCCATGATATAAATAATATATGTTTATGAGAAATATAATGTTCAATGATAAAAAAATGTTATTGTCACATGTTTGAATCCTCAATTATTAATCAGGTTTTAATGATCACAAATCTTATTCAACCTAGTTAACTCCTAAAAATTATATCAAATCATGTTTATTAATGTTTAACGTATTCTCATGCTTTAAGAAGAGCAATTATAGATCTTAGTTTCTCTACATTTAGTTTACTTACATTATACTATCTTTGATCTACTCTCATAATACCTTCTTTGATAAATGCTTAAGTATAATCCATTCTATTATCATCATTACTTATGTCTGGATATAGTTAACTGGAAAATTCTAAGACACCATGAAGTAGACACCGTGAAGCAGAAACTGAGAAGTAGACACCGTGAAGCACACACCGTGAAGCAGACACTATGAAGCAGACATTGTGAAGCAGACATCGTGAATCAGACACCGTGAAGCAAACACCGTGAAGTAGACACCGTGACACGAGACATTGTGACCATGAGACACTATGACCATGAGACACCCTAACCATGAGACACCGTGACCGCAAGACACTGTAACCACAAGAAACCGTGACTTCAAGAAATCGTGATAAATCTAAGACACTCTATGAAAGAGACACCATTTCCATGACTTAATGTGACACCATTTCTTAAACTATTTGGTGATATTTCAATTTAATCTATAATGGTCATATTTGAATATTTTAAATTCATTGACATAATTAATGTTTCTTTTTAGACATATCATATTATAGTATGTGGTACAAGGTGCGATATCCATGAAATCTGTAGGCTCCAGCACATGTCTTCCAAGATAAAAGCAAAGTGTGTTCAAGAATCAAGTAGCGTGATACTGAACGAAAGAACAAGACAGTGAGAATGACAACGAAGAAAACGTAGATAATTTCTAATGGAAATATTGTCACATGCATGCAACCCGACACTGTTGAAGAACACACGAAGCATATTTGAAGCTTAGTGAACATATTCGCATTGTTGAACCTCATTAAGAACACAAACGGAATCGTGACACTCTGTTTTGCAGACGAGGAATGGAATTATGCATCTACTTCATCTCAGAAGTCCAAAGCTGTAAAGACTAACACTCAGAGCACTTCTAAACCCATCTCCATATTTATGCTCTGTTTTGTAACTGTTTATTTCCTTTCGATCAGAGTTTATACATGTAGAATAACAGACTATGTCTTCTGAATTAAACTAAAGAATAAAAGATATACTTACTCAAACATTCTTTTAATATTGTGTATACCCACTGATAAGTGTGGAATAGGTCCCTGGTTGGCATGGTAGTTTGTAATCATAAAGGACTATTGAAGAGGTCTCTGTGTGACTTTGATAGTCTGTTAACTGTTATTAGCCCTGATCCAGGGTGGGGATCAATGTTTATTTATATAAACTGGTTGGTGGAAGGTGATCGCCAAGTGGAGTGGATTAGGACACGACTTGAGACTGAAACACTTGTTTCATATCTGCTGTGCTACTTAAATTAGTCTTATCTATTTTATTTATTTACTGTATAATTCAGAAATCACTAATTTCACATTGATATTTATTCTTGGAAAGAAGTTATAACTAGCTTTTCATAGTTGAATAACTTCAAAAGTAATATTAATAACACAAATTAAGATTACTGAGAATTAATCTATCTTTTACGAATTTACTTAAACAGTCAAAATTCTTATAATAGTATAACCGTTATTAACTAGGTTGTATTTAATCTTTAGGGAAACCTTTTTAGAAATAGTTTTTTTACAGAAATTTTTATAGGTACTCAATTCACCCCTCCCATCTTGAGTAATCTACTCTGACGAACATTTGGTATCAGAGTGTGTTTTTTAGGACTCTGTGTAATCTTATTCAGCTGTGATTGTAGTTTTAATTTTAAGATCTATAACTTTCTATTAATTATATATTTATAGCAATTTTAAAGTAATATTTATTATTGATAATATATTGGAAGGTGATGGAACCAATAGATCACCATTCTTTAATGTAATCAATTATGATCAATGGAAAATTAAAATTAAAATGCATTTAGAGAGTATGAGTTTTGAAATTTGATCATCCAGTATGGATGAATACAAAATTCCTGCTACTGATAGAATCACATGGTATGAACCTACCAAAACTACCTATAATAACAACTACAAAGCTATGCATACTTTATACTTCTCCTTTTGAGATGAGAAATTCAATAGAATTTCTGCTTCTAAAACTACCCATTAAATTTAGAATACCCTGTTTGTCTCACATGAAGGAACATCAAGTGTAAAATAAATGAGACTTAATACTTACACTATTAAATATGTTAATTTTAAAATGAAACCTGATTAGCCTATTTATTACATGTATCATAGGTTCAATGATATTGTCAACACAATGATTTCTCTTGGAAGAGAAGTCACTACCAGTGAATAGATCATGAGAATCCTTAGATGTCTACCTGAAAAGTGGTGGGAAACCCTTATCTCTATTAGAGAATCGTGCGACATCAGCAAGATACCTGTAAAATAACTCATTGGGAAACTGATGATGTATGAAGAAGAGATGAAAGTCAACAAGGAAGGGGAGGATGAACTAAAGAGGAAATGTGTTGCATTCAAGACCAGCACCTCTAATCACAAAGAGAAATGGAAACTAAATGCTTCTGTAGAAATCTCCACCAGTGAACAATAATCAACTGATAGTGATGAGGAGATGGATCAACTATCTAGATGATTCAAAAAATATTAAAAAAAGAAGATATTTTTTATAAAGCCTAACTTCAAGGGAAAATATGACCAAAAGGGAAACTAGAAGAAGGACTAGAAAAGAAGTGATACAAATGATGAAATTATCTGTTATGAATGTAATAACCATTGACACATCAAGGCTGACTTTCCAAAGCTGAATTACAAAAAGAAATATTAGGACAAGGATGATATGTATAAAAGGAAAATAAATGCAGCCTGGAGTGCTTCTAAGGATAGTTCAAGCGACTCAGAGACATCACATTATGAATAGGCTAACAAATCTAATAGGTGTTTTAAGACAAACACATCTGAGGTAGAACTGGACACTTCTGTATATAATTCATACTATTCTGAAGATGAAAGTAACTCTGAAAAAATGTCTAACAATTTTTTTTGAGTACTGTAATATGCTTGAGGAAATATGCGATGAACTAAAAGTAAAATTTAAATCACTGAAGAAAAAACATGCTCTTATTGTAACTATAAAATATGAACTCCCAACTGAAAATGAGAAAAATTATCAAATGCCTAATGAAAAAAATGAATTAAAAATGTATAATGAGCAATTAAAGAGTCACTTAGAAAATTTTACTAATGGGAAAAATTCTCTCAACCAAATGCTAGGAAATTTTTTCCCCTAAATACAACACTAGAATTGGTTATCAACCTAGTAAAAGAAAATATGGTAGAATTAATTTTGTTTCAAAATCTAGGACATACAGTTTTACTCCCAATTCTAGACTCAAATAAACTAATTCAATCCATGATTCATATTCTACTGCATCATGTTTTTGTGGACCAAATACATTTTATTTTTTAGATACATTACACAATTCTTATAGGAAACCGATGAGGAAAATATGGGTTCATAAATCACTAATTACTAATATTACTGGCCCCAAACAAGTATGGGTACCTAAATCTATTTTTGCTTAAGCTCTTTGAAAGAAAGCTTCTTAAGGAGCCCCAAAAAAAGTCTATGCTACTTGGATAGTGGATGTTCAAGACACATGACAGGAGACTACTCATGCTTCATGAACTTGATAAATGTAGATGGAGGACATGTCACAATTTTTGACAATTCCAAGGCAATGATTATTGGACTCAGCCAAATTGGTAACACTAACTGAGTTCAAATTTTAACATAATTTTTTGATGGTATAAAATTTAATCTACTTCATATCTCACAATTTTGTGATGATGGATTTCATGTTATATTTGAAAATGATGCTTGTAATGTCTTTACTTTTAATGATGAATTTTTATTTTCTACATTAAGAAATAAAAATGTTTATTATGTTAATTTAGATTCTTTAGCTTCTCAAAATGCTTCATGCTTAAGTGTGTTTCATAAATAATCTTGGCTGTGGCATATGAGACTTGGGTACTATAATGTTCACTCCCTTAGAAAGATAACTAGACGAATCTTAGTTAAAGACATTCCTAAACTTGTGTTTCAAAATGACAAAGTGTGTAATCCCTGTCAAAAGGGAAAACAACACAAAGTTTCCCTCAAACAAAAGAAAGAAGTGTCAACTTCTCAACATATCGAACTAGTTCTCATGGATTTGTTTAGACAATCCAATGTTTCTATTTTAAATGGGAAGTACTATGTTTATGTTCATGTATATTACATTTATAGATATACTTGGACCTTCTTTATGGCTCAAAAAAGTGAATCCCACTCTTATTTTACTAAATATGACAATTTTGTAGAAAATCTCAGTGGACATAGAATTAAATCATTAAGAAGTGATCATGGCAGTGAGTTTTAAAATAATGAGTTTGAATACTTTTTATCACAAAATGGTTATAGTCACAATTTATCTACCCCTTAGACACATCAGCAGAATTGAGTTGTAGAGAGAAGAAAAATAACACTGCAAGAGATTTCTTGAAAAATGATTAGTGAATATGACCTACCTATTTATTTTTGGGCTGAAGCTGTCAATACCGTATGGTACCTAATCAATAGAGTGTTGATTAGACCTATTCATAAGGGGAATCCTTACGAATTATGGAACAATAAAAACCCAATGTTATCTACTTCAACATATTTGGTTGCAAAGTCTATATTCTTAATACCAAAGATAATATTAACAAATACGCATCCAAAAGTTATGAAGGTATATTTTTAGGATATTCCATGTCTAGTAAATCCTATAGAGTGTTCAATAAAAGAACTAAATGTGTGGAAGAATTTGTTCTTGTCAAATTTGATGAAAAACTTCCACATGAGCCTAACACCATCCTAAAGAATCTAGAGGATGATTCATCAAATCTGAACATCAGTTCAAAATCCTCAAATTCTTCTGTGAAAGAATCTGTGAAAAATTCCAACTCTGGAAATTCCATAGAATCAAGTAACAATAAACCTGAATCTATTGATGAACCTGAAATCACTAGACCCTCTTTTTCTAGAACTGTTAGAACCCTTAAGAACCACCCCTTAGATGTTGTTGTAGGATACATAGACAAATGAACTCAAACTAGAGCTTCTCTTAGAAATAAGGTTGAACATCAAGTCTTCTTGTCACAATTTGAACCTAAAAACATTGATGATTCTATCCATGATTAATTTTTCATGATGGATATTCAAAAAGAACTTCATCAGTTTGGAAGGAAAAATGTTTGGAAACTTTTTGAAAGAGCCAAGGACACATTCACCATAGTCACTAAATGGGTGTTTTGAAATAAGGTAGATGAAGCTGGTAACATATTTAGAAACAAAGATAGATTAGTTTCAAAAAGCTATAACCAAGAATATGGAATTGACTATGAGGAGACCTTTTCCCCTGTTTCTAGACTTGAAGCCATCAGAACCCTGCTTGCCTATACTGTACATCTGAATTTCAAACTACATTAAATGGATATGAAGAGTGCATTCTTAAATGGATATATAGAATATGATGTTTTTGTTTGACAACACCTGGATTTACAAACCCTCATTTTCCAAATAATATATTTAAACTATCAAAAGATGTATATGGTTTAAAGCAGGCTCCAAGAGCTTAGTATGATAGATTGAGTACTTTTCTTATTTCCAATGGTTTTACAAAAGTAATAGTTATTCCACACATTTTTATAAAACAAATTTCTAATGATGATTTAGTTGTTCAAATATAAGAAGATGACATTATTTTTTTATCTTAGAAGAATTATTTATGTGTTGATCTTTCTAAAATGATGCAAAACAAATTTGAAATGAGTTTAATGGTTGAACAAAAATTCTTTCTTGGATTTCAAATCAGTCAAAATATTGATGGAATTGTTTTAACTCAAATTAAATATACTAGAGATCCTGTAAAAAAATTCTATTGGATAGCACTAAAATTAGTGACACACCCATGAGTACCACTTGTAAGTTGAATCTTGATGAAGATAGAAAATCTACTGATCAAACCACTTATATAGTAAGGATTAGAGGTTTACTCTACTTAACTGCTAGTCATCCGGACATTATGTTTAGTGTGTGTATGTGTGCTCATTTTCCAGAAAATCCTATGGAATCTAATTTAAAAGTTGTAAAGGAAATTTTCAAATACCTCAAGAATACACCCAATCTAGGACTGTTTTATCCTAAAAGGCAATAATTTGAATTTTCTATTTATTCTGATGCAGAATTTCGTGGTTGTAAGTTAGATAGAAAACACACATCTGGAACATGGCACCTTTTAGGAAAGTCAATAGTATCATGGTGTAGTAAGAATCAAAATTCTTTTTCATTATCTACTGCAGAAGAAGAATACATAGCTGGTGGCAGTTGTTGTGCACAAATTTTGTAGATTTAACACACATTACTAGATTATGGATATCAATTCAGACATGTACCTATAAATTGTGACAGCACAAGTGCTGTTAACATCTCAAAAAATCAGGTTTCATATTCTTGGACTAAGCATATTGATTTAAGACATCACTTTTTGATATATCATTATCAAAAAGGTGATATCACATTGGAATTTATTGGTACTGAATATCAGCTTGCTGATATATTCACCAAACCATTAAATTCTAATAGAATACCCAATATTATACATGAACTAGGAATGATAAACCTAAAATATATATTTTAATTTTCATGTTTTACTAATCTGATATCTTACTATTATATACTCTATGATTTCATGATTATGGTTTCTTATCCAGTGTTTCATGTTACTATCTCAATGTAACGCTCTGTTACTGCATCATTTTAATGCGCAGTTACTGTCTCACAATTTACTGTCTCACAGTAAAGTTCTTGTTTACTTTCTCACCATGAATTTTATTCACTATCTCACTGTAACATGCGTTTACTGTCTCACCATAATTACCAGACACGGTCTCACTAATAAAAATATTTATAATATTACTTTCTGTAAAAAACCTGTATCGGTATAATTATCATTTTCATCTTTTTTGCTATATTTTTATTTTTGCGACATTTGGTATTCCTAAATTATAAAATAAAGATTTTATTACTCAATTATACACTCGAGGTTTCTTCTACTTACTCATTTTGAACGCTTATTTATCCCTATAACCCTTTTATCTCTCAAACCATCAGTGAATGCCATGAATGAAACATCCTTATCGTTGACACCAGAGAAGTACAACTCGAAGAAGAATAATATTTCACCTAATATAACACACCAATGACCTATAAATCCAAACTAGTAAACTGCTTTGTCATACCTGAGAATAAGATTTCTCTCAAATGGCCCTTGTCTACTAAGTCTCTAGAATTTAATGTGTTAGAACAAGAAGGCTGGTTAGAGTGATTCTTGAAGGAAGATAGGTCCATATACCATATGTTAGTGGCTCAGTTTTACAAGTATGTACAGTTCGTTTTTGATTATGGTGATAGTTATGTTGTAAGAAGATGGATCAATGGATAGAGATGCTCATTTTCTTTGACTTTATGGGAATCATGCCTTAAGATACCTCACGAAGGCATGTGTGAGGGTTATTAGAGAGTAACTCAAACTTCTACTAAATTATTTGATTTAGAAGATTCTTTGAATGCCTTAAATAGAAAAAGAACTCATAGAAGATCCATTTCTACTAAACTAGATAGATAATCAAGGCTTATATTCATGTTTTTACAGAATTTGGTAAGTCCCAAAAAAGGTTATTTTTCTGTTTTGAAATATGAGGATGTGTTTTTGATTCACCTTATGAGAAATGGGCATAAGATCAACCTATGCATGTATATCATACGCCATATGTGTGAGCTGACCAAAGTCATATCCAACTCATCTTCCATATTTTACTCTCGGCTAATCTCATCCATGATTCTTTCTAATGGTATGATTGGACCTAATGGTTAAGTGATTAAATATTATGAATTTTTCCTCTCAAAATCCACTATCAAAATAATGAAGATAAATTGGAATCCTTGGAAAAAGGAATGGGTGGAAGACAATGATAGATTTTATGAAAAATTAAATCTAGTGGAACATCCCTCAAGACCAAGAAATATTTTTTATCCTGGTTTGTAACTATATGAGATTGTTGAGTCTCCTGAAGAAGAGGAAGAAATGGCTGAAATTCCACCTGGGGAAGCTATTTTTTGAGGAAGAAAGGACTACTTTTCCTCATGAAGTTATTGAAGAAAAATTCCCAGCTCCTAAGGGAGCTCTTAATCTGGATACTCAACCTGAGGCTGAAATAGAATTAGTTTCCAAAGAATATAAAAATATTTACATGCAAGAACCTATAGTGGAAGAGCCTCCTATTATGAAAGAATCCAATCTCGAGGAACTCCCTGTGGAACAATCTATTCGTGAAATCATACCCTCAGCTGAAGAACAAATGGATCTATCTTTTCTGCTGGCTAAACAAAAAATGAGTGAGGAACTTAGATCTGAGTCTATGGAATTATACCTAGATCATAAGCCTGTCATCCTTGAGAAGGAGGCAACTGTTAGGGGGAGAAAACCCCAAGTCTTGAGTCTATTGAAGCTTCACATCTAACTGAGTCAAGTCATGTATAAAATCAATATATGTTCCCCAATTTCTATGATAAGGATGAATCTCAACAGGTCTCAGCAACCAGACTTGATCTTTAATCTCTATTCCAGTTGATATTAGTCTCTAATATCACACCTGAGAAAGAGCCTAATCCTTTACCAGTCCCTATTCCTGAACCTTTATCTAAAAAAACATCTTTTGTATTTAGGGATGATCAGAAGTAATTTTGTGTTACACTCTCGTCTAGAGGTGAGAAAATCATGAATTCCCAACCTCTTCCTATGACCAATCTTAGTGAGAGAGATGCCTAAATATTTTTGGAAAAGATAATTTGGGAAATACAAACTAAAATGATTCATTAGATTCAGGAAGTGAGAGTTGAAAACAATATTCATAGTAATGATGTGAATACACTAAGAAGTATAATTGAAGAAATGCAACGAGAGTTGCATTCGAGATCGGATCTTGTTACTCCTCCTATAGAACTTGTTGTTCCTAAAATCCCACAGGTTGTTGTGCCTCAGATTCAACCTTATCTATCTTCATTAGATGAAAATGTTGCTGAAAGTAATAAACAAATTCTGAAGGAAATGAGAGATTTTGTTTCCAATCTTAATAAACTCACTAATGAGTATACCAGATGTCTTCAAAAGGTGATAAATCAACTCAAATATCTGACCACAACTGTAAATGCCTCTAGAGAATCAGGTAATTATTCTAAACCATCCATATAAAATGATCTACTCGGAACTATAGTAAAGAAGAGCTTCAAAATGTACTCAGTGGTATCAATATGGCTTCTCTATCTGATGTTTTCAAAAACAATGATCGAGTTCTTGACCTAGTCCAAATCCACTAAAAAATTTCTAATGTTGCTCAGCAAGAGATTTCCATGAATGTGGATTTCAACATCAATAAAATCTTCTACAGGGCTGATATGACAAATCATTTCAAGTATCTTGTAGAAAATCTGTGGATTCCTCCTGTGACACAAGATTTCAAGACCCAAGTCCAGAACCTCACAGAGTTTACTCGATTGTTAGAAACTTTTATAGAGAACAAGGATAATTTTGAGAAAGCCATGTAGTTTCATGGAGAGAACATTATAGATTTTATCAAACTCCTGAGGCCCTATCTTCATGTGTAGAGTACAACCAATGTTGCTCCAGGGGAGACACCTCTACGACCTGGGCTACCTACATTCATTTCTATCCTAGCCTCAACCACTATTTCTATCATCCATGCACTAATTCGGATTAGGAATGTGATTCTAGATCAACAACATCCTAGATCTCATACTACTCATACATTGGCTCCATAAGTCTTTGAAGGCCTTCATTAACACTATTTATCAACCACCTCACTCCCTTCTTCAACCTCGACCACTACCCCTATGGCTTCCTCTTCAACTACTACTAAAGGCAATGAGAAGGCTATCCCATGAAGAAAAATAGTGATTACTCCTTTTTGATATGGATGATGTTGTTTTTGTTTTTCCCCTTCATATTTATACTGAACGAAATTTCCATGTAATGGAATGTGCACCTTTTACTTATCTTATTCATTCTTTTTGATAATCCAAAAGGGTGGAGAAATTTTTATATGTTGTCCATTTATCTCTAAAGTTGAATCTAATGTACACATTAACAATACATGAATTGTGATCATCAAAAGTGGGGACATTGTTGGACTCCTCGTGTATTAATCGTGTTTTAATGATCAAAAATCCTATTCAACCTAGTTAACTCCTGTAAATTATATCAAATCATGTGTATTAATGGTTAATGTATTCTCATTCTTTAAGAAGAGCCATTAAATATCTCAATTTCTCTACATTAAGTTTACTTACTTTATAATATCTTTTATCTAATCTCATAATACATTATTTGACAAATTCTTAAGTCTAATCCATTCTATTATCATTATTACTTTAGTCTGAATACAATTATCTTGGAACATCTAAGACATCGTGAAATAGACACCGTGATGCGGACACAATGAAGCAGACAACGTAAAGCAGACACCATAAATCAGACACCGTGAAGCAGACACCGTGAAGCAGACACTGTGAAGAAGACACCGTGAAGTAGACACTCTGTAACAGACACCGTGAATCTGACACCATGAAGAAGAAACCATGACTGCGAGACACCGTGACCATGAGACATTGTGACCATGAGACACCATTCACATGAGACACTGTGACCGCGAGACACTGTGACCATGAGACACCATGACCGTGAGACTCCGTGATAAATATAATACACCATGTGAAGGAGACATTGTTTCCATGACATATTGTGACACCGTTTCTTAAACTATTTTGTTGTCTTTCAATTTAATCTCTAAAGGTCATATTTGAAGATTTTAATTGAACTGATATAATTAATGTTTCTTTGTAGACATATCATCTGATAGTACGAGGTGCGATATCCATGCAACATGTCAGCTCCAACACTTGAATTCCAATAAAAAAGCGATGTGTGGCCAAGAATCAAGTAGTTTGATAATGATTTAAAGAACAAGGATGTGAGCACACTGACGAAGAATACTGAGAGAATTTCTAAAGGAAGGATTGTCGCATGCATGCAACCCGACACTGCTGAGGAACACACAAAGAATATTTGAGGCTTAGAGAACATCTTATCATTATCAAACCTCCCAAAGAACACAAGATGAATCCCGAAACTCTGTTTTACAAACGACGACTTGTACTCTATATCTGATTTATCTCTGAAGTCCAAAGATGAAAAGACTATCACTCAGAGCACTTTTAAACCCATCTCCATGTTTCTGCTCTATTGTGTATCTGTTTATTACCTTTCATGCAGAATGTGTACCTGTAGAACAACACATTATGACTCCCATATTAAACTGAATGATACAAGATATCCTTACTCAAATATTCTTTTACTCTATTGTATACCCACTGATAAGTGTGGATCTGGTCCCGAGTTCCCCTGGTAGTTTGTACCCACGAAGAACTGTGGAAGAGTTCCCTGTGTGGCCTGGAAAGTCTGTGTACTGTTGTTAACCCGGATCCGGGGTGTGGATTAATGTTTATTTATATAAACAACATGGGGGAAGGTGATCACCACGTGGAGTGGATTGGTTCTTGGTTTGAGACTGAACCACTTGTTTCATATCTGTTGTTCTTCTTAAACTAGTCTTCATTTTTTTATTGATTTAATTTATAATTCAGAAATTAGTAATTTCACATTGATAGTTAGTATTGGAAAGAATATATAACTGACTTGTATTAGTAGAATAACTTCAAAAGTAATATTGTTAACACAAATTATGATTAATAAGAATTAATAAACCTTCTAAGAAGTTACATAAAAAGTCAAACTCTTATAATTGTATAACCATGATTAACTGGGATGTATTTAATATTTGGGGAAACCTTTTTAGAAAAATTGATTACAGAAATTTTTATTGTTAGTCAATTCACAACTCCACTCTTGTGTAATATAATCTGACCAATATTTCATGATAAATATAATGAAAAAAAAATTAATAAAAGATATGATATGAACTTTAATTCATTTGAAATATTCGTTAGAAAAAATATATTTGATAAAATAAAGAAAATTGGGAAGAAATATTGTAATAATATTTCAATAAAGTTATTTATTTCTTTTTTGGATTTTAGAAACGTGTATAAGAATATAAGACAATAAGAAAAACATAATGGTGGAAACTCAGTACATTTTGTATATGTTAAAATATATTCCTTTGGGCATTTGTAAAGAAAGTCCAAAATAACACTTTATAAAAAATTTGAAGGTTTCCTTTCAAAACCATTAAAAAACATGTATTATTTAAAATTTTTCCCATAAATAAAATGGTCATTTATATCATTTTACAATAATATTTACGTGGATGAAAAGTATACCCGATCAAACAAGTGAAAAAATATAATATTTTAAAAATATATATATATTTTTACTTTATTAAACTGAATATAAGATGAATATTTGTAAGAAGATATGAATATTAATTAAATAACCATAGGATAAAAAAATATATGGAGTTTGAGAATGGTAAATAATAATATTTATTTAATGAATATAAGATCAATCACTAAAAAATCATATTGTTAAATAAATTCTTACCACTTTATGACATTCAAATTGTAACCATTTAAAAGAGTAAAGATGAAATGAAACATTAATGATCATGAATAAATTGATTTCCCTTTATGATACTTAGAATGGTTTTTATATACCCGAAATAAAAATAAATTGGTGTATAATAAAAATTATGTCTTAGTGGGGAGGAAATTGAGATGAAATGCCAAACAAAGACTATATCTTTGAAGAAAAAATTAATTATTTAGGTGAATATGGGTAATAAATGTAGATCAACTCAAACCAATTGTAAATAAAAATTTATAGTATAATATTAAATTTCACACATAATAAATTAATCACATATTCAGTGATGTTGTAGTATATCACAATGAATGGAGACCGTGTTAAGAAACCTCTTACCATAGTCTTCCACATAGTTGATCGTGATTTAAAATCTATTATAATGGTTTCAAACATAATATTGTTTTATACCAGAACAGTATTAAAAATTATTATATCTTATATGATCCTTTTATAACATATTATAACATATTTAAAAATATTTTTTCATTATTATCATGTTTTTATATATTGACTAAATCGTTTTTTCATTAATGTTTTTTCATAGATATTCTTGTCCTTTTACATTAATTTTAAAGAGAACATATTTAGGATTTTATTAATAATATAAATTTCACATATTTTTATTAAAACATTCCATATTACTATCCATGTAATGAATAAATGAAAAATGGATTACATCGCATCGTGTTGGTGATATTCCACATATACGCATGAATGAAGTTATCATTTTTTAATATAATGGATGGTAAAAAGGTGGGTATGGTATTATAATAATAAAAGATTAATCATATAATTAATATATTATATAAAAATTATTTCCATTTTAGTAATCATAAAAATAAAATAGTGATTTAAAATGAGTTACACCACTACATAGACATAGTATATCATATGTACACACAAGCGGTGTTTTCAATTTCTATAGGATGGAAAGAAGGTGTAAATTGTTTTTACCATAATAATATTTAATATAACTATATTTATAATATTTTATCCATTATTTCATTATAGGAAGAATATATTAAGAGTTTTCAGAAGAATAAAAAAATTATAATAATCCTGTAAAGATGATTACATTTTCATCGATTGATTTCCTTTAGATTTCCTCCTAAGTGAACTAGGATTGTTTTTTCAGAATGTGATAAACATCCATATAATTTACAATTATTCATAGAATGGAGTGTTTTAGTGTTTTTTCAATCTTGTTTTCTCAATGTGGTGTACAAAAATGAGATATGATGTTTCCTTTCATAACTGAGGGGAGGGGAATTCATATAATTTCTTAAACTATTAAATTAAATTAAAATAAATTTCACTTCCAAATAGACCCACAATTGATATAATTTTAATATAATATGAGGATGAGTTTAAACTAAATAATTAAATTATTTTTTTACTAATTATAGTGATGTTTCTCCCAATATTTGTTTACACCATTACCCTTTTTTTCAATTACCCAATAAGAAAACAATTACACTATAGAGTCCAAGAATGGTACCATAAAATTAAAATGTTCCCATTAATTGAAAACAGATTCAATTTAGACCTCATGTTATCCCCATGTCCTTGTTATTTTTTTTATTTTTAAATAACATAAACAAATATTTTATTCATAGAAAAATCATTAATGATATGTTTGATACTATTCATTATATTTGACATTAAAACATAAAGGTAAAGATAGAATTTTAATATTATCACATAACACAAAAAAATATATTATATTTATATATCTATAATTTATTATGGAATCAAGTAATTCATCCAAAAAAAATTTAGATTCAATCTTTTAAAATCATATATTTTCTATTCATATTAATTGAATAAATATTTTCTTAGATTTGAATAAGTATTTAAGAAAAATATTTAATAACAAAAATTTTTAAAAAAATTACCATGATAAAAAATTAAATTTTCTCAAATTATATATTTATATTATTTCATATAATATTATTTTTTTATTTAAAATTATATAATAATTTAAAACAAATATATGGACATTTTGGATGTTTCATTATATAAAATAATATAAATTCCATTACTAAGTTAAAATTACTCTAAAATAAAAAATATTCAAATATGGTATGCCTATGGATGAATTAATCTAATAAAAAAAATCTTTTTTCGGTTTATTTTTATTTTTCTATCATAATGGTTTCATCCTTAATTACCTGATTTACCCTCTGTCGATATAGTAAATTAAATTACATATATTATTCATAATGCCTAGAACTAATGGGAAATTTAAGATCCTCTATTTTTTAAGATATGTCTCTCAATGAATTTTTTCATTCAGGCCTTCATGGATAAGACTTGTTTAATGATTGGGGGCCTTCATTATAGATGGTGACCCAAATCATTAATATGTAAAAAAAATTGAATTAATGGAGTATGCGTATAAATGTGGTAAGTGATTCATGGGTTTTTTTGAGATAAAAACATTAAAATTGTTTCAGATAGATTAAAAGGAAATAGAATGCAAATAAACTAAAAAATATTTAAATTTTGTGTGAAGGGATTACATGTAGTGTAATTGTTCCAAACAATTAGTAAAACAAATCCATGGTAGTTATTTTTTAGCATATTCTATTAATATATTTTCACGACATGTAATCACATTACACACCATGTAAATTCAAAACCTTTTGATTTAAACATGCATTGTGGGTGGATTCTCATTGTTTCAGATATAAATCCTCTACTCTCTTCCCTAAGGAATTATTTTAGTGGTTTTAGGGTGAATAAATTCCTTCTGGAAATCCCAGTTGTGTGAGAAATTCCTAGTGAGTATTTTTGGTTAGATTTCTTTTTTTCTCTTCAAACTTCATGAATAGTTACATTTAAATCTATTGTCCAAATGAGTTAATAGTATTCATCATGTTATGTTTTTAATTGGGTTCCTTATTTAAATCATGCACTCTTTCTTCCTCGTGGTGTTAGATATTGGAATCATTTTTTAATCATTGATCAAAGGTATGGTAATAAATCATAACCCAATAGATCAATAATTGTCATTGATATGCAATACTATGAATACCCCAATATAGAATGTACCCAAATTAATTAAATAATTAATATAATTATTCATTGAAGTCCTTTTTTTGAAATTTTCTTCTATTATAGCTTATGGATACACATGGGGTTAGTGAACAATGATATTAATTAAATCAAAATCCTTCATAATGTATGTTTTCCAAAACATGTGACCTAGGGTAATTTCATGTTTTTGAATCACTAAATTGTGTCTTATTTCTTATTGATAAAATTTTTATTCAATTGGGAATTTTATAAAAAGAGGAATGTTATTTAATAATGCTAATTTTCATAATTAAACATTGATTATTTTGATGTGATATTGTGAATTTAATGCATAATGAAATGGATTGTGTTCCCTGTTTTAATGATTATATTTCCCGCTCGTGCCTTGAAAATGCACAATTATATTTTTTAATGATGATATTTAGTGGGATCGGCTAAGTCCCATACTATAATTATTATAGAGGATGGGTTATTCCCATTCCCATGTTATTTGGATTATAACGATTTGACCTGAAATATAGTAATTCTTATAGGTATTTGACCGTAATTTATTAACCTAACTATACATAAATTATATGGTTGTGGTTGGAACGGTCGTGATACATTATTAGAGATATTCAAACATGGTCCCAATGTAGTTTATTTTAACATGGTTATATGGATGTAGTATTCATCATCATAATACATCATCAGAGATATCCCAGTAAGGTGGTAAAGAAGGTCAATTTTCCATGGTTATATGATTTTGGTTGGCAGGGTTATAAGACTTGCTCATAGATATTATGTCATGGAGCCAAAGAAGGTTGTTTTTGGATTTTATTATTTAATTTATTAATTAATTGACCTCATTTTATCATCGTTTCAAACATTTATTATCATTTTTGGTTTCTATAGACATGGTGGTAGAGGCCTATTGAGTTATACTCACACCATATTCAGGAAACTATTTGTTACTGAGTAGATTATAAAGATGCATGTTTCTAAAATAGAAAATGGCCATGTTTTTGATTTCTTGTTTTTAGATATGCTAGAGTATGTATGTGAGACAGATGTGGGGTTTGGGACCCAAGACATTGTGTATTTTATTTGAATATACTCATCGTTTCTTTTATTGTTCTAGAAGGTTATTTTCTTATATTCTAGTATGTCAATATATGATTTCTCATTTATGTATTGGATTTTATTTTTATCTTCTTCTATGTATTTAATTTGATTATTTATATTTTAATATGAACGTTTTATAAATCTATAAACCTTCATTTCTGGGGGTATATTCTCCCCACAATACATTTTACACCCTCATATCTAGCCAAAATCTTCCAGCGTATGAGGAGGTTTGCTTGTGGTCTCATGTGCAACCCTTTCGGGCCACATGAGAGGGTGTCAAATTATGGGTTGTTATAATGCTCTATCAAATGATAATGTTTAATTTCATTCTTATTTACTCTTTGGGGAAGGTAAAAAGGAGACTAGGATATTTTGGGACATGGTAATGATAAATTTTATTAGACTATTTAACCCTTGTATGGGGGAAATCTGAGTAAACAAGGTTGGTATTGTTGTTGTGTTGTGTTATTGTAACAATTTATGTTATTTTACCTTTAGTGATTCAAATGTGCTATTGGGTTAATTTTTTATTACGTCACTATTTCATGAAATTATACACCTGGCCTCGTATGATTCAGGAAGAGTATACATGATTCATAATAGCAACATAAGGATATATTCATATGCAATGTTCACAATTGGGGCTTATTTATTTTTCCTATGATATGTACTTTCTTATAGAATGGTGATACTATAAGGCCCCAGCCTTAAACCGTACTTAATCTTGAGTTATTAAAAGATTACACATTGAGGATCTTTTCGGGTTTAGAGTTTTAGAGAATTAGATCATAAAACTTGCATTACATTCCACATATAAACAAAGTGGTTACATAAAGATAGTATTCTTCTTTCCCATCAATGGAAACATATTTAAAATAAAACATGGGTTCTTTCTTGACACTTCCTTGACACTATCATCCTATCATGTACCTTTCCCTTGACCTGTGAAAAACATTTCAAAAAACCTGGGATGAGCATAAAAATATCAGTAAGGGATATAAAAATATGGAAAGGAAACATGGTTATATATATACAAAAGAATGAAATCATACATTACCCATAAAACATAAGCACTTTAACATACCTCATCAAATCATTAATAAATCATAGTTATCATAAGACATAAAGGTAACTTGAGGCATTCATAACATTATTACGTAGGGAGTAACCCTCTTGGTTACGTTTGGAAAACCCATCACAGTTTATTCCCTAAATCTCTTCGGATAAACCTTAACGTTTCACTCCTTCGCGTTACCCAATGCATTAGAGAGCTATATCGGGCTCACCCACCCTTATTTTATCATGAAACCACCCGTCTTCATAATAATGCCCAAGAACCTCAACATAATCATATCACATAAAACATGCATAAAAGAAACATAACATTTCCACCTTTCAATCACAAGATATCAATACAACAAATTTATAAAAAAACATTATGAAAACCATTTTCAATACCAAAATAAAAGAAAAGTAAAACATGGTATTTATTTTTCTTTTAAAAAAAGGTTTGGCTTGTAGAGGAAGCCGAAACTGAAATAATGGTCACGGCGGCAGAGAAGCCATTGTCGCCGCATATGTACGAAAAAAACATTCCCTTTTGTCATTTATTAAACGCTTCGTATAAAAAATATTCCTTTTGAATAAAAGTAAAAGTAAAATGGGTTTATACACCATATAAAAGAAGGTTGTGTATAAAACAAAATATGCCTCAATGAAAGGATATTGAGACGAAGTCCCATACCTCGGGTCCGACTTGACTCGGTCGTTATTTAATCTCTTGAATATTAAACTTGAGATAATTTCTACTTGTTTAAAAACATTTTTCACATTCATTATTCCTTTTGTATCACTTATTTCCATGTCATGAACACTATGTAATTATTTAAGTTAATAACGGTTGTTTTAACGATCATTGGTACTTGTGTAAAAAATAAACCCTTTATAATTACATTTTGTTCTTGTATCCATTATATCCAAAATTATAATCATTATGTATATATCATATATATCCAGTATATACATGCATTTATAATATTAAATAATCATTTAGAGGTAAAAAATGAAATGCACCGTTCATGGAGACGGTAAGCCGTACGTACGCATGAACGCTACTTTCATTTCTATTTCATATTTTATAGAATGGAATCATAATGATATAAAGGTATATTATAATTACAGTATAATATAATATATAATATCATAGTTCCATCCTTTATATGTCTCACATATGGTATTTAACGAATCAAATCACTTTGAGGGGGTGGTAGTCCGCACATCCTTAAATGAAGATATTGCGTTTAACCATAATGGAAACCATAAAGGTATGCCCAAATGAAAAATACAGAAGCTTAAGGAAAACATAAACATATTATATATCATATATAAATATAGTGACATCTTAATGGCCACCTTTGAAGGTGTTAAAAGAATGTTGAACAATCATCATTTCGGGAGGCATAAATTCGCCATACACAGAAACAGTATGTCCATTAACCATTAGATGTAGGTCTGTGTAAGTGTATATTGAAGCCTTCTTATAACAACATCATAGTATATTGAGGATACTGGAGTTTTTAAAAAAGAAAAGAATAAAAAAAGTTTAGGGGGTTGGAGAAGCAAAATCAAACAAAAGGACTCAAAAGAAGACATTACCTTAAAATCAGGTAACTCTCTTAGATTTGAGCTAAAAGGCTTCCTTGGGAAGACTTCTTCCCAAAGTGAGGCTTCAAGGAGTAATAGAGGGATGTGGAGAGCCAAAATGGGCAGGGGTTGGCTGAGCCAAAGTCTTTGGGAGTGTGGGTAAGGAGGTAGAGTTGGGGGCCTTTTATAAGAAGAGAGGAGGGGCACTCTTTGAAGGTAAATAAAAGTCACTTTATTTTAAACTGGTATTCGGATTTAAGAAGTCCCACATTGATGTGCTTTGAGTATAAGGTGATAAGGGTTCTAAATCCACCCATCCAATAGGTTTTGGCCATGTGTAGGTCTTAGATTTTACATTATCATTCCATTTTATTTAAATCGTTAAATAATGAGGTCATCGTTGCATCATCATGATGTCATAAATAATTTAATTTATATAAAGTCTGAAAATTATAAAAAAATACTATGATGTAGGAACTATTTTTATATTTCCAATGACTATTTATAATAAAAAATATGATCTTTATAACCCCATGTAAAAATTGTTTTAGTAAAACATCTCATGTTTGTGTCATTTTTACTTTCACATGAAGTAAAAAGTAATTTATGTCATTTCCCAACCAAAGTGGCTCCATGGGGTCCCCAAGTTGACCCATGGATTTTCTTGGTCGGCCATGACACATCCAATGAGGGTAGGACATGTGTCAATCTCAACTCATTTTATTAAAACATTATTTTTATCTTAAACTACACTAATTACCTCTAATCGCGATTAAGAACTTAAGAGATACTATTCACCAAAAAATTATTTTAATCTCATTGAACCACATTTTACTTCTTAATGAAAACCATGTATGTTGGATTTTTAAAATTCAAAACACAGATGTGGTAAAATTTCATTTAAACGAAAAATCAGTTTTTATAAGTACCACTTAGTGGTTTCACTATTCATAAAAAATTTAAGTTTTTCAGTAAAAATACCATAAATTCACCCTAAGCTATATTTGATATTCCAAATTAAAAAATGAAGTCTATTTTAAAAAAATTCAAAACATATAAGTCACATTAATTAATTTAATAATTAATTCTCGTTGTCATGACAAATTGCCTGTTTTTATGAAACAATAAGTATCAAAAGATTGACACCAGTTTAAGTCTAATTTAAAAGTGAAATTGATTCCAATGACCACCATTGGATTAAATAGTAAAAATATATTCTAATTTCACTTCAAAACCAATTCAAAAGATAATCTAATCATATAAATAAGTTAGATTAAAAATCAGTTTTGATGTAAAATGCAGTATTTTTCACTATTCATTAAAAAAATGAACATTGTCTGAAAAATACCAAAAATTCACACAAAGTAAATTTTGATGTCCCAATCATAAAGAATAAGTTTATTTTGACAAATTTAGATTATAAAATTGTCAAAATATAGATTTTAAAATGGGTTTCCATCAAAAAGCAGTAAAACAATATTTTAAAAAATATTAGTGTATTCCATGCTTAAGATTGGATTTATTTTCATTTTAAGCCTCTAAAACACAATCTAATTCATTAATAGACATAGATAAAAATATCTATTACTCATTACTTACTTGGGATGTTACATCCTTCCCCCCTTTAGAAAATTGCGTCCCCACAATTTATTTACTTATCGAATAAATGGGGGTACTTATCCATCATTGCATTTTCAGATTCCCATGTTGCCTCTTCCATCATGTGGTTTTTCCACAAAACCTTTACCTGATTAATCACCTTATTCCGTAACACTTGCTCCCTGTGGTCATGAATCTGGACTAGTTGTTCCTTATAAGATAGGTTCTCTTCCAGCTGAACTACCTCTGGACTCAAAACATGAGATGGATCTGGCATATACTTTCTCAACATCGAAACATGAAAAACATTGTGTACCTGAGATAAACTCATAGGTAAAGCCACACGGTATGCAACTGATCCAACTCTCTCCAGAATTTCATATGGTCCAATAAACCTTGGACTCAACTTTCCTTTCTTACCAAATCACATCACACTTTTCCAAGGCGAAACCTTGAGAAAAACATGATCACCTACCTCGAAAGATAGATCCTTCCTCCGGTTATCCGCATAACTCCTCTGCCTGCTCTGAGCTGTTCTCATGTGCTTCTGAATCAGCTGAACTTTTTCTCCCATCTCTTCTACCAATTATGGTCCCATCAACTTCCTTTCACCCACTTCATTCCAGAAAGCTGGAGTTCGACACCGCTCCCCATATAATGCCTGAAATGGTGCTATCTGTATACTGGAATGAAATTTGTTATTATATGAAAATTCAACCAAAGAAAGATGTTGGTCCCAGCTTCCCTGATAATCCATAGAGCAAGAACGTAGCATATCCTCCTATGTCTGAATTGTTCGTTCTGACTGCCCATATGATTGAGGATGAAAAGCTGTACTAAAATTTAATTCAGTACCCAACGACTTTTGAAGGCCTTTCCAAAAGTTAGAAGTGAACCTGGGATCATGATCAGATACAATGGAGAGGGGAACTCCATGTAACCTAACTATCTCTTTAAGATACAAACGGGAAATTTGATCTAGAGAAAAAGTATATCGTATAGCAAGGAAATGAGCTGATTTAGTCAAGCGATCAACAATAAACCAGATTGCATTATTACCTCAAGATGTCTTCGGTAATCCCACAACAAAGTCCATGGATATATTCTCACATTTCCACTCTGGCACTGGTAAAGACTGAAGCATCCCTTTCGGTAACTGCCACTCTGCTTTAACCTGTTGACAAGTTAAACACTTCACAGTAAAATTAGCAATATCTCTTTTCATTCCATCCCACCAGTAATACTCCCACAGATCTCTGTACATCTTAGTATTGCCAGGATGAACTGAAAACGGAGAACTATGAGCTTCACATAAAAACTCTCTCTTCAACTGTGAATCACAAGGCACACACAATCTCTTCCCAAATCTCAAAACTCAATCATTATCAATGTTGAATTCAAGCAACTTACCTTTCTGAACCAGATCTACCTTTTTCTGCAACTCACTGTCTTGCTTCTGTGCTTGCTTGATTCTATCTGATAGAGATGATCTCACTAATACCTGAAACAAAACAGAATAACTTCCTACACAAACAACTTCTATGCCAAAGTTTATCAAATCCTTAACCAAAGGATCACGTTCCAAATGCAACATTACTAACAAAGCATTACTTTTTTGACTCAAAGCATCATCAACTTTATTTTCTTTTCCCGGATGGTAAATAATTGTACAATCATAATCCTTGATTAATTCCAGCCATCTCCTATGTCTCATGTTTAACTCTTTCTGAGTGAATATATACTTTAAACTTTTGTGATCAGTATATATTTCACACTTTACTCCATACAAATGATTCCTCTAAATTTTTAAAGCGAAAACAACAGCAACTAATTCCAAATCATGTGTAGGTTAATTTACCTCATGAGTTTTCAACTGTCGTGAAGCATAAGCAATTACCTGATCATTCTGCATTAGGACTCAACCAAGTCCTTTCAATGAAGCATCACTGTATATAACAAACTCACCATTCCTGGAAGGTAGTGCCAAAACTGGAGCATTCACCAATCTTCTTTTCAACTCCAGAAAACAATCAACACATTCTTTTGTCCAGATAAACTTAACACCCTTCCGAGTTAGCTTAGTCATTGGACTAGATAACCGTGAAAAATTTATAATAAACCTTCGGTAATAGCCTGCCAAACCAAGGAAGCTATGAATCTCAGTTACATTTGTGGGTCTTTTCCATCCTTCAACAACCTTTGTTTTTGCAGGATCAACAGTTATCCCATCTTTAGAAACAATATGACCAAGGAAATAAATTTTTTGCAACCAAAACTCACACTTGCTGAATTTTCTATACAGTTTCTTTTCTTTTAAGGTTTGCAATATAACCCTTAAATGTCTTTCATTCTCTTCTTTACTTTTAGAAAACACAAAAATATCATCAATGAAAACCACCACAAATTTATCCAAGAACTCATGGAAAATTATATTCATTAAGTCAATGAATATAGCAGGTGCATTAGTTATCACAAAAGGTATTACTACAAATTCATAATGGCCATATATTGTACGGAATGCGGTCTTCGAAACATCTGCTTCCTTTACCTTCAGCTGATGGTACCCCGATCTCAAGTCAATCTTTGAAAAATACTGAGCTCCTTGGAGCTGATCAAACAAATAATCGATATGAGGCAAAGGATATTTGTTCTTAACAGTGATGTTATTCAAGGATCTATAATCAATGCAAAGTCTCATTAAGCCATCTTTCTTTTTAACAAATAAAACAGGAGCACCCCATGGTGATGTGCTAGGTCGAATGAAACCTTTCTCTAATAAATCTTGCAATTTATCCTTCAACTCTAAAAGTTCAATTTGTGCCATTCGATAAGGGGGTTTTGAAATTGGCTTAGCATCAGGAACTAAGTCAACAGTAAATGCAACTTCCCGATATGGTATTATTCCAGGCAAGTCATCAGGAAAACATCAGTATACTCATTTACCACTGGCACATCATTAATCTGAACAGTTCCTTTATTTTCAATGATGTGTGAAAGGTAACATTCATTTCCATCTTTTACATGTTTCTTGGCCTCTTGATAAGTTATCAACAGTAAGGGTTCATTCTTGTACACAAACTAAAAGTCTTTCTGAAAAGAAACTTCTTTAGCTCTAAAGTCAATCTTAGCATGGTAAATAGAGAGCTGATCTATACCCAGGATAACATCAAACTCTACTAGACGTAGAACAATAAGGTTTTCAAGTAGGTTCTTTCCATAGATAAGGATAGGAAGATTCTTATAAATTCTTTTTGCCTCAACATTTCCCCTAGGTGTTTTTACCAAAAGTTTAGGAGTCATTTCTTGAGATGGTATTCCCATTTTACTAGAAAAGGTTTCAGAGATGAAATAATGTGTAGACCCCGAATCAAACAACACACTGGCATAATCTGAAAAAACAAACAATGTACCTGATACAACTTCATTTGATGGCCCGACATCTGCTGAAGTAGTTGAAATGGATTTCACCACCCCTTTCTGCTTGTAGTCTAACTGCTTCCCATCACTCTAGCTCTTTTTCGGACACTCATTTGCATAGTGTCCCATCTCATTTCACTTAAAACATTTCACTAAATGTAAATCAAATTTGGTCTTACCTTCACCTTGATATTTTTCAGTGCAATCATGAGCCTTATGTCCCATCTTACCACATCGGTAGCACTTTCCAGAATTCAGAAGACATTCCCCAGCATGCATTTTTCCACATTTATCACAAACTGGATACTTAGTTTTCTTACAGTCAGACTTTTTTGAAGAATTCTTACCTTTATCCTGACACCTTGGTCTCTTCTTCTGTTGGTTGTTATAGAACACTTGAGCATCGGAAAACTCCATTTCCACCTTCTCAGCACATCGAACAAGCTTTTCATAACTTTTAAACTCACGAGAAGCTAATGCCCTTCGATATTTTGGCTTTAATCCTGAGTAAAAATGATTGATTTTACTATCAAGGTCTCGGATAAAATTTGGAGTATACCTTGCCAATCGAGTGAACCTTTGTTCATAGGCAGCCACTGAGTCTTCCTCTTGCCTCAATTCCAAGAATTGCTTTTCCATCCTAAGTCGAACTACCTTAGGAAAATACTTCTCAAGAAACATACCTTTGAATTCATCCCAGTCGAGAGCATCAATCTCATCAGCGTCCCTGATATTTTTAACCATCGACCACCACTGATCTACTTCACCCTCCAAATGGTAAATAGCAAGACTAACCGTTTGATTGTCTGAACACCCCATGACATCGAAAATATTCTCCAGTGATTTAATCCACACTTCAGCTAGCACATGGTCAGATGATCCTCTGAATGATGGGGGATGTTGCCTCGTGAAATGTTCCACCACTGACATGTTCCTCTGCGGTTGATCTGGATGATCTCGTGTATGGATACCACCGCCATTTATCGCTTGAGTCAACTGCGCCATTACTACAAAAAACAGTCCATTTCCAATTCCGACCATCTCAGGATGCTGATTCGGAAGGTTATTTCCTTTTGCATGCCTTCCTAGCACTGCTTTCCTATTTCCTTTGTGGAAAACCATTCTGAAAAAACATGTCTTAGATGAAGAAGCAACATGGTAATCTTCAAATACTATATCACTTCAATTTGACCATAAAACAATATTTTTGGATATTCATTTAATAGAATTATAACTCCTAAAGTTATCTAAACCGACTTCTGATACCAAATATAAGGCCCCAGCCATAATCCATACTTAATTTTTAGTTATTAAATGATTACACATTGAGGATCTTTTCGGGTTTAGAGATTTAGAAAATTAGATCATAAAACTTTAATTACATTCAACATATAAACAAAGTGGTTATATAAAGATAGTATTCTTCTTTCCCATCAATGGAAACATATTAAAAATAAAACATGGATTCTTTCTTGACACTTCCTTAACACTATCATCATATCATGTACCTTTCCCATGACCTGTGAAAAACATTTCAAAAAACTTGGGATGAGCATAAAAAGCTCTGTAAGGGATATAAAAATATGGAAAGGAAACATGGGTACATATATATATAAGAATGAAATCATACATTACACATAAAACATAAGCACTTTAACAAACCTAATCAAATCATGAATAAATCATAGAAATCATAAGACATAAAGGTAACATGAGGCATTCATAACATTCTTACATAGGGAGTAACCCTCTTGGTTACGTTTGGAATACCCATCATAGTATATTCCCTAAATCTCTTCGGAGAAACCTTAACATTTCACTCCTTCACGTTACCCAATGCATTGGAGAGCTATATTGGGCTCACTCGCCCTTAGTTTATCAAGGAACCACCCATCTTCATAATAATGCCCAAGAACCTCAACATAATCGTATCACATAAAACATGCATAAAGGAAACATAACATTTACACATTTCAATCACAAGATATCAATACAACACATTGATATAAAAATATTATGAAAACCATTTTCAATACCAAAATAAAATAAAAGTAAAACATGGTATTTATTTTTCTTTAAAAAAACATATGGCTTGTAGAGGAAGCCGAAACTCAAGTAATGGTCATGGCGGTGGAGAAGTCATTGTCGCCGCATACGTACAACAAAAACATTCCCTTTTGTCATTTAGTAAATGCTTCGTATAAAAAATATTCCTTTTGAATAAATGTAAAAGTCAAAGGGGTTTATACACCGTATAAAAGAAGGTTGTGTATAAAACAAAATATGCCTCAATGAAAGGAGATTCAGACAAAGTCCCAGACCTCGGGTCCGACTTGACTCGGTTGTTCATTAATCTCCTGAATAATAAACTTGAGTTAATTTCTACTTGTTTAAGAACCTTTTTCAAGTTCATTATTCCTTTTATAACACTTATTGCCATTTCATGAACACTATGTAATTATTTAAGTTAATAACGGTCGTTTTAACGATCATTGGTACTTGAGTAAAAAATAAACCCATTATAAATACATGTTGTTCATGTATCAATTATATCTAGAATTATAATCATTATGTATATATCATATATATCCAGTATATACATGCATTTATAATATTACAAAATCATTTAGATGTACGAAATGAAATTCACCGTTCATGGAGACGGTAAGCCGTACGTACGCATGAATGCTACTTTCATTTCTATTTCGTATTTTATAAAATGGAATCATAATGATATAAAGGTATATTATAATTCTAGTATAATATCATATATAATATCATAGTTCCATCCTATATACATCCCACATATGGTATTTAACGAATCAAATCACTTTGAGGGGGCGGTAGTCCGCACTTCCTTAAATGAAGATATCGCGTTTACCCATAATGGAAACCATAAAGGTATGCCCAAAATGAAAAATACAGAATATTAAGGTAAACATAAACATATTATATATCATATATAAATATAGTGACATCTTAATGGCCACCTTTTAAGGTGTTAAAATAATGTTGAACAATCATCGTTTCGGGAGGCATAAATTCACCATCCACAGAAACAGTATGTCCTTTAACCATTAGATGTAGGTGTGTGTAAGTGTAGCTAGAATAATTCTTATAAAAACATCTTAGTATATTTAAGATACTGGATTTGTTACAAAATAAAAGAATAAAAAATGTTTAGGGGGTTGGAGAAGCAAAATCAAACAAAAGGACTCAAAAGAAGACATTACCTTAAAATCTGGAAACTCTCTTAAATTGGAGCTCAAAGTCTTACTTGGGAAGCATTATTCCCAAAGTGAGGCTTCAAGGAGTAAGAGAGAGATGTGGAGATCCAAAATGGGCAGTTGTTGGCAGAGCCAAAGGATTTGGGAGTGTGGGGAAGGAGGTAGAGGTTGGGGCCTTTTATAAGAGGAGAGGAGGGGCACTCTTGGAATGTAAAGAAAAGTCACTTTATTTTAAAATGGAATTTGGATTTAAGAGGTCCCACATTGATGTGCTTCGAGGATAATGTGATAAGGGTTCTAAATACACCCATACAATAGGTTTTGTCCATGTTTATGTCTTAGATTTTACATTATCATTCCATTTTATTTAAATCATTAAATAATGAGGTCATTGCTGCATCATCATGATGCCAGAAATAATTTAATTTATTTAAAGACTAAAAATTATAAAACAAATAATATGATGTAGGAAATATTTTTATCTTTCCAATGACTATTTATAATAAAAAATCTGATCTTTATAACCCCATGTAAAAATTGTTTTAGTAAAACTTCTCATGTTTGTGTCATTTTTACTTTTACATTAAATAAAAAGTTATTTATGTCATTTCCAATCCTAATTGACTCTATGGGGTCCCCAAGTTGACCTATGGATTTTCTTGGTCGGCCATGACACATCCAATGAGGGTAGAACATGTGTCATGCTCATCTAATTTTATTAAAGCATTATTTTTACCTTAAACTACACTAATTACCTCTAATCGCAATTAAGAACTTAAGAGATACTATTCACCAAAAAATTATTTTAATCTCATTGAACAACATTTTAATTCTTAATGACAACCATGTATGTCGGATTTTTGAAATTCAAAACATAGAAGTGGTAAAATTTCATTTAAACGAAAAATCAGTTTTTATAAGTACCACTTAGTGGTTTCACTATTCATCAAAAATTGATGTTTTTCAGAAAAATACCAAAAATTCACCCTAAGATATATTTGATATTCCGAATTCAAAAATTAATTCTATTTTACAAAATTCAAAAACATATATTTCATATTAATTAATTTAATAATTAATTCCCGCTGTCATGACAAATAGCGTGTTTTTATGAAACAATAAGTATCAAAAGATTGACACCAGTTTAAGTCCAATTTCAAAGTGAAATTGATTCCAATGACCACCATTGGATTAAATGGTAAAAATATATTCTAATTTAACTTCAAAACCAATTCAAAAGATAATCTAATCATATAAATAAATTATATTAAAAAGCAGTTTTGATGTAAAATGCAGTATTTTTCACTATTCATTAAAAAAATGAACATTGTCTGAAAAATACCAAAAATTCACACAAAGTAAATTTTGATGTCCCAATCATAAAGAATAAGTTTATTTTGACAAACATAGCTTATGATATTGTCAAAATATAGATTTAAAAAAGGTTTTCCATCAAAAGGCGGTAAAACAATCTTTTAAAAAATATTACTATATTCCATGCTAAGATTGGATTTATTTTCATTTTAAGCCTCTAAAACACTATCTAATTCATTAATAGAAATAGATAAAAATATATATTACTCATTAATTACTTGGGATGTTACAGATACTAGATATAATTTCATTGGATAAATTAATTAATTTTTCATTTCATGCTAAAAAACTTGTAAGACATGTTGAGAGAGACCAAGAATAAGTGCATCTCGATTGTAGCCACATGTTGGGTTGAACATATAGCTATTTGTAAAACCTCATACTTTTTGGGAGATATATCAAGCTCATTTATAAGTACAATTTAATATTGTGTTGAGTAAATTTCTCCTGGGTTATACTAAGGGTGTTTTTGGATTCAAAATATGAAACAATTAAAGGAAATAGGTCAATGCATGTGTGTCACATATTTTTACCTAACCATGCACCATGTCCCAGCAAACCATCCAACCATAGAAAAAGGGTTTAATCATGAGTGGTGTAAGGTTATTAAAACCTTGTTACCTAATAGGGGAAATGAATCTCCCTCCTTAAAATATGTTCATGGTTAGGGAATATGGTTCTTTGATACTGTGAAACTCATCCCAGCAAACCGGGCCCCAGTTTTTAATTAACATGTAATTTTATTTAAATATTTCTCTATCCCACATTTTAATCCCAAAGTGACCCCCTTCAAACCTAATAATTATATCATTATTTCAGATCCCTCTATACATATTCCTATATATCTTGACCCCCAATTTTTGTTATTTAAATCTCGGATTGATGATTTACACCCCCCTCGAAAAGAGGATCTTATCCTGTGTAGCTTCATATAACTTTTTTGTTCTTTTTCCATCATTTCACCAGATTTCATTAAACTTTTTGGTTAGATATAAATCTATTTTTGGGTATAGATCTAGGGATTTTGTATATTGTTCTTTAATTTATAGATCTTTATTTTTTCAATGATAGATTTATGTTTTGTATTTAGATCTGACGCTAGGCCTATGTTCTGTTCGAATTGGGAATTTCAATCCCACTATCCCTTATTAATGAATTGAGGCATGTGGTCTAGAATTTAAATCCAAATTTCTTGAATTAAACTATGTTTATATTATTTTTTAATTTCTATTATATGTCTATCAATTTGGTTCATGATTAAAATAATTAATTTGGTGAATAAATTAATCAGGGATATGTGGAATTTTTGAGATTTTGGGATTATAGATTTTGAATAATTATTTTTTAAATTAATTATGAGATATTGAGATAGATTATTATGAATAATTAATTTTTTACTTAATTATGAGATGTTGAGATTTTTTATTAGAGATAACTAAATGTTGAATTAATTCTGATAATTCAGTTATATGATTTGATAATTTAATTATTAAATTAATTATGAGATATTGAGGAAAATGATTTGAGATAATTAATTGTTGAAATAATTATTAGATATTGAGATATATAATTTGATATAAATAACTATAGAATTAATTATTAGATATTAATATTTTTCGTTTTAATAATTAATTGTTGAATTAATTGTTTTATTGAGTTTGTGGATATTGATTAATTAATTCATAAATTTTATAATGTGAATGATGTGCTTAATAAATTATAGAATTAATTAAGGGTAAATATGTGATATTCTAATTATTAAATTAATAATTTAATAGATATGACTAATTAATTAACTAAGAAATTAATAATATTGATATGATTAATTAATTAGTGAATGTTTTAATCAGAATAATGTGCTTAATTAATTGGGGAATTAATTAATGGGAATTTTGGGAAGAATAAATCGATGAATTAGTAATTAATTTTATGTGGATAATTAATAGTTGATATAATTATGTATTTATAGATGGTTACATGAATATTTTTTCAAGTACTATGATATTATTAATTGTAATGAGTCCATTCAGTTGTGAAATTATGAATGGTAACATGGTAATTTAATTAGGAAATAATGAATACTAATAGGGCCTTCACATGTGAAATGATGAATGGTATCATGGACATTCAATGATAAATTATGAATGGTTATATATGAATTGAAGTATTAATTAAACAATTGTAATAATGGAATTACGAGTTATGATATCCTAGGGGAAAAGATCAGACTCCGACATGGGCTAATGCAGCTATTGAGATATGGGTGTCAATAGGAACACAAGGGTTTATGTGGTTAAATAAATGATAAATGATTATGTGATAACTATTTATGTATACATTTTATATATTAATTTATATATCTATATACCCTTTTATTGACTGTCTATTTTTTAGATTCTATTGGTGGTGGCCTATTGAGTTGTAATCACACACTACTTGAGATTCCTGATCGGTACCTGAATAGATTTCATAGTTACACAATTGGATAATGGAAAATACCATTTGTTAGATGTGTAATTATGTATATATAATGTAAAAGGAATCCAAAAGTTGTTCGGGAACCTAATGGGAGTCTTCTAAGTCTTAATATTTGAGTTTCATTTTGAAAATGGACACATACATTAGCTTGGAAAATCTACTACATAGCTTTGATATTTTATTTCCAATTTTCATCATCTTGTGATATCAGTTTATTATGTTTACAGTTAATATTATTTTTCTATTGATTCCTATTTTATTTTAGCATATTAAAAATATATAAGAGTGTATATGAACCACATTATTGTAATTATACACTTGATTCTAGTTGGCAGCCTCTTGCATACGGGGAGGTGTGCCTCCAGTCATGTGACTAAACGGCTTTGGTCACCACTGTTTTCCACCTATTTTAGGATGTTAAAATGTGGTATTATATGAGTGTTCCTTTTTTCTATTTTCATACTACATAGGAATTGTATGGAGGATACTAGGATGATTTGGGCCTTAGGAGTATATTCATGGGAGTTTCTAACCCATGTACAGGGGAGAACACAAGTACCCTGGGTGGGTATTTTGTTATTATTACTCTCTATTACAGTTGATTATTATATCAACTTTGGTGCCACAATTGTGGTGTGGTGTAATTATTATTTATTTGATTTTAAAATAATTGATTCATAGCCTGGTATGGCATGAGAATTGAGTTTTCATGAATCATTTTTCCACTCAAGATTATTTTGTGACATGTACCATTTTAGAAATAGAATGTAATTAATGAAATTGAATCTTCTTCCACATATCGATGATATTTTTTACCACATGAGAGGATCTTGTGTCTTTTACATGATATAATATTGTTCATTGTATCATCATTTGAGAGTTATGACTTCTTATATAATGAGTACAACATTAAGCAGAAGGTATAGCCTTTTTGAGAATATTGAAATGCCATTTTGGATGATGATTTCACTATAAGTGTCCATGTAATTGATGAACATGATCGTTTATTCATAACAAAATCATTTTTTTTCTTTTTGAAGATGAAATCTTTGGTGTAATAGAAGACTCATTATGAAAATTCCCAACATCGTCATATCATCCAATGTACACTCAGAGAGCATTGGATATATACCCTAGTATCTAATTCTCTGTTTTGGAATGATCAGGTACACTTCATGGGTCACATCAACTTAGATTAAGGTTTGTTGGTAGTCCACGAGAAGGTTTAGGTAGTGGTTTTATGTTAGTATCCAAATAAATTGATCGATATTTATATCATTATAGGGTTTATTGGTTATATTTGGAGAATCATACATGACATTTCACATTTGGTAGTTACACTTACAGGGTTGATGAATATGTGGGTGTTGTTTTAATGGCTGTGATAATGTGATGATTCCTTCTAGGAATTGAAGAATAATTTTTCATCAAAACTAATATTGATCCTAACCGATCCAGGTGAAGAGTATAAGATTTTTTGGATGCTTATGGGATCAAGAATTTGAGCAGTTTTGATATAGGTGGATAGAGTTGTTGTGTATGGGACTCAATAATTGGGGCCAAATGAACCGAATTACCATATACATAACCTCAAATTAGTATTAGTTTTTTTTTCAATAATTGTTTGGTGTCACTATCTATTGGGTGAAATGGTTACAGTGTATATGGATCACACGAGATTAAAGTATTTCTTATCCCTATAATATTTCAATATTTGTAAGAAGATATGGGTTAGTTATATGAAGTAATTTTATTTTGGTATAGTTTATATTCCTAGAAATGGAAGTACTGTGGCTAATGCTTATAGTTAGAAAACTCCGACTTAGGAGGTTCAAGAGAATAGTGCTGAGTAGAACACGATGACATTACTGGTTGAAATGCATAATGTGGTCTAGGAGAGTTATGAGTAGATTACTAACATATCATTATTAGTGGAGTATATTCTTTTGATATGGATTTTTTATTGGCGGTGTGATAATCTATAGTGCATGAAAAAATTAAAGGGCTGGATTATTTCGGGTTGGCACATAGATGATGATGAGATCTCATATACGGGGAATCAGGGTCTTTTAAATAGTTACCCTATCCTTTCATAGATAACATTACATAATTTTAAGTATAATTATGTATCATAGTACAAGACAAGGATCATGAAGTCTAGTGTCATTGACGACTAGTTACATAAAACTAAAAACATTGGACAAAAAACTCTTCTTTATTTAATCTTCATAAAGAGATCAAAAATTCATTTAAGCCCTTACATCTACAAAGGGTATCCTGGGGATCACATGAATGAAGGGATGATATAAATTCCCAGTAACGGAAAAAACATAAGAGTAACGATTTTTCACATGGGTTAGAAGGCATAACATGAAGATATAAAAAGGAAAGGAAGATATGAAATCATAACACATAAACATGGGATCAAAAGACATGAATTCAAAGTTATTTAGCAGAAAGAGAAATCATTTCTACAGAATAATTCAAGGGTTGTTGGACATAGAGAATCATAGGTCATAGTTAACCACCAAGACTTTTTCACATTGTAGAACGAGTCAAGGCTATGCACCAAGACCATTGCACATAACGTCTCATAAGACTAAAAATTACCCAATGAATTGGTTTTCTAACTTAGTGACATTTTTGTGAATATGTCTTCCACATTTAAAATCTTACATAATCAATAATACATAAACATAAGTTTACCAATAGAATTTAATGGGTACCATAATCATGTCATGATTTATAATGAATGGGTGTATCATACAAGGTTCCATGAAATAAATAAATTGAAACATAAACAGACATTAATAAGGTAAAATAATCAATTGTTGCGATAGGTGATTTAAAACAGAATTAACAACATGAATGAAGAGTATTTAAAAAAATTTAGCATTAAATTTTTTTACTGTGGTTCAAATGAAAATTCTAACGAGCCTTTAAATCAAAAATAGGAATAATATTTTATACAAAAATAGATGTTATCCAAGAAGGTTTTCATAATACGAAACATTGGGTTTTTTTAAAAAAAATGGTGGATTAATACATATTTTAAACTGCACTTGAAATTGGGTATGAATTCTGAATGTTCCTTTCAGACGGGTTTGCTTATCGTGATGTATTAAGGAGGGATTCACATAAAAGAAGGTATATATTCCACAGAGAATGGATTAAGGATATGGATAAATATTTTTTTTACATGTAAATATAAATTATAACATGTATATAAACAGAATATAGGAATCTATTTGGGTAAAATGACTGTATGAAAAACCTGAAGGAATATTGGAGGTCCGGGTAGAATCCCTTACAACATATCAACATGGTACCAAGTATGCTTAGGAGGGATTAGTGGTAGATAAAGGGATTTATCTTCATTTATATATAATGATGGTAAATAGGTGAGGTTAAAAATCATACCAAATTATTTGGAACTACACAGAAAAGTACATAACATTGATGAGACTCTTTAATAAATTTGAGAGCGATAGGATCCCTTACCATAAGCCCAATGGTGTTATTTTCTTGATATTAATGACCCGAATAATAAAATTAGGTTAATTAATTAGTAATTTTATAACCTCCACTATAGGTTATTAATTTTTTATATCCTTATTAAGTTTATTCAGGGCTTTTTTTACTAGTTAAGTTGCTTAATTTCATTGTTTGAGGATGTTTTCTTCCTTGGTTTTAATGATAGATTCACATATATTCATGTTTGGATAAACAGATATGATGAGAATTGTTGTCCAGAATTCAAGTTATATGAAATTAGTGAACATATAGAAGATTATAGGGTTTTTAAATTTATTATGTTATTTGGAGTGAAGATTAATCATTATATAAAACATTAATGATAAACTCTTGGATTGATTTGTATATTTTTCTCACCATTAACTTTTTTTGTATTATTATTTTACATCACTTGTTCAAAAAGATTCAAAAATTTCACAAAAATAAAACACATATTTAATAGTCTGGTTCAACCAAAAAAATTATTTCATAACCATAATTGAAGATGGTAATAGAAATTGAAATTCAATCGTCCTTGAATGTTGTAAATTAACACATTATGGATGGTGTCTTTAATACTAGTATAAAATAAGAGTAAAGGAGATATGATAAAAAATTATTCCTTTATCATAACAACTTCCAGTACTTTAAAGAGACTGGCATTTTCATAAACTTTAGATGGGGATAGGTAAGGATAGAAAAGAAAACAAATGAAAATGACAAGAAAGTAAATGAATTGAAAAGAGGGATTTGCCTCTTACAACAATATTCTTTAAGAGTTTCTTAAGGGTAGTGGAATTGGCCTTTTTAAGATACTAAGGTCTATTAGACATGGGGGAGGAGATTCAGGATATATTTTCGAAGAATTTGGGAAAGTCACAAGGCATTAAGGTGAATGAATAGAAGAGGGGGTGTGGGTGGTTTTTATAGTGGAGGGGAGAAGGTTTTTTTAATAATTTAATTATTTGTTTATTATTTTTCCAAAAGACAAGAAATAGTGATGATTCTAAATCAAAAAATAGTAATAAGTGCATTTGAATTCAAACTATTGTTTCTTATATCAATAATTATTCTACTAATAGTCCATTTAACTTATAATGTATATATACTGTCGATTACAATAATTTACTATTAATAAAAAAATTATGTATTTTTGAAAAAACAAAAAATTAACCCTTATGATTTTTTGAAGGGTTGAATAATAAAATGAAATCCATTTTTTAAAAATTATTTTTTATATATGATTAATTTAATTTGTAATTAAAATCATAATTCACATGAAAAATATAGATTTTAAAATTATAACTGATATTATAATGTTTTCCAAAATTACATAAAGTTTGATATAAGTATTTTAAAACTAAAAAACAAAAAAAATTATATTTCAAACATCTTTTAGGAAAATAAATTTTATTTTAAACTAATTAATTAATTTTATTTAACTATTTTGGACATAAAAAATACTAATACTTTTACGATGATAATATTATATCTTATAAGATGCCTAAATTTTATTTATACATTCAAGGGTGAGGTTACTATTCTTTTGAAAGATTTACTATCCATACGGGTCATATTACCGTTCATAAGGGTAGGTTACAGTTCCTAAGGGTAGGTTAATTTTTACCAAGAAGTGATTTTTTCTTATCGGACTCCAAACATCTTACTAATCACAACCGTGTATGTCATATTTTCAAAATTAAAAACCCAAAAGTGAAAAAATTTGGTTTAAAGGCCACATAGATCTTAATATTTCATTATGTTGTGATTTTATGTTATTATATGACATAATTTTAAAAGGGTAAATTCCATTGATAGACATGGAGTTGTTACATTATTTCCCCCTTATGAAATTTCGCCCTTGAAAATTCATTTTACATTCTAATTTATAAAAAGGTGGGGGTAATTTTCCATCATTTCTCCTCCAGTTCCCATGGTGCCTCTTCGTAATTATCGTTCCACCACATTACATTGACCAGGTGAGTAGTCTTGTTATGCAGAACAATATGTCTATGATCCATGATCTTCAATGGATGCTACTTGTAATAAAGATCATTCTCTAACTGTACCACCTATGAAGATAGTACATGTGATGTGTCTCATATGTTCTTCCTTAATAGGGGTACATGAAAGACATCATGTACTTTGTATATGGTAGGTGGAAGTGATATTAAATAATCCCTATCCCCGAAATGATCATGAATCTTGAAGGGACCGATGTAACTGATATTTATCTTTACATTATTCCCCAACCTCATGACATTCTTTCAGAGACTTATGTGTGAAATACCATGTCTCCAACTATGAACGCATGGAATCATCGACAATTGTTTAAATATCTCTTTTTTCATCTTTTGGATTCATTGATTTGTTGTTGAATGGTTTTCACCTTCTCTACCATTTCTTCAACCATTTAAAGTCCTAGTACCTTACGCTCACCGAGAATATCCCATCACATCGGTGTTCTGCACCTTTTTCAATAGAGGGCTTTGTATGGTGCCATTCAGATGAATGTGTGGAATCTATTGTAGTTTGAGAATTCAATGAATGGAATATGATGGCCCCATTCTTTTTGAAGTCCATAGAGCATTCTCTCAATGTATCTTCTAGTTTTTGAATTGTTCTATCATCTTGGTTATCGATTTGAGGATGATTGGCCATAATAAATTTTAGTTTACTTCTTAGAGCATGTTGGAGACTTTTCCATAACATTGAGGTGAATCACGGATCCCTATTGGATAAAATAGATAGTGTTACTCCATGCAGGCCTAGAATCTATTTGATATATATCTTTGATGGTGGATCCAATGAGAATTCCTTTAAAATTGGGGTAATTTGAGATGTCTTTGTAAGACAATACACAATGAACCATATATCTTTGTTTCCTCTAGATGCCATGGAATGTCTTCTAGAAAAGTCCATAGTGTTGTTCTCCCACATCCATATTGGTATGGGTAGTTGTTTCATCATCCCCTAGACTTGTTTCTTTCATCATTCACTTATTGAAATACCGAGCACTTTGATGTATACTCAAAAATCTCTTTTTCATATTATTCCACCAAAAGTTCTATTGGAGATCTCAATTCATTTTTCTTCACCCTGGGTGAATAGAGAAGGTTGAGCGGTGTGTGTCATTAAAAATTTCATTCTTTACCTCTAGATCATATGGTACACATAATCGTGACCCAAATCTTATAACCCCTTCATCATCAATCATAAACTCCAAATATTTCCCATTTCTAAAGTCTTCCACCCTTTTCAAATATCCACATTTTTTCTTTTAAGAATCCTTTATCTTATCTATGAGGTATTTTTGTGCAATAATATGAGAAAATATTGATTATGTACCTCCCTTAATGATTCCCATGTCTATTCTATACAAATCTAAGAAGATTATATCATTTTCAATTATCATCATTGATATGGAAGTGTGATCCTTTCTACTTAGAGCATCTTCTACATTGTTTTCCTAACCAGGATTGTAGTGGATTGAGTAGTCATAATCCATGATGAATCTCTATCCATCTATGATGGAACATATTAAGATCTTCTTTTTTGAATATATATTTGAGACTCTTATGATCAGAATATATCTCACACTTCTCTGTATTGAGATAATGCAGTCATATTTTTAATGCAATGATCACAACCACTAACTCCAGATCCTTTGTAGAATAGTATTGCTCATGGATTTTCATATTTCTTAATGGGTATGGTATCAATTTATCATTTTTATCAGCACATATCGTATGACCTTATTTAAGGATTCACCGTAAATGATAAATATTAATCCACTTGTTGGGAGTGTGAGTACTGATGTAGTTATTATCCTCCATTTCAAATTCATAAAATAGTCTTCACATTTTTGAGTCCAGAAAAAAATTACTCCTTTCTGTATTAACTTGGACATTAGGTATTCTAATCACGATTGTTTCTTCAAAAATCGTCGATAATACTCATCTTGACCTTGAATGCTATGGATCCCTGTTACAGATGTTAGAATTTTCCACTCTTCAAGTTCCTTTGTCTTGAGAGGGTCTATAGATATCCCTTCACTCGTGAAAGAATTCCCCAAGAATAATAATTCTTTTATCTAGAACTCACATTTACTATACATTTCCTGCAACTTCTCCCTTTGCAATGTCTTTAACACAGTATTCAAATGCTCTTCTTGTACCTCATTTCTCAGGGAGTATATCAGAATATAACCAATAAAGACTACTACCAATTTTTCATGGAAATCCGTAAATACACTATTCATTAAATCCAAGAATGTTTCTTCATAATTAGTGTGTCTTAAGGTCAACACTGTGAACTCAAAGTGTTGATACCATAATTCAGAAGGAATTCTTGGGAATGTCTTCCTTCCTAACCTTTAATTGGTTATATCACAACTGAAGGACCACTATAAAAATATAACTAGACCCACAATGTTGATCATAATATTTATCTATCCAAGGAAAGGGATCATATTTCTTTCTCATGATATTATTCAGCTCATGATAATCAATACAGATGCCTGTTGAACCATACTTATTTTTGAATAAGAGGACAGGCGCTACCCACAGTGAAGAACTTGGGAATATAAAACCCTTCTTTGAATTCATTTATAACTACTTCTTCATCGCATCCAGCTCTATAGAGCCCATTATATATTTTTTTGATATATGTAGAGATCCAGTAACAATTTCAACTGAGATCTAAACCTCTTGACCACGAGGAAGAACATGAAACTCTTCGGGGAATACATCCGTGTAATCCCTCGTGATAGGCATGTCTTCAATAATGATTATCCCATTTGTCTAAATCATTTGATTTAGACATTCATTCTTATAATAAATTAATATCCATGCTTGAAAAAATTATTATAAAAGAGATTATTCTTCATCCTTAAATAGGTATTGAATTGGAGGTTTCTTTGGAATGTAAAGAGTTATCTCTTTTCTCCCACCGTTGATGTTTTATTTTTATAAAGATATCCAATCCATGGCCATGATAGTGTCGAAAAATACTAAACGACGTATGACAAGATATTCTAGGAGGTTCAATCCACAAACGTTAATCAGGGAGAAGTTATAAACATTGGCTGAAATAATTTCCCCATTGGTGGTTCTCATAGATAACATATCCTCCAAATTTTGAGCTGGTGTTTGAATAGTTCTACAAAAACTAGAAATATAAGAAAGAATGCATAGAACCAAAATAAAATAGCATGTTCTCTATTCTTGAATGAATAACTACCATTCCTTTCACCACATCATTTTTTGTCTCGACAATAGTTGTAGTGGTAGCATAATCCCTTCTATTTTTCCTTGGATTTTTTTGTTGATTTCTTCTAACAACCCTAAACAGAGGGAAATTTTTCACATAATGACTATGGTCCTTTCATTTGTAACACTGAAAAACATGATATGTTTTGATCAGAACCTTCATATCTACTTCCACATTAGTGGTGGTTTTTAGCCTGATGTTCTAACTATCCACATTTGATTCAATTCCTAGCACCTTTTAGATAGTTTCCAGGTTTCTTCCAAAAATTTATTCAAGTGGGATGATTGGGCTTCATTCCATCAAGGAATTTATTTGCAGAACTACCCACATTATACTCAATTATTCTCTTTTTTTTCATCGGTTCCATGATTCCTCTGAGAGTCTCTAATCATTATTTCAAACTTAAGGGCACAACATACAATCTATTCATATCTTTGAAGGTTTTGAATAACCAACGCTTTTCATAAACTAGGATTTAGTCTACTAAAGAAGTGATCCTCCTTTTTTTAGTGTTCATGATAATGCTAGAGGCATATCTTTAATTCCTTGTGAAATTTTCTTCACATGCCCAGATGGACTCATATTCCCTCTGCTTGATTCTGAGTAACTCTCTTTCTCTCTTAAGATGAAGGGTTTGGGAAAATATTTATTGAAATTTTTTTATAGAATTCCTCCCATTACATGGAATGAATTTTCTCTTGGTACTTCATACTCTTGATGATTGTACACCATTGATCAACTTACCCTTAAAAATGATAGAACGAAAGTATGAATTTCTCTTCTTCTGATTCCTGGAGGATGGAGAATATCTTTTCAATGTATTTAATCCACTTTTTTACGAGGAGGGGATCAGAAGTTGCAATTAACATTGGTGTCCTTTTCTGCATGAAGGATTATATGAAACCATTCCCTTTCCTTGGAGTATGAGGGAATTCTAAAGGATTCATGTTATTATTCATAACATCATCCAACTGAGAAAGCACTCTGATGAGGTTTTTAGAACATGTTACCATAATATCATTCATATCGTTAGGGATATCATCATATTCACTACCAATTTGGTTTTTTTCATGTGTTCTTCTACTTCTTGCCATTATATATGAAAAATAATGTACATTTAGAGGGGTTTAATAGTTTTCTATTGATCATAAAAAAGGAAACATTGAATATAATAGGATAAAAATGTAAAGGGGGAGTATATCCACACTTGTGATTCCCTAGGTTTAAATCTAGGTTATCTTTGATCTAATTATTAAATTATATTCTTTTGTTATTTTTTCATTAATAATAGTTTATAATAATATCATGAAATTACCAATTAATATTCCCTAGGAGTGTCAAAACAAGAGTGTAGCAACGCCCATTTTAATGCACCAATTCAGGTTCGAGTCTATCTCAATGTGGCATTTTTGGTTTTTACCCATGGATACATTTGTGCTAGAGTCACATCCACCTTTTTGTATCCAGAAATGTATTTATGTTCTTGATAAACCACTTACTCTAAATGTAAACAATTTAGGGGTGTTTTCTTATACATGCTCTCATCCATAAGGTTCTTACTAAAGTTCTATATTCTGAATCTCCAAAAATAACTAGACTATCCTCTGATTCCATCTATAGTGACCCTATACATTTACACAAATCATTACATGATTTTAATCATTATTATACATATAGTACAATGAAAGGATTGTGTATTCTAGTGTCTTCGAGTACTAGGTACATAAAACTAAAAACATGAAACTAAAAAAACTTATTTATTTAATCTTCATAAAGAGCCCCTAACTTCCTTTGATCTCGTACATCTATAAATTGTACCTCTGGGATCACATGAATGAAGGGATGCGATAAAATCATAGAAAGGAAAAACATAATAATATAGCTTTTGAACATGGGATAGAAGTCATAACATTATGATATAAAAAAGAATTGAACATAAGGAATAATAACACATAAACATGGGATCATAAAAACATGAATTCATTGAAATGTGGAAGCATCAAAAATCATGTCTTTAGCATGATTCAAGTATTTTTGTACATAGAGTAACACATGTCAAGGTTAACCAACTAGAACACTGCACATAGTAGCAAAAGTCAAGGCTAACCGCCAAGACCACCGCACATAATATTTCATGAGACTAAACATTACCCAATGCATTAGAGATCTATCTGGGTAAACCAATCCTAACATGTCCATGAATATTTTTTCCACATTAAGAATCATACATAATAAATTATTCATAAACATAAGGGTACACATGGAATGAAATGGGTATTATAATCATGTCATATATTTTAATGAATGGGGGATTAATTCATGTTTCCATGAAATAAACTAATTAAAACAAACATGGAAATTAATAATGTAAAATATGCATATATCATTATCACGACCCATCCTCAGGGTCCGTGTCATGACTACCCCAAGCCTACCTTCCATAGGCCAGGGGCTGGCGACTAGCACCAAAGAAGAATCCTCGATAAAAATGGAAGGAATTACCTTTAAAACTATAACACACACAATATTAACACAAGAAGTTTAGGCAACAAGTACTAAAATAGAAAAGTAAAGTGTTCTGAAAGTAAGTGGGCTAGTATAAAAACTAAATTGAACAACAAGTAAAAGTACAAGAAAAAAGGTAAACATCTCCTGGATCTTCCCCTGGGGAATCCTACCCGAAGGGTAGTTACAGAACTTGAACACTAGTCTCTGAGGTATGTCCCATCTAATCCAGCTTTGAGAAGCCTCTTGTCCCTCCCCATCAGCCTCGATCACTACTGACTGTCATCTGCACAAAACACAATAAGGTGCTGGTGAAGCCCGTGTAGGGTGAGTATAACAATACTTAGTAGGGGACCTAGAGAACTCCGAAGGTCTCCCAGAATCCACTAAGGATAAACCACAGAAGTAAGATACAATCAAGAAGTATCAACCAACCTTACATAGGTATATTCCCATACACATACCTAAGTTATCAATCACTATCTGGTTCCAACTCTCGATCCCAAACACAACCCATTTTACAAAGGAATTAAATTCAATCAGCATGATGGAAATGGTTGAAATACATGATTCAGCTCACACAGGTATACAACAGATGAAGAGAAGAAGAAATGATTAGATGTTGCCTCTGGATCATATCAAATTTTGAACCCACGTAGGATCCTGGAACAGTATCAGTGCTGTCGAATGCACATAGGTTCCGGGTACAAAAGTCATCATTGTCGATCCCACGTAGGATCCGGGTACGGGATTCACTACTGTCGAACCCATGGAGGATCCCGGTATAGAAGTCATCACTGTCAAACCCACGGAGGATCCTGGTACAATATCATCGTTGTCGAACCCATGGAGGATCCTAGAACAGTATCATCACTATCGAACCCACAGAGGATCCAGGTACAGTATCATTGCTATGGAAAACACCGAGGGTCCTGGTACAGTATCATCGTTGTCAAACCCATGGAGGATCATGTCATCTCAGTCACAACCAGCCCTAGGGTTCCCACACACAACATGCTCGATTCTGGGAGGGTCCGCTCCTCGAGCCAAGTGTTGATACATAAACTACCACAAAGTCTCAATTGGATATACCTCGTAGTTCCATCTCATCATAAAGAACCAAATGCGACAGATGACACATCAATCGGACGCACGGTCTGAGATTTATTGGCATTTCTGTTCTAGGGGCCCGGTTGGGTTTTTAGAGTCAAACCAACCTGAACATACCCCAACTGTCTCCAAATCTCATGTGGATTATTCCCAAATAATCATCTCGCTCCACGATTTCCATCGCCGCAAGAGGTACTTCAATCAGACACCCGTAGCCCTAGATGCGGGAAAAAAGGTGTAAACAGACATAGCGTGTCCAGGTCCGGTCCGACCCAGTCAGACTGACCCAGACCGACCCCGTCTGCACCAGGGTCTGACCCTATCTGCAGGTCCAACCTGGTCTGAGGAAGAAACCCGAGCTAATGGGATGACCCGGCTCAAAGAGACGGCCAAGCCCCAGGGCTTCCCAGCAGTGGGTGGCCCGGCCGAGGGTGGTCCGGCCGAGGGGGCCCAGTCGAGGGGTTGCCCGGCCGAGGGGCGGCCCAACCTTGGGTGGCCCGGCCGAGGGAGGCCCCGCCTTGGGCCGCCCGGCCCGGCCGGCCACGCGAGGGAGGGTGGAGCTGCGCCCCTCCCTGGTTTGTCAAACAAAACCAGCACACTGCGCCGGTTCTGGGGCCACAGGACCCGGCTGGTCCCGCTCTCCCAGTTTCACGGTGACCGGTCTGGCCGGCTGCCCCCTCTCCTCCACCGCGGTGCGACGACTCTGTGGACATCCTGATCTCTACGTGGTGCGACGCCGCCGCCCCTCCACCACCACATCCAGACCTGGCCGCGGCCTTCGGCTCCACCGCGCAGCATGCTGGAGCCACGCCTCCTCCACCGCAGCCCAGTTTGGCCACGGTCTGCGGCTCCTCCACGAGGCGTAATGGTTCCACGCCTTTTTTCCAGTGGTCTTACGCTGCTGGTTTCCTCACGGCTAGCCCGATGCCAGCTGTCGATGCTCTACCGCGTTTCTCTCTTCTGGTGGCATCGTTGCACCATTGTCATCATAAACCAATCAAGAACCAATGGAGGGATATCGGGCCATGTTTTTTCATCACAAACCCTCCGCGTTAGGTGATAACAATTGTCCAAAAAATAAACTGAGGTTGAATGATGAATAACAAGCAAAGAATTCCACTCAAACCCCTACCATGTAATTGTTGTTCGTTTGGCGGAGTCAGTGGAAGGCAACGTCATTATATTGTTGTCGGGAGGAGATGAAATCATCGTTGTAAACGTTCTTCATGGGAGGCACCTTCCCTCTTTTATTCTAGTGGAATAAGGAAGAAAACATCCAAGGAATAAGTCGAAGAATGACTGATGTCGCCAGAATTCTTTGCGTTCTTCGTTGGAAAGAAGAGTCATTCTTTGTGGGTGATGGTTCTTTGATGGAGAAGATAATTCTCCAAGTATTCTCCAAAGTTTACATTAAATAAAAAGAAGCCAAAATAATAGTGGAATTTCTCTAGTATATTTATGGCACAATGACACAAGTGTTTTTTTAATTAAATGTGACAACTCAAATAATTTAATGCGGAGGAATGGATTCTAAATTCAAAAAAATGGAGGTGGAGAGATTCAATTAAGGAATAGGGGTTTGACACCATTATGAGGGTAGACCAAGAGTTTTTCCCATTAATAGGAAACTTATGGGGTTTAAGGGGGTTTAAGGGGGGTTTATACCCTTGTGGTTCCCACCTAGTTATATCTTCCCAAGGGAGGTTATGCACGGGTGGGCCCCACCTCCAACCTCCCCTCAGATTATATAAACCGAAACAAATAAAAAATATTTTTTACATGTTTTTATTTCATTTATTTAGAAAAACCCCCAAATATTAACTTCCATCTTCGATAAAACTCAACTATGGTAAAGGCCCCCTAAAGTGAATAATAGAGCTGTGAGTTCAACGATGTCCTCAGATTTCAATTCAGAGCATCGGTTCAAAAGATATAAAATACCACTCGTACCTTTACAAAACGTACCTGAACCAAACTCCAGAAATTGATTCTGGGAACACCGGGCCTCGGAATCACGTGACGTCAGAAACTACAGACTTGTAAAATTCCCATGTATTAAAAAAATTGATTGGGAATTTCGGATCATTAAATTCTCCCCACCTCAGGGATTTATGTCCCCGAAAGATATAAATCACCCTAAAGAAACAAATCAAGGTACTGAGCACGCATCTGAGCCTCCCACTCCCATGTGATCTCTTGGAGGTTCTCGTGCTTCAACGAACATGCATCATAGGTATCGACCATCCTCGCAGGACCCTCTCTTGTCGATCCTCAATCTCCACAAGAACCTCCGTGAACATCGCCCCATCATCGATTTCCACCTCCCCATGGTAGTTGATGTTGGACAGGTCGTGCACGTATCTACTTAGATGAAATATGTGGAATATTGTGTGCACCTGGTGTGACTGAGGTGGAAGAGCCAGGTGGTAAGCCACCTCGCCTACTCTACTAAGGACGTGGAAAGGTCCAATGAATCACAGAGATAACATGCCGCCTATTCCAAATCTCCATAGACCTCATCAAGGTGAGACTCAAAGAAAGACGTGGGTTCCATCCTTGAACTCTAGTTGTCTCTGTCTCCTATTAACATAGGAATTTTACCTACTCTGTGCCGTCTTCATCCACTCTGGGATGATCTGCACCTTCTCTGTCGTAGCCTGCACCATCTCTGGTCCCATAAGTGCTGACTCCCCCAGGTCAGTCCAGCATTGAGGTGATATTTAAGGTCGGATGTAATGTTCCTCGAAAGGTTCCATCCTGATAGTGGAGTGGTAGCTGTTGTTATACGAAAACTCCACCAAGGGTAAGTGATCCTCCCAAATGCGACCGAAGTCGAGGTCGCATGCATGGAGCATATCCTCAAGAGTCTGAATGGTCCTCTCATTCTGACCATCCGTATGAGGATGGAAGGCGGTGCTCAAGAGAAGATGCATCCTGAAAGCATCCTACAACCCCTTCCATAGCCGAGAAGTAAAATTAGCATCTCGATCGGAGACAATCGTCGATGGCACACCATGAATCTGTATGATCTCTTGTAAGTAGAGGCGTCCCAAGCTCTCTAATATGCCCTGCTCTCATATTGGCAGGAAGTGGGCCGACATAGTGAGTCAGTCGACAATAACCCAGATAGGGTAGTGTCCTTTGGATGTACATGGACGTCCCGTCAATAAATCAATGGATATCTCGTCCCACTTCCACTTTGGGACCTCTAAGGGATGAACCAAGCCTGCTGGAACCTGGTGGTCTGCCTCACTTTCTGACAGGTGAGGCATTGTGAGAAAAACTATGCTACTGCTTTCATCATACCAGGCCACCCGTGCTGTCTTCAGAGAATCTGATACATCTTTTCCACACTCGGATGTACCGCTAAACGAGATGTGTGAAACTCCTTCAACACTTCCTCCTGAAGTGCAACTGTTACCATGGTACGTCCTCTAATGAGAATGATGTGATTTCCACATTCATAAAATAAATCAGGTTCCTGTCCTAAGGATATCTGAGCATGTCGGGTCTCACAGTCAACGTCCCCACGATGTGCCTCCCTGACTCGCTGAAGAAGTGGAGGATGGAATGTGAGAGACTGTAGAAAGGCTACTCCATCTCTATTCAAAAAGTATATCTGCAATGCGTCTAGCTTCTCCGTCGCCTCTCCAAGCAGCTGAATGTCTGATCTCTTACAAAGAGAATCTTCTACAATGTGCCCCTTCCTAGGAGTTTAGACTATCACAATGTCATAGTCATGGAGGATCTCGAGCCATCGTCGCTGTCTCAGGTTCAAGTACTTCTATGAGAAGATGTACCTGAGACTCTGGTGGTTAGAGTAGACTGTAAAACGCCCAACCATCAGATAGAGCTACCACTTCTTCAAGGCGAAGACCACTGCTTCTAACTCTAGGTCATGGGTAGCATAGTTCTGCTCGTGCTGTCTCAACTGCCGAGAACCATACGCAATCCCCACTCACTCTAGCGTCAGAACACACCTGAGTCCAGTCCCTAATGCGTCGCAGTAAACTACGTACCCAACGCCCTCCTATGGAAGCCTCAAGATTGGTGTATTAGTCAACCTCTACCCCAGCTCCTAAAAGCTCGGTTGGCATCTCTCTGAACACACGAAGGGTTAGCCCTTCATCGTCATCGCTGAAAGTGGTGTATAAAATCTAGAGACATCCGGCACAACTCTCCGGTAGTACACAGCCAGTCCCATAAAACTCTGTACCTCCGTCACACTCCTAGGTGGCTCCCATGAAAGAACTTTCTCAATCTATGCTGGATCCACTGCAACTCCAGCCTCTGAGATGACGTGTCCCATAAATTGAAATTCTCAAATCTAAAACTGGAACTTCGAGAGCTTACCATAAAGGTGGTTCTCTCGGAGTGTGTTCAGTACTACCCGAAAATTGTAGGCATGATTCTCCTCAGTAGTCTAGTAGATAATTATGTCGTTGATGATGACAATAATAAAGCGATCGAGGTAAGGCTGGAAGATCCTATTCATGAGACCCATGAACACTGCTGGAGCGTTGGTTAAACCAAAGGGCATAACCAAGAACTCTTAGTGGCCATAACGACACTGGAAGGCCATCTTCTGCACATCCTCATCCCGAGATCTGAGGTGGTGATAGCCTGACCTAATGTCTATCTTTGAGAACCATTGTGCTCCCTTGAGCTGATCAATGAGTTTGTCAATCCTCGGGAGTGGGTAGCTGTTCTTCACGATCACCTGGTTCAGGAAACGATAGTCATCACATAGTCGCAAACTCTCATCCACCTTCTTAGTGAAAAAAATTAGAGATTCCTAGGGTGAAAAACTGGCTCAGATATGTCCCTTCCCCTGCAAGTCCTCCACCTATACTCGTAGCTCACGAAGCTCAGTGGGAGCCTCCAATATGCTGGAGTAGATATCAGTGTTATCCTGGGGTTTAGGTATATGTATACGTCTACCTATTTGTGACGAGGTTGTACTAGAACGTCATCAGGGAAAACATCCACGTACTAATCCGCCACAATTGAAAACTCAGACTCCGCACATCAACCACTCCGAGGATGATAGTAGCCAACTGATGTGTGATCGGCTGCCCCATCCTTTGTGTAAGTCCATCCTGGACTACAAAGGCTCCTTTCTCACCGGTGAAGGTGAACCTAGTCCCATCCGTGCGGACACATCACACTTTTCTTCTAATACATTCAATCTGAGCATGAACTATGTATAAGAAGTCCATACCCAAGTTGACACCGTAAGGCCTCAACGCCGCTACGAGGATATCCCAGCTGAAGCTCATTCCTCCTAGAGTAATCTCAAACTACTGGAACTAGTGTGTAATCATCGAGTCTGGTTTCACAGGACTCTCTTTTCATAGGGATCGAGCCAATGGCTGCGTCGGAATCTCAGAGCTCCGAATGAGGGAAGCAGCAATAAAAGAATGACTCGCACCTATGTCTATAAGTACTACAACAAGGGTGAAGTAGACATAGATAGTACCTCAAATCATATTAGGTGTGTTGTGTTCATAGGCATCGATTTCTTGGAGTTGAGCCTTCCTTTGTCCGCCCGCTCCTTGTGGTCGGGGTGAACCTCCTGGTGGTGGTGGTGGTAGAGCCTGGAAACATCACCCACCACCCGCTGCTCGACCAGCTCCTCTGCCACATCCACCGGCTCCTGACTGAACTCCACGGTCGAACCTCTACATCTTCATGGGAGGTCCCTCTACTATCTACTACTCATCTTCATGGTGGGTCGGAAAGTATTGAGCCAAGTGGCCTTGCCCACCGTATGCATAGCACTACATGTTCCTCGTATGACTAGCTCTATCTCGTGTGCCCCGCACAACTGAACCTCTATCCTGGGGTTGCCCACCTGATGTCCTGGTCCGCTTGGACCTCTGCGGAATCTTTCTACTTCTGACTATAGAAGACTCCTCTATGTGTCCCCCTATGGTGGGTCTCCCTGCTGGTGTCTTCCCAGCAAGAAATCTCTCTACAAGAAGGGCTCGCTCTAGCACCCCCGCCTACGTCGGGATGTTGAGGGACATCATCGAAGCCCTGATCTCATGTCTGAGTCTCTGCTCAAAGGTCTGGGCCCTGAAGAATGGGTCTCGTACTATATACATGGAGTAGCGTGAGAGGTCCGTGAACTTCTCTTAGTACTGAGCTACTGGCATGCTGCCCTGCTATAGATGAAGTAACTCCTAAATCCACACCGCACGAAGGGTGGATGGAAACAACTCTGAGTGGAAGAGGCTGTTGAAGATTGTCCAGAGTAATGATACCTCGTCATGCACCTGTAAAATTAGTCTCCACCATCTCCATGTTGTTGTATTCAAGAGACTCGTGGCAAGGATCACCATGAGGTTGGCTGGTGTCCCTACCAATCTGAAAACTCTCATGATAGCATCCAACCAATCCCCAGTTGCCTTGGTGTCCGTATATCCCCTGAACCTGGGCGGCCTCTAGAATAGGAACTAGTTCAATGCAATCTAACAGTGTGCACTCTCTACAGTTGGAGCCGGTGGTATCAATGGATCAGTAGGTAGTGGTACCACCGGTACCTCCGCTGTGATGGGGCCCCACACCGAGACCTCGTCGCTCGGTGGGCTACCATATCATAAGAAACTAGGAACCCTAGCTGTCTGACTTCGTGGGGCTATCCTGAAATGAAACAGGTGCACCACAGTTAAACAGTATACCTTGTGAGGTGACACTAATTAATAATGAAGAAAATTTTTCAATGGAAACACACACACAATCAGTGTTTTCATGCACTAAGTCAGAAATCAGAAGTCAGAGTCCAAGTGTGTGGATACGTCAGTCGCCACACCAACACTGGTTTCCCTAAACTGATAACCACACCCAAAACACATAACACTATTGCCTTGAAAATAATCAGAGTCCATGTTCTATGTGTAGAACCGACCCCTCTGATACTAATTTGTCATGACTCATCCTCGGGGCTCATTCCATGACTATCCCAAGCCCGCCTTCCATAGGCCAGGGGATGGCGACAAGCACCAAAGGCGAATAATTGATATAAAGGGAAGGAAATGCCTTTAAACCTGTAACACCAATAATATGAACACATGCAGTAGAGGCAAAATGTACTAAAATAGAAAAGTAACATGTGTTGAAAGTAAGTGTGCCAATATACAAACCCAACTGAACAACATGTATAAGAACAAGAAAAAAGGGAAACATCTCCTGGATCGTCCACTGGGGAATCCTAACCGAAGGGTAGGTATAGAACTCGAACACTCGTCTCTAAGGTACGTACCATCTAGTCCAGCTCCGAGAAGCCTCCCATCTGTCACCCTCATTCTTGATCAATTCTAACCATCATCTTCACAGAACACAACAAGGTGGGCACGAAGCCCATGCATTGGTGAGTATAACAATACTTAGAATGGGACCCCGAGACCCCTGCAGTACTCCGAGAATTCACTAAGGATAAACCATAGAAGTAAAATACAATCACGAAGTATCAACCAACCTTACTTAGGCATATGCCTATACATATATATAAGTTATCAATCATAGTCCGGATCAAAATCTCGAGCCCAAGCACAACCCATTCCACAAAGGAAGTAAAGTCAATAAACACTATGGAAATGGTTTATAGACATGACTCATCTCACATAGGTATACAACACATAAAGATGGGTAGAGATGATTAGATGTAGCCTCTGAATCATCTCGTCTGTCAAACCCACGTAGGATTCTGGAACAGTATCAGTGCTGTCAAACCAATGTAGGATCCTGGTACAGAAGTCATCACTGTTGAACCCACATAGGATCCCATTACAGAAGTCACTCCTATCGAACCCACAGAGGATCCCAGTACAGAAGTCATCGATTTCGAACCCACCGAAGATCTTGGTACAGTATCATCGCTGTCAAACCCATGGATGATCGTGGTAAATTATGGTCGTTGTCAAACCCATAGAGGATACTAGTACAATATCGTCATTGTCGAACCCACAGAGGATCCTGTCATCTCAGTCGCAACCATCCCTAGGGTTCCCGCACACAACACACTCGATTCCAGGAGGGTCTGATCCTCGAGAAAAGTTTCGATAAATCAAATACCATGAAGTCTCGAGTTGATGTATCATGTAGTTATGTCTCATCATAAGGATCCCAACGCGATAGACGGCGCGTCAATCGGACTCCCAGTATGATAGTTATTGGTATTTTTGTTCCAGGGGCCTGGTTGGTTTTTTAGGCTCAAACCAACCCGGTCGTACTCCAACTATATCCAAATGTCAAGTGGAGTATCCCAAAAAAATCATCTCACTCGAAGAATTCCATCGCCGCAGGGGGTACGTTAATCAGACACCCGTATCCCTAGATGCAGGCTAACAGGTGTAAACGACCATAGCGGGTCAGGGTCCTATCCGACCCAGTCGGACAGACTCGGCTCAACCCGCTCTGTACCGGGGTCTGGCCCGATCTGTACCAAGGTCTGACCTAGTCCACGGGTCTGACCCGCTCTGAGGAAGTGACCCGAGCTGAGGGGACGACCCGACCTGAAGAGACGGCCCAACTGAGGGTGGCCCGGACGAGGGCGTCCCAACCATGGGAGGCCCGGGCAAGGAGTGGGCTGGCCGTGGCGGACATGATCTTAGCGGTCAGGCTGACACTTGATAGAGGGGGGAGCCGTGCTCCTCCCCAGTTTGTCAAACACAACCGACGTGCTGTGTCGGTTCAGGGGCAACAGGACCTGGATAGTCCTGCTCGTCTGGTTCCATGGCGTTCGGTCGTCACCACTCCTCCACCACGGCGTTACGACATCGCGGTCCTCCTGTTCTCTTCACTGTGCAACAGCGTCGCGCCTCCACCGTCGTGGCCCGACATGGCCACGACCTTCAACTCCACCGTGCAGCGCGACGACGCCAAGCCTCCTCTGCCGCGGCCTGGGTTGGCTACAGCCTGCGGCTCCTCTACACAGCATGATAGAGCCACGCCTATTTCTGGTGGCCTTGCATTGTTGGTTTCGTCACGGTCGGCCCGATGCCGACCGACGATGCTCCACCAAGGTTCTCTCTTCCGGTGGCACTATTGCAACACCACCGTCGTCAACCAATCAAGAACCAACGAAGGGACATTGGGCCATTTTTGTTCGGCATGCTCCTTCCACGTTACGTGATAACAATTGGCTAACAAATAAACTGAGGTTGAATGATGAAGAACAAGTAATGTATTCAACTCAAAACCCTACCTTGTAATCGGTGTTCGCTAAGCGGAGTCGTGGGAAGGCGGCATTATTCCATTGACGTCTGGAAGAGATGATTCATTACTGAAAACGTTATTCATAGGAGGGGTCTTCCCTCCTTTATTCCAGTAGAATAAGCAAGAAAACGTCCAAGGAAGAAGTTGAAGAATGAAGGATGTCGCCAGCATTCTTCACGTTCTTCATTGGAAGGAAGAGGCGTTCTTCGTGGGTGATGGTTCTTCCTTGGAGAGGATAATTCTATAAGGATTTTCCAAAGTTTCCAGCAATGAAAACTAAGCCAAAATAATAGAGGATGTTCTCCATTTTTTTATGGAACAACGACACAAGAGTTGTTTTTAATTAAATATGACAACCCAATTAATTTAATGCGGAGGAATGGATTCAAAATTCAAAAAAAGGGAGGTGGAGGGTTTCAATTAAAGAAGAGGGGTTTGGCACCATTATGAGGGTAGACTAAGAGTTTTCCCTATTAATGGGAAACTCTGGGGGTTAAAGGTGGTTTAAGGGGGGTTTATACTAGTTTGGGTCCTATATAGTTATATCCTCCCTAGGGATGTTATGCGTGGGGGGTGGCACCTTCAACCTCCCATTGGAGGATTTAAACTTCCCTAAATAAAAAATATGTTGTACATATTTATATTTAATTTATTTAGAGAACCCCCCAAAATTAACTTCCAACCTTGATAGAACACAACTTTTGTAAAGGTCCCCTTAAGTGAATACTGAATCTATGAGTTCAAAGGTGTCCTTGGATTTCAATTCCGATCACCGGTTCAAAAGCTATAAAATCCCACTCTTATGTTTGATGAACGTACAAGAACAAAACTTTAGAAATTGATTCCGAGCACACCGGGCCTCAAAATCAAGCGTTTTCAGAAACTGCGGACATGTAAAATTCCCATGTATTAAAAAAATTCCATGGGAATTCCGGGTCTTTACAATTATGGTATTCATTTTAAAATTTATTTCACAACATGAATGAAAAGTAATTAGAAAATTGTGGGCTTTAAACATTTTATTGTGGTTTTATTGAATATACTAACAAGATTTTAAAATAAAAACGAGAATAATCTTTTATATAAAAACAGAAGTGATACAAGAATTTTTTCATAATAAAAACAATTTTTTTAAATCAATGGTGTCTTAAAAGATATAATAAATTTCACATGAAATTGGTTATGAATTTGAGATGTTCCCTTAAAACGGGTTTGCTTATCCAGATGTATAGAAGAGGGAATAAGATAAAAGAATTTATATCCCCAAAAAATAATTAATAATGGATCTTGATACATGAGTTTTGAAATATAAAAAGAAATTACATTATGTGCATAAGGATAATATAGGATTTTGTTTGGGTAAAATGAGATTAAGAAAAACCCGATGGAATATTGGAGGTCCACGTAGAATCCCTTACGAAATATTGGCATGATACCGGGTGTACATAAAATATTTTAATGAGAGATAAATGGATTTATATTATTTTATAAATCCTGAGGTCATTATGGGGATGGTGAGAAATCATACCCCATTATTAGGAACAAAACATAAAAGGACATAATGTAGATTATATTCTTGAATAAATGGGAGAAATATATGATATCTTACCTAAAGCCTAATGGTGTTCATCGATTGATATTAATGAACTAAATAATAAAATTAGGTTATTAAATTAACAATTCCACAACCTCCACTACATGTTATTAATTTATTATGATCTTATTAAGTTCATTAATGTCTTTTTGGATGAGTTAAGTGGGTCAATATCATTGTTTAAAAGTGTTTTCTCCCTTGGTTTTAATGATTGGTTCACTTATATTCATGTTCGGATAAAAATATGTGACCAGAATGGTCTTTTGGAATTGGAGTTATCTAAAATTAGTGAAAATATGGAATATTACAAGGTTATAAAATTCATTTATGTATTTGGAGTTTAGGTGAATTATTATATAATACATTAATGATAAACTTTGGGATTGGTTTGTCGATTTTTGTCACAATTAACTTGTATTGTATTAATATTTTAAATCATGTGTGAAAAATGATTCTAGAAAATCACATATGATAATATGAATATTTAATAGTCTGGTCCAACCATAAAAATCGATTGATGACCCGAATAGTAGATGGTAATAGAAATTGAAAATACACTATCCTTTATTTTGGTAAATTAATATATCTCAGATTGTGTCTTTACTATAAGTATAATAGAAGATTAAATGAGAGATGATAATAAATTATACCATTATCATAACAACATTACAATACATGTTTGTTAATGGAGTTTATCATAACATTTGGATAGGGAGAGTTAAGGATAGAAAATAAAAACAAAGAACGTGAAAAGAAAATAAATTAATTGAAAAGAGGAATTTAACTCTTTAATCAATCTTTCTTGAGAGCCTCGTAAAGGGATATGATTTGGACCTTCAAAGAAACTAAGGGATGTTGGACGTGGGGTAGGAGATTTGGGAGATATTAGGGAAGAATTTAGGAAAGAAACAGGGTTATAGAGGAGTGAATAGAAGAGGGGAGAGTGGATGGTTTTTATAGTGGTGGGGAGGAGGGTTTTCATAAAATTTTAAACATTATATTTTAATTTTTCATTAATACAAAAAATATCGATGATTCAATGACAAAAATATTATTAAGTGAATGTGAATTCGATCAATGTTTTCTTGCATCATGAATTATTCTAGGAATATTCTAATTAGCTTATAATGTATATATATGGTCAATTGTCGAATTTAAATATTTATAAAAAATTATAGTATTCTAAAAAAATCCTAAAATTTTACCCTTACCATTTTTCAACATGTTGAATCCAAAAATGATTCCAGTTTTCAAAAATAATTTTTAATGTATGATTAATTTAATTTTTATCTATAATTATAATTTAAATGAAAAATAATGATTTTAAAACTATAACAGATTTTATAACGTTTTCAAAAATTACATAAGGTCTTGTAAAAGTATCTTACAACTAGAACATATAAAATTGTTTATTTATGAAAACCATTAAGGAAAATAAATTTTCCTTTAAATTAATTAATGAATTGTATTTAATTATTTATGACTTAAAAAAATATCTATGCTTTCACTAGGATCATATTATCATTTATAAGATTCCTATATTTTATTTATACATTCATGGGTGATGGTACCATTATTTAGAACAATTTAAAATTCATAAGGGTAATTTTATTATTCATAAGTGTAGGTTACTATTCATAAGTGTATTCACCAAATATTATGTTGGTCTTATCGGACTCCAAACATATAACAAATCACAACTGTGTATGGCATATTTTTGAAATTCAAAACATAGAAGTGAAAATATTACATTTAAGGGACACATAGTTCATAGTAGTTCATTGTGTTGTGATTTCATGTTATTATATGACATAATTATAAAAAAAATCCATTAATAATACATTTGGTCATTACAGTGCCAACGAGCACACAGGTGTAGCAGATATTTTAATTTAATGAATCAATATGGGTGGAACATCTAGTTCTAGCGAAAATTTACCATGACCTATGATGATAATATTGGCCTCTAATCATGAAAAATGAGATAAAAGGGTCCATGACATGATGCTACATGTTTCATTGGGTGAAGGATGAGAAAATATGACATGGTGGTTTGTTGAAATAGTAACCATTTCAAAATTGATGTGGATTGGAGACAACGTGGAAATTTTAGTCGGTCTTCTAGGGATAACATGGAATAATGACACTATCTCTGTGATTTTTTATAGGAAAAAAGGTAGCACATTCCTGACTATATTGGAAACATTCACAGTTGAGTAGATGGGAGAACTATATATTCAAGGGATATTTCATCTACATGGGATTCCACAGACTATTGTTTTATATCATGACACATGTTTTATTTCATGCTTCTATATGGGTTTACAAAAGGATCATGGGACACAACATTTGTTGAGTGTAGATTTACACGCACAAATATATGTGAAGTCATAGCATACTATACAGGTTCATGAGGATATGATGCACATGAGTGTCTATAATTTGATGGGACTTTGGATAGAATAAGGATTTAGTGTTTTTTTCCTATAAGAAAATCTCTAAAAACTATTCAGATGGAACCATACAAAGCCCTTTTTACTAGTCCATGCAAATCACCTCTATGCTGGATGGAGGTGGGTGAGTTTGAGTTATTCGGATTGAGTCCTGTGTAGAAGACATCAGAGAAAGTTCAATAGGTTAGTAAGTTTATTTCTATGGCTCATAGAACCTATAAGTTGTATTTTGATAGACGTAAATGGTCCTTATAGATAATAGTGGTTATCATGAATTCATTCGGGTGTCACCTTGATTGGTTCCCCAAAAGATATGGATACATGTAATGCTAGAGACCAGGTTTGTTTGACAGTTTTAGTTTGTGGAGAGAATTATTCTAATGGCATATGAATTGGATCATCCATAAGGATTTAGTCATATTCATGATATTTTCATTGTGTCATATCTTTGGTGGTATCACCCCGACCCTTCTCATGTTATCGATGTGGATGATTTTGAGCATGAGATCGATGAATCCCCTGAGGATAATTAGATACAAGTGTTGGATCATAATGATATTAAGTTATTGGGAAAGACCATTCTGATATTTCATTTATTGTGGAAACATGATCATGTTTATTAGGAAACATGGGACAGAGAATTGCAAATTACGGTTTAGTGCCCCCAATATTTTTGACTCATAATCTTATAGATGCTTGGGAGTACACTTTGAGGATGAGAGATTATAAAGTAGAGTTACTATAAACCCCTTACCTCTTCTAGAGATGTCTTAGGTTCATTTATAGATATAAATTTTTTCAATTTTTTAGTACTTTTTACATGTTCTTTTCTATGGTGTTTTGCGTGAAAATTATGAGAAAATTGGAATAAAGAGATAATTGAACAGTTGGCACAAGGTTTTACATAACTGTGTTATATAGCCCAGCAAACTATGAAAACTTGGATAGTGGAGTTTTTCATCTCTTTAGAATGGTTTTTAAAAACATGTCCCCTAAAATGAGAAACTGTGAACCCCCTTAGAATAGGATCATGGTTAAGGTGCATTGTTAGGGAAATTGTGTGCCTGGGATAAGTAAACTCTGCATGGATTTTTGATTCACCTAAATGTTTTTTAGGGTTTCCTATTCCCCTCATTTTAATCCCAAATCAACCCCCAATGGACCATAATGTTTCTTTCACAATTTTGGATCTATATAAATAGATTTGAAGCCATTCCTATCTCCATTCTTTGTGATTCGATGCCAGAATTGAAGATGTGCACCCCTCCCGGCAGGAGGATCTCACCTCATGTATTTTTCTTCTTATTTTTCTTCTTCTACCTAATATTTAAGGTTATTATTCCCTATTTTTCTTTGTATTTAGATCTATTATTTGATATAGATATAAGGATCCTATATATAGATCTAGATTTAAGGGATCCATATTTTTCAATCATGGATTTATGTTTTTATTCGATTCTCTTGCTACATCATTATTCCAACCAAATTGTGGATTTCTATCGGATGATATCTCATCAAAGAATTACGTTAGGTGGTATATATTTAAAATAATAATGTTTGTATTTATATTACATGTACATAATTGTGTAATTTCAATTATATATTTATAAATCTAGTTCCTGATTTAATTATTTAATTTATTGAATTAATTATTTGAGGAGATGTGAAATTAGTGATTTTGAGATTATAGGTTTTGAATAATTTATTATTGAATTAATTAGCAGATATTGATATAGATTATTTGAGACAAAGAATTATGGAATTATCTATTATAATTCAGATATATTATTTGAATAATTAGTGGTTAAATTAATTATGAGATATTTAGATAAATGGTTTGAGATAATAAATTGTTGAATTAATAATGAGATATAGAGATAAATGATTTGAAATAATTAATTGTTGAATTAATTATGAAATAATAACATTTTTTTTGAATAATTAATTGATATTGAGTATGTGTATATTCATTAATTAATTGGTGAATAAATTTATAGGATTGATGTGAATAACTAATTGAGGACTTAATTAAGAGTAATTATGTGATAAAACTATTATTGAATTAGTAATTAGATTTATATGACCAATTATTTTAATAATAAATTAATTAGACTAGAATGATTAATTATTTTAGGAATTAATTATGGAATTCATGTGATTAATTAATTAGTGAATTAATTAATGGGAATTATTTTATTAACTTGTTTTTGAAAGAAATATTAAATTTATATGGACAATTAATTGTTGAATTAATTATGTATTTATGATAGGTAACATGGAAATTAATTCATTTATTATGATATTATGAATGGTAACATGGTCATTCATTTGTAAAATTATGAATGGTAACCTGATCCTATAATTGGAAAATTACAAAAGGGAACATGTTCATTTAATTGTGAAATGATGAATGATAACAAGGGAATTAAAGGGTAATATATTTCTGGTAACATTGGAATTCGTGTATGAATTAAAGATTGTCAAAAAGGGATCCTTAGTTATTATATCCCTTGGGAATAGTTACGACTCTAGCATGAGATGAAGCCGGTATTGAGATACGGGTGTCCATGGGAACCCAGGGATTTCTATGGTAAAATATGGAATAAATGATAATATGATAACTATTTACTTATGAAATGTATTAATGCCTTTATAAAAATTTATACACTATTTTTGACTATATATTGTTTTATATGTCATTGGTCGTGGCCTAATGAGTTGTAATCACACCCTACTCATGATTTTTGGCCTATACCTGAATAGATTTCATTGTTGTCAGGTGGGATAATGGAAATGTTCCCAAAATTGATGGTTGAGTCAATATGGAGCATGGTTGAGGGAACATGACATGGTTCAAGAACGTATTGGGAGTGTGCAGTAACCATAATTTTGAGTTTATATAGAAACTTAAAACGTACTTTGGCATGGAAAATATAATACATAGCTTTGATATGTATTTATAGATTAGGTAATCTTTTAAAACTTGTTTATTTTAGTTATGCTTACTATTATACTGATAACATTTCATTCCTTCCACTGGAGTATTACTCTAATAAAAGGAGTTGTAGTGTCCCCATGATCAATATTATACCCTACCTACTAGTCTGCAGCTTATGGTTTATGAGGAGGCACACCAAAGGTCATGTTATAGAATTTCTCGGGGTACCAACGTGTGGAAACTAGGATAGGACATTCATCTATCCATTTCTCTATGTTTTTTATTTTTCATGTTCAAAAAATTCGTTCAAGTCATTGTCTAATTTAGAATTCGGGGAGTGTAACTTAGAACGCTCCTAATATAGGTTAATAAGAGGTTTGTAATATTCATGGGGAGAATGGATGTTCAGCTTCATGACAGCTTCCTCAGAATCATGCAATACATGGAAAGGGAGGTTATTTTCATCCTTCCATCAATTTCTGGGCTAATGTGAGGGTTTTAGATGCAGTATCTTCCTATGATCACTCGTGGAGGGAGACCTAGGAATTCAATTATAGATTGGATCAGTTGAGACAATATTCATGTATCTCAGGACACCCACATATAGGTGGGTGAATCATGAAACATATATGCTTCGTGGACCAACCATGAATTAGTGGGATGTTCTATACTAATATGGGAGTCAGGATGAGCTATCTTGGAAAGACATCTAGATGAATTTATTAAGACATTTACATTTCAGGATCCTGATGTATAAAAAATCTCATTAATTAATGCATCTAACACAGTAGGGTTTATCACTATTAGACTATGCCAAACATTTTACTAACCAATAAATGTTTTTGCCATCTTTGTTAGCTGATGAGATCCACAAGATGAGTCATTTCCAAGGTGTTCTTCATTATGAGATAAATTTATAGCTAAAAATTTTCATTTCACTATATTTTGATATGCGATAAATTAGGCACCAATCAAATAAGGGAATTTGAAATATTCCCCAAGAAGTGGACATGCTATTTAAGTTGGGTGGTCTAAAATTTATTCTTTGAGTGGTAAGATGCACCATTATGTCAGTTTATGCCAAAGTATTATTGGGATGAGTAGTTAGGGAATTGGCCAAAAATATCAATATCATATTCTATTCCAATGATATTAGTGTGGAATGATTGGCCGCAAGTACTCACAGTGTTCTTACCCAGAAGTCAAATGATGTATCTCTGGAAAACTGGGTCTTATTCAGGGATTTTTTTTGAACATTCCATAGAATACTAGTCGAATAGGATTAGTATTAGAACCAAATCTAGGAAGTGTCTACGCTACCCCTCGCCGGGCTGGTAACTGCAATTACATAGGCCATTGAGGCCAAGAAAATAGATGTGGTACCCTTGTGAATATGATAATGTACTTTGAAAAGGTCGTACCTAATGGTAGTCAGATTGAAATCTAGTGAAGTAGTAAATCATAGATTCATTTTATGAAGACTACTCTGGTTATTAGGTATGTAGGACCTTCTATTATTAGAGGTACAATTATGGTATAATCCACCTTAGTATGTGTATTGTTTTTTATAAGAGTATCACACTCTTTTCTATATGCACATTTTAAAAATGGTTTGGTCTTAAATATGGGAGGCATAGATGATGTTTTATCCATTGATACATTTTTTAGAGTGTGGTTATAGAATATCAAATTTTGAAAAATGTGTTCTATAGATATGTGTGGTTACCATTTCTTTTAGGAACAGTTGGTGCTGGATATGAAAATCATTGAGTTGATTCCTAGTTAGGATTGGTTAGTTCTATACCATGATCATAATGACAATTACATGAGGATAGTTACATTCTTATTTCATGAAGGAAACAAATATTCTCATAATGGTGAGTCAGATATTCTGGTTATTTATATAGGACCAATCCAGTGTGGATTGGATTTTCTCATGGGTCAGATCATTGGGAATTCTCTATATAATGGTGGAATGAAGTGTGATTATTTTCATCCTATGGTAGACCATTTTCACGATTTTTACTAGAAAGATTAATAGGATATCCCCAGAGTGAGAGATCGAGATTACAATCGAGTATGCATAGGGAGTAGAGCCAGTTTCTATCCTTCCATTCCAAATGGCACCTACAAGGCATTGAGAGTTGAAATTTTAGTATAAGTATTTATATTCTAGTGCCTTAATACAAATAATTACATCCCCTTGGGATCATCTAGTTCTGTTTGCTGCAAGTTTTATGGATAGTTATGCTTATGTGTGGATTATCGGCGGTTGAACCAAATGACAGATAAAAAATAGTTGTCCCCATCCATGAGTTGATGATAATTTAGATTAGTTGAGAGGATCTATAATCATTTCAATGATTTACATGAGATCATGATATCATTAGTTTATTTTGAGAATATCATACATACCTCAAAAAACATTTAGGATAAGGTATAGATTGTATAATTCTTAGTAATGATATTTGAGTTTACTAATGCACATTTGGTAATCATGACATTAAGGAATTGAATCATTCATCCTTCTTAGATTAATTTTTAGTAATCTTTGTCAACGATATCATAGGGTACTCCCAGTTAGTGGACAATCATGCCAAACATATTAACATTGTCTTGAGTACATAGGTAGAGCATCGTCTTTATGTCTAGTTAACCAAATGTAGTTTTTGGAATAATGTAGTGAACATTCTATTTCATTTAATATTAGATGAATGAGTGTTAGTCCACCCAGATAAATTCACATTCATGATATCTTGTGAACAAACTATAAATGTCTTCGAAATTCGGAGCTTTTGTGGGTGTAGCATGTAATTAATGGAATTTAATCTAGGATTTTTCACCTTTGGAAGCACCAATGTATGGGATGAACATGGAAGGGGTGATATTTGTTTGGTATTATGCATGCGAGATATATATTTTTTGTTGTTGAAGGGAATGATAGATTAAGTACCTATCCTCACATTTCCTATGTTGGGTAAAGCACATACCATATAATGTGACACATCCAGAGTTGGTCTCTATGATTTTCTAATATAAGCGGATTGTGTGGTTGCTTTTGGATATATAAAGATGAGACCACATGACAATAATTACCCTACTGAAAATATATACTTAGCAGTTATGGTACGTAACCCGATATTTTGGAGACACTATATCATGTGTAAGTGCTTTTTGGTATACATGAGTTACAAGAGCCTCATGTATATCTTTTCTCAGGGGAACTTGGACCTTCGGTAGAAGAGGTCAGTCGAGAATCTGCATACATTCAAATTTGAATTTGGATATATACTCGGAAAGGGAAAGTTCCATGCCAACTATTTGAGCCAAAATACACAGATATAGTAGGAATGGGTGTCTTGTGACGAGTGGTGGATAGTGGTTCTCTTTAAAAAAATGCATATAGATGTTCAGGAATCTTATGGGCAAGTGGATGTGATTTTTTATCTACTATACCCATATTTTTAGATAATATTAAGACTTAGAAAGTGTTTGATATAAAGGAAAATTTTTTGAGAGAAAAATTATATTGTGTAGAGATTCTGTAAATATTTCCTCTTGGCTGTGAAAATCCTCCTCATTTTCATGGCTATGTATGGTTTAATACGGGTTTTCACTGAGGAGTTGATAAGGGAGATTCATTTTTCTATATTGGTGGTGCTTCATGGTTAAACAATGATGTATCATGATATATATATATAGTATTGTTGTTCCTTAATGTAGACGGATGTTCCCAGTTTCATGTCTATATGTTTCACCTGTTAATAGGTGAAAACCTAGAATTAGAGCCCAGCTGGGATTCTGTAGCCTTTACCAATTCTGAAGTGGGAATGGTATGATGTCATGACAGAATTTTTGGCATTACAACCTCAAATGACCTAAAAGAGTGTTTTATGGGTTTTGAGGATATACTTACTAAGGTATCATACTTCTTATATATTTGGGAATCATTTAATTTTTGTGATCTATGAAATATTTATATTTGACGGGTTGTTTGGTTGCATGGATTTAAAAGGAGTATAATTTCAGGTAGAGATCCTTATTTCACATATCATTTTTAGCAGTATCTTCTAAAAACGTAGGATCACGAGTTCGTTAAAGGAAAAAAACACTCATATCCTAATGGTCAATCTGAGTTGATGGTTTTTGTTTTGAAGAATATTTTATGAGCCTATTTTTTGTATTTTATTGGTTAATAAGAGAAACATATGTCACTCATAGAGTTTTAATATAATAACAGATTCCATGCATTGATCAAATGGAACCATTTGATTGTTTTTATAGAAGGCGATGATGTTTGTCCATTTTATGTATGGAAGTTGACAATTGATCATTTATTGGGACTAGTCTCATAAAGTATACATATAAAAGAACACGTTGATCATACAATGGTTGGTGACCTTGTAGAGAAAGCATAAATAATATGCTTACCATCATAGTTTACCTCTATAATTCATCAATTTTCATAATGTTTTCATTGGCCTATTTTCTAGGATATTGTTCTCTGTGTTAGGAAATAGGGAAAGGTAATTCCCAGGTTTTTCAAACTTTTAGAAATAGTGGAAAGTGTCATCCCAATGGAATTCTATTAGCCCTTCCACATTGCTAAATTCCCAAGAACAACATATTCCACATATCGATGATACATATATATCATACATATCCTTCCCATGTTATATACATAGATGATTTAAAGCTTTACGTGGATTCATCCGTTGAGGAGCATCTTATACGGTTTGTGGATAATCTTGATGAAAATCATCTAGTTATGATGATGTCATTGGTTTGAGTGTCGTGTCAGCATGGGTGAGTACAAGAGGAGTCCTGGGGGAGGAAGGATTATTTGAAGAAATTGTGTCTAATATTATTTGTTGGTACCTAAAAGTGACACTTGGAGGAGCTCAGGGAAAAGCAATTATATGGGGCGGAGGTTGTAAGATCTCATCTTTTTTCGGGTACGTATCTCTTTTTTTTCATTTGAGCCTGAGTGTATGAGTCTTTTTTGAAGATAAAGAGCCTCTATTGGAGGAAATGACTTGATGTTTAGGGATTTATTCTTGTTTGAATTAATGGAGTTTGTGTATAAATGGGTTTAGTGTTTTGTGGGTTCCCAGAGGGGTGATAATTTTGTAAAGAGGTGTGGATTGTTTAAAAGGAAAATGAGCAGAAAAATATACTGCAAAACATTTACACACACTGTAAATGGAATACAGGTCATGTAATTTTTTAAGGGTTTTAATAAAATAAATATAATGTTAATGGTTTTTAGTTTATAACATTTTAACATTTAGATAATGTGTAATCACATTACATGATGTGTAAATTTTCGACCTCATTTTTTAAACATGTTGTGTGGATGAATTCCCATTGTTTCTTCTTTAAATCCTCTCTTCTTAAACCTAACGAATTCTCCAAGATATTAGTTGGTTCCAAAATCCCTTATGGACATTGTGATTGAGTGATCAATCAATGTTAAGTCTTTTTGGACAGGTTTATTCTTCTGTTCCTTTTCTACAACCGTTGTAGTGTAATCTATTTACCGATTGTATTTTTGGTTTTGATATTGTTCAGTTTTTTTCATAGAACCACTTTTCAATCATCTATAACTTCTTTCTCATGGAGTTGGTTTTTGGAAGTATCACTAGATTATAAGCTAATGTTTTAGGTTCTAAATTTTAACCCTATGATTTGATAATTACCATTTTTAAGTAAAATTCTAATTATGCTAACATATAGTGTTCTAAACCCAATAAAATTATGAATGGAATTATTCCCTAATGTACTCTGTTTTCAATTGGCATCAAATTTGTCTTATGGATAGCCATGGGGAGAGAGAACCATTATTTTAATTGAATTTGAATATAGAATCAAGTATTATGAGAAAGAAAAGTTTCCTATGGATATTTATTATTTTATAATCCCTAAATTGTGGAATATTGTATATTAATATAATTGTTAATAAAATGTGAATTAAATTTAATGTGGAATATGAAAATAGAATGGTAAATCTCATAATTATCCAATGATTATTATGGTGTGATATTGTGATATCCATGATGTATGACAGGGATTGTGTTCAATTTTTTAATTCTTATTTATCAAGATCATCCCTAGAACTTGATCACTCATATGATATAATGTTGATATTGAGTGTTCTCAACCTAGTCCGGTGTGGTAATGCTTATAGGGAGTGGGATATTCTTGGTACCATAATGTAATGGTAATAGGGTGTTGCCCTGGAATTCTTTAATGGATATGGTACTTCAAGTCAGATTGACAGTTTTGACTATTCCATGGTAATATGGTGTGGTTGGAGTGGTTGTAAAGCATACTCAGAGATATTATGGCATAGTGCTGAAGAATTTCATTTTACCTGGGATATATGGTTGTGGTTGGTATGGTTGTAAGACTTTCTAAGGAATATTTTGAGAAAGTTTCCATATAGGATATTTTACCTTGGTTATATGGTTTTGGATGGAATGGTCATAACACATGCTTAGAGATTTTTATACACAGAAAAAATTAGGTTGTTGTTGTATTTTATCAAATGATTAATTTATTAATACACCTAGTTATCACTTTATTGCATACACTTATTATAAAACTAGTTTCTTAGAAGAAGATGTGTTTACATACTTGAGTAATTCTCACAACCTATTTGGGCCATAGTTTGGTACCTGAGTAGATTATTTGGATGTAGGCTTGGACAATGAAAAATGACATTATTGTTGATTGGTTATTAGTAGATGGGTTGATGTTTAGAGGTGAGACTAACAAGGGGTTTGAGACAAGGGACTTTGAGCCTTTTATTTGAGCCTTTTAGTATTTTTATTTTATTTTCATATCATGAAATTTAGTGTCATTCCTTCACATAATTAACTAAATCCATATTTATTTATTGGATAATTCATTCATATTTTATTGTTGTTTTATTGTATTTAAATACATTGATTATTTTCATTTTATTATTAATTTTTTATTCTACTATGATTATTTATATCATGGGGTAATGTCTCCCCATTTTACATTTCACTCCTGCACTGCAAGTTAGAATCCTATAGCCTATTGGGAGGCATGCTTTTTGTCTAATGAGAAACCCTTTCCGGCCACCCGAGAGAGTGCAGAATTGAGGGATGTTACAAAAATATTTACCAAATATGATTGTATGGATTACAAATATAGTACCCATTTCCAATATTTTTTATATTTAATTTCCAAAAAATAATTTTAAAATCATTTCACAAATTCAATGAAATGTACTTTTTTATAAAAAACATTTCTGCATAAAAATTAAAATATATCAAATATTATAAAAATTTCATTCAAATTTGATTATTCTCAATAAAATTAATCATATATCTCATTAATAGTGAATGACAAATAGAATTTCACATTTAAATTCCTTTATTTAATGAAAACAATTGATAGTATTTTAAAATTTGTAATTATCAATATTTAAGAAAAAGTAAATCATAACAGAAAAATTTAAAAATGTAAACCTATGTTAATTTTGATATGATGATTTCAAAGATGAATTTAATTTTGTAAAATTAATTTTATAAAAAAATATAATTTATTTTTTTATCATATTTTTGAAAAGAAAACATCTTTTATTTTCTTTTTTGTTATTTAAAATTAAAAGCATTATGTAATTGAATCTGAATTTTTACAAAGAGGGAAATCATTATATCATTCACTACATTCACAATTAATAAAAATACTTTGGGATCCAACCATTGAATAAAAAAACCTAGTGTGAGAAAAAATAATCATATGAGTAACCAACATCATCTTGAGAAATAATTTATAGGATATTTAAATGATGATACATTTTTTCAATCCATGACACATTTAAATTGAAATAGTTCATCCATGATAATCATATTTTCAAATAAATTATATTTTTTTATAAATATAATTGGAATTACCCAAATAATATGACATGAGAGTATCAAACCAGGTGTGTAGTAATGGTACACACATCATGCTCTAAAATGGTGGTTCAGATATGGTCAATGAACACTTTTTTGGGTTATTACCCCTTGATGCATCTATGAAAAAACTACATCCAATAGTATAATACATATTCATATGTTTTCCTTGAAAAAAAACACTCCTTGATTTATAGTGACATAGTACATTTTCCAATATATAAGAATATCTTTAAGGTACTCCGAAAATTTTTCTCATCCAGTTTCCAAATCTAACTAAACCATTCACTTCTTCCAACTATATAAACACTTACTTTTCATTCATAAAAATTATGTCTGATTAAAAAAATCATTATTATATAACATTATAATCCATTCTAGATCCATAGAGGTTTAGTTTTTTTAAAAAATTTAATACATATAAAAATTAAGATAAAAAGTCTACATAACCTCCCACATAGTTCTCCTTAACTACAGCCCTTCTTAGATAAATCACATAAAAATATTCTTCATATCCTTGGGAAATGAAAACCTAATAAATGGTGACATCAGATGCTTCGTAATGGTAAAAAAGGGATATATCAATTATCATTTAAACATAACACTATCATAAATGGTAATTTAACAATAAGTCAACCTTTATAAATCATACATAGAAATATTTATATCATAAAAATGATTTATGGAATAAATCATGGTTGTTTATACAACATGAATCATAATGGGATCAAAGAAAAATAAGTCAAATACCATACAATTTGAAAAATATAATTCCATGAATTTTTACCAAAAGATTTTAATAATCATAATCCTAGAAATATTTTTTCAAGGATACCCATCAATTTATTTATAACAAGTAAGGATGTGTATAACTTCTCATTTACCTACTTCATGCTTGTAACAACCTCTCATGTACACTTTTTTGAGCATATGATAACCTATTTTTACCCTCTCTTATGATTCGGATAAACTCATGTATACCCTTTGATCTCAGGGAACATTAATAATTACCCATTTATTTTGAGGGATTTATAATTTTGTTCCTATCAATTATATATTCCTAAACTCATTCATGTTTTTTTCACACAATCAAGAAAAATGTTTTCCTAATTATAATAACAGAAAAAATTGGTTTCATTGATATTTCCAAATAATATCCCTAAAAATAAAGATGAAAAATAAATATGGTATCATTGAATGATATTCTCATAAATCATAATTATCAATAATAGATGTTATCATATATGAAATATTATTTTAAGAGATTAGTAGAATATTTATTGAGGAAATTTCTATTTCGTTTTTTAATCATATTTTAAAATCTCAAACACTATTACATATTTAGGTAATAATTTTCCTTTGAATGAAACCTTGGACCTTGTTAAGGTATATTTAAAACATTGAGTTGTCATGATACTATAGAATTTGGTTCATATCATATACATAAAAGAAATTCTTTCATTAATATTTTTGGTAGAAAGAGGTCAAAAGTACCACATTTATAAAATGAAAAGATGATTCTTTCAAAAATAGTATCAAATTAAAAATTTAATCATGGATATAAATTAATTAAAAAATCATATAATAAATATTGTAAAATTTGAATTTTTTAAAGCATATATATCGAAGATATATAATTTTTGACCAAAAATAAAAATAAATTTGTTTTCCATAAAATCATTAATTTGATCTCTTGAGTATTTAATGTGAGTAAAGTGAATGAGAAATATATATAATCATGATACAAAAACACTCCCACAATAAAAAATGATTTATCATGAATGGGTCATAGAATTTTCTCAAATGGAAATTTATGAATAAACAATCCTGATTAAAATATTATTGAAACCTAATAATAATGAAACAATTTTGAATTTCATTAAATGTGTTATAACCTATTGTATAATAATTTATTATTATTATATACAATATTCATTTAAATACATATAATATCATATATGTTCCACTTATATTACTTTCAACATCCATTTATTAATAATTCTAGAATAAAATTTTTGTCTTCACATGTCAAGTGTTTTAGTTTTTTGGAAATTTATTCATAGCAGTTATAGTCCATAAACATTGATCGTGGTTCAATAATCTCAACTTTTTTATTTATAATATAAAATTCCATATATATATATATATTAATTTTATGCATATTTATATAAATACATATACACACATAAAATCTAGAGAAAAAAAATTAATTTCATCATTCATGGAAGTGGTAGTTCATACTTACGTATTAATGATCTTTTAATTTTTTATTGGATGGAATGAAAGAAATATAAGAATTCACCTTTTGAAAATCATTATTATATCACATATTTTATAGAAATTAATTACATTTATCTATACTTCCATCCATATAAAGTGTAAAAGAAAAAACGAATCAAATCGATTCGTAGAGGTGGTTGTTCACACATACACATTAATGATGTTATCATTTTCCTATATATATGAATATAAGAAGGTAGATTTAATATTATATTTAATGAAGAATAATACTTCTAAAAAATTTATATATATATCTATTAAACCCATGATAATAACCATACATGAAATATGGTTTTAGAAAATTAATTGTATCACCACGTTATAGCGGCGGTCATACACATAGGAAATACATTCCCATCTCATTTTGCTAAAAAATGGTGAATAATTGAGGTTTCAAGATAAGAAAAACAGTTTGGTAAATTTATGATAATAAAATTATAATTTTATTATGAATTTCATAGATATAGATGTGGTATAAGATGAAATAAATTGACAGAGGTTGGGTACATCGATTACCTCTTCTACAGGGTATATAATTTAGATCCATTCATAAGGGACCATTGAAAGGTATTTTTGGATGACCAGAAACAATAAATTGAGGATATTTATGTTGAGAAGATAATTATTTAGGGGTTGTTAAGCAGGATGTCACCATGTGTTGAAAATAAATGTTATAAAGGTTGTCATTTTATTAGATATATAAGGAACAAACATGGAATTATTTAATTGATTTAAATATTATTAAATTAATTGCAATGTATTATGAATCATGAAATATATGTGTAAAAATAAATAATTGTATATGGAGAAAATATAATCAAAAAGTTATATTTATACTAGTATTTTTATTAGTTTAAACTATTTTATTTTTGTTAATCCCTTTGTTAAAAAATTTTAATCTTGATTGTTCTAACCACTATTTCAATATTATATGGTTATAATAATACAGATATGGAAAAAACTGGATCATAGATTGTATAACATTAATATTTTAAACCATATTTTATCCTACCTAAACTATTGTATTATATTTTCTTATTTTTAATTATTTTATTTTTTATATTATTTGTAAAATATCATTTTTAGCATTTTTAATACTAATCAGTTTTTTGTACTTTAAAAATATCATGATTAAAATTTAATATTCATATAAAAAACTCCCAAATCCATAATATTTTATATTCATCTAAAAAAATTAATAACATAACAATTCATCCATATTATATTACTCTATTTTTTTTTGAAATCATTTGTGTTATTTATCTATTAATTTAATAAATATTTTGTTGTTATTACATAAGTATTAAATGTAATTATTATATCACTAAAATATTAAAATAAGTTATTCTGATAAGAAATTAATTTATCATTATAATAAAAATTTTAATTTCTACTTATCCAATTTATATCTTTATGTAAAACTTTCAGATATATTACTATCATGACATTGAGAATTTGAATAAATCCATCTATTAAATTAATTTAATGCTAATAATGTACAAACAATTGAACCAATTGGAAATATATTAGAATCGTATATGTAAATGCATGAAAATAAATAATAATATAGGATAAAATAACATCTTATTAAATATTTAAAACCCAATCTAAAAGATTTAACACGATTTTCTCTATTTTACTCTTAATGAGGTGACAAATATTTACCAAGGAAACTATTCAAAATGATAAAAAAATAAAATGTATATATTTTAAAAAATATGACATTTGTGAATCCAAATATTGAATCTATTTTTAATAATCAATTCTCATAAGTACAAATATTTAATTTAAAATTAAACTGAGAAAACACAATGAAAATTAGTTTCAGGAAAAAATTGTTTCCCATGTATAAAAGGTTTTCATACAAAAAAATTAAATTAATTTTAATGACCCTAAATGGATTATAAATAATATAAATGGACTATATCTACTTTTAAAAATAATTCAAAAAATGGATCTTTGTAAATTTATAAAAAATCAATATTAAAAAAAATCAATATTTTTCACTATTCATTGAAAAAGCAATCTTCTGGAGAATTATAAAGAATTAACTCTATGATATTTATTACTATATAATTACAGAAAAATAAATTTTATTTTATCAAATAAATTTTCTAAAATTAGTAGATTTTAATTATATTATTTTCTTTTAAAAAGAAATGAAAACAATTTTGTAGAAAATTGTATATGGGAATTATATAATAACTTTTATAGAAATTGAGTACTTATTTATCACTATATTTTATTTATATAAGACCATTATTCAATTTGTTTTTCAAATTTGTTTATTCTTATTCACCCTAAAAATTTAATTTATAGGTTACAACAATATTAATTTTCATTTAGGCTCTGGTTATCATGCATCAAAAACTATCAATGAAATTAAATTTATTCAAAGAGAAATTTATCCAAAAATATCACGGATATACAAAAAAATCATGGATCTCATGGATCATCCATATCCTAGGGTGTTTTTGCTTAGCCGGACTAAGACAAGAATGGCCATGGGTAAACCAGGGTGTATGGCATGTCAACAATCGTATTGTCATTAAAATGGCTTCAATGGGAGGCTATCATCTCAGATCTTGAATAATATAAATGAGAAATGCATGGTAATTTAATTTGGAGTATATAATTTAGTTTGAATAAAATTTCCCCTACTAATTGATTCAAACCCATTCTACATGAAAATTATTCTGATCTTATGAATTATAAAAGACATTCTAACAACCCTAGGGTTCATGGTTGACAATTCTTACACTGAGGATTATTACCTTGAATATCCTTAATTCGTCTTGAATCTCTATTCTTGGCCTTGTATAATGAGTATACCTTGATTCTAATTGTATTTTATTATTTTAAAATTGTTAGACCATAGTATATCTCCTCTATTCATTCACAAATAGTTATTGTTTTCTCTTTCCTTTAACATTATTTGAATATTGGCATAGTTGGTAATAACCATTTAATATGTGTTATAAACCTACAACTTTGGAATGTTCTCCTTTATTGATCTCATTCCACGACCTATTTAATCATTCATTAGAAAAAGGCACTATTAGTTCTTTTTGAGTGAGAATGTTCTAGTTGGTGAGAGAATGAGGTTTGTAATATGACACAGTTTATTAACCATGATGTTAAAATCAACCTCCTTGATGTGGTAATTTTTTTATTAATTGAGGACCCTTTATTTCCTTATTTATCTAATTCATATTGTGTTGGAAATATTTTTTATTCTTGATGGATGATGATTATTTTCAATGTGCATGTTTTCATGATCCCATATGTAATCCATTTGTTATATATTATTGATGTATTTGTTGTTACCATGCTTAATAATGATCATAAGTTGTTATATGATACTATTATATTCTCATGATATTATGTTATACCTATCTCTTTATTCTTTGTCTTGTTATTTGTTTCCTTGGAATTGAATGTTGTTCTTAGTATATCGTGAGAGTTAATCGTTGCTATGTCATTCCCCCTTAGAGGGGGAGTTTATGTGATGGTAGATGTTGATGATAGTAGTCCTCTTCACATGGTATGAGAATGACATCAATGTGGCCCAAAAAAGAATAAATTCATTAATGATAATGGGTACTATTTTTGAACTACATACCTTATAAATTTTGAGTAGAAAGTTCACTCAATTCAATAATGACACTGACTGACATGACACCAGCATTGTGAGTAGATTAATATCACTTCCAATTTCTTTACCAACATTCTTGCATGGATCCCAAGAAGGTACTATCAGGGCTGGAGATGGATTAGATTGTGTCAGGGTTCTTAGAAGATGATTGTTTATGTTTTCTTGCACACTTATTTTTATCATGAAATACACCTATCATACATGTACATTTTTTAATAGTTTCATAGGTGGTAGCATATTCGGTATTATTAATCACACCCTATATTGTAATTTTAATGCACATGGTGACATCAGGTATAGGTATCCGCGAAAGGGATGTGATCCCATGTCATACAGTTAAGCTAAGGATCATAGAGCTGGGAGTGGTACTGGAATGTAATTTGAATGTTACCATGGTTTTATTTATTTACTTTCTTTCACTCTATATACTATAGTATGTATTTTCACCGAGGGATTATGATTATTTATTTGTTAAATGGAATTTATTAAATTTGATATCGTTTTATTTCACATTGTTACATTTAGAAATCATATTATATTTATTATTTCTTGTGAACAGAAATGATACTAATGGGTATAGTCTCCTTACTAATGATGATCAAGACCACACTGCATGTCAGAATCCTCTTGCATATATATTTGGATGCATAATATCTTGTGACATGCTGGATCAAACCTGGTGGATCTAGTTGGGGCATTGCAAAATTCTATGAAAATAAAAGTTCCTTCCTTTTCTTTTTGGACTAACCTGGGATGTGGTAGAAACGAAAAGGTTTTGTTGGAATCTACTAAAGTATTATCCATGTACTTATCACGCACATGTGTAATTTACCTCTGAGTTTCTATTTATGAGATTTATTTTACTATTATATGAGTGTTTTAGTGACTTCAAGAATCATGACTTGGAACAATGGTTTACATTTTATCTATTTACTTATTATTTAACGGAATATTTGTACTTTAATTTAACTACTTGAATTATGATATCTATTCAATATAGTTTTGTATAAACTATTGTGTGTTAAATCTATTTTTATGTATTTTTTGATATATCTATACTATCATTAATTTTTATAGCCTGATAATTCTAGTAAATTTTGTATATATATATGTGACTTTGAGTAAAGAATAGGGGTAAGGAACTTGGTTAGGGTTAAGAGGGTTTTACCTTGTATTACCAAAAAATACCATTGAATCCTTTTTTATAACATAGATTAATTAATATCACTCTAAAATATTAAAAATGATTCCATTCATGTCATTGAATATGTTTCATCCTATATGACTTATGGTACCATTAAATGACATGGGTTGAGAAATCACAAAAATGGAGGATGCTACTATTCTGTTGCATATTATGCAGATGGGTGCACCAGATAACACTCCCACACCTACTTCAGTTATTTTAGTAGTTACACAACCTCATCTTTGATCCCTCCCACTTATTCATGTCTAGGGAAGAGGGCTACATAGTAATATAGAAAACTATGGTTGAGACTACCAACCTATACATCTACAATCCTTACAAGGTAGTAGTAGGATGTATAATTTTTAGGAACCGATAAGAATCGAAATGGTTATCTTTTTCCTCAGGGAGACACTTATGGACTAGTAGGTGATGTTGGGATAATTAACTTTTCATGGACATAATAGTTGTGTTTGGGGCATTGTAGTAGGGTGTGTCATGTGTGAGGGTCTCATATTGGAATCCAACAAGAACATATTATATGGTGAATTATTTCTCAATAATATGATTGTAGATAGATCACTGCAGTTCATAGTACCATATTAATGTCCCATAATAGTATCTTTGTACTCTAATCATTTCACACCGTATCTATGTTTTTCTCTTCTCTTACTAAAAAATGTGGCACAAAATATTTGGAAGTGCATGTTTGGACTTCATCCCAAATATAGATGATAGGTTTATATTTTCATCCATGTTATTTAATTAGAGGTTCTTTGGAAGTCATTTAATATGAAAAAGGTTTTGGTGGATGATTGAGTAGTTAGTTTCCTTCCACCCTTCAGTATGCAAGAAGGTAGACCACTTTCAGATAAGTTGAGAGTGAACTATAGTAGTGTGAAGATGAATACTACGTATATAATTAATATTAGTTGTATGAAGGTGTAGTGTATTTCAGATTATTCAACTCACACAAAATGGTTTCCATAGTTCTTCAACTATATAATGGATATGAATTTTCACAAGTTATGTATAGTGCCTTATAACAGATGTCATCTATGTAGAAAATGGTGTATATCTTGTAGGTTTTCTCTAAATATTTGAGTATTAGGTTCAATGTGAGTATAAGAGAGATGTGATCTATGAAACTACAATTAAACGATGGACTATAGAATTAGGCCCAGATGATGAAAATATTGATAGGTCGTGTATCTTATAGAATGGGTCATGAATCTAAGGTAGGTCTTGTATATGTTGTAGACCAGACTCCAAAATTTGGTTTTAAGGGAACATATACTAATAAAGGTTTTTTTCATCATGTCTATAATATCTATATCAATATTTGATACTAGTGATTCCCATTACTTCATATATGAAAATATTTTTTTTCTGGAATTGACACGGATTTCATGTTGTCTTAGGAATTAATTCCCCACGATACACCGTTGGGCATGAAAGTGGACTATGTTCAGTGATGACAATGATTCTTAAATTTTTTTCTAGTTTTGGACTTTTGTGGGAATTTATAATACTAGAGATTAAAATATTTGAGGTGATTCTTGGAATATACTAGCTTTTCATCTTTCACAAAAAACTTCATTATTATCTGATATTGATATCTTTTAATTTTATCATGATTGAGAATTATTTGATGTTCCGAGAATCGGAACTAGGATTAAGAATATTTTATCTATACTTGAGTTAACATGAGATAATTTTTGTTCGGATTATGGTCTTGTATCAGCAGGAAATATTTGAAGTATACCCCTCTTCCTTTCATCTAAATGTGTGTATCTTTCAGGATAACTTTCCAAATGAATTATAATTAGTTCCCCGAATTATAGGAGTTGAATTTTTGATAGAAGTAATCATAGTTGTACAACCTATTTTGATAAACCATTATTTTATGGAAACAATCATGAAAAAGTATCTAAATATAAATATTACTGAATCCTGGAAGAATAGTTTTATATGTCTATGTACATCACTATTGGTCAAACATTTCATATTTTCAAATATGAAGGATGGTGGTATTCAACTATGTATGGATTAAAATAAATTAAACTTGTTTATCGTAAAACATATACATAATTTTCCTAGGATTGGTGATATCTTTTATCAGTTATGGGGAGTCAAGTCATTATCCAATATTGATATTCAATAGGGGTATGACATGTTGTGGGTTAGATAAGATAAAATCACATTGGAGGTGTTTCTGAGTAGATATGTTCTACATGAGTACTTGGTAATTCCATTTGGAATAAATAATGTTTTATAAGTATTTTATAATTAATTGGAAAATATATTTTACCCATATATATTAACTCCTTAATTTTTGGGGTTTTTGTGAATATCCTCATTTACACATCGTCCCATGGGAAGTATTCAAACATCATGAGATAGTATTGAGTGGGCATTCAGATCATTGACAATATACCATAATGTTGAAGTGTATATTTTTTTAAATTCATAGAAATAGGGAAAGTGGAGGTATTTATTTCCTTAACACGTCCCTAGAACATGTTCGAGATCCGGATCTTTCTATATTTTTCAAGATACTACAAACTTTTTTTTTCAGGATGTATCCTTTTTAATAGACCCCTCAAGTTTTTGGATGAAGAAATGGTTGAAGTTACAGTGGTTGGTCGATTTGTAATATTCATTTCTTGAGTATAATATGAGTTTGAATACCTCTTTAGCATTGATCCTACCTTATAATGGGGTTATATTTTCCATTTTATATGATGCATCAAATTTTCTTTGGGAAAATTGCCTATATAGTTGGGGGTTTATAGTATCTTATAGGTCATGTAATTAGGGACTCTAGGAGAGGAATTATCATACTAATTATTTTCAGCTAGTATGAATGTTATATTCTTTGATGTGTTGACATCATTTCTTCTTTTGTGGGAGATTCATTAGGTAGATGTAATACAATTTTATTAACAATATCATCACACGATGGAAAAAAAGTTTGAGGAAGAGGTTCTATGAAGTCTGCCTATAGATGTTTTACATTGAGATGCATTATAAACTATGTAAGGGTAACATCATTAAAAATAATCTTAGTCATTAAATTCAAGTATCTCATGATCTTGGTGAGTGACCATTTAAGTAATAGTGGTTTCTTGTGAGGCTTTTTGATGATTAGGGGAATGGATTCACCCAAGAACCAAGGATCAGTAGAATTTTCCCCATTTGTGATCACATATTCTCTTGTATATAGTGTGATGGTTGGTGCGAAATATGACCTTTTGCATGTTATGTATCAGGAATAGAAATATGTAGGTGACTCGTTACCTTTGTTTTCATTGGATGATGATGATGTGATCCTTGCATGTGGGAGATTTACAGTCCATACTTTCATTGGAGAATAGATGATGAGAGTCATCCATAAATCTATTTGGGAGGTATATCATATTCTAAAAATGATATATCACAACATCAAGAATATGTTTTAGTGGTCCGGGATGAATATGGACATTTCTAGATTCATTTCGTTATGCCTTGCTTTCTATAAGATAAATATTCATAACTAGTGTCTTAGTGGTTTTCTCCTTACACATCCATTTCCCGTGTAGGAGTTTCAGGATTCGATGATTGACTTTGTGATGTGGAAATTCTAGACCTTGTTGATTGATGAAATTTTCTTAGTGGTTGTAAATCTATTACTGAAATATCATCATTTTCCACTGATCAATGAGACTCACTCATTTGATAGGATGGGAAGGATATATGTTTATGATCTAGTACACTTAAATTGTGTTCCATTGAGAATTTTATCGTATATTTGGGCACATTATACATCAGGTTTTTGGAAGGAGTTTTTGAAGTCCCAATGGATTTTACTGAGAATTATCATAGTGTATTATCATAAAAAGGAATCTAAATTGAGTATACAATCAATATACTTGTGGAAATACTTTAGTCTTGTGCCATAGACAGTAGGAGAGTGTGTTTTGATCACCTATCCGTGGTTGAATATTTATATAATAACAGTTAATTGGTTTCAATTCATATAGAACGGCATGTGTCTCTATACTAGAGTATGTTTCATTTGTTTCAATTTTATCGTGAGGATGATGAGGTTGTGATTGTGGGGACCAATGTGGTATAGGAGTCCTCATATGGAATGATGTATATTTAGAAAGGGTCTATCATTGCGTAAACCTAGAATATGTATTGTGTTTACCAATTAAAATAACTTTATAATTACGTTTATATCATTGTATTTTTATAAGTGTGACTCATTTGTTAGGCCCTCGATTTTTGAGTAAGTAAAAAAAAGCTAGTGTCGCCTAAGGTTTGGCCCAACATGATCCCTAATAATGTTGGGACAAGTCCATTCATTCAAAATCTTCTTTCATGCTACTAAAGTACACAAGGTAGGATACATGTGTCCTAGCTATGGAGGTACATGATCAATCATTTTTGTTTCATATATTGTGATTATATTGGGCTAGATCCGAACATATCATACATGGATCACCTAGATAGGATTGTATCTCATAGAAAGAATGTACTTTAAGGGAAGATGATACCACTTGTTTGTATCACGTGTCTAAATTAATGGGTCGAGGAGGAGACACATTAGTCGTAATTAGATATTTAACATCAATTTCCTAGGTTGTTTAGGTGGGAACCCTAGACAAATATTGAGGATGATAATTCCTTATAAGGGGGGTTCTAAGGTCCTAGGAAATTATTTTCAATATGAAAATCCTTGTTTCAGGTCTTCTCCTTATTTTTTGATTAGATCCATTCTTGGTTAGAAACTTGGAATCTTTTAGTGGCTTGTTAAAGTATAAATTTGTTTTGTAGTAACTTCAAAAAAGGAAACACAGTGGATATACTATTGGCTATGGTGGTCCCTTATTTTTCTCAAATCAAATTGATAAGGGGAAAATTCGAGGAAATGACATGGACTAGATATGGTTCTTGGAAATAGATATGGTCGATGAAGGCCTATGAAGACTCACCATGCTTCTTTTAGAGGGTGTGGAGAGGGAAAACCCATATATCTTAGAGACACAACATTTAAAATGATGTTTCGACTTCTCTATTTATGAAGAACCTAATCACGGATATGCCATCGTTGAGGGCCTAAAGTTTTCAAGTAGCCATGGGAATGACTGAAATGTAAAGATCCCAGTATGTATACTAAGTAGGTCAATGGGGGGTAATGTGGGAATTTAAAATGGTGGTATTTAATTCAATTGTAGCAAGATCCTTACCAATATTAATTGATTCACCTCTCTTCTCCTCAATATTTATTTCAAATTGAGGAATTCCAAACATATTCCAGATGAACCTTGGGTTCCTGGTCAACACTTACAACATTGAGTGTTACTACCATAGATATCCTTGATTCTCCATGAATCTTCTTGATAGACCATGTTGTAAGATTAGTCTTTGAATATGGGTTCTTTTCTTATTATTTTAAACTCATAGATGATTCACTTGTATTCTATAATCATTATTCCAGAATGATTGTTTCCTACTTCCTTAAACTAGATTCAAAGATTAAAATTAAATGAAATTAAAATTAAAAAATTTATAAATAAGCTATAAATTTTGAATATACTTATTTTGTGGTCACATTCTAATATTTATGTCATGTTTTATTGGAAAATGTTAATTTGTGTTCTTTCCAATTTAGTGTGTTCTGGTCGGTGTGTGAATGTATTTTGGAATAAGACACAAATGATGGAACTTAATATTGACATAGATAACCTTGGGGTAGGGACTTCATTAACAATTAAGTTCCCAATATTCTCCTTATGCCTTGAATCCTTTTTTAGCACAACTTAAGGTTCTTGATTGATGGTGATTGTTTGTAGGTGTGTGTTGCCATGATAAAAATATATGATACTTTCTTCCAAGAGTATTCTTATCATAGTTTTTAACCTGATTGATGGTGATCACATGATGTTATATAATTCTATTACATCAAAATAATTTCAAGTTATCATTCACTCTATATGATCTAACTTTTTATGTGTTACCATGTCATTTTAGGTTATTGTTTATGTGTTACCATGTCATTTGAGTATCATTTTCACCTGATTCTGTGATGAAATTGAGGGATGTTCCACTAGAATTATTTATAGATATTGATCATTATTTATTTCATGAAGTTACTTTTATAATGAATCATAAGAAGTTATGATACTGGATAATTGTGTCTTTGTTATAAAATGGTTTCTTAGTAAATTATTTCTTATGTTTTGTTGTGAATTTATTATTATCACTGAATATAGTTTTTATACATATGATTATTTAGCTAAGGATTTATTGGCGTTATCCTACATGGTTTTATTAATCATACCCTATATAAATTTTTGATGAATGTATAAACATCATTAAAAGGGATATAGTCAAGGGAAATGGTTTTGTGGTAAATGTCAGAGATTAGGATCATGGAGATAGAAGCTATACTGACATGTATAATAGAGGATATAACAGTTCTATTTATTTTGATTCTTATACTCTATTTACTCTTGTTTCATTTTCCAAATTGGGATCCTCATTATTTACTTATTATTTTTCATTTATTCAATTTTATATTCATTTATTCTGCTTTTTTATTGTAATATGTTATGTAATATTTATTAATATTTATTTCAAGGACATGATACTGAGGGTCTAATCTCACTACTAATATTTATCACACCCTCAATGTCAGTTAGCGTCCTCTCTCACATTGAGAGGCACACATGTGGTCATGTGACTCTTTAGCTTGGACATGATGGTTGAGGTTGGGGTGTTACAAAAACATAGTGTAAAACTCCAAATTATTCATGTAAATATATATATTTTATTATTTTTTGAAATATAAAAATATGACAACATTGTTTTTTAAACTTGGACACATAATTATTTATAAATTAATCATTTATGCTATATTTATATTAACTTTTATATTCATCAGTTTGAGTTAAAAATATTGTGGTTGATGATGACTAGCATTATTGTTTTTGTCTATGAATATTTCTTCATACTAGTCATTTTTATGAATATACATTTCTTAAACTGTATTAATTATCAATATATATATTTTTTTAGTATGAAAAATTTAAATATTTACATCCAATAATAATTTTTTTCTAGTAAAAAATAAGTGAACTGAATTTAATAATAATATAATACATAAATTTAAATAAAAAATGATTTTATATGAACATCAACCATGGTATGTGTACATTTACTCACACAAATATATCTACAAAAATTAAATCACTTAATTAAATTAAACTTATATTTTTTAAAATTATTTATTGTACTATAAGTAATCATAATATTTAGGAATATTCTTCCTATCTGGTGAAGATATTTCATGTGTTATTATACCAAGAGTTATACTTTTACTAATCATTTTACATTCACAAAGCATGGAGAATAATTTTCCAATTTAATTCTATGAAAAAAATGACCAAGTCATTCCAACTGTGATGTAGTTGACGAATTTCATGTCTGTGCAGAATTGATGTACAATTATCAAACTATATCTTAATTAATGTATCATTGATTTGAGTGAAAAATATAAATTGTGGAATTCCATAATAGTAAAAAATCCAAATATATTTATTTTTTCAAATTGGTTCAAATTTTATATATTTCATATGAAATTTTTTTATCTATTCCATTATATATGAAATACATATTTTTTATATGAAATAATAAAAAAAACTGATTTCCATTTTGGAAATTATATTATTTTATTTTGAATAAAATTTTTATTCATTTCAAATTTTATAAAATAAATACAATACCAATTCATGCATAAAATATAGGGTTTTAGTTGAAAATTTCATGGGAGAATATTTTTACCAGTCGTCTAGAGGAATCCTTTATGGTATGATAAGCGTGGATTATAACATAAAATTTAAAAGGTTTATATTATTAGAAGAAAATTTATTCATTTATTCTAATTTAACAGGCATCCAGGAGATCTTACCAAGAGATCCATTCATAGATTGTGTAACCTCAAACATTGTGACCTGGATGGTTTCCTTTACATGAGTAGAAAATGATTGCTAAAATTTTTTATGTATTAATATATAATACATGTTGTGTATATGAGGTTTTAATTTTCATTCCACTATATCCTTCACTATCTATGAAAAATTGAAATGGGTTAAAATGTTAAAAAACGAAAAGTTTCTTAAAAATACATTACATAATTTACTAATAAGATTGTTAGAAATTAATTATTATTTTCTAGGTATATTTATATTTTTTAAATTCATCACAGTAATAAAAAATATAACTCTATATCATTTCATGATTCCCTCTAAGAGAAGGAGACATAAGGTACCATTTTCCCTAATGATGATATAGACATTCATGTAACCTCATTCGAGGAAAAAAGAAAACTTGGTCCACATAAGAGGATGCGAGGTGGTGTATAGTATCATAAATTTTATGGTATATCCCTTATGAGAATTTTGGGAGGTAGAATATAATGTTGAAAAATATTCATTCAGTTTTGGAATCTAAGATAAGAATCAATTGATAGATGGAAAATCAAATTAGTAGTCCTTGTTTGCAGAAATTATGAGATGGACATGGATTTCTTATCCAAATTTCACAACCGTCATTTGTACCTGACTATATACTATGAGATTCATGGTGTGGATCCCCAATGACATAAAATATAATGGAAAATCATACATAATATATGGTATTTTGTATATTATCATCTTATATTGTTAGATAATAAGATAAAATTTACAATTTATTATAAATAAAACTACTTTACTGTCATTTCATGTTGAGGAGGTGGAAGAAATGTATAAAGTATCTATTTTAGGATAGAAATCCATGTTTTTTAGTCAATATTTAAGGTATTTTTTTCAGTATGCATTTATTTTCATTTTATTTCAAATTTTTCAATATAATTTCTTTCTTTTACCTTATATATGATTATATGGAATCAAAATTATTTTTAGAAAAAATTTGAGAACTATTACCATAAAATACATCCCAAGATCATATAGGTATAAAAAAGGATAAATTAATTCTTTTAAATTAGATATTTTTTTCTATTTTCTTATGATAGTAATCATACGTAACAGATAATATATGATAAAAAATTAAAAAATGCATTTTAATGTTAGAATTGAAGATAAAATCTAGGTGCATGTGTGAAAATCCTATTCGAGGTATGTAAATTTAAATTTAAATATTCATTTCATTATATAAATATATATTACCGTTATTTAATTAATTAATTTTATAATTTTTTATTTAGACACACTTTTCATAAAAAATGAGAGTTATCATAATTATATTTTTTGGTATAAATAATATAATTAAATGGCTATTAAATAGATGATGAATCATTCTAGAGATAAATATATATCTAATGATTGGACAACATAGGTAATAAGTTTTGATTTCATCCATTTCTTGAAGAGTGAGAATACTTATATAATTATTAACAACAATTTATTATAATGTCACTCTTTCTTAACTTTTTATATTTTAGAAGACATTATATGTTTTGAAATTTTTTTCCATGGGAATCCAAATCATATTGGTCATGATCATTATTCGATAAAGTCCATGAAATGTTGAATGGTTTTTTTAATTTTAAGTACTATTATATTATATTACCTCTTTAATGTTAAATATTTCATGATATAAATGTTTTGGTAAAAAAATATATGAATATAAAACATGTAATGTAAGATGTTTAATAAGGTTATATAATTGATAACAAATTAAAATAATATTAATTTTGTTTTGGAAATGTAGGTAACCATTATATTACTTCTTATTTGTTTTCTCTAACATATAGATATTGTGTTTAATATTTTCCAAGTGTTGTTTTGAAAACTATTTTTTATCATTAATAAGGAAATGTTTAATGTGGTTATTATGTTTTATGATTCATTCATTACGTTATAATGACATGAACAATCATATATTTTCACAAAATTAGTCACCCTACAAAGATATTATTTTAATCCAATATATTATATTGTTAATTTTATAATATTTATTTATTTTATAGATTTTAATGATTCTTTTATTTATTTGAATGACAACATAAACCACCTTTTATTATTTTTTTCATATTATTTTATTAACAATATTATTTTGTAGATTAATATATTATTAATTAATATATTTGTATTATATTGGTAAATAATGTTGTAGTAAATTTTACATTGAATGTTTATCTTATTTATTTATTTTTTACTACTTAATAATTTCTTATTATTGGGAACTGGGTAATTTATTTAAATATATTTATTTATTTGAAAATAATTTGGTTTAAATGTTATTATTTATGAAAAATGTTATTGTGTTTCTCTTTTAATGGAATTTTACATGAAAACATATATTTAAAGTCTATCTATATCGATATTTATGTGATATTACAACACCATTTTTCATTGAAACTGAATACAAAAGTCACTTTAGAATATAGATTTTATAAAAACTATTACATAATTTTTGACAATATCTATATTTATATCGGATTTCAAGGTCTATAAAACGATGTTAAAATTAACTATCGATATCACATTTTAGTAAATTATGTCACATTGATTCATTTATCATTGTAAGAATTATTGTAAGTTTTAAACAATGTTAAAAAAAATGAAAAAATTGATATCAAATGGGTTTCTTTCTATTTTTTTCGTCATCATATATCCATTGATCTTAAAGAACAAACAATAATATCATATTTATGTTATATATTATTTTTCTTTATTAGTCTTCAATCATTTATAATTTTTAAATCAAATTAAATTCTAAAGTTAACAAAAACACATGATTAAAAATAGTGTTTATACTTGAATTTTCATTCTTGTGTTTTCTTTTATAATAATTCACAAACATATATTATTCATTTCATATGAAAAATTATTTAAATAATAAATCCACAAATTTCTAACCGATATCTTTCCGAATTTTTCACTATATACTGAGTAATTTTCTAATAAATATATATTTAGTAGGACTTTAAAATATTAATTAGGAATGATATCAAAAAACATTTTAAAAAATATTATAAATTTTATAATGATCCATTTTCGTGATTAAAATCTTGTCCATTTAATCAATATCTAAAATACCTTAGGAAAATAATGGGGAAATTCAAAACAGGTAATAAATATTATAAAAATGGTCATTTATATTATAATAAATTTACTTATATCTGCAACAGATTAATAATTAGTTGCTCTTTGGTAAAAATAAATCATTCTTTGTGTAATATTAACTTCAAAATATAATAGTCTATATAAGATTACCTACATAGTAAAAAACTTCTACTTATGAATGAACAGATTCTTGAAAATATCACTTCTAAATAAACATTTACTGTATAAGATATTTCATTTATATAATTTAACTCACATAAGACTAAACTCAGGATTCTATAGATTACATAAGAATAACGAAAAAACTATTTAATTTTTTTTAGTGTGAAAAACTATTCACCTAAAAATCTTATATATTTGTAACTTATCAAATAAGATTTATCATTTCCCACATAAGATTCTATAATTTATAATATTCTCTTCAAGATATATATGAATTAGGATTCCAATAATATATACCATTAAAAACATTTAATAAATTGAAAAATAATCTATCACTCAAATAAAGAAGAATCCTTAGTAAAATTATGGTTTTTTAATTATTAAAACATTATATATCAAGGATTATAAACACTATCTAACAATTTACCTCTTTTTTATAATCATAATACCCCTAAAACATAACCATAAAATTTTTTAGATTGAGAAATTTTATAAAACAAATTAATATAATAAACCATCATAAATATTTATTTATAATAATATAGATTGATTGTAAATATAAAATAGTTTATTATATATTACATTATCCCCTTTCATGTTATATTATAATGAAAGTGAATATATATATAACAACTTTGATTTTAATCACTACATTAGAATAGTAGGAATATTATATATGAATTAGTTAATAATTAGGAATCAACTTGTATTAATGATGAATTTTGATAAAATTAGATAAGAAAATATAGTTAATAAAAAAAATTAACATCAATTTTCATAAAAAATATAAAATTGTCCAAAGGATCTGAGGATTTCTGGTTGAATGTTTAGAATTATCAAACAGAGGATGAAAAAATATATATATGTTGAGTGAATTAAATTGTAGGTTGCTGGATGAGAATAAATACTTGTAATAGGAATGATTAGAAATAGAGTACTATAACGAATATGGGGAATATTAGACACATCTCTTATCCTTATATAAGAATGGCCATTCATTTCTTGTTCATGGAATGACCCATAGAGACCTAAAACTAGTTTGAGATGAGCTCATAAAGAAGTATAAGTGTCTTAATTATAGGTAAATGATCTGTATTTTCCCCTATCTCATAAATTTTTTTATACACATATAAAACTAATTGATAATCTGATCCTTATTAATTTCTAGAAGAAAATAATATCCATATATTAGGGGAAATATTTTAATTGTTTCATAAGCTTTATAAATTTATTATTATTGTATTTTTTAAAGAAATAATCCATTTTCTTTTTTCATTATTATAAAAAAATTCAATATACCAATTAATATATCCTCATACTCTCTTAGAATACTATAAGAGATCTAGAATTAAACCCGTTTTCATAGGTAAAAACACTTCAATATTTGGCAATGTTTTAACTTCTTAAACCCATTTTCTTAACAATGGGATTTATATTAAATTAATTACTGCAACTTATATATTTTTAATTTTGAAAAATGGATTCCATATTCAGAATCAGTGGGTCCAAATTATGTTAATAGGCAACTTTTTATTTTTGGTCATTATGAATAGTAACTACGGTAAATTTTATTTACCATAGTTAAAGGTAAATTGGGTAATTAAGGATAAATATAAGATTATAAAATTACCCTAACACCTGACAAAATCCTATTGGATGACTAGAAGTCGACCCATATCACATAAGGGTCGAATTAGATTCATTTAATAGACTTTTTTCCATGAAAATAATTTAATTATTATTAAAACCAAATAATGTGACAACATGTAACTTTCTTAAATCTTATAAGTATAATAATTTTAATTTGGTGATAAACTTAATGAAACTTAGAACATGAATAGTATACAGAAATCTAATACAATTATCTACATCCTAGAAATTTATTTTGAATTTTTAGTGATTAAATAATTATCATTAATTATGACACAATAGTGATGTTGAAATTATTTTATTAATTAAAATATCAAATAAATGGTCTTAAAAATATTAAAAAAATTATTATATGCACTATTTAATGTGCTCCAATAATTTTCTAGATACATATGACATTTTATTAATCTATTAATGCTTTTAGTTTTAACATATCCTCTGTATATATTTTATTTAAATTCAAATAAATGAATAGTGTCAAAATTGACACTATTGTTATTTTATAAAAATAACCTATTATAAAATTGTTTAAAAATCACAAAAATATTTAAAAATTATAAATTAAATTTTATATGGTCTAAAATGTCATGAAATTTCAAATTATGGATAATTAACAACACATATGTAATTATTAATAATAATTTAAAATTTATAATATTATTACCACAAATAAAATTAAATTGATAAATAAGGACAAATCAAGTTGATAATGTTTAAAATAAATTCCTAACATGTCTAAATTTTATTGGTTGATGCGATTACAACCCTATATCATCTAATCTTCGTATATGAGTCATTTTGGAAGTTTTTACGTGGGGTTGGGATTTAATATAAAATAATATTTCTTATATTTCCAAAGGTGCCCCTCTCCTCCCTTATAAAAGGGAACCTCCTCCCTCTCCTCCTCACACCAATTTGGGACATCAAGATCGGCCAAAACCTGCCCATTCCACTTCCCCACTTCCCTAGAATCATCCTAGAGGTTCTGGTCTTCTTCAAAGACCAACCCTAGTGCCCTAAGAGGAGGTTAAGAAGAGGCGCGTCAAAAAGAGGTAATATCCATTACCGATCCTTTCCAAATTCATTCTTCTTCAAATTCTTCTACTTTAGTTGTTTCATTATGAAGTAATAACATCAGTATCACTCATATACTGATATGTTATTATAAGTATGAAACAACCCTATTTCAACATCTATCCATCCTATGGAAAATGAAATCACCGTGTGTGCGTACGTACGGAATACCGTCTCCACGACACGATGAGATTCATTCTCCATGTTAACCATTTAAGAATGATTATAAAGTATATATAAGAAATAATAATGAAATATATGAAATTATAAAGCTACTAAATTTATGTATATATGTATGTCATCTACTTAATTCCATTCAACTCAATAAGGAAACGAAAATAGCGTTCATGCGTACGTATGGCCTACCGTCTCCATGAACGGTGTATTTCTTTCCATTTATCGATCTATTATATATATGTATATTATGAATATATATTATATATAAATCATGTTTTATATTCTGGAATTATGTAATCGTGATCTAAGTAATCATATGAATAATTACAAGTCAAAACACAGACGATAAATGAAACGATTTTTCCCAAAACGCCCTTTAACATGGAATTTACAAAAGAACGGGTAATATAAAGTCATAAGTGAACCATATATGATATCATAACAATTAATATGATTCGATAATAAGTCAATAACATTATTTAAATCATTATACTGGAGGTTTGGATATGTACGAAGCATATTAGACATAAGGTAAGGGATAATTTTGAAAATCTCATTTTTATCCGAGATTGCTTATTCATAAGTATTTACTGGTGTTATTTATATCATCCAAGTACATGTTTTATAAAAGTGTTTTCATGTATGTTTAAAGTCCTTTTTATCCATTTTTGACTTTTACTACATGGTATGTAAGGAATCATTCTTTTGTTTACGTTATAAGGTTCTTTTTGACTTTTCTGACAAAAGTACGAGAAGAATGTTTTTTTAACTTATACGGCATGAATGGATTTTAAAAACATTATTTCCAAGACGATTCCTTTAAAAAATTTCAAGTTTATTTTTAATCAACTTCTTTTAGTTTATAATTGTATGACATGTTAAGAAAGGAAAAGTGTTTTTGAAGTAGAAAGGATATTTTCCTCAAGAATGGAGTTCAAGTGTTTTATCAAAATTATTTTCCATCTAAGATAATATAGGGTTATGTTTCTATCCCTATTATTACATTGACTGGATTATGTTGTGATGGATTTATTTTTATGAATTCCTTTATCTTATATGAATTGTTTTATGATGTCATGTAGTTTAAGAATCCCATTTTTATTGCATGGGTTATGCAATGATGTTTGATTTATGATTTTGTGGCACACATAAGACTGGTATCATTACGAGATGGGTGGGACCTATATCTCCCTCCAATGCATTGGGTAATGATTTTATATCTCATGAGATAGACATGGCTGGAATGGCAGGTTATACCGGTTCAGTGAAATAGGACAGAAACGAGGAGTGAACTCGGTACAGAAATGGACTTTGTCCACTAAGATAGTCTTGGAAATGAGTCTTGACTAATAAGAAATTATTCTCTATGATTATGTCTGTATTCCACAAAGTTTCATGTTTTATGTTATGATTATTGGTATTTCATTTCACTACTATGATTTATCCCATGTTATGAAATTATGATCTCTTTTGCAGGTTAAGATTTCCAAAATGTTATGTTCTTATGAATATGATGTGATTGATATTTCTTTTGTTTACCCTTACTGGGCATTTGAGATCACCCTTTTGTATGTTTTCTTTCCCCGGGTCAGGAATAAGCTTATTAAGTAGGATATTCCAAAAAGGAACTATAGATATGATGAAATAAATGGGAGGAAAAGTAGATTCTTTATGAACCGGTTGTTTATGTTTCCCGGTTTCTAAAGACACTATACCTATACTGTCCTTTCCTGGTTTTGTTATGTGTTGTAATAAGTGTGCTTCAATTTTGATGTAATAACAATGTATGTAAAGTATGGGTCGTTATAGTTGGTATCAGAGGAAAGGTATAGTCAACCTTTGGAAACTAGGATGTGAAAGCCTTAGTAAGAATCCTAAGGATAAGTCTAAGCATATAACAAAATCTTAGTGTTTTAGAAATGGACATGAACAACCTATGATAAGACCTTATGTGTGAAATTTTATTCTTGATTATGTGGTTTTCCTATTATAATTAGTGTTGCTCATACTATTCTTCTTGGTTTTAGTCAACTGCTGGAACCCGAAGGAACCGTGTTAATGCGGAATGCAACGGGCAATGCAATGATTGTCCCCCTGATCAACAAAACTTTATGGGAGATGGAATGAAAAATCTTGTAGCCATGATCACACAACTTTCTCAAGATATGAATCATGCAGGACTTCCAAACGATCAAAGGAAGGAGCAACATTCTATTGAATCCTTCATGAGGCTGCGTCCACCTTCATTCAGCGGGTCTACTGATCCATTAATTTCTGAACAATGGATTAGTACTACTGAAAAGATATTTTCAGCTCTTCAATGTTCTGAACATGTCAAAGTCATCTTAGCAGTGTATCATTTGGAAGGTGATGCTGATCAATGGTGGAATCTTATCAACAATACAAGGCAAAGAAATGAAATTGAGTCCATGCAATGGGACGAGTTCAAGAACTTATTTTTCAATAAGTATTTCCCTCATATTCTTCGGACAAAGATGGATAAGGAGTTTCTTGAACTGAAGCAAAAGGATGATGAATCTATTGGTACCTATGAAGCAAATTTTACAAGACTTGCAAGGTATGCTTCTGGTATTATTATCCAACCTGAGAGTAAGATCGATCGATTCTTTAGTGGCTTAAAACCAAGTCTTCGAAGGGTGTTATCCATTAGGGGATTCAATAGCTATGAGGAAATCGTTCGATGTGCTCTCAAAGTTGAGATCGAGATTGGAGTAACCCATCAGTCATATGGGTTTGATAAGAAGAGGAAAATGGAATTAAAATGAAAATCGAAAGAGCACACTAAAAAGAAGATGAAATTTCCCTTATGCTCAAAGTGTGGAAAGAAACAGGGTGGTAGTTGTCGTAAAGGGACATGTAAATGATTCAAATGTGGAAAGGAAGGTCATCGGGCATTTGAATGCTGCAATGATGGGAGGAAGATGTCTAATGATGAAAACAAAGGAAGGGATACACAGAATGAACCTACTACACTTCAATGTTTCATGTGCAAAGAGATGGGGAATTATGCCAATCAATGCCCAAATCCAATGGTTTATGATGATGGTCGACGTCAACAAACTCTTAAGGCTAAAGACAAAGGAAAGTCACATGTAATTTCTATTAGCGATGTGGAGTACGATAATGATGTGGTAAAAGGTACACTTACCATCCACTCTAAATTAGAAAATGTTTTATTTGATTCTGGATCCACCCAATCCTTTATTTCTGAAGAATATTCTAAGGATATCACTATATTACCTCAACAATTAGATGTTGAGTTAGCTGTGACACCCCCTAATGGCACAACAGTCGCATCAAAAGTTTATAATTCTTCTCCGATTTATGTTTGTGGGAAAGTGCTTTCTGCAAATCCTGTGATCCTTCCTATAGTGGAATTTGATGTGATTCTTGGCATGGATTGGATTTCTTTATATGGATCTCATATCAATTTCCAAATAAGGGAAGTCACATTTCATATTCCAGATCAATCTATGATCATCTATCGATGCAAGGATGAACATAACCATCCAGTGGAAATTTCTTCCATCTTATGGGTCTTGATTCCACTAAATGAAGGTTATTTATCTCAAATGGTTGGTGAGAAACTCAAGATTAAGAATATTCCCATTGTATGGGAGTTTGACGATGTCCTTCCAGAGGAATTTCCGGGTCTTCCACCAAATCGTGAAGTTGAGTTTTCAATAGAACTCGTACTGGGTGCTTTGCCTATTTCAAAGACACCTTATAGAATGTTCCCAATTGAGTTGCAGGAATTGAAGAAGAAACTCCAAGAGAATCTTGATAAAGGATTCATACACCCTAGTGCATCACCTTGGGGAGCACCTATTCTGTTTGTTAAGAAGAAAGATGGATCAATGAGACTCTGCATTGATTATCGAGAACATAAAAAGATCACTATCAAGAACAAATATCCTCTCCCACGCATTGATGACTTATTTGACCAACTACGAGGAGCTCAATAGTTTTCCATGATTGATCTTTATTCAGGGTATCACCAATTAAGGGTCAAAAGGGAGGATATACCTAAGAGGACTTTCCGTACAAGGTATGGACACTATGAATTTTTAGTGATGCCATTTTGTCTTACTAATGCCCCTGCTATCATCATGGATCTAATTAATATAGTCTTTAGAGACTATCATGATCAGTTTATGGTAGTCCTTATAGACAATATTCTTGTATATTCAAAGAGCAAGGAAGAACATGAAGATCACTTGAGAATTATATTGAAGACCCTGAGAAAGGAGAAGCTTTATGACAAATTTATCAAGTGTGAATTTCGGATTCAAGGAGTTTCATTTTTGGGTCACATAATCTCAAAAGAGGGTATATCTGTGGATCCAGCAAAAACAGAGGTTATCAGAAGATGTTCGAGACCAAAAACAGTTACTGAGATCCAAAGTTTTCTTGGTTTGGCTGGATATTATCGACGTTTTGTGAAAGATTTTTCACGATTATCTAATCCACTCACCATGTTGACTCGGAAAGGAGTTAAGTTTTTCTGGATAGAGGAATGTGAAGAGAATTTCAAGGAGTTGAAAAGAAGGTTATCCAGTGCACCTGTGCTCACACTTCCTTGTAGTGGAGAAAGGTTTGTGATCTACAATGATTCATCCAAGAAGGGATTGGGGTGTGTTCTTATGCAAAGTGATATGGTGATAGCTTATGCCTCACGACAGTTGAAAATCCATGAGCAAAATCACCCAACTCATGATTTGGAGTTAGCTATGGTAATCTTTGCATTAATGATCTGGAGGAATTACCTTTATGGTGAAAGGTGTGATATTTATACAGATCATAAAAGTTTAAAGTATATTTTCACACAAAAGGAGCTGAATATGGGCCAAAGAAGATGGTTGTAGCTGATTAAGTATTACGACTGCTCAATTCATTACCACCCTGGGAAAGCAAACAAGGTGGTAGATGCATTAAGTTGACAAGACCATGCCAGTCTAACCATGATGAGGATCACAAAAGATCCAATATTTATGGATTTACAAAGGATGGATCTTGGAATTATAATGGAAGGGGGAAATCGTATCTTTCTCAAATGAATGTTCAACCATCTATACATGTGAAGATTAAAGAGGCACAGAAAGAAGATGTCGAGTTACAAAAGAAGGTGAGAAATGTTCCTGAATTTAACCTTGATTGTAATGGGATAATAACGTTCACGAATCGGGTTTGTGTTCCCCCCATCCCCGAATTTAAGAAGGAGTTGCTGGATGAGGCTCATAGTTCTTCATTCTCTATTCATCCTAGAAGCACGAAGATGTGTGGGGACCTGAAAGAGTACTTCTAGTGGGATGGCATGAAAAGAGATGTTGCTGAATATGTCTCTCAATGCTTGGTTTGTTAGCAAGTTAAAGCTGAGAGATAGAAGTCTAAGGGGATGTTACAACCATTACCCATACCCGAATGGAAATAGGAAAACATCACTATGGACTTTGTCATAGGACTTCCTAAAACATCCAAAGGCAATAATGCAATCTGAGTCATAGTTGATCATCTTACAAAGTCTGCACACATCATTGATTTTAGAGAGGATTTCTCTCTAGATCAGCTTTACAGGATATATGTAAAGGAAGTGGTAAGATTGCAGGGAGTACCACTCTCTATTATATCTGATCGGGATCCGAGATTTACCTCGATGTTCTGGCAAAGTCTTCAGCATACTCTGGATACAGAGTTGAGTTTCAGCACTGCTTATGATCCTCAAATAGACGGTCAGTCTGAGAGAGAAATTAAAACTCTAGAAGTTATGTTGAGAGCTTTCTCTATGGATTTCAAAGGTGGTTGGGATCAACACCTACCATTGGTGTAATTTTCTTATAATAATAACTTTCACTCTAGTATTCAGATGGCTCCTTATGAAGCTCTCTATGGAAAAAAATGCAGGACTCCAACTTGCTTGGATGAAGTTGGGGAAAGAAAGCTATTAGGACCTGATATTGTTGATGAGATGGTAGAAAAGGTCCGATCTATTCAACAACACATAAGAGTAGCTCAGAGTCGACAGAAAAGTTATGCCGACAACCGAAGAAAAGACCTAGAGATTGAAGTGGGTGATAAAGTGTTCTTACGGATATCTCCCTAGAAGAGGGTCATGAGATTTGGAAAGAAGGGGAAGTTGAGCCCTAGATATATCGGTCCTTTCGAAATACTGGATTGTGTTGGGAAGGCAACTTACCGATTGGCGCTTCCACTGAATCTCTCTCAAGTTCATGATGTGTTCCATGTATCTCTCCTGAGAAAGTACATACCTGATCTTTCACATTTACTCAGCTCAGAAGTTGTACCCCTGGAGCAAGATCTTTCTTATGATGAACAACCAATAGAGATTCTGGATCGTAGCGAAAAAGTCCTACGAAACAAGACCACATGCTTGGTGAAAGTTTTATGGAGGAACCACCAATTAGAAGAATCTACATGGGAGGTTGAGGATATAATGAGGGAGAGGTATCCTCATCTGTTTGTTACAAAGTGACGAATTTCAAGGGAGAAATTCATTTTAAGGGGGGTAGAATGTAACACCGGAGACTTTTATGAGAAATATTTTGTTTTTATTTTATATAAATCATCAAAGCAAACTTTCAATACACACAACACTATCTTGGCTTGCTTTACACGCAACCACGACCTTCCTCAATAGCTTGCGTCGTACGCAATACTGAGTTTCACTAAACAACGATATGCTATTAAAATATTATTAAAACTAGCCGTTATGAATAGTATTAACTGAATTTTGAATTTTATAACATTTTAATCCAACTTATAAATTTTCTAGAATGAGGTATGAAAACAAAATTATTTTTTTGGATAAAAGAAGTATTTTTCAAAAAATGCAGTTTTACCGCCTTTTGATGGCGCACCCACATTAAATATAGTTTTTGACAAGTTAATAAGTTAAATTTGACAAAATAAAATTCTTTATTATAATCAGGATATAAAAATTTAATTTGGATAAATTTTTGATATTTTTCTAATAACTTTCATATTTTGATGAATAGTAAAAATATGCTAATTTTTAATTAAAAACAACTTTTTCATTGAGATAATTTATATGGTTAAATTATAATATTTAATGATTTTAAATTATATATAGAATATATTTTTACCATTTAATATAATTTATGTCATTAGCATTAATTTCACATTGAATTCATAGGTAAAAAACATTTCAATCTTTGGCAATGTTTTAACTTCTAAAACCCGTTTTCTTAACAACGGGATTTATTTTAAATTAATTACTGCAACTTAAATGTTTTGAATATTGAAAAATGGATTCCATATTCAGAATTTTTGGGTCCAAATTATGTTAATAGGCTACTTTTTATTTTTGGGCATTTTGAATACTAACTACGGTAAATTTTATTTACCATAGTTAAAGGTAAATCGGGTAATTAAGGGTAAATATAAGATTATAAAATTACCCTAACACCTGCCAAAATCCTATTGGATGACTAGAAGTCGACCCAAATAACATAAGGGTCGGATTAGATTCATTTAATAGACTTTTTTCCATGAAAATAATTTAATTATTATTAAAACCAAAGAATGAGACAACATGTCACTTTCTTAAATCTTATAAGTATAATAATTATAATTTTGTGATAAACTTAATGAAAATTCGAACATGAGTAGTCTCCAAAAATTTAATACAATTATCTACATCATAGGAATTTATTTAGAATTTTTAGGGATTATATAATTATCATTAATTATGACACAATAGTGATGTTGAAATTATTTTATTAATTAAAATATCAAATAAATGGTTTTAAAAATATTAAAATTATTATTACATGCAATATTTAATGTGCTCCAATAATTTTCTAGATACATATGAAATATTATTAATCTACTAAATCTTTTAGTTCGAACATATCCTCTGTATATATTTTATTTAAATTCAAATAAATGAATAGTGTCAAAATTGACGCTATTGTTATTTTATAAAAATAACATATTATAAAATTTTTTAAAAATAAAAAAAATATTTTAAAAATTATAAATTAAATTTTATATGGATAAAATGTCATAAAGTGTCAAATTATGGAAAATTCACAACACATATATAATTATTAATAATAATTTAAAATTTAGAATATTATTTCCACAAATAAAATTAAATTGATAAATAAGGACAAATCAAGTGGATAATCTTTAAAATAAATTCCTAACATGTATAAATTTTATTGGTTGATGATATTACAACCATATCTCATCTATGCTTCGGATATGAGTCATTTTGGAAGTTTTTATGTGGGGTTGGGATTTAATATAAACTAATATTTCTTATATTTCCAAAGGTGCCCCTCTCCTCCCTTATAAAAGGGCACCTCCTCCCTCTCCTCCTCACACCAATTTGGGCCTTCAAGCTCTGTAAAACCCTGCCCATTCCACTTCTCCACTTCCCTAGAATCACCCTAGAGGTTATGGTCTTCTTCAAAGACCAACCCTAGTGCCGTAAGAGGAGGTTAATAAGAGGCGCGTCAAAAAGAGGTAATATCCATTACTGATTCTTTCCAAATTCATTCTTCTTCAAATTCTTCTTCTTTAGTTTTTTCATTATGAATTAATAACATCAGTATCACCCATATACTGATATGTTATTATAAGTATGAAACAACCCTATTTCAACATCTATTCATCCTATGGAAAATGAAATCACCGCACGTGCGTACGTACGGAATACCGTCTCCACGACACGATGAGACTCATTCTCCATGTTAACCATTCAAGAATGATTATAAAGTATATATAAGCAATAATAATGAAATATATGACATTATAAAGCTACTTGATTTATGTATATATGTATGTCATCTACTTAATTCCATTCAACTCAATAAGGAAACGAAAACAGCGTTCATGCGTACGTACGACTTACCGTCTCCATGAACGGTGTATTTCTTTCAATTTATCGATCTATTATATATATGTATTTTCTGTATATATATTATATATAAATCATGTTTTATATTCTAGAATTATTTAATCGTGATCTAAGTAATCATATGAATAATTACAAGTCAAAACACGGACGACAAATGAAACGATTTTACCCAAAACGCTTTTTAACATGGAATTTACAAAAGAATGGGTAATATAAAGTCATAAGTGAACCATATATGATATAATAACAATTAATATGATTATGTAATAAGTTAATAACATTATTTAAATCATTATACAGGAGGTCCGGATACGTATGAAGCATATCGGACATAAGGTAAGGGATAATTTTACAAATCTCATTTTTATCCGAGATTGCTTATTCATAAGTATTTACTAGGGTTATTTATATCATCCAAGTCCATGTTTTATAAAATTGTTTTCATGTATTTTTAAATTCCTTTTTACCCATTGTGACTTTTACTACATGGTATGTAAGGAATCTTTCTTTTGTTTACGTTACGAGGTACTTTATGACTTTTCTGACAAAAGTACGAGAAGAATGTTTTTTTAACTTATACGGCATGAATGGATTTTAAAATTTTTTTTCCAAGAAGCTTACTTTACAAATTTTCAAGATTATTTTTAATCAACTTCTTTTAGTTTAGAATTGTATGACATGTTAAGAAAGGAAAAGTGTTTTTGAAGTTGAAGGGATATTTTCCTCAAGAATGGAGTTCAAGTGGTTTATCAAAATTATTTTCCATATAAGATAATATAGGGTTCTGTTTCTATCCCTATTATTACATTGACTTGATTATGTTGTGATGGAATTATTTGTATGAATTCCTTTATCTTATATGAATTGTTTTATGATGTCATGTAGTTTAAGAATCCCATTTTTATTACATGGGTTATGAAATGATGTATGATTTATGATTTTGTGGCACACATAAGAATGGTATCATTATGAGATGGGTGGGACCTATATCTCCCTCCAATGCATTGGGTAAAGATTTTATATCTCATGAGATAGACATGGCTGGAACGGCAGGTTAAACAGGTTCAGTGAAATAGGACTGAAACGAGGAGTGAACTCAGTTTAGAAATGGACTTTGTCCACTGAGATAGTCTTGGCAATGAGTCTTGACTAATAAGAAATGATTCTATATGATTATGTGTGTATGCCACAAAGTTTCATGTTTTATGTTATGATTTTTGGGATTTTATTTCACTACTATGATTTATCCCATGTTATGAAATTATGCTCTCTTTTGCAGGTTAAGATTTCCAAAATGTTATGTTCTTATGAATATGATGTGATTGATATTTCTTTTGTTTACCCTTACTGAGCATTTGAGCTCGCCCTTTTGTATGTTTTCTTTCCCCTGGTCAAGAAAAAGCTTATTAAGTAAGATATTCTAAAAGGGACTCTAGATATAATGAAATAAATGGGAGGCAAAGTAGATGCTTTATGAACCAGTTGTTTATGTTTCCTGGTTTCTAAAGACACTATACCTATACGGCCCTTTCCTAGTTTTGTTATGTGTTGTAATAAGTGTGCTTCAATTTTGATGTAATAACAATGTATGTAAAGTATGGGTCGTTATAACCACTGGGTGAAGTTACACTCAGAACTCAGTTTGGAGATCTTGTATCCAATTCAGATTTCATGGTTGTTGATCAAGACTCAGCCTTCAACATCATTCATGGAAGACCCTGGCTACATCAACATGCAGCTATCCCTTCATCATACCATCAATATCTCAAATATTGTTTCGATGGTCAATTTTGGACATTGTATGGTGATAATGCCCCGTTCAAGACTTGTGAGTCTCAATACATTGAGGCGGAATTCTTTCACATGAAGGGAAGGGAGAAATCCACAACAAAGGAGATTACCAAAGTTAATGCTCCATATGGTTTGGAGAAAATTATAGTAAATCCATTTACACATTTTAGTACATATTATGTGTTGCATATCATTCAAATTGACAAGATAGACCCAAATCAAAATACTCTTATGGAAAGATCCGTAATGTCAATTACGGCAATCAAGGCAGACAACATGGGAGAATTTGGTAATCTACCAAGCAGTGATGAAAGAACAAATGGTGATGTCTTCATTTCATCTTCTGAAATCCAACAAGTCTATGCTTCTCCAATTAGGCCATAAGAAGTTATAGCAACATTGGAGGTGAACAATGATGTCGAATCTCAATCCATCATCTCCTATTAATTACCCAAAGAAGACCCTTCATCCTCAATCGGGTTGGAAATGGAATCTTCTTCTTCAATATATGCACATTTTGATATCTCTTCTGATCATTAAAATTATGTTTTATCATCTACTATGCAAGTAGAAACATAAGAAATAAAACATGACGAAGAAGAAGAGGAAGATCTCAGAGATTCTCCTCCATCATTTGAAGAGGTTATCTCTACCACTGTGGATGAAATGAGAGAAATAAATCTAGGTAAAAAAGAAGATCCATGCCCAACTTTAATTAGTGCGGACATGACTCTTGAAGAGCAAGAGATGTATATTTCTTTTCCAAATAAAAATAGAGATATATTTGCATGGAACTATACAGAAATTTCCGGGCTTGATCCTGATGTTGCTACTCATCATTTGGGTTTACCAGAAGAACATCAAGGATTTAAGCAAGCCGTGAGAAGAACACACCCAACTTATGCTTCCAAAATTGAAGCTACAGTGGATAAGCTTATCAAAGCTAACTTCATCAGAGAAGTTCAATATCCCAAGTGGTTGGCTAATATTGTCCCTGTAAAGAAGAAGAACAGACAAATTAGAGTTTGCATTGATTTCAGAGATCTTAATCGGCATTGTTGTAGACACCGGAAAAGTCCGTTGTTCCCAAACAGAGCTCCGGATGCGGAAAGCGAGGTTATATTTGGAGTCGGAAGCATGTTCCGGAGGGCCCGGAGGTCTTGCGCAGAATTTTAGAGGCCCGCGCGCAAAGTTGAGTCGCGGCGCGCAATCCTCCCGGGATGCGCGCAATCCGCAGGGCCGGCGCGCAATTTTGCGCGCCCCCGAGCTCCCGCGACTCCCTTGCACGCCGGGTCCGGATTCTGCGCCCGCGAAGGGAATTCCGCGCCCGCGAGGAGAATTCCGCGCCCGCGAACCAGATTCCGCGCCCGGGGTTGCCTATAAATATAAGGCGACCCCCGACATTTTGAAGGTGGCCGGAAGTCGAAAGGTCTCTCGTGCGCGCAATCCAACCCCTTCCGCGCGCAATGCCGATCTTCAGGTAACCTCTTTTCTTTCGCGCAATAAGGCCTCGGGGTTCGCCTTCGCGTGCAATCCCTTGAGCTCCCTTCCTTTGAATAATTCTTCACCCTAAGGCCTTTGCGCGCAAAAGAAGTCTCTTGCGCGCAATTCCCCCGGGGTGCGCGCAATCCGGTCCGATTGCGCGCACCCCCCCTCCTTTTTTAAAGTGGCCATTCGATTTAAGAATGAGCCGTTGCCCCCGCGCGCTATCTGAAGCCCGGTGCGCGCAATCTTTACCTTCCGCGCGCAAAGCGCTGGCCCAATTGCACGCCAGCCCGTCCATTTGCGCGCCGACCCGCGGTATTGCGCGCAAATCTCCTCTTTTGCGTGTAAACCGCCAGGGTCGCCCCCTTTGACCCCCTTTGGGTACCCGCCTGCGTGGCGCCCGATGATCTTCATCGCAGGTGCCCGCACCGTACGTTGTCTTCCTGTGCGGCCTTCCAGGCTCGCGCGAAGTGACACGGACCTACCGGAGGCTTCAACGTCCTGCACGACGTTAAACTTCATACGTCCGGCACGACGTTAAACTGCATACGTCCCGCACGACGTTAAACTGCACTTCGTCCAAGCTACAAGACGTTAAACTGTTCAGCATTCGTCCTCAACACACGACGTTAAACTGTACTTCGTCCGGCAAGACGTTAAACCGTCCGCTTCGTCCTCAACACACGACGTTAAACTGTACTTCGTCCGGCAAGACGTTAAACTGTCCGCATCCTGATCCCGTGCTCCGCACGCAGGGTCCTCCCAGTTTGGATGTGGCCCCCACCCACTCGTCTCTGCAGGGATGTCGTGATTGGAGTGGCCTTCACCCACGGGGGTAGAGTGTTACAAACAGAACGAACTACATGGACTTTGATCCCTGTCTTCTAAATAGGGTACGTAGGAAGCCTCTCCGAGGTTCAAGCCCGCCACCTGGTCGTCCCGGTCGTATTTACGTCGGTTCGTCCATCAGTGAATCCCTCCCGGGTTCACACTTGCGTTGATTCACCTATGAATCCGCCTCTGTGGGGGACTGCATGTGTGTATCTCCATTGTGCTTCCCCACCGCCTCGATCTCTTCGTGAGTCGGCTTGCCAACGTCCAGCATGACGTAAAACTGTGATCCACCCGGCCGTTCCATCCCCCTCTGTGCGAGGTGGTTCGGTTCAATCCTCTGCCCGGCGGCCTCGATCTCCCTGTGAGTCGGCTTGCCGACGTCTAGCATGACGTTAAACTGCATATCCGAACTACGCTGACTTTGATCCGCGCTAACGCGCGTTACGTAGGAAGCCCCTACGGGGTCCAAGCTCTTCACTCCATCATCCACCCTGATCCTTACCCGGGCCGCCACATCCCGGTGGGGTCATGCCATTTCATTCCACTCCACTTCACTCGGGAAGCCGCCCATGTGCTGGCCCCAACGTCGGAGGTTCCCCGCAAGGGGTTCTGTCATCTGGTCCACTTCTCGTGTTGATCAGTCCGATGCCGTCCCCGCTAGATGTTAAACTCGCGGCATACCCCGTGTTAAACATGGGAAGCTGAGGAAAACCTCAGGTAACATAGTTCCCCGCACCTAGTGCGGGACTCCTCAGGCCATCGCGCCTTCGAGAAGCCCTATTAGGGACGGAAGGCAGACATGCAGAGTCGCAGTGTCAAGACACTCCCCCGACACCCAGAGCCACCCGGTCTCCTCACCGCAGGTTGCTGCCCCGACCGGACTCCTTGGAGCGTCCGGGAGGAAGCAGCGTAATTAACCGGTTTCCATGAAGATATGGCGCCGGGAACGAGATTCACGAACATTCTTAAATCTATGAGGGAGACCCGGACTAGGCGACGAGTTCCGAGGAGACGTCCACGGAAGGAGGAGCCGACATCCCATCATCCCGGTTTCGATCAAGGAGCAGACGCCCCTGAATAAGGGACGGATGCCGCCCGCCCTTGGAAAGCGGGACTGCGGGACCACAAGCCGCGCGCCTATCCCCTCGGGTCGACGGGTGCACGCGCGAACGCGTCCTGGCGGAACAGCGTAACCTGACGCACATCCGCACCGAAACAGAAAAATGGTGAACCCGACGTGAATCTCTTCTCCTCAAAATGAAGACTGATGGCTTTCAGAGGTGTTGGAAGACCAGAAGGCTGCTCGACCGAGCATTCAGTTTTACCCGCCAGGGGCTGGGGAAGGGAAATCGGGCACTCCGTCTCACAACGTCGAGGGCCTGGGTCCCCCCCACGGAAGGCGTCGTGGCACTAATGGTTGGTTGTCGATTCCTTTTCCTGTCAGTGTTAATGGGTTCTTCTCCCTGCTTTCAGAAATCAGGTCACCCAATCCAGTGCCCGATCGCCACCCGCCCACTGGCGCAGGGGTAGGGGAAACACCGACGCGGCTACTCCGCGCGGTCCCGCCCGTTCCACAGCCGTCCCAGCAGCCGCAGCTGCGGGGCAACCACGCCCTCTCTCCCCCTCGGAGGTCATCCAAAGAAGGGTGATCAACAACTTGGTGCGGAGATATGAGGAAGAGGGAGTCATCCCCACCAGGGACATGGCTCGCCTAGACCTCGAGGGAGCTGCACCTCGCCACCAACGCCGCCCCCGAGGGCCGCGCAGGGAGGCACCGCTGCCTACCTCGACGTCCAACCGCTTTGGGAGTTTATCCCCGGAGCGCTCCGACAACTCCTTCCCCTACGCGGATGAAGTGGAGGATGCCCGGGACCACCCTATCAGAGATCCGCTCCAGGGATCCATGATAAGGGCTCCCACCAGGCCACGGCGACACCGCCGCCAGGCCCCTCAAGTCGAGGAACAGGCTCTCCACCTGCCCGCGCCGCTCATCCCGACTCGTCTGTCTCGACGCCAACGTCGAGCACGAGCGGAAGAGGATGCCCACCTTGGGGCCCTAGCGACAGCGGCCGCGTTGGCTCAAGCCAATACTGGCTCCAGTTACCGGCCCCCTGCGCATCCTGAGCAGGGGCACTTCTATGCCCGACCTGGATCGAGGCCCCGACCTCCCCTAAGGCAGGTTGGGTTGACTCTCCCGGTTGCTGGTACAGACAATAGCCACCGCGGACCACCTCGCGGTAGCGCTATTCACCAACAGGGGCTACTCTATGTGGCCAACCCAAGAGGCATGGGTCATCCCACCTTCCGATCTCGGCCCGGAGGCCCGCCCGGAATCATCTCTCCCCGCGTCCCCTTCGATATCTGTCCCGGTGCTCCTCGCACCTTGGTTTCCAGTCCTCTTGGCCCCGGCACCAGTGCGGCCGGATGACGCCAGGATAGAGATCAGCCGTGCCCCGAAGAACCACCTAGGGGCAGGAGGGCGAGGCGTCGACGCCGAGGGAAGAATGTTACGGAATTCCGGACAGAGACCCGACCGGTTCGTTTCTCTAATACAGAGGCGGAGTATTATTCGGCGACAGAGCCCTCCCCCCAATCCCGCCAGTCAGGGGCAGGGGTCGGAATGCGGCACGTCAGCCTCGTACTTCCCGAGAGCGAGATCGACACGATCCCTGCTTCTCTCCGAAGGTATATCCGGAGTAGGGAGGGCCTGGTAGACCCCCAAGGATCAAACATGCGGTTGGTACCCGGCCCCTCTGGAAGCGCCTTCTGCCTCGATTGGAGAACCCGGAGACCTTTTCTGGGAACCAACGGTCGAACCACGATCTAGTGTACCCCCGGCGAGCACCGACGCTACGACAGGATGTTCGCTCGCCGGCCCGTCCTATCGTGATGTGGTAGCCAGGGCACCGTCACCCTCAGAGGGCGGCCCGGGATATGGAGGCCAATCGGCCTGCTCGCCGTATTCACCGCCGGCCAGCCCGTCGGCCCGGCGGCCCGCCTCGGCACCACTGCCGGTTCCCCATCCATTCCCAGTCTTTGAAGAGGACCAAGGAGACCTGGGTCCCGAGCTCGAGTCGTGGAGCTTCTGGACCGTCCTTGCAGAGGGCCACTTCCCTGAGAAGTTTTGGCCAGTCGCAGGACCGGACTTTGATGCACCCGAATCGCTCACCCCGGATGAGTTCGAATGCTTCCGCCGAACTCTCCGGGAGACTCACTCCCGGATTCACCGCTTACAAATGCCATATCCCGGGAGTCAAGTGCACCTGGAGGATATTGGTGAGCAGTGCCGTCAAATTGACCTGGCCACGCTCCCCGCGGTTCGGCACCCCGGGTCATTTGGGCACCACGAGGCCCTCCAACAACGATGTGTTGAGTGTTTTCAAGTACTCCGCAAAGTTATCGAGGAAGCCACTCCCCACGTGTATATCCGTGGATGGGGGCAGTACGCTGCCCTACGCTTCAGTGCGATTCGCCGACAGCCCGATTCACTGGGTGGCCCTGAGGGTACATCCCCAGGGACGGAAACGGTCAATATGGCTGACCTGTCGGGAGAGGGGAACGACTTGAAACTCCTCGACGGGGGCTCTTCCCCCGAAGACAAGCCGTCGTTGGATCCATTGGTGAGAGTTACTCATCATCAGAGGAACCTCCTGGGACTCCCCGCACCCACTGAAGCACTGACGTTGAGCCGAAACGTCAGCAAAGGTAAAGAGCACAGCGAGGCTGTAAGGCCCGCCGGCCCATCTGCCTCCATGCAAAGGGCAGACGTGGATCCCGAGAAGGCTACGCTGTGTCAACAGCTCGCCGAGCAGAAGAAGCTAGTTGACCAGCTCCTCGCCGAGCGCGCTGCAGAGCAGCGGCCTGACTACGGTGATCCTAGGCCAGGACAGCAGGGACAGGAACAACCACCCCTCGATGAGGCTCTCCCGGGCAACCGTGATTATGCCGTGTTCGCCGACAGGAGAGAGGCCATTGCCTATGGCAAGAGGGCACGGTATGTTTCACCACACCCTCCCGAGCGGTGCGACTACCTGAGAGACCCCGCTCGGATTCCTCCCGCTGCCCCAAGGGCCGCTCTGCCCGCCATCCCACGAGCTGCCGAGTTCGACGACCCGGTCGACGACCCGATTGAAGGGCCATGCAATGCGCTCGTGGTTAGAGATCCTCGCCAGGACTGGAACCCATGTCCGGACGATCCGATGGCGGCACTCATTGCCCGCTTGGATGCCTTGGAGACTCGGAAAGTGGCAATCCCACCGGACGGCAAGCCATACCCAGCATGGGTGGATGACATGTCGGCGCCTCCGGGATTCGGGAATCCCACTTTTTCCCCCTTCAACGGGACTGGAGATCCGCCACAACACTTGGCCCATTTCAACTCGAGGTGCGGGCCTATGTTGGGGACTCCGGCGCAGCAAGAGGCCGCTAAGCTTCGCTGCTTTGTCCAGACACTAGAAGGGCCAACATTTGTTTGGTACAGCCACCTCCCCGTCGGGTCGATAACTAGCTGGGAGGACCTTCGTAGACAATTCCTCTACCAGTTCAGTTTCACGACTCGGAAGACGAGTATCGCAGACATCTTCAAGTGCAAGCAGAGGCCTGATGAGCGAGTCGCGAACTTCGTCGCCCGATGGAAGGGTCTCACGTATTCCCTTGACATTCCATTGACTCAGGAGCAGTTGCTGACAATGTGCGTCGGGAACGTCAAGACCGAGCTGGTCCCTTCCTTGATCACTCAGAATTACCCCGGAGGGTTCAGGGACTTCTCGGACAAAGCTCAACGTCTTGAGGAAGCCCTGCAACAGGCCAGTCAGGCACACCCGCTGCCTCCTATGATTCCTGCAAGGAGAGCCAGCAGGGCTGAGCCCGCTGCTGTTGCCCAGATAGAGGCCCCCAGGCCGTTGGAGCAGCTGCCGGCGAGACCAGCTCCACAGCCTCACAGGAATCCGCCTCCACGGGCTCAGTTCCTGGCCCAGTAGCGGCAGCCTCAGAACCGGCCGGCCCCTCCGCGTAATGTACCGCCACAACCCAGGCGAGATAATCAGGGTCCACCTCCTCGGCAGGCCCCTCCAGCCCCTCGTCAAGACCATGCTCCCAGGGGCCCGCGATACCTCACCTACTCATTTCACGAGGATCAGGTCCCCTGTTATTTCCGGAGCGCCCTGGAGCAGAGGATTGTGCGACTGCCTGAGTGTTGGAGGCCATAGGAGGCACATCTCACGGATAACCCCCGCTACTGCCCTTACCATCGGGCCCTGGGACACACCATCCAGCGGTGATATGTGTTTAAGGATTGGCTCCAAGACCAGATTAACAACAACGTAATCAGGTTGGGCCCAGCTCTGGCGCAAGTGGCGGGCGTGTTCGTGGGATCAGATGACGATAGCGGTGATGAGGACGAATGGCAGCTGGTCTCCGACCGCGGGTCCCAGAAGTATAAAAACTGGATGGCCCGCAAGATGATCATTCGCGCCCATGGAATCATCCGTGCGCGCTTGAATCAGCCTGAGCCCCCAGAATCTGCGGGTGCTGCTTCGGCATCATCGTCCCAGCCAGCCTCTTCCAAGAAGAGCAAACGGCGGCGGCGCAAGAAGGAAGAGCGCGCCCCGCCAGTTCCGCCACTATCCCACACTCTCGGCGATTTCATGCCCCCGGAGATGGGGATCCCTCCCCGGATCCGTCCAGTGGTGAATGATTCATCTGATGAAAGTATAGGGTACGTTTCGGTTAATACCATCGAGCTGGTAAATCTCTTCTCGGTTCCCGACGTTGAAGAACACCAGGTGGACCTCCCTAGTGTCCCCGGTCGTCGCCACCGTCGGAAGAACCGCAGCAACAGGAGTCGCCGGGGCACAGCAGTTGGTACCTCCAGCCAGGCTGTGCACACCACTGAGACTAGGCAGCAGGCTCAAGATCGAGCTCAGCGTGCGCAGGCCCCCCATTCGGGGATGACGGATTCGCCTCCGCCACTGTTTGTGGTGTGGGACCAGGCAGAACCGCCTCAGCCGCGTCGCAATCAGCTCCGTCCTGCCACGAGTCCATCCCGGCCTCCTGACCCCAGTACGGTGACTACTTCCCGGGCTTCAACCAATGAACAGCGAGATGCGCCAAGCACCAGTCGGCCGCCAGCCCAACCGGCAAAGCCCATCATGCTTCCAACCGCAGAGCAACCCCTTGCAACCAGGGGCTCGCGCTTGGCCAAAAAGTATGATGTCCTGAAGCACTTGGCCGACATCCCAGCGAGACTCTCCATCCTTGAGGCTCTGCGCATGTCATCTGAGATGCGGGAGGCACTCGCTGAAGCCCTGAAGATCCCCCTCCAGTTTGAAACAGAGGTTGCGGCTGCAGAGGCCTTTCACGCCGAAACGATTGAGGACGCCGAATGCCAGGCAGTTATCTCGTTTTCTGGTAAGGATGAAGACCCTCCTATACAGGGTCACATTCGTCCGCTGTATGTTACCGGCCAGTTCAATGGCCTTGAAGTCCGGCGCTGTCTTGTCGACACGGGGTCCGGGATTAACCTAATTCCAACTCGGACGCTCCGGAGATTGGGGTTGTCTGAGGATGACTTGATCCCCTCCGACCTCAGGATCCAGGGGTACGACTGCACTGAGAAAACTCCGGTCGGCAAGATACGTTTGAAGACCCAGTTTGGTGACTTGGTTGCCAACACCGAAATCATGGTGGTCTCTCAGGACACTGCGTATAACGCATTGATGGGCAGGCCATGGCTCCACCTTCATGCGGCGGTTCCCTCATCATACCACCAATGCCTCAAATACTCTCTTAATGGTCGAGTGGGCGTGCTTCAAGGAGATGCCTCTGCTTTTGCCTCATGTGAAGCCCGCTATCTGGACGCAGACTATTACAAGAGCAAGGATAAGCATATCCTGGCAGGTGAGGTCGAGCCTTTCGTTGTTGCAAGTTATCCCTGGGCAAGTTTGGATGACGCTTACGTCCTCCCGATTCAACGGTTGGACGTAGCCATGGTCTCGACGGCTTGTGGGTCTCCTGATGAGATGACCGCGACCGCCCATGCCAGCTCCAGCGGCCCAGCAGGATCTGGTAGCCCCAATGCAGTTGCCAACGCAGTCTCTCTCGTGGACGATCCCTCCCCGAGTGGAGAGGACGTGGAAGATGCACCCCGAGCCTTTGAGGAGGGCGTCTCCGCCACGGTCGATGAGTTAGTACAAGTGAACCTTGGAACCGAAGCAGATCCGAGACCCACATTGGTCAGTGCCGCCATGCCCTCTGAGGAGCGGCAGCAGTACGTGGACTTTCTCAGGCAGCACCGTGATGTGTTCGCTTGGGGCTATGACGAGATGCCGGGGCTAGATCCTCAGGTAGCCGTCCACCGCCTTGGTCTCCCGGCGAACCATCGCGGGTTCAAGCAGCCTCCCAGGAAGATGCACCCATTCCATGGTGCCATGGTTGAGGCCGAAGTTGACAAGCTTATCAAAGCCAACTTCGTGAGGGAAGTTCAGTACCCCAAATGGCTGGCCAACATTGTGCCGGTCCGGAAGAAGAACGGGCAGATCAGAGTCTGCATCGACTTCCGCGATCTCAACCGCCACTGTCCGAAGGATGATTTTCCCCTTCCAGTGACAGAGCTGTTGATTGACGCCACGACAGGGTTCCAGGCCCTCTCCTTTATGGATGGATACTCCGGATACAACCAAATCCGGATGGCCCCTGAGGATGAGGAGTTCACTTCCTTCAGGGCCCCCCAAGGTACCTTCTGTTACCGGGTCATGCCTTTCGGCCTGAAGAATGCAGGTGCCACCTATAAACGGGCGATGCACCGCATATTCAAGCCAATCCTCGGCACACTGGTGGAATGCTACGTCGACGACTTGGTAGTCAAATCGCACCAGCGTCAGGACCATCTCAAAGATCTTGAGAAAGTGTTCGGCTTCCTCCGGTCTCACTGCCTGAAGATGAACCCGTTGAAGTGTGCCTTCGGGGTCACCTCCGGAAAGTTCCTTGGATTTGTGGTAAGATACCGGGGTATTGAGATCGACCCAGAGAAGATCAGGGCGATTAGCCAGATGCCTCCCCCAGGTAACATCCGGGAACTACAAGGGTTCCAAGGCCACTTAGCCTATATACGCCGATTCATCGCGAATCTGGCCGGCAAGTGTAAGCCCTTTTCTCGGCTCATGAAGAAAGGTGCCACCTATGTATGGGATAAAGAGTGTCAGACCGCTTTCGAGGAAATCAAGCAGTACCTGCTGCAACCTCCGGTTCTGATGCCGCCTGTATCCGGGAAGCCGCCGGTCATTTATGTGACCGCCCTGGAATGGTCCCTTGGTGCCCTTCTCGCCCAGAAGAACAACGAGGGAACAGAGAATAGCCTCTATTAACTCAGTCGCATGCTCCTCGATGCGGAAGTCAGATATTCCCCCGTCGAGAAGAGCTGCCTGGCGCTCGTATTTGCCGTACAGAAATTACGGCACTACTTGCAGCACCACGAGGTACAGTTGGTTTCTCGGGTAGAACCGTTGAAATATATCCTGAGCCGGCCAATATTGACTGGCCGTCTAGCGCGGTGGGCTGTGATTCTCCAGCAGTTCGACATCAGGTATGTGTCTCAGAAGGCCATCAAAGGGCAAGCATTGGCAGACTTTCTGGCTGCTCACCCAACCTCCACGGATCAGCCGCTGGATCTAGGCTTTCCTGATGAGGCCATTCTCTCGGTCGATCGAGCCGGTCCATGCTGGCAGATGCACTTTGACAGTGCTTCCCGGAGCCCCACCGGTCGAAGACTTGATAATCCTAAGCTCAACAGAGTGGGCTTGGGTATCGTCTTCATTACCCCGGAGCAATCCGTGCTGCCATACTCTTTCCTGTTGTCAGAGGGCTGTACCAACAATGAGGCGGAATACCATTCCATCATCACTGGCCTCGAGTTAGCTCTCGAGATCGACGTACCCCATCTGTGTGTGAAAGGGGACTCCGAGCTGGTTGTTAAGCAGATCAATGGCAACTATGTTGTCAGGAAGCCGGAACTTGTGCCGTTGCTGGAGTGCACCCTCCTTCTGATGGCCTGGTTCCCTTCTCGGCCAGAAATTGTCCATATTCCCCGGTCGCAGAACGGTCGAGCAGATTCTTTGGCCAGCCTTGCTGCGTCACTTGAAGATCCTGAACAGGATAACCTGATCGTCCGCGTGACGCACCGTAGGCTCATCGCTCCCATTATCCCGGAGGGAGATCGTGGCCCGTCGGTAAGTAATCTCGCCGCGGTAGCCCCTGTGCCCAGAGCCCCGAGTACCCCAGATATGGCAGTCGAATCAGCCCTTGATTGGAGGACGCCTTTGGTTGAGTACCTCCAACATGGCATTCTCCCATCGGATCGGGCCGAGCGCGAGCGAGTTCGACGCCGCGCATCGCAGTTTGTCCTCCAGAGTAGTCCCGGCCTGGAGCAGATCCTCTACAGACGCGGATTCGATGGTGTTCTCCTCCGTTGCCTTCAGGGAGTTGAGATCCCACGAGTCATGCAAGAGGTTCATGCTGGTTCATGCGGTGCCCATCAGACTGGGCCGAAGCTGTCCCACCAGATTCGGAGGTTGGGATACTTCTGGCCCTCCATGATCCATGACTGCATCGAGTATGCCAGGAGGTGCCATGCGTGCCAGGTTCATGCGAACTTTGTGCATCGGCCGCCGGAGCCTCTCCATACCACCAGGTATTCTTGGCCCTTTGCAGTCTGGGGGATGGACGTCGTGGGACCGTACCCGCCGGCGACGGCTCGCCAGTGCCGGTTCATTCTGACCGCCACAGACTTCTTCTCCAAATGGGCAGAGGCGATTCCGCTCAGAGAGGTCAAATCTTGTTCGATCGCTGACTTCATGACCTCCAACATCATTTATTGATTTGGAGTGCCTCACGCTATCCTCACGGATAACGGAGCCAATTTCCGAGCAGCCGAGTTGAAGAAGTTGTATGCCAAGTATAACATTCGCTCGAACCATACATCTCGCTATCATGCGCAGGCGAATGGACAGATCGAGGCGTTTAACAAGACCCTCTCTAACATTCTGCAAAAGATGGTTGGTCAGAACAAGAAGAGTTGGCCGGACAAGCTCCCCAACGCCCTCTGGGCTTATCGGACGACGACTCGCAATTCCACCCAGATGACCCCTTATTCCCTGGTGTATGGAGCTGAGGCCGTCCTGCCCATCGAGATCCAGTTACCGTCCTTGCGCACTGCGGTCTACGACCAGCAAGCGCCGGACAGAGCTGCTGAAGCCCGTCTAGTCGAGTTGGAAGCACTGGATGAGAATAGACTTCGCGCCTTGCACAACTTGGAGAGGCATCAAAGCAGAATGGCTCGAGCTTTCAATAAGAAGGTTCGCCTCCGCTCCTTCCTGCAGGGTGACCTAGTGTTAGCCCTAAGAGCGCCAATGATCCCCGGCAGGAAGCCACCCAAGTTGGAGCCCAAGTGGGAGGGACCTCTTGTCGTCCACAAAGTTTATCCCAATGGCGCGTACTCCCTAGCGACTATGGATGGTGAGCGTGTCACTCCTCCCACCAACGCTAGATTCCTCAAGCAGTACTTTGTCTGAGTGTAATACGTCCTGCACGACGTTAAACTGCATACGTCCGCGCGGCAAGACGTTAAACTGCCAAGCATCATTCGTCCAAGCTACAAGACGTTAAACTGTTCAGCATACGTCCTGCACGACGTTAAACTGCATACGTCCAAGCTGCACGACGTTAAACTGCCCAGCATGTCATCCGCACTGCAAGACGTTAAACTGCTAAGTGTTTCGTCCAACATGACGTTAAACTGTACTACGTCCGAGCTACAAGACGTTAAACTGTTCAGCGTTCGTCCTGCACGACGTTAAACTGCCCCTCGAGAACTACGTGCGGCTTGATTCCCATCCTCATGGGATACGTAGGACCGCCTGAACATTCATGTTTCAGGCCCAGCCCCATCCTTCGGGAATTTCCATCCCACCTCGGGCCCTTGGCCCAGTTGCCTCTGGATATGTGGCGTATGGTGTGGACGCGGGACTACGCCCTCATTCACGTCGGTTTTCTCGCCACGCTGTACGCCCCCAGGTTCGGGGATGCCTTCTGGTCCCCCCTTTTTTTTCTTTCTTTCTTTCTTTCTCTTTTCGTCCTGCATGACGTTAAACTGCACTTCAAGAACTACGTGCGGCTTGATTCCCATCCTTATGGGATACGTAGGACCGCCTGGACATTCATGTTTCAGGCCCAGCCCCATTTCTCGGGAATCTCTATCCCGCGTTGGGCCTCTGGCCCCAGTTCCCCTCCTTTTTGTGCGAGGCGTGTGGCGTGAGCGGGGGATTATGTCCTTGTTTACATTGGTCTGCTGGCCGCGCCATACGCCTCCCCCGTGTGTGGGACTACCTCACACCCCTCTTCGTCCTGCATGACGTTAAACTGCCTCTCAAGAACTACGTACGGCTTGATTCCCATCCTTATGGGATACGTAGGACTGCCTGGACGCTTGTGTTTCAGGTCCAGCCCCGTCTCTTGGTTGATCACGGGGATCTACCGTCTTTTGGTTGCTCTCAGGGTGAGTCCTCTGACCCTTTCCGGTGATCTGTTAACATGTTTTGGGTACTTCGGTCTATGACCCATGGCGTCAGATTCAATCTCGACAAGTCATGTGTTGCTTGTCGGGCCTCTCACTTCCTCTTGTTTGAGCCTTCACTCAAAGGGATCCTCGTTAGCGGTTTGGGTACGATGCCTCAGTGCTCTCCTACCGCTCCGGGTCGATTTACCGGCGGGTCCTGGGCCGCAAATCGATATGAATCCTGCGATTGAGCGGTTGATGCTCGTTTGCTTGCCCCGTTCTAGGCTGACGTGATCGGATGTTGTGTTGCGAATATGGTCAGCAACATCCTTGATCGCCATGTCGGCTCTTTTAGGCTCCGAACATTGGTTGCGCGGTCCTCATCACACTCCGCCTTTGTGCGTTGTAGTGGAATCTCGACAGTCTCTTCATACTGACCTTCAGTACACCTTTACACGTTAGGCAGGCCAACTAGGGTAATGGTGTGTGTCGAGGCTCCCACGATCTGAGCACCAAAGATATACACTGATGTCCTCCCTAAGGGCCATGTGTAGCTGGACCCTCATCCCCATAAGGAGGAAGGAGTCGCCCGAATAATCGCGTTCTGGGCCCAGTATATCTGGAGGCTAGCATCTCTGCCCCTCGGGTGATGGACATACGCAAGCCCCTATCCCAGGATCCTTCTCCTGGAATCGTGCGTGACCGCAGGGTTGGGTATGTTCCCACCTCCGCTGAGTCCGCCATATCGCGATACGCGGATTCCTCAATGGTCCAAACCACACGACCTTAAACTGTGTTGTCTGGTCCTACCACACGACCGTAAACTGTGATCGTCTTGGCCGCCCGACGAGAAACGGCACTGCATCGTGATGTTCTCCTCAGGGGACACTCACGTTGGGCGCTGGTTAATAACCATGCCATTCATCAATGCCTTTCATGGCTTGATTATTGTGGCGACGCCAGGGATTCCTTAATCACAGGCATGTCGCTGCACAAAGAAAAACCATCCACCTTTAAGGACAAACAAGAAATATCAAATACCACTTCTTCTGTGTGCGAGGGTCAGACCCGCACCCTTCCCCGCGCTGGTGCCTGATTGTGTTGCGCCGCGCTTCAAGAACTACGTGTGGCTTGATTCCCATCCTTATGGGATACGTAGGAACGCCCGGATGTTTGAAACTCCGGGTCTAGCCCCCCACATCTTAAAGATTCCCCCCTTCTCTGGGGAATCCGCCGCCTTCAGGACACCCTCAAGGCGTGTCCCTCGACCCCTTGCAGTGGTCCACTGGTGTCAAGAGTACTCTGGTTTATTGCTAGGAGGGTCAGGTTCAGCTTGGTCAGGTTCTTTCCATTTTCAGGCTTCATGCTCCCTTTCATTCGGACCCATCGCCAACGCCCTGGGTGGAGCCCCCGTGAACGGTTTGGACACAATGCCTCAGTGCTCTCCCACCGACTCGGGCTGGTGCCCCCAATGGCCTCGGGCAGCAAATCGATATGAATCCTGCGATTGAGCGGTCGATGCTCGTTTGCTGCCTCATTCAATCAACGGTTAGTGCGATATTGATGCTGCTTTTCGGCCACGGTCGGCAGTACTCCCATATCGTTACGCCGGTGCCCCCAATCCTTGAGTGAATGGCCGCATGATTCACATTTTTCCACCCCCCATTCTGACCAGGCAGAATCTCGACACTCTTGACACTATCCCTCAGTGCATCTTCACATATCCAGGGGATAGGACCACGATGTGGCGTACTTTGAGGTTCTTATGGTCTGAGCTCTAAGACCTTAAACTAAGATCTATCCCTTATGGTCCGAGCTCTAAGACCTTAAACTAAGATCTATCCTTATGGTCCGAGTTCTAAGACCTTAAACTAAGATCTACCCTTATGGTCCGAGCTCTAAGACCTTAAACTAAGATTTACCCTTATGGTCCGAGCTCTAAGACCTTAAACTAAGATCTACCCTTATGGTCGGAGCTCTAAGACCTTAAACTAAGATCTACCCCTATGGTCCGAGCTCTACGACCCTAAACTAAGATCTCACCAAATGGGATTCTACGTCCTGCATGACGTTAAACTGCACTTTCAGAACTACGTGTGGCTTGATCTCCAGCCTGATGGAGTACGTAGGAACGCCCGGGCATTTCGACTCGGGTCCAGCCTCAGGGATCGCTAAGTCCCGCCCCTCCTCGTCGCCGGCCGTCTGGCCTGACTTCGGGTAGAGTGGTGCAGTTGTGATATTCTCCCCGATCCAGCTCGGGATGCCCCGTTGCAATGACGGGAAGCGACAGTTTCCTCGTTAAAAAGGTTCTGTCTGAGAATTGGGGTGATTCACGGCAAGATTAGTGCATCCGCCTGATACGCTTTCCCCACGGTGGCGCAATTTTGAGAGCGTTGGATTCTATCCGAACAAATCGTCACTTCGCCCCACGCTTCGCATGCCCTGTTGATCAGGATTTCCACCCTTGTGCCTGAAGGAACCCCCAAAGCGGCATTGATGATGACATGTGATCCGCCTCCTGCAATATGAATGATGACCTTCGGTCCGTCTATCGCAGTAGTATGGTCGATTGATCCATTGTCCGCTTGCCGTCTTGGGCATTTCCTGGAAGGCCAACCGTTGTGGATTTATGAATTCGGGACACGCGATTCACCCTTTCTCATTTCCCTATGTTCGGATAAAATCTCAACGCCCCTAGCGTTGTCCCGCTCGTGTGTCGGAACAGTTGGGGGGATGATACATTGATTAGGCTTGAGGTCTCCTTTCCTAGGAATGACCTCCCTCTTTTCTCTAGAAATCCAGGCCCAATTGTGGATGCCTGAAGCATGGTTAACGCTCCCGCGAGACAGTGGATTGTGGTTGAGCATGTTAAGCCAAAAGATGCAGATAAATATGGTGATTCATACAAGTGGATCGAAATATTGAGTAGCGGAAGCAAATGTTCTGGGAATGGCAAAAAACAAAGCCCCTAGGGATTAGCGTGCTGGATAAGTCTTTCTAACGCCGCTACCCTTTGGCTGGCGGCCTCCAAAGCTGCTTCTCGCTCTCTGCGTGCCCTCTCTTCGTCGGCGGTCACAGCACGCAGTTCGTCGATTCTGGCCTGTGCACGCTCCCGCTCGACTTGAATTGTGACCATTTGTTGGCCTGCCTCCGTCAGCTGTACCTGGGCGTCAACCAGCTGGGCTGATAGTTGCTCCACAAGCTCGGTGCACGTTGCGACGAAGGCCTCCTTCTCTGCTGCCTGCCCTTCGAGACGCCGGACTTCCTGCTCCGCCGCGAGGAGCGCCCGCGTGTTCTCCGACATGTCCCGACATTGTGCGACGTCGGCACGCTGGCGGCTCTCGCGCATCTTTTCGGCCATGAAATCATGGACCGTCAGATGGAGGCGTTGAGCATCAGCTCCCCCGGCACACAGGAAGCGCAGCCAGGTTTGGAGTGACCCCATGCGCCCCAGCCACTCCGATGGGTCTCGCTTGAGGAAGCGCTGGATGCACTTCCACCCCCTTCGGCGCGCTATCCGGCTCTCCTCGACCGCCTCCGCGTCCGAGTCATCCATCTCCTCGGGGTCGGCAGGCCGGTAGGCAGGGAAGGCACCCAGCAGGTCTGCTGCAAGGTCCGCCCCTCGGATGTCCTCACGGGGGATAGGTTCCCCAACATCTGGGCGACCTTCTTCTCCCGCCCCAGCGGCGTTGACACCCTCGTCAGCCCCCGACCTCTCTCCGACGGCAGCACCGCCGACGTCCGTAGCCCCCTGATCAGCAGTTGGTGGGGCCGGCTCGGTTTGGGAATTCTGTTCCGGAGCAGGCGGTGTATCTGCCACTGGTCCACTCGTAGATGGCCCAGGTTCGGTAGCCCGACGGGCCTCCGGTCCTGAGATCACTGCGCAGGGCATGCCGTGGTTAGTCACGGATCGTCAACGGCAAGCACCAGCAGTAAAGTAAGGAGACTTACGGGAGTTCAGAGCATCATCTTCCGCTATCCCGGCCGCCGCAGGAACAGTTGCAGCAGGGGACCCTTCCGCGCTTTTCAATTCAATGATGGGTGTCTGGCCCCCGCCTTGTCCTGCTGGTGCCTCTCCTACTCCCGCTGAGGACGCCTGACCAACATCCGTGCGCTCCTGAGAAAGGTGGAGAAATGGGTTAGAAGCTGCATAAGAGAATGGATGAAGCAGGTTGAGTAGGGATAGAAGCGGACCTCGAGGAGCTCAGTGAAATCAACATTGTCAGAGCCGGCCACCTCGCCACTCTCCCGCGGGCTCCCCCGATGGGACCTTCCCTCGGAGCCTTCATCCTCCCCCATCTCCTCCTCTTCCTCGGAGTCGTTACTGTCATCTTCTCCCGGCGGCATCTTTTCTGGAGCGGGTTCTAGACCGAGCATCACCTTCACCAGAAGGGATGGCTCCGCACGCTGACCACGTTGGCGCGCGTACTCGTCCATGGCCGTCAGATACGCATACTGCCGGTTGAAGTCCACCCTGTCGGTGATCTGGAGGCGCCCGACCTCTGGCAGATAGATCCCTTCTCTGAGTATCTTTCTCCAGATGACGTCGGTCCCCAGTGACTGCCGCAGGGTCATCCAGGCCGACCACAGCGCCGGGAAGACTGCATCGTGGGAGGGTTCGAGCAGACGCCTTACCTGCTTCCCGGGCCTCTCTTCGACCACCGCACGCGCCCCCTCTATGGGCGCCGAGGTCGTAGCGGCAGCCTGCGATGTACCCGCCGCCGAAGTCCCTACTCGCGCCGGCTCCGCTGCTTGGCGCGCCTCCGTTCTCCCCCGTGTGGCGGCGCCTCGCCTCCTTCCTTGACGCCCGGTCTCCGCACGGGTGACCTCAAGCCGCCGAACTGGCTTCCGTAGAAGCCCCTCGGGGTACGTGATGGCCCAAAGTTCGGCGTACTCGGTTGCCAATCCTGCGTCAACTCCGGTAGGAGGGAGAGTGATGACGTCGCCAGAGCCGAAAGCGGAAAACATCAGCCACATCTGACGAAGGACGCCAGGGTTCGTCTCCTCTCGGACAGCAATGAATACCCTCTTCCGCATCCATTGAAGGCACCCAAACTGCCTGGCGAAACGGGTTGGCACGTAAGGCTCGCAGATCACCTTCCCGTCGATCCGAGCCACGAGCACCCCGCCCCGCATGTTCAGGAAGTACTCATGCTGCTCCAGCGGACCCTGCCCGTTGTCGATCATTTGGCCAACGGGAGTGGGGAACGGGCTGAAGTTGAAATTGGCATGATTGCCAATCCGAATCCTCACGCCCTCCTCACTTAGGGTCATCGGAGCGAACCCCGCAATGTTCAGCAGGGAGGGTCGCAGGCCGTTGCCCGGAGGAATGATGGCGTTCGGAAACGTATACCCACCAAGGTGAGCAGCCACCCAGCCGTGGAAGAATTGGAAGGGCCCACAGATCCTTCGTGGCGACCCCCCTCGCGAGATGCGTCTCAGGATGGCATACAGCTTCGCCAACACTGGGACCCCGAGGTTATATCTTTTGTTGGCGGCCATAGCGCCCGCCATCGCCAGTGTCGCCGGGCGAACACCCATTCTCGCGTCCCGCACTGGCAGGAGCCACCCACTCAGAAAGGCGGCCAGGAACGCCGCGTACCGGACATTTGGGTCCCGGGCCTCAATGACGCGGTACCCCCATGAGCGGTAGTCGCCCGTCTCCAGGACCCGCCAGTACGACCCGTTCCGGCTCCTCGGAGCCGCGGTCGGGCACCACTTCCCCCTGCCTGGCATCTTGACCGCCGGGTCATACTCCAAGAACTGGCCGAACCACTCCTTGTAGGCTATGTCCTTCTGGAAGTCCTTGATCCCGAGCCGCTGCGTAGCCAGGTCAAGCAGATGCCAGGTCAGAATGGGAGTCCATGACCTGTCTTCCCAGGTGTTCTTCGGTGGCAGGAACTCATCGTACTGGTAACCCTCCAGCGGGATACCTCCGATGCAGTGGATGTCCCAGAGACCGATACCGACCTCCCCATGGTGAAGGTGGAAGGTGTTGGTATCCGCGGACCAGCGGGTGAACAGCTCCGGCCCGAGCTCGGACTGCTGGTAGAAGTGGAACTGCGACGTCCACACCGCCTCAAACAGGCCTATGTACCGCAGCTCCTCCGCGAAGTGATCGCAAGTGTGGCGTACCCAGAACGCCCAGGCCCACTCACTGGTGAAATTGCCCCCAGACCGCAAGTCCCAGTCCTTCAGCCAGCCCTTGGTGTCGTCGGTGATGCTCTGGCGATATATGCTCGAGTAGAGGGCTGGAGAGTTCTCCGCAGTAGGCTCGCTTCCGACGATGGTTCGCGTCCTCGGGTTCAGGACATAGACATCCAAGTGTCTGGTCTCCCTGGCAGGATGCCCATTGTTGGTGATGTTATAGCGGAGAAGCTCGTCCTCCCGAGTCACCCAGGTCTGTGGCGCATCAACCTCGAACCCTGGCACCGGAACCTCATCCAGGATGCCGAAGTTCCAGAGCGGCAGGTTGTCCGACAGTGGATATGTCTTCTGGCCCGGCGTCAGCAAGTCGAACTAGGATTGATTGTTGGAAAAATCTCCTTGGCTCCGTACACCTCCTCGTTCGTCGCCATCTCAGCTCTGCGAGTGGCGGCACCCCCCTCATTTCCTTGATTCGCGGCCATCTCAGAAGCTCCGGGAGTCGTGCGGGTAAAGGGATGAAGCGTGCGGGATCGGACGAGGCTGGTAGAGAAGTTTGAAGGTTAGCGCGCAATACATGTGGACGGCGCGCAATCGGGAAGAATGGCGCGTAAAGTTCCGGGTTTTCGCGTAAAGGCAGGGCGAAATCCGGACGGTTTTGCGCGCCGATCGGGCGAATTTCGCGCCGGAAAAGGCAATTTCGCACACGAGAGCGTTGAAGCTTATCGCGCGGAAGGCCTGTGTACGGAGCGGGGGACCCATGGCCCCTATTTATAGGCGAGGCCGGGGTCCGCGCTGCGCGGAAAGCGCTTTGCGCGACCGCAGCGGCGAATTTTGCGCCCGACGCCCTTTTTTGCGCGCCACTGTCCCGCGCCGCCCTGGACTTCGGCATTCCGGCGTCTCTCTCGGAACCCGATCGTTGCGACCTCTCGCCGATCAGATTCCGAGGGGGGGCTTTTGTAGACGCCGGAAAAGTCCGTTGTTCCCAAACAGAGCTCTGGATGCGGAAAGCGAGGTTATATTTGGAGTCGGAAGCATGTTCCGGAGGGCCCGGAGGTCTTGCGTGGAATTTTAGAGGCCCGCGCGCAAATTTGAGTCGCGGCGCGCAATCCTCCCGGGAGGCGCGCAATCCGCAGGGCCGGCGCGCAATTTTGCGCGCCCCCGAGCTCCCGCGACTCCCTTGCGCGCCGGGTCCGGATTCTACGCCCGCGAAGGGAATTCCGCGCCCGCGAGGAGAATTCTGCGCCTGCGAACCAGATTCCGCGCCCGGGGTTGCCTATAAATATAAGGTGACCCCCGACGTTTTGAAGGTGGCCGGAAGTCGAAAGGTCTCTCGTGCGCGCAATCCAACCCCTTCCGCGCGCAATGCCGATCTTCAGGTAACCTCTTTTCTTTCGCGCAATAAGGCCTCGGGATTCGCTTTCGCGCGCCATCCCTTGAGCTCCCTTCCTTTGAATAATTCTTCACCCTAAGGCCTTTGCGCGCAAAAGAAGTCTCTTGCGCGCAATTGCCCCCGGGGTGCGCGCAATCCGGTCCGATTGCGCGCACCCCCCCTCCTTTTTAAAGTGGCCATTCGATTTAAGAATGAGCCGTTGCCCCCGCGCGCTATCTGAAGCCCGGTGCGCGCAATCTTTACCTTCCGCCCGCAAAGCGCTGGCCCAATTGCGCGCCAGCCCATCCATTTGCGCGCCGACCCGCGGTATTGCGCGCAAATCTCCTCTTTTGCGCGCAAACCGCCAGGGTCGCCCCCTTTGACCCCCTTTGGGTACCCGCCTGCATGGCGCCCGATGATCTTCATCGCAGGTGCCCGCACCGTACGTTGTCTTCCCGTGCAGCCTTCCAGGCTCGCGCTAAGTGACACGGACCTACCGGTGGCTTCAACGTCCTGCACGACGTTAAACTGCATACGTCCGGCACGACGTTAAACTGCATACGTCCCGCACGACGTTAAACTGCACTTCGTCCAAGCTACAAGACGTTAAACTGTTCAGCATTAGTCCTCAACACACGACGTTAAACTGTACTTCGTCCGGCAAGACGTTAAACCGTCCGCTTCATCCTCAACACACGACGTTAAACTGTACTTCGTCCGGCAAGACGTTAAACCGTCCGCATCCTGATCCCGTGCTCCGCACGCAGGGTCCTCCCGGTTTGGATGTGGCCCCCACCCACTCATCTCTGCAGGGATGTCGGGATTGGAGTGGCCTTCACCCACGGGGTAGAGTGTTACAAACAGAACTAACTACGTGGACTTTGATCCCTGTCTTCTAAACAGGGTACGTAGGAAGCCTCTCCGAGGTTCAAGCCCGCCACCTGGTCGTCCCGGTCGTATTTACGTCGGTTCGTCCATCAGTGAATCCCTCCCGGGTTCACACTTGCGTTGATTCACCTATGAATCCTCCTCTGTGGGGGACTGCACGTGTGTATCTCCATTGTGCTTCCCCACCGCCTCGATCTCTTCGTGAGTCGGCTTGCCAACGTCCAGCATGACGTAAAACTGTGATCCACCTGGCCGTTCCATCCCCCTCTGTGCGAGGTGGTTCGGTTCAATCCTCCGCCCGGTGGCCTCGATCTCCCTGTGAGTCGGCTTGCCGACGTCTAGCATGACGTTAAACTGCATATCCGAACTACGCTGACTTTGATCCGTGCTAACGCGCGGTACGTAGGAAGCCCCTACGGGGTCCAAGCTCTTCACTCCATCATCCACCCTGATCCTTACCCGGTCCGCCACATCCCGGTGGGGTCATGCCATTTCATTCCACTCCACTTCACTCGGGAAGCCGCCCATGTGCTGGCCCCAGCGTCGGAGGTTCCCCGCAAGGGGTTCTGTCATCTGGTCCACTTCTCGTGTTGATCAGTCCGACGCCGTCCCCGCTGGACGTTAAACTCGCGGCATTCCCCGTGTTAAACATGGGAAGCTGAGGAAAACCTCAGGTAACACAGTTCCCCGCACCCAGTGCGGGACGCCTCAGGCCATCGCGCCTTCGAGAATCCCTATTAGGGACGGAAGGCAGACATGCAGAGTCGCAGTGTCAAGACACTCCCCCGACACCCAGAGCCACCCGGTCTCCTCACCGCAGGTTGCTGCCCCGACCGGACTCCTTGGAGCGTCCGGGCGGAAGCAGCGTAATTAACTGGTGTCCATGAAGATATGGCGCCGGGAACGAGATTCACGAATATTCTTAAATCTATGAGGGAGACCCAGACTAGGCGACGAGTTCCGAGGAGACGTCCACGGAAGGAGGAGCCGACATCCCATCATCCCGGTTTCGATCAAGGAGCAGACGCCCCTGAATAAGGGACGGATGCCGCCCGCCCTTGGAAAGCGGGACTGCGGGACCACAAGCCGCGCGCCTATCCCCTCGGGTCGACGGGTGCACGCGCGAACGCGTCCTGGCGGAACAGCGTAACCCGACGCACATCCGCACCGAAACAATTGTCCTAAGGATGATTTCCCAATTCTGATTACATAACTTTTAATTGATCCAACAGCTGGCTATGAAGAACTTTCCTTCATTCATGGATATTTCGGATATAATCATATCCAAATGGCCCTAGAAGACGAGGAATCTATAACCTTCAGAGCCCCTCAGGGTGTTTTTTGCTATCGGGTAATGCCCTTTGTCTTGAAGAATGCAGGTGCAACTTATCTGCGTGCCAAGCATCGTATCTTCAAACCATTCTTAGAGAAGTTTGTTGAATTCTATCTAAACGATTTGGTAGTTAAATCCAAACAACGTTCTAATCACTTGTCTGATTTAGAAGTCATATTCTGCAACCTTTGACAACATAATTTGAAGATGAACCCATTAAAATGTTCTTTTTTGGGTAACCATAGGAAAATTTCTCGGCATTGTTGTACGCCATCGTGGTATTGAAGTCGATCCTGAGAAGACCAAGTCAATACTTGGTATTTCACCTCCTCAAAATTTGAAATAATTAAGAGGAATTCAAGGACACTTAGCCTATATTATGCATTTCATCGCCAATTTAAAAGGAAAAAGTTTACCCTTCACCAAATTGCTGAAGAAGGGAATCACTTACCAGTGGACTAAAGAATGTCAAGAAGCATTCGATATTCTCAAGAAATACCTCTTGAGTCCACCGGTACTCATACCACCTGTTGAAGGAAGACCACTTATCCTCTACATGAAAGCTCTAGAGCAATCATTGGGTGCCTTTCTTGCTCAAAAGAATGACTCTGGGAATGAAAACAGCCTCTACTATCTCAGTAGAACTATGCTTGAAGTAGAAACCCAGTTTTCAAGTATTGAGAAGTGCTGCCTGGCATTAATCATTACAGTTCAGAAGTTGAGACACTACATGAAACATCATGAGGTCCAATTGGTATCTCGCAATAACCAGCTCAAATTCATCCTTAGTCGTCCAATGCTTACAGGACATCTGGCAAGGTGGGTAGTTATTTTGCAGCAATTCGACATTCAGTATGTGTCTCAAATGGTGATAAAGGGCCAAGCTCTTGCTGATTTCCCGGACGAACACCCTTTATTGGAAGACACATCTTCAGATACTGAACTCCCTGATGAGGAAGTCTTCTCTATTCAAGAAAGTCCTCAGGCATGGGAAATGTATTTTGATGGTTCTTCCAGAAGTCCAAAAGGGAGGAAAATGGAAAATCCTAAATTCAACAACGATGGCTTAAGAATTGTGATCATTTCTCTAGAAAATGCAGTGTTACCTGATTCCTTCTTATTGTGGGAAGGTGGTACCAATAATGAAGCATAATACCAAGCTCTCATCGTAGGCTTGGAATTAGCACTTCAAGCACAAGTGAATAACATAAAGGTGAAAGGTGATTCGGACCTGGTAATCAAACAAGTAAATGGGCATTATGCCATTAGAAAAGAAGAACTAATCCCTTTGTATGATTATGTCAGAGAGTTAATGGCGGAATTCCCTTTGGAACCAAAATTTTCTTATGTCCCAAGATCAAAAAATGCTTAAGCTGATGCACTGGCTAATATAGCCACAGCTCTAGCAGATCCAAACCGGGATGAGACAACCATCAGTATTGCCCACCGTCATGCAATTTCACATTATGTTCGAATCAGAATAGAGGAAATTAATGAAATTAGTCCCATTCCTGAACCATATGGTCATACTACAGGATGGATTTCACCTATCAGGGAATACCTTGAAAATAGAACACTTCCACCTAATAGAGCTGAGAAAGAACAAATTCGGTGACATGTGGTCAATTTTTCTCATTATGATAGCCCAGATCACATAGAGAAAATTCTCTACAAACGCGGTTTTGATGGAGTTCTCTTGAGATGCATTTATAGTGAAGAGACAATGGCTGTCATGAAAGAAGTGCATGCAGGATTCTGTGGTGCCCACCAGTCTGGACATATACTGTCTGATCAGATTCGAAGGCTTGGATTCTTTTGGCATTCAATGATACAAGATTGTGTCAATTTCATAAGGAAGTGTCATTCATTCCAAGTACATTCCAACTTCATTCATCAACCTCCATAGTTTCATCATACTGCTAAATACTCATGTCCATTTTCCACATGGGGAATGGATGTGGTGGGACCTTACTCTTCGGCTACGACCAAGCAGTTTAAGTACATTCTTACTGCTACTGACATCGTTTCCAAATGGGAAGAGGAAATACCTCTAAAGGAATTCATCTCTAAATTTTTTGATAGCTTCATCAAGTCTAACATCATTACCAGATTTGGTGTCCCTCATACCATATTTATGGACAATGGCCCCAACTTCTGTTCATCCCAGGTGAAGAATTTGTATCCAAAATACAACATCAAATCCAACCATTCATCTCGGTATCATGCAGCGGCCAACGGCCAGATTGAATCCTTTAAAAAGAATCTTTCAAATATACTGAAAAAGATGATGGATAAAGATAAGATGTCATGTCCTGATAAATTCTTTCACGCTTTATGGGATTATCAGACTACCACCCGCACTGCAACTCTGTCAACTCCATATTCAATGGTATATTGAACGGAAGTCATCTTTCCCCTTGAATTTCAAATACCATCACTCAGAGTTGCCATTTTTGATCAATCATCAACATATTAACAATCTCAAAAGCTATTGAATGAATTTGAACGGTTAGATGAGAAAAGATTGTGCACTTTGCACCACTTGGAAGTCTATCAGAATCGAATAGCACGAGCTTTTAACAAAAAATTTCATCTTCATTCATTCACTCAGGGAGAATTGGTATTAGTTCTCAGAACTCCAATGATACCAGGAAAGAAACTTCCCAAACTTGAACCAAAATGGTATGGACCTTATTCAATACATATGGTCTACTCCAATGGAGCTTATTCATTAATCTCGATGGATGGAGAACTCATCACAACTCCAACCAATGCCAGATTATTGAAGAAGTATTTTATATAAACACAAAACCTTCATTTTCCGTGCTATATAACTTTAAACTATACAGCAATGGTCCATACATATGACCTTAAACTATTTGCACATACATCCAACATGACATTAAATTGTGTCACCTTCATTTTCCTTGCTATATGACGTTAAAATATACAGAAATGGTCCACACATATGACCTTAAACTATTTGAACATATGTACAACATGACGTTAAACTGTGTCACCTTCATTGTCCTTGCTATATGACGTTAAACTATACAGCAATGGTCCATACATATGACCTTAAACTATTTTCACATATGTTCAACATGACGTTAAACTGTGTCACCTTTATTGTCCTTTCTATATGATGTTAAACTATATAGCAATGGTCCTTACATATGACCTTAAACTATTTTTATTACATTCATCCCACATGACGTTATAATTTGAAAAAGTTCCCTATATGGTCCAATATGACCTTAAACTGCAACTAGGTTCTGTATGACCTTAAACTACATCAATGGTCCAGTATGACCGTAAACTGCATCATCAACGGTCCATGCATATAACCATAAACTATTTTCAAGTCCGTTACGTCTAGCAAGATGTTAAAATGTGATGTCCTAACTACATGATGCTAAACTATATAAACGTCCCTTATGTCTAGAAAGATTTTAAATGACATAATCATCAAAGGTCATGTATGAACTTAAACTACACTTTTGTCCAGCATGACATTAAACTGCACCATCCACGGTCCATGCATATGACCTTAAACTATTCTCACTTTCGTCCAACATGACGCTAAGCTATATCATCACTTTTTTGTCCAACATGATGTTAAACTGTGGAAAAAGTCCCCAATGCATCCAACATTACGTTAAATGGTGTACTCTTTTGTCCTCACTGCATGACATTAAACTGCACAGTCCCCCTTTCGTCCAACATGATGTTAAACTATATTGTCCCCAACGTCCTAACTACATGACGCTAAATTGTACAGAAAGTCCTTGATATATCCTACATGACATTAAAATGTACTTTGTCCCTGCTACATGACATTAAATTGTGCAGCCCCAATAGTCCAAACAACAAGACTTTAAACTGCATAGTCCCTTTATATGTCTTACATGACATTAAACTCTGCATTTTTTAGGTTATAGTTACCTCTTGTTTCTCACACCGAGTATGACTCACGTGAGCTTAGAGCAAAAATCAACCATAATAATCTCATTGGGCTACTAACCATGTGTAAGTCCCAACAACATCATTTTTTAGGTAATTTTCCCCAATAACATCTTGATCATCAATTTATTCTTTAATTGATATACGCAGACTTTGATCCTTGCCTTCCAGGCTAGGTATGTAGGCAACCTCCCAAGGTTCAAGCCCCAAATCAATCTCTTCACATTGGTTCACCTCCATCTCATATGATGTTGATTCGTGAAACCGCCCCTAGAATCAATATCGTTACATTGGTTCACTTTCGTCCTTGTTATACGAGGTCAAACTATACAACTCTTTTGTCCAGTATGACAATAAACTACAATATTCTTTGATACCCTCACCTAAGAGGGAACCATTATTTACATTTATTTTTCAATCATGTTTCATTTGAAAGACTACGTGCATACATGGAAACGGACAAACCTTTTATCTTTGGTTAAACCGTCATTCTACTAAAATCCCCTTTCACCCTTCACATGTACGAACCAAATTTGTACAGAGGGTATTTCTAGAACTATGTGGGCTTGATTCCCACCCTTATGGGATACGTAGGAATGTTAGAGTGTCCCTCTAATCTAGCCCCAAGTCTTTGGGCCTAACCCCAAATTCCACTTTCAGTCCCTTGGCTAAAAAGTACCCATGAAAACACACACTGTGTATTTCTTACAATGGTCCACGTTCTATGACCCTAAACTAAGATCTCTAATCCCCTTTTCCCGCATGAAGTTAAACTATAGTTTATGAACTACGTATGGATTGATTCACATCCTTATGGGATACGTAGTGAAGTCCAATATTTCAATTCAGGACCTAGGCACAACATGATTATGGTTAGCATTGATCTGTGTATCTCTATATACATTGAAAAATACCCATCTTTATGTGTCATAATCCTAACCTTAAATATTTTCAGATCTTCATAGCCCTTTTCTTGACTTCTAGTCACAAAAATGTCAAACTTGTGAGAGTTATCTTTCCTGACTATGCAGCACGTTCCCTTAGGTGGCCTTGCATAAACAGTCTACATAACAGACTTGTCAGCCAAAAGATATTATTATTTGACTATACAGCCAATTCCCTTAGGTGGCCCTGCATAATTCAACCCCCTAACGAGTTTGTTAATTAATGGTAACTTCATTCTTGGGAAGAAAGCCTCTTTTGTCCTTATTGGTCTTAAATGAAAGTATGTAGGGATCTGAGAGAAATAGTCATCCTTAACATATTTGTCAAATATCCTTTTTCATGATCTGAGAGTATTCAAGTCTATGGTTTATATTCTCCTTCCCTGCGTTTGGGTTAGACCTTCGTAGTAGTAATATCCATCCAGTTCTTCGATAATCTTGATTGGAAATATCTTCTCCATATTCAAGTACCTCTTTCCATACAGCAAACTCTATACCTTGGAAAATTTGAATCTCCATAAACATTCACTGGCTTTTAGCACTAGGAAAGTAAATTTCTAAAAGTTCTTTTGCCTAACTATGCAGCACGTGCCCATAGGCAGCCTTGCATAAATAGTCTACATAACAGACTTGTTAGCCAGAAGATACTATTTATTGGACTATGCAGCCAATGCCCTTATGTGGCCCTGCATAATTCAACCCCCTAACGGGTTTGTTAAATAATGGTAACTTCATTATTGGAAACTACTTCTTCTAATGCCTTTTTAGCTCTTTTTCATATCATTCTTTAGGTTCAAATATTCTTAAGTTATCGTTTACATATTTTCCCCCATACTTGAGTATGGTAATATGTTTTCAGATAAATTGTCGAAGAATTGAGCCAATTCTAATTCATTCGGTCAAATCTATTTCGACCATAAACATTAGCCTCTTTATGTCCGACGTGCATGACTTTAAACTGCCCGAAAAAGAAAAGGGAACTCTGAATAAAAGTCAAGTTCCATCTCACTAAACATACATTTGTATGATTTAGGTAATATTGAGCAATTAAAAGATTCAAATTTTGTAGGGTTATTTACATTAATCATAGAAAAAATATAACTATGCTTACTAGGCCCATTGGCTTAAGTAAAATTTAAATAATGTAGCAAAAGAATGCAAGTACAAATGATTGAAGGTGAAAATGTTTTTCATTAATGCACAAGAGTTATAAGGACATCCACAGACAGGAGTCTCTTCTCTTTTTTCAGGAATTACAAAAGACTTTCAACGTAACTCTACATTTTATTTACGGCATCCCGAGCTTCATCAGCAGCCACCTAGAATTCATTCATTCAACTGGATACCATAAGAGATGCAGTGATACTAACTCTTCTTGGAACAATTGTTAACGAATGTTCTTGAGTGTGGTTTGAGAAATTTATCTGCGGATCAAACAGTGACTCTATTTCTGTCCAGGAGACATGGAAGATGGATACATGGATTTGAGAATGAAGCATTTGAAGTAAAGAGACATTTGGAGAGAGTACTCTTTTCAGATATTGCTCTAATGCCATGTTTGTCTTCTCTCCACCAACCGACAGAGGAAAAATTTTCAGCCCATGGGTTTTCCATTTTCATATCTACAAGGAAATGAAATGGAGGAATAATTTGAAATTTCACACCATTGTTGTTGCTCTTAATGCACAACATAACCGAAATAGAGGAGTAGTAGTGTAGTTGCATCTCAGGCATATATTTCTTTGTATCTGGAACATTGACTCCTTGCAGATGACCATTACCATATAGAGGTAGGTAAATGCTCTGTGGGAAATTAAGATGATATTTCTTCAAGTAATTAGCCAAATCTGGGAGAGTGTTGTTGCATATATCATAGTAATCATGGCCAATGATGTTCATAATGTCATCAATCCACTTTCTAGCCAGTTCATCAGTGGTTCCAGGTCTAGGAGCCATTGATTCTGCATGAAAGTTTAATTAACTAACTCTTAAATGAGTTTATTTTTCATAAAATTTGTGAAGGAATAGAGAAAAATGGCTAAGGAATTAAGGCGCACAAGTCTAAACTTGGCGTGAAACTATGGAGGTGCCACACAATTTTTTGGCACGCAAGTATCATCGCGCAAGTCCAGATACCTATATAGCAGTGCGACAACAAAGAAACATTGGAAAACAGAGCAACCTGCGCGGCTAAGGTGACCTGCGCGGCAAGAGCTCGAAGGTTTGAAATCCAGAAATCCTGATGCTTTGTACGGAAGTGAGGCCCTATATTTATAGACATGGACAGAACCCTGCGCGTCGTACCCCTGAGCTCCAGCCCTGCGTGACTCGAACCTACGCGCAAAGTGTTGTGCAATGAACACTTGCGCGCCACCTTTCCTTGAGTTTTCTTCTTTTCCTCAGAGTCAAATCCTCTATTCTCTCCGGATCCAACTCTGAGGGTGGACTTTTTTTAACGCTCCTTTCATCACAGAATCAAAAGATTGGAAAGGGGGAATATCTGAGCTCAAATTGATTCAACCTTTGGACAGAATATAAAAAAAATTGACAAAGGAAGGAATAAGAAGAATGTTGCACATGTGCCGTGCAGGTTTCCTCACTATCGCGCAAGTCCACTTGCGCGACGCCTAATGGTCATGCAAGTGACTTGTGCGCCCTAAAGGATAACTGCCCGGGTCTTCTTCAACCTATAAATAGACCCTGTGGTCCCCTCCATTAAAAAGAGGAATTTTTTCAGAAACATAGTTTTGAGCTCCCGGCGCGCTAGTCTCTTCTCAAAGCTTCCGAAACACTTCTAAGGTAATTTCTTACCTACACCGGAAGATCTAAAGAGGGGGAGGAATGCCTAAGTGTTGAAACTCATCAACACTTGCGTGCCTGAGTGGCCAGCCCTTAAGGGAAAAGTCCCCACCTACGTGCCTCCTTACTCCTTCAATAGAACTTGCACGCCCCTCTTCTGGAAGAACCTCAAGAGGATTCTAAAGGATTTAACCAAGAGTCGCTCAAGTATTACCCTGCTGGTTAACCATCGTGAAAGTACCCATGTATCACGCATGTATACCTGCGTGACCGGGACATGCGTTCCCACGCAGTACTTGTGCGCCTGCCAAGACTTGCGCGCCTCTGCCTCCATGGGTTTCCTTCTTTCCCATTTCACCACTCTTATTTCATTCCACCTCTCTTATTCAAGATTTAGTCTTCAAGACACTCTTCAAATCCATTTGTGGCATGATTTCTGGATTTGAAATCCTTATATGAAAGTAATTCTGTGGAATAACTCTCAAAATCTAGTGATTTACACATCTGTATGTCACTAAAAATTGAGATTTCATTCATTCAACCTCATTCTTTACGATGAGAGAACTCATTAACCTGGGAATCCTCATTAGGAGTAAGCCCCAGTCCCCTAATCTGGGCCTCCTTTTCTGGAGTAAGCCCCATTCCCTTAATTTTTCAAGTCTCTTAACCTGGGCCTCCTTTTCAAGAGTAATCCCCAGTCTTAATTTCTCTTAACCATTCATAATTTACCTTTGATCTGGGGTTCCTTTTCAGGAGTAAAACCCAATCATAAATCCTCTCCTAATTTGGGCCTCCTTTTCAGGAGTAAGCCCCAAGTTAGAGTATTCAAATCTCCATGAAGAACATATAACTTTATGGACCCTGTTCCTAGATTTCTTCCCTGAAGTAAATCCTAATCTTTATTTATCTAGGCAGTCATACATACATAAGACCCATATTATTTCTTATGATTGCATCTTTCATGGAACAATTGTTTGATTTTTACCAATACCTCTTCTTTCTCAAACCGAGCATGACTCACGTGAGCTTAGAGTGTAAAAGTAATTATGAAATCCTTCTTTTGATCCATCAATCACAAACATCATACTCCCTTACTCGAACTACGTGGGTTCTGATTCCTTTTATAAACAAAGTATATGTAGGTAGCCCATCTGCGGGTTCGATCCCAACTCTGAAATAATTCATGTCCGTCTAAATGAAAATAAACTTCAAGTGCCCCACTAAGTGGCTTTAAAACCAGTATTCTCATCATAAGGACCAAGAGTCATTTATGTATAAGAGGATACCATTGAATAAGAATCTCTAATAAATACATATGATTCTTTATCAGTAAAGAACCTCGAATACATATAAAAGATTCTCTAAATTTCCTAAATATCGATCATTTATTGTCAGATCTAAAGGAAAACTCATTTTATAGTTGGTAATATAATAAGGATTCACGAACATAACATAAATCTATAAAGAGAGTCCCAGAGTAGAAAATAATTCCCCTCAAAAAGTTGTGATGATTCCGACCTCCCATCCTCTCGACCAATGAAAATTCATAAGCCTCATCAGTCCACAAACTAATGATCACCTACCATTGGAAAGTAGGTCCAAATGGATGTGGAATCATTGGATGAATCTGGTTCTACGAACAAACCTGTTAGAAACTGATTGGAATGTTTGAACCTCCCATCAAAGGAGGTAATCCCTGAAGTCCGAGGGAAACAATCACATATTCAAAATATAAAATATTCCTAATATTTTGGATTTTTTTAAATTAATATCATAAAAATATAATTTATCCTTTCAAACATGGACTTCTTCTGATGGTCAGAAATTATGTTCTTTCTATACATGTTAAAACAACAATTCCATTAGCATTTTTAGTAAAAATCAAAATGAAACTTATTTAGAAATTGAAAAAAAAGATACATTTACTGGTTTTCAAAAAATCTCAATCATTGATAAAAAATAACTTATGGAAATATATTATAATATGAAAGTAATTTTTAGAAAACCTGGATATTGATGAAAGTGTATTTTAAACCGAATATTGAAATAATGCCAGTATCCTTAAAAATAATATTTTGGTCTCATAGGTAGATAAAGAGTGGAGGATGAGATGAAATAATTTTTTATTTTTAAATTACCATAGGATAAAAAATAGTCATGATATTATTGAGATTTAAATCATGATTATTAATCATAAGAAACATTGTTGTTAGTAATAATGATAAATAATGAGATTGTAACATAAAACCCTAACCACATTAGTATCTATTGAATTAAAATCCCCATGAAAGAAATTAATTTTTATGGATATTTATATTTAATAATTTTCATAATAATAATAATAAAATACATTCAGTTTTAGTACATATAAAACCAAAATGAAAAAAGTGGGGAATATAGCATGTGTCTAAATGAAGTAAAAGAAAGACAAAAATACATTACCTCATGTATTTACATTAAATGTACTTATTAAATAATTCAATATAATAATTATAAGTAAATTATAACTCTATTAAAAAACTAATTACTATTTATAATACCATTTATGATGAAACTTATATCCTTCTATCACCCACTTATTAATTATTCTTTCTTAAAATCACTATTTCAAGTAATAATTTGTTTCTTTTTCAAGTATGTTTTGGTTCAGTAGTTTTAGTCCTTTGTTTTTTTCTTCGTTACATAATCCCAGAATGATAATAATTATATAGATATAATATATAACAATTATATACATGTTTAATTTATTCTATAAAACTATATATTGGAAAATGATATAAACCGTTCTTAGAGACGGTAGGTAGTACATACACAAGAACATAGTTCTCAATTTTTAACTGATAGAATGAAGAAAAGGTAAAGAATAATAAAACTCTGTAGAATAATTTAAATATATTATATTTTGTATATATTAATTAAATATATCTTTGTTACAATCCATGATAACATTAAATGAAAAATTCATAACATCACATCATTAAGGGGATAGTCCACAGGTGTCCACAAGCGATATTACTGTTTTCCAAGGGATTAAAAGGTAAGAATGCAGATGTGATGTTATAATTATAAGTGTATAATTATGTAGAAAATTATCATATATAAATATTTAATAAGTCATTTTATCTATCCATGAAAGGTGGTGACTGAAAACCAATTACATCGGTTCATGACATGGTAGTCTGATATACACATGATCAATAATTTCGGGCCAAATTTGATTGATGAGAATATGTTGTTTTGTCATTAAATCACCACAATAAAATATACATACATGTTAAATTCATATTTTATTATATAATAATGGTTTAATTTTATTCTAAGAAGTATAATATGAAATAAAATGAAAACACATTGTCCATAACTATTCCTCTTCCTTAGACAATCTCTTTAGGATTACACATAAAGACTTTGTAAGATGATTTTATGATAAAACAATTTACTAAAAGTAATGGGAGTTTTGTAATATATGTACTTGGTTAGTATTTTTTAACAAATAAATATCTTGACGTGCATAAAGGGGAGGAGAGGGGTGTCCTTATAGAAGTGGGTAAAGGAAACACTTATATTTTTTAAAGGGAATAAAATATACCCCCATTTTACACACCCTTATGGGATCCAAGATGAACCATTAAAAAATATTATATGATTTATGTAATTAATATATTAATAAAATTATAATTTACCATCATTTTATGTTATTTTTACAATTATAATTTTGTTTTATCCCCCTAGTAAACCCAATTTAACCTTAACTATAATAACCCATTTTAACAGTTTTTACTATTCAATGTTCTATAAAATAAGTTTCAACTTAATAAATATTATTAAATGTGATTATAATAAATATTAAATCTATTTTAACCAATTAAAATCACATAATAATCAAAATTGTAATTATAATTAATAACGTAAACAAGATAAAAAGAAGATCTTTTATAGGGAAGGTTTTTTAAGTCTAAAAAGTTTTTATATAAAAAAGTGACATAAATTTTATTCCAGTGACCTGATCTGAATTAATAATATTACAAGATAAATAATTTTACATTTTTAAAAATATATAAAAAATGTAACTTCAATTATCATTAAATGAAAGGGGTTTTTTTTAATAAAAATCAATATTTGTTTATTATTAATCATAAAATTAATATTTTCATAATATTATCCATAATTAACTATAATATAATTTTTAAATAATCATTTAGAAAACTAATTCCATAATTTCAAAAAAACATATCTATTTTTTTAAATGATAAATTGAAAATACTTGTTGAATACACGATGAAAACTTATTTAGAGAAAATAAATATTTTATGTATAAAACAAGATTTATTTTTATCTTATTAACAGAAATATATTAAATAAATTAAAAAAATTATTGAAAATATAATATTTAACAAAATTTAAAATAATTTACCAATATAAAATAATTTATTTATTTTTTATAAAAATACATTGTGCCCATGAAAGTGGGTTTTCAGAAAAAAAAAATTTTACTTTCAAATGTTTTTTATTTTCATTTCAAAAAATTGATAACCAAAGAATTCATTTTATACATGTGAAAACCAAATTTTTTTCATAAATTAGTTAGTCATTTTCATACCCTTCATTCCAACAACTAGTTTATTACTTTAATTTTGTAATATTTTAATAGTACATCAATAATTGTTGGATCTTAGTTTTTTATATAATAGAAGATATCATTGAAATTATATTTTTCGGCAATGATTTTTCATAAAAACAAACGTTTTTACATTTAAAAATTAAAAAATAATTAATCCAATATCATAAATTTAATTATATTATATTTTTATTTTGGGGAAACCATTTTCCACTACATTTCCAACACATATAAAGTGAAAACATCTCTCACGCATACGTACGATTTTTGATCTTCACATTACGGTTTAATTCAATTTCATCACCTATTTTATTGGATGGTTATAAAGATATTAATTATATTTATATAAAAAATTTATTAAATAAATTAATATAATATATACATTATTACCATCAAATACGATGGAAAATTATGATGTAACATGTGCGTATATGTGGACTACCACCTATTTGAAGTGATGTGATCTATTTTTTATTTCCCCTCTACATGGATGGTAATAAGGATATATTTAATGAATATTTATGATTTTTATATAATGATTAAAATTATGGATATTAGGGAAACATAATAAAAGTATATGAACAAGAACTTATAAAACAAAACATACATGTGAAAATAACATAGAAAGCACTTGAAATAATAAAAATAATGAATAATAGTTTATGAATGAGTGAGAAGATATTTTAAGATAATCATATATGATATAATAACTAATAATGTGGATATATTTTAAAGTAATAACTTGTCTTCAACAATTATACATGCGATTAAAGTGTGTTAAACTAAAGGGGAAATGTGAGAATTTTTTTTAACTCTATATCCATTTATTGGGTTATACTTCTACTTCATTGATTATATTTCACAAATATTATGTGTAAAACTACATTTGTTTGTTTTATGTTGTAATTACACTTTTTTTGTGTATTCAAATTTGTTACACATAATAAATTCTTTTATTAATTCTCACACATGTGTTACAATATTTGTAAGATGTTTTGTCTAAATATTCACAATATTGAGGCATATTAGGGTTATGAACTAGTATATTTAAATGTGATGTATATAATAACTATTAAAATATTTAACATTAATAAATATTTATTAGTGATGATTAATGTTTAATTTCATCCTTACGCTTTTAAGGGGTTACAATTTGGCAGTTACGAGAGAGGTAAGAATTTATTTTTGGAGCCCGTTTTTTGGGATTCCATTATTTTCATTAAATGAATTTAAAGATATATTATTCACAAAATCAATATATCTTATTATACACTAGATATTTAAGGATTTTACATATTTCATTATAAAATTTCCTATCAATTCCCCTTAAATAATTAAAGGAAACATTTAATAGAATATGTGATCTTTTTTCTCTTTTGGTCAGGTACATTGTTATTTCTTGTCCATATATGTCATTTTTTTGAAAACTAATTTATATTTAACCAATGAATAATTTATGTCATCCATCAAATTTTAATATTTTAATAGGAATATTTCTATTTTTTTATTAAATATTTATGATAATTTTTTAATAAAGTTAAAAATAATGTTTTATACATATAAGGAATTAATGGATTGGGTCACCACCATAAGAGTTTTGGGATAGTAGAATCCTCTACATGTTCTCAATGATTATTTTTAAAATAAGCTTTAATGAAATATTATTTAAATATTTCAACTACATTTTTTATTTCCCCAATGGACGTGATTTTATTAAAAAAAGAATATATTTGGATGAATTAATGTTAATCTCTTATCTTTTATTAATTTTTTGGTAATTAAATTTACCTTGAAACATTCAATTTTCTGGAATCACTGGATAATAAATATATCTCATGTATCCATAATCATTTTATTATTGATATGATTATTTCCTAAACCATATGCTATTTATATATGTAGATTATTATTATTATTATTTGATTTATTGATGAAATATTGATATTATATATTCTTTATTCAATACATACATTTGTGGATAATGAATATTGATTATTATTTAAATTGATCATTCAAAACATGTGGAATGTATCAGAAAATTAATTATGGATGGGGTATAGAATTATATACCACACTGATGTGTGAATAGGTCTCATTAGAAAAATATGTTTTTGAGATCTATTAAATGGGGTTTTTTATTTTCATACTGATTGTTTAATCTGTATAAGAATAAGGTCTTAGCGGTAATGATATAATGAAACTGATATCATGCCATCCAACATTATAAATTCCCATTATTAATAATTCATTTAACCTTATAAATGATACTATTTCATATTATATTATCCATGGATAAATTTCATGATAATGTGGTTGAATTAATGAAGTATGTTTATAGTTATTAGCATTACCATATTTATTATGCCATATTAACTCATAGTAGCTTCTATTGTAATTAACACTTAATGAGAATTTTATCTCTACCATATTCAATTTAATATCACATGGATGTGAAAATTAATTCAATTTATGAGATTAAAAAATGTTGAAAAATTTATTTTTTATGTTTTATATTTTATTTCAAATGTAAAATTGGAATCATGTATGTATATGGTTCATAATGACTACTAAACTGAAAAATCATTTATGATATGATCCCTTAAATCTCATTTCAATGTAATAAATTATACACCAATATTAGGGTACTAGTTTTGGGGTTGTTTCATTTATAATGGTACACCCCTATACACTAATGGAATTCCATGTGGTTGAACATGCCATATATTCTACATATTTTAATGAGGGATATTTAGGCACCATGTATGTTATGTTATTCAATGTAGGTGTTACATGACACATAGTGAGAAAAATAATCACAGTACATAAATATTGTATGTCACATAAAGATTCATGTTCCCTAATATGTTATATTATAATTAAATTTTTAACCAAGGTATTTATTATTACACTGGATGTACAAACGATGTATCCAATGAAGTAAAACAACTCTAATTAATTATTTAATATTATAATTATAATATTGAATATTAATATTTAATATAACATATGTTACATTAATTTTATATTATATAATATAAATTCTTGAATTACACATCAATCAAATTATCTTATAAAGAAATAATAAAATTTAATTACAAAAAATATTAAATATAATTATCATTTTTGTTACGAATAATCTTGAGATATAGTTAAATTGTGTATGTATGGTATGTATTTAATTATTATTAAATTAAATAGGATGATATATGAATCAAACCTTCCTATTTAATTATATATAGAACTAATGTTTTTTTATTGTAACCCTAAATCCATAATACCCCGCACAAGAAAGTAAAATAATTAAATATAAATTATGAAGATCATAATCAGAGGAGATGGTTCAGGATCCAAGGAAAATAGATCTGAACATAGAGATATATAGGATAATGGTAGATACTGTAACCGAGACCATCTTAGGGATGAGATATTTTTTTCCCATAGGGTCTTGGTTAGTTTATCACCACTCAGTAAACCAACAATTAGATAATGATCAAGGTCATTTACTATCTTTATTTAATTTTGTAAATACATAATTATCTACAATTTTATTCAATGTATGGTTTATTGAATATATATATATATATAATATGTCACATTTTATATATAAATTGACATGAATTCATTGGTAAAATAGAATAAGGTGCATAATATTTATTTTAAAGGGTATATATAATTATTTTCATAATTATCACATAAAGTAAATAAATTGTATTCCGAGGATAAAATAAGTCATTTTATGCAATTAAATATAAAACATATTAAAAATATTTGATTATTAATGGTTAATTATTTATCTAAGTAACATGGAATATATTTAACATTTTAGTAATGAATAAAAAAAGAAAAATTATGCATTGGATAGTAGACTAATAAATATAATATATTATGTAGTTAATCACCATTCACCACTTCAATTGGAATAAAAATATTGATAAAAGAGCTCCTTTGGCACTCTTTGGTGTTAATTAAATTATCCTAGACTTATAATAAATATTTTTTCTTATCTCAACCAAATTAGAATCAAGATGATGTTCCCTATTATTCTTGGTGTAATGGAGGGGTAATATTATGGAAATGCATGGATTTGATTTAAGGATTGGGTATTCTACTAAACATATCAACGAACTATAAATTTACGTAGTTTTATGTGTAAACCATACCAAAATAAATTCAAATAATTTCGGAAGGACTCAACATAGGTTTTTAAAAGGAAAATATCGACCCTTTCCACTAAAATATCCAAATTATTGAATATTGTTTATCAAACAATGATGTCCATTTGGATTTTAAAAAATATTGGATGACATTATTTAGTCATTTTTTTTAAAATTTTGTAATTAATATTATGTAATAAAATATTATTTATGTTTTCTATATTATGTAATGTAACACTATGAATATAATATCATTTAAATCAATACTAGATAAGGATATTATCATGATAAATTATTTTTTGGAGAGGTGAATTCCTATATAAATTATACTATTAAAATAGATGAATAACTATAAACCAGAACCCCCATTAACATTCATAATTAATATTAAATGGATTGAGGATAAAAAAAATTAATTTAAATACATGAGGATATCATATTAAACGTATAGTTCATTGAGTTTTCAACAATGTATAGTGAGATATAAAATTAGTACACAATTAAGGATTATTTTTCAATGGTGTCTCATATCATGTAATTTTACCTACAGTGTTCTAGAATATAATATTATAATATTTACAACCCACTCTATATAAGAATTTTTGTATAGTGAGTTCTTTATTTACTTCATGTACTTAGATTGGTATAATAATCATTTAACTAGTTTGCGATTAGATTTAGAGGCAGTGCTACCAGTATATCTCATTCTACATTATCTTCTATCCAAATTATAAACCATAATGTAATTTATATTCATGCTATGTGGAGAAATTACTTCTATATGTCATTGAATTTATTCACCAAGAACATTATCCTATTAAAATAGTAAATCATTTGTAATTATGGTGAATATAATGAAATTTAATGTAAAAAAGGCATGTGTTATGTTATAAATAAGACAATTAAAAAGTCCTTTAAAGAAATGAAATATCTTGGGGAAATCAAAAGAATGGTAGATATTTTTTCATGTTGATAGATGGGTTACTAGAAGTATAAATTTACCTTAATGAAGAGGAATGGGGAATCTTTAAGTAAATTATTTTTATATTGAATAATTCAATTTCTACTAATTAGGTAATTTATATTGTTTTTTCATAGATATTTGTATCCAAATATTTGAACCATAAATATTATAGATGATTGAAAAATGTGATGGGAATCCTTGAGCTACAAATAAAGCAATATTGAATGTACAAGATATATGATACTGCTATCACACAGTACTAAATGAGATGGTTTTAGTTCTTATGATCTAATAAAATGATCTTAATATGACCAAAACATTGTTATAATATCATATTCTGAATTATATGGAGTTTACATCATTTTTGAAAATTAAACGTCATGTTTTTATGAAGATAAAATATTTTTTAGTATAATAAAATCCATATAATTAAATTTGTATACTAGAATTTGATCACAATGTATGTTTTATCTGAAATGAATTAAATTCACTTGAATTGTAGTATAATAATTTCTGGAATTATCAAACTGGTCATATGAATAAAAAATTATTAAATTATTTGATTAAGGTTATTTTGATGAATTTAATTTTCAAAAGATAAAAATTTGTCAATTTTTATTATAATGTTAAATTATCAAGGGATCTTTCCATGGAAAATGTGATGAAGTCATAAGGATTCCTAAATTAGATAATGATGATTTGTGTAAACCATTTCTAGTAGCTATTAGGGGAAGATTATCATAAATTACTACATTTATATTGAAATTTAGTAGGTACAGATATATAAATAAGATAAATTATTATATTGTTTCCTTTAATCAATTAATGTAATTAGAAATTGAATTAAAAAATCAGAATGGTAAGATGATGATGAAAAATTATTAAAATTCAAGTGTAGAATATATTAAAAATTAATTAACTGATTATATAGATGATTTTATAATGTTAATTAAAATTAATCTTCTATCCGTACATCATTTTAATGGTGATAAGAAATGGAGGAATAAAACCATTTTAAATATGGTGAGCTAAATTATGAGTGATAAAAATATTCCATTATATTTATAGGGATATTTGTTACAATTATTACAATGTACACTAAACTGAGTTCCGATTAATGGAAAAAATTCAATCACATATAAGTTATGGTATCAGAAGAAATATTTTTGTCTCATATTCATGTATAGGGATACAAATAATTTTTTAGGATAGTCCTAAAAACAAATGTCCATCATGACTCGCAAATTATATCTTTTTATGATATAATAAAGAGCTATAAAGATATTATTTACACGATCTCATGGATTAAAAATGTTTTTTTGGATTGATATTCCATAGGGGAAATCTTAGAAGAATTAATTTAGTAGTTTCCATTAGAACTACTTGTTTATTAATTATTGGGTGAGATTTGATGTATGATCGGTGACCTCATGATATGTACCTATATTTAAAAGTATTTAATGTTTACGAAAAGTTATAATATTAATATAATATAAACTTTTTAGAAAGATAATATTTGATAAAGTTGTGGATTAAGATATCCATGATATATAATATGAAAACATTCCATAATATAGAGTAGAAGAAGTTTCTATAGAAATAATAAAATAATATCTACTAAGGAATATAGATAACCAAAAAGACATTGTTTTGTAGTAAAATAAGAATGCCACACATTTTAAATTAATAATGTTGAGCCCTAATAAAAGAATTAAAAAATTTATATTTATCAAAAGTTCCTAATTTGAATTAATCTTGTAATTTTGAAATTGATTTCATGTACCAAAATCTCATTGAGATTTTGTTGGATCCTTGAGGTAAAATAAATCCTAATTTATGTGAAAGAAAATTTAATAAGAAACTATACCTAGACATTTATTTTTGATCCGATCAATCATTATTGGTTACTAATGGTTTTAGGAAACATTGAGGTATTGATTATGAGAAAAACATTTCATCATTTTCCATGGTAAATATATTAGAATTATACTTTTCACAATAATATACCATGATTTAGAAATTTTGAAGATATATGTTAAGAATTATTTCATAAATGAAATACTTCTAGAAGATTACTATGTGACACTACAAGAAGGATCTATAGAACTGAAGAGGCCAATAAAGAATGTAATTTTTTGGGATCCAATTTTATATTAATAAATATAATCATTATAATTAGATATTTGTTTTGAGGAGTAACTAGGGTAATTTGGTTTTAGGATGAATTAAATTGAGACATATGTCTATATGAATGTTATTGGGAGTGAAATAGTGTTTCTAATGATATATGTTGATGATATATTATTAATGAGAAATGAGATACCAATATAAAAGTCTTTTAATACCCAGATAAATGAATTCACCTTTATTAAGAACAGATGTAATGTAGACTGTATCCCAGTGATTAAGATATAAAAAAGATTGTTTTAGTAGTCACATTATAGTAAGATAATATATTATCCATGTATTTATAATATTGAATAATGTACAATATAAAAGTGGATTATTACTGATCTCATATGGAATACATTTATCCGAGAATATTTTTCTCTAGACACATGAAATATGAGAATAAATGTGAATAATTCAAGATTGTAAGAAGAATATATTTATCATATGTGTCATGATATGCACAACTACCGATATTTATTTTTCATTTTGAATTAGAGGTTCATACCAATGAGATACATGAGGGTTTTATTTTTACCAAGTTAACAAATCTAAATTACTGTTATTTTAATGAATCTATGTTCATTATTATTAGAGAAGATAAAAATATTGTTATGATAGGATAGGTAGTTTGTTTAATAAATGATATGTTTGATATGTGTTGTACTCCATATGAGTTAATCACGTTTTAATGATCCCAAATCTTATTAATGTTAATTAATCTCAATCTTCACTGCACATCTTGCTAATGGTCTTCAATATTAATAATAACTACACATCATGATTTAATGATATCAAATATTATCGATGTTAATTACTCTGTTTATTATTTACAAGTCTCATGCATGATCACAAATCTCACATATATTATCAAGACTTTATGTTTATGATTCAAGTTCTCTTACTCTCTAACGATTAAACTTAATCCATATTCTGCATATTCTGTCTATGTCCAGATACAAATATTTGTCTATGTATGGACTCACCATGAAGGACTCACCGTGAAGGACTCACCGTGACCCAGACACAATGACCCAGACATCGTGAAGGACTCACCGTGACGTAGACACTGTGACCCAGACACCGTGAAGGACTCACAGTGACCCAAACACCGTGACCCAAGCACTGTGAAGGACAAACCGTGACCTCGACACTGTGAGCTCGACACCGTGAGCTAGACACCATGACATGGACATACTGTGAAGCTCATACCGTGAAGCTCATACCTTGAAGCTCATACCGTGAAGCTCATACCGTGAAGCTCATACCGTGAAGCTCATACCGTGAAGCTCATACATTGAAGCTCATACTGTGAAGCTCATACCATGAATCTCATACCGTGATGCACATATTGTGAATAAGACACCATTTACTTAATCATTATTGTACCGTTTCTTAACTTTTTTTCAATATTATTTAAACAATACTAACGATCATATTTGATGTTTTTAATGCAATTAATGTTATTTAATTATAATTGTTGGCATGTCAGGAAACCGTATCTCATACCTATGAAAATGGAATCATTCCTACTGCTAGAAATCGTGGAATATAAGGAAGAGTAAGATGTAGTACACATATAAACGATAAAAAAAGGGATGAAGCAACGAAAAGTGTGAATATACAACAAGAAGAACTTACATACACCCGAGAGCACTGTGCTGAACAAGAAGATAAATCCTGAGCTAGAAATATATTGAAAGACTTTCAAAGAACTATCATGAATGCAATCCAACTCCTCTGAAGAACACTCGACGAATGAAGAGATCTCCCTCACTCCTATAGAAGATGAGCCGAACTACGACACTTTGTTTTTCAATAGAAAAACCAGATAAGGAATCATAAGCATTCCTGCTGAATCCAACGAGTCTAGAGCTGCATTGATAATCACTAGAGCTTTCTAAACTCTTATCTGTTCTCTATAAGTGATTTATTTATTAACATTCGATTAGTGTAGTGTACTCTGTATTTCTTATACACACACTATCTCCAGCACGGAACTAGAGGATATCAAAATCCTCACTCCAAATATCTTATCTCTTGTTTACCCATGTCAACTATGGAAGAGGTCCTTGTGTGGCCTGGTCTTTTTTTTGTTTCCAAAAAAGAACATTGGTAGAGGTCCCTGTGTGGCCTGGACAGTTTTGTAAACTGTTGTTAACCTCGATCCAGGGTGTGGATCAAATTTATATAAATTTGAGAGGACTAAGTCTTAGCTTGAGGCTGAAACTATTGTTATATCTACGGTTCAATTTTAGTTTATGTTCAAATTTTACTACATATATTTTATTTATTCTACTGTTGTTACTTTGAAATACAATACTATTTTATTGCTACTTTGATAGTTAGATTAGAAAATGATTAAACTTATTGTAAATCAGTAGGTTAGTTTCAAAAGTTAGTTTAATCGTGTGGTTAAATTAACTGAGACCTAATCAATCTTTGAGAAGCAAAGTGAACATTTACAATCTGTATAAATTCACTACAATTTAACTTGTTTTATAAATTTGGGGATTTTAAATAGAAAATATTTTAACAGAAATTTTAATTGGAACTCAATTCACCCCCCTCTTGAGTATCCACTTCGACCAACATTTGGTATCAGAGGTTTTGTTTTTTCTTTATGGATTTTTGAAATACTCTGTTTTTCAAATGTGATTTTAGTTGCATCTTTAAAGATCATAAATTTCTGTTAGTTCTAAATTTTTATCTCTTTAAATTAACTTTCTAAAATCTAGTTATAGACAATAGACTAGAGGGTGCTGCTACTAACAGGCCACCTTTCTTCAATGGTACAAACAATGCTCAGTGGAAACATAAAATGAAAACTCATTTAGAAAGGATGGGGTTTGATATCTGTACTGCTATAGGGTCACAATATAAAATTACAGAAACTGAAAGATTAACTTGGGATGAACCTACAGAGACTGCCTACAATAATAAATGTAAAGCTATGAATGCTCTATACTGTGCTCTAGGAGATGAAGAGTTTACTAGAATTTATGCTTGCAAAACTACTTTTGAAATTTGGGATACTTGTGGTGTTTCCTAGGAGGGAACAACCAATGTTAAAGAAATGTGACTAAATACTTATACTATTAAATATGATAATTTTAAGATGAAGACTGATGAACCAATTTCTGATATGCATCTCAGGTTCAATGAGAAAGTCAATACAATGAATTCACTTGGAAAGGTTATTCCAGCAAAGGAAAAAAATATGAGAATCTTGAGATGTTTACCAGACCGATGGAGAGGCACATCTGTTTCAATCAGAGAGTCATGTGACATTGCTGCTCTACCTATAAAAGAACTCATTGGTAAGATAATGATGTATGAGGAAGAACTGAAGGTGAATAAAGAGGAAGATGATGAACCTAAGAGAAAATATGTGGCGTTCAATACTACTGCTTCAAAGAGTAAGGACAAAGATAAAGCTCAAATACAAAATGACAGTTCAACCAGTGAAAATTCAGATTCTGATAGTGATGCTGAAATGACTCAAATATCCAGAAGGTTTAATAAGTTTTATAGGAAGAAGAAAGTTTTCCGGAAATCAAATTACAAAGGAAAGTATGATAATAAGGGACATTAGAAAAAAGGATTGGAAGAAATCTGATAAATCTGATGAAGTTGTTTGCTATGAGTGCAAAAGGAGAGGACATATAAAAGAAGACTTTCCAAAGCTGAAATACAAGAAGAAATATGAGTATAAGGATAATAAGTATAAGAAATCCATGAAGGCTATGTGGAGTGCTTCTGAGGATAGATCCAGGGAATCTGAAGCTTCTAAGACTGAAAACAGAAATAAGGAAAACATTTGTTTTATGACAAACACTTCTGAGGTAACATAAGAAACTCCTGATTTAAATTTATATTATTCTAAAGATGATTATAATTATAAAAATATGTCAAAATCTAAACTGTTTTAATACTATGATATGTTGGAGGAAACCTGTAATGAGGTGAAAGGAAAATATAAAGGTTAAAAAAATAGTATGCTTTAACTGTTAAATATAAATCTGATCTTGACATAGAAATGGAAAAGAATGCTCAGTTGATTAAAGAAAACACTGAACTGAAATTATCAAATGAGCAACTTAGGAAAGATTTAGAAAAGTTCACAAATGGCAAAGATACTCTTACTCAAATTCTAGGTAAGCAGATTTCACCTTGATATACTATTGGTATAGGATACCAACCTGGAAAAAGAAAGATTACCAAGAATAGATTTATTCATAAATCTGGACAGGATACTGCTAGTTCTAGTTCTGGACATTTATATGCTTCAACTAGTTATTCACTTAGTTATAAATCTAATAGAGTTTATCTTTCAAAATATTTTGATTTTTTAAATTGTATGAGACCCATAAGACAAATTTGGGTACCTAATGTTTTATTGGTTAACCTGTCTGGACCCAAGAAGATCTGGGTAACAAAATCATTTCCTATCTAAATTTTTTTTGTAGGAAACCTGCTTAAGGAGTTCCCACAAGAAGACATGGTATGAGGACAGTGGATGTTCAATACATATGTCTTGGGATTACTCGTGTTTCAAATGATTAATAATGGTTGATGGAGGTCATGTCACCTTTGGTGATAATTTTAAAGGAAAGACCATCGGCTTAAGACAAATTGGTAACACTGATTCAGTTTTAATTTCCAAAGTTTTATTTGTTGATGGACTGAAATATAATCTGTTTAGTATTTCTCAATTATGTGATGATGGTTTTAATGTCAAATTTTAAAATTATTCTTGTAATGTTTTTAATTCTAAAAATGTTTTAGTCTTTTATGCTCTAAGAAATTAAAATTCTTATGCTGTTGATTTTAATTCCATAGCTAAGAAAAATGTTACCTGTCTAAATGATTTTCATAAAGAGTCTTGGTTATCACATAGAAGATTAAGACAATGCAATTTACACTCACTTAGAAAACTTACTAGGAAGAACTTAGTGAGAGACCTACCAAAACTTGAGTTTCCAAATGACAAAGTTTGTAATCCCTTCCAAAATGGAAAGCAACACAAGGTTTCTTTTAAATCAAAGAAAGATGTTTCATCTTCTCAACCTCTCGAGTTGGTTCACATGGATTTGTTTGGACCATATAGAGTTTCTAGATTAAATGGGAAGCACTATGTCTATGTTCTAGTAGATGACTTTTCTAGATATACTTGGGTATACTTCTTAGCTCATAAAAGTGAAGCTTGTTCTTACTATGTAAAATAATCCAAATCTGTAGAAAATATTAGTGGACTTAAGATGATAACCCTAAGAAGTGATCATGGACGTGAGTTTGAGAATCATGAGTTTGAATACATCTTCTCAAACAATGGCTATAGTCACAATTTCTCTGCCCCTATGACAACTCAGTAGAATGATGTAGTAGAAAGAAGAAATAGAACCCTGCAAAAAAATTTCTACAACTATGCTTAATGAATATGACCTGCCTATTTACATTTGGGCTGAATCTGTGAAAATAGTTTGGTATATTATTAATAGAGTCTTAATTAGACCTGTTCTTAAGAAGACCCCATATGATTTGTGGAACAATAGAAAACCTAAAGTTAGTTACTTTAGAGTCTTTGGCTGTAATGTTTTTATTCATAATACAAAAGATAATATTGATAAGTTTGCTTCTTAAGAGTGATGAAGGAATATTTTTAAGATATTCTTTATCCAACAAAGCCTATAGAGTTTTTAATAAGAGAACCAAGTGTGTGGAAGAATCTTTTCACATTAAATTTGATGAAACTGATCCACATGAGCCTAAAACCTCTCTTGAAAATCTTGAAGAAGATTTATCTATTCTGGACCGTAATGAAAAATCTAATGAACCTGCTATAAAGACAACCAGTTCTAGAATTATTCTAGAATCTGCTGCTAATGAACCCAAACCTAGAGAAGAACCTGAAATTTATAGTCCTACCTTTTCTATATCAACAAGAATTCTAAATAATCATCCTTTAGATGTTGTTGTAGGAAATCTTGATAGAGGGACACAAACTAGAGCTTCTCTTAGAAATCAGGTTGAACATCAAGCCTTCTTTTCAAAGATTTAACATAAAAACATTGATGATTCTATTAAGGATGAATTTTGGGTAATTGCAATGCAAGAAGAACTCAATCAATTTGAATGAAATAATGTTTGGAATCTTGTTGAAAGGCCTAAGGACACTTTCACAATAGGCACAAAATGGGTGTTTAGAAACAAAGTTGATGAGTCTGGAAGCATAGTTTGAAATAAAGCAAGGATAGTTGCACAAGGCTATAGTCAAGAAGAAGGTATTCACTATGAGGAGACTTTTGATCTAGTATCCATATTAGAAGCTATTAGTATTTTACTTGATTATGCTGCTCATCTAAATTTCAAACTATATCAAATGGATGTCAAGAGTGCATTCTTGAATGGATATATTGCTGAGGATGTTTTTGTTGACCAACCACATGGATTTTCAAACCCTCATTTTCCAAATCATATTTTTAAATTATCAAAAGCCTTAGACGGTTTAATGCAAGCTCCAAGAGCTTGGTATGATAGATTAAGTACTTTTCTAATTTCTAAAGGTTTTACAAAAGGAATATCTGATCATACTCTGTTTATAAAAATAATTTCTAAAGTTGTTTTAGTTGAACAAATTTATGTAGATGATATTAATTTTGGATCTTCAAAAACTACATTATGTACTGATTTTTCCAAAATGATGAAAAATGAATTTGAAATGAGTTTAATGGGTGAACTTAAATTGTTTCTTGGATTTCAAATATTTCAAAACGATGATGGAATTATTTTAACTCAAAGTAAATATACTAGAGATCTATTAATACATTTTGGATTGGATAGCACAAAATGTAGTGACACTCCCATGAGTACCACCTGTAAGATGGATCTTGATGAAAATAGTAAATCTGTTGATCAAACCACTTATAGAGGAATGATTGGAAGTCTACTATACTTAACTGCTAGTCATCCAGACATTATTTTTAGTGTGTGTATGTGTGATGGTTTTCATGAAAACCCTAAAGAGTCACATTTAAATGCTGTAAAGATAATTTTTAAATACCTCAAGCATACTCCCAATTTAGGACTGTTCTATCCCAAAGGGCAATTATTTGAATTAGTTAGTTATTCTGATGCTGATTTTGTTGGGTGTAAGCTAGATAGTAAAAGAACCTCTGCAACATGTCACCTTTTAGGTAAGTCACTAGTATCATGGTGTAGTGAGAAACAACATTTTGTTGCATTATCTACTGCAGAAGCTGAATACATAGGTGATGGCAGTTTTTGTGCACAAATTTTGTGGATGAGACACACATTACTAGACTATGGATATCAATTCAGACATTTCCCAATAAATTGTTACAACACAAGTGTTATTAAGATTTTTAAGAATCTAGTTTCTCATTCTAAGACAAAACATATTGATGTAAGACATCACTTTTTGAGGGATCATTATCAAAAAGGAGATATCACTTTGGAATTCATTGGTACTGAATATCAACTTGCTGATATATTCACTAAACCATTAAATTCTGAAAGATTAGACTACATCGTACATGATCTTGGCATGATTAATCATATGTAAATATCTTACTGATCTTAATGATTAATACTTTACTGTATTTTACTTTACAATTTCGTAGTAACTATTTCTATGTTACCGTTTTATGTTCATGGTCTCACCATGAAGACTTTATGCTCACAGTATGTCAACTTACTGTCTCCCCATGACTGCACAGAATGCTCACTATCTCACCGTGACGACTACCAACTGTCTCACCGTGATGATTAGTTTGTATCATACCGTAATGCTTACTCACGGTCTCACCGTGAAGATTATTTATATTCTTATTTTAACCCCTATCGCGTAATTTTTTACTTTACTTCTATTTGGTTTCCAGCGTTTTTTTTGTTTTTATGACATTTGACATTCCCAAATGATAAAACACAAGGGTTTCATTTGATTCCTTACCCGAACTCTCTCCTGAACCTTCTCTTCCCTCTCGCCCGAACCTTCAGTGGATGATAAGGATGAAGCGTCCATCTTTACCCTCGTCTGAGAAGCGCCGCTCTAAGAAACAGAAGAGAATACTGAGGATAGCTCCCGAAGGACCTCTAAACCCAAACCTGGTAAGCCGTACAGTTGTACCTGAAAAAGATGTTTGTGTAGAGTGGTTTCTAACTAGAAAATATTTAGTTTTAAAAGTATTAAGAGATCAAGGATGGCTTGGATGGTTCACTGGATAGAAAAGACCAATCTACCTGAGATTGGTATCTCAATTTTATCAGCATGTGAAGTTTTCTTTTGAGTTTGGATAAATCTTTATGGTGATAAGATGAAAAAATGGTCAAAATTACTCTTTCTCTTCGAGGTTGTGGGATTTATGCCTAGGGATTCCCCATGAAGGAGTTTGTGAGGATTACCAGAGAGACCCTCCTCCAACAACCGACATCTTTGACCTGGAAACTGCTTTGGAAAACCTGATTGGAAATGGCACCAAGAAAAGGGCCATATTTGCTGAATTAGATGGGAAGACTAGAATTCTGTTCAAATTTGTTCAAAATTTGATTGGTCCAAGAAAAGTAGATTTTGTTGTGATGAGGTATCAGTATGTGTTCCTGATTCATCTGTTGAAGAATGGCCATAAGATCAACCTATGGAAGAATGTTATCAATCATATCTGTGAGTTAATCAAAGTCACTTCCAAATCCACCTCCCTGTTTTACTCAAGGATGATTTCAGCTATGTTAGTTTCCAAAGGGATGGTTGGACCGAATGAAGAAAAGTTAGAGGGCCTTGATTTCTGCATATCCTTGCCTATCATCAGAAGGATGAAGATTATCTAGAACCCCTGGAAGAAGCAGTGGGTTGAGGATAATGATCAAGTGTATAAAAAGTTTAATCCTATTGACTATCCAAGAAGGCCTAAAAATCTATCTAATCCTGGTTTGGAACCAGATGAAGTGGATGAGTATTCAGAAGAAGAAGAAGAAGAAGAGGAAGTAACATTTGTAGTATCTCCAAGAGAAGAGGTTGAAATACCACAAATGGAAACAGCTCCTCTTGAAAAAGAAAGGACTGGTGTCCCTGCTATTGTCCCTGCTGAAATACCTCAATAAGAGGAAGTTGGTGATAGTTTGAGAGAAGAGGAAGCTCCTGTTTCTAGTACGGATGTAAATCCAGAAGCTCATCCTAATGCTTCATGGAAGTTGGTTTTTCCTATTTCAGAACATCATGTAACATTAGAGGCTGATCCTGTTGAAGAGGATCTTTCTGTTGAGAAAGAAGAAAGTCTGGAAGTTCAACCAATGGAATAATCTATTCCTGAGATTATTCCCTCTACTGAAGAGAGGATGGAAATTTCCTTGCACATTGCAAGACTTGAGTTTGCTGAAGAGATCAAGGATGATCCTGTGGATCTTGTCCATGTTCTTGAGCCTCAAGAATCTGAAAGGGAAGCACAATTTGTGGGTGAGGAACCTCAAAACCTTGAGATTGCAGAAGCTGGATCTGCTGAAGCTTCTCAACCTATTGTCTCATACTCTGTGCACACCCGATTTGTTTTTTCAAGCTTTTATGATGAGAATGAGTCAGATCATGTTTCGACAACTGGAATGGATCTTTCTTCTCTGTTTCAACTGAAGTCTGTAGGTCATTCAGAACCAGAACTAGAGCCCCAACCTTAATCCGAATCAGAATCTGAGTCTGAAGATGACTTTGAACCTCAACCAGAATCTGAACCACTACCTTTACCTGCACCCTTACCCGAGCATCACTACTTTGTGACCAAAGAGGATCTGAACGTTTTTGGAGAAACATTCTTTGCTGGGGTTGAGAAAATTGTCTCCACTCATCCTCATCCAGTAACTCAGTTATGTCAAGAAGATGCTTCAATTGTCTTGGAAAATATTATCTTGCATATTCAACTAAGGATGATCCGAGAAATTCAAGAATTCAGAGTTGAGAATATGCTTCTGAGTGATGATACTGCAAATCTGAAAAATATGATAGCAAGTTTGCAGAAGGAGTTATCCTTGAGATCAGAACCTGCTCCTGTTTCTGCTCTTACACCAGTTGATACTTCTCCTGAGCTATCTGATTCCCATCCTTTCTAGGGAAAGTGTGTCTGAAGTTCATCCATACCTCCTTTCTTTTGATGAAATGATTGTAAAAAGGCACACCAAGATGCTAGAACGCACGAGAGAGCTTGTGGAAAATCTGAATAAGCCTAAAGATGAATACATTGGATGCCTGAAAAAAGTGTTGAAAGAGATCAATGTTCTAACCGAAGCTGTCAAGGCTTCACTTGCTTCTAGTCAGACCTCCACATCTTCTTTGGATGATTCTATGCTGAGATCCATAATCAAGGAATAAATTCAGAGTTCCTTCAGTGGCTTGGATCTATATTCTTTGTCAGAAGTGGTTAAGAATAGTGATAGAGCATTGGACATGGTTAGGATTCATTCTAAAATAGCCAATGATGATAAAAAAGAGATCACCAAGAAAAATTGATCTTTATCTCTCCCAGATTTTCTCTAAAAGTGATATGACATATCACTTTAGATAACTTGTTTAAAATTTGAGAATCCCTCCGGTGACTCAAGATTTTAAAACTCAAGTTCAGAAACATACAGAGTTCACCAGATTGTTGGACATGTTTATGGAGAATAAGGATGATTTTGAAAAGGCTATGAAATATGGTGGTGAAATCATTACTGATTTCATCAATCTTTTGAAACCATATCTTTATGTGCAGAGTACTGCTATAGTTGCTCCACTTGCTGCAACCCTTCGACCTGCTCTACCTGCCTTAGCCTCAACTGCCATGTCAGTCAGCCAAGATCTTTCTCAGATCTGGCCAGTCATTCTTGACCAACCTAAACCTATATCTTCTACTACTCTAACATTGGATCCATCTGGTTTTTGAAGGTCTACCCTTACCCTGTTCATCACTGGATCTATGCCTTCTTCTATTTCAGCACAAGCTCATGCTGTTGATAAAGGCAAGGATAAGATGGATCCCTAAAGAGTCTAGAGACTATTTTCTTTTTGATGGGATGTCATTTCTTGTTTACAGTTTGTACTTCTCCTCTATTTTGTGTTCTGAAAACTTTGTTTAATGACACCTGCTGAGTTTCATTTCATTTTCTATACTTTTTTATAATCCCTAAAGGGGGAGAAATCTCTACATAAAAGGGGAGAAAAACTACAAGTGTCAGTTCTATAATGTTTTTTTCTATGCTAGTATCTTTAATGTTACATGTCATTTATATTCTGCCTATATCTGATTTGTGGTCATCAAAAAGGGGGATATTGTTGGACTCCTCGTGTGTTAATAATGTTTTAATGATCCCAAATCTTATTACTTTTAATTAATCTCAATCTTCATTGCACATCTTTCTAATGGTCTTCAAAATCAATAATAACTACACATCATGATTTAATGATAAAAAATCTTATGGATGTTAATTACTCTCTTTATTATTTACAAGTCTCATGGATGATCATAAATCTCACATTTAGTATCAAGCCTTTATGTTTATGATTCAAGTTCTCTTACTCTCTAACGATTAAACTTAATCCATATTCTGCATATTCTGTCTAAGTCCAAATACAGATATTTTCTAAGTATGGACTCACCAAGAAGGACTCACCGTGAAGGACTCACCATGACCCAGACACCATGACCCAGACACCGTGAAGGACTCACCGTGACTCAGACACCGTGACCCAGACACCATGAAGGAATCACCGTGATCCAAACACCGTGACCCAGACACCGTGAAGGACAAACCGTGACCTCGACACCGTGAGCTTGACACCGTGTGCTAGACACCGTGACATGGACATACTGTGAATCTCATACCGTGAAGCTCATACTATGAAGCTCATACCATGAAGCTCATACCGTGAAGCTCATACCATCAAGCTCATATGGTGACGCTCATACCGTGAAGCTCATACCGTGAAGCTCATATCGTGAAGCTCATACTATGATTATCATACCCTGAAGCTCATACCGTGAAGCTCATGTCGTGAATCTCATACCATGAAGCTCATTCCGTGAAGAAGACACCGTTTACTTCATCACTGTGACACCATTTCTTAACTTTTTTTCAATCTTATTTAAATAATAGTAACGGTCATATTTAACATTTTTAATGCAATTAATGTTATTTAATGATAGTTGTTGGCATGTTAGGAAACCGTTTCTCATACTTATGAAAATGGAATCATTCCTACTGCCTAAACTCATAGAATATAAGGAAGAGTAAGATGTAGTACACATATACACGATACAGAAAAAGATGTAAAGCAATGAAAAGAGTGAATATACAATGAGAAGAACTTACATACACCTGAGAGCACTGTGATGAACAAGAAGATCAATCCTGAGCAAGAAATATATTGCCAGCCTTTCAAATAACTCTCATGAATGCAATCCAACACCTCTGAAGAACACTCGATGAATCAAGAGATCTTCCTCACTCTTGTAGAAGATGAGCAGAACTACGACACTCTGTTTTTCCTCATAAAAAACATAGAAGGACTCAGAAGCATTCCTGCTGAATCCAACGAGTCCAGAGTTTCATTGATAATCACTAGAGCTTTATAAACTCTTATTTGTTCTCTCTAAGTGATTTATTTATTAACTTTCGAGCAGTGTGATGTACTCTTTATTTCTTATACACACACTGTCTCCTGCACTGAATTGGAGGATATCAAAATCCTTACTCCAAATCTCTTATCTCTTGTTTACCCACGTCAACTTTGGAAGAGGTCCTTGTGTGGCCTGGTCTTTGTTTTGTTTCCCATGAAGAATAGTGGTAGAGGTCCCTACGTGGCCTGGACAGTTTTGTAAACTGTTGTTAACCCCAATCCAGGGTGTGGATCAAATTTATATAAATTTGAGAGGACTATGTCTCAGCTTGAGACTGAACCACTTGTTATATCTAATGTTCACTATTAGTTTAAGTTCAAAGTTTACTACATATATTTTATTTATTCCGCTACTGTTACTTGGAAATACAAAACTATTTTAAAGGTACTTTGATAGTTAAATTAGAAAGTGTTTACACTTATTGTAAATCAGTAGGTTAGTTTCAAAAGTTAGTTTAATCGTGTGGTTAAATTAACTGAGACCTAATAAATCTTTGAGAAGCTAAGTGAACATTTACAATATGTATAAATTCACTATAGTTTACCTTGTTTTATTAAATAGACAATATTTTAATAGGAATTTTAATTGGAACTCAATTCACCCCCCTCTTGAGTATCCACTCCGACCAACAATATGGAATTTTAGTTATGATAATGATAGTTATGTATTATGGGAAGATTAAAGTAACATGTGACCTATAATCTTATAAAATATACATATATCGTATCTTCTTATGATGCTAAAGAAGATGAATGTGTATAATTTGGAAATATCAAAATTTTAGAAGTATTTATCTAGGAGATGGATTAATGTGATTAGTATAACAGAAATTTAAAATGTGATAATCGTTGTGATTAAAACTATTCCTAAATAGATTTTTGGATATCATATAAGAGTTAATGGGTTGAAAATTGGTCATAATTGGATCCAGTTCAAGTGGGAGTTTATTGGATTTTGTTCCCTAAAAAATAGATATTTTTACTATGGATTACCAATTCATATATAATGTTTGATATGTAAATTGTTAACATATATTTTTTATCCTTCTATGTAACATTAATGAAATGATGTCCTTGGAATATTTATCATATTAAAGGGTTATAACTGTTACCATCTATGATCATAACCCAAAGATGCATTAAAAATATTCTTAAATTATACGTCTAGAAGGTTATATGTATCAATATGATATGACACATATGATTTCATACTATCTAGTTCTATGTGATAATAATAATTAATAATTATTCTCATGAAGTTCAAACTTTTAATCCTCCATGAATAAAGGCATGGGGGTAAATATAATAATATTAATTCCTCATATTTTGAGTTTCATTTGAAATATCTATAAATTAGAACATATATTAATCCATTGACTTGAGATACTTATTTATTTGTTTTATTAATTTTTTAATTTTATGTGTATATGGAAATCATGAGGATGTATGCTTTTAGATGGGTATCATGTGTTGAGTACATCGTAAATTATACGAAAATAATTGAATGGTCATTAAATGATTTATCCCTTTAGAGCTAATGTGAGAAGATATATCTAATACCCTGATGAAATAAATGTTTTGAACAATTTACATTTCTTTGGTGATTTTAGATAACTCATTATAAAACCACAATGAATCATAAGCAAAGCATATTTGGTGATGATATGTGCATAAGCCGTTCATCATGTGATATTATGTAAGAATTGGATTATATTACATAGTAACAATTATAACATCACAGTATATAGAAGATATTGGAGTTATTATTTTATAATAGAAACAACAAGTAAATAACAAGTGGAAGAAGAAAAGAACATGGAAGAGGTGATGAAATATTTACCTCTTATTCAGGTTCTTCCTTTTGATTTGATCAAAACAGCTCCTTAGGTTTGGTTTTGTGACTAAATTAACACCTCTAGGATGAATGGAGGATAGTTTATAGGGTATTTGGGAAGGGTTGGCTGAGCCAAATGGCTTTGAAATATTGAATTAGAGATAAGGGGGAGTACCATTATATAAGAGGGGTGTGGGGAACCTTAGAAAAAGCCAGTAATATTATTTTATAATAATTTCATATTCAGTTTTTATTTATTCAAAACTGATTTATTTCGAGGATAAGGTGGGGATGGGTCAAAAACCACTCAACTAATAGCTTTTAGACAGTTTTGGGTCACTATATTAACCTTATGATTTAGATTTAACTCTTAGTTAGTTAGTTTGACATTTATCATGTCCCTTTGTATTTTAATATTATATGGTTAATAAACATACTATAAACATCCAACAGAACCTCAAGTTGTTAATTAATTTAATATATAATAATATTTAAGCCCTTTGTCCGAACCATAGATTTTTATGAATATAATATCAATTAATAATATAATATTTCTAAAAAAACTATTTTATGTCAATTTTGATACTATTTGGTAATTAATTTTTTTGAAAATCATAATAGAATGATTACTTAGGATAAAGTTAATTAAATAAATCCTAACTTGCAATATTTACCTATAAAATTCGTTTGATTCATCAAAATTATTAATTTACATTTATTTGGGTATTTAAAATATCAATTATTTTAATATTTAATTAATAAGGTAATTACTGCATTATCATTGTGTAATAAAAAAATTAAATTATTTAATGTCTAAAAATTATAAATAAACTACCATTATGTAGGAAATATTTTTATCTTTCTAATGAATATTTATAATCGAATCTATCTTATGTATAACCGTATATTAATAATGTTTTAGTCATTAAACATTGATTTTAACTCTTTTTACTCTTCTATGAATTAAATAATAATAAATGTCATATTCTAATCAAAGTGGACCTAAATGATCATATTTTATTCCTAAAGTTGTTTTTGGTTGAATTACACTTATCCAATATAATTAGGACATGTGTTAAGGTAAATATAATACCATTTTGCCTTTAATTACCATATTTACTTTTAACCGTGGAAAATAAAAGACAAAAGTTACTATTCACCAAAAAATATTTTCATCCGATTGAACCACATTTTACGTACTGATATGAACCGTTTCTCATGGATTTTTGAAATTCAACTCACAGAAGAGGTAAAATTACATTTTATGGAAATTTGCAAAAGCTCTTAAGAGGTGGGTGAAAGACGGTAAAATGTTCAAAAACATTTTATATATCTAGAATTAATATAAAATGACTAAAATGAATTACTTTGAACGTATATAGGTATTATTTATCTATTTTGACCTAAAATAAATGTAAATAAAATAAATAAATATTTAAATAAAAAGTCTGTTTTAACCAATAACTAAGCGTTTTTCACTATTCATCAAAAATTGAATGTTTTCAGGAAAATACCAAAAATTCACCCAAAGATAACTTCGATATTCCGAATTCAAAAATGATGTTCATTTTAAAAACTAAAATGAATAAATTTTCAAAAAGTGGGTATTACTATTCATAATGGGTAGTTTGATTGGTTGTGGTGTGTTAAAACATGATGTTGCGTACAACACACACTATCGTATTATTCAAACAGAAGTGTACTGTGGAGTCTTGGGGTGTTACATTCTCCCCTCCTTAAAAAAACATATTTCTCAAAATTTACAGAAAAATACTGCATAAAAAGACTCGTATGGTTCTTCGTCATAAGTTCCTCGGGTTCACACTTCACCCCTTCCATCTTATTATTTCTCAATAAAACATTTACTAGAAGAGTCATACGGTTTCTCAATACTTGTTCTCTTGTATCTATAATCCTAAAGTGATCTTCCCAATAAGACAGATCGAGTTCCAGTTATAATTCCTCATAGGTGAGTACATGCGTTGGGCTAGGCATGTATTTTCTCAACAGTGATACGTGTAACACATCGTGAACTTTGGAGAGACTAGGCGGAATTGCCAAATGGTAAGATATAGCCCAAATTCATTCTAGAATTTCGAAAGGTCCGATGTACCTGGGACTCAATTTACCCTTCTTACTAAAACTTATAACACCCTTCCATGGAGATACCTTCAAGAAGACATGATCTCCTATATGAAATTCCAAATCCTTCCTTCGGTTATTGGCATAGCTCTTCTTCCTACATTCAGGAGCTTTGATGTAGTTTTGGATTATCTTTACCTTTTCCATCATTTCCTCTACATGTTCTGGGCCTATGAGTTTTTTTTTCACAAACACCATCCCAACAGGATGGTGTGTGACATCTCTTTCTATATGACGCTTCATATGGTTCCTTCTAATTACTTGAATGGAAGCTATTGTTATAGGAAAATTCTACCAGGGGTAAATATTGATCCCACATAACATGAAAGTCATGTGAGCATGATATCAACATGTATTCTAGGTTTTGAATAGTCCGTTCTGATTGTCTATTAGTTAGAGGGTGGTAGGAAGTTCTCAAATGATGTTTAGTATCCAGGGATTTCTGAATACTTTTCTAGAATCTTGATGTAAAACGAGGACCACGATCAGAAACAATCAATAGTAGTACTCCATGATGTCTTACAACTTCATTAATATATATTATTACTTAATGCTCAAGTGGTAAATCTTCACTTATAGCAAGAAAATGTGATGACTTGGTAAGACTATCAATAATGGTCCATATTGCATCATTCCTTCTAGAAGTCTTTGGTAGTCCCATGATAAAGTCCATCGTAATATTTTCCCATTTCCACTCAGGTATGGGAATAGGTTTCATGAATCCTCTTGGATTTTTCCTTCCAGGTTTCACTTGTTGAAAAACCATACATCTTGACACAAAATCAGAAATCTTCCTTTTCATGTTGTCCCACCAAAAATGATCCTTCAAATATCTTACATCTTGGTGCTACCAGGGAGTATAGAAAATTTGGAGCTATGAGAATCATCTAAAAATTCTCTTTTTAGATCAGGTATATCGGGAACACAAAGTCTCTTCCCAAATTTCAAAATTTATTCTTCATATACGAAGTCACTCAATCTCCCATCATTCACAGCTTTAATATTCTTTTAAGACTCTTCATCATCGGTCTAAGAACTCTTTATACTTTCTATTAAATATGGTTTGGAAAAAATTTGAAGAAATATTTATGTTTCACCTTTCATGGTTATTCCTATATCCATCATTATTAGATCCATGAAAATGGGATACCTTTCAACTCTCATCTTGTTCAAAACTCCATGATCCTTTCTGCTCAACGGATCTGCCACCTTATTTTCCTTCCCCAAGTGGTAGTGTATAGTGAAATAATAATCCATGAGTAATTCAATCCATCTTCTTTGCCTTGTGTTGAGTTCTTTTATGTGTGAAAATATACTTCAAACTCTTGTGATCAGAATATATCTCACATTTTCACCATAGAGATACTGTCTCCATATCTTCAAATCAACGATTACAGCTGCTAACTCAAGATCATGAGTAGGATAGTTTTGTTCATGAATTTTTAGTTGTCGTGATGCATAGGAAATAACCATATCATTATGCATAAGGACACATCCAAGTCCTTTCTTTGATGTATCACTATAAATAACAAACCCAGCATTCCCCGACGGTAGAGTCAAGATATAATCATTGACTAATCAGCTCTTCTGTTCTTTGAAAAATTCTACAAACTCTTTTTTCCAAACAAATTTAACCCCCATACATGTGATCTTCGTTAATGGGTTATCGAATCGGGAAACATTCTGGGCAAAACGTCGATAATAACCCGCTAAACCAATAAAACTGCATACCTCGGCTATACTCGTTGGTGCTGGCCATTCATAGATTGCTCTTTTCCTAGAAGGATCAACAAAGATTCCATCCTTAGAGACAATATTGCCATGAAAAGAAATCTCTTGAAGCTAGAATTCAGAATTGATAAAATTCCCATATAATTTCGGCCTTCTAAGAGTCTTTAGAATAACGCACAAATTATTTTCATGATCTTCGTAGCTTTTGGAGTATACTAGAATATCATCAATAAATACAACTTCAAATTCATCAAGATATTCCTTGAAAACTCTGTTTATTAGATCAATGAAGATATAAGGTTCATTAGTCAATCCAAAGGGCATTATTGTAAACGTGTGATGCCCGTACCTGGTTCAAAATACTGTTTTCAGAATGTCTTCCTTCTTCACACACAAATTATAATATCCAGATCAAAGTTCAATATTTGAAAAGTACTGAGCTCCATGAAGTTGGTCAAATAAATCATCAATTCGAGGCAAGGGATTATTTTTCATTATTGTTATATCATGGATCTCCCTGTAGTCAATGCACAACCTCAGAGATCCATCTTTCTTCTTAACAAAAAATAGCAGGGGCTCCCCATGGAGAAACCTTAGGGTGAATAAATACCTTATTACTCAATTCCTCTATTTTTTCTTTATTTCCACTAATTCTACAGTTGTCATTCTATAAGGGGTCTTCAATATGGGTCTTGAACCTGGAATTAAATCAAAGGGAAACTCAATTTTTCATTCTAGAGGATGTCTAGGTAAATATTCTAAAAACACATCAACATATTCTTTCACAATAGGTACATCATCTATTTGAACATTCCTTTCCTCACCCACAGTTTTTTAATTTTTTTCCTCCCCAGTATTTTAATTTAGTTGAGATACTAGGGGTGGATTTAGATAAGAATTAGGTGGTGATATTTCTTATCTAAAGATAACGTACTCCTTATCATCATCAAAAATTGTAACCTCCTTCTTCTTACAATAATTTTTTGCATCATGGTCCAAAATCCAATCCATACCGAGGATTATATCAAATTCAATCATGGGTATGACGATGAAATCAGCAGATAAAGAACATTTATATTCCCTAATGGGGAATGATTCTAAAAACATTGTTGCAATGATAATTCCCTTAGGAGTTTTTACTGACAAATCTATTGTTAAATCAAATTGGAAATATCTAATTTTCATAGAAAATTGGGAAGATATGAAACAATGTGATGATCCAGAATCAAAAAAAGCGTTTACTAAACTTGAAGAAACCATTAAATTACCTGCCACTATGTCTTTCAGAGCTTCAAACTCAGTAGTAGTGATAGCATAATCGTGGCCTTGATCCCTTGGTCTCTTTTGAGGTATGTTTCCTTGAAGTTTAGGACAATCATTTGCATAATGTCACATCTCCCTGCTATTTTATCATTAAACATCGGTAGCCTCTTTTTTTCCCTTGCAATCATGAGCATGGTGTCCTTTTTCACCACACTTGTAACAAACTCCCATTCCCTTCATGAAAGTACTAAGGTGTTTCTTACCACATTTACTGTAGTATGGATATTTAACTTTTCCCTTATTCCACTTATTTCCATTTCCAGAGTGATCAACAGATCTCTTCATCTCTTGCTTTTATTTAAAGTTGTAGGACTTAAAGAATTCCTTTTTTTTTCTTGATAGCACATGAAACAAGATCTTTGTACGACGAGAAGTATTTTGAGACTAATTCTCGAAATATAAATGGTTTTAACCGATAAAATAAATGATAAATCGTATTTCTTGGGTTACGTATATAATCTCTTGCATGCCTTTCCATCCTTGTAAATTTAGAATCATACATTGCAACATTTGCGTCCTCCTTTTTCCTCAGACTCAGAAATTGTCTTTCCATATCCACTCTATGGTCATGAGGAAAGTATTTTTCTAAGAAACTTTCTTTAAAATACCTCCATTCCATATTCGATATTTCATCATCTTCCATTTTTTGGAATCAATGACCACCATTGGTCAACATCTTCCTAGAGGCGGTAAACTGCCATGACAACTTTTTCCCTTTCACTACTCCCCAAGGCATGGAATATTTTCTCTATAGAATTTATCTATTTTCTCAGCTACTACTATATTTTTACCCCCATTGAATATTGGTGGTTGTTGCATCATGAAGCTATCTAACATTTATTCTCCATGCTACAGATCAGTGTACTCCATACGGGTAAGGTTATTACTCATAACCTGAGTGAGTTTTCCCAGTATAGTGATAAGCTGATTAGCACCAGTTGTATCACCAGGTCCAGTATAATTATCATGAGCAGTAGATAAATCCCTACATGGAGTGCATCCATTTTTATGGTTTCTATTCCTTCCACTAGGTGCCATTTCAAAATAATGGAATAAAATAGATTAGTTTATGAATCGAAATACATAATTCCATTATTTTAAAACACTTAACATAAATTGAACATTTTATGGATATAATCCATAATCATAAAAATGTTTTCTTTGATGAATTATATACTAAAAAACCCTTCATAATGTTTTGTAAAGAAAATGTGAATTATCCTATGTATATCCTTCAGGAGTGTTGTAACCAAGAGTGCAGTAAAGCCCGTTGTCGTGCACCATTTCCCGTTCGAGTCTAGCTTAAAGCAGTGTGCTTTGTTTTTAACCCTATGTACATCTGTTCTAGAGCTGCCTCTACCTTCTCATATCTAGATAATGATGTATTTCTCGGAAAAATGAAAAAATCTCTAAAATACCAAAATTCTAGGAAGTTCTTCTATACTAATCTACAAAGCCTTTCTTTGGGCTATGTGCTCTAATTAGATTTTATCTAAATCTACCTTCAATGATTTGTACTAAACATCCACTCATACCAATTGTAATTCCCCAACCCCCGTCACCCAGAGTCGGTGCATTATTACATAACATTGGCATGGTCACAAGGGATCAAATCAAAAAAGATCGATTAGTTTAGAATCCTTGGAAACACTAGATACATTCATATGTCTTACATTACATAATAAAATGGAAAACTACAATAACATTGTTTCTATAGAAAAAACTGAGATCCCATAGACTATCTCTGTAGGTCAGTCATAATATTCTTGTTCGCATGTTGGAAAAAATAAAACATATAAAGGGGTGACCTCAGATGCTCAGTAAGGATAACAATATAGCGGAAACTTTTATAAATAAACACAAATATTTAAGGAAATGAATAACTGAAACAAAATACATTTAATCTTGAACTGAAGAATAATAGGCAAAATATAAAATCAAATAATTCCATTTACTTATTCACATGGATATTGTACTAGTCGAATGATAACACACAGTATCTAATAACCACTTTCATAATGATGGAATGCCTAATGCCAGACTTTCATAACTACATAGTCAAGGCCTTGTTCCAAGAATACAAATATGATTTTGTCAAGGCCATGTGCCAATACACTAGTTTGTATCATGAGTCCTACCGATGCATCGAGGAGCTATAGCAGGCTCCGCCCTTCACTTACTAAGTCAAATACATTCCTCATATGAAAAGGATTAAACATAACATAAAATTCATATTAAAACTAGCATACGAAATGTCAATACATTATCCATAAACCATGAATGGTGTAAAAATAACACATCCACACAAAATCTTCAATACAATATGGATGTTTTCTATCATAATAAATCAACTTCAAATAAGCTTAAAATCCATCAAAGGATTTTGACATAGATGAAATCAAAACTATTTGAGAGGAACATCTATTTATATTTTTAAATATTTTAAAATTCACATAGTTTTAGAAGAAAACATTTATTTTGAAAATATTCTTATAATATGGTAAGGGATGCTTTGACGATGTTATAATGGCGGAAAATAGTTGCACCCACCGTATAAGTTAAGAAAACATTCTTACATTAAATTTGTCAAAAAGGTCAAAAAGTACCTTGTTTGGAAAACGATAGAAAGATTCCTGTCAAAAACGTATAAGGTCAGATAAGGGTATAAATTATTTTAACCCATTTTCTATTAAATAGTAAAAAAAATTTGAATGTAATTTTTATGAAACCTGGATTTGGATGATAAAGAGGTCCCAATAGATAATTACGTATAAACAACCTCAGATAATGAAGAGTTTGTAGAGTCAACCCTTACCTTGTACTTTTCCATTGGGAGGGTACGTTAAACTCTTGTATAATAGTAAAATAATTGTTATTAAATTATAAAAGAATCATATACATAAATATGATATTATATATGATCTTCTAATATTTCTTTGTTGATAATATTTTAGTATTATTGTCGTTTCAGGTGTTAACTTACTCATTTTCTTTTATATGTTTTGCTACATAAGTCATGTTTTTTATGGGTAGGTTGTATCATATTCATACACATAATGATATCAAGCCCTTAAATATTATTTTTAATCATCAAATGAGAATTATTCTTGAATGGATACGATGGGGAATGAATCTCATCGTGTTCATGGAGACGGTAGTCTGTACATACACACGAGCGACAATATCATTCTTTTGATATTAGAATATTATAAAATTGGATGGTATATCATATATAATGAATCATTATAATGTTATATTTATTATTTACATCATTTATACTCATTATTATACCCATCCAATTGATGAAATGTTTGAATAACAGACTTCACCATGACGTTGAGACGGTAAGCCGTACGTACTCACGTGTAGTGACTTTTTCATTCGTAGGATGGATAAAATAACTAATATGGTTGTACCATATTTACAATAATATAACAGTATATATAAGATACTGGAGTTATTATTTTATAATAGAAACAACAAGGAATGAAGATGTGGAAGAAGAAAAGAACTTGAAAGAGGTGATAAAATATTTACCTCTTCTCCGAGCTCTTACTTTTTATTTGATCAAAAGGGATCCTTAGGTTTGCTTTATGAGAAAAGGAAGGCCTTTAGAATTAAGGGAAGATAGTTTATAGGGTATTTGGGTAGGGTTTTTCCGTGACAAATGGCTTTGAAGGTGTGAATTAGAGAGAAGGGGGAGTGCCCTTTTATAAGAGGGGTGAGGGGCACCTTAAGAAAAGCTAGAAATTTTATTTTATAATAAAATCATATTCGGTTTCTAATGGATCCAAAGTAGTTTATATAGCATATATGGTAGGTATGGGTATCAAAACACTCAACCAATAGGTTTTAGATAGGTTTGGGTCATGATATTAACCTTATCTTTTAGTATTAACTCTTAGTTAATTAGTTTGAAATTTTCCATGTCTCTTTGTATTTTTATATTATATGGTTAATAAACGTACAATAAACTTCCAAGAGAACCTAAAGTGGTTAATTAATGTCATATATAATAATATTTTATCCCTTTGTCTGAACCTTATATTTTTAGTAAGAGAATATCAATTAATAATATAATATTTTTTAAAACTTTTTTATGTCAATTTTGATACTATTTGGTAATTGATTTTTTTACAAGTCATAAAGGCATTACTAATTCATAAATATTTAATTAAATAAATCCTATCATGTCATATTAACCTTTAAAATTCATTTAATTCCTCAAAAGTCTTAATTTAAATTTATTTGGGTATTTTAAATATCAATTATTTTAATATTTCATTAATAAGGTACTTACTACATCATCATTGTTTCATAACTAAATTAAATTTTTTAATGTCTAAAAATTATAAATAAAACACAATTATCTAGGAAGTATTATTATATTTATAATTAATATTTATAATCTAATTTATCTTATGTATAACCCTATATTAAAAATGTTTTAGTTATTAAACTGTGATTTTAACTCTTTTAACTCTTCTTTGAATTAAATAATAATAAATGTACTATTCTAATCCAAGTGGAACTAAAGGATCATATTTCATTACTAAGGTTTTTTATTTTCTAATTACCCTTATCCTATAGAATTAGGACATGCTTTTTTCTAAAACTAATACCATTTTTACCTTTGATTACCCTATTTACTTTTAACCGTGGTAAATAAAAGTCAAAAGTTAGTATTCAAAAAAAATTATTTTCATCTCATTGAATAAAATTTTACTTTCTGATATCATCTTTGTCTTTTGTAGTTTTGAAATTCAACTCACAAAAGTTGTAAAATTAAGTTTTATGCAAATTTGCAGAATCTCCTAGGAGGTGGGTAAAAGAGTTAAAAAGTTCAATAAAATTTTATATATCTAAAATTAATATAAAATGACTCGAATGAATTAAATAGAAATTATATAGGTATTATGTATATATTTTGAAATAAAATAAATTTAAATAAAATAAATAAAAATTTAAATAAAATTTCAGTTTTAACCAATAACTCAGTGTTTTTCACTATTCATCAAAAATAGAAAGTTTTCAGAAAAATAAAAAAAATTCACCTGAATCTAATTTTGATATTCTGAATTCAAAAATGAAGTCCATTTTGAAAAATAATGATTATAAAATTTTAAAAGGTGAGTATTACTATTCATAATGGCTAGTTTGATTGGTTGTGGTGTGTTAGAACTTGATGTTGCGTACAACAAACGCTATTGTATTATTCAAAGAGAAGCGTACCGTGGATGCTTGGGGTGGTACAATAACCCATAGTTGATCCTTATGATCCTTATTACTTTTGAAATATATCATAATATCATCAATAAAAAATTTAAACATTTATCATAGTAGTTCTTAAAGACTCTATTCTTAAAATCAATAAATATATCAGTATAATTAGTCAAGCCTAAGGGAAATAAAATAAACACATAATTCACATATCTTGATAGTAAGGTATTCTTTTGGAATATTTTCTTTCTTCACCCTCAATTGATGATAATCATATCAAAAATAAATCTTGGAGAACAATTGAACCCTATGAAGTTGGTCAAATAAATCATCAATATTTGGGAGAGGGTACATGTTCTTCAATGTGATCCCATTAAGTTAACTATAATATATTCTTAGTTTCATTGATCTATCCTTCATAAAAAAATTGAAAAGGTTCTCCCTAAGGAGACACACTTGGTCGGATAAATTCCTTCACCAAAATATCTTTAATTTCGTTATTTTATTACTATTTATATATATTTTCTATTCTATATAGGGTATATGATATCAGGTTGGATCCAGGTATGATTTAAATGTATAACTCAACCTCTATTTCAAAGGGAGGTCCAAGTAACTACTCAATAAATACGTTAATGAATTCCTGAATGATGGGTATATTTTATAAACTTATACTTTAATTTCCTTCTTCCTCTCCACCAATAATTTCCTTAAATAAGGCTAAAGGAGGTTCTTCTATACAAATCATATTTTAGGATATCTCACATTTGGAAATAACTGTAGTCATTCCATTAAATCCTCTTGATATTTCCCTCATTCTATAGTTGATCTTAGTAGTATACTTTGATATCCATTCAATCCCATGTATATTGTAGAATTAATCCTTTTGGTTGACTAATAGATTTGATATGATATTGTTCTTACCAATGTCAATAAAAGAGTTTATATAAATTTTTAATGCTTGGATAATCCCTCATGGAGTCTTCACTGATAACGCTGCTTCTAAAATTTTAGGGATTAATTATATATTCCTTAGAAACATAGATGAAATAATGGAATGAGTAGAGCATGAATAAAACAAAATACTTTCTAGATTTTAGAGTATATTGAGAATACCTAACTCCACATCATTTGGATCTTATACTCAATCCATCATGATAGAAAAAATCCCAAACATGACCCCTTGACCTATGATATCATTGATGGTGATACCCCTCCATTATCTTCTGATTTGGAATGTGATTGGAAATGTTTTCTAACTATCCACACATAATGCATTGGACATCAGGTGAGGTCTGCACCATCATACCTTTTTCATTAGTGTTTAAATGTTTAGGCTTCATCTCACTACAATAGTTCTGAGTTATATGACCATATATTGCACACCTTTAACATTTTCAACTCTTAATAATGTAGTTCCCCAAATTCTTATTTCCATATTTGTTGCATGTGAAATGTTTCACATACATTCCTCCTCTTTCGTGATCAAAGTTTCTCCCCAATTTAGGATCCAATTATATATTCTTCTCAATTGATTTATGTGGCCACTATATCTCTCCAAACTCAAGTTCAAACTTCATATCACTCTGAACTATCTCCTCGTAGTTTTCATAGTCTCGATTGGATAGATTCCTTTGTAGATAAATTCTTATTCCACTGAAGAATCTATTAACTTTTCAATTAGTATCCATTATAAATATATAGGTATAATGAGAATTTATTGAAAATTTTATATAATATCTTTTCATTAATTCATTTTCATTCTAATTTATGTCAAGGAATTCCTTATCCATTTTCATTCTCATCAAACATGTAAAATATTTTCTGCAAATTATTCCCCTATACTCATCCCCCAATATGGAATCAATCTCCCTTCTTGGATTTGTGTTTCTAACTAGTGTCCACCACTGATCAACTTCTGCCTTTATTTTGAAAATATCCAGAGTGATTTTCTCTTACTCTGAACAGGGTATTACATAAAATATCATTTCTATAGAGCTTATCCATTCCTTAGAAATAAATGGGTTGGTAGATATACTGAAATAATGAGGTCGTGGATTCATAAAGGACTCAACATAAATTTGTTATCATCAAGGTAAATCTGGTCTCTCTGCATGATTCAAGTTATTGTTCATAACATGAGTTAGTTGATTCAGCATTCTCATAAAGCTTTCCATTTTGGATTCCATTAGAGGGCTATCACCACATGCTATATTGTGCTCATTATTTACGTGTTCCATATATTTCAAACTATTTTCTAAAATAAAAAACCCTTAGTGATAAATATGTTTATTTTATGAATATTATAATTTTAATGTAATTTAATATCTTAAAACATATTGTCTAAATACCTTATTCCATAACGAATACATTTTCTATATTTATCGTTCATAATGGTTCATAAAAATCATGTTATTAACCAAACATATCCCTCAGGAGTGTCAAACCAAGAGTGCAGAAAGGACCATTGTCATGCAACTGTTCTCATTTGAGTCTATATCAATGTAGTGTTTTTTTACCCCTAGATACATCTATTCTAGAGACATATCAACTTATTCATATAAAAACATGGATTTATTTTCTCAAAAACCTCTAAATTAATACTTCACCAAAATTCCAGGATTTTTTCCTATATTTAATCATTTAGATAGGATTTATTATAATGTTTTCAAATCCTAATTTCCATAAATAAGTAAACCATCCTTTAATACCATCTATGAAATCCCTTCTTTTTATTAAATAAATTTTCATTACATTTTACATATAGAGGATATTTTAAAGTTAATAAGGTACATAATATCTTAAAAAATAATATAAAAATATTATAATCCACCTGTAATGAGTATTAATAGGTTTATATTATGTAAATTTATTATATCTCATAACATGGGGAAATACATCAAAGGAAAGGGGTGAGCATGAGGTCCATAAGGGAAACAATTTATATCTGATTGTAAAGAATATCAATAATAACATGAGGAATATCATTATTTAATGATAAAGGGAACATGAGTAACATCTAAAATAAAAGAACATTAATTATAACATGGATATGTGGCTAAAAATATAAATGATAAATTCGTAATAATATCACAATGGTGTCATAAATAAAAATTAACACAATTATTCACCAAGGAATCATAAAACATGTCATATGTAGAGATTTAATTTTTTACCCAATATATTGGAGTTTTTTTAAGGTTCAACCTTCATATATTTTAATTAATTCGATCCAAAATTATCATAATTAATCATTTTATTAATAACCTGTGGAGATTAAAGAAACAGTTTTTTTATCAAAATCATGGTGTAATAAGGTTCTTAACGGCACACTCATTACTTCATTTTGAGCCCATGGAAATTGAATTTGGGGTTATTATGTGTAAATAACTAAATAAAATTAATCATATTTAAATATAGGTGAATACCAATAGAAAATAAATTTTGTTGGGTATTTAGAAAAATGAAATAAAAGATAATTTCATAAGGTGATGAGAGAAATTTTGGGAAGTAAATTCGGCAACATAACGGGTGTAAAACATTGTTTTAGAAAAGGGTAAAATGAGATGGGACAAGGGAATATAATTGATGAATCATAATTTGGTTGTATGGGTATGATCAAAAGTTTTATAAATAATACTATAAATAATAATTAATATTATTATATAAAAAAGAGGTTCTTTAATTGAAGTGAAAAGAAGGATAATTCCCTTACCATGAAGAGTTAATCCAAAATATTGAGGAATGGAAACATGGGAGATTGAGGACACAGTAAAGGGACTCATTGAGATTAAAAACTAACATTAATAGACTTTGTATGGATTAGGAGTGAATATAAATGGATAATTGGGTGGGTATTTATAGAAAAAATTGGAAAATTTCTTTAATTATTTTAAAATATAGGCCTTTGAAATCTACGTTGTCAAAATACAAAACCATTATATTACCCAAGGTTTTTACCAACAATTTAGGACATTTGGGAACTATTTTATGTAATTTTAACCCAAAATAACTGATAATCATATTATATTACTTCTTTTTAATGGAAGAGTAAATTTTCCCCAAAATAATGTTTTTAATGTTATTATTTCCATTTTAGACATTCGAAAGAAAATAATGGGATTATAAATTGATTAAAATCTATTAAATTATATATATTAATAGGGTAAAATATTTTTGTACATGTTTTGTGGTTAATTAATAATTACATGATTATTAAATAATTACGAAGTCATCAAAATGTACAAAAAAACCTAAATTGTATTTTTTTATTCATGAAAATATAAAGTATTTTAGAAAATTCTCATTAATTATCACTGACCTAATTTTGATTTGATGATTTTAAAAATGATGTTTATTTTATAATAATAATTATTTATGTATCATAATTTTATCTTTTAATGATAAAAAATTTATTTATTTAAAAATATTGGGTTGACAATGCATAGCCAAATTTCTGGCACTTAAAAATTCTTAAGGACATAATTATTTTTTATCATTTATATTTAAATAAGAGCGTTTTTAACATAATTTTAAATTAAGTTAAATATTATTATTAGTAATTTATTTTATTAAAAAAATTATATATTTTATGAAAATTATATTTTTTGGAAAAAAATATATTTATCAAATTCCATATGAATTAGTCCTATATTTTATAAATAAAAAATGTTCATAAAAAGGAATTGATTGAGTAGAAATTCTATTTATACACAGGAATTACACATTATGTAACTAAGGCTTGGACATGTAACCCCCTATAACACCCACGTATGACCTAAGGGTAAGGTGTGTGATAATGATAAATTTATTGGGTGGTCCAGCTAACATCGACTATGTGTTAATTTCCACTAACTTAAATTTATCCTATAGGTGATTTGGTTCAAGATTCTCTGGTTGAAGCTCATATTCATCTTGACCAAGGGAGAACCCCTTGGATGCGACCACTTTCCCATGTTATGAAAAAATGGATTCAAACAGAATGACTCTTCTGGTCTAGGTCATCACTTTTCCTTTTTACAGTAATTATCCTTTATTATTTCTACTTATAAACAGTAATTATAATTTTATAATTATTACCAATATTATAGTTTCTAGTGGCCATATTTACCAATAGTTATATTTGAACAATAGTCGTATTTGAAAAATGGTTATGTAACATTCAAATTTTGATTGTCACATTTCCCTTTATACTCACTACGTTATTAAATAGTTATGGTTTTGTTGTGTATAATATAATACAACACACAATTTCTCTAGAAAAAAGATGTCTTTTAAAAGTATAGTTCATTATAGGGGTAGTGTGTATTCATATACGTGGTACCCATCAAGTTTCAAAATGATATAAGGAACCTATTGAGTTTGGTGGAATCATTGAGGCTTGGGATATAGAGTATGGTCTCAGGTAATCTTTGGAATAGAGTAACCAAGGTGTTAAAGGAATAAAATTCTTCCCAATGCTCGAGAAGGAATTCAAATAGTGTTGGTTTTTTATGCACTGGTCCAGTTGGTTCTGTCTTTCATGCAAATGTTATGATGTGCATTGGCATGGATCAAAAGAGAATCACATGTGTGTTTAGGATGAATTGGATTGAAAACACTAATGAGTGGCCAGTTTTTTCCTCCATATATGACCAGGACACACATAAGGTGGGGAGAGTCATGTCAATTCTAGTAAATATGTGTCCATTCTGGTATAAGAGACAAAACAGAGGAATATATTTTTAAAATGGTTAGTGTTATTTATCGAATGCCTCTGAGGTTGGTGACTCTTATAATGTGTCAGTGCATGAAAGGAAGTATGACAGTGAAATGGTTGGTTGTGTATGAGACCTCTAAAAATACTATTGGTCATGGTTGAAATTTTATGGTAAAGCTTGAGTTATCATGGTATACCTCAGGTTGTAAGGGAATCATGGTCGAGTTGGTGACGTGTTGAAAGGTAAATTCAAACTCTTCAAAAAGAATTCACCATGAGTGGTTCAACTTCTCTTCTTACATATAGTTTGGTATGGTTGGTTGGAAACCATACAAAAAAATTCTATTGAATATTACATATGTTTCTTGAATCTTATTGATAATATTCGATATACTCATAATGTTATCTTATATTGGAAACGATCATTTTCCCTATCATGATGTCATCTAGGTGTACTGATAGAGATTCAGTTATATGTCGTGCTAAATTTAAATGTAATTTGTCTTGAAAAGAAAACTCCATGAGAGTTAGGCTTTTATAAAAACATTTTTTAAATAAAAATGGTTAGTCTTGAGTAATACTTGGGATACCAAGTAGGAATTCCTTATTCAGACTCACAGACATCTGCTGATTCATGAATTGATTGTCATTGGGATCAGTAAGTGTTCTTAACATGTGGATGTCTCATATGTGCACTAATGTCTTAGTTGTAAATTTTGTGGGTACAATCTACCTTGGATGATATCCCCAAATTATATTGTATTATTCTAAGGTTACCTGAACCTCAGTCTGGATTCCATGATATGTTTTGAGAGTGATGATACTAGTATATCGTTTTTGGTGTAAACCAACGATCATGCTAAGGCACGAAAACATAAATGGATTTTGGTCATGAAATTTCATTGAATATCAGAAATGGGCTTCATTAGATGTTCTCATGGGTAATGTGAAATTCCTTTGAGGAAGGAATCATGTTCAGATTGATTCACTCCAGCCATCTAAGATGAAATTTTTGATAATGGTCAATTGGAGGAGGCTCGACTTTTTTTTTTGGAACGTTGTTAAGATGATACAATTGTGGTATGTGTCAACCGGGGTTTTCATGAAAAATAATCTCAACCTATATAAATGAGGTTGGTGGGTAATCAATTGTCTAACCAATTATAAATCATGAAAATAGAATTGATAGAACTTATAGGGCATGCTTGGTAGGCAATTTCGATGATGGAGGCACCATGACTTGAAATTCACCCCTTTAATGTTATAACCTATGGTGGAGAGCACCAAAAAATAGATTTTTAAAGAAATAAATACAAGATCATATCTCTTGAAAAATAGGTGTGTAAGCACTATTTTTGTGTTTTAGATGGAAATGATCAATGCTTCGGGTTTTGATGGCCTAAGATATATACAATTAAGTAATGATTAGAGGTGTGTGGTGAATTTGGGGATGAAACATGACCATTTTAAAAGAACTTCATGACCATTTTTGGTCGGGTGATGTTTTTATTATTTCCAAAAGGCTTCTTGAGAATTATATGTTCTAAACTGGGAAGGTTTTCAAGACTCAGGTTTTTGATCCAAGGTAGAATTACAAGGGTATTTGAATTTTGGCATATGGTGGATATGCTATTGTTTGAACAAAGTTTCAAAATAGGATTCCAATATTTTAACACTTTACTATGATTTTAGGCATGGTTTGACAAACGATAGGTATCCCGGGTGTTTGGATGGGTTTCAGGTGAATCGAAGGCCGAAAGACCTAATTTTAGAAAAGTGAAAAGTGCGACACACTATTAGATTTAACCATGATGCCTCCTAGGGGTAACCATGAGACCCCCCAACAACACTAGGAACTGTTTTTCAAATAGTTACAGAGATATTTAGGGTCATGGAAGGATCTATAGTTTTTATTAGATGATGCACACGAGCTACACATGCTTAGTGCCATTTGGGTAGTATGTGTGCACTATTTGGAACATGGTTGGCACACAGTTGGTCAAACTGTATCGGAAAACCATGTGGGGAGTGTTTCTTAATTAGTGATGGACACATGGTTGGTGAAATATTTGGCCCAAACTTCTAGAAAAATATTGTGGACCTTTCTTGAAGAGTGAATTTACAATTTTTCCCTTAAGGATCTTTAATCCACTTGTTCCACTTTCTTTCTTCTTCTCTAGCCATGTGAGGCCACTCCCTTTCTCTTGTGGGTCCCTCCTCCTTCCTCTACTATGTATAGTAATTTGTACATTGTACAAAGTTATACTAAGGATATTTCAATCATGTTACATCTGTAAAACTATTCTATCAATTCCTCTTACTTCCTCTCCCAGTTTTTCTTCCTATCTATTGACCTATTTTGGTATAAGCTCAATTTCCCTATTTTTTGGAGGATGTATGTTTCTTAGATTTCTCTCCAACCAGACCAAAAAAATATTGAGATTGGATGAGTAGAGTATCCTCGCTATAAGTTCGGTAGTCTATATATATTTCCCTATGTTACCATTGATTTTTAAATATTTCTATTGGGTCGTGCACAGGGGTTTTCTATACATATCCAGAAAACAAGTGAATTTTTTCTAAATTTTTATATGCATGATGTATTACTCCCATAAAGACTTTCAATTTTTTATAGGATGTACACCAAAATTATATACACCCCTTTCAGTGTTATATGTTATTTTTTTATCTTCTGTACATTTTTTTTAAAATCCCATAAATTATTATAATCATTCATCTTGGACAATAAATGAAATTAACCCTTACAGGTGATGTTTATAAACTATGAAATTTATTTTCTAGATTTGGTAGTTTTCTAAAATGATTCTTTTTGGTGGATTGATTTATGCCTCATAAATGTGATGATTGGTGGTGCTAAATTAATTTTTTTCAATAATTTAAATATTTTATAATAAAACCCTTTCAGACGAGGTGCACTATATTTTAAACTAAAAAGTTGTCATTATTGGTTTAAATATTTATTGGCATTATGAATTTGGTATTTTCATATGACATTATTTTATTTCTATATATTTATAATGCATAGTACATAGAATCAAATGATATTCTTAAATGACTTGAATAAGGTGGAATGAGATTCCATATGACTATTTATTTCAATGATCAACCACCATATAAGTTGGTTGGCATGCCTTGAGGACAAATTTCCTTGCCTTGATAAAAGATATATTATATTTAAGTTGAATGATATGAATTAAATGGATTATATTAGGTGGATGAATTAGTTCATGATGGTTTTATTTTTTTATGAATTAAACGAACTAATTGATTAAATGTTAATGGGTGGAATGGCAATGCCAAATGAATCATTCTTGTCTGTATGGCTTATATGAATTATAATACCATTCGTTATATTTGGTCTTGATTAATAAAATACATGAGAGGTAATTCCTCATGGATATTATTATAAATATGATTATTTATTTGATATATGTTGTGGAATGATGGTAAGTGTTCTATTGGGAATGAAATTTCATGCTTCTTCACATCGAGTGTTGGGCATAACATCTCACACCATTGACAGTATTATCTCGGCGGGCATGATGCATCAAGTCACTTCTCTTGGGTGTTGACATGATGACAATCCCACCATCTAAAGTGTTGAGAATGAAGTCTCTCATTAATTATGATATGTTGGGTCTGTACACTCTATTGAATCTTGTAGGCTCTTTAATACTAGTTATGGAAGAGCAAGTTATCCCCCGATCTACCCAAAAAACTATTATTCCAAGTATATGGATACTTACGTCCATAAATAATTAGCACATATATGTTTATGAGATATATTAGTAAACTATATTTATGTTATTACTATATATATTTTCACAAATCAGACACTCAATATAGCCATGACTTGATGTAGTTAGAGCCACCAGGTTTCCTCTAGGAACCTAATCATGCAGATAATTATTTATTCATCACTTTTTTATATTTATTACATTTAAATGACTTTACCTTATAATCATAGAAATGACATAGCTGTATAAACCATTGGAGATTCCCTAGTTAGTATATCTGACACTCTATCGATGATTTATTATTCTAGTGTACTCATGTATATCTCATGTTCATTGGATGATGAATTACTACTTTCTCTATCAAGATTGCACCAGGAAGTTAGGATCATAGTACTGAGCTGGAGATCAGTATGCTCATGAATATCACTATTATATTATTATTATTTATTTATTGGTGTAATTATTTGAATCATATTTTCTATTTTATGTATACAATCTTAGTTTATGTATCATCATCTGGACATGTATGAATAATTGTGTTTTTGTATTTTTCATAATTTGTATTCAGTTGATACTATTATTTTAATTCTATGTCTTATTTATTACTATTTCATTGTTTTATATTTTTTATAGAAAACTCTGCTACTTTGATCATGATGGTATATTCTCCCCACTATCACCTACATAGACCCTCATTTCTATTCACAAGCATTTGGTTTTGTGGGAGACATACTTGAGGCCTTGTTGAAACTGATCCATCAACTGTTTTTAATAGTCACCTGGGTCAAGATGATACATTGGGGTTGAGAGAGGATAATATAAGGGTTTGGGTATATTGAAAAAAAGTTTTATGAATAATTAAATCCCACATGCATAGTTTTCTGGGCAAGGCCTCGTAGTTAGACAAATAGCGCACTTAATTGTGTTCCCAAATTGAAGGGTGCATGGTTTTTACTTGGTGGGAACATATTTTTTCAAAACATGCGCTAAATATGAAAACCCCCATGACCTATAATTTTATGGTTTTGACTAGGTGGGGTAACAGTTTGATAAAACCATCTGAAAACTATGAACATCAAATAAATTTACAATATTTTAAACATTACAACCAATATAAACCAAGATGAAGCCTGAAAAAAGAATGATCTAAAATCGGTTCCAAGAAGTTCTTGAAAACAATTAACGAGATGTTACAACCTCCCCACAATAAAATATTTTTCATTCTAATATCTTGTCAAGAAGTATCTATGTTAAAAATATGAGGCCACTCCACTCTCATAAGTGACTCTCTCTCACATGTCTCATGTGTATCTAAACCATGCCTCCATAGCACTCAGACCAAAGGTATCATCCTCCCATAATGAACCTTTGTCTATTAGTCAACTATCCTTACTGAATTCTCAGTCATGTATAAATAATGCTCAAAATAAATATCACTCCATATCGGAACATAATATGGATCATAAAGAAACTTTCATAGCTATGAGACATGGAACACATGTTGTATCGATGTCAACAATGGAGGAAGTGATAAACGATAGTACATTTTACCCCCTACTCAACAACATAAAAAGGTACCAATAAATGTTGATCAATCTTTCCTTGACTCCCAAGTTTTCGATGACCTAAACATGGAGAAAATTTTATGATAACCATGTAACCAACTAAAAAATCGAATTGTCTATAGTGATGATCAGCATAATATTTTTACTCGTTCTATGTCGTCAAAGTTATCTAATCAATCAACAGAACTGTCATTATGATCTCCAGGACCAATCTCGGCCAACAAAGTAGCATTCACCAATCTATGACCAACATAATGTTGATTTAAAATTCGATCCATACAAGGCGATAAAAGGTGCCATTCTAATCATGGAATTATAACTATTACAATGATAAAACTCATCCAGTTCTAAATTGTCTTCCGCAGCTCCACCGAAATTGAAGTTTTCATCTCGAATAATATCCTCAAGACTATTTATAGTATTCTCTATCTGTCTATCCATCTATGGATGGTATTCTATACTCAAATGGACTTATGATCGCAATGCCTCATGGTGGCCACTCCAAAAGCAAGATGTAAAATTGGGATCCCTATTAGAGAACAATAGTTATATATGCCTCACATTTATTTAGAACAGATTGATATATCATGTGATAATGAAAACTATAATGGGAAGTGAACCTAGTTTAGTAAGGTACTTCTTCCCGTACAATATTCTTGGAAGTGATCCTTGAATATGGATATAGTGGAATGGGGAGTAAATCCATTCCACTATAATAGTCTTGGAAGTGATACTTGAATTAAATAATATTTTCTATTATTATGAATATGATACAAAATTAATTCTTATAATGATGTTATGCTATTATAGATCATGTTCTTTGATTCTATATTATTCAGGACTTCTTAAATTCCATTATTTATGAACGAATTCAAAATTATGATCCTTGATATGCTGTATAAGGTTTTCAAATGATACACTCATGTTATCATACCCTTATTCTTAAGTTATGATTAATTTATAACTTATTTCTCTCTTTTTTACCATTAGTGAACATTTGGGCTCTCCCATTATAATATTTCCCTTCATAAGTATATGAATAACTATTAAGTACATTATAATAAAGATGGTAGTTTATAAGAACAATGTTGGAGACGATGTAGATATATTATGAACAAGTTCTTAATTACAAAATGCTTCTAAATATTCATTTATTATATGATTATTGTTTGGGTTAAAAAGTTATTTTTTAAATATTTATCTATTAATATGTGATATTTTTATATAAATAATATGGGTTTCTATAGTTGGTATTAGAGAAATTATTAGTTACATTTAAAAACTATAATGTGAAATTACTTTTGATAACCCTTGTGATAAATATAATTATAGGATATCATCCTATATATTTTATAAGGTAATGATTATGTGGTTTTCAAAATATGGTTATTTTTTCTCAAGATATGCTTTGTGGGTTTATAAAATTTCTAGAACTAGAAGTAACCATCTTAGCGATGAATGCTATGGGTGGAACAACTGTTGTTCTCATAAAACAATTATGTGAGTTGGAATAAAATATCTTCATTCTATGATTATGAAACACTCTTATCATATGAATCATTTAGAGCATCCAATTGAGAAAAGGATAGAACAACGTTCTATTGAGTCCAACATGTAGAAGAATCCACCCTTTTTAGTGGATTTACTGAACTTTTAGTTTCAAATCAATGGATCAGTACCACTGAAACATTATATTCTTTTTTCAGTGTTTGGGCCATGAAAATTTGTTTCTCTATATTTATCATTCTGAAGTTAAGGAATATCATTGGTAGACTATTATCAAGAATATGAGACAATAATAATAAATTTACTCTATGGAGTGGGATGATTTTAAGGTCTTATTTTTGGTAATTATTTTCCACATAATCTTATAATGAAAATTGAGAAGGAATTCCATGAGATAATATAAAATGAGGATGAATCCATTGGTACCTATGAGAAAAACTTTAACAATTTATTTATGGTACACATATCATATTATCATCCAAAATGAATGTAATGTTGGTCGATTCATCAGTGTCTTAAAACCAATCTCTAATGGGAGTTAAATATAATGGACATCATTAGATATGGAGAAATAAATTGATGTGCTATCAAGGAATAAATTTAGATTATGATTACCCATAAATAACATGGTCTTGATTTGAAAAAAATATATAATTCAAAATAAATTATAATAATAAAAATCATGGATAGAAAAAAAAATGATATTTCTTGTATGCTCGTTGTGTGGAAGAAACCATGGAGGAATGTTCCTTAAGGGGAATGATAAATGTTTTAATTATGGAAAGAAAGGGAATAGGGAGATTGAATTCAAAATTGATGGTAAAATTTTTATTGATGTTGTGAATAAAGAAAAATCTATATATAATGAACTATCTAAAATCCAACGTTTCAAATTCAAGGAGAATGTGAATTATGATAACCATTTCTCAAATTCAGGGGTTAATGAGGACGATTGAGGTAATAAAACTTTTAAAACTAGAGAAAAGGAGAAATATTATGTGATAACAACTTCTAAAGTTGGTAATGAAAATTATGTTGTTAAATGTACATATATTATCAATTCTAGAATAGCTAATGTCTTATTTGATTATGGATCCACACACTCTTTTATATTTGAATAATTTTTTAAGGTTGTTACACTACCAAACCCATTATTAGATATTGAATTATATATGAAATATTCTAATGGTTTGATGATCACCTATTAATTATATTATTCGTCTTTGATTGAATTTTGTATAAATGTACATCCCGATAATCCTTTTATTCTTCCTATAGTTGAATTTGATGTTTTTTTGGGAATGGATTGGATTTATTTACATAAAGACCATATCAGCTTCCATAGAAAAAAAATACTATTTGATATTATTATCCAACCTATGATAATATATCGATGTGATGATAAATATGATCATAAAATGGAAATTTCATCCATTATATGGGTGTTTATTCATATCCTAAAGGGGTGTTTATCTCATATGGTTGGGGGGAACTCAACATCAATGATATTCCTATTATATAATAATTTTTTGATGTTTTTGTAAGAGGATTTCTTAGTATTACTCAAAATTTTGATATTGAGTTTTCAATAGAACTCATACATGGTGTTACACCTATTTCAATGAAACTATATAGAATGTACCCTATTGAGTTACAAGAGTTAATTAAGAAACACCCAAACAATCGTGATAAGGAATCCATTCATTAAATTATTTTACCTAGGGTGAAAATGTTATTTTTTAAGAACAATGACATATCAATGTGACTCTGAATTGATTATTGGGAACATAGTAATAACATAATCAAGATTATGTGTCCTTTTCCCTGTATTGACGATTTTTTCGATCAATAAAAATGATTTCAATATTTTTCCAAGATTGATGATCGATCTGGATACTATGGGTGGAGGTTCGAAAGTGAAGACATACCCAAGATAACCTTCCATACTATAAATATGAACTATGAATTTATATTGATTCCATTTGGTCTTACTAATAACAATGTTATATTCATGGATTTAACAAATAGTATCTATAGTGATTACCTTGATATGTTTTTGGTAATAAAAAATATTAAATTCTTATATATACCAAGAGTGAGAAAGGGCTTTAAGAACACATTACATTTGTACTAAAGACCATAATTAAGGATAATTTTTATAATAAATTTACCAAGTTTGAATTATGTCTATAGAATGTATCATTTTTTGTCTTATAATATCAAGTGAGGGTATATCGGTTGATCCATCAATGACTATAGATATTGAACATTGGATTAGACAAACTATTATGTCTGAGATCCATAGTTTTCATGGTTATGTTGGATATTATTTTTGATTTCTGGATAATGTCTCACATATATCTAATACACCGACCATGCTAACTTAGATGGGTGTAAAGTTCATTTAGAGAGATGAATGTGAGTAAATTTTCATGGAATTGAGGAGAACAATAGTTAATGAAAATGTCATTACACCACCCTTAGATGGATAAGTTTGTGCGATCTATATTGATACATAAAACAAGGGACTTTAATACATTCTGATGTAGAATGATATGGGGATATCTTATACCTCCTAAAAATTGAATTTTCAATATAAAATTACGTAAATCATTATTTGGAGTTTTCTACGGTAATACATTCCTTCAATATATGGAGGAAACAAATTAATGTATAAATGTGTGATATATATAATTATCATAAATTATTGAGGTATATATTCACTCATAATGAGTTGAATATGAACCATATAAGATTGATTTAGTTAATTAAATATTATGGTTTCTCAATACATTACCACCATAGGAAAGAGAAGAGTTTGGTAGATGATCTAAAGTAAAAGTACCATGCTAGTTTATCTATGATGAGGCTCCTAAAAAGAACTAATATTCCGGTATTGGAAAAGTGTGGATATTGAAATAATGAAGGAATTAATGTTCTTGCATCTATACAATTGTGTACTGACGAGATTAAGAGAGAAGATGTGGAACTGTAAAAGAAGGTCAGAAATGTTCTTGAGTTCAATATTGAGTATGATAGAATGATAAGGTTGAGTAATTGTGTATGTGTCCCATAAATACTAGAATTTAATTAGTAAATGTTAGATGAAGCTAATGGTTCATCATTATCCATTCATCATACAAATATAAAGATGTATAGAAATTTGGAAGACAATTTTTGGTGGGATATCAAGAAAATAGATAGTGCATACTATATATCATGGTGGTTGGTATGTTTGAAGGTAAAGGATGGAAGACATAAATATAAATCGATGTTGTAACCATTACCCATTCTACAGTGGAAATAGGAAAATATTACCATGAACTTTTTTTCCATTGGACTCTCTAAATCATCTAAACACCATAATGCTATTTGGGTTATAGTCAATTTCATTAAAATGTAAGTACAATTTATTTCAATAAGATATTAATTATATCTTGAAAATATTTATATAATATACATTACAAAAATGGTAATGTTTCATGGAGTACCATAATATATAATATCTGACCAAGATCTAAGGTTTACCTTCACGTTTTGGTGATGTCTTCATCAAACATTGTATTCAGAGTTGTGTTTCATTTTTTCTTATCGTCGTTAAACATTTTTTACTTGGAGAGAAATGTTTAATACCTATAGGAAATTATTAGGTTTTATTATATAGATTTTAAAGGCGGTTGGGATCGACATCTTTTTCTAGTTATGTTTTTGTACAAACATAGTTTTCAAATTACCATTTATATAAACACTTTTGAATAACTTTATCAAATGAAGTGAAAAAGTCCAACATGTTGTACTGAAGTTAAGGAAAGAAAGATAACAGATCCTGATATATATCGGTAAATGTAAGATAAATTTAGATCAATTCAGTTGCACATCAAGACATATAAGAGTCAAAAGAAAATTAATTCTATCAATCATCGGTAAAATATTGAATTCAAATATGGTTACGAGGTATTAGTAACAATTTCTATATGAAAAAAATGTTATGATATTCTAAAATAATGGAATTTTTATCACTAGGTATATTTTCTCCATTTATATTCTTGATCGAGTTCGTATGGTAGTTTATTTCTTGGTGCTTCCATCGAACCTGTCTCAATTTCACGATGTATCATGTATGAATCTCTTGAGAAAGTAAATAACTGATCCAACATCAGTACTAATCTCATTGGTTGTACAAATTGATAATAATTCCTCATATGAAGAAAAACTAGTATTTTTTTGGATCTCATAGAAAAATGTCATTGAAAATTACTAATCATCTAGTCAAAGTTCTCATGAGGAATCCGAAATTTGAATAGTAACTTGGGAAACCAAGGATGTGATGAAATAGTGATATCCTCTTATGTTTTTATTTATGTGAGTAAATACTTAGGAAAAAAATAAATTTATAATGGGTATAAGGTAAGACATTGAGACTTGATATATTCATCTTAAAATAAATTAAATTTCTTCGATATATTCCCATACACACAACCCCAAGAATAAATGAACCATAATATTGTACAATGTTGTAACCTAACCATTAAAAATTTGGATTTAATAGGAACAAACAAATTTTATAAATGATTATGTATACTTTTTTTAGTTAATTAATACATATTGATAAATATATACTCATTTTTTAGTGAAGACATTATATGCTATAAAAATACATTTTTCCTAGAAAATGGTTCTTATTTATTTCTCTGAGAATATAAAATAATTGATTTCTATGAATTTTAGATATTATATTATATATTATTAAATTAATTTTCTAAATTATCATTCAAAATTATCTTTCATTGAGGTTTTTTTAAAATTTTATGAAAATATTAATTTGTCGGTAAATAGTGGGGAGTAATAATTTTTATTAAACAATTCCCTATATTTTAATGAATTTAAAATGATATATTTTATTATTAATTATAATTGAAATTAAAATTAGTTAATTTTGTTATTTTTAATCGAATTAGGGTATTATAATTATTTTTATATTGTATTTTAGTATAAAAAATTTATACTTCAAGAAAAAATATTTTTGGAAAACTTTTTTTGCCACGTTTTACATGTTTATTTCTAAAAGAATTTTACCATTAATTTTATTTGAATAATGAAAAATGGATTCCATATTTCTAATTTTTAGAATCAAATATGGTAAGTCAAACCATTTTTCTATATGAATATAAACCCTAGTAAAACGTTCTCACTTCCGTAACAGAAAAACAGGTAAAATACGGTTAAACCTTTGGGATAAGGCTTTAAAATTTCTCTAACACATGCCTTTATAATTTTGGATAAGTATAATTCATCCACAATCAAAAAAGTTTATATATATTTTATCTTTATTTCATATTTAATTGATTATCACCTATATAATATTTAAGAAAATAATTAATACAAAATGTCAGTCTCTTGACTCTAATATGCTTATAATTTTAACAAAAGGATAAAATGATGATATGATATATTCTAAATGACTATTTCAAGTTAAATTGATTATTTTTTCATGTTAACTTATTTTTATTATTTTTATTTCTATAATTACCTTAAATACTTATGCAACGCTGACACAATATTTATTCAATTAAAATAAAAATTAAATAAATGAGATTATAAATCATTAAAATAATATAATCCAGATAAATAATTTTCACAATGTTTTTTTGATATATATAACATATTAGTAATGTGTAAATTATTTGTATGTTAATTCCCTTACATTCAAGATTACATTAAAGTCAAAGTATTGAATTGTTTGAAAATTGGCATTAATGATAATTTATAAAAATGGTAATTTATTAATTGATTTGAACTTTAAAGAATCATATCATTGGACAAGTGAATGGTATATGGTTAAAACTATCAACCTTTTTATATTTAGGTGCACTTTTTTTTCATGATAACATTATTGACCCTTAATTTTGTGAAAAGTATAAAGTTTTTGTGGGTGTTAAAAGGATTAGCGATGGTTAAAACTAACAGATAAGTGATAAAACATCACAAAAAATTATCTAAATATTTTTTGGGGGAGTATTTAGACTTTTCCCAATCCTATATTTCTAATCTATCAAAAATTTTAACATGATAATAAAAATTAATTTATTTTAATTTACAACATTAAGTAATTCCATGAGTACCCCTCCCATAACTTATAAAAGAGAACTTCTTCTTCTCTATTTCTAAAAAACAATTGTACTTATATCTTAGCTAATAACTAATATAATAAATTACTAGATTCTGTAAATTCATCATATATCATATTTCATTTCTCAATGTCCATCAATTTAATGCTTAATGTGTAATCCAAAATGAGGTTTCTCTACGAAGAGGTATAACTCCTAACCGAGCGTTTTCAATTTTATTTCTTCTTCTACCTCCAATAAATTGATGGTATATATTATTGATTAATTAATTTAGAAAATTAAATATAATTCTTTTTTATTATGATTATGTAACAGCTATAACACACTTTCTTTCCATCATACAGACTGTAAAAACATCATTAGTGCATACGTACGACAAACTACCTCCACATATCGATGTGATCCATTTTTCATCACCACTTTACATGTATGGTTATCATGATGGATTTAATAAAAATATATATTTTTTATTATATTATTATCATTATAAAAAGGAAAATAATTATCTAACTTTTTTTCATTCCATCCATCAAAAAATATAAATGGTGTTCATGCCTATGTATGATATATCGTCTCCATGAAGATTGTAATTTAGTTTCATGTGTATAACTATTATAGATGACTATATTTATATATTATATTTATATAATAAATAAAATTATGGACATAATTTATTCATTATAATATTAAAATTAACCAAAATGATGAACTAAAACTTCCATGAAAAATGAAACTGTTAACACCTGGAAGCAATAATTTTAAAATAGAATTTTTAATAAATTTCAGTTGATATATTATTAAAATATAATATATGATAATATAAGAATATAAATGATTATTATACATTAATATAATAAATTTTAATATATTATACATGAGTTAATAGTTATCATAAATAAAGTGGAACTGAAGGTAATGAATTCTGGTTACAAAATCATTATTTTTTTGGATTTTTTATCAAGTTTTAAATGATGAAATTTAATAAAATATCTCTAAATAATACAATTAATTTTCTTCTGTACTTTATATTTCCCAATATTAACTTTTTTATTCCATTTTTCTATCTCTATGTTCTCATGATACTGATGTAATATTTTTAAATAAAAGAAACCTTATTTCTATTTTCTGTCAAAAATGTTTTTTCATCCACATCCATGTTTTCTTAAAATGTTCTAAATATTATTATAACTATCATTATATGATTTTTAATTTGTTTTTTAATATTATTTAATTTTTCAAATAAAAGTAAAGAAATATTCTTATTGTTTTACGAATAGGATATTTTTGAATTTTTAGTAAAAATGTAAAAGGAATAATTTTTTCACCGTACATGAAATAGATATAATTTTAGACCATCATGAATGATCAATAATTTGAGTATTCCATTACAAGTTTACAAGTTTAATTTTCAATAAATTTTTTTCTTAATATTTTATAAATATTTAGATAATAAATAAGGTAATTCAAAAGGAAATCTTATTTGCTTCAGAAATAATCAAAGTGAACTTTTAAGGAAATTTTATAGTTTTGAAAACATACTTTGATGTAACCTATGCTTTAATGGGGATATAATACAAGTACACATCCCTTATTATTTCTCATGATGATTTATGATTATTATAATAAAATTATTATTAAATCAATAACGTTTCCATTGGTTATGCTAGGAAGAAATGTTTTATTATATTTTAGAAAAAAATGTATTATTTTAATTATGTTATGTATAAGACCATAACTATATATCCCATTAATTCACTAGGTAAAACAGATATATCACTAGATAAAAAGAACTAAAATAGATAGTAAACTAGGTTTAGTAAGGAAATTTTTGTACTATCACAGTCTTGGGAGTGTACGTTGATTCAGTATATTATGGAATGTTATGTGAACAAAATACACTATGATAAAATTTATAGTGATCCATTACAAAAGAAATGATTTTTTATACTTATTTTTATTCCATAAGCTTATATGTTGAGGCAATTTTATGATCTCATTGATCATTTTCTTTGATTACATTATGATTCATGTCTTATAAACTACAACGATTTCTTCCCTGATTTCATATTATGATATAAGATATATCAAGTATGGTTTTCAAATGTTAGGATCATGTTATCATACCCTTATGCTTATGTTATTCTTATGTGAACATTATTATCTATGATTATAAACCTTACTAAGAATCGGAGCTCACCCTTTCATATGGTTCACTTCCCTAGGATGGGAGGAAATATTTTATGTTTGATATTTATAAGAAGGGTTCTAGTTGTGAATAACTGAGTTGGAGATGATGTAGATCTCTTATGATTTTTTTAATATATCCAAGATTACAAATAGATTAGACCGATATTATTATGGAACAGATCATAATGTAATTTATTGAATATATATCTAGTATGTTCAAATATTTTTTCATTAAAATTATGAGTTTCTATATATAGATTTTATATTTTCCAGTTGTTCTTCACACAACTCCTTCATAAGAATTGTGATTAAATTTTTAGGTTCATATTATCCAATATTTTTCTCCTTTATATCATCAACATAGTATTATTCCTTACTAGAATCCACCATTTTTTTCATTAAAGATATGATTTTTTATTTATTGAGGTATTATATCTACCTGATGAAGAATCCTAATTTATTATTCAACTCCCACTCATGTTTTTTATTTTTTCTCCATCATCACAACTACTTTATTAATCAACCCCTTTATTTACATGGGAAAACACAGAAACTTTATAATCCAAAGAAAATTTGATGATGAATCTTAATTTTTATTTATCATTAAATTCCTTTTATAGGTGTTGAAGATATTATTGTTTTTTTACCCCATTTCTTTTTATAAAATCATTCATCATATGATTATAATTTTTAGTATTCAACCGTCTTCCTCATAAAAGTTTTCGAAAAATTACTAGATTCACCATAGTTATACAAATTTAGTGGTTTATTACTCTTTCCCTTTGACTTTTACATTATCAATCCTTTTGATATAAGTTAAAATGTTTGGTTAAATTCTTCATCATACTCACCGTTATCTAAATCTCTTGCTTCCAAAATCTATTATTCATTACCTTTTGCATTTCTCATTTAATTTCAAAAAATATATTTTTTTATTCATCTTGAATGATTTATTTTTTGGCATCTAATAATATATGAGAATTTTTTTAGTTCAACTAGAGATAAATCCTATATTTATTCTCTGACTGAAATTGTTGAATCAAAATGATCTGGAAAACTCATCATCATTTATTTAATAATGATGGAATATTAAAGATTCTCATAGAAATTCTTTATTTTTATTACATTATCATTAACCCTTATAAATTAGTCATCTATATTCTCATCACCATAATATTTATGTATTAAAATTAGATACTCAAAAATTATAGATTAGATTATATGAATTTGACTATAACTTTATAATATCTTCTTTATGTTTACTGTATTTCTTTGTAATGATGGAGGCACAAAACCTTTGTATAGACCTTCTATGAGAGAGACATCATGAAAAAATTTTGATTTATTCCATGAAACATTAAATTCCACTTTCCTCATTGATTCAAATTTTCTCCACTTGAAATAGGATAGAACACAATTATCAAAGCATCTCTCACTTCTAGGATAAGGGATTATATGTTGGGTAGAATCTTCATCCTCCATCTATGATAATTAGTCCAATAAAATATGGCAATAACATATCTATTTATATTTATATGATTATTCATCCCTAAAAATTTTCCCTTGTATCATTAGATGGATTCATAGTCTAATTCTACTTAAAATACCACATACATATATCGACCATTAAGGGGGTGAATTAGGGGATTACTTTTATGAATTATTTTTTTTAAATTACTTGAAATAGTTAAAGTTATAAACCCTATTAATTATATCTAAAAGTCTCACCTCATATAAATAAATAATAATAGTTAACATAGAACAAAGTATTTACAAAGTTCTACAGAAAAGCGTACTCTTTTTTATGTTGGTATGAATCCCAAACAAATCTTATCCACTATAAAACAAGTTGGTACATCCATAAAAAATCCAAGTTTGATCAAAAAAGAAACCCACTATGTTTATACACCTATATAACCCATTAGAAGATATAATTATATTCTTAAATGAGCATCTAAAATAAAAATATATTCATTTTATCCTTTTTTTCATCTGCACGAATTTGAAATAGGTTCTTCCTTCATGAGATGATTGATTATAAGGTATGAACATGTACCTCTTCAAGATCTCCAGTAGCTTCATGGATTAGGTCTGTTGGAATTTAAACTTCTTCCATATGTGTTGAAATATTAATTCTCTTTACCTTCTTCAAATACTCACGAATATTCCTAGACATGGAAAACCTTTTTCTCATTGATACTGTACATATCATTCTCTTAGATTATATTTCAATGTGGATAATAGTTCTCAATTATATAACCTTCACTACTGGAAATAAGGCTTTTTCCCAACACTTATATACCAATGGTTCTCCAGAACTGTTGGTATAAGTGTTTTTTACCAACGGTTTTAACAAACCCTTGGTAAACAATGGTTTTGTGAAGGCTTTCCCAACGGTTTGAAGAAACCGTTGGGAAAGAAAAAGTTTTTTCATCTTTTCCCAATAGTTTTTACAAACCGTTGGGAATGTTCTCCTCAATTACATCCAATTCCAAAGGCCCTTGCAGCATGACACATCATTCCCCAATTTGCAGAAGCTGCGACGCCCAGTGAACCCTAACCCGATTTCTTTCATCTGATCGGCTGCAACTCCACATCCAGGTTAGATTATTTAATCCTCTTCCCAAATAGAAGCTCTCTTCCTCTGATTTCCACATTTATTTCAATATCTGGAAATATCAAGTCATTTTTTCCTATATTAGGTATTTTCAAAAAAATTAAGATTCCCAATTTTCGATAGTGAATCAATGACTAATATTTGGAAATTGAGGTTTTTAAAAAATTTATTTGAGTTGTGTATAAGTAAATGTCGAGTTTCAGTAATGTATTAAATAAAACCATAACGTGGCATTCATTTTTTGACCTTCATTTAAGGTATGATTAAATTATTCTATAGGTATATTTATCAACCTAATAACATAAAATTATTTCTAATTATATATGAATATTTTCAACATATAGGTGTTATTATGATACCATTCATACCATGTGGGGGTTCTTTTTTCTAAAATGACACCAATGATTTATGGGTCCTCATTTTATAAATTGAAACTACATAAGGGTTATAACTTCAGGGAATTCATTGGTTTTGTGAGTTATACATTCCTAAGGAATGGTTGAAAACATAGAAGGTTACATGAACCTTATTATTAATCATTGATCGATGAATCAAGAAGTCATTAGCTAGATTAATAGTTATAAGAGTTTTTCAAACACTAGAGAAAATTATTTGTGTGGGATATTATATTCTTGGATTTATAGGGATGATGATCCAATAGAATTTACTAATTGGTGTGAAACTATGATAGTGAAATATAGAGATAGAACACATTTGTTCATGTGGCACCTATCAGGTTGTTAAACTATTGAAATGAATTATATTTGTTTGGTAGAATCTTTTTATTTGTGAGATGTAAAATGACATTCATGTGTTATTTGAAATTTATAATGGCCTAAATGTATAGATAATACATAGTTTTTCTGGTAAAGGGGGGAATACATTACAAAAGGACCATGTCATTTAACCCAAATAATCAATTTATTTTTTAGATAATATTACTATTTCCAATGAAGAGTGTGATTGTGACTAGAGAGATCATCAGACATACATCTAGTGTAAATCTATTTTAACATAATTTCAAGTTGTTTCATTCTCCTCTATATTCATTTTGGTTCCTGGTAAATGTATTTTTTGGCTACAACTACAACTCATCTTCAATATATGATTGATTGTGCGCCTTGGGATGAGTTATCGTCCCCAGTAAATGAAGAACAAGTATAATATAGGGAATGTTAAATAGAATGTTTACTAGTGAATCCTTTCATTTCAGGGATCATAACCAAAAAAATCAATAGAATATGGTTAAAACATTTTATTATAGCTCGTGATGATATCAGTTAGGAATCATATTCATTCAGACAACGATGATAATAAAACCTAATTACAGGTTTTCATTGATCCCCAAAAATATTCTAAGGATTTGAGTGTGTGATAGAACCATAGGTAAAAATACTTCTGAGGCATTTAATTACTATTAATAATGTATAATGTTTTAATATGAAGATAATTAAAAAAATTAAAAAGAATTCAATAATTAGGATTGAATTCCCTGATTTATCATGATATATCATAGGGTTCTGTGGTAGTAGGAAATTATTTTTGGTTAATGCTGACATGCCAGTAGGAGAATCTATGATATTTCAAAACAACTCATCTATTAATGGCTTGACAATTCCCCTTGGACAGCCTGTACCCCCTGGATAGCCCCCCACCCTTGTTGACAGCCCGCCCACCCAACCCCCGGACACCCGCCCACCACCCCCCGGACACCCCCATCCCCCCGGACGCCACACCCCTTGGAAATCCCCCCCCCCCAACCCCTTGACACCCCCCGACCCCACTAGATAGCACCGCCACCCCCCGTGGACAGCCCGACCACCCCCCGTGGACAGCTCGCCCACCCCCTGGACTGCCCGCCCACACCCCTGGACATCCCAGACCCCCTGGACAGCCCCACCACCCCCATGGGTAGTCCTCCCACCCCTTGGACACCCCATACCCCCTGGACACCCCCACCCACCCCCTGGACACCCCACTCACCTTCTTGGACAGCCCACCCACCCCCTGGACTCCCCCTACCCCCTTGGACAGCCTGACCACCCCCGCGGACAGCCCGCCCACCTAGAAACCCCGACCCCCATAGACAGTCCCCACCCCTGGACACCTCTGACCCCCAGACGGCCCCACCACCCCCCTAGATAGCCCTCACCCCCTGTACACCCCGCACCCCCTTTGGATAGTCATGCCACTCCCCTGATCCTCATCCTACTCCTCATCCTGATCTCCCTGAAGAAGTTAAAGTATAAAACTCATGTACTCCCAACAATATCCTTAAGGATTATGTATTCCTCGATCCACTTCCAATATCTTACTAGGAATTCCTTGAATATAGGCATTATAAATTACGTATCTTATTTTATTATATACGCTGTATTTTGTTGTATTTAATAATATGATTCTCATATAGAGTAATTTATCAGTTATTCTTTTATATAATGTAAATTATTGTCATTTACCTAAATATTTTTTGATTAAACTTCAATATTATTGAATTGCTTTGAAGTGACTTATTGCAATTTTTTAACAGAATGGACAGAAGTTGGATGTACGAAACTGATCAGATTTCAACTGATTTTCAAAATAATTTGAACATCTTTCTAGATTTTTCATTTGACAAGGCTTCAGATAGTGGTCGCATACACTACCCATGTTTTAATTATTTTGGAAGACCTTGGTTGATTCGTGAAGCAGTTAGCTATCATATAACCAAATATGGTTTCCAAATAAACTATTATGTGTGGTATCACAATTGAGAGAAAATGGAATCTCAAAATGTTAATGATCCAAATGATAGGACTGAATTGGATAGTTTTATATATGATTGATTTCCTTTTATTCGGCATCATGAGAATGAAAGGATGTCCAGCCAAAAAGATTTCGATACAAGAACACATGATGTGTCCAATGAAAATGATGATGTTGATAGGGTGAAAAAATTGAATGTTGCTGCGACGACTCCAGTATATTGGCAATGTGGTAAAATGAAAAAGTTTGAATTTTTAATCCGATTATTTCATGGGAAAACTATGTATGGGATTTCAAATACTGAAAGTTATTACATTCTTACCTTCTTGAAGGAATTACTTCTAAATGATCCAGATATTCCCTCAAACCACTATATGGGATGGAAGTTAGTTGATGAACTTAGATTAAAAAATAATAATAATGAAGAGTTGGTTCACCCTGTAGATGGATTTGCATGGCAGATATTTGATGCTCGATATCCTAAATTTTCAGCCGATGTGTGTAATGTGAGACTAGGTCTTTCATGTGATGGTTTTAATCCATTTGGGCAGATGATTACTTCGCACAACACATGGCTGGTTTTCATAGACATTTATAACCTTCCCCCTTGGTTGTGTGTGAAAAAGCCTTACACTTTATTGAGAATACTGATAACTGGCCCTTCTGATCCCAGAAATGATATGGATGTATAGATGCAACCATTAATAAAAGAGTTGAATGTTCTTTGGGATGTGGGTGTTCTCACATATGATGCATGTTTGAAAGACATATTTTAGATGCGTGCTGCGCTTATGTGGACGATCAATGATTTTCCTTCTTATGCAATAATGTCTGGATGGAGCACAAAAGAAAAATTTCCATGTCATGTTTGTATGAAGAATACTCGATCGAGAAGATAGAAATATAGTCGTATTTTTAGTTTTATGGGACGTCGATGATTCTTGCCAATGAACCATCCATATAGAAACAATCATCAAAGATTTGACAATACCATGGAGAATGATGATCCACCTCAGCGTTTGTCTGGAACTGATGTTCTTAATGAATTGAATGATTTCAGTTATTCATTTGGGAAGGGTGTAATAAAATATAGAATGAGAAAAAATGTTTCCAATGATACCTGTTACAATTGGAAGAAGAATAGTATATTCCTTGAGTTGTCGTATGGGTCAACAAACTTGGTACGTCATTGCTTAGACGTAATTCACATTGAAAAGAATATATGTGAAATGTTGCTTTCGATTATTCTAAATGTCAAGGGGAATACAAAAGATGATTTATGATCTTGGCGTGACTTGGTAGATTGGGGGATCAGACCAGAATTGCATCATGTCTGTATCAGTGAAAATAAATGTCAAGTTCCATGTGCTTCTTATGTGATGACACCTGCTGAAAAAAACCAATTTTTGGAAGTGCTAAAGACTATTAAAGTTCTTGATGGCTATTCACACAATATATCAAAACGAGTCAACAGAAAAGAGTTGAAGCTGAAATCTTTGGAGACTCATGATTATCTCGTCCTTTTTCATGAGTTGATTCCAATAGCAATCTTTCATATCTTGTCCAATAATGTTAGATTCTTAGTTATTCGGTTGTGCTATTTGTTTAGAGATCTTTGTGCTAAGAGGTTGTCCAAATCTTTCTTGCAAAAATTGTTGGCATAGACACCATTAATTTTGTGTGAGTTAGAGAAAATATTCCCTCCATCAGTTTTTTACATGCATGTTGCATCTGACTGTCCATCTTCTGACCGAAATACTTATTAGAGGACCCATTGCTTTCCATTGGATGTATACAAATGAAAGAAACATGTGCACATTGAAATAATATGTTCAAAATAGGAATTATCCCGAAGGTTCTATTGTGAATGGTTACTTGTCTCAAGAATGTATGTATTTATGCGCAATGTATTTGTATGATCATACTACCAGAATAAACAGACCAATGAGAAATGAAGAAGAATAGTATTGGGAAATTGAACCCATTTTTCCATCAATTCCTTAGACAGGAGGAATTCCGGGATCATATACCTTGACGACACTAAGCCTTGAAGAGCGAGAGATGGCACATCGCACAGTGTTGTTCAATTGTGATTTGTTCGATGAGTTTATCAAGTAAGTAAATTGAACATGTATCTCTTATCTTATCTCTTGTAATTTTAAATATTTGTTAAACTATTATTATTTTTATATACAGGGAACATAAATAATTGATATATAGAAAGCATCGTCCATTATCTTTGAGAAGGAAATAGACATTGCATAGCAAAGGGTTTTCTACTTGGTTGAAATTGAAGGTAAAAATATTTCTGTAATAACTAACTAAAAATAATATTTAATTAACATTACTATTTTTTTATATTTAAGGTATCGAGTTTGCCTACAGACTCTATTTCTGAGGATATAAGAGCTTTGGATTTTGGTCTTAATACCATGGTTCGTGCTTTTAAATCACTTCTGATCAATGGATACAAATTTATTATCACTGAATGAGAAAGAAACACGAGAACACATCATAATGGTGTTATGATAACTACCACAACAAACTTTTATGCCAGTTCATCGGATACTAGACCTCATTCTGAAAATGTTTCTTATTATGGAGTCGTGGAGAAAATAATAATTTTGGATTATTACTCACATGGTCGAGTCACGATGATGAAATGCCAATGGTTTGATTAAATGACGAGGCGAGGTACCATTATTGATGATTGTGGATTTCGAGTTATTGACATGACTCCCACTCTTGCCACCGATGAACCATATGTATTTGCATCAATGGTGAAATAATTTTTTTATGTCAATGATCATTTCCCTCCTAAATTCGGTGTAATTATTTAAGTAAATCCCAGACATGTTTTTTATAATGGTGATGATGAAGTTGAAACTATCCCTACTGAAATTGGAAGCAATCCGTTTATTACTTATGATGACACCTATAGCTCAATTGTCAGAGTTGATTGTGAACCCAAAGTTGTGGTGGGAAATATATAGAATCATACAGTCATGTTCTCAGCTACATGTTTCACCTACATCATTCCGAGTGTGTATCCTAGTACTTACGTTCATACCACCATAAATTTTCTTTTACATTATGTTTTTTTATCAGAATGGTTTTTCTATATTTTTTGGGGTTACACATTAGTTATCTATTTCTAATTACTTCCACATTTGTTTTCATTGCAGGAAATGACACCCACTAAAGAGATGCGACGGAAAAAGATGGCAGATAATAATTGTCGCATGGTACAGATGGGTGTTCCTCCACTCATCCCTATTGTGAGTATTTTATTTCAAATATAAATATTTCAATAACTTATAATATCATGTGATTACTTTTGTGTTAAACTCTTTTTCAGGATCGACCCCCTAGATGAGAGATATCTGACGAGGAGAGTGATATTGCTCCCAGTAGAGAGGCCGGTGGCAGGAGGGGGGGTGGTGTCAGAGATGGAAGATCATATAGTGGTCCTGGTACTGAGGTCGGTGGTATGAGGGCTCATGGAGTGAGAGTTAGAAGATCCACTCTAATAGACGTATCTTCTTCGCCCCATTTTGATCCCGACGTGTCTTCAAGGACACACGGGATATTTGGACCTCCGATGTTTACAGTACCAGTTTCCCAGACATCTATGCCATCATATTTTTCTTCTGGTTCATTATCGCTGCGCTATTATATTCCACCTTCTTCGACTCCTGCTGCGACACAATATGTGGCTGAGGAGCATACACCGAGGGACACTCCACTCTAATAGGATATTCCTTCAGCTTCTGCACATCCAGTGATGCCCATTGATTTGACTACCGTATGTATATTTATATAAATCTATCAAATTTTTATACCAAAAATTAGTTTATTATAACTTATACTGATATTATTTTTCTTTAACAAAAGATTCATCTATAGATAGGAGGCGGGGGAGGGGGAGTACTCGCTTGTGTGTGGTATGGAACATCCAGACACAGTTGATGGTTGAATACAATGTTGATGGACAAATGATTGAGAAATCTGGGCAGGAATGTCGGGGTTTTTTGGTGACGCTAGCCAAATACTCCAATATCATTCCGGTCAGCCCTCTCTCTTGGAGACATCTGCCACACAAAGTCAAAGATAACCCGTGGCCACAAATTTTGGTAAAAAATCTATTGGATTTAATTTAGTATTTTTTGTATTTATATGAACTAATCTATTGGGTTTCTACTTCGGTTTAACTTCCCTGATGGCGAAGGTGCATGACCAACACGTTTAAAAGAGTTAGGAGAGCTTTGGAGAGCTTATAAGAATGACCTGAATGTTGGCTGGTGTGATAGAGTGGGCACGGAGTTAGAGACATTACCTATCGTGGATGACTGCCCGATAGAGCAATATTTCCAAATGATTACCCATTAGGCGACTGCCAAATTTAAGGTATTAATCTCTCTTGAGGTATTTCAATGAGAGTTTTCATATTTTGCATCAATATAATCTTATTTATTATTAAACATTATTTAGGAATCTTCTGAAAAAAACAAAAAAACATTGATTCAATGAAATACCACCACACATTGGGGCATACAACTATGTTAGATCATGAGAGGCAGCTGGTACGATATAGTTGGTTATAATTTTTTTGGACTTTTCCTTTTTATTATTTCCTACTAAAATAATGTGATTTATTGAATATTGAATATATGATTATACTTTCACTTTATGTTGTTTCAATGTCATTACAGAAGCACAAGTTGAATATTGAAGGACGTATCCCTCGAGCAATTTTTTTTTGCTCGAGTAGAAGAAAAAGAGATGGAACTACGGTAAATGAATCAACCCAAGAAAATATTGTAAGTTTTTATTTGTTTATTTCAAATATTAATATATATTATGAAATTTATTAATCTATTAATATTTTTAACAGGATGCTTTGGAGGCTCTTGATGCCCATGAGCCTGACAATTTTGGGCCACATGATCATTTATATCATGTTTTGGGAGAGGAGTACTCTGGTCGAGTACACTGCCGACCTGGTAAGAATATATTACCGATGAGGTATTAGTCCTCTCCAGGAATCCATTCTACTACCACCGAGTTGGAACAGGTCAAGGAGAATGCAATACAGTCTGATAAAAGGTTCACAGAGTTGGAAGTACAAGTTCAAACGAGGGACAAAAAATTTATGAAACTGATGAAAGCTTTTTCTTCATCACTTCCACCAAAGGCTAGCGCGGCTTGTTAGACATTTATGTCGTCGATGGGTGAATTATCCAATGCACTAGGTGGAAGCTCTAGTGGCGGTCGAGATAATGATGTTCCTGGTGATGACGATGATGCTGAAGAGGACAAGGGCGAGTATGAGGATGAGGACAAGGGTGAGGATGGGGACGAGGGCGAGGATGGGGCCGAGGGCGAGGATGGGGCCGAGGAAGAGGAGGGGGTCGACGATGAGCATGGGGACGATGACAAGGATGACGACGAGGACAGAGATGGCCGCGAGGATGAGGCCGATGATGACAGTGGTGATGGTGATGGTGATCAGGGGCAGATTGATCCATTAAATTTTTGAATTCTGTATAACTCTATATTTTTAAACCTGGTTTTCCACTATGGGGTTTTCCTCTGCTTCATAGGGATGTTGTTATCATATCTCTTTTATTCACTTGAATATTATTGTATAACTAGTCTGTTACCTAGACCATTAGTATTCCTTGGTACTGTGATACCCATTTTTATATTTTGTGTAACATAGCTTTCTTAGTTACCCATGTATTTCATGTTTATGTCATTTTCCCATAGAACTGCAATTTATGTCATTTATGGATGATAGTTTTATGCCTGATAGTAACATGTGTGGAATACTCACATGAAAATAAATGTGCTTTTGAAAGTAGTAATTTTACATTATTGATTATGTTATTATTTTTGTGTTTTTGAAGTGAATCGTGCTGCTTTTGAATTTCCATTTTTTTCAAGGGATGATTTTTGTTTAATTAATGGTGGATCTTCTGGGAAAGAGGTTGGGCGGGGGGGGAGGGAGAGGTCTTTTGGGTGAAAAGGGTGGGCAGGAGGGGAGGGGCAGGGGGATGTTGGAAGAAAAGGGTGGGAAATGGGGGAGGGGAGGGGAGGGAAGGGGGAGGGGGGAGGGGAGGGGAGGAGGATGCTGGGTGAAAAGGGTGGGCAGGAGGGGAGGGGAAGGGGGCTACTAGAGGAAAAGGGTGGGCAGGGGGGAGGGGGGAGGGGCTAGGTGATGGCAGGAGGGAGGGGGCTGCTGGGGGAAAAGGTTGCGTAGGGGGAGGGGATGCTGGTGGAAATGGGTGGGCATGGGGGAGGGGAGGGGAGGGGCAGGGGGCTCCTGGAGGAAAAGGGTGGGTAGGGGTAGGGGAGGGGAGGGAAGGGGAGGGGTAGGGGAGGGGAGGGGGGTCCAGGGTGAAAAGGGTGGGTAGAAGGGGAAGGGGAGGGGAGGGGAGGGGAGGGGGCTACTGGGTGAAAAGGGTGGGTAGGAGGGGAGGGGCTGGGGGGAGGGGAGGGGAGGGTTTGGGGCTGGGGAGGTTGGAGGGGAGGGTAGGGAATGGGAGGGGAGGGGAGGGGAGGTTCAGGGAGAGGAGGATGATGACAGGAGGGAGGGGGTGCTGGGGGAAGAGGTTGGGCACGGGGGAGGGGAGGGGCTGTTGGGGGAAAAGGGTAGACAGTGGGGGAGGGGAGGGGATGGGCTGGGGCTGGGCATGTTGGAGGGGAGGGAAGGGGAGGAGAGGTGAGGGGAGGGGAGGGGCTGGTTGATGGCAGGAGGGAGGGGGCTCATGGGGGAAAAGGTTGGGCAGGGGGAGGGGAGGAGAGGGGCAGGGGATGGGCTGCTAGGGGAAGGGGCTGCGCAGGGGGGGGGGGGTTCTGAGGTGGGAGGGGGAGGTGCTGCATGTTTCATTGATTTTGTTTCCATTTATTATTATAAATTTATTTTACTTTAGGATTACTATTTCAATTTGTTGAGAATAAATTTTGCAATCATGTTCCAATATAATTTATGCTTTCTACTATTGCTTAGCTATGCAGATGCGTGGTGGAAAATTATTAAGGGAAATCAACAGTTTGGTTATTATGAAGTTCAATGTGTCTTTTGTGATCAGTCTTCTCTTAATGAAATGGACAGGTCTCTTCTGCTAGGATTTATGATATGAAGTCAGCACAAAATGGTTATTGCTGAAGTGGAATCTCATTTGGGCCAACTTGTGAGTTTTCAACATGGTATAAAAAAATCTCCTTTTTTGGAAATTAATATTGTTATAAGGTTCATAATATTGATCATTCATGATGTTCTCTTCAAACAGAACTTTAGGGAGGGTGTCTTCGTTTCAGATGAATTTGGTTCTCAAAGTGACTTTCTTTTATTTAAAATGGATGCGCTTTTAAGTAAAATAAACGAAATATGGAATACTTATCAAACGCATTCGGATTTTGTTGATACTTTAGTAAAACTATCCATGGGTCATTTTTTACATGTATGAGTCAACCCCGCCTCAATCCGAGGTGCGGTGTGGCCGACACCACTCAAGGTGTCCCACTTTTCTTTGAAATGGAATACAGTTTCAGTCAAAACAACAACTGAAATACGGAAAACAGACCAAACGCATTCAGATTCTATTGATACTTTAGGAAAAGTATCAATGGGTCATTTGTGACGTGTATAAGTAAACCCTTCCTCAATCTGATGCACGGTGTGGCCGGTACCACTCAAAATGTCTCAATTTTATTTGAAATGGATAAGATTTTATGTGAAAACAACAACCGACATACATAAAACCGACCAAAATCCTTCGGATTCTGTTGATACTTTAGGACAAGTTTCCATGGGTCAATTGTGATGTGTACGAGTAAACCCCACCTCAATCTGAGGGCCGGTGTGGCCGGTACCGCTCAAAGTGTCTTTCTTTTGTTGAAAATGGACGCGCTTTTAAGTAAAATAAATGACATACGGAAAATTCACCAAACACATTCGGATTGTGTTAATACTTTAGTAAAATGATCAATGGGTCATTTTTGATGTGTACGAGTCGACCCTGCCTCAATCTGAGGCGCGGTGTGGCCGGCACCACTCAAAGTGTCTCACTTTTCTTTGAAATGGACAACAGTTTAAGTCAAAACAACAACTGAAATACGGAAAATGGACAAAACACATTCGGATTATGTTGATAATTTAGGAAAAGTATCCATGGTTAATCTATAATGTGTAAGAGTCAACCCCGCATCAATCTGAGGCACAGTGTGACCAGTACCACTGAAATTGTCTCACTTTTATTTGAAATGGACAGGATTTTAAGGGAAAACTACAAACAACATACGAAAAACTAATCAAACGAATTCGGATTTTGTTGATACTTTAGGAAAAGTTTCCATGAGTCATTTTTGACGTGTACGAGTCAAACTTGCCTCAATCCGAGGGCCGGTGTGGCCGGTACCGCTCAAAGTGTCCTTATTTTGTTTAAACTGGATGTGCTTTTAAGTAAAATAAACGACATATGGGAAACTGACCAAACACATTCGGATTGTGTAGATACTTTTTTAAAACGGTCCATGGATCATTTGTGACGTGTACGAGTCAACCCCACCTCAATCCGAGGTGCGGTGTGGCTGACACCACTCAATGTGTCTCACTTTTCTTTGAAATGGACAATAGTTTAAGTCAAAACAACAGCTGACATACGAAAAATGGACCAAACACATTTGGATTCTATTGATGCTTTAGGAAAAGAATACATGGTTCATTTGTGACATGCACGAGTCAACCCCACCTCAATCTGAGGGACGGTGTGGCTAGTACCACTCACACTATCTCACTTTTATTTGAAATGGATAGGATTTTAAGTGAAAACAACAACATGTATACGGAAAACCTCCCAAACGCATTCGTATTCTGTTTATACTTTAAGAAAAGTTTTCATGGGTCATTTGTGACGTGTACGAGTCAACCCCGCCTCAATCTGAGAGCCGTTGTGGCCGGTACCACTCAAAGTGTCTTTTTTTTTGTTTAAAATGGATGCGCTTTTAAGTAAAATAAACAACATACGGAAAATAGACCAAACACATTTGGATTGTGTTGATAATTTAGTAAAATGATCCATGGGTCACTTTTGATGTGTACAAGTCAACCTCACCTCAATCTGAGGCGCGGTGTGTCTGGCACCACTCAAAGTGTCTCACTTTTCTTTGAAATGGACAAATGTTTAAGTAAAAACAACAACTGACATACGAAAACGGACCAAACGCATTTAGATTCTATTGATACTTTAGGAAAAGTATCCATGTGTCATTTGTGACGTATAAGACTCAAACCCGCCTCAATCTAAGGCACGGTGTGGCTGGTACCACTCAAACTGTATCACTTTTATTTGAAATGGACAGGATTTTAAGTGAAAACAACTACAGGCATACAGAAAGCTGACCAAACACATTCGGATTCTATTGAAACTTTAAAAAAATGACCCATGGGTCATATGTGACGTGTACGAGTCAAACCATCCTCAATCCGAGGCTCGGTGTGGACGGAAACGCTCAAAGTGTCTTTCTGTTGTTTAAAATGAATGTGCTTTTAAGTAAAATAAATGACATATGGAAAATAGACCAAACACATTCGGATTGTGCTGATACTTTAGGAAAAAGCTACATGGGTCATTTTTGACGTGTAAGAGTCAACCCTGCCTCATTCTGAGGCGTGGTGTGGCTGGAACCACTCAAAGTGTTTCACTTTTCGTTGAAATGGACAACAGTTTAAGTAAAAACAACAACTGACATACGGAAAACCGACCAAAAGCATTCTGATTCGGTTGATACTTTAGGAAAAGTATCCATGGGTCATTTTTTATGTGTACGAGTCAACCCCGCCTCAATATGAGGCACGGTGTGGCTGGTATCACTCTAAGTGTCTCAATTTTATTTGAAATGGAGAGGATTTTAACTGAAAACAACTACTAGCATATGGAAAATGGACCAAACGCATTTGGATTATGTTGAAACATTAGGAAAACGATCCATGGGTCATATGTGACGTGTACGAGTCAACCCCACCTCAATCTGAGGCACGGTGTGGATGGAACTTCTCAAAGACTCATTTTTTTTGAAAAGGACATCATTTTAAGTGAATACATCTGAAATTTACACTCATCAACGACAGTCGCAAACACTTTTTCATGAGTTCGGTAGTTTCACTCCTGGGGTCATAAGTGAAGAGACTCTTAAAAAAATACCTTTTCACCATATATTATAAACAATAAAAGTTCAATGCAAAATTCATCACAAATCATTACATACCCAAATCTAGCATAAAAAAAATGTGATATGAGCCGATTTCAAACTCTTATTCAACTCTAATAGGTATTTATCATACTATTCTGCCTATTAGAATTTGATGGGGAGGTGGGGGGGGGGGGGGGGTTGTTCGGGTTGCGGGGTTCTGTAGGGGTGAGGTGAATTACTATCAGATGATTGTTTTCATATGAAGATTGAAATAGGGAATTGTAGTACATGACATGGTTGGAAGAATTTGATGGTTTTATGTGTTTTTTTGTGCTATATTAAGTTTGTATGTGGTTTTTGTGATATTTTTTATGCAGGTGTAGGTGTATAGTAAAGGAGATACTGGAGGGGGCTGTTGTGCAGTAGTTCTGGAAAAACTCAATACCAACGGTTCTAAACCGTTGGTATAAGAGTTCTAGAATTCTGGAAAAACATTATACCAACGGTTTAGAATCATTGGTATAGGTGTTCTCGAATTCTGGGAAAACACCTATACCAAGAGTCTAGAAACTTTCGTATATGTGTTTTGGAATTCTAGAAAAACACAATACCAACAGTTTAGAACTATTGGTATATGTATTCTAAAATTCTGCAATAACACAATACCAACGGTTTAGAACCATTGGTATAGGTGTTCTAGAAAATCACATTACAAACGGTTGAAAACCGTTGGTATAAAAATTCTCAAAAATGCAGTTCCAATGGTTATAAACTGTTGGTATACATTGGGAGAAATTTAATAAAACAATATACCAACGGTTTAGATCAACTCATTGGTATAAGGCTTTCCTCACAGCTTACTAACCAACGGTTTGGAAAACTGTTGGTATAGGCTATACCAACGGTTTTCCAGCCTATACCAACGGTTTAAAACCGTTGGTATAACCTTCTTTTCTATTAGTGCTTATATATTTTCATCCATCAATACCTATAAGATATTTATATTCAAAAAATAATCTTTAATATCATTATCAAGAATATAACAGTCAATATTTTCATATTTTATTTATGAAAACCCCATGATTTTCATCATTGGGATCTTATCATTCAAATTAGACAAGAGATTCATGATATATCCATAATTTAAAATCGTTTCAATTCGAATTAAAAAGTATTTATTTAAATCCCATGATGGATCATGAATGTTCATCCACATGAAATTTAATTATTTAATCCCATAAATTCATTTAATATGCATTATAAACTACTCAAATATATTTTCTTCAAAATCACTTGATATTTCTATAGCATTATGAAATTAGCAATGTCATAGAAATGTGATATGTATCTCACATTAGCTAATTTATTATTGTCTACGTAGTTATCTTAGTCTATGAAGAAATAAAATTCATTTCTCACATCAACTAAATTTCTCAATTATAATACTTCTCTTGAGATAGGATGGAATGGTTGATAGAAATAGACAAGAGGAGGGGTAAATTTTCTTTTCATAAAATTATAAATGCTTTTTAAGGTGAATTTTTGTTGGTTTAAAATATTATGATATTCTAGATAGAAATAATAGAAATAGTGGACGTGTGAAGATTGTATATATAAATTTTAAGACATGAATACAAGTAATTTCCATAGTAGTTTGGTAAAAATAGGGCATATAATACCCTATGTTTTTATGGACCTTTTTTTATTTTGAATAAATTAAATTTTCATTTAGGTATCACAATGAACACATTCATACATTCCATTCACATGGAAACAAATTTTCATACATTACATGCAACACTAACTTTGAATATGTTTCACACAATACCAATATGGCGTATGATGCCCGCTACACCGAGTTTCTACGAAATATCTTTTTTTATAATTAATTATGTGAGAAAATTATAACCTTGACATTAAAAATAGTTATAGGAATAATAATATCTAATTTTAAAATATTTTTTTAAAATTTTCTTTATAAATAAATTATATTGGTATAGAATAATATGAATTTTTGTGATGTGCTTTCATTTTAAAAAATACAATTTTCTCGAATAATCCAATTTTAATGTCCTCATATGAAGAATAAAGAAATTAATTTTAGAAAAATTAATAAATTTATTTTTATAAAATAAAATTCATTTTATAATTCATAATTTCTAAATTATCCTATGGTGAATTTTTAGGATTATTCTAAAAAACCATTTTTTTGATGAATAGTGAAAAATATTGATTTTTAGTTATAAAACGCCTATGTTTAATAAATTATTAATGTTAAATGATATTATAAATTTTATTTGAAGTAAAATTATATAACTAATAAATATATTAATACTTTTTAATTCATTATAGTAAATTGTACTCTAAAATTGAATATATAATCTTAACAACCTTTTAAACATTTCATTACTTTAAAAACATGTTATTTCGTCCAGTGTGTTGGAAAACATTATTCATAATTTTAAAAAATTTGTGATTCAAATTTATAAAAAACAACATAAAACATTATATTTAGTATAATATTTATTTATTGACAATATAAAGTAAATTTTTGACCAAAATGATTATTAAATGTGATTTAGATTAATCACAGTGATTAAGGCCAAATTAAGTTTAATTAGGGACTAAAACAATCCATTAAGGGTCCATGTGTTCTATCCACTTGTAAAAACCCATTATTTCCAAATTTAGGCCACAAAACTTCCATTATTTAGTTTTTTTTGTTTTTATTACTTTTTTTACGTAAGAACATGTGTACACCTAAATTGTTTCGAAATATTTTAAGTGAGTCCTTTTACTTGCCTATAAAAATCCACCACCTCTCCCACAAACTCACACATATGAAACCACTTATTATCAGACAATAAATCCCTAATAAACAACTGAAAATCCATTTATTCCTCAAAAAATACTACAAATTGTAATAAGGAGTCCTGAGGAAGCCTTTAGGCACAAACCAAAAGGAGTTACCTGATTAAGAGGTAATGTCTTATCTCAAGATACTTTCATTTATTTTACTTCTCCACCCCTCAAATCACATTATTACTTTCTTGTATAAAAAATATAATAAATGTATTAGGATTTATTTATGCTAATGGTTCTACAAACACTTACAAACACCTCCATCTAATTGCTAACAGACATACTGTTTCTATATACGGTGAACTACTACCTCACGAAACGATGATTGTTCATTTTTCCTTTACCACCAATCATGGTGAAACATATGATTAAAACACTATTTATATATGTTATATATGATATTTATTATTTCTTTAATCGTTTTTAATTATTTTTTAAAACACATACCTTTTTACCTTCTATTTTTTGTTAATATGATAATCTCGTTTGAGAAGTGCTGACTACCGCCCCCTCAAAGCGATGTGATTCGTTCACACACCACATGGAATGTATTAAGGATAGGTTTAGTGAACGTATATGATATATATGATATAATGATGATAATTTTATAATTATATATAGATATAAATATATATATAAATATTTCATTTATAGAATTTCATTCATTATGAAAAAAAATAGAAATAGTGTTCATGCGAACAAACGTCTCACTGCCTACAAGAATGATGTATTTAATTTCATACATCTATATTATATATATTTTTAGAATATAAATATAATTAATATAAATTATATATATATAATATTTTACATTCTATAATCATGATATATGTGTAATAATCAATGATATAACAAAATAAGACACATGCGAAGAATAAAGAAAATATTACCTGAATTGAATCCTTAACATAGGATCGTTAACAAGAGGGTGATATAAGTTCATAATAAAAAAAATAAAAGTAATTATATATAATTATAGGGTTATTTAAAATAATTATTATAAATTAATATGTATTGTAAATGTGGTTTTATCATGTAGGATGAGAGTCAAGCCACAAGGTAAGGGGATTTCATCTCACTTTTTATTTCAATGAGATACATGTTATGTTCACGATTCATTCCTTTTGTTGGGTATATGTACTTACCATTATTTTATTCTATTTTTATTTACATATATTTATGGGTAATAATATGTAAATTGTTTTATCTCTCCTTCATGGGTTTTATGTTTCAAAAGTTACCAAATCGGTAAAACAGTTTTGTCTAAATTTTCCTGCTTTGAAACTCATGTTTTATTATGCACATAAACACCTTTTCTAGGTGTATATACTTAAATTTTGAAATTTAAATAATGTATCTCATTAATTTCATGTTATTTATGCTTCATGTAGTTTCCTTTTTCTTATACGGATAGTAAGATCACAAGTCCCCGAGTTATAAGAGTTTATTAAGACAATCTCATCACTTTTTGAGATTATTTATGTTTATGCCTACTTTGATGAAATATCATGATCCATATCTCAATAAAGCTCATGAGTTTTATTATACTCTATTTATTCATTATATACTCATGTTTTAGAACCATTTTCCACTCTTTGGTACTTAATATAATGTTTTTAATTAAAATATAATCATTTCTCTCTTTGGTTTGAAATCTATTATATTCAAAAACCATGTTTTTGAAAATGTTTTCAAAATATCATTGAAGGAAATTTTAAAGGAAAAAAGTTTCTTAATTTATTTTTATTGTTTTCAAATATTACATTATAACTTTTCTTATCTATTATCAATGAAAAATTTTCATAAAAGGTTTTATGTTATAAAAATAATTTTTCAAATAAATTATATTTTCATCAAGAAAGTTTTTTAAAATTATTTCACATATAAGATAACATCCATTAGTGTTACTCATGCCTTTATGGGGAAATTATTCAATGTTTCTCTTCATATTATTTCTTTTAATGGACTATGTTTTGATGTTAAAAAAACTTATTTCACTTTCATGGTTTATATGATTTGGCACATACTTCTTTTCACGGTTAATGTTTATGATGAAATGATTATAAAACCTATATCGTTCCATATGTTATTATAAGAATATATGTTTATAATAACCATTTTATTTCTTAGTTTATGATATTTCAATTTATTATCCTGGGGAACTTTTATGTTATATTTTATTATGAGATGGGTGGTACCTATATTTACCACCAATTAATTGGGTAATGATTTAAATCTCATGAGATAGATTAAGATGGTCTTCGGAATGAACCATAACTAATAATAAGGAAATCAGTGTGAAACATTACTACCAAGATGGTATGTGGTGTGAAACATTTCTTCTAATATGGCCATGGGAGTGAAATATAACTACCAAGATAGTATGGGGAGTGAACTCATACTACGAAGATTATATTGGAAGTGATGAATTGGCTACTATAGAAGCCATTATATGCTTATGTGTCTACCATAGTTCTATTTTTTATTCCTATGTTATTCTATCGTGGGTGATGTTATTTATTTCCTTATTATTCATGTCTTATTAACTTCCAAGATTTATGACGTTCTTCTTTTAAATGATATTTGATATGATGGGTATGATCTTCTCATTTCATGATCATGTTCTCATTCCCTTATGCTCGTGATTATTCTTAAATGTCTCCTTTTTTTATCCTTACTGAGTAATTCAGCTCGCCCCTTTTTCTGTTTCCTTCCCCAGGTCATAAATATTTGTAGTATATTTTATGTGTCGAATAATAGTACTAGTCAAGAAGAACATAGTGGGAGATAATGTTGCTAATTTATGTACTAGTGTTTTTGTTTCCATGTTTCTAAAGGCACCATACCAATTACGATCTTTGGGAATTTGTTTGTATAAGGTTTAAGTATTCTTCAAACGTTATGTAATGTCAATTTACGTAAAGTTCAATGTCCTTATATTTTGTTTCATAGAAAATTTATAGTTAACCTTTAGAAGATATGATTATAAAACCTTATTGGGGACCCTAAGGACATGTTTAGGGATACGATTAAGGATAAGGAAATGTATAAGAAAATGTCTTGGAATTTTGTTGAAGGATAGAGTAAGTGGTTTCCTTGCAATACATACATGTCTGGACAATACAAATGGATGTGGATCTGGAACATATGTACCTAGGGGTAACATATGTAACACGATTTTTTAGGCCCGACTTGGGGTAATATTGTATACAACAATGGGCCTTGATGCACACTAGGTTTAACACTCTCGTGGGATATACTTTGGGAATTCACAAACTCTTCATAAACCCTTATAAAGGATTTAAATATAAGTGGGATATTTATAAGTTAGGATAAACCTATGGTGTCATATATTAGTGAAGGTGTCATAAGTTATATATCCTATAAGTTATTTTTAATGATTATGTGGTTCCTCATTATGATAACTATTTATTACATTATCATTTTGGTTTTATTCGATGGCTAGAACCAAAAGGAAACACGTAAATGGTGATTGTGATAGACAATGCAACAATTAACCTTCTAACCAATCTAATTATATGGGATATAGAATGAAAAACCTCATTTATATGCTCAAAAAGAATTCTCATTCATTGAATAATGGTGGAATTACAGATGAACAAAGGAGGAAACAACATTCTATTCAGTATTTCATGAGGAAACATCCACCTTATTTCAGAGGGCCTTTTTATCCACTAGTTGTTGATCAATGGATCAGTACCACTGAAAATATATTCTCCAATATTAAATGATTGATGCATGAGAAATTCATTCTAGATATTTATTCGTTAAATGGATAAGTGGATCAATAGTGGACTCTAATCAAGAATATGAGGCAGCAAGATGAGATTGAATCCATGGATTGGGATGAGTTCAAGAACTTATTTTTCAATAAGTACTTTCCAAGGATTCTTCAAAACATGATGGATAAAGAGTTAATTGATTTTAATAAATGGGACGATTAATCTATCGGTACATACAAGGGTAATTTTATGTTACCAGCAAGGTACCCTTCATGAATTATCATTCAACCCGAAAGTAATGTTGATAGGCTATTTAGTGGATTAAATCCAAGTATTAAAAGGACATAGTACATAAGAGGAATTTGTATCAATGAACAGATTATGCATTGTGAAAACAAGTTTTAAATGGATATTGGAGTCACATAGCAACTTCATGTTTTTGATAAGAAGAGTATGATAATGTATAAAGGAAAATATAAAAACCACGATGAAAAGAACATAAGATTTACTTTATGCTCTATGTTTGGGAAGAATTTTGGAGGAAATTTCCTTAAGGGGTCTAATAAATGTATTAAGTGCAGAAAGGAAGGTTACCAAGAAATAAATTCCCGAAGTGATGGGAATAAGTCATCTAACATTTTGAATATTGAAAAAGAATCCTAGAATGCACATCCCATGATTCAGTTCTACAAGTGTAATTAGAATGTGCATTATGATAACCACTTCCCAAAACCAATGGATGGTGATGATGACTGACTTAAGAAACCTCTTAAGCTAAGGGAAAAGGGGAAATCTCATGAAATAGTTATTTTTGACAAGGGTTGTGATAACAACATGATGAAAGGCACACTTACCATCCACTATAGAACTAGTAATTTCAATTTTGATTCAAGATCTACCCACTCTTTCATATCTAATGAATATTCTAAGGGTTTTATGAGTGTAACAATATAATTAGATGTGGAATTAGATGTTCAAACCCCTAAGGGTATGATTATGGCATCAAAATTCTATGATTCATACCCAGTTGATGTTTGTGGGACTGTGCTTCTTGAAAATATTGTCATTGTTCCTTTGGTCTAATTTTATGTCCTCTTAGGAATGGATTTGATTTCTCTACATAAATCCCATAGAAATTGTCAATAATGGGAAGTTAAATTTCATATTTCAGACCATCCTATGATCATCCATCAATGTGATGGTAATCATGATGTAACACCCCGACCCCAGTTACCTAGAGCCAGTGTAATATTTTAATGCATTGGCATGATTATAAGGAGTCAATTCCCGAAGGACCGATCATTTTAGCAGTATTGGAAAATAGATTGCATAAATGAACTTCCCATTAAAATTTCAAACATAAAATACAACATAGTTGGTTCTTTGAAATCTCTATTATTCCATTTATCTTAACCCTGCATATCAATCATAATACACTTCTTGGAAATCCTGGGAAAATAAAACATTAGAAAGGGGTGAGATCAGATACTCACTAAGTGTGAATAAATTAGTAGAAGCTATAAACTTTTAAGGCAAGATTTGTAATAAATAAAAAATCCTTTTAAACATAAACATGAACATAATATGGAAAAATAAATAAAAAATTTCCATATTAACATGCACATGGATATTCTACTAGTCGAATAATCACATGTAAAAACTAATTTCATAATGAGAGAATGCCTAACGTCGGGCATCATTACAACATATTCAAGGCCTCGTACCAAGACTACAAATAAAAATTTTGCCAAGGCCTTGTTCCAAGACACTAGTTTGTCTCATGAGACCTACCGATGCATCGAGGATCTATAGAGGGCTCTACCCGTCACTTACTAAGTCCACTGTATTCCTCATATGAAAATCTTGAAACATAACATAAACAATCCTTTTAAAAATAGTATACGAAATGTCAATACATTAACCATAAACCATGAATAGAATAAAAATAGCACATTAACAATCAATCATATCATAGCGCATTCAATATAATATTGATGATTTTATTTATAATAAATCAACCTCAATCAAGAATAATATCCAAAAATGATGTTAACATAGTTGAAAATAATCATTAAAAACCTTTGAGAAAAATATCCTTTTTCTGAAATCATTTAAATGTAACACATTTATAAAGGAATTAATTTAAATTAGATTTTGGAATCAAAGTGTCCCATACCACTTTGAATCTTTTTAAGAAAATTATTATGTCAAAAAATTCATGCCCATATAAATAAATACTAAAAACCATTTTGAAAACAAGGATATTAATTAAAAAGATTTAGAAAGATAAATCTTTAAAACATTTAAAATTCTGATCTTGATAATGTGTACCTTTCAAAAATCCGTAAAATATTCAGTTTGAATTCATTTTTATGAAAAATGGAAATGGATGACAAAAATTTCCCAGTAAATACTTACACATAAACAATCTCAGATAATAATGAGATTGAGGAATTAACCCTTACCTCATTGTAATCAATCGAGTCATATGAAAAATAGTATATAACCACCAAATGAATCATAGAATATAATGAATATAAAGATTATAATGATAATATATATAAAATAGTAGTACAAAATACACCACATGCAATAAATAAGTGGTGAACAATGGAAACCTCACGGAATTAAAAGTGAGATAAGAAACCCATTACCTTACACTTTCCTTTGTTCAAGGGTACGTGTAACCTCTTGAATAATGACAATTTTATGTTTTTATATTATAAAAAGACCATATTAATATTTATTATATCATACATTATTAATTTATGACTTTATACTACCCATTTAATAATGATTTTTATGTCAAATGAACATTTCAGGTAATAATCGCGTTCTTTATCGTACATATTTTAACTTTTTATTCTTACACATATCATTTAGGTCATGATTTAAATACATCCAGAATATAAAACTTGATTAATATATTATATATATTTAGAATATAAATATATATAATAGATAGATATATAAAATGGAAAACACCGTTTATGGAGACGGTAGGTCGTACGTACGCATAAACTCTGTTTCTGTTTTCATATCATATTGAACGGAAGTAAGTGAATAAGATATATATAAATAGATAAATAAATATATCTTCAATATCATTATTATTTCATATATCACATACTTATGAGTAATTTATATTTTTATAATCTATGATGAATGGTGAACGTGGAAATGAATCTCATCACGTCGTGGAGATGGTAGTCCATACGTACACAAGAGAGACAATATCATTCCATTAATGGTGAGGAATTGGATGGTAAATTAATTTTACATGGAATTTAGCATGTTATTTTCATTATTTATATACATATTTCTCATCATTAGATCTTTCCAAATAACATAGTGTTGAATAACAAATTACACCACGGCGTGGAACGATAAGTTGTACGTACGCACACATGGTGACATTATCATTCATAGGATGGATAGAATAATGAATATCATTGTGAAATATTTATAATAACATCAATATATATATAAGATACTGGATTTATTATTTTATAATGGAAACAATGATGAAAGAGGAAGTGGAAGAAGAAAGGAACTTTAAAAAGGTGATTAAATATTTACCTCTTCTTCGGGTTATTTCTTTTGATTTGATCAAAAGGGATTCATTGGATGGATTTATGACTAAAGGAATGCCTCCATGATAAAGGGGGGGACAGTTGAGAGGTCATTTGGGCAACTTTTGGCCAAGAAAAATGGCTTTGGAGGTGTGAATTCGAGAGAAGGGGAAGTGCCCTTTTATAAGATGGGTGAGGGTCAATTTTGGAAAAGATTAAAGTATTAATTTATTATACAATCATATTATGTTTATAATGGATCAAAATGAATTTATTTCGAGCCCTGGGTGTTTAAGGGTCCAAATCCGTTCAACCAATAGGTTTCAGACAAGTTTAGGATACCATTTTAACCTTATATTTTAGATTTAACTCTTAGTTAAACAGTTCAACTTTTACCGTTTCTTCTTGATTTTTACACTATATGGTTAATGAACATACTCTAAACATCATATATAACCCCAAGTGGTTCATTATTTATACCACCACAATTATATAAGTCTTTTTGTAGAATCTTATATTTTTAGGAATATTATGTCAATTAATAATATAATATGTTTTTAAAACTCTTTTATGTCAATTTGACACTATTTGGTATTTTGTTTTTTTTAAGTCATAACAGCATTATTACATCGAAATAAATTCATTTAATCAATACTAACATGTCATATTCACCTATAAAGTTCTTTTATGGCATCAAAACATTTAAATTATATTTATTTTAACATTTATAATACCATTTATTTGATTCTTTCATTAATAAGGAGAATACTGCATCATCAGTGTGTCATAAATAAATTTAATTATTAAATATATAAGCAATGTATATAAAATACCATTATGTATGAAATATTTTTATATTTATAATTAATATTTATAGTAAAAATTATATCCTATATAAAACAATTTAAAAATTGTTTTACTAAAATATATATTTTTATGTCATTTTTTCCTTTCCTTTAAATTAATTAATATAAAGTGTCATTATCACTATCAAGTGGCTCCATGTTGTCCCAAAATTGACCCACAGATGTAACTGGTCGGACATGTATCATCAAATAGGGTTAGGACATGTGTTATTGTAATTTAATATTATCTTAATATTATTTATTTACCCATATTTACTGGATTTACCCTTTAACCATGGTAAATAAAATATTTACCGAAGTAATTATTCATAATGTCTAAAAATAAAAGTTACACATTTACACAATTTGGACCTCCTGATTCTAAATTTTGAATCCATTTTTTCTAAATTTAACACATAGTAGTGGACGAAATTAATTTAAAATTAATTTCTGTTGTCAAAACAAAAAGCGCGTTTTTAAGAAATAATAACTCTCAAAAGACTGACACTTGTTTATGACCAATTTCAATGTGAAATTACATTCAATGACCAATATGAGATTAAATGGTAAAAATATAATCTAATTATACTTCCAAACCATTAAAATGTATATTTTAACACTAAAAATTATTTTTATTAAAAAAGTTATTTTTAGTTAAAGTATAGTATTTTTCACTATTCACCAAAATATGAAAGTTATCAGAAAAACACCAAATATTTATTGAAGATAAATTTTTATGTCCAGATTCTAAATAACAAGTTTATATTGTCAAATTTAATATATAAAAGTTTCAAATATTGGATTTAAAAAAGGTTTTCCTTTAAAAGGCTGTAAAATTGCATTTTTTTTTTGAAAAAACCATCTTTTATTCGAAAAAAATGAATTTGTTCTTATATTATGACTAAAAAACTCATAATATGGATTATAAAATTATAAGGATTACATAAAGGACAAAATTCAGTTAATATTATTCCTAACTTCTTTTGAATGGTTAGTTTAGTTAGTTGTGGTGCGCTTGAACTCGGTGTTGCGTGTAGTGCAAGTTATTGAATTAAATTGAAGAAATATCGTACTATGAAATATTGGGGTGTTACATTATCCCCCCCTTAAATAAATTTATTTCTCACAATTTGAAATTTTTCATTGAAAATAAATGGTTGAAAATACAAAATACCTTTGTGGAAAACCCACATCGGAAATTGGGTTAATAAAATTTAGTCTTAATAAGAAGAAAAAAGGAAATGAAAGGGGAACCACCAAATTATGATCTCGATTAGGAGAGCATTGGAGGAAATTAAATACACATAATTGGAGGAAAAATTTAAATATCTATATGGAGTTATGGAGGTCATAAATCACAAATAATTGTAAAATTGAGGGCCTCAAATCCATCAATCTAAGATGATTTAAAATACCATCGGTTCAACAAAACATAAGGTATTAGCATAACACATTTTTGGTTTTAAGATAACTTCCCTAATGTTTAAGAGTAAATTTATACATAGAATAAGAGGAAAAATATATATGTATATATATACTTGACAAGTAGAGTATCATCCATCAACTAATTCCTACCACAAAGTCAACTTTCACTCTAAAATATTTCAAAAAAAATTCTTTTTATCCTAATCTTATAGGGTTCCAAAAATAATGAATTTATAATTCACATATCAGAACAATAAAAAACTGCATTATACAATCTAGGGACTTCACGTAGCCCAGTGGTAGGCGATGAATCCCAATCACACTATGGTTGTGGGTACAATTCCCATAGCATTGTCCGATGAAATGGGTTGTCACACGGTCTGAGTGTTGTCCTTTTTATAAAAATCAAAAAATAAACTTTCAAACACAATCCATTCCAACCTTTATAATTACCCAAAATAATTCTATCCAAAATCACAGTCCAAAATTTATAATGAAATTAAACACAGTGAAGATCATTTTTTCCATGTAATAACATGTGAACACCTTCATCATGTATTATTTTAAAACATGGTAACACGATGAATTACTGTAAAACCATATTGATTATATTCATTCTCCGTTATACCTTATAGTGTACTGCATATTCTTATTCCATGCAATAAAGTTGTAAACTCCAACAATTAAGAAATATACAAATCATTACTCAATTTGAAGGTAGTCAAGAATATCCAATATAATTTATCCAAATCAAACATGTATTATTCCAAAATTAGTACCGTAGTATCAGAACCATATTATGGTTGATATTTATCTCAACCATATATTGTCCAAAAATTTAACCTGCCATTGAGCCAATATTCTTGGTTCCACACAATGTGAAGTCCTTAATTAAATAGTACTATAGTACAATCCTTATACACTCCATAATTATTATAACAAGTACATTGTTAATACAAAACTCAAATGACATAATTAATTAATAACAACATAAGAACTATAACCATTCCACCTCATATATGGTAGTATCGTAACATGATTATTATCCAATATAATCATTTGGGGCATACTCTGATGATTTGGACATTGGTTCACGTAGTGTCCCAACTCCTTTTAGATGAAGCATTGAACATTTAAAACCTTTTTCTTACCCTTGTTGTCATGTACTTGCTGTCCTTTTCCACTACACATATAAGTAACTCACATTCCCTTCAAGAATTTACCAAGGTGATTCTTTCCATATTTATCACATATGGGAAAATTCTTCTTTTCTCTCTTCCATTTATCCAACATTCTCTCTTCCATACTTTTCTTATATTGCCTCCTTTCAAATCCATAGGAATCAGAGAATTATTTACTTATCTTATTAACAAATGATACTATTTATTTATATGTTAAGAATACATGGGAGACTATTTCCCTTCTAAATTTTGTCTTAATACCGTGAAAGATATGACCCTTCTTACTCTTTGGATTATATGTATTGTGGGAGTTCACATTCCTTCTACTGGGAACCATTTCTATACAATGGCATACACTATGTCAGTTTATGAATTGCAGTGAATAATTCCAAACATGTAAAATACCTAACGTAAATTCAGAAGTTTATGGATATAATCTATAATCATAAAAATATTTCTTTGAGGAATTATATACTCATAAACCCTTCATAATGGTTTATAAATAAAATGATAATTATCCTATGCATATCCCCCGGGAGTGTCGTAACCAATAGTGTAGCAAGGCCCATTTTCATGCACCAATTCCCATTTGAGTCTAGCTCAAAGCGGTGTTTTTGGGTTTTACCCCTAGGTACATCATTGCTAGATCCACCTCTACCCTCTCATATCCAGATAGGGATTTATTTCTTGGAAAAATCACAAAATCTCTACAGTACCAAAATTCTAGGATGTTATTCTATTCTAATCCTCAAAGTCAATCTTAGGGAATTGTTCTCTAATTAGAGTTTATATAAATCTAGTTTCCAAGGATATTGCAAAACATCATATGATACCAACTGTAATGCCATGACCCCAGTTACCCAGACTCGGTGCTTTATTTTAATACATTGGAATGAATACAAGGAATCAAGTCATGAAGGACTGATCAGTTTAGTAGTTGTGGGAAATATATTACATACATGAACATCCCATTACAATTTCAAACATAAAATACAACAGAGATTGTTCATTGATATCTACATTATTAAATTTAGCTAAACCCTTCATATCAATCATAATACACTTCTTGGATATCCTGGGAAAATAAAACATAAGAAAGGGGTGAGCTCAGATGCTCAGCAAGGGTAAATAAATTAGCGGAAGCTATAAACTTTAAAGGAAATATGGGTAATAAATACACAGCTCTTTTAAACATTAACATGAATAGAATATAGAAAAAAATGAAACATTACCAAATTAACACTCACATTGATATTCTACTAGTCGAATAATCATATGTAATAACTAATTTCATAATGAGGGAATGCCTAATGAAAGACATCAATACCCCATAGTCAAGGCATCATGCCAAGACTACAAATAATTTTTTTGTCAATGCCTTGTTCCAAGAAACAAGTTTGTCTCATGAGACCTACCGATGCATTGAGGAGCTATAGCGGGCTCCACCCGTCACTTACTAAGTCCACTTCATTCCTCATATGAAAATGTTGAAACATAACATAAACATTTGTATTAAAACAAGCCTACAAAATGTCAATACACTAACCATAAACTATGAATGGTATAAAAATAGCACATTCATAGTCAAACATATCATATATCATTCAATACAATAATGAAGATTTTATTTATAATAAATCAACATCAATCAAGAATAATATCCAAAAATAATGTTAACATATTTGAAAATAATCTTTAAAAACCATTGAGAAAAATATCCTTTTTGTGAAACCAATTAAATGTTACACATTTATTAAAGAAGTAATTTAAAAGAGATTTTTGATTCAAAGTGTCCCATACCACTTTGAAACTTTTGAAAATAATTATTATTTCAAAAGAATCATGTCCATATAAATAAATACTGAAACCCATTTTGGAAACATGAACGTTAATTAAAAAGCTTTAGAAAGATAAATATTAAAAACATTTAAAATTATGATCATGATAAAGAGTACCTTTCAAAAATCCTTAAAATATACTTTTTAAAATAATTTTTATGAAAAATGGACAAGGGTGATAACAATGTCCCAGTAAGTACTTACACATAAAGAATCTCGAATATTAATGAGATTGAGAAATTAAGCCTTACCTCATCGTAATCAATAAAGTCATATGAACAATAGTAGATAACCACCAAATGAATAATATAATATCAAGAATATAAATATAATAATTATAATATATATCAAATGTTAGTACACAGAACACCACCTGAAACAAATAAGTGGTGGACAATGGAAATCGCATTAAATTAAAAGGGAGATATGAAACCCCTTACTTTGCACTTTCCTTTGGTCGAGGGTATGTTTAACCTCCTGTATAATGACCATTTTAGGTTATTATGTTATACCATGACCATATTAATATTTATAATATAATATATTGTTCATTTATGACTTTATACTACCCATTTAATAATTATTTTTATGTCAAATTAACATATCGGGTAATAATCGCTTTCATTATCGTACATATATTAACTTGTTATTCTTGACCATATCATTTAGGTCCTGATTTAAATAATACCCGAATATAAACCTTAATTTATATATCATATATATTTATAATATAAATATTTATAATAGATAGATATATGAAATGGAAAACACCGTTTATGGAGACGGTAGGCCGTACGTACGCATAACGTTGTTTCTATTTTGATATCGTATTGAAAAGAAGTGAGTGAGTAAGATATATGTAAGTACATAATTATATATATACACATATAAATATATATATATCTCTCCAGTAGAATTATTATTTCATATATTACATACTTATTTTTAATATATATTTTTATAATCGTCGATGAATGGTGAACGTGGAAATGAATCTCATCGGGTCGTGGAGACGATAATCCGTACGTACGCACGAGGGGCAATATCATTTTCGTAAATGTGTGGAATTGGATGGTAAATTAATTTTACAAAGAAATTATAATGTTATTTTAATTATTTATATACATATTACTCATCATTATATCCTTCCAAATAACATAGTGTTGAATAACAAATTACACCACGGCGTGGAGACGGTAAGCTGTACGTACGCACGCATGGTGACATTATCATTCATAGGATGGATAGAATAATTAAAATGGTTGTGCCATATTTTTAATAACATAACAGTATATATAAGATACATGAGTTATTATTTTAGAATGGAAACAACAAATAAAGAGGAACTGGAAGAATAAGGAACTTGAAAGAGATGATGAAATATTTACCTCTTCTTCAGGTTCTTCTTTTTTATTTGATCAAAAGGGCTCCATAGGATAGATTTATAACTAAAGGAATGACTCTAGGATTAAGGGAGGATATTTGAAAGGGTATTGGGGCTGGTTTTGGCCCATCCAAATGGCTTTGGATGTGTGAATGTGAGAGAAGGTGAAGTGCCCTTTTATAAGAGGGGTGAGGGTCACTTTAGGAAAAGAATAAAGTATTAATTTATTATACAAACACATTAGGTTTATAATGGATCCAAATGAATTTATTTCGAAATATAGGTGGTTATGGGTCGAAATAATTTCAACCAATGGGTTTTGGACAAGTTTAGTATACCATTTTAACCTTATCTTTTAGATTTAACTCTTAGTTAAATAGTTTAACTTTTACCGTGTCTTCTTGTATTCTTACACTATATGATTAATAAACATAATATAAACATACAATAGAACCCCAAGTGGTTTATTTATGATACCCAAATAATTATATAAGTATTTTGGAAGAATTGTTGATTTTTAGGAATATTATATCATTTAATAATATAATATTTGTTTTTAAAACTCTTTTATGTCAATTTTGACCCTATTTGGTATTTTGTTTTTGTTAAAGTCATAACAGCATGCTTACTTCGAAATAAATTCATTTAATAAATAATAACATGTAATATTAACCTATAAATTTTGTTTATGGAATCAAAAATTTCAAATTATATTTATTTTTACAATTATAATACCATTTATTTGATTATTTCATTAAAAAGGAAAATACTGCATCATCATTGTGTCATAAATAAATTTAAATATTAAATATTTAAATATAATAAATAAATTAACATTATGTAGGAAATAGTTTTATATTTATAATTAATATTTATAGTCGAATGTATAACTTATATAACACCATGTAAAATTTGTTTTACTAAAAGATATATGTTTAAGTCATTTTTGCCTTTACTTTAAATTAATTAATATAAAGTGTCATTATCACTCTCAAGTGGCTCAAAAGGGTCCCACAATAGACCCAAGGATGTCCACGGTCGGAATTGTATCATCCAATAGGGTTAAGACACGTGCTAGAGTAATTTAATATTATTATAATATTATTTATTTACAAATATTTACTGGATTTACCCTTTAACCAGTGTAGATAAATTATTTACCGGAGTAATTATTCATAATGTCTACAAATAAAAGTTACCTATTTACACAATTTGGACCTCCTGATTCTAAATATTGGATCCATTTTTCTAAATTCAACAAAAATAAGTGGTATATATTAATTTAAAATTAATTTCTGTTGTCAAAACAAAAAGCGTGTTTTTAAGAAATAATAACTATCAAAAGATTGACACTTGTTTATGCCCAATTTCAATATGAAATTACTTCCAATGACCAAAATTAGATAAAATGGTAAAAATAAAATCTAAATATACTTCTAAACTATTAAAATGTATATTTTATCACTATAAACTTTTGTGATTAAAAAATTTGTTTTTAGTTAAAATATAGTATTTTATACTATTCATCGAAATATGAAAGTAATCAGAAAAATAGCAAAAAATTATTAAAAATAAATTTTTATATACCTATTCTAAAGAAGAGGTTTATTTTGTATAATTCAATATATAAAAGTTTCATATATTAGATTTAAAAAAGGTTTTCCATTTAAAGGCGGTAAAATGACATTTTTTGAAAAATACTTCTTTTATTCAAAAAAATGAATTGTTTCTTAAATTATGTCTATGAAACAAATAATATGTATTATAAACTTATAAGGATTATATAAAGTTCAACATTATGTTAATATTATTTATAGCCGGTTTTGAATGGCTAGTGTCGTAAGTCGTGGTGCGCTTGAACTCGGTGTTGCGTGTAGTGAAAGTTATTGAATTACTTTGAAAAAATAACGTACTATGAAATCTTGGGGTGTTACACATGATCTTACTATGGATATTACATATGGATTATGTGTCCTAATTTCTATTCAGTAGGGTTTTTATCTCAAATGGTCGGGGAGAAAATAGACATTAATGGTGTGCCTATTGTTCATGGTTTTTTGGATGCCTTTATGGACTAGTTTCATAGCCTTCCACTAAAATGTGAAATTTATTAGTAAATAGAAATAATAACCAGTTCCAAAATAATTTTGAAGTCTCTTTATAGAATTTCCCAGATTGAGTTGTAGGAATTGAAGAAGGAACTTCAAGAAAAGCTTGATAAGGGATTCTATCGGCCAAGTGTGTCACTTTAGGTGCACCTGTTCTTTTTTGAAAATGAAAGATGGATCAATGTGAATATCCAATGATTATTAAAATTTGAATAAGATCTCAATAAACAACGATAATCATCTTCCCTTTAGTGATGACTTTTTTGATCAACTTTGTAGATATCAGTAATTTTCCAAGATTGACCTTCATTCTGGATATCATAAATTGGGGGTCAAGAAGGAGGATATAACCAAGATGAAATTCCATACAAGGTATTTTAATTTCACTAATGGAAAAATGATTTTTCCCAAAGCTTCTATACCAACGGTTTGTAAAAACTGTTGGTATAGGTACCCTTTCCCAATGGTTTGGCCAAACTGTTGGGAAAGGATGAATTGTGGACACCCTTTCCCAACGGTTTGGCCAAACCATTGGGATGGGTAGCCTATCCCAACGGTTTTCCCAAACCGTTGGGAAAGGGTGTCCACAATTCAACCTTCGACCAGCATACCCAAAAAAAAGCAAGACCTTTCCCAACAGTTTGCAAAACCGTTGGTAAAGGTCCTTTTAATTTTTTATGAAATTATGATAACAAAAGTCATGTTAGGTTAGTGGTTAAGTCATTCCATTATAAAATAGAGGTCCTGGGATCAAATCCCACCGGATGTTTCTTTTTTGAAATACATATACTAACGGTTTTGAGAACCGTTGGTATAGATTTTCTAATTACTTATACCAACGGTTTTCAGAACCGTTGGTATAGACCCTATACCAACGATTTTCCCAAAACCGTTGGTATATATCTATTGTCACGGCTTACTTGCCAACGGTCCTCCAAACCGTTGGTATAGGGTATTTTTTCAGTAGTTTTTTATTATATAGTGATTCCTTTTGGTCTTTCTAATTCCCATATAATCTTCCTGGATTTAATGAATAATGAATTTAGTGATTACCTTGATCATATTGTGGTAGGCTTTATAGATGATACTATTATTTATTCGTCGAGTAAAGAAGACCATGAAGACAATTTCAGAATTATAATGAAGACCCTAAGGAAGGATAATCTATATTCAAAATTTCAAATATTTTAATTTTTGATACAAAAGGTTTCATTTTTTGGGTCACATAATCTCATGAGATGGTATAGTAATAGATCCATCAATCACAGAGGCTATTGAATGCTGGCCTAGAACAACCACCGTGACTGATACCCCTAGCTATCTTGGATTAGAAATATATTATCGATAGTTTGAGGATAATTTATAACGAATATATAATCCTATGACTATGTGAACACTAGAGGGTGTCAAGTTCCTATGTTTAGATGAATGTGAGGAAAATTTCAAGGAACTGAAGAGAAGCTTGGTCTGTGCACATATCCTTACATTTCCTTATAGTGGAGAAGATTTTGTAATCTAAAGTGATGCATCCAAGAAAGTATTGGGATGTGTTCTTATTCAAAATGACAAGTTTAAATCTTATAACTCACGAAATTTGAATATTCACGAGCAGAATTACCAAAATCATGATTTGGATTTAGCAATGGTAATTTTTGCATTAAATATATAGAGGAATTATATTTATGGAAAAATTTTGATATATATACTGATCATAAAAATATAAAATATATCTTCACACCAATGGATTTAAACATATACAAGATAATATGGTTATAGTTAATAAAGTATTATGATTTCTCAACACATTACCACCCTGGTAAAGTGAACAAGGTGGTCGATTCTTTGAGTCAGAAAGATCATGAAATATTATACATGATGAAGATCACAAAAGATCAAATATTTTTATATTTTCAAATTCTGGATCTAGAAATCATGAAGGAAGCATAAAATCTTACCATTCTCAAATGGATGTTCAACACTCACTCAAAGTAAAGATTAAGGAGGCGTAGAAAGAATATGAAGACCTAAAAAAGCATTTCAAAAATGTTCCTGGTTTTAACATTGATCAAGGTAGAATGATAAGGTTTAGGAACCAAGTATGTCGTCCTTCCAAAACATATTTGAAGAAGGATGTGTTAGTGGAAGCTCATACTTATTCATTATCTATTCATCCTATAAGTATGAAGACTTATAAGGAATTGAAAGAATTTTTCTGGTTGGAATGAATGAAGATATATATCACAGAGTTTGTATCTCAATGTTTGGTATGCCAGAAATTTAAGGCTAAATGAAAGAATTATAAAGGGATGTTGAATCCATTTACCATACCATAATGGAAATGGGAGACCATCACTATTAAAAATATCATTGGACTACACAAAACCTCTAAAGGGTTTAGTGTTATATGTATGGTAGTTTACCACCTTACTAATACATCAAACATCATCAATATTAGATAAGAATCATCTTTAGATTAGCTTTCAAGGATAAACATTAACGAAGTGTTAAGGTCGCATGGAATACCACATTATATTGTATCAGACTGGGATTTGAGGTTTACATCAATGTCCTAGTAATTTATTTATAAATAACATTTTATTGAATTGAGTTTCAGTATTTTATATCATCCTTAGATAGATGGTCAATCTTAAATAACAATTCAAACCCCAAAGGATATGTTGAGATATTGTCATCTAGATTATAAAGGTGGTTGGGACCAACACCTTCCTCTAGTTTAGTTTTCTTATAAAAACATGTTTCACTCAAGAATTCAGATGGAACCTTATAAAGACCTCTATGTGAAGAAATTTGGATCTACAATATACTAGGATGAAGTTGGAGAAGGAATGATATTGGGGCCTGAGATTGCTGATGAAATGGAAAAGAAGGTTAGAAGCATTCAGTAGAATATTATGGAAGATAAAAGTTGGCAGAAAAGATATGTTGATAACTTTCAGTGTGATCTCAAATTTGACATTGGTGAAAAGGCTTTTATGTGAATCCCACCCTAAAAGAACTATATGATATTCAGGAATAAATGGAAACTAATCCCTAGGTAGATCCGTTCCATTGAGATTCATGATCATATCAGGATGGTAGCCTATCACTTGGAAATTTCTCCAAATATCTCTCAAGTACTTAATGTGTCTAATGTATCTCTCAAAAAGAATTACATACCTAAACCATCACATGAAATAAAATCCCTTTTCATACCATTAGAGTAGGATATTTATTATGAAGAAAAACCTTTTGAAAATTTAGACCAATCAGAAAACGTTCTACAGAACAAGACCACTCACCTGTTCAAAGTTTTTTGGATAAATCACAATTTTTAAGAACCTATGTGGGAACATTATTATATTATGAAGAATAATTATCCTCATTTTTTAAATGAGTGATTAATTTTGACTGAAAAATTCATTTTAAGGGGGGGTAGAATGTAACACCCAAGGATTTTATAGACCTATTTTTTCTTTCAAAAAAATTAAATTTTTATTTAAATATTACAATGAACTAAGTAAAACATTCCTTTCTCATGGAACTAACATGTTGTAAATTACATTAAAGACTGTCTTAGCATACATTACATGGAACACTGACTTGGCGTATGATGCACACAACTATGAGTTTCTATAGAGCATTTTTTTAATATAATTATTTAAATGATGTAATTATAACCTGGTCGTTAAACCTAGTTATAGGAATAATAATAACTAATTTTCAAATATTTTTTTATAAATTTTTTATATAAATAAAACATATTGATAATGAATGGTATGATTTTCAATAAAGTTCATTTATGTTTAAAAATATTGTTTTCTTGATTGAGTCGCTTTTAATGTCCTAATGTGAAAAATAATGAAATTACTTTTTAGAAACATTTATAAATTTAATTTGATAAAATAAAATTCATTTTTAATTTATAATTTAGAAATTTTTTGTGGTTATTTTTGATATTTTTCTAAGAATCATCATTTCTTGATGAATAGTGAAAATTACTATTTTTTAGTTAAAAAATATCCTTTTGTTTAATTAATTTTTAATGTTAAATGATATTATAAATTTTTCTATGTTTACATTAGATAAAAATTATTTATTAATATAATTCAATATATTCTATTACACTTTGAAATTTAAAAATAAAATATTAACACAATTTTGAACATTTTTCTACTTTAAAACCCCATTATTTCATCAGATTCGTAGGATTTTCAATAATATTAATTTTTACTTTTATATGAATTGAACATCAAAAAAAATGTAATACACCATTTTATTAATTATAATATTTATATTCTAATAATACCAAGTTAATTTTTAAATAAAATGATTAGTAAAGGTAATTAAAATTAATCAAAGAGATTAAGGCCAAATTAAGCTTAATTAAGGACTAAACACTAAAATTAGGGGACCAAATGATCTATAAGCTTGAAAAACACCCATTATATCTTCATAGTTATTAGGAAAAACCTAAATTATTGATTTTAATGGTTTTATGGATTTTTTAGGTAATAAAATGTTTACGCCGTACCTGTTTTTAAAAATTCTAAGATAGTCATTTTCCTTTCTTATAAATGGCCACCACCTCTCCTGCTTCCTCAACCCTATCAAAACTCATAATTTTGGCCAAGAAATCCAAAATAGACTTCCCAAATTCCCTATATTCCTCGTAAATAATTCCCTTTGGTAGAATTAAACCCAAGGATTCTTTTAGGCACAAACCAAACAGAGTTACCCGATTAAGATGTAACATCTAGTCTCAAGCTCCTTCCTTTTATTTTCATTATCCACCCTGAAACTATATTTATTCCAGTATTGTACAAAAAAAGCATCATAAATAAACAAATATTCTATAATGATGATGTTTTTACCTACAATTACACAAACCTCTATATAATGGGTAATGAACATATTTTTTCTATGTATGCCGAACTACTACCTCATGTAATGATGATTGTTCATTTTTCATTTATCACTTATCATTATAACCATTATGGTGTGAAATATATTTATATATGTTATATATGATATTTATTATTTATTTATTCTTCTTTATTCCATTTTACAACACATAACGTTTTTACTTTCTATTTGGTGTTAATATGATAATATTGTTTGAGGAAGTGTGCACTATAACCCCCTCAAAGCGATGCGATTCGTTTACACAACACATTGAATGTATTAAAGATGGGAATAGTAAAATTATATGATATATAGGATATAATTATGTTTCTGGAATAATTATATTTATATATATTTCATTTATATATTTTCTTTCAATATGATAATAAAAACAGAAACAACGTTCATGCGTACGTACGGCTTACCCTTTCCATGAACAATGTATTCCATTTCATAATTATATATTATATAGATTATTATAATATATATTTACTTATTATACATGATATATTTATCATTATTCACATTATGGAATCATGATATATGTATAATGACCTACAATATAACAAATTAAGCCACATGCAAAGAACAAAGAAAATATTACCCAATGTAAAACATTAACATGAGATCATTAAAAAGTGGGTAATATAAGGTCATAATCAAGAAATATACATAATTATACATAATTATATTGTTATTGAAATTATTTATAATAAATTTAAATCTATTATACATGTTTTTGTGTGAGTAAGATGAAATTCATGACACAAGGTAAGGGGATTTTATCTCTCTTTTTATTTTCGTGTGTTAGATTCTATATTCTCCACTCATTACTTTTATGTGGTGAATATACTTACATTGATTTTATTATATGCGTGTTTTACATAAATTTTTCAGTAATAACATATCCATTTTATGAACTCTGTTTCATTTATTTTATGTTTCAAAAGATACCAAATCAGTAGATAAGTTTTGTCTTAAGTTGCCTTCTTTGAGATTCATGAGTTTTTATGCACCTAAACACTTTTTAGAGGCATATATAAATTCATATTAAATATTATATCATGAATCTTGTTATTTTCCTGATATTTTAAGCCTCACTGTGTTAATGTTTTCAAACATGGATGGTATGATCTCGAGTCAACAAGTTATAAGAGTTTATTGAGACAATCACGTTGTTTTTTAAGATTGTTTTTTGTTTATACTTCATTTGATGAAATATTTTGATCCATATCATATGAACACTCATTATTTTTCTTATCCTATAATTATTCAAAATATACAAATTTTTAGTACTATTATCCCACTCTTGAGTACATAAGAAAATGTTTTTAAATAAAAGATTACTACCTCTCTCTTCGGTTAGAAATCTATTGTATTCAAAACCCAGGATTTTGAAAATGTTTTCGAAAATGTTTTCAAAAGCTCGTTAAAGTATATTTTCAATGAAAAACGGATTTTAAATTTTTTTATTGTTTTCAAATAGTCTTTTATATGTTTTCAAATCTATTTTCAAATTAAAAGGTTCTCAAAAAGTTTTATATTATAAAACTAAATTTTCAAAGAAATAAGGATATTTTCCTCACGAAATGTTTTTAAAAGATCATTAAAAATTATTTCCCATTAGTGAAAACATCCATTGGTTTTACTCATGCCTTTATGGTGAAATTATTCAACGTTTCCATTCTTATTATTTCTTTGAATGAACTATGTTTTGATGTTTATGAAACTCGTTTCTCTTTCACGGGTTAAATGATTCTGAAACTCACTTCTTTTCACGGGTTATGTTTATGATGAAATTATTATGAAACTCGCCTCTTCCCATAGGTTATGATATGATTACAATTTTTTAATACCCATTTCATTTCATGGGTTATGATATGGTTATTTATGATCTTGTGGAACATGTGTGTATGATATCATTATGAGACATATATGACCTATATTTACCACCAATGCATTAGCTAAAGATTTATATCCCATGAGATAGACTAAGATAGTCCTAGGAACGAACCTTTACCACTAAAATGTCCATGAGAGTGAACCATGACAACCAATATGTTATGAGGAGTGAAATCATGCTACTAAGATTACCATGAGAGTGAACCATGACTGCCAAGATAGTATGAGGAGTGAAACCATAATAATAATATAGTCTTTTTAGTGATGAATTGGATACTATTGAAATCATTATATTCTTATGTATCGGCCAAAATTCCCTTTTTTATTCCTGTATTATGCTTTCATGGCTCATGTTCTTTATTTCCTTACTATTATTTCCTTATGAACTGCCAGGATTTATGTCATGATCCATGTATATGATCTTTTTATATTCATATTATGATATTCTCTATTCATGATCATGTTTTTCATACCATTATGCTAATGATTATGCTTACATGCATCACTTTTTTACCCTTACTAGAAATTTGAGCTCACCCTTTTTATGTTTCCTTCATCACATTACGGTATTTGGGAGTTTGTTTCTGTAATGTTTAAGTATTCCAAATAAGTGATGTAATGTTAATGTACATAAAGATAAAGGTCATTATAGAAACTAATATAATCTTCATGTAATTCCCCAATAGTTTTAAACTAAAAAACATGTTTGATAAAGTATATGACACATAGAACCAGGCCTAAATGACCCATGAAATACTATTATTTAAATAATTACATTATAACCTAGCTTTTAAATTAGACGGTATGATTAGGATTAACTAATTTATGGAATGTATGTAAAGGACCAACTATATATAAATGTTTTTATTAATTATTATTAACAACTCACTTGATTTATTAAAAAAAATTATTCTTCAAAAATAATTTTTACTAATTTTTGTGAAATAATAATTTAATTTAATTTAATTTTACCACTTTTATAAAATTTACTTATTAAAATGATCAAATATCATTAAATCAGAATATAATAATTTACTTAGGGATTTTTTTAAGGATTTTTTTTAAAAATGACTTCTTAATGAATAGTGAAAATACAGGTTTTTGTAAATTTTCATATCCTTTTAATATGAGTAATTTAAGAATACCATTATTCATTTAATATGATAACCAAAAAACATAATATATATATATATATATGTTCTCATTAAATAAATTTAATTCATCATTATAATATTGTTTCCAATGCTTTCGTTGGGGCGTGCGCGCATGTCCCTCACGCAAAGGACGCACTGGCCGCTTTTGTTGCACCGCATTCCTGCTTTCCAAAGGTAGGCGACATTCGCTCCTTCTTCAGAGATGTTTGCTCCATGATCGAAACAAGATGATGGGATTTCGGTTCTTCCTTCCGAGGATTTCTCCTTGGAGGTCGTCACCTAGTCCATGTATCCATCATAGATTTAAGACATGGTTCATGAATCTCTTCCCGACGCCATATCTTCATGGAAACCAGTTAATTACGCCGATTCTATAAGGACCATCCAAGGGCTTAGGTCAGGGCAAAAACCTTCGCTTAGGAGAGTAGTCACATTGGGGCATCACTGGTGTGTCTTGACGCTGGGGGATTGGCATGTCTGTCTTCTGTACCTTATTATAGGGCTTCTTGAGGGACCGGAAGCCTGACGCATCCCACATCGAACATGGGGAATTTGTATGCCATTGGAATGTATCTGAAGTTTTCCTCAAATTCTCGTTTTTATCACATGGTATGTCACATGTTTAACGAATAGAAGAGATGGATCAAACTGATCAGAACACTGATTAGAGTGGATCAGATTGGGGAATCCCCTGGAGGGAACACCGATATTGGCACCAGCATGTGTGCGGCTTCCCGAATGCTATAGAGGGGAATGAAATGGTGTGATCTCACCGGGATGTGGTGGCCTAGGTATGAATCAGGTTGGACGATGGCTTTTCCCTTGAGCCTCGAAAAGACTTCCTACGAATCCTCGTGGCAGCGAATCAATGTCTGCGTAGTTCGATGGGATGATGGGACACCTGAGGAGGCGACCTGTGAGAATGGACGCATGGAGGGTACCTAGAGGAAGTTTATGCTCTGGGTTAGGGAATGAGCTTCCGGAGACATGTGGGATCAAGGGAGAGGTCATGGTGAGGCATGAATGATGAGGTTGACCTCGTGGAGGCTTCCTACGTATCCCCATGGCAGGGAATCAAAGAACACTTAGTTCATATGGAAAATACAGTTTATCGTCATGTGGGATGGGTATGGAGCTTACACTTTGAGGCATCCCATGTTGTTGGCGAACCGACGAGACTAGGGATGGAATGAACGGGTGGTGGGCTTGAACCTCGTGGAGGCTTCTTACGTACCATGCCTTATCATGGATCAAATTCCAAGTAGTTCGGGATGGTATGGGCTTACACTCTATGGCGGCCCAAGGTGGTATGGGGCTTACACTCTGAGGCACCCCAAGTGGTATGGGGATTACACTATGAGGTGGTCCAAGGTGTTGGGGCTTAAACCTTGTGGAGGCTTCCTACGCACCATTCCTTAACATGGATCAAAGTCCTTGTAGTTCGGGATCGTATGTGGCTTACACTCTAAGGCGGCCTGAGGTGGTAAGGGGCATACACTCTGAGGCGGCCCATGGTGTTATGGGTATTTCACTCCGAGGAAGCCCATGGTGTTGGTGAATCGATGTGAAGTTGGTCAGAATGCCCAGTTGTTGGTCTTGAACCTCGTGGAGGCTTTCTACATACCCCGTCTAGGAGATAGGGATCAAGGTCCACGTAGTTCGGGAAGTGCAGTTTAACGTTATGCGGGATGAAATTTAGTTTAATATCATGCGGGATGAAAGGGGGCATGAAAATTGATGTCATGCTGGATGACATACATTTTAATGTCATGCGGGACGAATATTCCACAGTCAATGCTTGCTCTAAGCCCACGTGAGTCATGCTCGGTGTGAGAAACAAGAGGCTGCAAAGACCCGGTGATCACGTCGTGAAGGGTGCATCCATGGGAAGTGGAATGGGGCTCAGGCTCTATCCTTCCCAAAGAGGAAATAGGGGATTAAATTTTGGTTCATGGCCCAAGAAGATAGAGACTGGGACTTACTCCAGGGTGGAGGCCAAAAATTGATGAAGCCCAAAGGGAGGGGGATTTGGAACAGAAGAAAGGAACGAGCACAATGCCCATCCCCCCTCCCCACCTCTCTGTTCCTCATCAAGGAAGCTGGGACCTACTCCAAGGTGGAGGCCCAGTGGCGAAAAACCCCAAAGGGATAGGGAAAGGGTGAAAAATCCCATGTTCCCCTCTCCCCTCTTATACTTTGGCGCGGAAGAAGAGAGGAGAAGTAGGGGTACTACATTCTGCAAGTAAGGCTAGGGGATTACACCGAGGTGGATGCCCTTCCCCCGTGGACAAGCGTCGGTCCAAGAAGGAGGATATCAGCCCATGTGAGGGGTGATCCCATCCCCATAAAGAACATTGGGCATAGATAATGCCTGAGATGGGGGACTACTTATAGGATGAATGGTGGAAAAGTCAAAGTTTAATGTCGTGTTTTGAGGACGAGGGTGCTCGGCAGTTTAACGTCCTGTAGCTCGGATGAGGTGGGATCATTCTACACCCCTAGGACATACATAGCTAGTACCCTCTGCACCTTGGTGAAGGGTGGGCACCGACAATGCCATGGGTGGGGGTGTCATTGAAAACACATATGCACAAGTGCACAAGTGGGATAACATCAAGGGCGTTGGAATCAGACCGAACAAAGGGAGATGAAAAGTGTGAATCACATGCCCGAAATTTGGAACAAAATGAGGGTTGCGTGGCGATAGAGGATAACTGTTGACTGTGTTCAAAACACAGCATCCATATCGCGTTATCCTAAAATGGGAAAAAACGAGGGTCGACTGCTGACTGTGTTCGAAAAACAGGACCAGACTTGAAGTGTTGTCCAATGTCTTATAGTGCATTGTCCTAGGACGGTATGTGAGCCGATGCGGCATGTAACCAGGATGTTAGGGGGTCCCTTCAGACATGAAAGAGGATGATGATCTGAATGAAGGACACGCAATGCATGATGTGGAGTGATGGAATGTTTGAACGAATTTCAATACTCTTGAAATTATGCCACTATAATCATGGCATTAGGAATCTTATACTTGGAGCATAAGGAATCCATCATATAGAGAAAGAGGCATCCTATGTTTGGAACATAGGGTGTACTATAGTTTAGAGCCATGTAGAAAGGACTGTTATGCATAAGGAGTCTATCAGTGGCTAGTGTTGGGTCTTACGCAAGGGTGTCCCTTTCTGGATTAACCTGGAATATGATCCAAGCGATGCGATTTGGATGAGTTACATGAGGAATGATTCAACTCAAGGTACTCAAGGGAATTGATGATGAGAATCTCAACTCCCGACATAGGAAACGAACGAAGAGGAATATTTCAACTCAAGGTGTTCCATAGTGTGCAGAGAAGTATCTCAAATCATGGTATTCCTTGGGTAGAAGGTGGGTGCACATAAGGGCGCAATGGAAAATCACAACGTCCTGGCCCGAAACGTTCGCGGTGCGACTCTCCATTTTTCATGGGGGGGGAGTGGAGCTGAAGCTCAGTGCGTGAAATAGAATTGTGCGCAAGGAATGAGGATGTGTGTAATAAAAGGGGATTGCTCACAATTGGCCGGCTTGCCCCCAATAGAAAATAATTGTACGCACGGGTCAGACCCCCGAAGGGATTGAGATTTAGTCTAAACCGAGGGGATATCGCATGAAGGTGGAACACGAGGTGACTTGGAATGAAATTATGTATACAGGAAAGCCATATTTGCGTGCACAAAAGGTGAATTTTGTGCATGAGAGCCGGTTCGGATTTTTCGACCCTGAAATGGAAGGGGGTCGCCTTCAATTTATAGAATCCCAGGAGCGCGGAAAACCACTCAGTGAGAAATAATTGTGCTCTAGAGTTGGAAGTGAAAATTTCAACCACGAGTGGTGTGGGCGCGAAATTATTCTGCGCCTGTGCCATGGACTCTTCGTGAATCCCAAAACTTTTCTGCGCGACAAACATTTTTTCGTGCACTTCACCATTTTTTCACACAACTCTGGGCCCCTCTGACCGAGTCTCCGGGTCCAAATATTACTTCTATTTGACTTTTTGAAAAATTCTTCAACACTTAAACCATTTTTTGCGTCTACAAATATATTTTAGTATATGTTTTTTTGGGTTTAAAAACACATTTTTCTGAATACTTTTTTAAAGTGCATATTGTTTCCATATATTAATTAATTAAAAACCGAAAAATTATAATTAATTTAATTGATATTTATAGATTATATATCTAAATTTATGAATTAAAATCTGTATAATTATTAATTCTAGTCATATAGTTAATATAATATCATCTTATTCTAGAAAAATTCATTTCTTGAAAACCCGTTTTCCAACACGTTTTGTAGGATTGCATTTATATTAAAATTTTGAAATTATACGTGTTGAATTTGTTAAAATTTATTCCATATTTTTAATCCTAATAAATAATATAAAATTGTAAATTTTACTTAAATTTTTTTCATACTGAATTATAAAAACAGTAAAAGTTAATTACCATAGTTGAAGTAAAATGGGTTTTCGTTGGGTTAAGCAAATAAGATAAGGGTAAAACGACCTACCAATGTGTATAATTAATATTTTATGGACATATTTAGGACTTAATTCATATAATATTTTAATTTGATACATTTTTTAGCCTTTTTCATATGAAAAATGTGGGTTTGATTAATCTTTTTCAACAATTTCATGTGTGTCCAACTCCTCACTTATAAAAGGGAACTGCCTCCCATTACTTATTCCCTCCACTAAACCGGATTGGCTAAAAAAACTGAAATAATATCTCCCCAAAATACTTATTAAAATTATAGAGATGATGATCTTCCTTGATGTCCAGCCCTAGGGTCATTAATTAGAGATCCATATGAGGGTTCTTTAAGGGAAGGTAATTATCATCACTAAGCTCTTTCTATTTTACTTCTTCTTTTATCAACGTAAATTATGTATTCAAACATAAAGAAAAAATAAAACAAGTATATAAAATATACCGAGTCTTTATTATGTTGAATTAAAAATATATGTTCATCTCCACTTCCATAAAATGGGAATTAAATCCCACGATCTTGTGTATAGTGGACTACCACATTTTGAACTAATGAAATTGTTTTGACATTACTGACATACAAGGATTGTCATAATTGTGAAAATAAGGAATATATATGATATATATTACATTATATTGATTCTTAAAAATTAATATATCATCCACTTACTTACCCTTTCACTCATTAAAAGAATTATATCATCTCTCATGTGTATGTACGACCTACCATCTCTACGAAGTGATGCAATCCATTTTCCATGTAAAACATTCAAGAATGGATCTAAAATTTATTACATGAATAAATATGATATTTAAAATATTAAAAAAATTATATAAGGTAACTATATCCTATATACAATAACCTGAAATTTTATGACCAAACACGCATGATAAAATGTAACGACCCTAATCTTGACATACATTAACATTAAATAACCCTTGCAGAATACTTAAAAACTATGAAACCAGACAACCAAAATCTTTAATTAGTCTATTAAGTTTGAAAAATTGTAAACAAAAATATTTGTATATAAATTTGTGAAATTATCCCCCCTAGGTTTTTATTGACTAAACACAACAAACATAATATATATCTTTAAAACCTGCAAAAAGGAAACATAAAAAGGGGTGATCTAAAATGCTCAGTATGGGTAAACAAAGAGAACATGTAATAATAATAATAATTAGAATAATTTTATAAGAACATGATCATGAAAAGAGAAGATCATACAGATAATATCAATGATTATATACATGAATCAAGGAATAAATCTTGCACGATCATAAGATATGAATAATAATGAAATAATGAACATAATATAAGAAAGCGTAACATAGGAATGAAAAATGGAATTTTGGAAGACACATACTCATATAATGATTTCCATAGTATCCAATCCATCTCTATCACGACCATCATAGTAGTATGTGTTCACTCACTATACCATATTGGTAGTCATGGTTCACTTCCATGGAATTTTTAGTAACATAAGTTTAGTCATCATACCATCTTGGTAGTCATGGTTCACTCTGATGAATATTACAGTAGTCAAGGTTCATTCCAAAGACCATCTCAATCTATCTCCTATGATATAAATATTTACCCAATTCCTTGGAGTGAGATATAGGTCCCACTCATCTCATAAAAATATAATCCATACATATTCCAGAAGGTCATCAATAATCATATCATAACCAATGAAATTAAATGGATATTATAAAAATTTAATCATATCATAACATGTTGAAAGAGAGGGGTTTCATAATAATTTCATCATATAAAATACTTTGTGAAAATAAGGAGGTTCCAAAATCATATAAGCCATGAAAGAGAAATAGGTTTCATAAACATCAAAATATAGTCCATTCAGATAAATAATATGAATGGAAACATTGAATAATTTCCCCATAATGGCGTGAGTAACACCAATGGGTGTTATCTGAAATGGGAAATAAGTTTGAAATATCTTTCAAAAAAAATTCATGAGGAAAATATCATTTCTACATTAAAAAATTATTTTAATAACATAAAACTTTTGGGAACCTTTATCTTTAATAATTGGTTTGAAAACATAAAAAGGAAGATTTGAAAATAATAACCCATTTTTAAAGGTATCTTTATTGAAAATTAACTTTATGTATCTTTTGAAAACATTTTTGAGGACATGGTTTTTGATATAATTTATTTCTGACTAAAGACAGAGACAGTCAGATTTTACATAAAACATTATATTAAGTAAAAAAGTGTTGGAAATGATATTAACACCACAGGATATCTTGAATGAATAGAGAAGAATAAAAATCACGAGTGATCCTGAAATGTGGATCATAATATTTTATCAAAGGAATCCTAAACATAAACAATCTTGGAAAGCGATGAGATTGTCTTAATAAACTCTTATCACTTCGTGGCGTGGGATTATTCTCTTCATGTAAGAAAAATGAAATTATATTAATCTTAAAATATCATGAAAATAATTATATTCATTCTCAAACATTTAAAATCGAAGTATATACGCCTTGAAAAAGTGTTTAGGTGTATAACAAAACATGAGTCTCATATAAGGCAAATTGAGGTGAAACAGTTTTATAGATTTGGTATCTTTTAAAAAATAAACCCCATGAAGGAGATTTTATAAAATGGATATGTTATTACCCATAAAATTAAGTACAATATAAAAATAATATAATCTTGTAAATTACATACTCCACACAAAATGAAATATTAGCGAACATAGAATGTATCTCACAAAAATAAAAAGTGAAATGAAATCCCCTTACATTTTGTATTGACTCTCGCCGTACTCGCTCAAACCAATAGTATAATAAATATAAATTTATTATTTATATTTTACATTACAATACCATTATATATAATTTGGTTTATTTCTTATTATGACCTTATATTTTCTATTTATTAACAATCCTATGTTAAGGTATCAATTTGGGTAATATTCTCTTTGTTCTTAGCATGTGTCTTAATTTTGTCATATAGTTGGTCTTTATACATAAATCATGATTCCATAATATGAAAAGTGATATAAATATAATTTATATATATTATATTCATATTATAATAATATATATAATATATAATTATGAAATGGAATACATTGTTCATGGAGGTGATAAGTCGTACGTATACATGAATGTTGTTTCCGTTTTTATTATCATATTGAAAGAAAGTAAGTAAATTATATAAATATATATATAATTATTATATCATATGTGTTCACTAAACCCATCCTTAATACATTCCTTGTGGTGTGTTAATGAATCACATCAATTTTAAGAAGCGGTAGTCAACACTTCCTCAATCGAGATTATAATATTAATACCAAATGGAATGTAAAAAAGGTATTTATTTTAAAAAAGAAATAAAGAAGCTTAAATACATTATAAATATCATATATAACATATATAAATATAGTTTCCATCATAATTTCCACCATGATGTCTGGTTAAGGAAAAATGAACAATCATCCTTCTATGATGCAGAAGTTCTCCGTACACAGAAACAATATGTTCGCTACCCATTAGATGTAGGTGTGTGTAAGTTTAGGTAAAACGCATAGAATAAAAAAATCCAAGTTTACTGAGCATACTTGTTTTTTTTTTCAATCATTTAATAAAGATAGTGGATGGTTGTAGAAGGAAAATAAAATAATGGAGCTTGAGAGAAGGCATTGCCTCTTAATCAGGTAACTCCATTTGGTTTGTTCCAAAAGGATTCATTGGGCTTCGATATACAAATGGGAAGGATTATAGGAGTAACATATGGATTTTTTGAAGTTTATTGGGCATTTTTTGGCATAAATTAAGATTTTTTTGAGTCTTGAGGAAGTGGGAGAGGAGGTGGCATTTTATAGGGAAGGAAAAGGAGTCACATGGAATGTTTAGAAACAACATAGGTGTACAAATGTTCTTACCTAAAAAAGTCCTACCAAAAAATTAAATCAATAATTAAAGGGTTTTTTTCCAAAATATGGACTGAAAACGTGTTTTGGAAATGTAGATAGATCATTTGGTCCCTTAATTTTAATTTTTAGTTCCTAATTAAGGTTAATTTGTCCATAATAGTTGTGATTAATTTTAATCACTTTTACTCTTAATTTAGGTCAATAATTAACATGGTCTTATTATAATATAAATATTATACTAAAAACAATGTTTTATATCAAGTATCTGAAATTCAAATCAAATAATCCCCAAAATTAAGAATAATGCTAATCTCATAGACGAGATGAAATAATGGGTTTTCAAAGTAGAAAAAATATTAAAAGGTTTGTTAAGATATTATATTCAATTTCAAAGTGAAATTGGTTCTGATAAATTAAATTAAATTAATAGATGTAATATTTATCAAATTCTATCTAAAATTCTTTCTAATATTATTAATAATTAATAAATCAAAAAGGATATTTTTAAATAAAAATCAATATTTTTCATTATTCATCAAAAAAATGATGTTTCTCTAAGAAATCCAAAAACATAACCCTATGATAACTTTGAAATTTTGAATTCAAAAAAGTAGTTCATTTTATAAAATTAAATTTTTAAATTCATCTAAAATTACTTTTTTTATTTTTCATAGAAGGTCAATAAAGTTGTTCATTCGAGAAAGTGGTGTTTTTAAACATAAAAGGACATTAACAAAAATAATATCATTCTTTATCAATATGATTTATTTATATAAAAAAATTATGAAAAATATCTTTAAATTAGTTATAATTATTCCTATAACTATGTTTAATGTCTATATTATAATTATCTCACTTAAATAATTATATAAAAGAATGATGTTTCCTAGAAACATGGTGTAGCATGCATCATACTCCAAGTCATTGTTGCATGTAACATAGACCAATTAGGTGTTTCATGGAATATACACCAAGTGAGTTTCATGTGAAATTAATTTTTGATTTAGTGCACTGAAATAAATACTTGAAAATTTAATTTTTTTGAAAAGAATAATAAATTTCCATAAAATCTTATGGTGTTACATTCTACCCCCTCCCCACTAAAATAATTTCTCCCTAATATTTAGTCACTTGGGTAAAAAAATGAGGATAATTATGATTCATCATATCCTCAAGTTCCCATATATCTTCCCCTAATAGGTGATTTTTCTTCAAAACATTGACCATGTGGGTGGTCTTATTGTATAGAAAGTTCTTTGATCGGTCTGGAATTTCAACAGGTTGTTCTTCATAAGGAAAATACTTCTCTAGTGGTATTACCTCTGAGTTCAGTACATGTGGAAGGTCGGGTATGTACTACTTTATAAATGACACATGGAACATATTACGGATTTGAGAGATATTTGGAGTATGTACCAAGTGATAGGATATTTTCTTGATATGATAAAGAATCTCAAAGGGATCGATATACCTATTGCTTAATTTTCCTTTCTTCCCAAATCTGACAACATTATTCCAAGGTGAGATTCATATAAAAACTGATTAACTAACATAAAATTCTAAATTACACCAATGGTTATCATCATAATGTTTATACCAACTACTAGCTTCCTTAATATGTTGTGGAATGGTTTTAACCGTCTCTTTCATTTATTTAGAAATCTCAGGTCCCAATAGATTTCGTTCTCCAATATCATCCCAGCATGTTGGAGCTCTACATTTATTCCCATATGGAACTTCATAATGTGAAACCTGAATTCTTGAGTGAATCCTATTATAGTTATAAAACTCAACTAGGGGAAGGTGTTGATCTCAATGACCTTCGAAATCCAAGGAAAAATATCTCAACATATCCTCTAGGGACTTAACATTTCTTTCAAACTGACCATCTATATGAGGATGATATGTAGTTCTGAGACTAAATTTTATATAAAGTTATTGATAAATAATTCTATACAACATTTAGGTAAACCAATAATCCCAATATGATACAAAATAATATGGTACTCCGTGAAACCTTACCACATCAATAATGCATATCCTAGAAATATGATCTAGAGAGGAGTCTTCTCTAATTGAAATGATGTGTGTTTATATAGTAAGGTGATCGACTACCACACATATAACATTAAACCCATTAGAGGTTTTCGGCAGTCTAACGAAAAAATCCACAGTGATGTTCTACCATTTCAATTCTAGTATGGGTAATGGATTTAACATCCCTTTAGACTTTTTTCTTTCAGCCTTAACTTTCTATCATACAAAACACCACGATACAAACTCCGTGACATCTATCTTCATTCTATCTCACCAAAAGTATTCTTTAATGTCCATATACATATTCATACATCAATGATGAATAAATAATGACGAATATATGAGCTTACTCTACTAGATCCTTCTACAAATATTGCATGGAAGGAGCACATACATGGTTATAGAACCATATCATTCCATCCTGATCAAGGTTATACTTATGAACATTTATCATAATCTTTTGTTGCTCTTTAACTTCCTTCTATGCCTCCATAATGTCCACATGTGTAGAAGGTTGAACAATCAGTTGATAAAGATAATAGTCTCCCCTTATGTTAGGATTCTAGATCCATCCTTTTCAAATACAATAATATTAGATCTTTTGTGATCCTCATCATAGTTATTCTAGCATTATGTTTTTGACTCAAAGCATTGGACACCTTGTTCTCTTTACCAGGGTGGTAATGTTTTCAGTAGTAATAATTACTTATCAAATCTGACCATATTCTATGGAGAATGTACAACAATTTCTATGTGAATATATATTTTATAATTATATTATTGGTATATAAATCAACTTTTCTCTATAAAGATAAAGCATTCATATCATTAATGAAAAAAATTACCACTGTTAACTCCATGTCATGATTGGGGAATTTCTTCTCATTAATCTTCAACTATCATAAGTCATAGGATATAACCATTTTATTTTTCATATGAACACACCTCAATATCTGCTATGATACGTCACTATATATTACAAACCCTTCTATACTATATTGAAATCATAGTATAGGTGCGCTGACCAATCTTCTCTTCAGTTCCTTGAAAGTTTCCTCACATTCATTTTTCCAGAGGATCTTGACACCCTTCTTAGTTAAATTGGTCCCAGGATAATATATTGATGAAATATTCTCCAAAAACCACTAATAATATCTAGTTAAGCAAAGAAATATATGGATCTTAGTCACTGTGGTTGGTTTAGAGAAGCATTAAATAGCCTCCATATTCAATGGATCTATTATTATACCATCTCTTGAGATTATGTGACCCAAAAATGAAACCTTTTGTATCAAAAATTGAAACTTTGTAAATTTTTCATATAGATTCTCCTTCTTTATGGTCTTCAATACAATTCTCAATTAATATTCATGCTCTTTTTTCTCTTTGAATATATATTAATATCATCTATAAGTACTGGTAGAAACTGATTGAGTTAATCCCAAAAGACTTTATTCATTAAATCAAAGAAGATATAAGGGGAATTAGTAACACCAAAAAGCATCAGTATACATTACTAGTGACCATACCTTATATTTAATTCCATCTTGGGTATATCCTCCTTAATGAACCTCAATTAATGATATCAAGAAAGAAGGTCAATCATTGAATGGTACTCAGCAATGTGAATTTGATCAAACAAGTCATCATTATGGGGAAGAGGATACTTGTTTTTTATTGTGATCTTATTAAACTCCCAATTAATCAATGAAGAGTCTTATTGATCCATCATTATTTTTCAAAAAAAAGAACCATTTCACTCTAAGGTGACAAACCTGGCTAAATGAATCTCTTATCGAGGTTATCTTGTAGTTCTTATCAATTTCTAAAACTCAATCGAGGCCATTCTATAAGGTGTATTTGAAATTGGTGTGGAACCAGGTATGATCTCTATTGAGATCTAAACTTCACGTTTTGGTGGAATACTAGGAAACTCTTTTGGAAAGGCATCCACAAAATCCTGAACAATAGGCATATCATCAATGTCGATTTTTTCCCTGACCATTTGAGATAAATAACCCTTATTATTGGTAATTAAGACCCATAAACTGGATGTAATCTCTATAAGAAGATCATTCTTATCGTCACAATGACGTATGATCATAATAAGGTATGAAATATCAAAAATAATTTCTCTTTCTTGACAATTGATGTTGGATTTGTGTAGATAAATACAACCCATGCCTAAGATGACATCAAAATTGACCAAAAAAGGAGGAAAATATTTAAAGGAAGCACATTCCCAAAAACTTCAAATGTGGATGAATCATAGAATTGAGATCTAATCAACATTCCATTAGGGGTTTGCACTGCTAATTCTACATCTAATTTTTTTTAAAATATTAACCCACATAGAAAATTATTTAGATATTAATGAGTGGGTAGACCCATAATAAAATATGAAATTATCAGTTCTGAAGTGGATGGTATGTTCACCTGTCATCTTTTCATTATCGCACCCCAGGTCAATTAATAGAGATTTCAATATATTTTCACTTTCCTATAATCATAATAGGTTACTATCATCGATCATCATCACCATCAATTGATTTTGGGAATTGGTCAGCATAATTCCCATTCTCCTTATAACTGTTGTACAGAATCATTGGAGGTGCATTTTGTGACACTTTTTCCACTTTCATAGTGTTAGCTAACGTATTCCCATCAGATAGGAATTCAATTTCCTGGTGAACGTCCATTAGACACTTATCTCATTTATTAGACCCCTTAATGAAATTTCCTCCATGCTTCTTCTAACACATATATCATAAAGGAAAGATCGTCTTCTTTTCTTCGTGGTTTTCATATTTTCCTTTAAACTCCATAGCTCTCTTCTTCTCAAACCCATGAGATTGGTACATGAAACCAACCTATATTTCAACCTTGATTTGACAATGAAAAATATATACATATTTACTCTAGTATTTTATGACCAACATAATTCTAATACTTGGTTTTAAGCCACTTAAGATCCTATCAAATTTACTTTTGGTTTGGATGATAATTCCTGAATCGTACCTCGCATGTCTTGTGAAATTAACCTTTTTGGTATCGATAGATTCGTCATCCATTTAATTCAACTCAAGTAACCCTTTCTATATCTTGGTATGAATAATATAAGTAATGTAAATATTGGAAAATAAGTTCTTTAAAATTCCCAATCTGTGGATTCAATATTGTCTTGCTGCCTCATATTCTTTATTAGAGTCCATTATTGATCTGATTTACATTCTATCCAATAAACAACAAAAATGCGTTAATAATTATATGAAAACTGAAGAATTAAGAATATATTTTAATGGTACTTATGAAATTTTCTTTAACATGTGGATCATCTGACTCGCTCAAAAAAAGGTGGGTGTTTCAAAATGAAAGACTCAAGATAATATAGTTACCTTCTTTTCTTATTTGGAAGTCCACCATGTTTCATAGATTGAGAAATCTATCTGAGCGTAGCAATGAGGTTTTGCATTCTATATCCCATATCTTTGAGTTTTTCAGATGTTCAATCGTTGAATTTTCCATAACAATCACCATTAAAGTGGTTCCTTCATGTTCTATCCATTGAATAAAACCAATAGAATAATGTAAGAAATAATTATCATAATGACGAAACACATAATCATGAAAAAACACTTACAGGATGAAAAAATTTTGACACCCTCTTAAATCTATAACCCCATAGGGTTATCTTAGGTTATTCATATCCAACCTATATTTAAATCCATGATAATAGTTCATGAATAGATTTTTAAATCCCGAATTATATCCCCTGGAGTGTCAAATTAGGTGTACATCAAGGCTCATTGTCATATACCATACTACCCTGAGTCAGGAACTAAAAAACATATTAGTGTTGTTACCCTAGGTATATCGGTGCTAGAGCCCCATCCACTTGTAGTATCCAAATAGAGATTTATTTCTAGAAAAGCACCCACTTTATCCTTCACCAAAATTCCGAGACATTTTCCTATACTTTTCCTTATAATTAGACTTATCCCTAGACGTGTCCTTATGATTCTCACTAAGGTTTTATCATCCTAGATTCCAACGATTTACTATGAATTTTTTTTGATAAAAAATTTAAAAACCCTAATATTGAGGTAAATTAACATTAAATACCTTTTTCGGAATACTTAAACATTATATGAACAGATGCCCAATGACCATAATTGGCTTAGTCCCTTTGGAAACATGGATACACAAACACTTGTTTATAAATGAGCTACATTGTCTCCCACTAGGTTCTTCTAAACTTGAACTATTATTCAACACATAAAAAATAATACATATCTTAATAACATGGGGAAGGAAAGACAAAAAAGGTCTAGTTCAAATTCTGTATAATGGTAAAAAATGGAGACATATATGCATAATAATCAGCATAAGGGTATGAGAACATGATCGTGAAAAGAGAAGATCATACCCAGCATATCAAAGATTATATCCATGAATGATGGAATAAATCATGGATGTTTATAGGACATGGATAATAAGGAAATAAACGACATAATCCATAAAATAGTAAAATAGGCATAAAATAGGGAATTGTGTAGACATAAGCATATAATGATTTCCATATTATCTAAGGCATCGCCACCAAGGCCATCTTAGTAGTATGGGTTCACTCCCCATACCATCTTGGTAGTCATGGTTCACTCCCATGGCCATATTAGTAGCATTAGTTCACTCATAATACCATCTTATTAGTCATGGTTCACATTCATGTCCATCGTAGTAGTCAAGGTCAATTCCTAATACCATATTAGTCAATCTCAGGAGATATAAATATTTACCCAATACATTAGAGAGAGATATAGGTCCCACGCTTCTCATAAAGAAGTCATACACACATGTGACACAATATCATAAATAATAATATCATAACCCAAGAAATGAAATTAGTGTGGTAACCATGTAATCATATCATAACATGTGTAAAGATATATGTTTCATAATCATTTCATCATAATCATAACCCGTGAAAAGAAGCAGGTTTCAAAATAATATAACTCATGAAAGAGAAATTGGTTTCATAAATATCAAAACATAGTCCATTCAGAGAAAGAATATGATTAGAAAAATTGAATAATTTCCCCTTAAATGCATTTGTAACAAAAATGTATGTTATCTTATATGGGAAATAATTTTTGAAATATCTTTTAAAAATATTCTTGAGTAAAACATCCTTCTTCTTTGAATTGTTTTTATAATATAAAGCATTTTGATAACCTTTTTCTTCGAAAATAGCTATGAAAAGTTATAATGGAATCTTTGAAAATAATAAAAAAAATTTAAAAATTATTTCCATTGAAAATTTCTTTCAAAAATATTTTTAGAACATTTCTAAAATTTTATCGAAAACCTAGTTTTTGAATATTATAAATTTTAGACTACAGAGAGAGACGATATGATTTTACTTAAAAACATTGTCATCAGTACCAAAGAGTGCAAAAATGGTACTAATACATGATTAGATCAAGAATAAATAAAGGATAACAAAACTCATGTGTGTTCTTGAGGTATAGATTCTATGATTTCATCAAAGGAAGCGTAGACATAAACAATCTCGAAAAGCGATGAGATTATCTCAATAAACTCTTATAACTTGGTGACATGGGATCAAACTCACTATTTAAGAAAAATGAAATTAAATGAATATTAAAATACATTTAATATAATTATATTCATTGTATAACATGTAAAAAATATGTATATTCACCTACAAAATTTGTTTTGGTGCATAAAAAACATCAGTCTCAAAGAAGGCAAATTGATACGAAGATGTTTTTTCGATTTGGTAACTTTTGTATCTTAAAACCCATGAAAGAGAGTTCATTAAATGTATATGTTATTAAAAATAAATTTAATTAATATATCCATATAATAAAATCATTTATAGATTATACACCATAAAAAATGTATGATTGGCGAAAATAGCATGTATCACAAGGGAAAAAAGTGAGATGAAATCCCCGTACCATGTGTCTTGACTCTCGTCGTACTCGCTAAAACCACATGTATAATATATATAATTTTATAATAAATATTTTAAAGAAACATATCATTATATATAATTCTGTATATATATTTATCATGACCTTATATCACCCACTTTTTAAAGATCCTATGTTAAGGTTTCATTTCAGTTAATATTATCTTTGTTCTATGCCTGAGTCTAAATTAGTTATAGTGCTGGTCCATATAATTATATCATGATTCTAGAATGTAATACATGATATAAATATCATGTATATTCAATATATTTATAATATTATAATATATATAATATATAAGAATAAAATGGAATACATCATTCATGGAGAAGGTAAGCCATATGTATACATGAACGATATTTTTGTTTTTGTTGTCATATTAAAAGAATGTATGTAAATAAAATATGTATATATATATATTTATATCTAAATATAATTATTAAATAATCATTATTATATCATATATCATATAATTTCAGGAAACATATCCTCAGTATATTCCATGTGGGTTGTGAACGAATCACATCGCTTTGAGAGGGTGGTAGTGGACACTTCCTCAAACGAGAATATAATATCATCACTAAATGGAAATTAAAAAGGTATGTGTTTAAAAAGGAATAAAGATGCTTAAAGGCATATTAAATAATATATATATAATATATAAATAGGTTTTTCATCATAATGGCCACCATGATAGGTGGTAAACGAAAAATGAACAATCATCGTTTCGTTGAGGTAGTAGTCTGTTATACAAAGAAGCAATATGTTTATTACCCATTAGATGGAGCTGTGTGTATGTTTAGGTAGAATATTTTGAATAAAAACGTACGTGTATATTTAGGACATTATTTTTGTTATAGAATAATGCAATAAATATATTGTAGGGGTGTATAAGGAAAATAAAAGAAAGGATCTTGGGAGAAGACGTTACCTCTTAATATGCTAACTCCTTTTGATTTATTCCAAAACACCTCCTTGGGTTTCCTTCCTCCCAAGGGAAGGAATATAGGAGGAATATAAGGATTCTTGGAAGTGTATTTCTCAGGTATTGGATAAACATAAGGTGTTTTTGAGGTGTGAGGAAGTGGGATAGTTGGTGTCTTTTTATAGGGAAGTAAAAGGACTCACTTGGAATTTTTAGAAACAAGTTAGGTGTACACATTTTTTTACCTTAAAAGTCATAAAAATCCAAACAAACAAGAATGTAATTTTTTTGGATAAAATATTTACATAAAATGGGGTTTTGATAAGTTTATAGATCATTTAGACCATTAATTATATGGTTTGGTCCCCAATTAATATTAATTTGTCCGTAATCATTGCGATTAATTTTAATCACTTTTACTTATCATTTTGGTCAAAAATTAACTTTTTATTATTAGAATAAAAATATTATACTAAATACAATGCTTTATGTCAGTCTTTCTAAATTCAAATCATAGATTTATAACAATTATGATTAATGTTAATCCTACAGGTGGGATGAAATAATGTGTTTTTAAAGTATAAAAATGTTCAAAAGATTGGTATGATTTTATATTCAGTTTCAAATTTAAAATAATTTTAGTGAATTAAATAGTATTAATAGATTTAATATTTAGATAATGTTATCTTAAAAAATTATAATATCATTTAACATTAATAATTAATTAAAAGAGGCAGTTTTTAACTAAAAAGCATTATTTTTCAGTATTCATCATAAAATGAAGTTTCTCAGAAAAAACCCAAAAAATATCCCTAGGATATTTTATATATTTACAATTACAAAAAATTAATTTTATTTTATAAAATTATATTTATAAATGTATCTAAAATTAATTTTATTATTTTTCACAAAAGGACATTAAAATCAGTTCATTCGAGAAAACTGTATTTTTAAACATAATACGAATTTACAAAAAATTATATTTTCATTATCAGTATGTTTTAATTTTATAAAAAAAAATTAGAAAAATTATTTTGAAATTATTTATTACTATTATTATTACTATGTTTAATTTCTAGGTGATAATTATCTCATTTGAATAATTATATAAAAATATGTTTCGTAAAAACTAAATATTGTGTGCATTATACGCCAAGTTGGTGTTGCGTGTAATGTACTCCTAGTTGGTGTTGCATGTAACTTAACCAAATTCAATTGCATGTGAAAGAAATTATTTAATTAATTAATTTAAAGACATAATGAACATTTGATTTATTCAAAATAAAGAAAAAGTCCATAAAAACTCAGAGTGTTATAGAAAACAAGGCAATTAACACCTGAAACGATGAAAATAATGAAATATTACTTTTAAAATTGGTGAGAAAATGTTATAAAAAGATCATATATAATTTTATAAAAATTAATATATTTACATTAAATATTAATTACATTATTAAAAAAACTAAATATGAGTTTTATTCATGTCCAACCTAAGAGAATCATGAGGTAAGTTACTTTGTCTGAATTTTCTTTTATTGAGGAATATTTTAATGTTACCCACCAACTTCTTTTATATAGTGTATAGAAAGCCTATTTTAAATTTTATATCATAAATTCTTTATAATTAGTGGAATTTTATGTTTAAATATGAATTATTTCATCCAATTTAATTTTACATGAATGTTACTAAGTAGTAAGGGGTTTCTTCTCAATTTCAATACCATTGATAAATATTTTTTATTATAAACCAATCCAATTTTATGTGGTGTATATATACTTAACCTTTTATGTATTTAACTTGAATTCATATTTATTATGTTTTATTAATGTTTTAATTCAAATATTTTCTTTCAAGGGGTTATAATTTAGAATCTACTAAAGTGGTATGGATACATTTTTCAATCTCACTTTATTTTATGATTTCCTTTACATTCATTGAAGAATAATTAGAATTTATCCACCATTATCTACAATAATTTTCTTATCCACTGATAATTAAGTATTTTATATATTTTACTCAATATTTTCCTCTCTTTATTACATGAAACATTAAAATAAAGTTTTAAAATAAAAAATTATTTTTTTTCTCTTTTAATCAAATATATATTTTTCCATCTGAAGCTTTTTTTCAAAACTATTCTAAAAAAGGCATTTTTTTATTCAAATGGTCTGTTAAGAAATTTTTTTTCTCCATTCTATATGAATGGAATATTACAACTTTTTATGAGAGGTATTTTTTGACATATATACAAAAGTAATGTTTTCAACATTTATAGTGATAACGGACTTCCCCACCACCGTATAATTTTAAAAAATGTATCTCATTATACAATTTTTATAGTTTTTACAAAGAAATTTATTTTATAATATATTATTTTAATATTTCACTTTCATTATATTTATTATTTTGATAGACTTGATTTTTATAAAAAAAATGTATATTCCCAATAAATCAATGGTCACCTATCATTTCTTGATTATTTTTTTATTATTATCTTTCTCTTAAGACAATAACTTTATTTTTCTATTTTTTTATTATACATTATATTTCCCTTAAATATACATAATCTTTTTATCATGGATATGGTTATTTAATAAAATGTATACCATATTTACATGGTATATTTACTCTGAATTATATTTGATTAACCATGGAAATATTGAAAATTTCATATTATTCACTGAATATGGGTATTTCTCAATAAGGAATATTGATTCATGAATTAAAAGGATTATCTGATATATTAGGAATTTTTTTTCCATGTAGTGAGTTGTGGGGATTGGGATTTTATATCCCTTCAATGCATCGATAGCTCTCATGAGACAAATTAGTTGGCTATATAAAATGAGTTTTTACCCATAATTTTAAACTATTTTATGAATGTTCTTGAATGTATATACATCAAGATGTATGAGACTATGAAATCAAAAATTAATAATTTTAATTCATTTAGAATTAAATTATTATTATCTATGATGTTATTTCATTGATATTATCCATGGATACATTTTTTGTTCAAGTGATTAATTTAAGGGAATATTTGTTCAATTATTTACTTTAGAATATTTATTATGACTTTTATAATCATAATAGTAATGCTATTGATTAAATGAAATTTATTTTTAGTTATTTACCTTTAAATATTGTTTATAAAAAATTTATTCATGATATATTTCATAATATTTAATCATTACTTATAAATTTTAGATCACCCTTATTTTGATTCTTTTCCCCAGGTCTTAAATAAGGAATCTTTGAATCTGTTCAAGGATAAAAAATAATTACTCTCACTAAGATATATTTTATGTTTTTAAATTTAATTTGAACTTAAAGTATGTAGCTAATTTAATAAGAATAATATATTATTTGGTCTTCTAGGATTCAATCAATTGTATACAGTGCGAATGTAAGAAATTGACCACCTTCTCTAGGCCTATGGTGTTAGGGTCTTTACAGTTTGTATAAATTTAGGTTTATGGAAAACATGGGAATTAGATTAAGAAAAACATATAAAATAGAGCATAACCCAATATACTTTCAAAATAGGTATATAATAGCATCCTACTGTTTTTAAGGTAGATATTATATGGTGTTTCTTAGAAATGCATCCCTATTTGAATACTATAAGTGGATGTGGTTTTTGGAAAATTTTAAGATAGAGGTAATAAGTCCAAAAAATGAGTGTCAAGAGTGACTTGTGCATTACCTGACTAAAAATTAACTTGTTTGTTATCAAAATCGTTTGAGTAAAAAGCGACAAACCAAAAGTTATACCTCAAAAGGAAATAACAGATACATTAAATGAAAACATAATTCTACACGATTTAATCTCCCTAAACAATTTCTACGAGATAATGTTTCCCTATTTGCCTGGTTCATCCATTAAAAAATATTAGAACATGAATGCCAACTGGTCCTTGGACTTCATGTACTCTTCTACATTTATCTTCCTGTGGTATATGCTTTGGATAATTCAAATTTTCTTTATGAACTGATATGAAGGATTTGAATAGATAATAACAATGAATGACTATGGTTAAACATAATTTATATTATATTGAAAATAATATTACATGATTTAGACATATTATAAATTAATATAGATTTTTTTCACTATAATTATTATTTATCAAACAATGATTTATGGTTTTATTCAATGGTTGAAACATGAAAGAATAATGTTAACATTAAATACGAAGGAATATTTGGTGTTTATAAGCTAATAAATAGGATTATGAATAGGTTGAAAGAGATTAGGATTTAATGAATCAGTTATCCTAGAATATTATTAGAAATATTTACCTAAAAAACTCTAGGAATCAGAAAAGAAGTTAATTATGGAGCTTTTTAAAAGATCAACTATTGGAGACTATGGAGAAAAGAAGTCTTAATTTCCAACATATCAAAAATATTGAAATATACACCCAATATAGTGTTTTAATGGAATAGTAAAATTATTTATGTGCTCATAAGAATTTAATAAAACAATGAAATCTCTACAAAAAATAAATAGTATTATGGAAGGAAATAAATTTCATCTTAAGGATGAATTTATTGTTTTTTGCCTTAAATGTGGGAAGCCTAGTAATTATTTGAGTCAATGCCTTCTACTAATGGTCTGGCACTAGAACAAGGAAAGCAATATGTTGAATTAAAAGGTTTGAAGTATTTATATATGGGTATTCAATAATTATATTGTGAAATTATTTTTGTAAAGGGTATTTTGGTTTTAAAAATCATGAAATATCTATAGATTATGATAATTTTTTGATACATATATGTTTTCATCTAAGAATAACTATATAATTATGGATCCCATAATTGGTTTATTAGTTTAAGGTTATTCATAAGTTCAAAGTCTTAACAATCCTTTTTTAGGTATTATTTTATGGTAGTTTATGAATTTTAAGGACATTTTGGGATACATCTATAGAAATACAACCCATTGGTTTAGTATATATTATAGTAAAAAAGTTATTTAAGGAAGAATGAATTTACCTTTTGTGAACATAAGTTTAATGTTTTTGGTAACCTTTGGGGTTTATGTTCTATTTTATATTGATTAAATTATAAATCATTACAATTCACGGATTTTATAATAATTATATTAGTATAGTTTTACTGAAAGGGACAACATGCATACCGGGTGACAATCGGTCACATCTGGAATGGTCACTGGGCTTAAACCTATAACCAAATCAATACATGGGTGGATAACCTACCACAATCCTACATGATTTCCTAGTTAATAAAATATTTTTTTACTTAAACAATTTTATGGATAAATTCTAGGTAGAACAATGGGTGTTATAGTTGAGGTTTAGAGATTAATTTATTATATGAAATTTTTCTATCCATTTTGGTTTTTGTAAATATATAGAGTCATATGGAAGTAATTTTTACTCTTTTATTAATCTTATGATCCATTAAAATATAATTTAAGTGCAGTATTCATAAAAAAAAATATTAGATATTTATTTCGTGGAGTAAGTGGTGAAGTAGAAACTAATTGAAGCACATCCAAAGGATGAAATTGTTATTAAAAAATACAACGATATCAAATAATTACATTAATGTATGTTCCTGGATACCATATAAATTCCTTAACATTTGGAAATGTATTTTGAAATAATATTTTCTTCAAATTAACTTTATATCTAATGAATCAATAGTCTTTTAATTCCTCACAAATTTATAATTTTTTGGTCATTGACTTTATCTTAACAATTAACCTTCTTCTGATCAATGAAATCTATCACTTTCCATATTAATTTTTTATTTTTTTCAATTTCTACGCTTTCACTTCCTTACAATGTTTGCTGACATTGAAACCTATTTATATTTCATTCCATATGACCTTCGTATTTTCCTTTCTCTCTTTTAAGAGGATTTTTTGTCAACTTTTTTTTTATGATGTGGGTTTCTCACAAAGGAATTTCTATATATAAAACCACTTATTTTTTAGATCAAGATCAAAATGTTGAGGAAATAATTTATTTATGGTTTTAGAATCTGACTACATTATATTTAAAAATAATACCATTATGTTTGATAGATTATACGACACATAACACCGAGCTTAAATGACCCGTGAAATATTATTATTTAAATATGACCGTTATAACCTATACATTAAATTGGAGGGTATAAGTAGTATATAATAAATTTTTGAAATATATATAATGTTCTTAATCAATATAAACTTATTTATAAATTCTTATTAACAAGTCACATTATTTTAATAAATTTCATTTTATGAATCAAAAATATGTTTTCTTTATAAATAATTTTTACTACTTTTTTTGAGAAAATAATATAATTTATGTTTTTAAAATTATTGAAAATATATTTGATAAAATTGAATTATTTATTGAAATAAAATTATAAAAATATAATAATGGTGAAATATTGATATTTGTTATGAAAATATTGAATTCTCAGTGAATAATGATTTTTTTTATTTTTGTAAAACTGTCATATGTTTTTTAATTGAGTAAATAAAAAATACCATTATTATTTAAATATTAAAGAAAATTAACCTATAATATTTTTAATCACTCTAATTATATTTTATTAATATTTATACTATATTTTAGTATATGGTATTTTTTGTTTTAAATACCCATTTTTCTAAAAACTGTTTTAAACTACATAATATTTCCCCATTTTAATAAATTAAAATAAACCATAATGTAGAATGAATTTAATGAAATTTATAGATTATAAATTATATTACAAGAATTTAAATCCATATAATGATTATTTCTAGTCAAATGGTTAGGATAATATCATCTCATTCTTGAAAAATGAATTTCATGAAAACCTCTTTTTCAACATGTTTTGCAAGTTATCATTAATTTAAATTTTATCACTTCTGTGAGTTGAATTTTGTAAATTGTATTAAATATTTTAAATCAGTATAACTAATATTATTTAATTATTTAAAATTAATTTTTTTCATACTGAATAGTAAAAACAGTAAAAATTAATTACCATGATTAAGGTTAGATAGTTTAATTAGGGGTTAAACTAAAAGGATAAGGGATACAATGACCTAAAAAAATGTATAGTTTATATATATTTTTGATATATTTAAACAGTAACACATATAAGGTTTGAAGGTGAGACATTTTGGGGCCTTGTGACATGTGAAAAACTTAGTTATTTGTAATTGTTTAAATAAATTCAATGTATGTCTTGCTCATAAATTTTAAAAAGAACTCCATCCCATTAATTTTTCACACATCTGAAGAAATTTTGATCAAAAAAACATTCCAAATCTCAACCCATCATCTTTATCCACATTATAGAGTTACTGATATTCCCAAAAGTATATCCTTGTCACACCTCGACCCTAACATGTAAATTATATAAAATCATTTCATTATTTTTAGTCATGCTTTTGAGTTTCAAATGGAGTTGGGTTTAAAATTAAAATGTTTATGTTTTATTCCTATGTTCTTGGTTACTGTACATTTAGGTGAAACCATTCACTAGCCTAGTGAAAATAAAATGTCCAAAATAGTGGAACTATCTATGGTGCACAACTAGGCGCATAGTCGTGTTCTCGACCACAAGAGACTGTGAGGTCGCTTCCCCATGGGATAGAGGCCACCACATAGTTGGCGCATGATGTGGAAGACTATGATGCCAATCCTTGTGGTCTACCCAAGGTTTTATAATATATAAACTAAAATAAAAAACAAAATAATATAATAAGAAGTTATTATTATTATTATTAAATCCCCAAAGTGTCTCCCTCTCTCATCCCTCCTCCTTGAATGACCCATCCAGAAGGGGGATCTCTCCTAATTTATGCCCCAAAACCCCTCCCCTCCCTTGATTATTTTACATTTCTTCCACTAATTAGTGGTGAATTCACCTTAGATAAGTTTTCTCCCTCCTCTGCATCATTTTCTTTCCGAATTTCATTGCACGTTTTCTCCTCCCCATGTGATGTGTGTGACCCATCTAAACCCTAACTTTTTGTGGGTATTTTGTTTGTTCTTTATCAATTTTTAGGGAACTTAAGTATAATTGATGATTGTTTTATCTTCAATTGTAACACCCCAATCTTCCACGGTACGTTTCCCTTTGAATAATGCAATATCTTGCGTAGTACGTAACTTCGAGATTCTAACACACCGCGACCAATCGAAGTAGCTGTTATGAATAGTAATACCCACCTTTTAAAATTATATAAATTGTATCTTTTGAAATATACTTCATTTTTTAATTTGGAATATTAAAATTATCCTAGGTTGAATTTTTGGTATTTTTTTGAGAACATCCAATTTTGGATGAATAGTGAAAAATACTAAATTTAATGAAAAACAACTTTTTTAGTCAACATAATTTATAGTGATAAATTATAATATTGAGAGGTTTTAAAGTATAATTAGAATATAGTTTTATTATTTAATCCAATGCTGGTCATTGGACGTAATTTCACATTTAAACTGGACAGAAACAAGTGTCGATCTTTTGATAATTATTATTTCTTAAAAACACGCTTTTTGTTTTGACACCAAGAATTTATTTTAAATTAATTTCTGACACTTGTGTGTTTTGAATTTGAAAAAATGGATTCCATATTTTGAATCTGGATGTCCATATTTTGTAAATAGTTAACTTCTATTTTTAGACATTTTTAATAATTATTTCGGTAAATATTTTATTTACCATGGTTATAGGTTAAATCAGCTAATGAAGGATACAAAATAATATTATAATAATATTAAATTACACTAACACATTTCATAACCCTATTTTCATATACATTTTCAACCATGTGCATAGTTGGGTCGATTTTGGGACCCCATGGAGCCACTTGTAAGTGATAATGAAATTTTATATTAATTAAGTTAAAGTAAATACAAATATGACATAAGCATATATCCTTTTGTAAAACAATTTTTACATAGCGTTATATATGTTATATTTTTTTCTATAAATATTAATTAAAAATATAAAAATATTTCCTACATAATGGTATTTTATTTATAATTTTTAGACATTGAATAATTTAATTTATTTATGACACAGTGATGATGTAGTATTTTCCTTATAATGAATGAATCAAAGAAATGATATTATAAATGTTAAAATAAATATAATTGGGAAGTTTTGATTCCATCAAAGAATTTTCTAGGTTAATATGACATGTTTTTATTCATTAAATAAATTTAATTAGAATTAATAAAGTTGTTAGGACTTTAAAGAAATCAATTATTAAATAGTGACAAATTTGACATAAAAGAGTTTTAAAAACAAATATTATATTATTAATTGATATTGTATTCCTAAAAATCTAAGGATAGGCCAAAGGACTTATATAATGATATGTATACCATTACTGAACCACTTTGAGTTCTCTTGGTTGTTTATAGTATGTTTATTAACCATATAATATAAAAATACAAAGGGACATGGTATGTGTCAAACTAATTAACTAAGAGTTAAATATAAAAGATATGGTTAATAGATTGACCCAAAACTGTCTACAACCTGTGGGTTGAAAATCTTTCGACCCCTCCCTACCCTATCCTCGCAATAAGTCACTTTTGATCCATTATAAACTGAGTATGAATTTATTATAAAATAATATTTTATGTTTTTTCTAAGGTTCCCCTCACCCCTCTTATAATAGGGAACTTCCCCTTATCTCAAATTCACACCTTCAAAGCCTTTTATATTAGCCAAACCCTACCCAAATATCCTATAAACTTCACTCACTTCATCCTAGAGGCCTCCCATTAGTCATAAATCCATCCTAAGGATCCATTTTTATCAAATCAAAAGGAAGAACCAGAAAAACAGGTAAATATTTCATAACATCTTTCAAGTTATTTTGTTCATACACTTATTCTTTCCTTGTTGATTCAATTATAAAATATTAACTCGAGTATATTCTACATACTGTGATGTTATTGTAAATATGGTACAACCATATTCATTATAATATCCATCCTTTGAGTTACATGTCACCATACGTGCATACGTACAACTTACTGTCTCCACATCATGGGGTAGTTGTTATTCAATACATTATTATTTGGATGGGTATAATAGTGATGTATAATTGATGTAAATAATAAATATAACATGATAATGATTCTGTATATTTGATATACCATCCAATTATATGTGATTTTAATATCAAAAGAATGATATTGTCGCTCGTGTGTACGTACGGAATTCCGTCTCCATGAACGCGATAAGATTCATTTCCCCATCGTAACCATTCAAGACTAATTTTCATTTAATGATTAAAAATAACATTTATGAACTTGACATCATTCTGGATATGAATAATATACAACCTATCAATAACAAACACGACTTATGTAACAAAACATATAAAATAAAACGAGTAAATTAACACCTAAAATGATGATAACACTAAAATATTATTAACAAATCATTATTAGAAGATAATATATGATATCATAATTATGTATATGGTTATTTTATAATTTAATAACAATTATTTCATCATTATACATGAGGATAAACTACCCTCATCTAAGGAAAAGTATAAGGAAAGGGTTTATTTCACAATCACTTTATTACTCGAGGTTGTTTATACATAATTATCTACTAGGACCTCTTTATCATCAACATCCGTGTTTCTTAAAAAATGTATATCAAAAAAAATTATTATTTAATAGAAAATGGGTTAATGTTTTTTATACACATATTTGAATTTTTATAATATGTTTATAATGTAATCTTTCTGTCGTTTTCCAAACAAGGCCCTTTTAACCTTTTCAAAACAATTAAAGGAAGAATGTCCTTTTTAACTTATACAGAGGGTGCAGCTATTTTATGCCATTATAAAATTGTATAATCTTCCCTTACAAGATTATAAGAACATTTTCAAAGTAAATTTTTACTTTTATAATTATGTTACTTTTAAATGATTGCAAAAAAGAGATATTTCTCTCAAATAGTTTTGATCTCATCTATGTCAACATCCTTTGATGGATTTTATGATTATTTGAAGTTGATTTATTATGATACAAAACATACATACTTTATTGAAGGTTTTTTGATATGTTTGACTGTGGATGTGTTATTTATATACCATTCATGGTCTATAGATAAAGTATTGGCATTTCGTATGCTAGTTTTAATACAAATGTTTATGTTATGTTTAAACCTATTCTTATGAGGAATGCATTGGATTTAGTAAGTGACAGGTGGAGCCCGATATAGCTCCTCGATGCATCAGTAGGTCTAATGAGAAAAATTAGTGTCTTGGCACAAGGCCTTGAAAAAATCATATTTTTAGTCTTGGTGCATGGCCTTGACTATGTGGTTATGAAAGTCTGGAATGATGCATTCCATCATTATGAAGATGGCTATTGATATTGCATGTTATTATTCTACTAGTAGAATATCCATGTGAATAAGAAAATGGAATTATTTGATTTTATCTTTTCCATATTATGCTGATGTTCAAATTTAAAAGGCTTATTTTTTAGTCTTATAAATTTCCATAAAATGATTGTGCTTATTTATGAATGTTTCTGCCATATTGTCATCCTTAATGAGCATCTGATCTCACCACATTGTATGTTTTATTTTTCCCAGGATGTGAAGAATTATATTATAACTAACTTTCGGGGATAGTCTAAGGGATAAGTGTGTTCAAAGGGGACAATATGTTGTTGTTGTTTTTATTTTGTGATGTAATGTAAAACTTATGAATGTATCTAGTATTTCCAAGGCTACTAATTTGATCGGTATTTTGGAACATGATTCCTTGTTTCATACCAATGTTATGTAATAATGTACCGACTCTGGGTAACTCCAGTCGGGTCTTTACAGTTGGTATCATAGGAAGTTTAGTACAAACCTAGGAAGTTAGATTTAGATAATCTCTGATTAGCGCACATTACCCTAAGATAGAATTTGAGGATTAGTATATAAGAAAATCCTAGAATATTGGTAATGTATTTATTTTGTGAGTTTTCCGACAAATACATCCCTATCTGGATATGAGCGGGTAGAGGCGGCTCTGGAACAGATGTACCTAGGGGAAAAACCCAAAAACACCGCTTTGAGCTAGACTCTAATGGGAACTGGTGCACGACAATGGGACTTTCTTCACTCTTGGTTACGACACTCCCAGGGGATATGCTTAGGATAATTCTCATTTTCTTTATAAACCATTATGAAGGGTTTATGAGTATATACATCCTCAAAGAAAGCATTCTTATGATTTTGAATTATATCCATAAACTATTCATTTTATGTTAAGTGTTTTACAAGTATGTAATTATTTATTTTGATTCATAAACTAATCTAGTTTATGCTATTATTTAGAAATGGCGCCTTGTAAAAGGAATGAAAACTGTATCAATGTGTGCACTCCATGTAGGGATTTCCCTCCTCAAGATAATTATAGTGGAGATGGAGATACAACTGATGTTGATCATCTTACCACTATACTGTGAAAACTCACTCAGGTTTTGAATAATAAGCATACATGTATGGTGCACCCTGATCCACAATGCAGAGGATCAATGTTAGACCGCTTCGTGAGGAAAAACCCACCAACATTCAATGGGAGTACAAATCCATTGGTAGCTGATCAATGGATAAGTTCCCTTGAGAAAATATTTCATGCTTTGGGGATTAGTTAAAGGGAAAAAGTTGTCATGACAGTTTACCACCTCACTGGAGATTCTAATAAATGGTGGTCATTGATTCAAAATATAAAGGAAGATGAAGAAGTATCAAGTATGGAATGGAGTGAGTTTAACGAGCGTTTCATAGAAATACTATTTCCTCATGACCGTTGAGCAGATATGAAAAGGCAATTTCTGTGTCTGCGAAAAGGGGAGGATGAGAATGTCCCAATGTATGAATCTAAATTTACATGGTTAGCAAGGCATACTTCAGATTATATACATAACCCAAGGATTATTATTGATCGTATCATTGATGCGTTAAAACCATTTCTAGATTGAGCCTTAGTCTCACTATCTTTTCATCGTACGATGATATAGTCTCATGAGCTATCAAGACAGAAAATGAATTCTCTAAATCTTATGAAAATAATGTAAAGTAAGAGGGAAGAGAACTCTGGAGAAAGAGAAAGATAAAGGGAAAAAGGAAAAGAAGTATTTTCCATTATGTGGTAATTGTGGGAAGAAACACATCCATACTTTCCAAAAAAGAATGGGAGTTTATTAAAAATGTGGAGAAAAAGGTCACCAGGCTCGGGATTGCAAGGGAAAGAAAGAGGTTGTCAATGTTGAATTCTATAATTGTAGATAAATGGGGAATTGTGCAAATGATTGTCCTAAGGGTCAGGGAAACTTACCTTCGAAAAATACAAGGTATCAAGCCCAAGCTTATACTGTTACTACAGATGAAGTGGAATAATTTATGTATTTGTGTTTTTGGACTCAAGGATTATATTCTTGTTTTAAGAATAATGTGAAATATATAAGGATTATACTACAGTACTTGTTGTTTTCATTAAGTTTTTAATATGACTAAGGTAATCATATTTTCAGTATGTGACAATAAGAGAAACTTTACTTTTTTTGGGGAATCTGATGTTACAATTGATTTTGAAATTTAGATACCTTTTACAGAGAGCCTGGACAAATGTACTTTGGATAAATATAATATTTGGAATGGATTAAGTTGAACATTGGATAGTATTGTTTAAGTTTAAAAAAATTCTTATGATTATTTTTGGAATATTATTATACTATAGTTTTAGGAAAAGGACAACCTGCAGGTCGGGCGATAACCCATTGCATCGGACAAAGCTGCTGGAATCGAACCTACAACCATAGTGCGATAGGCCTCTATTATCTACCACTATCCAACAAGAATTCGCTGGTTATTACAAAATATTTTTCTTCATTTTAATGGTATGTGTTAATATTTGGAACCTTATACGATTAGGATAAATATAATATTATTTTGTTTTATTATCTTTTGGAGTGAAAGATGAGTTTTTGGTAGAAATTAGTTGAAGGATAAAACTCTACTTTTCAAGTATATATATATATATATATATTTCACTTATTCTATGAAGAAATTAATTCTTAAACATTTGCGAAGGGATATTAAAACAAAAAATGTGTTATTCTAATACCTTATATTTTTTTGAACTGATGATATTTTAAATCATCATAGATTGATGGCTTTGAGGCCCTCAATTTTACACTTTTTTGTGATTGATGACCTCAATCACTCCCTAAAAATATTTGCATTTTTTGTCTAATTATATGTCTATAGTTTCGACAAATGTTATCCTATCTGAAACCCTAATTTTGTGGTGAAATTATCATTTCCCTTTCCCTCTTATTAAATCTATATTTTATTAACCCTATTTCTGATGTGGGTTTTCCACAAAAGTATTTTCTAATTTCAACATATAATTTTAGAAAAATAATTTCAAATTGCAAGGACACAATTATTTTTAGGAGGAGATAATGAAACATACCAATCATCCATGGTGTGTTTCCCTTTGAATAATGAAATAACTTCCATTGTACGCAACTTCGAGATTCTAACACACCGCGACTAATCAATGTAGCCGTTATGAAAATGAATATCCAATTTTTAAATTATATAAATTCTTCCTTTAAAAATGGAATTCATATTTGGATTCGGAAAATCGAAATTAGCCTAGGTTGAATTTTTTGTATTTTTCTGAGAACTTCCAATTTTTAATGAAGAGTGAAAAATACTGAACTTTAATTAAAAAAAACTTTTTTGATAAAATTAATTTATTGTGATAAATTATACTATTGAGAGGTTATAAAGTATAATTAGAATATATTTTTACCATTTTATCCAATTTTGGTCATTATACATAATTTCACATCTAAACTATAAATAAATAAGTGTCGATATTTTGATAATTATTATTTCATAAAAACACACTATTTATTTTGACATCAAGAATTAATTTTAAATTAATTTGTGTCTATTCTATGTTTTTAATTTGGAACAATTTATTCCATATTTGTAATCTGGATGTCCAAATTTTGTAAATAGGAAACTTTTATTATTATAAATTTTGAATAATTATTTCTGTAAATATTTTATTTAATATGATTAAAGGGTAAATCTGGTAAAGAAGAGTAACAAAATAATATTATAATAATATTAAATTTCCCTAACACGTGTCCTAACCCTATGTTCTGATACATTTACAACCATGGGTATCCCTCGGTCAATTGTGGGACCCCATGGAGCCACTTTTAAGTGATAATGACAGTTTATATTAATTAAGTTAAAGTAAACACAAAAATGACATAAGCATATATATTTTAGTAAAACAATTTTTACATAGGGTTATATATGTTATATCTTCGACTATAAATATTATTTAGAATTTTAAAAGGATTTAATAAATAATTGTATTTTATTTATAATATTTAGACATTGAATAATTATATTTATTTATGACACAATGATGATGAAATATTTTCCATATTGATAAAGAATAAAATATATGGAATTATAAATGTTAAAATAAATATAATTTGAAAGTTTTGATGTCATAAATGAATATTATAGGTTATTATGAGTTGTTAGGATTGATTAAATTTATTTATTTATAATTAATAACGTTTTTAGGACATTAACAAAATTCAATTATTAAATAGTGTCAAAATTGACATAAAAGAGTTTCTAAGACAAATATAATATTTTTAATTGATATAGTATCCCTAAAATTATAAGGTTCAGAGAAAGGTCATATATAATGATAGATATATCATTAATGAACAACTTAGGGCTTTTTTCAGTTTATAGTAAGTTTATTAACAATATAATATAAAAATACAAAGAGACATGGTAAATGTCAAACTAATTAACTAAGAGTTAAATCTACAAGATAAAGTTAATATAGTGACCCAAACCTATCTAAAACATATTGGTTGAAAGGAGTGAGACCCTACCCACCCTATGCTTTAAATAATTCACATTAGAGCAATTAGAAACAAAATACCAATTTATTATAAAATACCATTTTATGTTTTTCCTAAGGTGCTCCCCACACCTCTTATAAAAGGGAACTTCCCCTTCTCTCAGATTCACACCTTCAAAGCCTTTTGTCTCGGCCAACACCTACTCAAATATCCTCTAAACATCCCTAAACTCATCCTATAGGAATTAAATTAGTATGAAATCCAACCTAAGGATCCCTTTTGGTCAAATCAAAAGGAAGAACCCGAATAAGAGGTAAATATTTAATAACCACTTTCAAATTATTTTCTTCTTCCACTTCTTCTGTCCTTGTTTTTTCTATTCTAAAATAACATATCCAGTATATTCTATATACTACGATGTTATTTTAAATATGGTATAAGAATATTCATTATTCTATCCATCCTTTGAATTACATGTCACCATACGTGCATACATATGGTTTACCATCTCCACGTCATGGTATAGTTGTTATTCAATACATTATTATTTGGATGGGTATAATAATGATGTATAATTGATATAAATAATAAATATAACAAGATAATGATTCTGTATATATGATATAACATCCAATTATATATGATATTAATATCAAAATAATGATATTTTCGCTCGTGTGTACATACTTAATACCGTCTCCATGAACACGATAAGATTTGTTTCCCCATCGTAAACATTCAAGAATAATTTTCATTTAATGATTATTATTTTAAGGAATTTATATAATTCTGGAGATGAATAAGATACAACCAATCTATAAACAACAAGGCTTATGTAACGAAACATATAAAATAAAATGACTAAGTTAACACCCGAAATGACGATAATACTAAAATAGTATTAACAAATCATTATTTGAAGATCATATACGATATCATAATTATGTAAATAGTTCTTGTATAGTTTAAAAACAATAATTTCCCCATTATACAGGAGGTTATCCTACCCTCTACCAAGTAAATGTACATGGTAAGGGTTTATTTCACAATCTCTTCATTATCTGTGGTTGTTTTAACGTAAGTATCTACTGGGACTTCTTTATCATCCACATCCATGTTTCTTAAAAATGTATTTCAAAAAAATTTTAATATTTAACATACACTAGGTTAAAGTTATTTATACCCTTTTTTTACTATTTATAAGATGTTTATAAAGGAATATTTTAGTCGATTTCCAAACAAGGCTCTTTTAACCTTTTCGACAAAATTAAGGTAAGAATGTCTTTTTTTACTTATACGTTGTGTGAGGATATTTTCCGCCGTTATAAAATCGTCAAAGCTTCCCTGACAATCTTATAAGAATAATTTCAATGTAAATGTTTTCTTTTATAATTATGAGTTTTTTAAATTATTTTAAAATAAGAGATATTTCTCTCAAATAGTTTTGATTTCATCCATGTCAATATCTTTTGATGGATTTTAAGATTATTTGAAGTTGATTTATTATGATGCAAAACATCCATATTATATTGAAGGCTTTGTGATATGTTTGACTATGGATGTGTTATTTTTATACCATTCGTGTTCTATGGATAAAGTATTGACATTTCGTATGCTAGTTTTAATACGAATGTTTATGTTATGTTTAAACCTATTCATATGAGGAATGCATTGAAATTAGTAAGTGATCGGTGGAGCCCGCTATAGCTCCTAGATGCATCTGTAGGTATCATGAGACAAATTAGTTTCTTGGAATAAGGCCTTGAAAAAATCTTATTTTTTAGTCTTGGCACAAGGCCTTGACTATGTGGGTATGAAATTCTGGCATTATGCATTCCATCATTATGAAAGTGGATATTGATATTGCAGTTGATTATTCGACTAGTAGAATATCCATATGAATAAGTAAATGGAATTATTTGATTTTATATTTTCCATATTATGATAAGGTTCAAGTTTAAAAGGATTATGTTTTAGTCTTATACATTGCCTTAAAATGTTTATGCTTATTTATAATATTTCTCGATATATTATTATCCTTACTTAGCATCTGAGGTCACCCCTTTCTATGTTTTATTTTACCTAGGATGTGAAGAAGTATATTAGGACTAACCTGTAGGGATATTAAAAGGGATAAGTGTGTTAAAAAGGGACAAGATGTTGTTGATGTTATTATTTCCTGATGTAATGTAAAACTTATGAATGTATCTGGTATTTCCAAGGCTACTAAACTTATCGGTCTTTCGGGACCTGATTCCATGAATCATGCCAATGTTATGTAATAATGCACCGACTCTGAGTAACTGGGGTCGGGGTGTTACATCAATAATCAAAGTCAGTTGGTTCACCATCAATATTGCGTAGGTTTTACACTATTATTGTATTTTTCTCAATAATTAGTTAGGAATTTTTTAATTTTTGAGTTCCCTATATTTTTCTAGAGTACTCTAGTCCTATTTTGAGTTGGATTAAGATTCCATTTTCATAGGATACTAACATGAATATTTATAGTTAGGAATATATACATGTAAGTTCTCCCTTTATATATGTTCTCTCTTAGTGGTATGAATATATATATATTGGGGATATGTGTGCTTATATACATATACAAATGATTACATCTCTAAGTGTAATGGGGTATATGCACGTGTGACCATATATATAAGGACCCACTTTTATATATTCATGGTCATGTGAAAATGTACATAGGGGACAACTAACCTTACATATATATATAAACGTGCATATACATGCAACAGGAAAAGGGAATATTCAAGGTGTCATTATCAAAGTTCCTTGAGATTATGGAAGGATCCCTATGCCTAAACCTTTAATTGTAATTCCATAATTTCTTAATTATTTTAAATATAGGTTTTCAAAATTATATAATGTTTATATTATTTGAAAATTGGTTGTGTCTCTAATTATTTTCACCTATTTTACATGATTTCACTATGCCTTTAATGATGATTACTTTAATTAAGAATGTTTTCAATCTTAGTTCTAAATGTCTGGTGTCTTAATTTTTTAATTGGCCTTCTCATTGGTTTTGGAAAAAATTATTTTGCAATTAGTAATTTCTAAAGTGAAATTATTCTTTTTAAAATAGTGAGGCACGTTAGTCCCTTTAAGAATGCTTTATGGAAGTGGAAAACCCCTATTGAGTAATGCCCCATAATTTAGACATTTTATGTATGTATTAAATGTGTGATTTATGAAATGAAACTTGTGAAGAGGATAGTGAATTGTTTTGATCATATAGAAAGGTTTTACTCATGATTTTGGTATTGGGGTAGAGCACATTGGAACCTGGGTGCCTAGGAGGGTAGACTAGGTCTAGTATGTTTGGAAGACTAGTAGAGTCGAGGCTCGGTTCCTCTAGCATAGTTGATGCTAAAACACTAACTAAACATATGAGAAGGATCAGATACCACTAAAACATGGGAGTTGATTTTAACATCCCAAGTAAGTAATGAATAATATATATTTTTATCTATGTCTACTAACGAATTAGATAGTGTTTTAGAGGCTTAAAAGTGGAATAAATCCAATCTTAAGCATGAAATACACCAATATTTTTAAAAGATGGTTTTACTGCCTTTTGATGGAAAACCATTTTTAAATCACAATTTTGACAATTTTATAAGCTCTATTTGTCAAAATAAACTTATTATTTATGATTGGGACATTGATATTTACATTGGATAATTTTTTGGTATTTTTCTGACAATGTTCATTTTTTAATGAATTGTGAAAAGATACTGCATTTTACATCAAAACGGATTTTTCATCTAATTTAGTTATATGGTTAGGTTATCTTTTTAATTAGTTTTAAAGTGTAAATGGAATATATTTTTACCATTTAAACCAATAGTGGTCGTTGGAATTAATTTCACATTAAAATTGGACTTAAACTAGTGTCAATATTTTGATACTTATTGTTTCATAAAAACACGCTATTTGCTCAGACAGCGGGAATTAATTATTAAATTAATTAATGTAACTTATATGTTTTGAATTTTGTAAAATAGTCATCATTTTTGAATTCTAAATATCAAATATTGGTTAGGGTGATGTTTTGGTATTTTTCTGAAAAACTTCAATTTTTGATGAATAGTGAAACCACTAAGTGGTACTTAAAAAAACTGATTTTTCGTTTAAATGAAATTTTACCATCTGTGTGTTTTGAATTTAAAAAATCTGAAATACATGGTTCTCATTAAGAAGTAAAATTTTGTTCAATGGGATTAAAATAATTTTTTGGTGAATAGTAACTTTTAAGTATTTAATCGCGATTAGAGGTAATTAGTGTAATTTAAGGTAAGAATAATGTTTTAATAATATGAAATGAACTTTACACATGTCCTACCCTTATTGGATGTGTCATGGCAGACCAAGACAATCCATGGGTCAACTTGGGGACCCCACGGAGCCACTTTGTAAGGAAATTTACATTAATATCTTTTTATTTAATGTAAAAGTAAAAATGACACAAAAATGAGTTGTTTTACTAAAACAATTTTTAAATGGGGTTATACAAGTCAGATTTTTGACAATAAATATTCATTGGAAAGATAAAACGATATCCTATATCATAGTACGTTTTTTATAATTTTTAGACAATAAAGAATTAAAATTATTTATTACATGATGATGATGCAGCGATTACCACATTATTTAACGATTTAAATAAAATGAAAATATAATGTAAAATATAAGACCTACACTTGTCAAAAACCTATTGTATGGGTGGGTTTAGAACTATTATCAGCTTATTCTCGAAATATATAATGTTGGGTCTTTTTTAATCCGAAAATAATTTTATAATAAAGTGACCTTTTATAACTTTCTTAGAGTGCCCCTCCTCTCCTCTTATAAAAGGCCTCCACCCCTACCACCTTACACACACTTCTCAAGCCTTTGTCTCGGCCAAAACCTATCAATTTTGTCTCTCCACATCCCTATATTACTACTAGAAGCCTCAATTTGGGCATAAGTCTTCCCAAGGAAGCCTTTGAGCTTAAATCAAAAAGAGTTACCTGATTTAAAGGTATTGTCTTCTATTGTGTTCTTATGTTTTATTTTGCTTCTCCAACCCCCTAAACTATTTTTATTCATTTATTTTGTAACAACACCAGTATATTCCATATACTAGGATGTTTTTATAAGATTTATTTGATCAACACTTACGTACATCTACATCTAATGGTTAAAGAACATATTGTTTCAGTGGATGGTGAATTTCTGCCTCACGAAACGATTATTGTTCAATATTCTTTTAACACCTTCAAAGGTGGCCGTTAGGATGAAACTATATTTATATATGATATATAATATGTTTATGTTTTACTTAAGCTTCTTTATTTTTCATTTATGGAATACCTTTATGGTTTCCATTATGGGTAAACGCGATATCTTCATTTTAGGAAGTGTGGACTACCGCCCCCTCAAAGTGATTTGATTCATTAATGCCATATGTGGGATGTATAAAGGATGTATTTAATGGTATTATATATGATATTATACTGTAATTATAATATAACTTTATATAATTATGATTCCATTCCATAAAATACAAAATAGAAATGAAAGTAGCATTCATGTGTACGTACGGCTTACCATCTCCATGAACGGTGTATTTCATTTCTTACCTCTAAACGTTATGTAATATTATAAATGCATGTATATACTGGATATTTATTATATATATTATATCTATATCATGAATATAACTCTGGATATAATGGATACATGAACAACTTGTAATTATAAAGAGTTTGTTTTTTGACTCAAGTACCAATGATCGATAAAACGGCCGTTATTAACTTAAATAATTACATAGTGTTCATGACATGGAAATAAGTGATATAAAAGGAATAATGAACTTGAAAAAGGTTCTTAAACAAGTATAAATTAACTCAAGTTTATTATTAAGGAGATTAAATAAAGATGAAGTCAATTCGGATAGGAGGTATGGGACTTCGTCTCAATCTCCTTTCATTGAAGCATATTTTGTTTTATACACAACCTTCTTTTTACGGTGTATAAACCGCTTTGACTTTTACGTTTATCCAAAAGTAATCTTTTTTATATGAAGCATTTTACTAAACAACAAAAGGGAATGTTTTTGTCATACGTATGCGGCGACAACGACTTCTCCGCCGCCGTGACCATTATTTGAGTTTCGGATTCCTCTACAAGCCATACCTTTTTTTAAAAGAAAAATAAAAACCATGTTTTAATTTTCTTTTATTTTTGTATTGAAAATGGTTTTGATAACGTTTTTGTTATATCAATGTGTTATTGATATCTTGTGATTGAAATGTGGAAATGTTATGTTTCCTTTATTCATGTTTTATGTGATACGATTATGTTATGGTTCTTGGGAATTGTTATGAAGACGGGTGGTTCCGTGATAAACTAAGGGCGGGTGAGCCCGATATAGATCTCTAATGAATTGGGTAATGTGAAGGAGTTAAACGTTATGGTTTCTCTGCATAGATTTAAGGAATATACTGTGATGGGTATTCCAAACGTAACCAAGAGGGTTACTCCCTACGTAAGAATGTTATGAATGCCTCAAGTTACCTTTATGTCTTATGATTTCTATGATTTATTCATGATTTGATGAGGTATGCTAAAGTGCTTATGTTTTATGAGTAGAGTATGATTTTATTTATTCTTATGTATACATGTACTCATGTTTCCATTCCATACATTTATATCCCTTACTGAGCTTTTCATGCTCATCCCATGTTTTTGAAATGTTTTTCACAGGTCAAGGGAATGGTACATGATATGATGATAGTGTCAAGAAAGTGTCAAGAAATAATCCATGTTTTATTTTAAATATGTTTCTGCTGATGGGAAAAATGAGTAATATATTTTATGTAACCACTTTGTTTAAATGTCGTATGTAATGCATGTTTTATGATCTAATTCTCTAAAACTCTAAAACTGAAAAAATCCTCAATGTGTAATCTTGTAATAACTCGAGATTATGTAAGGTTTAAGGCTGGGGCCTTATAGTTGGTATCAGAGGTTGGTTTAGATAACTTTTGGAGTTAGAATTCAATTAAATGATTATCCAAAAATATTTTTTTAATGGCCAAATTGAAATGACATAGCATTTGAAGATTACCATGTTGCTTCATCTAAGACATGTTTGTTCAGAATGGTTTTCCGTAGAGGAAACAGGGAAGCAGTGCTAGGAAGGCATACAAAAGGAAATAACCTTCTGAATCAGCATCCTGAGATGGTCGGAATTGGAACTGAATAGTTTTTTGCAGTAATGGCGCAGTTGAATCAAGAGATAAATGGTGGTGGTATCCATGCACGAGATCAGCAAGATCAACCGTAGAGGAACATGTCAGTGGTAGAACATTTCATCAGGCAACATCGCCCATCATTCAGAGGATCATCTAACCCAATGCTAGCTGAAGGGTGGATTAAAGTATTGGAGAAGATTTTTGATGTCATGGGGGTGTTCAGACAATCAAAAGGTTAGTCTTGCTATTTTCCATTTGGAGGGTGAAGCAAATCAGTGGTGGTCGATAGTTAAAAATATCAGGGATGATGATGAGATTGATGCTCTTGACTGGGATGAATTCAAAGGTATGTTTCTTGAGAAGTATTTTCCGAAGGCTATTTGACATAGGATGGAATATCAATTCTTGGAATTGAGGCAAGAGGAATACTCAGTGGCTGCCTATGAAGAAAGGTTCACTCGATTGGCAAGGTATGCTCCAAATTTTATCCGAGACCTTGATAGTAAAATCAATTGTTTTTACTCAGGATTAAAGCCAAATTATCGAAGGGCATTAGCTTATCGTGAGTTTAAAAGTTATGAAAAGCTTGTTCGATGTGATGAGAAGGTGGAAATGGAGTTTTCCAATGATCAAGTGTTCTATAACAACCAACAGAAGAAGAGACCGAGGTGGCAGGAGAAGGGGAAGAATTCTTCAAAAGGTCTGATGCTAAGAAAACTAAGTTTCCAGTTTGTGATAAATGTGGGAAAAGGTATCCTGGGTAATGTCTTCTAAATTCTGGAAAGTGCTACCGATGTGGTTAGACGGGGCATAAGGTGGATGATTTCACTGAAAAATATCAAGGTGATGGTAAGACCAAATTTGATTTACAGTTAGTGAAATGTTTTAAGTGAAATGAGATGGGTCACTATGAAAACGAGTGTCCGAAAAAGAGCTCGAGTGATGGGAAGCAATTAGACTACAAGTAGAAAGGGGTGGTGAAATCCATTGCAACTAATTCAGCAGATGTCAGGCCATAAAATGATGTTTTATCAGGTACTTTTTTTGTTTTTTTTCAGATTATGCCAGTGTGTTGTTTGATTCCTGGTCTACACATTCATTCATCTCTGAAAACATTTCTAGTAAAATGGGAATACCATCTCATGAAATGACTCCTGAACTTGTGGTAAAAACACCTGTGGGAAATGATGAGGCAAAAAGAATTTTTAAGAATCTTCCTATCCTCATCTGTGGAAAGAACCTACTTGCAAACCGTATTGTTTTACCTCGAGTAGAGTTTGATGTTATCCTGGGTATGGAATGACTCTATATTTACCATTCTAAGATTTATTGTATATCTAAAGAAGATTATTTTCCGAAATACAATCAGTTTGTGTACAAGAATGAACCCTTACTGTTGATAACTTATCAAGAGGGCGAAAAAACATGTAAAAGATGGAAATGAATGTTACCTTGCACACATCGTTGAAAATAAAGGAACTGTTTGGATTATTGATGTGCCAGTGGTAAATGAGTATCATGATGTTTTTCCTAATGAGTTTCCTTGAATAATACCAGATCAGGATGTTGAATTTACTATTGACTTAGTTCCTGATGCTAAGCCAATTTCAAAACCCCCTTATCGAATGTCTGAAACTAAACATTTAGAGTTGAAGGAGCAATTGCAAGATTGATTACAGAAAGGTTTCATTAGACCTAGCACATCACCATGGGGTTCTCATGTTTTATTTGTTAAAAAGAAAGATGTTTCTATGAGACATTGCATTGATTATAGAGTCTTGAATAACATCATTGTTAAGAACAAATATCATTTACCTCATATTGACGATTTGTTTGATCAGCTCCAGGGAGCTCAGTATTTTTCAAAGATTGACCTGAGATCGGGGTACCATCAGTTGAAGGTAAAGGAAGCAGATGTTCCGAAGACCGCGTTTCATACAAGATATGGCCATTATGAATTTGTAGTAATGCCTTTTGGGATAACCAATGCACCTGCTGTATTCATGGACTTAATGACTAGAATTTTCCATGAGTTATTGGATAAGTTTGTGGTTGTTTTCATTGATGATATTTTGGTGTTTTCTAAAAGTAAAGAAGATCATGAAAGACATCTAAGGGTTATTTTGAAAACCTTGAAAGAAAACAAATTTATGAAAAATTCAGCATGTGTGAGTTTTGGTTGCAACAAATTTCTTTCCTTGGTCACATTGTTTCTAAGGTTGGGATAACTGTTGATCCTGAAAAAAACAAAGGTTGTGGAAGAATGGGCAAGACCAACAAATGTAACTGAGATTCGTAGCTTCCTTGGTTTCGCAGGCTATTACCGAAGGTTTGTTAGAATTGTTTTCCGGTTATCTATTCCAATGACTAAGATAACTCGGAAAGGTGTTAAGTTTATCTGGACAAAAGAATATGATGAATGTTTTTAGGAACTGAAAAGAAGATTGGTGAATGCCCCAGTTTTGGCACTACCTTCCAAGAATGGTGAGTTTGTTATCTACAATGAAGCTTCATTGAAAGGACTTGGTTGTGTCCTAATGTAGAATGATCTGGTAATTTCTTATGCTTCACGTTAGTTCAAAACTCATGAGGTAAATTATTCTAGGCATGAATTGGAATTATCTGCTATTGTTTTCACTTTAAAAATTTGGAGGCATAATTTGTATGGAGTAAAGTGTGAAATATATACCAATCACAAAAATTTAAAGTATATATTCACTCAGAAAGAATTGAACATGATACAGAGGAGATGGCTGGAACTAATCAAGTATTATGATTGTAGAATTCATTACCATCCGGGAAAAGCAAATAAAGTGGCTGATGCTTTGAGTTGAAAATGTAATGCTTCATTAACAATGTTGCATTTGGAACGTGATCCTTTGGTTAAGGATTTGATGAACTTTGGCATAGAAGTTGTTGGTGCAGGATTTCATTCTTCTTTGTCTCAGGTATCAGTGAAATCTTCTATATCAGACAGAATCAAGCAAGCATAGAAGCAAGACTGTGAGTTGTAGAAAAAGGTAGAGCTGGTTCAGAAAGGTAAGTTTCCTGAATTCAGCATTGATAATGATTGTGTTTTGAGATTTGTGAAGCGATTGTGTGTGCCTTGGGATTCATAGTTGAAGAGAGAGTTGTTATGTGAAGCTCATAGTTCTCAGTTTTCAGTTCATCCTTGCAATACTAAGATGTACAGAGATCTGCATGAGTATTACTGGTGGGATGGAATGAAAGGAGATATTACTGATTTTACTGTGAAGTTTTTAACATGTCAATAGGTTAAAGTAGAGAGGCAGTTATCGAAAGGGATGCTTCAGCCTTTACCAGTGCCAGAGTGGAAATGGGAGAATATATCCATGGGATTTTTTGTGGGATTACCGAAGACATGTCAAGGTAATAATGCAATCTGGGTTATTGTTGATCGCTTGACTAAATCTACTCATTTCCTTGCTATACGAGATACTTTTTCCCTAGATCAACTTTCCCATTTTTATTTTAAAGAGATAGTCAGGTTACAAGGAGTTCCTATCTCCATTGTATCTGACCGTGACCCTAGGTTCACTTCTAACTTATGGAAAGGCCTTCAGAAGTCGTTGGGTACTGAATTAAATTTTAGTACATCTTTTCATCCTCAATCAGATGGGCAGTCAAAACGAACAATTCAGATATTGGAGAATTTTCTACGTGCTTGTTCGATGGATTATCAAGGAAGTTGGGACCAACATATTTCCTTGGTTGAATTTTCATATAATAATAATTTTCATTCCAGTATGCATATGGCACCATTTGAGGCGTTATATGGGAAGCAGTGTCGACCTCCAGCTTTCTGGGATGAAATGGGTGAAAGGAAGCTGATGGGACCAGAATTGGTAGAAGAGTTGGCATAAAAAGTTCATCTGATACAGAAACACATGAGAACAGCTCAGACCAGGCAGAATAGTTATGCGGACAACAGGAGAAGGGATCTATCTTTTGAGGTAGGTGATCATGTTTTTCTCAAAGTCTCGCCATGGAAAAGTGTGATGCGATTTTATAAGAAAGGAAAGCTGAGTCCAAGGTTCATTGAACCATATGAAATTATGGAGAGAGTTGGATCAGTTGCTTACCGAGTGGATTTAACTCTGAGTTTATCTCAGGTACACAATGTTTTTCATGTTTCAATGTTAAGGAAGTACATGCCAGATCCATATGATGTTTTGAGTCCAGAGGTAGTTCAGTTGGAAGAGAACATATCTTATGAGGAACAACCGGTCTAGATTCTTGACCACAGGGAACAAGTGTTACGGAGTAAGGTGATTCATTAGGTAAAGGTTTGGTGGAAAAACCTCATGATTAAAGAAGCAACATAGGAATCTGAAAATTCCATGAGGGATAAATTCCATCACTTATTCGATAAGTAAATAAATTATGGGGACACAATTTTCTAATGGGGGGAAGGATGTAACATCCCATGAAAGTAATGAATAATATATATTTTTATCTATTTCTACTAATGAATTAGATAGTGTTTGAGAGGCTAAAATGAGAATAAATCCAATCTTAAGCATGGAATACACAAATATTTTTATAAGATTGTTTTACTACCTTTTGATGGGAAACCATTTTTAAATCAAACTTTTGACAATTTTAGAAGCTCTATTTGTCAAAATAAACTTATTATTTTTGATTGGAACATTGAAATTTACATTGGATAATATTTTGGTATTTTTCTGATAATGTTCATTTTTTAATGAATAGTGAAAAAATACGGCATTTTACATCAAAACTGCTTTTTCATCTAATTTATTTATATGGGTAAATTATCTTTTTATTCATTTTAAAGATTAAATAGAATATATTTTTACCATTTAATCCAATAGTGGTCGTTGGAATTAATTTCACTTTGAAATTGGACTTAAACTAGTGTCAATCTTTTGATACTTATTGTTTCATAAAAACACGCTATTTGCTCAGACAGCGGGAATTAATTATTAAATTAATTAATGTAACTTATATGTTTTGAATTTTGTAAAATAGACTTCATTTTTGAATTAGTAATATCAAATATATCTTAGGGTGAAGTTTTGGTATTTTTCTGAAAAACTTCCATCTTTGATGAATAGTGAAACCACAAAGTGGTACTTAAAAAAACTGATTTTTTGTTTAAATGAAATTTTACCTCCTCTGTGTTTTGAATTTCAAAAATCCAAAATACATTGTTTTCATTAAGAGGTAAAATCTGGTTCAATGGGACTAAAATAATTTTTTGGTGAATAGTAACTTTTTTGTTTTTAATCGCGATTAGAGGTAATTATTGTAATTTAAGGTAAGAATAATGTTTTAATAATATGAAATGAACTTGAAACATGTCCTACCCTTATTTTATGTGTCATGGACGACCAAAACAATCCATGGGTCAACTTGGGGACCCCATGGAGCCACTTTGGAAGGAAAATGACATTAATATCTTTTTATTTAATGTAAAAGTAAAAATGACACAAACATGAGTTGTTTTACTAAAACAATTTTTAAATGGTGTTATACAAGTAATATTTTTAACTATAAATAGTAATTAGAAAGATAAAAAGATTTCCTACATCAGAGTTTTTTTTATAATTTTTAGACATTAAATATATTAAATTATTTATGACACCATGATGATGCAACGATTATCACATTATTTAACGATTTAAATAAAATTGAAATATAATGTAAAATATAAGACCTAAACTTGAAAAAAACCTATTGGATTGGTGGGTTTAGAACTCTTATCACTTTATCCTAGAAATATATAATTTTTGGACCTTTTAAATCCAAAAATAATTTTATAATAATGTAACCTTTTATAACTTTTCCAGAGTGCCCCTCCTCTCCTCTTGTAAAAGGCCCCCACCTCTACCACCTTACCCACACATCTCAAGCCTTTGGCTCGGCCAAAACCTATCCATTTTGTCTCTCCACATCCCTATATTATTCTTAGAAGCCTCACGTTGGGCCGAAGTCTTCCCAAGGAAGCCTTTGAGCTTAAATAAAAAAGAGTTACCTGATTTAAAGGTAGTGTCTACTATTGTGTTCTTATGTTTTATTTTGCTTTTGCAACCCCCTAAACTCTTTTTATACATTTATTTTTTAAGAAAACCAGTATATTACATATACTAGGATGTTGTTATAAGAATTATTCAAGCTACACTTACGCACACCTACATATAATGGTTAAAGAGCATACTGTTTCCGTGGATGGCGAATTTCTGCCTCACGAAACAATGATTGTTCAATATTCTTTTAAAACCGTCAAAAGTGGCCATTAATATGACACTATATTTATATATGATATATAATATGCTTATGTTTTACTTAAGATTCTGTATTTTCATTTATGGCATACCTTTATGGTTTCCATTATGGGTAAACACGATATCTTCATTTTAGGAAGTGCAGACTATCGCCCCCTCAAAGTGATTTGATTCGTTAATGCCATATGTGGGATGTATAAAAGATGTAATTAATGATATTATAAATGATATTATACTAGAATTATAATATACCATTATATAATTATGATTACATTCCATAAAATATGAAATAAAATGAAAGTAGCGTTCATGCGTACGTATGGCTTACCGTCTCCCTGAACAATGCATTTCATTTCTTACCTCCAAACGTTATGTAATATTATAAATGCATGTATATACTGGATATATATGATATATATGATATCTAAATCATAAGTATAACTCTGGATATAATGGATACATGGAAAACTTGTAATTATAAAGAGTTTCTTTTTGACTCAAGTACCAATGATCGTTAAAACGACCGTTATTAACTTAAATAATTACATAGTGTTCATGACATGGAAATAAGTGATATAAAAGGGTTAATGAACTTTAAAAAGGTTCTTAAACAATTAGAAATTAACTCAAGTTTATTATTCAGGAGATTAAAGGACGACCAAGTCAAGTCAGAGACGAGGTATGGGACTTCGTCTCAATCTCCTTTCATTGAGGCATATTTTGTTTTATACACAACCTTCTTTTTACGGTGTATAAACCCCTTTGACTTTTACGTTTATCCAAAACGAATCTTTTTTATACGAATCGTTTTACTAAATGACCAAAGGGAATGTTTTTGTCATAAGTATGCGGCGACAACGACTTCTCCGCCGCCATGACCATTATTTGAGTTTCGGCTTCCTCTACAAGCCATACCTTTTTTTAAAAGAAAAATAAATACCATGTTTTACTTTTATTTTATTTTGGTATTGAAAATGGTTTTGATAACTTTTTTATTATATCAATGTGTTATTGATATCTGGTGATTGAAATGTGGAAATGTTATGTTTCATTTATGCATGTTTTATGTGATGCGATTATGTTATGGTTCTTGGGCATTGTTATGAAGACGGGTGGTGCCGTGATAAACTAAGGGCGGGTGAGCCCGATATAGCTCTCCAATGCATCGGGTAACGCGAAGGAGTTAAACGTTATGGTTTCTCTGAAGAGATTTAGGGAATATGCTGTGATGGTTATTCCAAACATAACCAAGAGGGTTACTTCCTATGTAAAAATGTTATGAATGCCTCATGTTACTTTTATGTCTTATGATTTCTATGATTTATTCATGATTTGATGAGGTATGTTAAAGTGATTATGTTTTATGAGTAGAGTATGATTTCATTGATTCTTATGTATACATGTACTCATGTTTCCTTTCAATACTTTTATATCCCTTACTGGGGTTTTTATGCTCATCCCAAGTTTTTGAAATGTTTTTCACAGGTCAAGGGAAGGGTACATGATATGATGATAGTGTCAAGGAAGTTTCAAGAAATAATCCATGTTTTATTTTAAATATGTTTCCGCTGATAGGAAAAATGAGTACTATATTTTATGTAACCACTTTGATTAAATGTGGTATGAAATGCATGTTTTATGATCTAATTCTCTAATACTCTAAACCTGAAAAGATCCTCAATGTGTAATCTTGTAATAACTCGAGATTATGTAAGGTTTAAGGTTGGGGCCTTATAGTGATTCTCCTCAAGTGTCTCATGAAATAGGATGTGGTGGGTTTTGGTATATGATGGGATAATACTGGACCTTGGGATGTGATTACCCTCTAGCGGCTCATGCATGAAGATGTTGTGGGGTTTGGTATGTATTCATCACTAAGGTATAAGGATCATAGGACTCTAATAACACAATATATCTAGGGATTTAAAATGGTTATTTCACTCATTTACCCCAATTTTTACATGGTATTGTTTTATAATCTCATTGTGTAGTTTCCTTTACATGTTTAAAATAATAATAAAAACATTTACTTTCCTCTGTTTCGTAGAACGTAATGATTTTTCTTTCATGTTGTGACTCATATTTTATGTGTTTACTCCTCTTGTAAATGATTTATTTGATATATCTATTTATTTGGAATCTATTTTTTTTTTAAATGAAATGGATATTAGTTTTTCTTGAATATGGAATCATATTACCTGTTTCTATAAAGAATTAAAAATACCTATATTTATATATATTATTTTCAAACATCCATGGATTTGTTTTATTTTTAAAGGTAAGGAATATTGTAGAGATTATTCACTAATTTCTAGTGGGTTTTAATAATCATTCATATAGATTTATCTTAGTTTTTGGCTTTAGGTGGTACTTTCAAATCAGATTTGGATGTCGTGGATCAACATTTGTTTAGTGGTCGGTGGTGAACCGTAGTGTCACATAGATATATGTGTAGTTTTATTTTATTTCTGATACTAGTTTTTATTTTCCTTATTTAGTTTATATTAATTCATTTTTTTACATTTTTTTGGGATAAATCATTCCCAATGACTGTATTTTGATTCCTGACACTAGTTTCCAACACAAGCAGAACATGAGTGCCTCTTGGTCCTTGTCATGGGTTCGCTTGGGTGACCAGTTCATGGTTAACAGTAGTTGGTTCATGAAAAAATAGTATCAAATATTTAGACCATAATAGTTGGGTATTTTAGGTTGTTTGGTGCTTGTTTTTTTATAATTATAGTGGTATATCATGTGTAGGTTCTTGATCACTACATATTCGGAAGGGAGCTTTACTTTACATAGTGTTTCAGGGTTGTCTTACCTCAACATCAGTTAATTTTCTCTGAATTTTCTGAATTTTTCAGTATTTATCTGAGTGTATGTGATTTAATTATAGATTTGGTAGATTGTTTTTTGAAACTCCAAAGGATATAATAGACATTTGGATAGATTGGGGGTTAAATAGTTTTTGTACACGGTCTAGAAAACCATCCTCAGACCATGAAACATCCTTCGATGACCTCTAATGTGCTCACCCAAGTGGTGCATGACCTACCAAACCATGTATCAAAGTCGTTTATAGTAGTGGTTCTTTTTATTTTTGGTAGTTTGATTTCTTGAGTATTTTGTTTTCCCTTATTTTTTTATCTTATTTGTTTTAGTAGAATTCGGGTTGTTTCCCATTTGTTTTCAAAAATGGTGTTTAGTTTTTTAAAAGTTAAATTTCCACAAGGAAGAAATTGAATATTTTTTAAAATGAAATGAGTTGATTTGGGAATAGGAATTTGTTTGGAAATGAAGTGATTTTGGAAAATGAAGTGGGAGTTTTTTAGGGTTTTTTAAATGTAAAATAGAAAATTCATGATAATGGAAAATGTTGAAATGTTTTTTTTGAAGGTTAATAGTTGTTTTTATAAATTGGTTGGTTATTTTTTAAACAGCGGTTTGGAAAGTTATTTTTCTTTTTGACCCTTAGTATTCAAATGGATGTACACATGTATTGATGCATTTATGTGGTAATTGGACTGTTGTGGGAAGGTGCGGAGGGGTTCTTTATCTTGAATGTGATGTATATGTATGAGGATTGATGGAATAACAATTGTGGTTACTTAACATCTTATGGATTTTTTTTTCTAAAAATAGTTTTTAAAAAATGGTTTTAATTTTTTTGAATGGCGGGAGTGGTGTGGTGTTTCCTTTTTTTGTTTGGAGTTTTCAATTTTGGGCCTTTTTCAATTGGATGTGTTGGTAGTGTTGTTGATGTGTTGTTTTAGATTAGTTGTTTATTTGTGAGTGAGATAGGGAATTTTATATTATGATGCATTTTTATTTGGTTTTGTGTTTCATTTATTTATAGTGTTCCAAAGAAAAGTCACAGTGAGGAGTGGGTGGTCGGTCATTCAGATTAATTCCTTGGTAGTCTAAGTGAAATTCGGTTTTTTTTAATTTGTATTAGTTGTCATTTAGTGTTGTAATCCTGTGAAAATTTGAGGAGGTTTGAGTATTTGATGAAATTTTGAATAAGTGTTTCTCGGAGTTTTCCCATTGAAGAATCAACATAGACTCCAAATTCACTAGTGGAGATGGATCCTTTCATTACTTTAGACCACACTTGAGTCTTCTGGGATTTTATTACCACCATTGTTAGATAAAATAATAATAACTTGTTCGTAATTGGATAATGAAAATATTTTTCATTCGGAATGTCCTCTTAGGTCACCTAATGGGGGTTCTATATGCTTTGTTATCAAAAGAGTATGTTTCAGTCAAAGATATACATCTCCATATAGTGGGGAAACAAATTCTTCCAGACATAAAGGCTCTAGTCATAGGTTTTTTAGTGAAATATTTCATTCATTGGAGGATCTACTGGGTGTGGTGGATGTGTAACAACATGTAATCTATGGCATCAGATTGGAAACTATTTACATTTCCCCTAGATGTGGTGTCTCATTTTTTAAACAGCTTGTTTGGAGATCTTCACAGCCATGTATTCTTGGGATTTTTTATTATTCCTTATTAATGGGGACTTGTGACTAATTGGACTTAATTTTGATTAGTTATAGTTTTGTATGGATCTTGATTAGATATTCTCTCTCTTGGGGAATTATGAATTGTGATCTAGATCGGGTCATTTTTCTTTTTATTCCTTAAATGGTGGAGAGACCCACTATGTATATTATTCTTGTTTTTTCCTAGTGTTGGATGAGTATTTCTTGGGAAGATTAAAGGCTACACTAGGGTTATCATATTTATTTTATTTCAGGTTTGTTTTAGAGGTTTCATTCCATCAAGATAATTCCATTTTAGTTTCTTGTTTACGCTAGGTGGTTATTTTCTGGGATCCTTTTTTCCTTTCTCCCTTTCTTTGAAATTTGGGTTTTGATATAAGTATTTTTTGGAAGGAAATTTTATTCTTGTCATTGTGTATGGTAGTATTTCTTGTCATCTGCCTATTTTGGGAGCCATTTCTAGCATGAGGAAACTAGAGTCGATCAGAGTTCCAAGACGGTGGGGAGACCCCACAACATGTGTCGGGGGTGAACATGGTTTTCAAGGTGTCCATGATGGGGAAATTACTTATTTCTCCTCCACTTGAAACAAATCATGGTAATTGGTATTTGAGGATAGTGGGTCGCATTAAGAATACTTCTTGATATCCCGAACATGACGTTATGGTTTATATGTTAGGGTTTGATATGTTCCATGTTTATATTGTGCGTGGGGATGTGAGATTATTCATTGAATCTTTGTCAAGAGGCATTAGGTCTTGGGTCTTGGTTGTCCTCTATTCCAGTGTGGGTTTGTTTCATTGGAGATTACTACTCTAGTATCCATCTCATATTAGGTTTTCATGTGAAGGGAATGTATTATCCCTTTTTATTTGGGATTCAAGAACCTCATCTCATGTAGTGGTGTGCTTTCATCTAATATTATGAAAAAATAAATCATTCAAACTTTCTAAGGGAAAAAAGTGTAATGGTGGGGAGATTTTCACACCATAACCCAGACATGTTAATTAGTTTTACTCATTAAATTATTTTTAACCATGATTTTTTGTTTCGGGATGAGTGATGTTTTGAAATTTAAATTTTGTAGTTTTCTTTCCTTAGTGCACGATTGGTGCATGGTTACAGGAAATCATGCTCCAGCCATGTGAAAACTGTATTTCCAAGAAAGTGAAACTTTGCAGGGTGCATGGATAGACGCACAAGTGATCACCCCTACCTAGGAGCCCATGCAGTCCCTCCCCCTTAGGACATAACCAAATGCACTATTGTTTAAATGTCTAGTGGACCGTGCAACCAAATCATACAGTCTTCCCAGGGTTTGAAAAAAAGAAAAGTAAAATAAAAAAATTATTAAAATATAAGTTGTAATAATAATATTATTGATGTTATTTTTATTATTATGGTTGTTATTATTATCATCATTAAACCTTCAAAGGGTCTCCATCTACCCCCTCTCATGCTCGCACAAACAAACCTAATGGTGTCTCTCCCCCACCGTGTGACACTGTCCCCATATCCTCCCTCAATTATTAATTATTTCTTCTTTTAATGCAAGGTGTGACCACATCAGTTATGGTTTCCCCCTCCTTTGCTTTATTTTTCTAAAATTTTCATTGTGCCTATTCTCTTCCCCATGTGTTTCATGTGACCCATCCAAAACCTACCATGTTTTAAGGTATTTTTTTATTGGTGCTCGATGATTAGGAATCATATGTCTTATTGAGGCCAATTATTGTAAAGATCATCAAATTAATTCTTTTACATTAATTTAAGGTAATGTCCCTCCGTTTTTAAATTTTTATCAACTTTCAATTGGGGATATTGTAATTATTGAGTTTCGTATATTTTTATGGAATACTTTAGACCTCATTTAATAATATTCAAGAAATCATTGTCATAAAAGACTTACATGTATATTCATAGTCAGAAGTATATACACGTATATTCCCCCTTTATATATATTCACTCATTTCGGTATGAATATATATATATATATATATATATATTGGGGTTAGGTGTGCTTATATATATATAATTCATATGTGTGTATGTGTAAATGGGTATATGAATGTGTATGGATATATGTAAAGACCCCCTTGTACATATTCATGGAAATGAGAACATGTACATAGGGGATAGGTGTCCATATATTTTTTTAATGTGAATTTTCATGCAAGAGGGAAAAGGGAAGATTTGGGGTTTTGTTTTCAAATCTCCTTGAGTTTAAGGTATATTCCCTCCCCCTAATACTTTAATTAGAATTCAATATTTGGTTGATTGTCTTAAAAACATGTTTTCATTATTATATAACATGTATATGCTATTAAAATTGTTTTTTGGCTCTTTGAATCACTATTTTCACCTATTTTACATGATTTTTCTAAGCCTTCAATGTGGACTTCCTTATTTAATATTTAATTAATGCTTTTTTCTAAATGTGTTGTGCATCAATTATTCAATTTTTTCATCATTTATAATGGAACTCAAATTTTTTTGGCATTACTGAATTATAATGTGAAGTTATTCCTTTTAAAATAATGAGGATCATTCACCACATAGAGATTGATTTATGGAAGTGGAAAACCAATCTTGAGGCATGCCCCCATGATTTAGAAATTTGATGTCAGTGTTAAATTTGTGATTTTCTATATGTTCCTAGTGATCTGGCCTATTCATTATTCTAATTGTATGGAAAGGGTTTACACAAGATGTTGTTGTTGGAAAATAGTACATGGGAACCTGGTCACCTAGGTGGGAATACTATGTCTAGTATGATAAGCGGTTCGGCAAGACCGAGGCCTAGTTCCCTTGGTAGGTTTGAAGTTACAACTCTAACAAAACATATGATGATTATTGATGAAAATTATACCTTTGGATGTGATTTCCCTCTAGTGTCTCATGTTAGAGGATGTTGTGGGCTCTGGTATATGATTGTTGACCACTAGACTGAGGGATTTGATTCCCCTCTACTGGATTATTCAAAATGACATTGTGGGATTTGGTATGTATTCATCACCATGGTACAATGATATAGGTCCCAACTAAACCTATCGAACAAAGTATTTCCCAATGTGATTTCTACCATTTACCTCTAATTTTCTATAGTATTGTTTTAGAATCTCCTTGCATATTTTCCTTTATATATTCGAAATAATAAAAATCACATTTCTTTATTCTGTTTTGTAGAACCTGATAATTTTAGTTTTTACTGATACTCTTATTTTGTTATTTTATTCCACTTCTAAATGATTTATTGTAATGATATCAAACTCTATAAAAACAATTAAATGAATTAGAAAGTTATTTTCCTTAAAAATGGAATCATGTTACTTGTTTATAAAAAAATGGAAAACCCCGTATTTTTACATGTCATATTTTCTAGCTGACAAGAATATTTTTTTTATGTTATGGAATAGGGGATAGTTTATTCTGGAAATCCCAAAGTGTTTTAATACTCTTGAATATAAATTTATCTCTGTTTTTAGCTTCTATTTCTTCTTCCATGTCGGATTCAATCATGGTGGAGCGATGTTGGTTTAGTGGTCAGTGGTGACAAATAGGTTCACAAGGATGTATATTAAATTTTTATCTTATTTCCACTGCTAGTGTTTATTTTTATTATTCAATTTATATTCATTTATTTTGAGCTATTTTCAAGGTTAAATATTTCCCAAGGATTTTATCTTTGATACCCGACACTAGTTTCCATCTAAGGAGAATCCAAAATTCCTCTTAGGCCCTATCACGAGCTAGCTTGGATGACTGGGTCATTTGTGACCTAGGTTGGTTTGGGACAAACCCTAGGTTCCATAAAACGATATCCAAATTAGGTTTCTATAAGTGAAGGTGATTTTCTTCACAGATATTTTTATTTTTTTACTTATTATTTTGTCATATTCAAAAATATATTAACACACAAAACATAATGAATCAAGTATATCCCATATTTTGAGATATTATTATATAATGGAATAATATATATCCATCTCCACACCCATGAAATGGTAATCAAATTCATTGCTCTTGCGTACGGTGATCTACGGTATCGCAAAAACATGTAATGTATTTCAATCACAAACACACAAAGATAGTAATAATGGTGGAAATAATTAATTTATATGATATATATGAAATTATATTGATTCCTGAATATTATTATATGATCCAAATCCTCTCCCTTTCACCCATTAATGGAATAATTTTGTCACTCATTCATAGGTATGACCTATCTTCTCTTCAAAGTGAAGTAATTCATTTTTCATGGAAAACATTAAATAATGGTTATCAAAATGTATTAAATTATTATATATGATATTTATAACATTAATATTATTATATAATTGAGGGACAAATATGATGTACATAGGAACTAGAACTTACATGACAAAAAGTCCAAGAGAAAACAAGGGAACTCACACCTGAAACAATGAAAATAATAAAATATTATTAACAAAATGGTAGTAAAATTTAATAAAAAGATCATATATGTTATTATATATGTGAGTATGGTTTTTATAAAAATTAATAATGTTAATAAAGACATTATACAAGAGATTAATTCATGATCAAAAAATGGTTGAGTGAGTTAAGGTACTTCGTCTAAATTTCCCTTCATAAATGAATATTTTAATGTTATGCGCCATTTTATTTTATATAGTGTATAAAATTAAATTTTATATTTTATGTCTTAAATAATTAATAATCCATGATATTTAATGTCCAAACAAGAATTATTTCATCCAATGGTGTTTTACATGAAATTACCAAGTGGTTAGTGGTTTTTGTCTCAATTTCAATTATTTTGAGACTTATTTTTTATTATTCACCAATTTACTTTTATATGGTGCATATATACTAAAATTTTGATTTATTTAACATCAATATGTATTTATTCATGATGATTAATGTTTCAATTCCTATCACCTATTTAAATTTGTTACAATTTAAAAGCTCTAAAGTGGGTAAGAATCTATTTTAAAATATCACTTTATTCTGGGATTTCATTTACTTTCAAGGAAGGAATCCTATCATTTATCCTTAATAAACACCCATAATTTTTTTATACACTAATATTTAAGGATTTTCTATATTTTCTTCTAAATTTTATTTTTTTTGTTCTTTAATTGAAAAAATTATTCTTCAAAACTAAAACTGAATGTATTTATCATTAAATTAGATATACCTTTCTTTCATATAGATGTTTTTAAAAATTATATTACCAAATTATTTTTATTTAATAAAATATTTTTTAAGAAAATTATAATTTATGATTTTATTTTAAAAAGTTTTTTAATTGAATATTTTTACTTATTTTCAAAAGGTGTTTGAAAAAAATAAAATGAAGGTTATTAACATCTTTGGAAATAACATACTTCCCCTCCGCCAAAACCATTTAATGAAATGTAGTTTTTATACATGTTTTAAGAGGTTTTATAAATAAAACTATTTATGAATGATTATTATAATATTTCACATCCATTCTCTTTATTAATCCAATGAATTTGGTTTTTATTGAAAAAACCTATATTCCCAATGAACTGAGGATCACCTCTTATTTCATGATTAATTTTGTGACTATAAATTTTTTATTAAGATAAATAAATTCATGTGATAATTTTTCATTTGACAGTAAATTTCTCTTAAATATACATATTCATTGTATCACGGATATTATTATTTCTGAAATCATATACATTTTTTATATATGGTGATTACTTCGAATGTTATTTTCTTTAATGGGAAAATATGGATATATCTATATCTTTTAAAAGATATAGATATTTGTTGATGATACATATTAATTCATGAATTAAATAAATTATTAGATATATAAAAATATATATAGACATGGAATGTGGAGTGGGGCCAGAATTATATAGCCCCCTAATGTATCGTTAGGTCTCATGAGGAAAATCATTTGGCCAAATAAAATGGGTTTTTACGCATATTTTTATACTATCTTGTGAAATGTCTCAAAAATGTAGATATCATTATGTATGATATCATCACATCTAAAAGAAATAACTTTTATTCATTAATAATTCATTTATTATTAATCATGATATTATTTAATTGATATTATCGTTGGATTCATTTTTTCTCATGTTTTTGATTAAATGGAATATGTGTTCAGTTATTTACGTTTCCATATTGATTATTCCATATCTAATCTGGATAGTCAAGTTACTGATTAAATAGAATGTGTGTTCAGTTATTTACCATTCTATAATGATTCATGATATATTCAACTGTATGTAATCTTTGTTTTGAATTCTTGTTTATCCTTATTTTGTTTCCTTTCCCCAAGATATGAAGAAGGAATCTTTTAATAATTTCAAGGATGAGACATTTTTACTCTCACTATGTTGTATTTTATGTTTTCAGATTTATTGTGAGATTAAATTATTAATATAATTTACCAAGACAACCAAACTATATGGATATTGGGATGAAACCACTTATATGTATTTATAATGTAATAATGTAACCACTAACTCCATGCCACTAGGTTCGGGGTCTTTAAATTTCAAACCCCTACCGTTAATGTATGAAATCCACTACTATATCAGATATACTTTTAATATGGGAGCAATATAAAACAATAATTTGATAATGTGATCAATACCAATAGAATACATTTATATAAGAGTATCCCAAAACAAAACTATACATTTAAAAAAGCATAGAAACCCAAGGATTTTTATATAGGTATCAATCCCAAACTACATGCTCTACCTTTTGGTCAGGTGAGAATAACCAAGGAATAATTTTTATAGGTAGAATAACCTATTTTGGGAAAATATAATGTTCAATAAACTCTACCAATATTATAGTGAACAATTAAAAAATAAAATAACTTCTTGAGAGTTGTAGAAGTAAATACTAGTGTAAAAGAATTATTCATGGTGCTTAACAATGGAATTTAATGATGAAGCTTGAGTGTTAAAATAATGTACCACAACAAGTGATGAATAACGATGATGATTTCCTATTTTTAATGTTTATTGTTTCACTTCTCTTGAATGTACATTTCATGCATCATGTATTCTCACTTTTTATCGAATTATAGCATATGTTCACTAATATATTTACCCACATTATCTCTCTTACATGCATCCCTCTATCCCTTTAAATAATAATAGAAAAATACATAAAAGTAACTCATTAGGTATTTCAAATTCGAGATAATAATTATTATAATCTTGAATTATTAATAAGAGAGGGGGAGAAATATATTATCAATAATTTTATCATTTGAATTTAAAAACCATTTGTATAATTCTAACTCATTTGAAATCACTAGTTTGAGGAGTCCAAAACACTTCAATGTTAATAAGATAAAGATATTTCATAAATTAATATAGATTAAAACAGTAATATTCTAAACATAATATTATAATTTATTTTTATGTCAATATATGTGATATTATCATTCATAAATATAACAAATTAAAAATATAGAAAAGTTTAAAAGTTTTTTATAGAGTTAAATATGGATTTAAATACATTTAATTGAATAAAATCAACCTAAAAAAATAAAGTGTTAATATTTGAAACATTAAATTCATGTTCATGAATAAATGAATAACAATTTGAATCACCAAAATAATTTGTTTAAAACACTATAAAAATGCATCTAATAGATTATATATCATTGATAAGAAATCATAGAATGTGTAAAAAAATAAAACACAAAGTATTTTCATACAGAAATTCAATATATCCTGAAAAATCATATGAACATGGTAATATAGAATATCAATATTCTCATAACTACTATATCAAAAAGTGTCCATTTCATGCATAAAGGTATAATATAAATTCAATGAGATGTGTAAAGGTAACTCACAATCCATACAAGCTATGTAAATGTAAAAATATTTTACCATACCATTCATAAGGGTAACCTTCACTACATAATGGTAAGATATATCAAATAAATTCCCCATAAAGGTATGTTGGCATGCTATATATGGGTAATGAACAAATACATGTGATGTATAAGGATACTTATATTCATATGTAAAGGTATACAAAAAATTATGAGACATTCATAATGGTATAAATCAATGTTGAGTAAAGGAAGAAAACAACACTATATAAGGGTAAATAGTACATTATAGGATATTCATAAAGATTATAATCACTCACATAATAGAACATAATATATAATACTTGTTAAATAATGGTAAAATAGAGAGATATATAAGGTTATTATAAAATTTATAACTTCTGTAAAGGTAAACTAATAGTTTCATAAATATAGAATAAAAGGTATGTAAGGGTAATACTATTTTAATGAAGGATACGTAAGGGTAAATAAAAAATTTGAAAATTATTTTTCTATAAAATACAAAAAAACATAATAATTTGTGATAATAAGTATAATAAGAATATATTACATAAAATTAATTATATTTATATAGAATTATTTTCAATAAAATTTATTAAACATTAAAATTATAATTATCATAAAAGGAAATTATGAAATACTCTAATTATCAAAACATAAAATAATTATAGTGTCAAAGAGCCACACTAACAATCTCCTCATTTTATATAATTAAAAAAATATATCAATTTCAAAATCCCCCTCTCCTTTTTTGAATTGATCATAAGGATTATAAATTCAGAAACACTATTTAATCATACTATTGAAACAAATAATAAAAAATTAATCAAATTAAAAACACATTTTTCCTTCAAAATAAAAAAACTTCATCAAAAAAAATTAACACCCCCTAAATTAAATTAATATATAAAATTATATATAGCTCTTGTTAAATCAATTATTCCAAAAACATAAACGTATCCCCAAAAAAATAATATGAAATTAAGGTAATTTTCAAATGATATGAAAATAATTTTAAAAAAAAGGAAAGAAATCAAAAAAAAATAAAACATAGAATACATTATCAAAATCAAAAAAATAAATAATTTTTTAGGAAAATTACTATAAACCATATAATAAAACAATATGAATATTCATAATGAAAAAAATATATATTACGGAATCGAGAATAATATTTGTCTTATAGAATTTAAAATTGTTTCTTTTGTGAACCATGTTGATAAATAGGTAGTCCAATTAACATTAAAAGAAGAAATTGAAATATAAGACTTCGTATGTCTAAGAGATTGAATTGTTTTTTAATAAATAATAAAAACTATAATGTCCAAATAATTCAAATCTAAAACAAGTTACATATCATATACCATCAATTGTAACTATAAAACATATATTTATATATATATTTGATGTAATCTATTATCACAACCATGATAATTATATTGGATTTAGATGTCGTTATTTTATTCAATCTCAAAAATTCTTTATAATATTTATTTCCAATAACAACTTGGGATATAATTTCCATCAAATATAAGATCTCATCCCCTATATTTATATTTATATTTTTAATAATTTCAAAATCATCAAAAAAACCTATATTTGGATGTTGAATAATTTCTTTTAAACTATGATTCTACATTTCTAGATTAGAAAATTCAATTTTCAATAACTCTTTTTATTTATCAAAATCAAAAATATAATTTTTTGAATTTTTATTTTATAAAACATTTCTATTATTTTCTTTAGAAACAGTATTAAAATAATTAGTCAACATTACATATTTTTAGAATGATTTTCCATTTCCTATTAAAATTCAGCATAGAAGTCACGTAATTTTTTTATATTTAAATTTATCACAATCATAACATGAAGAAGATTCATATTTATAAACATAATTATAAGTACTAATAAACATACTTAAAGAAACCATTGAACAAAATAATTATTACGATTTAACATATCATGAACGGGATCAGTTACCTCAGAATATTTTCCCTTTAGATAATGATTACTAATTTCCATCTCCCTTCACAATTCTTCACCAGAGTATGATTCATCAGGGAAACTCCAACCACCATGATAAGAACATTTTATTTCCTTCATATACTTCATATCTTTATCTTATTGTTTAAACATTGGACACTCATATTTTGTATAGATGGGCTTCTTTCAATAATGAAAAATAATACTGTATTTTTCGTTGATACAAACTGTTATGTCAGAATGGTTAATGGAAATATATAAGTTTTGGTGAAATTCATTGAATTAAAATTATAAAATTTATTAAATTAATAATTTGGTGGATTAAAAGGATTATAAAATTATATCTTATAATATTATGAATATTTGACATGTTAAAAGTGTATGTAGAAAATAAAATAGATGAACAAAATGAATTTTTATAGTATTTTAGCCCAAAGTGTATAGACTCTACTCTTTGCACCCAAACTGTTGGAGTGTAGAATGCACTATGATATGAGAGATACATTTACAATTAGAGCAATCTTAATCCAAAACATTATAGATAGATCAATCCAATCCATGAAATTTTGTGTGGGAGCATCCCCAAACCTAACTAGCCTATTACGGGTGTAGATAAAAACATGATTGTGTACATGGAGAATCCCCAACCCAAGTGTTATGCATTATTTCAGGTTAAAATAACTAAGGACTAATTTTATAGGTGGTATAAACTGTTGTGTGAAAATATTATATGAAAAAAAAATCTACCCATACCATACGAAAAAAATAAAACAACAAAATAACATCACTAGAGTTTTAGAAGAAATATTGGTGAAGAAAAATACATCGTAGCCCATCATAATGTATTTGAATGATTATGTATAGGTTCTCTAGTAATTTTATTCAAAAGGTGATAAATAAAGATAAATATTTTATCTTTTGAAATTTTCTTGTTGTACTTCACTTGGATGTATACTTCCTATATTCTATCTTCTCTTATTTTACCTAATTATAGTATAGATTAAAAAATTAATTATTCCATTATCATCTCCCTTCCATGCATTACTTTTTCTATTTAAACAATAATAGCTCAAGGTATCAATGTAACTAGTGGGGTGATTCATATTCAAGATAAGAAAAATTATATTCTATAATTATCATGGAGTGATATAGAGAGAGGTACATATAATATATTATTTTATACTTTAATATAAAATAATTCAAACTCATATTGAAATCACTCATTTAATGAGATCAAACATCTTCCAAAATTATAGATTAATGATATATAATAAATTTCAAAAAAAATAATATTGAAAATTTAAAATTCAGATTTTTTTAAATAAGAAAACATTTGACAATATGAATATTAAAATACACTACATAAAAAACTATAAAAAAAGTTCTAAAGAGTTTAATAGACATAAACATAAATTTAGAAACATTAAAATCAAATAAATCAATGATAAAAAAAATTAGAAATATTTGAAACAATTAATAAAAGTTCATGCATTAATTAACAGAAAATTAAATATTCACATAAATTGTTTCAAAATACTATAAAAATAAATTGCATAGATTTTATATGATTAATAAGAATTTATATAATAATTAAAATAATTTTAAAAAATTGTTAATTTCATGTGGAAATTAATTATACGATGAAAATAGAGTAAAATTGAATTTCCAAATTCTCATAACTATGTATAGGCAAGAATCCATTCCATGTGTAAAGGTATAATATAAAATTCAAACAATTTTTAATGGTAACTCACAATTCATATAGGAAGTGTAAAGGTAAAAAAATCCATACTGTGCATAAGGTTAAACTACACTGTGTAAGAGTAAGCTATATCTAGTAAACACTATGTAAAGGTAAAGAGGATGTCAATGTAAGGGTAAGATGAAAATACATGGTTGATATAAGGGTACTTCTAGGCATGCATAAGGGTAATCTATAAATAATGAGATGTGTATAAAGGTAGAAAACAATGTTGCGTAAAGGAACAAAAAAATGATGTGTAAGGGTAAACATAAATTTCCAGGATATATGTAAAGGAAATAAACACTCATTTAAGGTTAACTCATATATAATACATGTTACATGATGGAAAAAGATGTTACTTAAGGATAATATACAATTTATATGTTATATAGAGATAAACAAAGAGTTGTGTAATGATTTTATATATGTCATGTAAGGGAAAATATATATTTATGAAGGATACATTTGGGTAAATAAAAACATCAGAAAAATAATTTTTCATAAACTATTGACAATAATAATTAAACATAATAAAAAAGATAATAATAATAAATTAAAAAATAGTAATAAACATTTCAATATATTATTTTCAAAAAAATTAATAATTAATAAACTTATAATTATCCAAAAATGAAATTATAAAATATTGTAATTATCAAAACATAAAACAATTGTTCTTGCATGTGGAAATCCAAAAACATGTTTCACTATGTGGTTCACTACAGAAACACGCTAATTATTTATAGGGATCCCATCAGCTGTGTAGGTCAATTCAGCTACATCATTAGGTCGACTATCTAGGTAGCTTGACTACATGATTTTGTACAAAATTATTACATTAATGATTTTTCTACGGGGATCAGCTACATAGATATGTAATCAGATATTTCATAGGCTTATATACATCCTAAAAATGATTATATTAATCAATTAAAGAAGATGTTTCACACAAAATAATTTAGATACTCTTTAACTGACTTGAAAGCCTTCTCAACCACATAAAACCCTCTAAAAATGTTATAGAGTGTGTTTATCATCCACCAACACATGTATTTAAGTTATTTCAATGATAATACCTTTGATTTTTACATTTAAATTTCCATTTTTTCTGGAGCTTCTCCAAAATATATCTTCAATCTTGTAGCCTCGATTTTCCATATAGATGGAACATGGCGTAATCTCAATAATCTTACGGTATTACATGGATGCATTAGAAAACAAGAAATTAAATGGATTCTCATAAATCCATAACATTACTCGAAACACCGTCATCATCTAAACTAAAAACATATTGAACCACTGATAAATAAATTCAATACTTAATTAGGCACAACATCTCAAGAATAAAACAAGTATGGAAAATAGAATAGTTTTCACTAAAATATTGATTTTAACAAAATGTAATTAAAAATTGTTAGGAAGAAATTATTAATAAAATGTATTTGGTAATATAAATATAAATATGTGTATGATATATTAGAATAGATGTTCTAATTATTTATATAGGATATTGTATCATCTCTAACCAAGAAAAAGTATTAGGCAAGGGTTTATTTCACATTATCATCGATATCTAGGTTTTTTATATTTAAGCATCTATTAAAGTGATTATATGATCATTTGATATTAAAACCCATATATTTTCTTCTTCTCTAGTTATTTTATGGTTTCAATATAGTAATACAATTATTTATCTTTATTGGTACTCAAAAAGGTTAACAAAAAATTTTCTTTAAAAACTCAAACCTATTATCTCTTCTTTTTCCATGAATATTTCTCCCCCATGGCCATATTATTAAAAATGATTCAGGGAAGTTATTTTATATATTCAAATGATTAATAATGATCTTATTATACTATATTTTAATTTATTTGAAAATATTTTATTAAATATATTTTTTTCCTTCAGAATGAGGTACTTTTGACATTTTACAACAAGTATGAATAGAATCATTGTTTTAATTGTTACTGAAGGAACTAATTTTCTTACCTTCACAAATATTCATTCATTTGAAGAATAATGTACAAGTTTCCATGGTTATTTTTATGTAAATTATTTTTCTCACTATTATTGAAATTTGTACTTATTAAATTTTTTCAAAATAAATTTATATTTATTTGTTTCTCAAATAAACATTCAAGTACCTTGGTAAAGGAGATTTGTTATCTATGTCGACATTATTTTTGGGTTGTTATTCTTTAGTGAGGATATAATATATTTATACCACTAGCATTATTTCATTGTATGTTTTATGATTTTTTCATTCTATTTAATGACAAATGATATTTTTCACATTTTTTACACCATATTTAAAAATTATTTTTTATATTGACTTTGTATTGAATTATCATTCCTTCCATTATTATAATGATTTCATTGGAATTAGTAACAGATAGGTAGGGCCAATTATATCCCCATGATGCATCAGTATCTCTCATGTGACAAACTATCTTGTTTATTTTCTGTATTATATACCAATTTATGTATGATTTCATGGCATGAAGACTATATAGTAAGATTATGATATCTGACATAATGAATTTTGTCATTATGAAACTAGTTATTCTTATCCATATTAATTTTTATGTTGTTATTTCATCCATGGATATGTTCTATACTTTTTTTATTAGTTATATGTCATGTTTTATTATTGTTTACTTATTAAATATTATAATTTATTTATTTATTTTATGATTGCTTCTGTTTTACACTTTTTATTATTGGGAATCTGATCCCACCCTTTACTATGTTTTACTTTTCCTAGGATACCATGTGGGGAACTATAAAATATTGTAGGGATATGAAAGAAAAAATAATAATGTTTTCACTGGAATTTTATGTTTTATTTCATGTATTCAAATATATTTTGAGAAACATGTATGTATCTATTTTTTCAAGACTGATACACTATTTGATCATGTCAGATAATATCTCTTGTATCATGTCAAAATGTAGAAAGATAAACACAAACACAAGGTTACTATTGTCAGGAGGTTACATAGTATATGAAAATATACCCAATGTTTACATTTATAATAGATGACCCAAGCAGTTCATACTTGTAATTTTCATTGACATTCTTAATACTAATGAATTCAATAATGGCCTTTTTTTGTATTATTTCTTAAAATCCAATGTATTTAATTTTTTTCTAATAATTGTTTCTTCATGAACCTTTATCATTTTAAATGTGTAAGTTGAATTGGTGTGATAATATTACTCTAAAAAGGTAATTTCGATATATTATTTCATCCCTTAGATTTTATGGATTAAACATTTTATTTCTCTTTCTATTTATGCTTATATAATAATATACCTCTGTTAAAACTAATTTTCATAAAATTTAAATGATATTACATATAAAATAAATTGAAAGGTACATACGTATTTATCATCATGTATCATTATAAAATTAAAAAATGTGATATAAAAGTTATAAGACCAAGTAAAACGATGTGAACATCAGGACCATCATGGGTAAAATGTACATTGGTACATGAATCATGGGCTACATGAATCCATACACTAATATGATCATTCAGAAGTTGTTTATTGTGTATAATATCTCCTTGTATATTATGAATTGTACCCACAAAAATAAGAAGATGATTGGGTGATGATTGGTATAAACCATAAGTAATTTTACCCTAAAAAATTTTAGTACAAGAAACATACTAGTAGTTATTTGAGTCATATTTAGAAGAATATATTTTGAGAAAAATTATTAACTATGGTAAAGTTATACTTTTATAACAATTTATAACTTTAAAGATGTAATTTTGGAACTAGATGTTTTGGTTTATGTTTTCTTATTTGATCTCATTAATCTATTTACTGAAATTGGTATTTCACATTAGACTACTAAATCAATTTTTCTGTATGGGTATTCATCTATGCATATATGTTTTTCAAATTTGTAACCACTAATTTATTTTATTCTCATGGTATTCTAAAGTTAATATTTAAAAACATATACATATAACATGGATTTACTATTATTGTTGCTTCAAGGGAACATAATTGTTTTTCATGGGGTATATTTGATTATTATTTTGTTTCTAAACTAGATAAATATAATGGAAAATAAAAATTCATTTGTATATAAAATTTTCATAAATTATACAAAATTTATTTTATTTCATACTTAAACATGGTTCCCAAACTTATTTTATTTTTTCATCTAATATTTACCCCATTAAATTTATACAATAATGCATCTATAACACATTACATTGGGATTGATTAATCTTCAGATTTAGATTTTATTAATTTATATATAAATTAGGTATCCTAATTATGTTGTTGTTTTATATAAAAAATCGTCTCTACTTAAAATATGTAGACTTTTTCTAGGTGAATCATACCTTATCATATAATTATGTTTGGGGTGTGTTAGTTTGGATGCATGTAGCTTATTTTCACTCCAATCCTATTTCATAAATTAAAATTATTAAAAAATATGATACATATGAAAAATATAAAATAAATTATTATCAAATATTGTATACCATAAATGATTCATCCTTAATATGAAAAAGAAATAATTTTCTGTTCATAGTCGAGGTTGTGTGAATTTATAGGTGTATAGGGGGGTTTACATTAACTATAGCATCCCAACAATTTTGTTTCATAAGAAGTATTTAAAATGATCTATGAGCATTCTCATTAATCGTCATTATGAATTTGATCCAATAATATTCTAATATAAATATACATTATAAGAGACAGTAAATAGTAAATAAATGTGTCGTTTTTTTATTTTTTTTTGTAAAATAGAGAGTGTATATCAAAATTTAACCTTAATTTATCCTCAAATTTTTTCCTTCAATGTAGGAAAAAAATTATTATATGTATCTATATCAATTGGGACTTTCATTAAAGTACTAAAACCAATATAACTAATGAAAATGGACATGTTTGAGTAAATATTTTGGTTGTGTAAATTCCATCCAATAAATAATTTTAGAACTGTACTTCCTGTCAAAATAATTTTTTTCATGTATGTTATGTGAAGATACCCTTGTATTTTTTTCACCCATTTTTTCTATACCTTATAACATTTTTGAAATTTTAATATTTCAAATATATTTTTATTTGATATTTTTAGCATCAGTAGGTGGAGAAGACATCATCAACACAATTAGTTAAATAGTTAATTTAGAATACATAATATAGTAGTGAACATATAATAAGGAAATGCATTGTATACAAAAAAACTACTCAAGTACATTTCACTTGTTCATTGATCTAATATTGATTTGTTTAAAGGTTGAACGGATCTCTCCCCTTTATTTAGTATCCATATACTCTTCTTATAGACCCCTTTAACAGATAAAACAACGCATACATCAGGACCACTATAAAATGATTCTAATATCTCGTTAAAGGGGCAATCATCAGTAGAATTTTCATTTGAGCCTATAGTTTTTTATTGAACAATAGAAAAACTAACCAATGTTTGTTTTTAGGATTTTAGAATTAAAATAATTCTAGTTCCAATGATTCCATTTTGAGCATTTCATCCTTCTACCAATCCTTAATGAAATCCACTTTCATGAATCCTAATTGATTGATTTTAACTACACTCATTTTATCATCTTAGTTTCAATGAAAAAGAAGTACTTATAATATTTCCTAATATTATGACCACAATTTTCCAATGATACATAAGTATTTAATATCCATGTAATTTTGATTTCTGTCTTTGGAACCAGATAGAGTCATTACTTATTCCAAAATACAAACTCCAATATTTTACTTTGTACTGTGTTCTTCATGTTCACTTTTATATATTTAATAATATTTTATTGAATTAAAATTATAATATAATACAAATTTCCCCTTTAGATTTCTATTGAATTTTTTTTTGATATTTAATTTGGATATAATGATATCCCCTTAAAATTATTGTCCTGAAAACATCCAATAAAATGATGATAATATGTATATGATATCGATATTTTATCCCTTAATTGATTTAAATAACTAATAATTACTTTGTGATATTAAACATAGAGTTTCCACGATACTATTAAATTAAATTTAAATATGATTATAATTATACTCTGAAATTTTAATTTCAATAAAAAGTATTATAAATTTTAATTTTTCCTTAATACTCTAATTTTGATGATGTTTAGGAGAATAATTCTATCCACATATGATAGTTAGTCAATAAATAATTCAATGAATTACCCAAATAACAAATCTCTCCATAATAAGACCATTTGGATCACTTCAATTTTTGATATATCATTTCAAAAACATTATATACCATTTAATGGGGGTATATCAACCATAATGTTTGTAATGAAAATGAACCCATAGAATCAATGGATATCAATGGTGGTTGAATATGTGATTTTAATTATTTTTTATTTTCCTTATTAAAACTAACCTATTATTTGTTAATGTAATTCTAGATTTCTTCAAAATATTCACACATAATAATGGAAGAAAGCATTTACAAGGTTCACCTCTCAAAATAGGTAGGATGATCCTTGGAATGATTCAGATTTAATCAAGACCATATGATCCACTAATATCAACATAGGTTTCACAATGAATAGTGAATATCCTTGTACTTGTGTAATAATATGTTTATGAGTTGTGTATAAGTTATTCATGAAAAGATAAAATAATACTAAATGATTTTAAAAACTAGATTGTCATTGAACTAATGATAATTCATTCATTATGTAACTATAATGTTATTATTTCTTCTTATTTCACTTGGATTATCTTAGGATGCCTCTATTTCATTCAAGCATTGGAACGAACCCAACACTCCTACGCACTTCTACAAAATTGGTTTTATCTAGTCTTAGCCTTTATCATCACTAGCTAAATGCACTGATAAAGGACTACTTTATCAACGCTAGAAAAAACCACTAACAAAGGGTTGACTTTATCAGCAATTTCATTAGAACTGATAAAGGCCCCCCTCTATCAAGGGTATTTTTCTAGTGCTGAAAAAGGTTATATTTCCTAAAAATATATATGTCACTAAAAATTATATATTGATATATCACATATTTATATTTATATAATACATTAAATGTTATTAAATATGATTTAGATAAGGCTATGTACACCTTTACACATAATATGTATAATATTTTAGTGAAAATGTACTATAAAATAAATAAAAAATTTAAAAAATGATGTTATAATTATTATTGATTAACAGTCATTTAATAATAATTATATGAAATAACAATTCAATAAACTAATAAATGATCTATGATAAATTTAAAAAATGGCTTGAAACTCGAATAACCATGAATTTATATTTGGGTGTCCAACTAATGATTACCACATATAAAATAAAATCTTGCAAAGTGATATATGTTATCTTAACCTGAGTTGACCCCAATCATAGTTTTTTGGACGTCAAAAGGTGGAAAAGCCTATAAAAATGATTTTCTAGTTGGGATACGCCATTTTTTTAATATTCAATATTATTTCAACTTTGTTTAAGAGATTCTTCTTGTCATTTTTTAATAGAGGATGAATTTCTTCCTAGGTCCTTGATTCAATTAGATATAATGTTTTTGAATTTTATAGTTTTTCATATTTTAATTTTATTTATAATTAAATATATTCATATTTTATTATATTTATTTATAATTAATAAATTATATAAATACATACTTAAAAATATTTACATACTAATGAATATTTAAGTATATAAACCAAATGGAAATAAATATTTATTTTTTATTTTATTTTAAATAAAAATTTATTAATTTTATATACCTTTTAAAAAGGAATAAATATGTCTGTATATAGCTATAAAAGTAATGTTTATATATAAAAAAATTTGTTAATAAAAACAATATATATTAATTTTCTTAATCTAATATAGGTAAATAAACACTTATTTATGTAATTTATTTTACTTATATATCATAAAAATAAATGTATACTTATGTGTGTAAATATTTTTGTACGTGTGGAAATATTATGAATATAAATCATGTATAAATAAACTTTATAAATAAATCATTATCATTATCATTAAATATACTATATAAATATATTTTATAGTAAATATTTATATGTACATTGTAAATATTTTACTTGAAAACATTCAATTATATGTGAATATTTATAAATATATATGTAAATATATACACATTAAATATATATGTAATATAGAGAATTTATATCAAAATGTAAAATATATTTAGATATTAAAAAACTATATAAAATAGTATCTATCCATTTTTTAAATTTATAAAAATATATGAATATATATTTAAACTTATAAAAATATATATATAATGTTTATATATGAATTTGTGAGTGTATTATTAAACAAATATATAATTATATATATATTATAATATATATCAATGAATATAAATGTATAATATATGGAAACTAATATATTTATATATATCACACACACACACAAACATACATATATTCTATAAATGTATTTAGAGAAAATATAAAAATATATGAATAAAAATATATATGTAAATATATATATATATAGTAAAATTGAAAATAAAACTGCTCGGTGAAGTGGTAAAGGATTTCTAGTTTGAAAATAGAGGTACACGGATCAAATTTAGGCATGTGTGGGTGTTGAACAGAAGGTCATACATTGTAAAAGGACTGAAAGAGGCCAATTCCAAGTGTTCACAAAATTAGTGGTGTGGAAAAATAGGATATAGGTGGGGTGGAGGAAAGTTGGTGAAAATCATTGAAAAAGAAGGAGGAAATATCTAAAAAATGGGGGTGGATAACTAAAAAATATACCCCTATACCAGCAGTTAAAAAAATCACTCACAATGGAACCCTTTATCAGTGCTTTTTTTAAGCACAAGTAAAGTCCCACAATATCAGCACTATTTTTAAAACTGATAAAGGTGGACATTATGATTTCATTTATATCAATGATAGATGGTCCTTTTATCAATGATAACTTGTTCATAAAATCTTCCATTATCAATGCTAAAAAACACTAATAATGCCCTGTTTATTAGTGGTTTTCTTAGTAGTGATAACTGGAGGCTTTTAATAGTGCCTCAATAATGATTTTGTAGCACTTCAAAGTCCAATTTTTAGAAATGTTAAAATAATGAACTATAGTAGTGAAGCTAATCATCTTTACCTAAGATTAATATTTTTCTATATTTGTGAAAAATAATGAATTCTTCTTATTCTTATATTCTTTCTCATTTTTACATAACACAATCTATATTTTCACAACATTGAATAATATATTTTCATTCAGCAATTTCATTTTAAATTTATGAATTTAAAATTAAAATTTTAATTAAAAACTAATAATAGTTGATAAATGTAAATAATGTTATATAATTGAATGGTTATTTCATAATTATTCTACTTTACCTCACTACAACTCTTTTCATCGATTTGTGAGCCATATTATCCATTTTCAAGAATCGTAATTTTTTGTGATGTATAATCCGCGAATAAATATAAATATTTTTATCTAAAAACTAAATTATTTAAAATAACATTTTCTATAATATCATTAGTTTTAATTTTTATATTCCCTAAAAAATATCTCTAACTATCAACCCATATGAAGATATCGTCATTAAATATTTTAAACATAGGTAGATAAACCATACAAAGCCTACAAGCCTTATAAACATCTCATATCAACAATATGAAGTTGTTTTCTATGAAACTTAAATAAAATAATAAGATCCTTATGAATTTAAACTCACATGAACAATAATAAATTCTTGTTACTACCTAATGAAGATCTCGACCTTATGAATCCTTCAAACCTTATGATGTTCAATATAAATCTCATGAATTTTTGTTTTATAAACCATAAGATATTTAGTTACCTTATAAAGTTATGAATAAACCTTATTAATCACCCATTAATCATTACTAATATTCATTAAGGAATTTTATGTTCTTCAATAACATTAAAAATATTTTTAAATGAACCTTTCAATCATCGAAAAATTTCTGAAATCATCACAACTTTCTTTGATATTTCACAATTAAATGACCTTTATAAAGTTTCCAAACAAACTTATTATTTTTTCCATCCAACATTATAATGTTAAGCAAAACCATAGGATGATCAATGTAGGGTTCAATACATTATCATGTGTCCAACTTCAGCATTAGAATTACAGAATTCTTAAACAAATTCAGAACACCTCAAAAAATCCCCCAAATTAGCTCCAAATAGATCCAAACATCCCAAAAACCATCATATCACATATTAAAATTCAATTTATATTACTTTTATTTTATTTATGAATTGATTACAAAATTAAACATAGTTAAAATATCAAAATTCATGTCCATGAATTCATCTATATATAATAAGATCACCATTTGATCTCAAAAAACTCCCTCCATCAACAATCATCTTCAAGAAAGATCATAGGATAAAAAATGTCCCTCTTCGGGTTTTGATCCAAAAAGTGGAAACTAAATCACTAATAAACTCAATATAAATATAAATGAATCATTATCGATTAATTATAAGCTTACTTGAGAAATAAGGATATAGTAAAGAAGAATTTTGAATAAAAAACCATATTGTCTATAAAATAATGAGTAACATTGAAACATTTATATTCATTGGTCCTCTTGAAAGTAATTTAAAAAATAATAGTATTTTCTCATCCATTTGATTCCACTCAAAATAACATATGAGATAATAAATTAGAATTAACACTTATTTACCATGACATAACTATTCCTAGAGCATGTAAATAATTGATTCTAGTTTACATACTTAATAAAATGTTAGAAAATTTTACAAATCAAAAAAAATAATTCTTCCATATGATGTCCCTCGCAACATTCAACTTTTAAGAACTATCTCCAAATACATTATCCCATTAAATAATATATAGGTCCCCCACCCAAAACATTATATAACATTTAGTTTTAGTCAAGAATTTAATTTCATTCACATTGAGGATCTTCTAAGGTATAGTTTTTTAGATAATTAAGTCATACATATTAAATAACAAAAACTATAAGAAAAAAATTGGACACTTCCAAATAGTATCCATTTTTTCACTAATGGAAACCATTTTAAAATAAATCATGATTTATTTTCAAGACACATCCACAATTATTTTATCATGACATATTCATTATCCATGACAATCTTAATACCTTTGAAAAACAATTAAAAACATTATACGATCATAAAAATATCAGCAATGGATATGAATAAGTAATGAAGACATTAATCCAGGAATATTTTAAACTCGTGAAATCATTTACACAAAATAATAATTTTCATCTATAAAACAAAAGTTGTTTAAAATACCAATTGAAATCATAAGATTCATGAAAAATTCTTAGAAATAATAAATCATAAAGGTAAATTATTTTATCTATATGATACTTATATTATAGATTTAACAGCTACATTTGGAGTAACCTTCATGGTTAAGTTTGGAATACAAATCACAATATATTTTCTATATCTCTCAGAATAAAGCTTATCATTTAACATCATATAATTACCCAATGAATTGGAGAGATATCAAAATCCCACCTACCCTCAGTTTATCACAAAACCACCCGTATACATAAGAAATTCCCATGAACCATAACATAATCATAACACATTAAATATGTATGAAGAAAAAAAATTACATTTCCACTATGCAATCACAAAATATCATTTTAAGATATTGGTATAATAAATCAATTCTCAAAACCATTTTCAATACCAAAATACCTAAAAATGGAAAATGTTATTTATTTTTCATTAAAAACATTACTGATTGTAGAGGAATCCAAATACCAAATAATGGTTAAGGGGGTGGAAAATTCATTGTTGTTATATATCTCAAAAAAGACTCTTTTAAACTTAAATAACAAAAATCATATAAAATTATTCTTTTTGAAAATATTTTAAGGAAATTAAAAATAAAATGGGTTGATTATACACCTTATAAAATAAGGTGGTGTATAACATCAAAATATGCCTCAATGAATGGAGATTCAGACAAAGTCACTTACCGTGAGTATGAATCATCACAAATTATATTTCTATTCTTGAATAAGAAAATTTGTTTAATTTTATACTCTCTTGATATATTTTTCATGTTTATTATTTCTTCTATATCACTTATTTCTATTTTATAAAAATAACATTATTGTTTAAGTTCATATCATATGTTTTGTGAATATTCGGTACTTGAGTCGAAAATGAACACAGTTTGATGTCACTAGTCCAAATGTTCATAAGTCCTTCATCTCTATAATTTTATTCATGATATAATTATCATTTCTATACATAATCTATACATATAAATAAACTATTTTCTATGGTTATGAAAAATAAACAACCTTTTATTCATCGAGATGGTAAGTCGTATGTATGCATGTGTAACATTTTCCATTTTTCATTGATAGTTATGGAAAAAAGGTATGAATTATTTTATCTATAAATAATTATAATAACATAATTAATATAATATTAATCATATAAATATACTTAGATATATTATACAAGTGATATAAGTAAGAAAAATGATTCAAATCACTTCGGGGAGGTTATAGTTCACAAGTACACATGATTGATGTTATCATTTTTATGTGTATGGAACATAAGGAAATAATTGATATATTAATATATAATAATTATTAAAATTTCATGAATATCAAACATTAAAATTAATTCCATTATTATACAAATTCGTGAGAGATGATTATGAAAAACGGATTACATCGGTTCGTGGAGGTGATAGTTAACACATATGCATGAATGATTAATTTGTTTCCCATTTAAGGGAAGTGGAGATGTATTTAGGTGATGATATTATAATGATAAAATATCATTATAATGAGGAAACTGGAATTATTATTTCATCTAGGAAGAATAATATTATAAGGATGTGGAAGAAAAATAAAATAAGAATTCCTATAGAAAATGATACCTCTTCTTTGGATGATCACCTTTGAAGAACATATTAAAACCTATAACGAGGGTGTTCTGGCTAAAATAAGGAATCAAGAATATATGTAGGGATAATATGAATGGTTTTGTGTAGATATTTTCCAATAAAAATGGGTTTTGGAGTGCGATTAACAGATATAAATGGGTGCCTTTTTACATGAGAGGGGAGGGGAACCCTTGGAATTATAAAAATTATTAAATTAATATAAATTCAATTTTCATCCCAAATGGGTCTAAGTTGATTTAAATATAATATAAGAAAATTATGGGTATAAATTTTATAATAAAATTATAATTATATATGTATTGAAAAAAAATTATTCCTTATTGTTTTGTTTTATCCTTTTTAACTCTTACTGTTTTCTCAAGTAATTTAAACATCGAGAGTTAAAATAATAAGAAAATAAGACCAGACGACCAATTAACGACTCATTAATGAAATATTTATAGCTATATAATCATTTTGGTCTAATTTTGGTCTTTTAAAACTTTTATTTCATTTATGCGGGTCTTTTATAATATAAGTTATAAAAAATGTCAATTTTGACACTATTCATTACATGATTTTTTTTAGAAAAACAGAAAAACTCGATTTCTTATAAAGAACTACATTAAGTCAATCATATACTGTCATAGTCATCCATAAAATTATTTTATGATATCAAATATTTCAAATTATACTTATTTAAATATTATTAATATCATTTATTTGATTCATTCTTTAATAAATCAATTACTACATTATCATTGTTTCACTATTTAATTTTATTATTTACATCCTAAATATTATAAATAAATTTCCATGACATAGGTAAAATATTTTTATTTCTAAGGACTATTCATAGTCAAAGATATAAATTATATGACCCCAAATTAAAATTTTATTATAAAGGAGAGTCATATTTAAGTCATATTTTCCATTACGTTATATTAAAAGTAATAAATGTCATAACTAAAACCAAGTGGATTAAAAAGGTCAAATTTTTTTCAAAATGATGATAATGGTATATAATAACTCATACAATAAGATTATTACAAATTTTTGGGTAATTTTATAATAATAAAATATTAATTTTACCTTTAATTACCATTTTTCCATTAACAGGGGTAAATAAAATACTAAATTTAATATTCACCAAAAAATTATTTTGCTCATATTAGGCCACATTTTTATTAATTATTAGAACCATTTACATTATTTTTTTTAGAATTCAAATCATAGAAGTGGTAAAATTAAATTTAAAATTAATCCCATCATTTGAATGAGAAAATGTCTTTTTTAAGTAAAATGTTCAAAAGTTCACATGGTTTTACTATTCAATTTTAATATGAAAATGCTTCCAATGAACTTAGTTATATTAAATTATAAAGATTAATAATATAATTTCACCTTAAAAATAATTAAAATGAAAATCTAACTATATCAATAAATTAAATGAAAATGTAATTTTGAATTAATATGCAGTGCTTGAGTTATTCATTAAAATAAATTTAATCAGAAAAATTCAAAAATTCAACTAAAGTAAATTTTTATCTCCCAATTCCAAAAAAAAATTATTTTATTTTTCAAATATAACTTCTAAAATTATCAAAAATGGATTTAAAATGGGTTCTCCATCAAAAGGTGGAAAACTTTTATTTTTTTGATAAATAATTCTTTTATATGAAAAATTGAACATGTTTTTATATCATGTATATAAAACATATTAGATGAATTTTAATCATTAAATTGAATATTATATATATATATAATTAATTGATAAAATCCATCAATAGGGATTTTATTATTTTATAAACTCACTTATTTTCATTTAAATAATTATTTCGAAAAAATACATCCTTTATATTCAATTGGTTTTTACTTAATTTCATAATTAATTTAGTAACCAATGAATCATTATATAAACATGTGTAAACCATATTTTCATAATTAAGCTTATATCATTAATTATTGTCATTCTAATAGCTATGCCATAAAGATAACATACAATAAAAATATTAATAATATATTATTTTTTAGTATAACTCGATCTTGTGTGCAACGTAAGATTTCAGAGAAACTGATTGTTATGTGTTAGGTATGGTATCGAACTCAGAATCTATTTTAACGTAAAATTAATATCCAATTCATAAATATTAGTAAATATGAAAAATTCATATCCTATATATTCCTAGGATGTTACATAATATCTCTCCCTCCCATTTAAAAAAACATGTTTCAAAGTAAATTTTACAAATATTTTTCTTTACTTTTTTAAATACATTAAGGAATAAAAAATAAAAGTTTTATATTGTCCTTTTTATCCCATTTTGAAAATAATACCTCGAAAAAAATGATAGAGGTGAAAAAATTCACTATAACTTATCATTGAGATTAATATTGTTGAACTCCCTACATCAGCCTCAAACATTGAAAAGAATCCTCTGGTAATGGTTTAATGATGATTTATACAACATTCTTTCTTTTAAGAAAAATTTCATATTCAACACTTTTCATTCATCAATATATTATAATTAATTCATTTTGATATCAATGATATTAAATTTTAATGTTTAATAATACTTTTTTAATATTGATAGAGCTTTTATTATTACAAATAGAAGTAGTGGTAACTTCACCTCAACATTGGTAAATTATAATTAGGTCACTATCCAAATTAATTATGTTGTGGATTTATTAGAATCCACATACTATTAATAATTAGTATTAGACATCATAGAAATATGCTTTTAGTGTGTCAAAATATCAAAATATATCCTAAGAATAAAACTTCACTAGATTTAGGTCTTTTATCGTAAATATTTCCATCCCAATCTGTATTTTTATAACCAAATAGGCCATGTTGTCCTTTACTACCATATTTCATCTTTAAAAGTTCCATTAGTTTAATGTACTTAAGAATCCTATTTCTATCCATATAATTTAACTCTTTTGGTGAACTTTTTTTTGTGGTATAAACTGTAACAACATATACAATATCTGTTCTTCAAGTTGTCCAGTAAAAAACATCCAATAAGACTATGTAATTCTCTTAGATAAACATCATTTCATTCCACATTTTTTATAATCATAAATAAACATGATTAAAAAATTTATTTTAATCCTCCATATTCAAATATATTTATAGGATCCCATGTATACATATCTGGAGAAGAAAAATGTGACCATTTTCTTGAGAAATTTTGTAGGATTTGGAAATAACTCATCTCTACAAGAATTGAAATTAAAAATAAGTTCATAATATCCATATAAAACACCTCAAAATTTATTTCTTCATGTACACCAAATATAATATAATCTATATAAATAATATCAATTATAGATACATATTTGTTATCATTTATATAGAGATTATTGTCCACTTTTAATTTTTAACATTTCAACTTCTCCAAGAAGGAAATTAGTTTAGAAATTCCAATCTACTGGGGAATGATTAGACCCATATAAATCCATTATAATTTTTTCAATTTAGTTCTGTTCTTTCGAAAGAAATAATATATGTGTTCACTAAAAATATATCTCTTCATCCAATTTACCTTTAAGTAACGAAGTCTTTACATAAATTTGAAATATCATGTTTGGACTTTTTGCTACAATTATATGAAAAGTTATAGTTATTTATCACATTTCTAGTAGTATAAACGTATCATGAAAATCAATTCCCTGTAGTTGGTAGTACCCATTACACACAATTATTAAATTATTTCTCAAAAAGTTCTACAATTTTATTTAACATTTTTTGAAATGCCCATTTAATACAAATAATTTTTTAGATCATGGGTATCAAACCCAAAGTTTCATTTTTATCTATCTAATAAAATTCTTAATTCATATAATTAATCCAATCTTACTTATCTACATATTATTTGAAATATATTTGAACAACAAGAGAAAATGGTGAGGTATGTATTGTTTTCCTTGAAGTACTTCTTTTATCAACCTCATGTCCTTGATCTCTAATGATGTTTTAAAACAAAACATTAATTATCAGTCGTTTTTTATGCTGAAAATACTTCTTCATCAAGTGAATTCGATGTGTCATTATATTTGACTTTAATATATTCTAAATTCAAATAATTTTAAGAAAATCACCATTCTATTTCACAAAAATAAATTCATATCTATAATTTATAGAACATGATTCTTAATTAATAACATCTTTAATATAATTTTCCATAACCTTTAAATCAGAAGAATAAATAATTTTACCTATTTATTTATTATCATGGTGGTATCCTCTTTTGTTTTGAAGATAACATGTGAATATGTCATTAACAAATCATTTTCTAAAACTTTACTAATTTTCATATTTTACATCGATAATGTTGGGGCTGAAAAATAGTACTAGGTACTTCAGAATTGTACACATTTAATAATAAATATCATAGGGGGATTATTTTAATTTTAAATATTTAAAGGTAAATTTTTATTATGAACATACTGTTCAGTATATTATCTCTAAAAAAACTATGAATTCTCGTACACTATTAAATTTTTCTTTGTCATCTCTACTAATATTTAGTCGACAAATTTAGAAACACTGTTTTATGATGCATTATATAGTGCACTAATCAAATGATTAATACTATTATTACCTATATATGTTTCAAATATTCACTTGTATATTGAATACCATTATCTATCTAGACCATTATTATGGATAAAACACACTCTTTTTATTATCTTCTTATATTAATAATAAATATTATTAAATCCTATAATTTATATTTCATAAAAATATTATAATTATTTTAATTAAAATCATAAAAAAATTAATATAATACTTAGATTAATTTTTTATTTCTTCCTCATGAGCCCACAAATATCAAGGTAGATAAACTCCAAAGGATGGATATATTCAATCTATTTCATCTTATGCGGTGAACTAAAATTATTTTCTTTTTGAAATATAAATTACATCCACTTAATTTGTATATTTAATTTAGGAACAGAATGAAAATTTTCTCATCAGTCAAAATTACTCAAATTCCTTTTACGAATAGGGCTATGTATTTTACGCCAAAAATTATTTTATTTTTTCATGATGGGGTTTTATGAATTTTCAGCATCACAAAACAGAAATAAGCTTCCTCTTGGGTTTTATCCCCTTATAAAAACACACCCAGATTTTTTAAAATTTTACCGCAAATACATCATTTTGAATTTTTAAATAATTAAATTTATCATATAATTGAGAAACGCTAAGAAGATTACATGTCATCCTATCAACAAATAATGTGTTCTATGATATTAACTTCTCCTTTCTAATAACTACTAAACTAGAGACTTTGATCTTAATTGAAATATTATTCATAATGATCACTAATACTGAATTACACTTTGAGTAATTATTTAAAAAAATTTGATCCATTTCCAAATGTAATGAACATTTACTCTCAAGAATACATGGACATTCTATCATGGATAAATTAAGTTCCACTTAAACTATAAAGCAATTTTATTTTCCCTTATCTTTCTTATTTTCAGACTATTGAATATTAAAACTCAAAATCAAATGGTCTGGTGGGATGGTTTTGCAATATGATATGAAATTACTATACTAGTCACATCTCTCACATGTTTCTTCCAAAACCTAAAATCATTTCTCAGAATTTGGCCTAGAATTTCAGTCAGCTTCTATACGTTTTTCATTGTAGAGGTATTAGTCCCTCTCAATATATATCATTAAAACCTTATAGGATTATATAATTTATAAAATTGGAATAAGAAATTCCATCTAAGTATCAAAATCATCCACTATGCCAATAAAATAAATTTAAATCATAATTTCTGTGGTAAAAAAAAATGTTTCTTAGATGTTTCTGACTGTATTTATCAATTATTTGAGTCACCAATACTGTCTAATGTTTTTGATCCCAAATTTATTCCAAAATCTCATAATTATTTTAAAATTTTACTATTTCAAGAACACTTTTATTCTCATTTTTTACTTTTTTTAACTTTAAGTTAATGTTCCAAGAATTTATAGCCTTTTGAATGTCTCTTAATGTTTCCATAAACATGATATTATTCTCTTGATTTTTCATCTCTCGATTTCCACCAATATATATAATATATTTCCAACATGTTGAATGAAAAATTTTCTTTTCTTCACGAGTCACGTAAATTTTTGAAACTATATTATATGGCTATTCAATAGATCTTCTACCAATAACATTAATGGAATGATGAAAAATTTATTTATACTTATAAAATTATTTTCCACCCTCCATTATTTTTTTCATAACATATGACGCTATTTATGTTTCTCTAAAACTCATCCATATATATTGGAAATCAATGTCTTCACATCATCAAGTTATTCATTAAATCGTCAACTTCTATTAGTAAGTATTATTTTTAACTTACATAAAAATATTACTTATTTATAAAATATTAATAGTATTTATTCATAGTTATGATCTCCATCTAAAAATATTACATCATTGAAATTTAGTCCATTAATACTCTCTTCAACATTAGTTACATGTTAGTCTCATCACTAATCCCAACTTACTACTTCCATAATTTTTGAATTATTATTTATTCACCTTAACAATTTTAATCTTTTCATCAATATCAGTCGATATCAAAACGTCCTCTTCTACATCACTACTTTCACTATCTTCAGACTCGGTTTAGAAAGTTCTTTTCAAAAATTTTGATAAGATATATCCATATTATTTTTACAAAATCCTTGAATTTTCATCTAATGTTGATTTATTTTTGAATGATCACCTTAGTCATGCCACATCTTTATCATTGGATCCTTATTATTTTATCACTGGTTTTTTTTTGTGAAATTCCCAATTTGTTAGCACATAAAATTATTTTAGAGTAATATTTCCCTTTAAAATTATTTTTCATATTCTAATAACTCTTGGAATAATATAAATTAGTTTTCCAAATTTTCAATACATATCTAAACTAGAATCTCATAACCCATTTTCATCTTTATCATTATTCATAAATATTCATATTTAATTGAGGCTTTAAAATAAATCTACTTTTCAGCATTAATCTTCTTATTGAACACACTTCCCTACCTCATCTCATATAATATGAGAATTATATGTAAATCATCTAAATGAATTATGCCTAGTTATTTATCTTCATTATCGAAGAAACTAGTATAAAATATTTCTATTAGAACGTTAATTATCTTATCAACCAACATTTTATCTTCCAAATTCTCACCAAAACACCTTACCATGATTACTATTTCATTTACACTTGTGAAGAAAGGGTATAAAACCACATATTCATATATTTTTGGTCTTCATAATTTAACCACCAAATATATAATTTATCTTTATTCCCCTAGGAATTTACATCATAAATTTTCTCTAATTTAACTCCTATAAATTTATCATCCATTGTTCCTTTATATTTCAAAAATTATTTCCATTTAATAGATGATAATATAAAATTCCTAGAATGGACATCATTTTTAGGATTCATTTTATCTATTTGTTCTTAAAAATGACTTATTACATAGGAGGCTAGCTTCTAAAAAGACAGATATGTCTTGATGTCTCAAATGGGATACATATTCAATTTGAATGTTGGTGTTGTGAGATGGAGGAGCACAATGGAGGATATTCTTGTAGATTCTATAGTAGTGTTCATGTATAATGTGGATTCTAAGGTAGATAATGAAGTAGTATGGATGAAAAACATCATCTGATAGCTTTATGCGGTGTCTAGTTGAAAGGATCTTAACACTCTATATTTTGATAATATTACAGCAGTGGATCTCCCAAAGGAGCCAACATCACATCCATGAAGAATTAATTTTATTTTAGTGGCACTTTATATTCCTATATATGAGATTGAATAATGTTCCTTAGACTTTTATATTGTCATTAATGCATCTCATTACTTCCACACTTAGATTTTCTAATGAAAACTACGACACTATATGTTCACATTGAGGTAAGGTATATCGGGTGTGTCTTGATTAGCATGTCATTAATAGAAAAATTGAGGAATTATTTGTCTCTTATATCATTATGGATGTTTATGTATTAGATTTTGGATTGTGATAGATTCATCACATACAATTCTATGTTCAAGGTGAATCAACATGTTTATTTCAAAAATTCAAACTGAGAGTTATTCAGTATATATGTTGGTGACAGATATTTGGAACAAACATGTTGAGTTATTGTTATGAATGGATTATATTAAATGGTTAGAATTCATATGTGTCTTTTGACATTGAGACATTTTTTTTGTTCTATTTAGTGTCTTGAAAAATTTTTGATCTGTAATATTAGACTTCATGTAAGCCTATCTAATGCCAACAAAAAAATCCAAGAGGGTCAAACACAAATTGTATCAATTGATATCGATTAAATTCTATTTTAATTTAGTTAATGGAATTAATATTATTCTGAATACGTAGGAAAAATTTTATTTCTGTTTTATTGACCCCATAAAGTGAGTAAAACTAATTTACTAGATCATGAATATATATATTTATATTTTTTTGGAATCTTTAATAAATATTTTTTCATCGGCATGTAAAAATACAATTTATTTATGAATAAAATAATTATTTACGTAATCTATAAATACTGATGATTTTGAATGGAAAAAGATAATTTTTTGTGATTAATCTTATTTACAAGTTGGTAAAAAAAATTACCATTGTGTATATTGGAATGCACCACAAAATATTGTTATTATTATTATTATTATTATTATTATGTGTCATGGGGTTTATTAAATATTATTATATTATTTATGGTTCGACAATAAATTAAATAATATTTAAAATAAACCAAAGCTCTATAAATAAATGGTTCTGTCAAATATATAGGGTGGAATGTAAATTGAGAACTATTACACAAATTTAAATTATCTCTTGAATTCTACTTCTATCTCTCTCTACAACGATAAATAAAATATGGATTCCATCAAGACCAAAGAATGAGTTATTAACATGAACAATGCAATAAAACTGATTCATTGTACTAGAACCTATAAATTGAGTGGATTTGGTCAGAGATCAAAGGAGCATGTACAGATCACTTATAGGGGGATTTTACCATTGGATCCCCACATTGCGATAAAGGTAATCTAAAAATGTATTTTTGGATTATTAACATCATCAACGTAATGGAGATCCTAAGACGAGATATTTATTTTATTCAATATTTAAATAAATTAATATTAAATTTAATGTAAAAGATCCTCCATATAGTTTACAGGAAATTAAATATTAAAAGAAATTTTAATATATCTCCCATCATTGTACACATCCACAGTGCCAAAAACCTTCAGTGATATAGTTTTAATGGAGCAGTTTTTCATGTGTTAGATCCTGATTTTTCTTTGAGGTGTGGATCTTTTATTTTCTAGTTTAAAAATTTGGTTTTGACATACTATAATATACTAGTGGGGATAATGGTGAAATGAGGGTGTTTGATGATTGTTCAGAGACCAGAGTCCCATTTTTTGGAAGAAAACATTGGGTCACGTAGTTATTAAAAATTATTCCACCCATAACATATGGTTACACCTAACAGTGTGGGGAATTTAATAAGGAACAGTAATGATCATTTTTTTCACAAAATATGCACTCAGGGAATCATAATCATGTGAAACGTATATGGTTTTTAACAAAGTAATATTTTGTAGTTGATGTATAGTTTCTCAAACTATGTGAAAAAACAATGTGGGTACTCTCTTAAGATAGATCCTCGCCCATAGTTGGCACACAATTTGTCTAACCATGTGTCCAAAACCTGTGGCATATAATTTTTGGGTAAACTGGAAAAATTTCCCTTAATGAGTTATGTTATTTAACACACCTATATTTTTTCTCCCCCAATAGTTTGGAGGCCCTTATTTCCTCCAAAATGATCTTCCAAGCCCCTTCATATCATCTTTGATCATTTTTCATCATCTGATATCCAATTTGATATCCTGTCATCTGATTGGATAACATTCAGTATGTTATTTGATCCTTAGGCTCAGTTATTCATTTGTCTTCCACTCAATGAAATAATTTTGATATATGGGCATATTCCTTATTTTCAGGTTTTTCATTTGTTCTTCAGTTTTCTATTGATATAGACCAAAATAAAGTCTAATAATGGATGAGGAGATTACTACAGGCATAAGGTAGGTAGTATATGACTCATCCCTCAATGTCTCACCATTTATAAATTGTCATTGTTGGGAACACACTTTTTTCTCAGGGAGTTTATTATTAAATTAATCTACATTAATTATAATTTTTGAACTCATATTTTGGATCCTTTAATATATATGGTCCTAAATCTTTTGGAGGTCGTGACCTCAACATCATCCACACAAAGTATGTTGTTTTCCTTTTTTCTTATTTTTTGACCCATGTTGTACTAATTTGAGACATCGTTATGAATAATGAATTATTAAGGGCTATAACATGTATAGTTTACATTTATCACTTGAACATTCTATGGTAAGTGTTTCAATTTATAAAATGAATCATAAAATGATTAAATGGAAAGTATGTCATTAAATATCACTTTTCCTAGTAAATTATAAGTGAATTATATTTGGATTTATATCCTTATCACACCTTGTCATGTATAAAAAAAGGTAAAGGAATGAACCTAATAAATTATTATGTAATTTAAGTGATAAAAAGTTGCATGTCCTTGATTAAACTTGTCTCGTTAATTAAAGGAATCATAATTAACCAAACAATTTATTATTTTTTGGAATGAGTATTACATTCCCTTAACTAAATAATTATATATTTATAATGTGCCTATTTCATATATACATTTTATTCTTTATATCAATGGCCATCCTTGATCTATACATAGATACTGGAGGGAAATACTTGAGCACTCAGAAGACACCATTCTAATTCAAGGAGTTGGTTTCCAAGGGAGATACCCACCTTAGAACATGGTCCTTTTATGTTAGTGTATGCTCTACATGACATTGTAGGATCCTATAACTATCTCTTCAGATAATTGGATGCCTTATATACACTCCTTGGACCCATCTTGATGTCTTCGGACACACAGTGCCACAGATTCGCCCCACTGGGCCTCGTCATTATTACCATGATATTACTAAGGAAAATTTCCATAGACTTAGTTAGACTCATTTTTAGTGTAATGGAAATGGAGAGACTAATGGATTACACATAAAATCCTTTATTTCTAGAATTCTAGTGTTTTTACTTTGATTTGGCTGACCTCTAAGGTCATGGATGTCTTAGTTTCACATTGGTTCATCTTTTATCATTATTATTATTATATATTTTCAGTGTCGTTTGCACATCACATGAATTAACTTTATAAACTAAAATAATTAATTATATGATATCACATTCGGATATATTTCTAGCTGAGGTTGGAGCATGTATGATTTGTTCATTTACACTGAATTACTTTTACATATTACTATACAATATTTAAATTTATATTCACATATTGGATTATATAGACACTGTTGGTGGTGGTACACTATGATTTATCAGGAACATTTTCTTGGACACCATTGTTACCCAAGAGGATTATATGATTATAGTTATTGATAGGGGAAGCGTCTCGCTTTGGACACCTGACTTCTTTTCTTTAGGATGGGAGCTTGGTAGTAGATGATTGGGCCTGTGATCTGGATTCATGGACAGTATTTAGTATTTTTTCTTCTGTACAAAATCTGATTTAATTTTTTACATGATTCCATGTGTACCTAATTTCCTATTTTGTAGAGACATGAAATTGCATCATCATATTTTGTATATATTGATGTTTATCTTTTTAGTCTATAATTATTGATGGATGTTTATTCTTATCTTATGCTTCCATGATTATTATACTACTTACACTATTTACTGGTATACTTATTATACTGTTTTGATCCACTTTTACATGAGGGAATATTCTCCCCACAGACACACCCAAGGCCCTCACTACTAGTTGAAAATCTTTGATGTACTGGGAAGCATGCTTGAGACCATGTGGCCCACTGACTCGACGTAACTTTGAGTGGAATCCAAGACGGTATGTCATAGGGTGGTATCTGGTAGTTTTTATTTTCCATTTTATTACTATTTTAATAATTAGACAGGATATTAGAAACACAATTGAACTTAGTTATAAGCCATTCATAGGAGTAGCTAACTTATTTTCAAGGTAAATACCATGTTTCCTAGGAATAATAAATTTTCATTCTCTTTTTTTATTATTATAGTTGATATAATTTCACGATTAGGTGATGCACATGAAATTTTGGTATTTGTTATGATTATATGTATTTCAAATTGGCTTTGTATGGTAATAAAAAAATTTCATGAATCATTATAGTCACCTAGAATTCATATTCCAAATATATTCCATGCCATGTAGGTGAATTTTACTTCTTAAATCACTTGTGTTGCTGGTGATTATTGAGTGATCCATTTTAGTTGTCTATTCCTATTCTACAAACATCATCTACAAGGAAATAAAATTGGTTTTTAATGTGTAATCATTCATGTAAATAGAGTTTATTTGATATAGATTAATGGAGGCATCTTAAATAGCTAAAATCAACCCTTAAAATCCATGAATACCTTGTTATAAGTTCTAGGATTTCTCTATAATTGAGGGACTACAAGTTTCAATTTATGAGGTGTATAAGACCTTGTCAATTGGAATGAGTAATTAACTATTTTCACCATCGTATTTTACTCATTTCATTATGAGACCGAATTTCATGAGGGATGGTTGTAATTAAATGGTTTCAAATTCAGTTATAAAGTCTATGGGACATTATTTATTGGGGATGAAAGTCCATTTAATTGGGTCCTATTATATGTATATAAGTATATACAAACATAAAATGTAAATTATGACTAATAAATGAAATGGTTTCTAGTGAATGGATATGGAAAGTCAAATTTAAAGTGTATTTTCTTCCATAAAGTTTAATTGAACCTTCCATATACCTGAACCCCTATAAATAAAATCATTTACACTTACCAATACCATAGCCGTATAAGTGTGTAGTTGGGGGTAGTATAACTTGTGTAATTAACCCATTTTCCATTGATCTACTTCCACTAGTGTTCTTATATTTTTTAAAAATCATGTTCTGAGGCATGTTCTTGTCATTTTAGAGCTATAAAGCCATCACATCATCTTGTCATCTTCCAAAAGTTTGGAAATGATCATTCTCTAGAGATGTTGAGCCCCAATCATTCAGTCTTAACACCTGGATTTCAACTTGCAGCGACAACTTTTATTCACGAATTAGGAACTAGCTCTCATATTTGAGTGAATTTCATATACTTGATGTAGTTGATATAGGATTATTGACATCTTGAACCTACTATGTATGATACAACTCATGAGTTCCAACAATATCATTCTACAATATTTTGACGGGATGTCAGACTACATGCTACAGATTCATTGAAATAGTTCATTGTTACTATCTTTAATCATCTGGAGACTCCTCCAGATTGGAGGTTCAATATTTGTACCTACATGTTGCATAACATCGCCAATTGTTTGTGGGATGAGATTACTCAAGTTTTCCTTCCTCAAGGAACACTAATTTTGGACTTTTAGACTACATTCTATGATTACTTTTTTCCTCACTTTCTAAGAGATGACTGAGCCAAATTTTTTGTGCACCTGAAGCATGGTGATATGTATGTTATAAACTATTGATAATGTTTTTCCAGGAATCACCATTTTCACTACTTATTTTTAGTAACGATTTATCACAAGCAAGAAATGTAGAATATGGAATCAATGATGCCATCCATGCAAAGGTGAATGTGTTTTCCCTACCTACCTTTTTTGAGATCAATAATCTGGATCTAATGATAGAGAGAAACCTTAGAGAAGATAATATTATAGGGCATAAAGTTTCAATGTCAATATAGGGTAGTAGTACTTCGAGTAGTAGGAATCATGACCATGAGGTTTCTGTCAGAGTAGTGGTGGACATTACATCTTCCCTAGTAACTCAATTATATACCATCAGTGTAAATGATAGGGTAATTTAAAGCCTCTGTTTGATATATGCCCTCTTGAGTGACATTTTTGTGGCCTCATTGGACATATTTAGAGATTATACCATACCATTACACCTACATATTATGGAAGAGGATCCACACTATCACCATCATCTGGTGAAATATCAGTTGTGACACATTATGCAAGGAGTTTAACTAGAAAGTGAAGGATAGTATGAGGAGGATTTTGTGGTTATGGTAACCAGGCTTCTGAATATTAGTTTTAGTATAGAAGACCTACTAAAGGTAGTCTAGTTGTAGAATAGGTACAGAGACTAGGGTAGTTTAATGCTTTATAGCCGATGCCCAAGGGGTAGGGTACAATCTCATCTACTGTATGAGGTATTATTCTAGTATGCACTACTATTTTATATATTTTATTCGAGATTGGTGCTTCTAAATCTTTTATCTCTTTATCTTATATGTAAATTCTTGGGTTCTAAATTCAGTTTTTATATGGGGTAATAAACATAGAGACACCGTTGGGTGCATGATCAGAGGGAATATTCCAATGTAGGTACCTCCCCCTTGAGGTAGGCAGTTATCCCTTTATATGGAACCTCCTTGTACTCGAGATGACTGGTTTGGATTTTATTCTTAGTATGGACCGGTAGGAACCCTACCATTCCTATGTGAATATCCATCATTGAAGGGTATTTCTTATATAACCAAAGGTAAATATTTATCTTCACAATGGTGAGTGGGATATATATGATAGTAGAGATATACCAGATCATCATGGGATTGGAGGAGTGGTAGGCCAGATTGTGAGACTTTATCTAGAGGAGTAGGGAATACATATCATATGTTTTCCCCTCTTAGTTGATCATTTCAAGGATGCCTTTCCAAGATAGTTTTCTTTATTATCTTCTAAAAGATATGTTGAGTTTACAATTGATCTTATTCTAAGAGAATCTATAGTATCTATTCTTCCTTATTGTATGGAACCTACTGAGCTCTAGAAGATTTAGAGATAGTTGGGAGATTTAGAATCTAATTGTTTTATCTCACCCAGTACTTTATCTATTGGTTTACCTGTGATTTTTTCTAATAATGAGGATGATACCCTTAGGTTATGTATATATTATTAATTGTTGAACTAGATTGTAGTTAACAAAAATCATTCATTCCCTCAAATATATGATCTCTTTGACCAGCTCTGAGGAGCTAGGGAATTCTCTAATATCGGTTGTAGGTATTGTTATCATCATGTGTGATTCATGACATTAGAGATACCACATATGAATTTCCCTGGTTGATATGTTCTATATGAGTATCTATTTATTCCATTCTTTCTTATGAATGAATCCACCATTTTTACGGCCTTGATGAGTTGGGTTTTTCACCCTTCTCTGGATTTCATTATTGGAGATTTTAAGGATGGATTCTTGGGGTATTATCATACTCAGATTAACCATGACAAACATCTTTATATCATTTTGAATACATTTAGAGAGAATAAGTAATATACTAATCTTTCTACAATTCCATTTTTTATTTGAAAAGATCACTTTTCGGTCATATTATCTCAGAATCATGAGTATCTATTGACCCAGAGTAGGGGAGTTTTTTGGTTTCCTGGGAGAATCTCAAGAACATGTTTGATACACGATGATTCATGGGATTTATTGGATACTAAATTAATTTCAAATAGAAGTTATCATTCATTCCTAGACCTATTATTAGTCTTACTATGAAATTTGTGAAGTTACTATGGTGTGAAGTATATGAGAAGGCCCTTGAGGAGTGGAAAACAAGACTCACTTCAGCACCTATTTTAATTATTATAGAGTCTGGAAGATACTAAAATTTTTCTTGATGCATTTGGAATTAGGCTAGGCGAAGTGTTTTTGTAGGATGATAGAGTAATATTGTATGGGTCTCTCCATTGGATACGTCATGAACTAAATTACATGACACATGAAATCGATCTTCTAGTTTTTGATCAAGTCTTATTCTACTAGAGACAATATCATATTAGAGTGAGATTTTTGGTGTATACAGACATAGAGAGACTCAAATATATCATTACATGGAATGAATTTAATCTCAGATAGTGATTATGGTTCCAATACCTTTAGTCATTTCACTTTGAGCTTGCCAATATGTCTAGAAATGTAAATGTGGTAGCTAATGAACTGAGAAAAAAAACACTAGCACTACTCATATAGTAAGATAGTGGTGAATGAATATTGTTGGAAGTTATTTTTAATAAAACACTAGTGTTTCATGAATGTCATGAGTAGTATTGTATTGAATCCTTATCAGTTACCTCTTATCTTTTTTTAAAGAGTTATGAGAAGTTTGTTCTCATATCCTGAGGGTTTAGTCTTACAGAAATGTATTTCAGGTGGGGAGACACCTCTAGATTGGTCTAATGATGGAGATGATATCCTACATATACATTAGAATATTTGGGTTCCTAGGAATATTATATAGGAACTGATTTTAGAGTCACACGCTCCTCAATGGGAAGTTCACCTAGTTATCTCGAATATTTATCGTGATATGTATCACCAGTATTGGTGGTCTGTGATGAAACATCAAATGTCATGTTTTATAATTGTTGTTCCACATGTCATCAAGTTAAGGAAGATTATTTTAATCCTTCGTCCATGTTACAACCATTTTTGATTCTGTACTAGAAATTGAAGGAATTTTTACGGATTTTGTTGTTGTTTTACTGAGATCGCCCTGAGGTAGCGACACAGTTTGGGTATTCATGGATCGACAGAAGAAAGTATCCCACTTCCTTCGTATATAAGAGAATTTCTTAGTTGATGATCTGGGAAGACTGTATATCCATGAGATTATACACCTAAATTGGGTCCCTCATACTATCATTTTAGATAGGGACCCTCATTTAAAATTTTAGTTCTAATAGGGGGTTATAAATATCTATGGGTATACAGGTGCTCTGGATCATAGTTTTTCTCCATCAGACCAATGTCCAGTCAGAAGGGAGTATACAACTATTGGGGTGCATTCTTTGAGTGTGAATCATTGATTTTAGTGGTTTATGGTAGGATCACATCCCTTTCATTGAGTTTTTATAAAATAATAACTTTTAGAAAATGACTCAGATGTATCTGTATGAGACCATGAATAATAGGTTGTGTCATTCACCCCTGTACTGGTTAGAGGTAGGATAGGTAGTTCTACTAGGTTCTCATCTCATGAAGGAGACTTTGGAGAAGGTGAAGTTGATCCAAAATTATATTTCTATCACTTAGTCAAGAAAAAAATCTTCTTTCAGTCATCATCGATGACCATTGTATTTCAAGGTGCGAGATAATTTTTCCTGAGGGTATCACTAGGGATTGGAAATAGATGGATGTATAGGTAAGGGAAGTTATCACCTTGTTATGTCGGGCCTTTTGAGATCTTGGAGAGATTCAGGCAAGTAGCCTGCAATTTTCTACTACCTCTGATGTATCATTCCATAAACGACATCATCCACATTTCATATCTTCTCTAATATCATGTTGACCCATATCATACTTTTAATCCAAAGTGTATTTAACTGGATATGTATTCTTATTTTGAGGAGTATACCATACACATCATTGAGATGAGCACGAAGGATATTAGAGGATTGTATTTCCCTTTAATATGGGTGTTATTATAGCACAACTGTGTATAAGATGAGACATGGTAGTGAGAGGCTAACATCCATGCTCAGTGCATAGAGTTATTCTTAGATATCATATTACCTCCCTTATAAGGTGAACTCGGGGTTGAGTTCCTTTTAACATGCAAAGACTATAAGAACCATGGTTTTTCTATGACGTATATATCCTTTAATTTCTTATATAAATATTGTGTTTTTACCTAATATGATTTCCTAGTGTTGGTATAATGTACCCCAGGGCATACCCTAAGTGTTTTTGGGTGTGATTTTGTTTTTTTTTTGACAAAGCTATATGACTTGGAATGTGGATGGTTGGTGTATGGCGAAGTAGGAATCTCAGGTGGCGCAATTTCCCAGTGTTTTCAAAATATTTGGGGTCCAAAATTAAGAGTTTGGATTCAATTTAGAAATATGGATTTTCTTGAATATCTCATCAAAATATGGAAGAGTAATGAGTTTCTCGTAGATGGGCCTCATGAAGAGTGTTTCACACATGATTAATGGATTATAATGGACAGCTCTACGAGTACGATGAGCATTGAAAAACAAAAATGGTGAGGATCATTACGAGTGGAGAATTGAGACATTGTGAAGTATTAATGGAAGGATTTGAGATTAAATCGAGAATCATGAATGGGAAATGTTTGTAGATCTTCGTGAAAAATGTATCATTACAGTGAAAAAATGGGAGCTCTTTGAATTATTGATAATGTGGCCCATAAGGTTTTTTAATTGATGTAAATGCTTATAAATAGGCCTCTAAACCCTTCAAAAGAATGATCCCGAGTCAATTAGAACAATAAGTCTCTGGGTTCATGAAGGTTGTTTGAAAAGGTGGTTCACTAAGGTGGTTTTCAAATAAGTTTTCAAAGGATGTAAAATCCAACCTAATGATATATGATTTATGAATGTAAGGAAATTTTCAAGGGCTAAGTGTGATTTATGAAAATTTAGGATCCTCATGAAGGATAGTTGAGCTTTGTGAAAGATGTGTACTTTGTGAAGGATACTTTCAGCTTCATGGAGTAAGGAGATTCGTGAAGGCAGTGTTCTTTGGAAAAGTGTTTAAAAAAGGATTGCCAAGTGTTTTATATTAAAGTGGTATTCATCAATGGATAAAAGTGGGAAATAAATAGATTATCTAAATACAGTGGGGGATGAATTCATTAGTGATAACAAAGGGACCAACTGGTCTATAAACTGTGAGTGGATCCTCTAAATAACCGGTGATCACACTTTAGTTGAGAGACCAGTGATCTTTCAAATTGTGTTTTGTTGTAAACTAGGAGGGACAGTGAGTCCATTATAATCATTGTAAATAGTAGTGAACTTTAAGTGGGTTTGGTACATCATTACATTTCCAATGTATGATCCTTGGATGTATCCCAATGTGGGTGAACCAAGTAAAATTTTTGTGTCTCATGCATGTTTTAATTCTTGTTCATATGGTACTACGGGAAAGAGATAGATGGTAATTTTTTAACAGCAAAACAATATCAAATTAAGAAGTTGTTTTAATATTTCATACCCTGATTCAACCCACCCCAACCTCTTAGGGTATTAAACCTAGTGGAACAAAACTTGGTATCATAGGGAAAGGTTAATATCAGTGTTTCTCTCTCAAAAGAGGCCATCAATCACAATGGTATTCCGATATTCGATGGGAATAATTTTTAGTTATGGAATAATAGGATGAAACACTACTTAAAATGCTTAGTAATGGATGTTCTTATAGTATTGATGCATGGTATATCATCCAACATTGACAGTGGTGCATTATCAGAAGAAAAATGTAGGTAATTGGATCCTGACATTAAAGGAATCAATGATTTAGGGGGATCCCTATCCAATTAAATATATATGAAGGTGATTTCATGTAAAACATCGCATTCCATGTGGGAAAATCTATTGAGTATGTATGAAGGTGATAAAAAGGTCAAAGAGGAAAACATTTAGGTTCTGTGGAATAAGTACAAATATTTGATAATGAACCCAAATGAGTCTATTGATGAATTATTTGATATGGTAAATGTTATAGTGGAATACATGCATGGTCTTGGGGAAGTAATTAAAGATATTAATATTATGAAATGTATCATGAGGAAACTTCCATCTCATTTTAATCCGAATGTTTTATTATTGGATGATAAATACCCAAACGAGATGAGACTAAATAACATTCATAGTACCCTTATAACATATGAAATGAGAAATGATGATAATGATGCTATGAAAAGGGGGAAATCTAAAGAGGTGGAATTCAATGCCATAAAGAAGCTCAACATTGAAGATTCTAAGGAAGAATAAGAGAAATAAGAGGTGTTGTCACTTATTTATTAAAATTTACAAATATGAAAACGAAAGTTCAAATAGAAGATTCTACTTGCTTGCTTTAGTTGTGGAAATGTTGGTAATAATGCAGCACGATTCCCCCAAAATGTCTAAGAAGTTGATGATGAAGAATTTTAAATACATATGAATAATTCTTCAACCAATTTGAAAGGAAGGAATAATTTTATGAACGATTTCTTTAATAAAAGTAATCATATTTTACAAGAATGTGAAAGTTCATATGAATCTAAGGTCGAAGAGGATGAAGAGGTAGAGAACTACAAAGATAATGGAGAAAATGAAATGGTGGATGTTGTCAATAGTGCTCAAAATAGGATGAAATCGATGTTCATGAAAAATAATTTGAAGGAAGAGTTGATTTTTAGGGTGATCTAGATGCCACTATAGGGGAGATAGATTTTTGGAGATCCAAAACAAAGAAGGAAAATAAATTGGTTAATGATGAAAAACTCTATATGCAGTTGTTGGAAGAAGGGAAATATGAGACAGTAGAAGAAATTTAAAAACATAAGTTGTTAATTATAGAGAGCTCAAGAAATATTATTGGTTACAAGCTTAAAATTTAGGATCAAAAATATTAAATTGATAGTTTGATTAACACTGGATAAGATAAAATCAAACATAGAGAATAACATGAAAGGATGTTGTCCATTTGTGATAAAAAGTTAAGGATTAAGAAAAACTATTGACTCTTAATGTGACATTAGGAAATTAAGTTATTAAAAAGATAGAAGTGTTGTAAGTGGATCAAATAGGTCCCACAATGTATAAGAAATAGATAAATCTAAATGATAAAGTTGGCACAAGGATTGATCATAAAATGAACACAACCATGGTTGAAGTTAAACAACAAGCACCCAATCTGAAATTGAAAATTGATTAGGTTAAATAAAAGAATTATAAGATTCAGATAACCCAAGGAAAAACTAGTAGTGTAGAAGTGAAATGGATGAATACACCCTGCATCAGGTGATATTGTTATGGGAATATGGGACACTCACAAAATATGTGTTCTATAACCAAGAGATGCCGAAGGTAATGAGAATAACAGTGTTATCCAAACAGAGGATGGTAATCTTGATAATATATTAAGAGAAATTTTTTTATATCATATAATTTGTCCACATGGTTGTATATTTTACATCAACCATTCAAAGGAATGTTCCAAAGAAGAATCAAAGTGGTCCTAGACAAAAAATCAATGAATCCATAGGTAAGCAGAAAATAAAAAATTTATTTTTAGCTCTGAAGGATGAATATAGTCCATCATAATCTGAGGGAAGTCAAGAATATTAGTGTGTACTATGTATGCTGTCAAAGACATGGATTAAAAAAGAGCAGATAAGGTAGTGTTTGTGAAAAATTACCTTAAAACATTAGATCATTCTGGTGTATAGATCATTGACAGCATTTGAATATCCCATTTGATTGGTAATAATGATCTTGTTATAGGTATAAAATATTCAATATAAAGAGTTTTAAAGTTTTTAAATGATTTAATCCAGAAGATTTTTGGCTCGAGGAAGTCTAGGTTTGGAGGAAAATAAATGAGACGAGTTAATGTATTAGTAGTATAAGGTAGTAGTCACAACTTTCTTAGAATTAGTAAACTATGTGACTCATGGAATTATATAATAATTACTAAGAAGATGTGTATCATCAATGGAAGATATGGTTCAGTTGTTCTTTAGGGAAAAAATAAAAAGGGAAATATATACATTGTAGGTAGGGAAGAATATATTTTCTTTTTATCCAGAGAGGAAAAAAACAAGTTGTGGAATAAGTGACTTGGTCATCTATTCCAACCATCACTGGATGATATAGTAATGTGTAATTCATATAGAGACCACCCTAAGCTATTACATGATCATAATCACATGTGCGATGCATTTCAATAAGGGACGATCATAAAGAAAGATATACATGACAAAGTAAAAGAATTCAACAAGAGCTCTTAAATTGGTGCATGTAGATGTTTGTGGAACTATCTCACAAATAGACATTGATGGGAAAATATATTATGTTATTTTCATTTGATGAAAATAGAATAATGGAATTGGTGTTTTTCATTTCCCATAAGATCGATGTGTTATTTTTTATAAAATAGTATCTGTGGGAATATGAAAGTATGATTTGGAAGAAAAATCTATTGTTCTGTATTGATAATGGTATGGAATTCACAAATTGTCAAGAAGAAAAATATCTCAAGAAACATAGGATAATGATTCATGTTCTTTTAGTAATAACATACCAACATATTGGAGTGGTTGAGAGAAGAAATCGGATCATCAACCACATGGAAAAAATAATGCCTATTGAAAAATCCCTATGAGAGAAATTTCGGAAGGAAGTAGTCTTGACATCAGTTTACATTCATAATAGGGCTATGTGTGGTTGAAGGATGGAAGTACTCTATATGAGATGTCGTAAGGAATGAATCCAACATTAAAATACTTTCAAATCTTTGGAATTAAGTAATTTATTCTCAACAAAGCAAAACACCAAAAGTTTGAGTCTAGTGGTTATGAGGGGATAATTCCAAGCTAATCAAGAAAAGGAAAAGCATATAAATGCTTTAATAAGAGGGTTGGAAAATTAGTTGAGGTAAATGATGTAACTATAGTGGAAAACAAATATAATATTCAATGACACATTGAATAGTTTCATATTGAAATTGATGAGGAGGTGAGGAACACCGGGGGAGCTAAAGTTGAAGATGCTAATTCATAAGAAGATTTAGATGATGGGAAAGAAGACATCAAGTCTACATCTACAATGAACCCAAGAGGTTGATCTGAAATTGACATGTAATATATCATTAGTGATTATACATTACCCATTCAAACAAGATGAATGAAATCATTACAAAATAAATCATTCCTATTTGAGGTAAAACCTTAATTGTTTACTGATGTAGATGAAGATGAGAACTAGGTTCAAGTTATGAATGAAGATCTATCACAAATTGATAAGAATTAGACATAGGAGATTTTTTTGAGGCCAATAGATAAAAATTTAATCAAGACTATATGGGTCTTTCACAACAAGATGAATGAAGATGAAGTAATTATTTTAAACAAAGAATGACTGGTGTGAAAGGGTTACTCCCAGATAGAGAGAATTGATGTCTATGAGACTTTGCACCTATTGTAAGGGTAGAGACAATCTGATTATTCTTGGACATTATTGTTCAATAGAAGTTCAAAGTTTTACAATTGGATTTCAAGTTTACATTTCTTAATGGGTTTCTGTAAGAAGAAGTGTCTATTGAGTATCCATATGGTTTTCTGATTCATGAAGATGAATTAAGTAGCATATGAGGTGAAACATGAGGGTTGTATGGGGGTTGTGCGATGAAGGTAGAAGGGGAAATTCATTTACCATATTATGGATTAAATAAATAATTATAATAAAAATAATACAACAAAATAATAATAAAAAAATAATAATAATAATACATGAATATTAATAATAAAAAGAAAGTGTTTTTTAAAAATACGGGATTCAACACATGGCTTGGTCGTATGATTCGTTAAAACATGTGCTAAAAGTGTTCCCATATATGAGACCCTAGACACCTAGCATGAGAATCTACATGGTTTGAAAACCCATCCACTAACTATGAAAATCACATCTATGAAAATTATAAGCCCCATCACATGATATGATAAATAATATCTACTAACCATGCGCCAACCATGTGCCTATTCTAGAGACCCCCAAATTCAAAAATATGGAAATTTTTTAACCTAAAAATCATGTAAGAAAGATATAATTAAGTAGTTAATAAATCATGCTTAGTGTGTGACAAATATGGAATAATAAGATCGTTGAGTCAAAATGATATGTCCACATCATAAAACATTACATAATAAAAAGATAAAAATGATTGAAAGACAATGTCACATAGTTGATGATGTTCTTAAATGGATTTGGTATATTTAATAATCTCTTAAATATATTCTCATGAGAAATAAATCATAAATTTTTTTGGAGTTCAATAAATGTGTAACCATAGTAACATTTACTGACTAATTTGTTCCACCAATGGAAATAAAATTTAGGCCTAATATTAGAAAGAGATGTGAAAATAAATTGGTTGATTAATCATTGATAAACTAAAATTAATCCAAGATAATAATTTTGTAAATTATTATTTGGATAGGTCTCAAAATATGGTGGTAATTTGAAATAATAACCTTAAAAATGTTTTGTGAGTTGGGTTTATTGTTTAACTTTTTTAAAATAGTTTTCTTGTAATAGTTGTAGTGCCATGTATAAGTCCTATTGAAAACTAAAAATCATGATTTTGGGAAAGACTATGAAATTATATTGAGAATACATCATCATCAATCCAAGTAATAGGAATATCTTCAATGTTGATTTTCACCCTAACCATTTTAGATAAGTATCCCCCATTAATAGGTAGTAATAACCATACATTACATGTAATTTCCATTGGACGTTCTTATTCATCCTCACACTGATATAAAATCCTAGGTTGATTTAGAAGATAAAATGTGGCTTTCCTTCCTCATAATTTGATATGGTATATATGTAAATAAATCCAATCCATGCCCAAAATAACATAAAATTCAACTAGATGAAGAATAATAAGATTTATAGGAATAACTTTCACAAAAAACTATATTATACAGAAGCTATAAATTTGATATGTGATCATCATTATATTAGAATTTTTTAGAACCAACTAAAAATCTAATCATTCAGGTGATGATGTGATACCAATAGAAATTTATTTAGATATAAAAGAGTGGGGACATCTAGAATTAAATATTAGATTTTTAGTTTTAGATTGGATGGTACCTTTCCCCACTTTATTATCATGGACCACTTAAGCAGTTTTGGTCAAATAATATTTCCCTTTTTCTCTTGTCATAATAGGTTGCTAACACCAATTTAAATCATTAGACATTAGTTTCATACACTAATTTTCATTTTTTCTTTACTCCATTCAATTATATAATTAGAGTGTGGGTGACACATTTGATTGATATTTAACAACATTCCTTTAATTTATTGGATTAATCAGGTCACTTCTACATTATTTTTCTTGATTCCCTTATTTTACATACTTAATACATCTACCATATTTCATAAAGTAGTTTCCCCAAATCTTCCTTCCACACATATTTCATAAAAGAAATTTTATTTTCATTCCTGCATGGGATTAAGAGTTGAATTTCCTCAAAATTCCATCTCTCCCTTTTTATCCCAAAAACCATGAGACTAATGAGAGCCTCCCATATCCATTTCTAACATGATAACACATCAAATTATTTCATCTTAGCTATAAATTTAACTTATATCCAATGCCATTTGGATACATGGTCTCAAGTCCCATGATAAATGATTAATTTTTAATTTAGGATCGATGATAAAACCTATAGGATGCCTTGAATGTCTTATGTAATTTTACTCATTGGTGTTGATAGATTCATTATCCTTTTAAATTAGTTCTAGGAAATCCCTCCCCATTTTAGTTTGACTAGATTGAAAAAAACAATATTTATTGAAAAATGATTTCTTAAACTCTTCTCCTCTAATGGGGTCAATTTCTTAATCTTGACTCATATTCTTGATAATATACGACCATTAATGGGGTTTACCTTCCAAATTATATATCACCAAGATAAATTTTCTTTTTTTGTGAATATTAGAATGGAAAATATACTTTTAGAGATACTGATCTATTGATCAAGCACTAATGGATCATAGGACACACTAAAATATGTTGTATGTATCCTCATGAAGGACTCAATAGTTAATTTTTCCCTCTTCTCATTTGGAATCTTGGTATAATTCATGGCTTTAGATAGTTTCATGATCATAGAAATATGATTTATCATTCCATATCATATTCCATTCAATTACTCATTTAATTTTCCATCGCATTTGTTGTTAGGTCAATTTGTTCTAGTTCCAATCGTTGAATAAAACCAAAGATCATAGTGTAAGTGCCAAGCTACAAAATATGAATTTAGAAATAATATAATCCTGAAAATATGTAAGGTCATGGTTTTTATATGAGGTAAATATCCTATGGTTTTCAGTTTAGGACCTTTTTTCTAAAGAATATGAATTCATATTGAGTATGTGGTGGAGATGAGGGTGTATGGGGCTTGGTTAGAGTCCAAAAACCCAACAAGTGGAAGAAATAGTTGGGCAACACAATTATAAATTTTGTATCTCAATCTATATGGATTATCATAATTGTATGGGGTCCTCGAGTTCACTTCTTAGCGGCACATGGTTTGATGAAACCATGAAACCCAGAATGCAAAACCATGCTAATTTTTCTAGCTTTTAAAAGAGGTTAAACACATGGTTAGTGCACTGTTTTTCTAACTGTGTGCCATGAACATGAGAGAAAGGGTACTCGAACAATAATCCATGCATGTTTGATTTCTGGTTTGGACAACTATGCCGCCAACCCATATGACCCTTGTAGATTAGTTAAATGATCATTTTCCCTTAAGTGATTATATGTTTTATCCCTCTATATTTTTCCTCCTCTAGTGGATATCCCCCTCTACCTATAGAGTTGATATCTTCTTCCCTTCCAACAAGGTTCTTAGATATCTCCCTATTCTGGTGTATGATCGAAGAACCATTGATATCTCTATATTCCTCTTGGTAATCTCTCCACTATTTAGGCATCTTTCATCATTTTTCTTCCTATGAAACACTCTATTTTTTTGACCTATTATAAACTATTTTTAGGTTCATTATCTATTTCATAATTTTATTCCAAACTAGACCAAACTAGGGTTCGATACAAGAGGAGGTATATTCTATGGTCATGAAATAGGTGTTCTATGTCTTTTCACTCATGTCTCTCTATTTAAAATTTTTTCATCATTGTGTGTATGTCAGTTTCACTATGCATTGATTATTAAATTCACATGCCTTGTTTTGTATCATTATATTCATATTCAAATGAACTAATTGACTCCCTTAAATTCCATCGGAGGTTCAAAACTCAATGTCGACCACCCCAAGTATGGTTTGTTCCACTTTATGCCTTTAGTGGCATGTTTAATGATTCCTTGAGAAATTGTTTTGGTTAATTTACTAAACATGATACCAAAATTGATTCATCATTATAAAAGAACCGTTTAATTATTAAATGAAATTTGTATTATTGAGATGACTTTACCTAATTAATAATTTATGTAAAAAATTTATTAGGTGCCTACTACATATGGACCTTTTTATCTATAATGATTTGTAATACTTGAGGCCTCCTTGGATTCTCGAGGTAATTCCTTGAGCACTCAGAGGATGCCTTTAAAATTAATTGTTCCAATTTTCATGGGAGACAACAACAATGGAACCTTATACCTATCTTATTATGGGAATTATTCTTTTTTATTCTGATAATTCACCTAAAATACTTTCTGAATTATTAGAATTCCTAAAATACAATCCTTGTATTTAGCTTGATGACTTCAGATAACTGGTTCCATGGAATCACCCTATTAGTCCAATCATTTATATCCCTTTTTTAAATTGTATGGACTCCATGGAATCAGTTAGACACATTTAATAGTGGAATGTCTTTTTTTGTGCCCCTTGGATTACACTCAAACCCCTTTTTTATACTACATGAGTTATAACTTTATGTTGGATGATCCCTGAGGTTATGGTTGTCTTGGATACACCTTAGATCCTCTTTTATTATAATTATGAGCTATTATAATTCTCTTAACACTTCCACATATTCTATATATTATAAATGGAACTTTAATCAATTAATTAAATGGTTACATTTTCAAACACCAGCTAAGCTTGAAGCAGGTATGAGTTATTTATGTAGCACTACTTACATTAATATATCGGAATGTTATTTATTTTATATCCTCATATTGGATTTTTATATATTTCATTGGTGGTGGCATACTATGATTTATCACACACCCTATCTAGGCCATCATTGGTACCTAGGAATATTATTTGATAACAGTTTGGGATAGGGGGAAGCATCCCACTTTGGATACCTGACTTTCTTACTTTGGTATGGGAGCTCGATAGCAGATGGTTGATCCAGAGCTCAAGATGCTTGGATAATTTTTTCACTTTGGATTCTATTATATATCTTGTATTTTTCTATCTTCCATTTACCATGTATACCTATTTTCCTATTTTGTAGAGACCTGCCATCATATTTTTTATATGATATTGAATCATCTTATAGAGTAAATTATTTACTACATAGATGTTATTATTCTTCCATTTTCTTATTATTTATTATTATTACACTTATTTATTATTAAATGGCACACAATTTCACTCCACTCTTACCTGAATGTCTAACATCAACCTGGACACACCCTAGGACCTTGCTAATAGTCGAAAACCTTTTGCATATGAGAAGGTGTGCATGAGGCCATGTTGCCAAATGGGTTCAGGTATTGTTCTCGAGTGACTTGGGTCCGGGGTGTGACAAATTCATTCCTAATATTTCATAACATACGACACCTTATTATCAATTTATAACACTTTTAGGTTCACCCTATGTCACTCCTACCCTATCATCAGTTTTATTAGGTTCAATCCCCATATTTCCAACAACCTAATATCCAAAAATATCAAATGCCTATATTGATACTAACTGAGGTGCCCTAAGTATAACATATATAAATATTACATAATTTTAGATTAATATTCATCACATGAAATTATTATAAATCCCTCAGATTCATCATCGTTTAGTGACTTTGGATTATATATATATATTATAAACTTATTTCATAAAACATCTTCGACATATTCAACAATGATCTTATCCCATGATACCATTTTTATATATACCCTACATAGAAAATTTCTTCATAACCTAGGGAAAAAGAAAACACAAGAATGGGCGATCTTAGATTCCTAGTAAGGGAAAGCATGGAATATTTTAATTGATTATCATATAGAAAAATAATATAATCATAAGGGTATGAAATCATGATCATAAATTTTGAAGTTCATATCCAATCTATCATATATCATAATATATCAGTCATGGAATACAATATTATCATTTAAAATGGCATGAGTCATAATAGTGATGAATCATCGTAAATCAATCATGGTCCATGAAATCATATTATAAGCATTATAAAATTTTATAGATGTATTTTGGAATAATCATAAGCATAGAAAATCATTTCATTAGTCAGGTCTCCCTTCAAAAAATATTGTTTTTGATTGGGTTCACTCCTCATTCCATTACTTTTTTATTGATGTTTTACTCCCAAAACAATATTAGTAGAAAAATTCCCTTAATAAACTATGTTTACTCCCCATTCTAGTATATTTTATCTCATGAGATATCTATAAATCTGTAAGAAATTGGTTATTCGTTTGAGGTATGTGTCTTTCCTTTTCCGTTTATACTTATGATAATGGGTGGAAAAGGTCAAGGGTTGGCTGCTGGCCTATTAACATGACGTTATTTGGGCCTACACGCCATGTAATTATATGTACACATTGTATATATAGGGATAAATTCCATGTAATCCTAGTACAAGGCCATGTAATGGTCTTCCTAGGAATTGAGCGAACACGACCTGTAGTTTGAATTACACATAGTGTACTTTTTTGATTAAATCAGGGAGTAGTGGAATTTTAGGAAGATGTATAGAAATGATCAATTTCAATGAGAAGTGTGCCCAGGAAAAATCTGAACATGAATTATTCTTTGTTTCATCATCTGAGACCCAATTCAAACACTATTGAATCTGTTGAAACCCTCTCATTGAGTGCTATATTCCTCTTGATCCTTTATTTCTGATTTATTCTCTCATCCTAGTTATTGAGGGTTGAGAGTTTTTACTCATATTGTATATCTACTCTAATTTAGGTTTAATTGAAGATCGAAATTGTACAAAGATATGCATACTAACATGAGGTAGGTGGTCTTATTCATCTCATTGATTTTCGAGTTGATTATATATGTCAGAGTTCCACAAGCCCACTTTTAGGGTGTCACTTGATTGAATAATGAGCCTAGTTTTTTCCTATTGATGATTAGGTAATTAATTAGATGATTCTAAGTTATGTTTAGAGTTGTGATCCTTGATTTAGGGCCTCCCCATGGGTGTGTTTTCATTGGATGTTTGTTTGAACAAGAATGCCTATGAGGATTGACTTGAATTCCAATTCTTGGGTTGTCAAAAATGTATTGTTAATTATCTGAATTTCCCACGTGAGTTGATTATGTTAAATATATGTTATAGTTTAATTCACATTTTTTGATTTTGATATGGAATGTATAATTTAATTAAATGATAAAAAGAGGTAATTAGCAATGGGCGAGTCATATTCTCGATGAAAACACAAGGTTGGGATCATGAAACTAATTGCACCTTTATACCTTGGGTGATCTATTTTCTTGGTTAAAAGAAAATGGATGGGATAAATATTTTAATTATGTAATGACCATGAGTGAGCCATGTATAGGGTGTTTGGTCTCGTTGAGGCATTTTTAAAACATCGAGAAAACCTATGATCAATTGAGGGATACCCATGATGGGGTTTGTTGGAAAACGATCGATTGATTATTATGTCACAAGTTGACAGTTACTTTTATATGGAGGTCATCATTCTATGTCAGACCTCGTGAAATTTATGTAATCTAATGGAATTGAAAAATGAAATATAATGAAATAGGGTTCATCTGACAACTCAATGCTTAAACATGGATTCAGTCTTCACTTCTACTTGGTTACATTGTCTTCTAAGACATCTATTGTGCTTACTTTTTAGTACCTTCAGGTTTATTTCTTTCAATATTGTGAACATCATATTATATATATATCCACTGATATATTGGAACAGAGCATGGGTAGAAGCCTACTAGAATTTAATCTCACACCATGTTTGTAAAATGATTTTGGACCCAAAAAGATTATATGATTGCATGGGTTGATCAGGGAAAGATCCCTGATATAGGTACCATATGTTCTGCTAAGGTGTAGGAGATAATGGGACTAATTTGAGGCTTTCCATGCATCCTATTCTTTTTATGTTCTTTTGGGCTTTAAAGACATATATTGTGTATTACTATTTTGTACTTTTTTTGTTGTTTTCTTAGAACACATGACATATTGGATAATATTTTGAGTGTAATGATGTTTGGATACTTATAATATATATCTTCTATGATTTAGATCAGTTGAATTTTTTTTACTATTTATGCATTTTTATGATCATCTATTCCATGGAGTTACACTCTGCCAATGAGGGCATAGTGTCCCCAACAATCACACCCTATTACCTCACTACTAGTCGGCATACTTTGGAATTTGGGGAGATGAGCTTGAGGCCATGTGCCCAACCGAGTATGGGTCACCAATTGAGTGGTATCTAGATCTAAGACGTTACAAAGTGGTATCAATGGTTTTTTTTCTGGTTTGCGTTATTTGTTGGAAAAAATAGGAAGGGATATAAATTTAATGGGACTTGGTGTTAAGCTGTTATCAAGAGTAGCTACCTACATATAGGGAAAATCCAAATTGCCTCTAATTGACTTATGGTTCTTCAATTTTGAGTTATTATGATTGATTAGATTTCACCGTTCGGTGACTCACTTGTTTTTTCTGTTATTGTTGTTATTATTGTGGTTTTATTTTACTGAAAATCGATTATATGAGGGCATTCCATCTCATGCATCACATATGAACTTTTTAAAAAAACAAATGCTATGAATTCTTCACATTCCATCTAGGTGCATTATTGATCACTTTCTATTGTGATAGAGGTCGTTCAAGATTTACATGTTGTTGTTGTAGATACCATGATAGATATAACTACTGTTGTGAAATGTATATTGATACGTGTTGTGGTTCTAATTAGATGGACACGAAGCTTTGATACTTGAGGAGTATGGTCCCACATGGATTGGAATTTAGTGGATCATGTTTTTGCCATGAGTTGAAATTTTTTTGTTTTGTGATATATGTTATTCTAATCTTTGATTCGCAGGGAGTATAAGCCCACAAGGATCATAATTTGTCATATTGATTCTTTACCTTTTAAAAAATAGGTGTTTTGGGAAAGTTTTAGAGGCTTACTAACTATAAACCTAGACAACGTGGCAAGTGGGTTCATGAACAGATGCCATGTGTTCTTCTATTCAAGAGGGAATGAACTTTTTTAAGTACACATTGTGTACTCTGAGTACATTCCATGTGGTAGATGACCATGTGTCCGACCATGTGATAGATAACATCGGATTTTGGGTTTTGATAAGAACACATCATGTGCATTAGGTACACCCCATGTATTGTTATGTATGAAGCACTCGTGTGATTTTGGCCACATAGAAGTACCTAGCTAGGAGGGGAAACTTGAGTACACGATGTTTGTTAATCTGACACACTGTGTACCTTGAACATTTACATGACCAAGTCATTCATACTTACACAACCATGTGAGAGTTTAATGGGACATGCCATGTTTAGGTTCTACATTCCATGTACCCGAATTTTGTGAACTTTTTAGGATTTTCTTATCCTATTTAGTTCTAGTGATCTTGAACTGTGAACCATGATGATCATGAACTGAGGTATGTGTTTGACCTTGCAGAGTCATGCCTCCACAATAACCTCCAACTATGCACCAGGAAAGTGAACATGATCATGCCCTAGAGGTGGTAGGCAATGGGATACTAGTGGACCCTCTAGTCATGCCAGTTACAGAACCATTTGTTATACTGGATGCAGGTGCTTATGAATAGTTCTATGAAGGATATATGAGGTTCACTAAAACCTTTTAGGGATCACCATATCCTACTAGGTCAATTGAAGAACTGACATAAGTGTTCCAGCCGCAACATATGCCAACTTTTTATGGGGAAGTGGGGACACATGATGTCGATTCATGGCTAGAGGCCATGTAATCGATTGTCGAACATTTTGAGATGCCACCTAAGAGGATGGTCAATGACTTACATGTTGTGTGATTCCACCAAGATGTGGTGTGTTGTTACCAAAAAGATAGAGAATCACCAGGACATGGCATGGGATGATTTTCAGACATTATTCTATGATTACATCTATCCCGAGATGATGAGGTCCAACAAATACCATTATTTTATGCATCTGGATAAGGGTGATTAATCAATTATGGATTAATTTTACTTCTTTACTTATCTCTAGGGATTCACACCAATTCATATGGGTGATGATCTGTCAGAGGCTAGGCGATTCGAGGATGGTCTTAGGTACGACATCTTCTCACATGTGAATATCATTTGACTGACTATTGAATATTCTATAGTGAACCAGGAACTAAATATTGAGAATAATCATTGGGAATTTGGAAGTTTGAGCTAGGGTGATTCGACGCCAAGATCTGGTACTATTTTGACCTGTAGCAGGAAGCATCGTCTTGAGATTACACATGGTGAATCTAGTACTCATAATGTATCTTTTGGTAGCTAGGTGAGGTGCTTCCAGTGTAAAAGAATTGGATATAATAAACCTCGGTGCCTAATGGACTCAATTGAGTTCCGATCCTCCATAAAGATGGGCCATTTATAGTGTTTCTGTTGAACATTTCCACCAGCATCTAGTGAGAGAGAGACCTCACCAACTCCAGGTTTAGGAGCAGGGTCAGCAGCCTCTCACTAGTTAGGGAACTGGAATATTCTAGGCCAATCAAGCCGAGGTGGTGGTTGGGGTCATGGTAGCCCAACCCCTGTATCTCAGTGATAGTAGGGTGGGTATGCTCAAGGTATCCACGCAGTGTCTCCGGGACGTGGTACAGGTCAAACTTATGCATTGCAACAGACCCAAAATGTGTAGGATCCCATACATTCTACTATTAGAGGTACTGTTTTAATCACCAATATTTTTTCTTCTATACTCTTTGATACAGGGTCTTCACATAGTTTCATATATTTTCTCTTTGTGGAGAGCCTAGGGCTCCATGTTTTTACTTCTAATGTTTTTATGAAACTAAACACTCTTTTAGGTATTACAATAGCAAGTGTGCTATATTTTAAGGAGTTCCCCCATGAAATTGGTGGGTATCACTTCATCTATGATATCTATGCCATAGAGATGAAAATATTTGATTTCATGCAGGGAATGGATCGGTTATTCTCCTTCAATCATTTTTCGATTTCTATCACCAGAGGGTGAGTTTTATATCACTAGAGGGAAAATCATTTCTACATAATGGTGAATGGGATGTCCAGGTGATCTGAGATGGATCCGAGAATCATGGGTTGAGTGGGATGACAAAAATATATTTCCAGTTTAAATCTGGATGACCAGGGGACACATCAGATGAATTTTACTCTAGTGGTTGATCATTTTAGTGGCATCTCCCTCGACGAATTTTTAGGTTTTCTTTGAGTAAGAGAGAGAGAGTTCTCTATCAAGCATAGACCAGGAGAAACTATGATAATCATTCCTACTTATAGGATGTATATGATGGAGTTTCAAGATATCAAGAGGTAGATAGATGATTTGGAGGCTAAATGTTTCTTCCGACCCAATACTTCTCCTTGGGGATCACCGGTCCTTTTTGAAAAAATTCATATGGTACCCTCAGGGTCTAACGTGCTGGACCCAGGTTCCACTCAACGGGTTCCCCGATCCCGGTTCTCCACGTGACCTCGAGCGCATTTCCCCAAACTCCAGAGGCTACTGACTAGCAGTGAGGGCCCAGGTCTGATAGTGGGGAAACTATGCCCTCATTTTTCAAAGTGTAGCGCCGTGGAATTTAAATAAAAAATACAACAAATAGCAGAAGTAGTAAACCATACAAACTGAAATAAACTACAGCAGTGGATATAACCAACAGCGTATAAATGATGATGCTACATGTTTCATGTTCTAAGAAAACAGCCAAAACATGTTATACATCAATACAGTACAACAAAATACAGAGTATAGAAAAACAAGAAAAACAGCTGGCAGTGGCATCACGAGCCTAGGCTCAGTCCCATGCCATCCTACTCCTCATCAACAGTCAATTACCTGTATAAGGACTCTTGCCCCTATCTACACCTGTAGAAACGTAACCTATTTGGGCCAAAAAGCATGACCCAAATAGGGTGTGAGAAATATATCTCAGTAGGCACCCACCAAAGGCCTGTTCCCAACAGCGTGTAAGCATGAAACAATAGTTTGTAGTGGTAAAATTCAATAAAGTAGTACTCAAAGGTAACAAAATACCAGTTATATTTCCATTTTTTATATTTATTTAATCAATTTTATTTACGAAATCACCATAGTGTATTTCTATGTAAACAACTAGTGTCCTCAGACACGTAAACCCCTACCCTCAGGTAACGAGAATCCAATACAAGAATTTGACCTCAGGCATAACAGAGTTTTCCCTCAGGTGTAGGTAGTGTCGCCCACAGGCAAAGAGTACATCGCCCTCAGGCACGGAAGAAGTTGCCCTCAGGCCGAAATAACTACTGCCCATAGGCTAAATAGTACAGTGCCCAGAGGCTAATCATAACAACGCCCTATGTCTAAACAGGTAACTGGGCCATTCCCAACATATCAAAATGAAGTAAACAAGCAATTCCTCTCAAGGCAATTCTATGATTACTACTTTTAATCCATACCCTCGAGTATCCTGGCCAAATGGGTAAACAGTGAAACACACCCCCGGGGTGGTTCTGGATCCAAGAAACGATCCCAAACAGCATTTTAATATCACCATTAATCACCTATTCAATTCCAGGCATTAAATATAGCAATGGCCTTAGCCACACGACACCCCAACATGGGTTCTTGGCACGAAAATGCACCAAAACACACGACAGTTGGAAATTTACACCAAGCCACCTACCTTATACACCAATGAACATTATACCCGAACACTGACTCCAGAAACTCCCAAGAACGGAGTACATATGACGAAGAACAAAACCCATTCAAATGTAAATAACATTCCCTCGGGAAAGAATTGGTGACAACGGCGTAAGGAGAACAAAGGGCTTACCCGCGCGGTTCCAACGAGATCGTCTGAAGCCGAATCGGATTCCAGACAAACACCCAACGGATCTTCAAAGGTTCTGTCGTCCTCATTGGCTCCAAAATAGCAAAATTTCCTCCTCTTCAAAATGAGGAGGCTATTGCCTATTTTAATCCAAAAAAAGTACATGGCGTGTACTTCCTTCATTTAGCTGTTCCTCTAGCGGCACTGCCACACTGTTCATCCGTCGACATGACTACACGACATGTACTCCCAAGTACACGGTGTGTACTGTCGCCTAGCTGGCGGCTGCTCCACCGCCTTACTATTTTGGCCTACCGACTGACTACACGGCCTGTAAAGTACCACTACATGGCATGTAGTTGGTTTATACGCCCTTCGTCGCTGACATGGATACACGCCCTGTGTACCCATCCCTATATGACCAAAAGGACACCACACATAGAAAAAGTACACGGCGTGTAGTTCCAAAATTTATGAATTTTCCCCATTTTCCATATCTTCTCAAATACTCTTAAGGAAAAGGAAAAAGAAGAGGCTCGTACCTCAAAAATAAGAACCGGTTTCTTACATACTTCCCCCCTTATAGAAATTCGTTTTCGAATTTCCCTTCCTAGGGTGGCGAAGATATAGCTCAGAACAGCTCTGGCCACTGAGCACGTACGTCGGCCTCCCTCTCCTAGGTCTCGTCCTACACTCGGCCATGATTCCATAGCACACGTACGAGAGGAACTGATCGGCCTTGGAGAAACTTCATGCTCCTGTCAACCATACGAATCAGATGCTTCTCAAATGACGCATCTACCACTAGCTCAACCTCTTCATGCTGAAAAATGTGAGATGGGTCTGAATGATAGCGGCACAACTGAGACACGTGGAAGACGTCGTGCATGGCTCGGTATCACTGCACTAACTGCAACCGATAGGCAACCAGCCCGACTCTCTCCATAATCTCGAATGGCCCCACATACCTCGATGAAAGCATACCATGTCTCTTGATACGCTTGCGTCCCAGCCTCGGTGAAACACGCAGGAAAACCTGATCCCCGACCATGAACTCTAAAGGTCATCTGCGGCGATCAGCATATGACTTCTATCGAGACTGCACGGTAGCCATCCGCTTCCGAATCAATTGGACCTGCTCAGATGTCTCCTGCATGAGCTGTGGTCCAGTAAGGCTGCCTCACCTACCTCTAACCAGCACAAGGGTGATTGGCATGGCCTAAAATATAAATCCTCGTATGGTATTATCTCAATAGTCTCCTAAAAACTATTGTTATAGGGAAACTCGACTAAGGGTATATGCTTCTCCCAAGTGCCCCCAAAGTCTAGGACGCATGCACGCAGCATGTCCTCAAGCACCTGTATCGTACGATCTGACTGGCCATCGGTCTGAGGGTGGTATGTCGTGCTCAGAAGCACCTGTGTACCTAGTGCCCTCTGAAGACTTTGAAAAAAACGAGACGTAAAGCAGTCTTCCCTATTCAAAATGATAGAACGAGGGACCCCATGAAGACGTACGATATCTCAGATATACAGCCTTCTGAGATCATCCACACCGAAGGTCTCCTTGATCGGAAAGAAGTGAGCTACCTTCGTGAGTCTGTCCATAACAACCCACATAGTTTCATTACCATGAGGTGACCTCGGCAACCCCATCACGAAATCCATCGCGACATCATTCCATTTCTACTCTGGAATGGGTAACTACTGTAATAGCTCAGCTGGTCTCTGATGCTCTACCTTCACCTACTGACAGGTGAAACATCTCCTACCAAACCCAGCTACATCTTTCTTCATACCCAGCCACCAGTAATGACATCTCAAGTCATGGTACATCTTGGTAAACCTGGGATGAACTGCCCAAACTGAAGCATGAAACTCCCTCATCATCTCCTCGCATATATCCCCTAGAAACCCATACTCGTCGATGCAAACGCAAAACCACATCATCGCTTATCGTCCAAACGGGTGGAGGGTCCTCACTAGACACTGAATACCGTAGAACTAGGACTTCAGAAATAGATAGTTGTCTCAACCTCACTCTATTCAGGAGGGTATAAGTCACAGATAAAGATGAAAGATAAGTTTCCCCTTGACTATCGTGCACCTCCAGATGCATCTGAGAGAGAAAAGCCATGAGCTGCCACTCACAACTGGCCTCCTGCACTGCATGTATCTGAGTCTTCCTGCACAGTGCATCACCTACTGCATTACCTTTACCATGTGTATAGGCAAGCTCAAAATCGAAGGACTGTAGGTACTCAACCCACCTTCTCTGCCTCAGATTCTGGTCATGATGAGTAATGATATACTTGAGGCTTTTGTGGTCAGTGAAAACCACAAAATTCTCTCCCAACAGATAATGTCTCCAACAGCGCAACGCATTAACAACTACATCCAACTCAAGATCATGTGTCGGGCAATTCTGCTCATGTGGCCTCAACTGCTAAGACCTGTACGCAACAACTCAGTCGGCCTTAATCAAAACTTCTCACAACCCAATCCTTGATACATCACAGTAAATTGTATAGATCTTCCCGTACTCTGGGAGTATCAGGATCGGTGCAAATGTCAACCTTCCCTTCAGGTCCTTAAAAGAGTCCTCGCAAGCTTCTGACCAAACGAACTTCACACCCTTCGTAGTCAGTCCCGTCAACAGTGCTACTAAGCGGGAGAAGTCCTGTATGAAATGTCTTTAGTAACCATCCAGCCCTAAGAAACTCCATATATCAAACACGTTCTTAGGCTTCTCCAAGTAAACTACTACTCTCACCTTCTCAGGGTCTACGGAAACTCTTGCCTCTGAGATGATATGACCTAGGAAGTGAATCTGGTCCATCCAAAAGTGGCACTTTGAGAGCTTCGCATATAGCCGATGCTCTCTCAGTGAACTCAAAACGATCTCAAGATGGGTGGCATGGTCGTGCCAATTGTGAGAGTACACCAAGATTTCATCCACGAATAATACCAAAAAATAATCCAGATAAGGATGGAACACTCGATTCATCAGAGCCATGAAAACTGCGGGCGCGTTCGTCAGTCCGAACGGCATAACCGTATACTCGTATACCTGATCCTGAAAGTTGTGAGAGGTATATCAGATGGTCTAACGCGCATCTGATTATATCCTAATCTCAAGTCAATCATCGAGAACACTTGTGAACCATGAATTTGATCAAAAAGATCATCAATACTCGGCAAGGGATATCGGTTCTTAACCATCAACTGGTTCAGCTTCCGATAATCCACGTAATGACTAAGGGTATCGTCTGCCTTCTTCGCAAAAAGGGCTGGCGAACCCCATAGAGAAGTACTGGGTCGAATAAAACACTTTGCCTGTAACTCCTCTAACTGCCTCTTGAGCTCCTGCAACTCAGGTGTGACCATCCAATAAGGTGGAATGGACACCAGTGCTACTCTTGGAACAAGCTCGATAGATAAATCCACCACATGTTCCGGAGGAAGACCTAAAAAGTCATCCGAGAAGACATCCAAGAAACGATCAACCACTGGAGGGAAATGTGTTTGGAAAGTCACCTGGTCATCCAGAAATAAGCTCAAAATATAGGCTGTGACTCCACCTCACCCATGATGCCCTGGTCCAACTCGACTTGCCTGAACATCCCACTCTCACTTGTATTGAAACTCTACGCCCTCTGGTGACGTGAAACGCACCCTACGACGATAGCAGTCTACAAAGGCTCGAAAGGGAACCAACCAGTCCATCCCGAGAATGACATCATAAGCTGTCATATCAAATACATAGAGGTCCCAAGGGAAGTGACACCCAACAACCTCAAGGGGGTACTCCTTGAACTGACGCACACAAGCCATTCTAGTCCCCAACAGAGTGTCTAGCCTCTTGATAGCAAATGAATAAGAAATACAGAGCCCAAGGCTCTCCACAACGGGCACAGATATGAATCTATGCATAGCACCCGTATAAAAAAGTACCGAAGATAAAACAGCTGCTACTAGTAGAGTACCTCTGACTGTAGAAGGTCTGGGATCCTGCTCTTGCTGGGTCTGTTGCACTGCATATGCTTGCCCAATGCCATGGCCCTGTGGCATTTCCTGGCTACCCTGAGCTATCCTGCCCTACTGCCTCTGAGATCCTGGTGTCTGGCTACCATGGCCATGACCAACATCTATACCTGCACGCCCCGACATTTTCCAGTTCCCCGACTGGTAACAAGCTGCTGGTCTTGCTCCCGCTCACGGAGTCTGCATAGAACCCCTCTCACTGGACCCTGGCAGAAACGCCCTGCAAAAGCACTGCAGATGACCCATCTTGCCGCAAGCTCACCACTCCACTGGGTCTCATGGACACTGCGGCCTCTTGGGACCCTCTCTACCACACTGGTAGCAGATAACCTGGCCACCTGAAGAATTCTTCTGACTGGTACTTCTTCCATGAGATAAGTCCATCGGTATCTTCCTCTTGCCAACAGAAATAATAGCAGTAACCAGTGCTGAACCGCCCTGGCCCACACCACTAGATTCCTGCAGGTTCCTCTCCGTAATCAGTGCCTGATTCATGATCGTGTGTACAGTAGGAAACCTGAAAACATTCACCTGCGCTCGGATGTCATACCGATGACCATCCTCCAAACGTCTGGCTCTCAACGTCTCATCACCCACCAGCACGGGTGAAAAATGCTGAAGTTTCTTAAAACGAGCAGAATAGTCCATCACTGACATAGCACCCTGCTACAGACTCATGAACTCTCGAGCTCTATCTGCCCTCAGCGTCTCTAGGAAAATGAAGTCATATAAGACTTCCTGGAAATCTTCCCATGCCATGTACTTATGATGCTATGACTAGGTGGTAACATCCCACCACCTCTTGGCAGAATCACATAGCATATAAGTCGCGAGCTTTACCCTCTTCCCTGGAGGTGTCTCAAAATGCTCAAAAATAGTCTGCATCGACCCCAACCAAGACTCTGCAGCCTGTGGCCCACTATCCCCTGAAAACGTAGGCAGATGCTCCTACTGAAAGATACGTGTTAGCTCAACCATTGATGTGGCAGCCTGCAGTGCTCCCTGAAAGGTTTGCATGAACCACATAAATCCTTCATGGAACTGCGCCTCCACGCCTGTGTTTGCGATAGCAGTTGGCACTGCATCTGGCTCTGCTGGAGGATCAACTGGTAGCCCATGGCCCACCATATCCGAAGTATAATCGTCACTGCTCTCCTGTCGAACAACTCACGGTCGTCTAAGTGGCATGACACTACAATGTCAAAAGCTCGCCTTAGATTTAAGATTATCAAAGACCGAAAACGAAGAAACCCTAAAGGGAACAGGAGGAAGCAATCATTCAAAAATTGAAAAACAAGACCACAAGGCGTGTATACTGACTACATGCCGTGTACTCGACTTCCCTTCCCCAACCCAGGTCTATCCACACGGCTAAGCCACATGGCTCTGGTTGAACAAAAACTACATGGCGTGTATAATATTTACACGGCATGTACGATGTGATTTTCCAACAGCCCGTGTCGTCTGTGACACGACCGAATACTCGGCTTGACACTACATGGTCTGTCCTCGGACAAGACTACACGGCGTGTCCCATAGGTACATGGCGTGTTCAGGGAGAGGTGACATCGGCCCGTGTTTTTAGTTACACGGCTGCGTCCCCAGGCCACACTACACGGCATGTTCGTCATTGACACGGCGTGTTTCTGCCAAGGATTCACAGAACCGTGTTATTAGTTACACGGCCGGACACTGAGTCACACTACACGGAATGTCCATTTGGTACATGACATGTTTTACCCAAGCCTTTTCCTACCCCGTGTCACCGCCAACACGGTTTGTGATACGGGAAACGACTACACGGCGTGTACTCACGGTACACGGCATGTACTCAAAAAGTTCATTTTTATTTCTGAACATAAGAACATGCACGACGTTTATAAAAATACTACATGGCGTGTATACTGGGATTCCGGACAATATGCCTCAGAAACATCCTCGAACCCCAGAAAATACCGAAAAATAACACCTAAGTGTCAAATTCCGACCCATGGGGGCCCATACTCCCCACGAATCAAATTTTGAAATCTCATATGTGTTATAACAAATAAACAGTCAACGATCCACCAAATTCCGGTAAATGGGGGCCCATACTATCCAAAAACCAAATTTTGGCGTCCATTTTATAAACAGGATCACATAAAATTATCCTATCACACAGCAGGTATTTTATCAAGCAACTATCACAACAGCATGCTTTTCTAGCATGGCAACTATCTCAACAACATGAAAATTCTAATGAACCTACATGAAATGGAAATTATGCATGGCATGTGATATATAGCATGTGTCTATATGACGCATGAGATGGAATACCCTCATCTCATCGGGTTGCAACTAAATAGAAGACATAGATAAAATAAAACAGCACAATCCAAGTGCGTCACCCAATGGTGAGGATATATCAACTGTGAATTTAAAAATCAATGAAATTGAAACACGAGGTAGACTGGCTTTTCCCTATACACGGGTTAGCTACACCCGGGAATAGCTTATTACCAACTACCTTTCGTCATATCCCTAACTACGGCTCCAAATGTTAAGTCAAAGAAAAGAACCCCTCTGATACGACTTTGTAACGTCCCGGACCCGGGTGCCACTCAACGGGTGCCCCGAACCCTGTTCGCCATGTGACCTCAAGTGCATTTCCACAAACACCAGAGGCTGCCGAATAAAAGCGAGGGCCCAGGACTGATAGTGGGGAAACTATTCCCTCATTTGTCAAAGTGTAGCGTAGCGGAATTTAAATAAAACATAAAACAAACAGCGGAAGCAGTAAACCATACACACTGAAATAAACTACAGCAGTGGATATAACCAACAGTGTATAAATGATGATGCTACATGTTTCATGTTTTGAGAAAATATCCAGAACATGTTATACATCAATACAGTACAACAAAATACAGTGTACAACAAAACAAGAAAAACGGCTGGCAGCGGCATCACGAGCCTAGGCTCGGTCCCATGCCCTCCAACTCCTCAGCAACAGTCAAGTACCTATATAGGGACTCTTGCCCCTATCTACACCTACAGAAACGTAATCTGTTTGGGCCGAAAAGCATGACCCAAACAGGGTGTGAGAAATATATCTCAGTAGGCACCCACCAAAGGCCCGTGCCCAACAGCGTGTAAGCATGCAACAATAGTGTGCAGTGGTAAAATGCAATGAAGTAAGAAGTACTAAAAGGTAACAAACTACCAGTTATATTTCCATTTTTAATATTCATTTAATCCATTTTATATAAGAATTCACCACAGTGTATTTAAAACTAAACAACTAGTGTCCTCAGACACGTAAACATATACCCTCAGGTAACGAGTATCCAACACAAGAATTTTCTCTCAGGCATAACAGATTTTTCCCTCAGGCGTAGGTAGTTTCGCCCATAGGCACAGAGTCTATCGCCCTCAGGCACGGATGAAGTTTCCCTTAGGCCAAAATAACTACTTCCCACTTTCTAAATAGTACAGTGCCCACAGGATAATCAAAACAACACCCTCAAGATAAACATGTAACTGGTCCATGACCAACATATCAAAATTCAGTAAACAAGAAATTCATCTCAAGGAAATTATATGATTACTACTTTTAAGGCATACCCTCGGGTATCCTGGCCAAACGGCTAAACAGTGAAACACACCACCGGGGTGGTTCCAGATCTAAGAAACGATCCCAACCAGCATTTTAATATCACAATTAATCAACTATTAAATTCTAGGCATTAAATTTAGCAACAGACTCAACCACACGACACCCCAACACGGGTTCGTGGCACAAAAATGCCCAAAAACGCACGACAGTTGGAAATTTACACCAAGCAACCTACCTTATACGCCAACGAACGTTATACCCGAACGCCAATTCCAGAAACGCCCAAGAACAACGTAGATCTGAAAAAGAACAAAACACATTCAAACATAAATAACTTTCCCTCGGGAAAGAATTGGTGAGAACTGCGTAAGGAGATCAAAGGGCTTAACCGTGCGGTTCCAACGAGATCGTCTGAAGCGAATCAGATTCCAGACGAACACCCGGTGGATCTTCAAAGGTTTAGCCATCCTCCTTGGCTCCAAAATGGCTCAAATGGATCCTCTTCCAAATGAGGAGGCTACTGCCAGTTTTAAGCCGAAAAAACAAAGTACACGGCATGTACTTCTATGTACACGGCATGTACTTCCTTCATATAACTGTTCCTCTGGCAGCACCACCACACTGTTCATCTGTCGACATGAGTACACGGCATGTACTCCCAAGTACACGGCGTGTACTGTCGCCCAGCTGGTGGCTGCTCCACCGCCTTACTATTTTGGCCTACTGATTGACTACACAGCGTGTAAAGGACCACTACAAGGCATGTAGTTGGTTCCTAGACCCTTCGTCGCCGACATGGCTAGACGCCCCGTGTACCCATCCCTACACGGACAAATGTACATGGCATGTGGAAAAAGTACACGGTGTGTAGTTCCAAAATTTAGGATTTTCCCCATTTTCCATATCTTCTCAAAAACACTTAAGGAAAAGGAAAAAGAAGAAGCTCGTACCTCAAAAATAAGAACCGGGTTCTTACACAGGCTTTGTGTGGATTATTGTAAATTAAACTCGTTGATATTTAAGAATTTGTATCGTCTTCCATGAATAGATGATATCTTTGATTAGCTCTGAGGAGATCATTTATTATATAAGATCGATTTAAGATCCAGTTATTGTCGAATTCTTGTTAGATCATCAGACATATCTCACATAGCATTTCATAATAGGTATGGTCTGTAGGAGTATTTTTTTCATTCCATTTAGTCTCATGAACACACCTTAAATATTTATAGAACTGATTAACTGAGTATTATATCCTTATCATGACTCATTTTTTTGTGGTTTTCATGCATTATATCTTGGTTTATTCTTATAACTGACACGACCATTCTACCCATCTTGAGATAATTTTGTGTACACTAAGAGAGAATTAGTTATATGCTAAGCTCACAAAGTCCCAATTCTGAATAGAAAATTCATTTCCTATGTCTTGTCATCTCAAAGACAGGAGTATTAATAGACTCAGAGAAGGTGAGATCAGTGGTTACCTGGGAGCATCCTAAGAACATCTCTGAGGTGGGGAGTTTTCTTGGGTTCTCTAGTTACTACATGTGTTTCATACAAGACTTTTCTTTCTTAGAAGAACCAATGGAAGGCTTGAAAAATATGGGTGTGATGTACGTATGAATAGATTCTTGTGAGCTTGCCTTTCATGAGATGAAAGTGAGATTAACTTCATACCTGATATAGATTTCTCTAGAGTCATGTTGGAGTTACACTGTATAATGTGATACATCAGGTTTTGGATGGTAGTAGTGATTATGTATGGGGATAGAGTCACTGTGGGGTATTAGCAGTAGAGGCCACATGAGAGTAACTACTTGACACCCGATCTCGAGATAAATAAGGTTGTTCATGCCTTACATTGTAAGAGACATTACATATTGGGGGTGTTTTGTGGTTTACACATACCAAAAAAGTCTCAAGTACATCTTTACTCAGTGTGATCTAAATTGTAGGCACTAAAGCTGGATGGAAAACCTTCAATTTATTGACATAGAGCTTTCCTATAAAATTGGAAAAGGAAATGCAATGTTTGATTTACTAAGGATGAGGACTTAGATACAGGAAGTGTAGCAGGATAGTAGTGAGTGGAAGCTTGTGGTGATGTTTCTTAAGATGCACATGGAGGTTCACAATAGTCGTGGATAAACTTTTCGTTCAACCTTAGAGGTTACCTTTTCCCTACTGGACAGTGTCAGGAAGTGGTAGATATCTGATTATGGAGGCCTAGTTATAGGGGAGAGTGTGAAAGGTGAGGACCCTCCTATAGTTGAACCACAGTCGAGGATGTGGTTTTGTGGTTACATGGTCACGTATAGGTGTCAATAGACATGAATGAGGAGCTGATACTGTATTTTCATGCTTCAGTTTGGGTGGTGAATACTAGAATCACTATGATGTATTGGGATTTAAATCTTCAGTACTAGTGGAGTGGAATGAAGAGAGATGTAGCTCAATTTTTCATGAGATGTTCCACCTTTCATTAGGTGAAGGCATAACACTAAATACCGGTAGAAATTTTTCAACAGCTACCCATTTATGTGTGGAAATGGAATTATTTTGTGATGGATTTTGTGATGGTTTTACCAAGGTATTCCTTAGGTGATGATATAGTATGGTTTGTGGTAGATAGGCTTAAAAAGGATTCATATTTCTTGAAAATCAAGGAAACGTTCATTGTTGATGTTATTGGGAGGTTGTACACACTGGAGATTGTACAACTACATGGGGTTTCTCAATTTATCATTTTAGACAGGGTCTCCCAATTTACTTATTATTTATGGAAAGGTATATAGAGGTATTTGGGTACACAGGTTCTTGTGAGCCTAGCTTACCACAGATAGATAGATGGACGGTCTGAGTGCATGATTCAGGTGCTGGAGGACATGCTTCAGGCATGCAGCCTGGATTTTGGGGGTTTTTGGGATAAACACATGCCTTTTGTTATGTTTACATACAATAATCGCTTCCACTCTACTATTCAGATGGAGCTAAATGTAGATTCTGTGCTATGTAATTCCAATAACCCCTATGTTCGCTAGAGCTAGGAGAGGAAGCTATTCTAGGACATTATCTTGATAATGAAACCATAGAGAAGGTGAAGTTTATTCAAAATAGGATGGATACATCACATTCTAGTATTAAATATTATACCAATCATCACAGACAACCTCTAGAGTTCGCGTTCAGGGATCGAGTTTTCCTACATGTTGCACCGAGGTTGGGACACAAGAGTATTAGGAGACCGGGTAAGCTTTCGCAGAGGTACATTGATCTTTTTGAGAGTATGGAGAGGGTCGGGTTGATTTCCTATAGATTGAAGTTACCTTAGAGGTATAGGATTATTAAAGTTGTCTTCCACATTTCTCAGTTTCAACATTACTTTTTGGATTTGTCTCTCACCTTTCAGCCTAAGTGGAGTTGTGGGAAGGTGCATCCTTTGAGGAGAATCCAATTTGTAATGTGGATTGTAGCACGAAGGTTCTCCATGGGTGTTAAGTTCCTTTTTTTTGAGATATATGGACGCATGACCCAGTGAAAGAAAAGAATTGGGAGAGGGAGGCTGAGGTCTGATCACAATGGATGCAGTTTTTCTCAAATATTACTTCAAAGCCTTTGAAAGATAAATTTAGGGATTACTTTATTTATGGAAGAAGTTTGTATGAACCAAGTTATTACTTCGAGGTATGGATCATTCCATTTCAGTTTATAGTTATGAAACTGGAGGAAACAATGTCAAGGGATGGTTGTAGGCTTGTTAACACGATGTGACTGTGGCCTACATGCCATGTACATTTATGCACATGAAGTGTATGGAGGATTTCACACCATTTAATAGCAATACACTGTCGTGTAATGGTATAACTAGGATTTGTAGGGAGACAATTTGTAGTTTTAAGTACATGGCATGTAATTTTATTTTTTAAATTAGGTAGTAGCATTGTTTTTTGGTACACTGACAGAAATGATCCATTTCGACAAGCAGTGCACCCAAGAAAACCATGAATGGTAATTATTCTATAGTTTTATCATTTGGAACCTGATTTGAACACTGTTGAATCCGTTTAAACCCTCTCATTGAGTGATCAATTTCTATTGAGCCATTCTTTCTGATTTATTCTCTCGACCTAGTTGTCAAGGGTTAATCATTTTTAATCATTTTTTAGATCTACTCCAATTTAGGTCGAATTAAAGATTTACACTAGATGAGGGGAGTCATTCAAACATGAGGTAGGTGGTCTTGTACCTTTTGTTGATTTTTGAGATGATTATATATTCTAGAGTTCCGCGTGCCCACTTCTAGGGTGTTGGTTAATTGAATAATGAACTGTTTTATTTCTTATTTATGATTAGGTAAATAATTAGATGATTTTGAAATCACTTTTAGGGTTTTAAACCTTGATTTAGGGCCACCCCATGGGTGTGTTTCCATTGGATGGTCGTTTGACCAAGAACACCTATGAGTCTTAACTTGAGTTCCCATTCTTAGGTTGTTAATATGTATTTCTAATTATATAAATTTCCGGCATGATTTGATTATGTTAAATCCATGTGATAGTTAAATTCAAATGTGTTACTTTTGAGTTGGAATGTGTAATAGAATTAAATTATAAAAAGTGGTAATTATCAATAGATGAGCCACAATCTCGATTAGAAGACAAGGTTGGTCTCATGCGACTAATTACACCTTATATACCTTGGGTTAATCATTGTCTTGGTTAAAAGACAATGTATGATATCAAGAGGTTAATTATATGAAAGTTATGAGTGATCCAGAGATAGGGTGGTCAAACTCATTAGGGCTTGTTGAAAATGTTGAGCGATCCAATGATCCATTGATGGATACCAAGGATAGGCTCTATTGGAAAATGATTAAATGATTATTATGTAATGATTTGATGGTAAATTTTATAAGGGGGTTATTCAGGACTAGTCCGAACCTTGAGATTTTAATATAATCCATTGGAATTTAATAATTAAATTGAATCACTAATGATACATCTTTCATGTAAAAGAACAATCTTGTATTCGATCTTCACCTGTACTTGGTTACATTGTCTTTTGAGACTTCAAATGTGCTTACTTTTGAGTACCTTCTGGTTCACTACTTTCACTATTGTGAACTGCATGTTATGTATGTCCGCTGATATATTGGAATATACATTGTGTTGTTTCCTACGTGGATTTAGTCTCATAACCTATTTAGATCATGATTTTGGGCCTAAACAAATTATATGATTGCAAGTGTTGATCAAGGAATGTGTTATACTACAGGTACATGATGTGTTGATTATGATTAGGAGAGCATGGGACTCAGCTGAGGCTTTCGATGCTTCCTAGTCTATTTTTTTGTGCGTTTGAGACATAAAATATGTTATTACCTCGGTGTACTTGTTTTGAATATTTTCTTAAAACATGTGACATGCTGCATCATATTTTGCGCAGAAGGATGTTTGGATACTTATAATATTTGTATTATACTGTTTACTTTAGTCGTATATTATTTAATATTTCTTCATTTTTATTATTATTTTTTCATTGTGTTACACTCTTCCAACGAGGGAATAGTTTCCCCACCATCACACAGTAGGCCCTCGCTACTAGTGGGTAGCCTCTAGCATTTTGGGAGATGCCCTTGAGGCCATGTGGCTAACCAGGTATGGGGAACCAGTTGAGTGCAATCCAGATCCAGTACGTTACAATTTACCTAATTCATTGTAGGGCTATACATTTCTAGGACCACACATCACATAATGAAAACCATACATGTGTGTGCCACAAGATAATAAATCATTCTTCATATCAGTATAGCATAACATGTAGAAAATAGACATGTTTTGTAAATATATGAACATAACATTATCAAAATCCATCCAGATATTTTAATGGGATTGTATCATAACATCATTAATTATCTCAACATAGCTTAACTAACCTGTGGGAAATAAATGGGTTTCATGTAATAATCTGAAGATCATCATCATCATAAGTCATATAGAATAGTTATTGGCATCATTAAGGAATATTCCCAATGAAACATGAAATTTTTTCATGTATATTGACATAGATAAGAAATATATATTATAAAATTATTTACAATACACTTTTCAAATCAAGAGAAAACATCCCTTTTATTTTGGTATCTTTTAAAACCAAAATTCCCAAAATATTTAGGAAAATATTTTATTTCAAATTAACCATGTAAAATTGTGAATAAATAATTAGTTAAAATAGTTTTCATGATGTTGGTATAAGTTATTCATGTGTTAAATGTTATACTAAACACTATATTTTGATTTTTTGGTAAAACATTCAAAAATACATATTTTGGAAATGACTAGAACATACCTTTCAATACTTTGTAAATAATAAAAAATATATTTGAAAATAAATTTAAAAAATCATCAGATCATATTAAAAAATATTATTTCAAAAAATTATAGCAAACATGGATATGGATTAGAAATATTCCCAACTTAAAAGAGAAATAAGGTTGCTTTTTCATAAAAACAATATCTCAGTTATTTTAAGTACCAAAGCGCGAAAAATATAAATAAATAAGGAAAAACAAAAAAATGAATATAGAAGATGAAACTATTTTAGTTTTAATGTATAAGGATCATATAATATCTCTCAATTTAATTTTAATTTAAAAAATCTTGAAAAAAAATAAATTGTAACATAAACCCCTTACCCAAATTCATTTCTTACTTAACATGTGTTCTAAACACTTATATAATAAATTTTTATTAAATAAAAATATATGAAAAAAACATATATATATATATATATATATATTTCTTACTATATATAATTCCCTTATAACTTTAAATGACCCATTTTTTAATAAATATTCATCTAAAATATTATTTTTGTGAAAACCGGTTAGTTTTCATGCATGTTTCCATCTGATGGTTCTTGTAATTACACATTGTACATGGATTAACTACCTAAATAATATAAAAAATATAAAAAAATTAATATTTATTCATTATATAAATATTTATAACCATTAATTATACTTTCTGGTGAATCATGAATTGCATCACTTCATGGAGACAGCAGTACGTATGCACACAGGCACGAGTGGTGTTACACTTTTCATGGAATAGAATAAAAGAGAGGTGAAAATAATTCACATTTTAAAAAACATTATTATATTATAAATATAATAAATAATAATTTAATTTTTCTTTATTACCATCTATGTAAAGATAAAATGAAAAATGAATCACATAGCTTCCTGGAGGTTGTAGTCCACACATATGAACAAGAGAATATATCGTTTCACAACAGATGGTTATATATAAAGGAAGAAAATATATTATAGTTATAGAAAAATAATTATTATATAAAAATGATACATATATAATAAATTAATCCATATAATCATCAAATATAGATGGTGATGAAAAACAAAATACATTGCTTCATGGATACGGTAGTCTATATGTATGCATAAGTAATGTTTTTATTTTCTATTAGATATAAAAGATATAGAAAATGGTTATACCATTAGAATAAAAAAAATGAATTATATTAAATATATTTTTTTCATCCTTTTTTATATGGTTATATAATATTTCTAACTGGTTTATGAAGAAATAATCTTGAAAAAAATAAGTAATAACATTTATCTCTTCTTTGAGAAACCACCTTTGAATTTCTTCTTAAGGAACCTTAAATTGATATTTTAAGAGTATAAAAACATCTAGCATATAGATATAGAATTTTATTTGATATTTGGTAAGTTTTTAGTCTAGATAAATTGCTCATTAATTTTCAAGAAGAGAGGATAATAGGTTCCCTTTTATATGTGAGGGGAGTGGCACACTTGTAATTATTACGAATATTAAAATATAATAATGTCTAACTCAATGAAAACTTAATCCATTTAAAATATGATATTATATATTATATAAATAATATCTAATAATATGATATATATTATTATTTTTGGATATTTTAACATTTATATCTGTATTTTAACCCCTCATTAACTCAATTTACCATTTACTAAAGTATTGAATTTTTACCTCATTTACTATTCATAATGGCCAAAATTGAAATTTTCATCTAATTTTTTATGGAAATTATGATTTAAAATATTTATACCATATTACATAATTAAATTGCAATAATTTTAATAATTTAATTTTAATGTATGTGCACTAAACGCAATGAAATTGTTTTTTTATAAAAATACATTTTGAGCATAAAAGCAAATTTAATCTCATTCTTTCACTAGTAAAAACCATTTTATGTATGTTAAGTTTTTCTATTGAAGATATATTCAAGAAAATTAATTAAAATAATTTATTTAATAGTTTTTAATATAATTTATTAATATGTAAACACATTTCTTGCATATAATCATTTTTTAAGAGAAATATCTCATTTTTGTCTTCAAATTATTTTATTTTCATTCCTAAACAATTGATAACCAGTGAATTAAATTTTTACATACATATAAATATTTTTTAAAAAAAACTAAACACCCTAAATTAGTTTTAAATTAATTTTAAATAACCGTAAACAAAACATTCATGATAAAAACAATGCATATTAAAATATTTTAATGTAGTTCTTTATGATCAATAGTATTTCCTAAGTGATTTAGAAATTATTTTCAATACTTATATTTTATTTAAATAAAATATAATTTTCTTCATTTTATAACGTATAATAATTATTCACTTTAGTTTAGTGTTTCATGTAATTAACGATATTGAATAATTAAAATGTATTAAATATTAATATATCATAAAATATTAGGGTTTTATGTAACAAACATGTCCTTTTTATCTAGAAATACATGGAAGATATGGAGAAAAATGATTGAACATGATATCACCATAAATTTTACTATAATTAAAAACACAGATGTGGTTTTTTCAAAAGGGGAAGGTTATTCGAATGATATAAAATGGAAAATATCAAGTCAACAAGGGTTCTTGAACTGGTGTATGTTTTTTTTGTGGAATTATATCACCAAGATCTATTGAGAGGAAGAGATATTATGCTTTTCATTTCCTGTGTTAGTAGGATGGAATGGTTGATTTTCATCACTCACAAATATAATTTATTCACTTTCATTGCCTGGTGGTATGAAAATAAGTTGTTGAATTAATTTCTAATATTTGGAACTAAGTGCTTCATTATTAATAAAGAGAAACATAGGGACTTTGAGTCTTATGGAGATTAATTCATTTCCCTTGTCTACTTAGGTAATATAAATGAATATAAATTCTTTGATAAGTGGCTCATAATGGTTGTTAAATTACATGTTGTCCTTGTGGTGGAGAATGATAAGAATCATTATCCAAATAGTGAGTTGATTCTAGATGAAATTAAAAAGGACGTGAGTAGATCATGCGGGAGAACATGGAGATGCGAATTTTTTTAAATAATATAGTGATGTTGATATGGATAAAGGTAGAAATTTATCTAAATATATGAAAAAGATTCAATCTAAAATTGGTATGAAGAATGTCATAAGTTACCAGACAACAACAGTTCAGATGAGGAGAAAAACGAATATACAATAAACATTTATTTTCTATTGAGTAATGATAAATTATTTCAAATAAGAATCTAGAGATGAAAATTGAGTTTAGGAAATAAATTAATATTTTCACCAAATCAAAAATAATCTAACATGGTATTTTTTAATGAGGCTAGAAGATAAAAATATCAATAATACAAAATAGGTTTTCTATAATAAAATCATTGAGGATGGTAAGGTGACTCAGAAAAAAAATAATGGATTGTGTATAAGGCATATTCCAAGGTCAAATTAATCAATTTTAATGAGACATTTTCCCTCATATATTTAATAGGAACTATTTGGTTCTTTATGACTATGTGAGTGAAAAGAAAGTTCATGGTGTACCAAATGGGTATAAAATTAGCATTACCCAATAAAGTCCTTGAATAAGAGGTGTACATATAAAAACTCTATGTGTTCATTGTAGATGAAGTTGATATTATGGTGCACTGGTAGAAGAAATTTTTGGATGGGAAAAAGCATGCACTAAGTGCCTGGTATTCTAGGCTTGATCAACACTAGAGAAAACATGGATTCTAATAAGGTGGTGTTGATCACAATATCTACATCAAGAGTGGTAATGATGTATATTGGTTCTTATATATATAGAAAACATAATATTTTTCATATCATATGATCCATATTGCAATTTGTTTTCCAAAATAAGTGACATCCTTGATATTTAAAATAAGATGTCACTTTTAGGGTTTGTTAATATTCACAATAATGAATATACATTTCTACATTAAATAATTATATATGTTTATATCATGACTTAAAATATACTATATAATAAATTAGATACTCATAATACATTTAATATTATTATGTTTACTTCATCTTATAAGGTATATTTTATTTAAAGGTTAATTAAATTTCCTTAACATAATTTCCTATTTTGAACTATTAAATTATTAAATATATTATAATTGAAAATTTATGTTAATTGATTTTAATATTTATTTTTATAAATAGTTTTAAAAAATTAATAAATAATTATATGGTTATTCATTTGAAAACAATTTTGGTTTATTTTAAATAATCTATTTTTTCATGTATCATATTGTTTTATTTAAAAGTTAAATTTATAAATTTTACTATTAACATTGATTTTATGAAATCATTATGATATAATCATGACTCAAGAATTTATAAAACCTTTGGATAAACAAATTATATATATAATGAGTCAAATAAATCATTTAAAATATTGTGTTCAATTTGGAAACCAATGTTTGATATTTTGGAACGAGGGTGATATTTTATTCTAATAAATATTTTTTTGAGTATTTTTATTTAATTGAGTGATTTGAAGGTTTCAATATGTTTTTAATTGATATTTATTTAATATAGATCTCATTTATTTAACCATAAAACAAGAAATGTCATGAGAGTCAGTCTTGTTTCTTATTTTAGAGTAAATTTATTTTCAAGCTTGAAAATGCATTTTTATTAAAAAAACCTTTTCTACATTATGAATGATTTTATTAAAATAATTTTCAAAAAAAATATTGAATCACATAAAATGGTTTTCAAATGTGGAATCATATTTTTCATATTATATAATGAGGTCCATTTTATTTTTAGTCATATAAATATGTTTTCAATGTAAAATTTAGTCCCTTCGATAGGGGTTAAAAGTGGTAAAATGCTCATATTAAGGTATATGATTGAAAAATATCATAAAAACATACCTATAAATTAGTGGAGATAGGTTTATTAACCCCCCAAAATCTCTCATGTCAATTATCATAATTTATGAATCCACTTTCAATGAATATGACAAGTTTTTTATAATAAGAAATTAATATTTACAAGAAATGAAACCCCTTGTATTCAGGCCACTTAGCCTTGGGCCTTCGGGCTATGTAATGGGTCTCCCTCTACCCACACTAAATATGTCTTTACTTTGAATAATAAATTTAGGCTTTGCCGCCAATCTTTAAAAAAATTCATCCAACCACGTGGGAATCCCAAATAAGGTTTCTTGGTCTCAATTTCAATTCATTGAGACATGTTTCATTTTGTACATCTCATTTTATTTTATATGGTGTTATTTTTATTCACTACCACATAAAAATATTATAATATATTTTCCTTTTAATTCATGATATTTATGAATCCAAATTATGTTATTTCTATCATTGGATTTTGAATCAATTGTTATAAAATTCATAGGGGTTATTTCTCTTGAATTTTATTCCTTCGTACAAATTTGAAGTTATGATCCAAGTTTCATTTATATGGTGTATAAAATACCTATTTTACATATTAATTATTTAATATATATTTATTCATTATATGTAATATTTTATTTTATGTTCTCTTCTTCATGTATTTTTGAGTCAAAGGTTACCAAATCCATAATGGGTTTTAACCTCAATTTTCATTTTTTGAGACATGTATCATATTATGAACCTATATTAAATTATAAGGTGTCTATAATTCCTATCTGAAATATTATATAATGTTTCCATTTTTTCATTTAACTTATATCCTTCTAAAATTATTTCATTCAAGGAATTTTCTTTTATAAAATCTGTAAGGGATTTTTCTTATAAGCCATATTTTCAATGATTTGATGTTTTCCTTTCAACTATTTTCCCTCTATATCCATATTTTATATAATTTTCAAGAATGTTATTTATATATTTAAATGATTTTTTAAGTTCATTTTCAACTATTTTTCTATTTATATACAAAGGATTAAAAATGAATATTTTTTATGTTTTTTGAACATGTCATTTTTAATTTTCATTATAAATGTGTGAAAATATTTTTTTTATTTTTTTTTGTATTTTACCACATTATATCATTTTACTGTATTTATTTATTTAAATATACATTTATTTTTAAATAATAAAATTAGATCCAAAACCGTACATGACATGCAACAACGAGCTTAAAAGAATCACAAAATCATATTATTTAAAGATGATTATCATAACCTAGTCGTTGAATTGGAGAGTATGAATAGTATTAACTAAATTATGAAATATATATAGAGGAACTAATAAATAAAAATAATATATTAAATCTTGTAAATTATGTAATCAATTTTTAATAAATTTATTTTATGTTCCAAAAACTTATTTTCTTAATAAATGATTTTTATTGATTTCTATGAGAAATTATTATAATTAATTTCATTAAATTTTATATATTTTATTTTATAAAAGTAATATAATTTTTGAAATTATAATATAAAAAGTATCATAGTGTGATATTTTTACATTTTTCTGAAAAGATTGATTTTAAAGTGAATAGTGAAAAATACTGATTTTTATTGAAAAATGTATTTTTGATTCAAGAATTTACAAAGATAAATTTTGTTGTAAAATGATTTAAAAATAAAATTATTTTTATTATGTTATTACTAATACAATTAAATTAATTTTATTAAATTTTCTGATTTAATTTAGTAAAAAAATTATACTAAACTTTGAATTTGTCAAAAAAAACATGTTTTTCATCGCATTTTGAGTGTTTATTTTAAACTTAAATTCTATCAATTATATATATTTTATATGAAAAAATGGATTTAATATTTTTTACCGTGAAGTTTAAATTTTTTAAATATGGCACTTTCATTTTTTGTTAATATGAATAGTAACCTTAATAAAATTTTTATCACCTCAATAAAGGTTAAATCGGTTTGATGTAGGTTAATACTAAGGGAAAAGGTCATACTTTTTCATAATATTTATTATTGGATGAATAAAATCATAATCTTATTAACTTAATAAGAAATTTTATTTTTTAAATGGACAACTTTCCTTAAAAATTACAAATATAATATTTAAATCAAAGAAAGTTTTGAAATGTCACTCTCTTAGTTTTAAATATATTTTAGGTGTTCACATATATAAAAATAAATTTTTTGAATGAATATCATTGGATATATTGAAATTAATAGAATTATTTTAATCATATTAATTTATATATAATTTTTAGTTATTAAATAATCACATTAAACTCTCACACAACGTTAAAACTGTATTTATTAAATTAATAAAAAATTAAAATAAATGGTTTTAAAAATATTATAATTGGTATAATTTGAAAGAATCAATGTTTACAATGAATTTAATAGATATATATGATATTTTAGGCACATTATAAAGGATTGGATTCAATTAATTCATTTTTATTGATTTATTAAAAGTCAAATGAAATGAATCGTGTTATAAATAACATTAATGATATTTTAAAATAAATAATATTTTATTAAATGATTTAAAATTCAAAAAAATATTAGATTCAAAAGCATTAATGGGAAATTGATTTAAACAACATACATTGTTTATTTATGGGACTTTTGAAATTTTATAGTAACATTATTAACCCATAAAGGGTGGAAAACATTGATATTACTATAATTGTCAAAAGGGTAAATAGGGGCATTAAAACTAAAAGATAACGGTGAAACCATACCCAAAACAAGTAAATATTTTCCTGTATAAGATTATTTTCACTTATAATTATATTATATTTTAATTATATAAATTTATTTTCATTTTGATATCGAATTGAATTTATATTAATTTAATACTTTATGATCATCCTAGAATCCCCCCCCTGTCCACCTCAATTATTAAAGGGAACCCCTTCCTTCAACTATTTACACTGCATTGAGCCTTATATCTCTTCAAACCCTACCAGTCCCTATTATAAATATCCATATAAAAGTGATAAGGGTTATATTTATTCCACAATACAAAATCTAAGTCCCTTAAGAAGATATCTAAAGGAATTCAACCAAAGAAGAGGTAGTCATTGTTACCGAGTCCTTCAGGTTTATTACTTATTATACTTCATATTAATGTTGTGTAAAGATACTAAAATAACAAATAAATTATATTAATTACAATTAGATGATATTATTATTATGTTAAAACAATATTCCATAACATTTATATCATATGAAAATTGAAAACGTCACTCGTACGTACGTACAGTTTACCATCTCTATGTAGTTGTGTAATTCAATTTTCATCACCAATTTATATAGATGGTTATAAGGATCTAAATATTTAGTATTTATTATATTTATGAGATAATAATGCTTATATAATACATATAAAATTTCCAATATCATACCTTACAATCTTTTGGAAAATGATAATGTCTCTCATGTTTGTGTGTGGACAACCACCTCCACAAAGTGATGTGATCCATTTTTCATTTACAATTTACATGGATGGTAAAATTTATGGTTTTAATGACTATATATTAAATATATGATATATTAATTATTTTATAATGATTTTATATTATTCACATTTCTTTCACTACATCCTTCTAAAAGTGAAAACAACCTTCATGCATATGTACCGCCTACTATCTCCATGAATAGGGTAATTCACTTTTCTATCTCTAAATTTTTGGGATGACTCTAAATAAATATATAAGTAGTATATAAGATATTATATAATATTTTATATTTTTTACATAATTTAACCATGATGAAGTTCTATGCACTGAAACTACTAAACCAAATAATACATGAAAAATGAAGCTGTTATTAATTGGAAAAATGATTTTAACCAAGAATTGTTAATAAATGGTTGATAAAAGATTATAATTAAATAATATATTGTATAATATATGTGAATATTATTCTATAATATAGGTATAATAAATATATTTTTTATATAGTAATTTCATACATGAATGAAGGAAATCAGACCTCAGATAATGGTTTCTCATCTCAATTTTACTTCCTTGAGACATATTCCATATTCACCAGTAATTTCTTTTATGTGGTGCATATACTACCACATTGATACTTTATATCAAAAATATATTTATCTTTATGGTATTTAAAGTTATTTATTTTATGTTTTTTATGATTCCAAATTTACCAAAGTGTTAAGGGTTTCATTCATTATCTCATCATAATTCCGGATTGTTTATGATTAAGTCTCTTTCAGAGAAATTACATAATATTTCTATCCTAAAAATATATATTTTATTCTCCAATAGTATTTCATGATTATTTTATGTAATTTTAATATTTTTATGGAGAAGGAGATGAATGGGGAACCCTCACTGATGTGGGTTCAATTTCGCCTGATGGTTAATTATGGGGATTTTGATCTCATGCAAAATTAGTAACATCAGGTCAATATTTTTGTTCTTAAATGAAACTCCCAAAAATTTCACCATCCCTAATGATGTACAGACCTTCCTTCCAAACACTTGTGTCCACTTGGGTTTTAAAATCCAATGATTCTTAGGGACACACATTGGTAGAGAGGATGAGAGGATGGGCTCATAACACCCTTTTGGGGGGAACTGTTTCCTACTCGAAGACTCTCTTATTGATTTAAGATATGTTTTTGAATCTATTTGTAATCTCGGTATGGGACCAGTTACCCTAAAAAGTATTATAATTTATTTCTCTATCGATAAAAAAGTAACTGGATCTCATTAGTGAACATATTAATGGGTAACTCTTTAGTGAGTACATCTGTATGTATCTGAGGTTCTTAATTTATTTCCAAGTGAAGGATAAGTTGTCTATATACTAAAGCAATATAACCAAATACTTTAGGATTTTTTCCACATACGGATGTAGTTAAAATTCCAAGTAGGGGTTTTAGACATAATGATTCATCCTAAGTATATTGGTTATTGTTGGAATGAAAACCTACATTGTTTTTTAAAACCATGTTGTTTAACATCATGTGGAGAAGACATATGTGCGAGAATTGAGGCAGTAGATTTTTGAGGAGTCCTATGTATAATGTTTTGGGCATGAATTAGAGTTATTTTAGTTCGATCATGCCCATGGTACTATCCCCAAGGTAGATACACATATATCTAGGGGTTTTTATATCATATCACACATCAGGGCTTAGCTAATTGGATTTCCCTAGCTGGTGGAGATTCATTACGCAAATGAGGTGTTCATTGTGTCCCCCTAAGCCCATGTGAGATATTCTCCATGTGTGAAACTAGGGATAGAAAGTAATAAATGTCATTTCATATGTATATGGGTATTATGTGATGGGACTACACTTTTAATGTTTAATATGGAGCTCGAGCCTCAAAGTGGCATCCTACGTATCCTGATGATGGAAGGAATTAGATTCATTATAGTTCATTTTATTTCTCTATCCACTAAGGGATGAGGTAGAATGATCATCCCTTGGGAATATTTGGCTCATAATGGTTGAAATTTCCGTTACATGAGGCTTACATCAAAATGGTTGTTTCAATGGGATCGTACATTGGAATGGTTTCCTATATATCCTAGTTATTGTACCAATCCATGTTCTCTTAGTTCAATTGGTTGGGGATTACACACTAACATTTACCTTTGGTCAAAAAATATCATATTATGCTTTTGTTCAAGGCTTACACTCTAATATTTCTCTTAACATGGTATAGGCTTACAAGGAAAACGATATGATCATTTCATCTACTTGATAATATGTGAGCTATGATTGGTGTGATAAACAAGGGATGTAAAATTATCAGTGTTAATTCATATAGATGTTGGAATTATTTGTTGAGACAACCCTTCAGATGGTTAATATGGGCCTCAGGCCTCAAAGAGGCATTATTTGTATCCTAGTGATATAAGTAATGTGATTACTAATAGTTCCCTTTATTAGGGATAACACACTAACTTTTCCCGTACAATTGGGGGTTACACACTAAGGATGGATAAGGTCATCAAATCATGGGATGCCCTACATGATCTGGACTAGTTTCCTGCCTAACGTGCATTGATTGTCTGCTCAACACACCATAAAATCATGTTCGGCATGTTAGAGAATGTCTTCATAACATCTCCAAGGACAATTGTATAATCTATTTTAATTGATTGAGGTATGTCGCATATCTTGGATGGCATGTCTGAGGGTTGTCGCATGATCAATGTTGACTCATCCAAAGTGCATCGTTAGACATGGTTGGTTTACCCTAGAAGCCATAAAATAACCTAGATGACTTTCCTAGAGGGTTATTCATGATTCAACTGACATGACCTAGTGTCATTGTTATAGTCAAATGACATGTCTTATAGGGCATGGCATGGATGACATATCTAGAGGGCTTCGCGATACTTGATTGTCTTTCCAAGAGGGAGTCATGAGAGCCAGCTGACATGTTTGGGTGTAACCATGAGACTCTGCTAACATGAGTTGGTGTCATTTTATAAGTTAGGAAACATGTTATATGGACATCACAATGTTTTTATGTAAATCCTAGAGGGATTCATGATACTAATGTGGCATTCCCAAGGGGCGCCATGTGACTTGCATGGACATGTCTTAGAGGACATTGCATGATCCAAATAGTATTCCAAAGGGCTGTCGTGAGATTTGGACGACAAGACCTGGTTCTTTCACGTGTCCTATATGGTTCATGTGAAGGACCTGAGTATCATCATATTACTTCTCTTCTTAATCCTCTCATTTATTAATAGTTGTTCTACCCATTATATTGTGAATTCCTTGGATTTGATCAATGATAGCTTTTCTTATGTCTTGCGTGATCTAGAGGGTTTGCAGGATGTCCTATGCATGTCCTAACAAAATTATTTCATGTGATCTATGGGTGATCAAGTGAAGTTAATATTCATGTTATATGATTGCATTGGATTTTCGCCAATATCTTTCCTAATGAAATACTTGTCGTTCATGAGATCAACTGCTCCAAGAAATCTTATCTAGCGCGGCTGTGATGTTCACATAGTTCATCCATTTACATAGATTGGTGTTGCATTTTACATGATGGGGTGGGGGATTTATATACCTCTACACCCAATATGTTCACCTATTTTTAGGGTGCATATCACAAAAATCTACGGTGGAGTCAATGAAGGGTTTAGCTTCTTCGTGAGTCGCTTCTGTTGATCACTCTGAAGGTGTTGCCTGATTTTTCATGATCATGAGTCCCTCCTTTCAAAGCCTCCTTATATGGATTTTTTCTTAATAATGGGGACTTTTTTAATCATCCAATCATTCCAAAGGTCTTTTATATTGTCGTATTTACAAGTCCTAAGGTGGTTGCAAGACTCATTTTCTAGTTGAATTTATTTTGGTTGATCTCCATTGACTTTTCTTGGAATTTTCACGATACAAGGATGGATTGTACATGGGAGTTCACGTGACAATTTTTACATAGCAATGGGTATTTAAAGACCATGTTGCAGACAAAATTTTCATGTCTCAAGATTTTTACCACCGTAAAAGGCTCCGACATCCTCCCCTATTTTCCTTTGTTTTATTTTACAGTGGTTGGGGGTTTGTGAGATTTCGTGAGTAAAGTCAAAGACAAACAATCTATCTCTTAGTTTTTCATCAGGAGACCAATAAAGGTTATATAGAGATTCATGATAATTTTATAGACAACTTCATCTATTTTATATTAGGGATCCATAAGGGGAGGGGTATGGTTGCATGTCCATACATATGGCCCTTGGCATGATGAGGATTTCATGATGGAAGTCTTTCGTGATATGAGGTGGACATGTCACTGAGTGCACATTACGTATTTTGGATTTTTATGGGTGTTTCACATCAATTTTATTACTCTGAGCGGTTATTACCTCATCTTATTTTATTTCAATTGTTTTATATTGAAAATTATAGAGGATCTTCTAAGGTTTCTAGGATGTTGTCGAGGATAGTAATCCTCCCCATCAGTGATGTATCATGTGATATTCTCGACCACAAGAGCCCCTCACATTTTGAATATTTTCATCCTATTTTTTAATTATTTCTCATTGGATTGTTAGGATTCCACGGGTTGAAAAGTCACATGACCAGGAGGAGCTTATATGGATTCCACTACATGCCCAGTAATTGTCTGAGGTTCATTTTTGAGAGAAGAAGGACTTGTCAAACATATTTTTGCGAGAACCTCCAAAGGCTATCTGATGCACATGATTTCTTCACATGACCGTATAATGTTCAGAATATTTCTTATCCCTTAAAGGATCATACGATCTTTGGGTCTTGGCCACCTTCTTCAACATTTTCTTTTGTGGTGAAAATAATAACCATATCCGTGAATTTCTTCCTTTTTGAATTTTCTAATACTCATTTGGTGGGAATCAAAAAATTCCCCCTCCCCTAAGAGTGACATCCTTAGGGACAGGGGGTTGGTTATAAGGAAAGAAAATTCCCACATGAATCATTAGCATTGTTTCGATTCGGTTTCTTGGGTCACATTTTGGCTTCTGAGAGAAGCTTGGTATTTCATATAATTCCCAATATATAGGGGAAGTAGAGGGAAGAATTATTCACCAGCTACTCAGTCTCTCAGCGCCCTCTCTCCTTTCATCCGTCATGTTCCCTTTTCAAAAGACCATTCCAAAATTCCAGATCATGATACCTAACTGTGAGCCTTCTTTCCTAAGAACTATTCCACAAGAATACTTTTTCTCAGATTCCAATTAGAAAAAAATATGAGCTATACTTCAGTAATTGATTGAACATTGGCTATGAGGATGTACGATTGTCCTCAGGGTTTCACGGGATCTTTTAACCTGTTCAAATGAATTTTTTACTATTATATGGCTTATGTGACCATGTCTGAGTCAAACATTCGCAATTACTTAATGTTTCATGTTGTTTGAAAATTCCCTCTTGGTGTATCTGACACATGTAACCTCTTAGTTTTAGGAGATTTTCAATTCCTTTAGGTGATTAATGTATTTTCTAGTTCATAAGATTTTCATGATACTTACAATTTATTATGACTATACTTTCATAAGATTTTGTTTTATCAGTCAAACATATGTCACTTACTTCTATTATGGTGGCTTTCATCTCTAATTGATTATCTCAGAATCCTTTTAAGAATGAGGGAAAAAATAGTGATAGCCAATCGGGATGAAATAGTGGTGAGTGTGGGTCCCACTAACAATCGTGACATTAGGTCATTCGAGAAGATGTGGATTCTGCCTTGTGGGGTCATGAATGAACTTGGAGATCTCTCAAAGTCTTAGATTGTTAGGATTTATATCCATGATTCAAAAAGGATGGATATCCCCAGTTGGGGATGATCATACATGAATTTGAGTTAGTACCCTAGTCATGGTGGCATGACTAGAGAAAGGAAAACATCTCAACATGGAATTTTATGTCCTTTCATGCCTTTATCAACACTCTTTCCATATTTAACCTGGAAGAATCCCCTTCAGGATTAGTGGCCTTTCCATTTTCTATATTTCTAGATATGGGATCATTTCAATTTGTATGAATATTATAACGCCACCAGGATTCTTAATTCCTTATATTATCCCCGATTACTGAACATATATGGGGTAGGAGACATGTCCCTAAGCTCTGACAAGTTCACAAATTCTCTACAATGATCCAATAGCTTCATGTTCACCCCCTATCATGCACTAGATGGGCTGATTATTGACAATTTTAGAATCTCCAATGATGAATGGTGTTATACAATCTCCCTTTAAGATGGGGATCTTTTGGCTAGGATGAAAATTATTATTATTTGTGATCCATCCACCCCTTATTGGTTTACTGATCAGTTTGGTTGTATCCAAATGGTATCCACCCACCATTTGTTAGTTTGTTGGGAGAGAGAAACCCTAGTTTTATCCTCCAGTTTTGGAAGATTCTAGTGAAATAATTCCTAGATACTAAAATCATTCTCCCTCATGTTGATGCTTCTACTTTTCTCACTCAGGATTATGCACGGTCTTGGGGGTCATCCTATTCAAGTGGCAAGCTAAGATAATTTTTATGACATTTAGTTAAACCATTTTCATTACCATCCGCTCTGTCTGTGTAAAAAATGGAGTTGATTGAAGACTAGGATGAGAAATCAAAGAAGCTCTCTCATCCTAGCGATGAATACCATGATATCATGTTCGAATCCATTAAGAAAATTAGTCCTCTATTATAGGCTATGGATGATATTTATATTGATAGAATAGCATATGAGCCATATTCTCTTACTTCCTTACCAGCTCAACTACTTATTCCTCCTCCTCTTGCACATGTTCCCTTGGTCACATTGGTTCAAAAATAATGTAGTATTATTTGAAAATATATTCACACCTTTATTATTGAGACTCCCTTGGAAACATTTTAAGACCAATGGGACTACCTTCATCAGTTGTTTCATGACTTGGGGAAGGTTATTTTGTTCGTCAACCATTTTACGATATCATGGTACAAATTATCCTAACTCAATAATATTTTTCCGTCAATGAGAAGTAATTGATTGAATTTTTAGAAACAAATCCTCTTACTATGAAGATAAAGGAGGCATAAGAAGAATTGGAGTATGGTTTCCAATTAATATCCAAACTTCAAGATCATATAGATTTCTAGATTTCAAATAAATAGATATTTGAGGAAATCACTGATCACCTAAAGTATGACCCTTCAACATTGGATCACTCATTGTAAACTTCTCTAAAGAGGGCTGAGAAGCTGACTACTTTGGTTGAGACTGCCTATCCTATTGTATATGTACAAGATGCGGGGGGAATGGAACTTCAACATTCAATTGATTCTTCTATCTAGACTCTTTCTGACCTAGAAAGATCATTCAATCGAATCTTATTTTAATTAGATAATTGATGTTCCCCACTTTTTTATGAAAACCTTGGAGATAATCCTAAATGTGGAGAATCATCCTATTGGACTCGTTATTAATGAAAATAGTTTCTGAACATTATATGTGTTGTCTTGTTTTCTTTCTTTCTTTCATGATGTGCATGAAATTTCACTACTTTGATATCATATGAACCACTAATGATACTCATCTTTTTTATAATATCACATAAACATGAATTCCTTCAATTCAATGTTAAAATTACATCTGGTTCTTCTCAAGAAATTCTCTTGAATTCACACTAACATGAGGTTCTTTATTGATACATTTGGTCCAGATATCTTGAAATAACCTAATTTGAGGAAGGATAAATGGGAAGGCTATGTGCCCCTAGAGGGAGGATTCTCTTAATTTTCTAAATATAATAGGATTAGCGAGTGCATATTGATATCTCAAATGACATATAGTTGGACATACAAACTTTCCCATTCATGAAGTCTAAATTGATGATCTGTTGTAGATTAGGGTATTTTATCTTGGGCCTTCTATTGTTGTTGTTTGGGTCCTTGTAGCTCAGACCTTCTATTGTATTATTTTTGGGACTATTAGCTCAGGTCCTTATATCCCTGTATTTTAGGGTCTTTTAGCTTGTACGTTTCATTATTGTATTTTAGGGTATTTTATCTTGGACCATCTATAGCTGTGTTTTAAGGTATTTTAGCTCAAAACTTCTATCATTGTAGTTTAAGGAATTTTAACTTAGAACTACTATTTTTATAGCTTATTGTCTTTTAGATTGAACATTATATTATTGAATTTTATGATATTTTAGATCATACCTTTTATCATTGTAGTTTAGAGTCTTTTATCTTGGACCTTCTACTTTTTATTTTAAGGTATTTTATCTCAGACCTTCTATCACCTTATTTTTTGTTATTTTAGGTCGTACACTTTATTGTTGTAGTTAAGGGTATTTTAGCTCGGAACTTCTATTGTTGTAGTTTATGGGCTTTTAGATCAAACCATATATCTCTTTATTTTAAGGTCTTTTAGCTTGGATATGATCGATGATCATGGAATATGGTGTAGACATTCTAAGAAAGAACCAAAACACTCTATGGGGTTTGGCTCTATAGAGGTGTTTTTGAGGCTCATGATGATCATAATGATCTTTTTTAGAGTGACACATTTGGTTGATTACCATAGTCTCATATGAAGGAGCCATAAGATTACATGCATAGTTAAGTAATGGTAATCTTGAAGCTAGGTATCCATTTCTAGGGGATATGATTGGTTTATGGAGGTAATATCATTTATTATTGAAACACTAGTGATGTTAGATGTGCTTGTATAGTAGGAATATGGGTGATTTAATTTATAACCAAAAAGTTTGAGTCCACAAATATGAGAAGGGGAAGACAATTCAGGTATCTACCATGAAATTTGAAGAAACAAGGTTCCACCGCAATGTTTCTAGGGATCACACAGATTGAAGATCCTTCTTGGAAAGTAGGAGATATCATTATTTGGTGGGTCTAAATCCTTATACATTGGTATTATTGTATTGAAAAAGATGATCTCCACACTTTTCTGAGAGCCATGAAATATTTTTTATGACTCGAACATCTGGATGATGAGGTTGGGTATGGGAGGAAGGCAGTCCTATAAGGAATCCTGAACCCTATGTAAATCCAAATATTGATTGTGTAGATCGATCCCCATGCCATGTGGTTTTGAATCATGAGGTGTGAACTATTAAAGAACCATGAATGGGTTGTCACAGTCCAGCCTTGAGAAAGGGACCAAAACACTATGATGTAACTTTGACGATGTCAAATATGCAGGGGTAATTTTTTATGAAAATTGTAATTAATGGTCCAATGTTCTCGGGTTAGGAAGATGATATGGGATATTCATACCATGATTAGTTCATATCACACTAGGGTGTTTTGTTCTTCTATAATTATTTCAAGGGTCAAAAGGATTAGAAAGACCTTTTTCAGAGTGAAACATTTGGTTGTTTACCATAAGCACATTTTCAAGATCCATAAGCATACATGCATAGTGAATAAAATGGTCCCCTAATGTTGGGTATCCATTAAAAGGTCCCTAGATGGTTAATAGAGATATGATGCAACCAAAATCATGAAGTGTGATTTGTAGAAATTGTAATATCCAAGAAGGGGTTGAGCTCTTTAAAAATTGTTTCCCCGCAAAGAAAACTTTTTCTCGTAGTGGGGATATGCGAAAAATAATTAATCTAACTTTTCCTTAAACAAAGGGGACTAGCCAGAATATATTTTATTTTACTGGGGATATAGGGGAGGCCCTTTGAGATTTATTCCTTATTTATATTCAATATTCTTTTTACTGAAACTATGGAGGTAAAGAGTTTAGTGAGCAAAGAATTTTTTTTCTCAGGCTGCCCTTTGTGGGGTTTCGACATGAATTTTTTCCTTTTTTCTAGTAGTTTATGTTCTTGTGATTTGTGCCATTATAGTCTAGAGTTTATGTTCATATAGAATTGACCAACGTGTTGACAGTTTAATTTCATGATGTAGATGGACCTAATATGGGGGATAGTGCATAAGAGCTCAATTAGGATACCTAGGATCAAGATAACCTCATCATCCTTCTATATAGGGGATGAGAATATTGTAAATCATGGGTTGAGGTTCTCAGGTCGTGGGTAATGATATAGGATGATCATACATGGGGTAGTTCAAATCACACTTATTTGTTGAGATCCTCCACAGTGATGTCAGGAATCACATGGATCAAAATGTCCTTTTTACATAGTTATGCATTTCGTTCAAGACCATATACGCATATTTAAGAGCCATAGGTATTCATGCATAGTCAAAAAAGGGTCTCTTGAAGATGGTTATCATTTCTAAGGTCCATGGAATATTTATGGAAACTTAAGGTCCCTGAGACATGAAATATGATTTATGGATACAAGTGCTTAAAAGATTATGAAAATGCATCGTTCTCTAGTTGATTGTGGTGAGGCTCTTATAGTTCATATATAATTGATGAAACTTGGATGATAGTATTAATACTTTAATTTCATTAAGTGGGGATGTATTTATCCCATTAATTTTAACCTCATGCGGTAAGCACATGTTTTGTTCAATTTATTCTCATGTGGTAAGGACGTATTCTGTGAGGTTTATTGTCATGCGATAATCCATGATTATTGGGTAGTTTTAATGTCATGATTCCAAGACGTTTTCCTTGATTAATTTCATGTGGTAATGAAATATTTCTGTTTAGTTTAATTTCATGTGGTAAGGACGTGTGAATCAACATGAAAAATTGTCAAAGTCTTATTATATATACAAGAAGGCCATGAATATATCTGAATCACACGTAGATATATTGATATTTTATAACCCAGTACCCTTGGAAATTTGGGGTGAATTTCTTATTAGTTGTTTTAGTTGCGCCCAGGATTGAATATTCAAACATCACTATGTATCCTGTGATGATAGAAATCAAGACACACATATTTATTGAATGAGAAACTCTCTATATAGGTCTGACCCGTAAGTAGAGGTGGGACTTTTTTCCATTAATTATTCTAACTAGACCCAGGATTGGAGATCCAAGCATCCCAATGTATCATGTGATGATAGGAATAAATCCATAGGCAAATCTTGGGGAACCATGGAGTTTGAATTCACACTGAAAGGAAGTTATATTCCCAATGGGAAATGGGGGAATTATGGATATACCCAATGATGGGGATCTATGAATTACTATATATCATATGGAAATAGTAATTAAGAAAAATGTAGTTCTTTAATAATAACCTTCCTATGAAATTCTTTCATATACATAGATAATGGTAATTTTGTATCATATGGTGGTTGGTCCCAGAAATAGAATCGAGGAATCCATACGTGTCTCATTGAAAATGAGAGTCATGCTCCGCGTAGTTCTATAATGGAGTTGTCACATGATACCAAAAATAACTATCTTGGTCCTGTCATGTGAGGTCCACAGAAATGGGATGTTTTATGTCCTAAAAAAGACATCAACCATGAATTTTAATGTTATTTAGTGAGGACTCTTCGTATTCCTTTTATGGTCATTCATTTGGGACCATGATGAGTTGTTCGTAAGATTATTTTCCTCGTTTTTGTGATGAAAACCTTATTAAAATTCTTATGCTCATTTGAACTATACTCAGTGTGAGAAAGAAAGAATTAAAAGGGTTCCTCTCACTATGCAGAGGCAATTAAGGATAGTACAGGGTTATTTTGCATCATGTGGCGGATAGACCAAGATATTGGTTCGAAGCATCCATATGTATATCATTGAAAATGATAATCAATCCATAAAAAGTTCAAGAAAACATGTGCAGTTTAATGGAATGCAGAAAGGATACTAGGCATGGAGTTTAACATCATGTCATAAGGACATAGATCGCTTGACATGAATGAGGAACGAACCATTGTGGTCCTGTACAGTTTTATGTCATGTGGTAAGGAATAGATTCACCAGATGTGAAAGAAAATGAATGTTGTCTATGTTCCCAAGATTATAAGTTCATCTATCATTATGTATCATGTGATTGTAGGAATGAAGACACACATAGTTCTTCAGACCAATGTATTTTAATGTCATGTGATAAAGAAATTAGTCGTATACTTTAACATTTGTAGTAATGATATGGGATGGCATGAAATTTAATGTTATTATTCTAGGATGACATTTGTAAAGTTTAACATCATGTAATGAGGATGAATTTTTTTTTCAGCCATTTGATGATAGCTACACAAATTATTTCTTGGTAAATATTTCATTAGTGAGTGGTGTGACATGCTCCCCATCTATTGTATCCAATGATTAATATTTGTTACAATAGACCTTATATATGATGTGAAGGCCTTCCCATTTGGGTTATAACCTTGGAGGCTTCTTGCATAGTATCATTAGGGTCCTAGGTGACAACACCTTTTCACCTTGGAGAAATGAATGGAGGAAAACCTTTTTATTAAAGGCTCATGCTATCTGATTCTGATTAACCTCAAGATTGTGAAATATATGCATCCTGCTTTCATCGAGCTACTCCAACTCATCTAGCCACTTCTATGACTTCTCATGGACTGAGAGTTGTCTGTAAATGGGTATCCAGAGCGAAGTCAGTTTTAATTTTTTGGGTAACACTACCGTAATCCCAAACAACAATAAGTATAAAATTTGTTCTCTGGTAGTATGTGTGGGGGTATATTAGTCCCATAAAGCATCGAGGAGTTTATCTAGACCATAATTCTTATACTTGTTCACCATATTGTGGAGTATATTTGATAGAGTCTTATTAAATGCCTCTATCTCTTCATTTTTTACTTTATGATAGTGAGATGGATGATTGGACTTAATATTGTGCTCCTGATATAAACTTATTCAACTTTTTAGAATGGATGTTGGGGTTGTTTTACAACATGTTTTTGTGAGGGAATCTGAACCAGATGATGATACGGTACATTACAATGTTTTTGATATTCTTGATCCTCACTTATTTGATGGGTATCTCCTTGGTCCATTTTGAAATGAAGTCAGCAGCAATAAGAATGTACTTAAACATCTTAGTTGTGGCGGGGGAATATGGCCCCACAACATCCATTACCCAAAATGAAAATGAGCATGAATATTTAGCTGTGTGAATAAATTTTAGGTGCTAATGGATGAAGTTTTCATCGATCTGGAACACATCACATTTGTTTTGAATTATACACTGCCATGTATCATTGTCTACCTGTAATATCTCAGCCTCTGGATTTTTGGGGAGAGCCTAGTCCATGTTTGATGGGTGTCATAGGTGCCTACATGTAATTCCTCCATGATTGTGATATTACGTCATTCTATGCATCTGAGGAGTATTTTTTCAAAGACTATCTTGTAGAGGGAAACTTTCTAATTTGGGTCATCTGTCTGGCTAAAGTCTATATAGTTTTGAATATGTTTCCTTCCAGTTCCATCTATCAAAAGTGTCCAATTTTTTGGATAAATAATTACTAGATACATCCATTCCAGAGGTGATATTGGTTCATCACACTCTGTGGTGGCGCTGTCCAGATGTATTTCATCCATATCATAGATAATGATTGATGATTCCATTCTTAAATGTGTGGTACATAAGATTAATTCTTGCTGATCAAGGTCATCCAAGACTATGGTAGCATTACCCAATGTGTAGACATGAGGATTATATGATCGGGGAACATGATGCACTATGGGATCAAAAGGGAACTCTTCCATTAGTCCCCTGATGTAGCCAATGATAGAGGTCGAATCCACTTTGATATTCAGGTAGGCCATATTAAACTGTAGGGATAGTTCTAGGCCATTGATGAGGGCATAATAATATTCCTTATTATTTGTGTAGCCTTTGGATAGTGAGAATGTGTTGGAAAAAACTAATTTTTCTTGAGAGACAAATTTAATCCCAAGAAAAAACCGGTTGAATCTTATGTTTTCCAACCTTTTACTGACAAGACTTCGGGAGGTGCCATCAAAAAACATCACCCATATCTAGAGGGTGTCATGGGCATCAAATTCATCTTCATCTAGAAGCTCAGTTTTAACCGATGTATTCTCTGAGGCAGGATGTTATTTAAGGAAATCACCCAAGGCTTTCCCTATCACATACTTATGTGATAAAAACTAAATGTCGTGTTTCTACAAAATGACCACCCATCAGGCTAAATGTCTGTTCATATATATACAGCCAAGGATTTACTTGATCAGATCGATATGAGAGACTAGATATTCTTCATGGTTCTGCATGTAATGCCTCAGTTTTTACATTGTTATGATGAGTGCAAGTAAATTATTCTTAATATCAGAGTATCGAGTATCAGTACCTATCATAATCTGACTGGGCTAGTAGATATTTTTCTCATTCCCCACATTATTCTTCTATTTGAGGATGGTTACCAATTATAATTCCATATAGAGAACATATAAGATGAGTATCTTCAATTTTATTGGAGGAATCAGGACCAGTGGGTGTAGGAGATACTGCTTCATACTTTCAAAGCCTTCTTGTAATTTATCATACCATTGATCGTTGATTACCTTCTTCATTATCCTAGTGAAGGGGGGTGCATTTCCATTTATTTTTGGAATGAATTACTGAATATAGGTGAGTCTCCCATGGCTCCCCCTTAGTTATTTGATATTTTGTGGGGGTGACATTACTAAGATAATACAAGTCTTCTCTGAGACAACATCGATGTCATAGTGGTGTACCACAAATCCAATGAAGATCCCTGATATTACCCCAAAGAATCATTTTAAGGTATTTATAATCAAACTATGTTTTCATAGATTGTCAAAGTATATTTATAGATCTCTAAAGTGATCACATAGATATTGGGATTTTACCACTATGACTTCATCATAGCACTCATCTATCATTCCCAAGAATGGATTAAAGATATGATGAATGGTGCATTGATATATACCACCAACATTATTTAGAAAAAATGGAATGATCTAATATAATAAGACCCCCTAATGTGCTATTATGGTCATTTCAGCATAGTCTTTACGGGACATATTTAATTTATTATACCCTGAATATCTTTCCATTAAGGAAAGGTCATGGAATACAATATTTTCATCAGAAATAGTTCTATGATCAGCAAAAGGAAAAAACAATTTGGTAAATTTTGGTTAAGGTATATGAAATCTATACAGACCCTAATATTCCGATTATTTTTCTTTATAGGGAAGATGTTGGAATTCCATCTTGGATATTTCACTTCTTGGAAAAAGTTTTAGTTGATCAATTTTTCAACTTCGGCCTCCACATTATTGGCATGAGAGAGGTTCATCCACCTGGCTACTTACCTGAAACATTGAATGCCATTGGGTAGTATGAGATGGTGTGTCACCACATTTGTATTCATTCTGGGAATTTCTAAGTAGTTTCAAGAGAATATATATTCGTGTTTCTCTTGTAATTTGATGTACTTATCTTTATCCTCAAGGGGGATGGTGTAACTAATCTAGGTAGTTTACAAAACTTCTTATGTTCCAAAATTTATCTTCTTGATCTCATCAATGGTGGTTGAGAAAACTTCCTCTGTTGTGGGAGGGTAATTCCTAAGGTTATCCTCATCTTCTTCCACCTCTGAGTTTGTGGAATCATTTTCAGATGATGATTGAAATATGGGGGCTTCTTTATCACTATCAGGGTGAGGGAGGACATGAGAAGAGGTATTATCATTCTCTACTGCTTGAGTTATTGAAAATAAATACTAGAGATAATTTTCTTTTACATTATCACCAAGGAAAAACTGGGCTTGGACCTCTATGGTCAAGTCTACCACCTCGACTAGATTTATGTGGAGCACATAGTCACTATTGAGCATACACCAGGTGCCTATAGAGGCATTCCCCATGGAATTGGGGGATCAAACATGTGTATCATAATTCACTATTGGTTTTTTTCCTCACTTCTTATAGATATATATTTCATCATATGTGGCTTTTCATGTCTTGAAGGCGTGTTTTCACCATGTAGTATGCTAAATTTTCAATCGACGGGATCTTTCACACACTGATGGAATGTTGAGGGTACAAACAAGTGGATGTAGAGCTAGGTAATTCCAAGAGGGATATTATATTTGGATTATTTCTAGATAATAATAAAATCAGGGTCATATGTGAGATCCCTAAACTGGGAATCAATTTTTATCTTCTGGATAGGTCTTTCATCATGTTTATCATAACCTTGAATGGTCATCTTTGTGGGAGACGAGTCCCCTTTCCTATATCTGAAACATAGAAGGGTTCAAACCGGTATGAGGTTGATCATGGAACCATTATCAATCAAATACCTTTAGATATCAACATTATTGAGTATGCGAGAAACATATAGGGGTATGATGTGCCCTTGGATGACCTCTATTTGATCCTAGCTAGTGAATGAGATGGATACATGGAATTCTTATAAAATGGTATACACTGGATAGACCTCGGTTGTAGGGAAATATCTCTCAAATTCTTATTGGATTTGAGGATATTTAATAAGTGCCTCCCTGTTTTTTTTGGAAATATGAAGTGCATAAAATAATGAGAACTTGGCATGAAAAATTTCCTGTTCTTTCAAAATGTTTTACTTGTGTTCCAGAGGTTAGTATTTCCTGATGTGAGGAAACTTCTAGATATGTGGATTAGGATCCATTTAATTTTAAGTGAAGGAGGCTATTCAATTTGAATAATTCAAAGGATAATATTATTCATGTGGTGATGGTCATTTTTTCCTTCCCCATTGCATGGGTTGATCAGAGAATTGAACCCCCTCTGGGCATTCATGATAGATAATTGGGTGTGAATAAACTACCAGAGGTTTATGGGGCATCTCCATGTATCCTTTGATTCTTACGAATCATTTTCCCAAAATTGTCAGCTATATAAATATCCTTTAGGGGGGATGTGGCTGAAATATTGGGTCCAACCAAGTCGTGTTATCCCATGTATCCTCATTTCTAGCCCATTCGACATCATGTTCCCCGATTATGTGTGTGAAACTTATATTCTAAGGCTTATTCACCATTACAGAAGGTGACACCCAAGGGTATCACATTAAAAAAACCAAATATGAGGTCTTCATCTGATGAGTATTAGTTTTTTTGGACCAGTGCTCATGTTTCATATGTCATAGTGAAGAATTCTACAAGAGAAAAATCATGAATTGGAATATAATATGATTCATCTTCTTCTATTTATTCCTGGTTCCAATGGTCACACCCGCCTTTGGGAGGAATATTATATGTTTCATCCTTGTATTTTGAATATATTTTGGGTCTATGGACTTATGATCTTTGGGTGTCATGATATCAGTCAACTATTTTTTTGAGACATCCAATTGTTAAACATCCACAAAAGCCTGACTGGGACTTTCTTCCAACCATCCTCTTCTTCACACTGGGAAATGGTCATGAAATTAATTTACTCTAAGTAGTTATATAACACCAACAATAAAAAAATGATCCTTCCTTTAAGGAATTATTTGATGAAAAATCAGTCCTGGATATTAGGACCCAACCTTCTATTGAAAGGGAAGTAGTCAGAACGGTCGGTGATTTTGAGCTCATCATGAATCCAGTGTTGTTTTAGTGTGAGAATGATTTTTTCTATGGATACTAAATAGCTGGGGACTTGTTAATTTCATAATTAGTATACTTTATTTATCCATCCATTAAATTCTAAGTTACCCTTATTAATTTTTTCTTTTAGCTGAGAGAGATTATGTGGTCGTCACCACTTGATAGGAGGTGATGGGCGGTTTCAGACATAACTGGGTTCTTGGATGACCATTGCTTATCTCATGGGATTTAAAGCTATAAATTCATCTTTTCCAATTATTTCCCCTTATATTTTAGTCAAGGGTCATGTTTTGGACTAGGTTCATTCAGTGGGATCTTTAAGATGTCGCACCATTTCAGTGAACTCACATAATCCACCTAGATAAATAATTGGGATCAGGGGTGTCTGCAACTCATCCTAACGATTTTTAGCCTAGATTTCCAATGGTTTCTTCATTGAGAGAGTGATGCTGGTTGAATAGTTTAAACCTTTCCATATGGCTAGAATGTCAGACACCATATCACTCTCTCATTTTTTTTATGTTCTTCAAGTTGACAATAAATGTTTTCATCAGTGTGGAGAATAACTGATAAATGAATTCAAAATGAAGATCTTACCATCCTTTTGGAAGGCTATTGTACCATAAAAATGTTGGACCTATCAGATTCTGTACAAAACACCTCATCTTTGTTGTCTCATTTTGATCCCAAGGTCCCATCATCATCCCACAACGGGACATGAAGTGTGTGAGATGTTGTTTGGGGTCACCCACACCATCAATATAAGTGATGTTTGGATTGAAAAAATTGGGTGGATGTGGAGTATCATCCACCCATTCGGTATATGACTTCCTCTCATGCTACACGGCTGAACTTCTCCCTTCTATAGATTCCATTAGAGTAGCAATGGACTCAATGTTGTTAATTATCTTTGGGGTAACTATTGTTTGATATGTATCTTGTATACAAGGATTAGGTTGTCCTTAATGAGGTGGACCAACATTTTTATCTTACTGAAACTCAATTCATCCTAAGACTTAATGATTTCTTTGATGAGGGAGATGTTTTCACCATAATGGAGGGAAGTCATGGTAATTTTCGAATTCCTCATTTATGTAGACTAGATTCATGGATCCAGATCTAGTCAGATGATCAGATACATGTAACACCCCAAAACCCAAACCTCATGTATTGATAACTATATGTTTACATTTTGCTTAAATTTCAGAACAACTAAAAAACCTTATTTCTCATGAGAAAGTAATAATATTGTTTTAATTTATATTAGAATGCAACCAAGTAAAACACACAAATGGACACAAGGATTTTCATTAAAAAAACTCTGTAGTTTTTACAATGTGTCAAGATCACAAGGAACCATCCTACCCAAAAATTCCTAATAAAAACCCTATCAGAACTATAGGAAGGCCCTCTAAAAAGAAAACAAGACATGGTAAATAAATGAGATCCTTAAGGTTAGTAAAAATTAATAACAACACCCCCATGATCATGTAAACCGTATTGAATCAACAGTATGGAAAGAACCATCTTCTCCTTCTTCTTCTTCTCCTTCTTCTTCTTCTCCTTCTTCTTCTTCTTCTTTTTCATTTTCTTGATTTTAGGACACCCTAATACCAGGTTTCATAAGGCATCAACTTGACCATTACTTTGGGTGACCATTGGAAATCCAACCACTATAATTATTGTCATTGTCCTTGTGGTGATTTTGTTAAAGAACAATTAAGTACAACTTAGTTTTCCAAAATGTACATTATGAATTGAAAAATTATAAGATAAAACCTAACAATGATATAATGATTTTAATTACACTTCAATTTTGAAATATAATATTGAATTCAAAACACATTGAAAATATTTTAGTTATATTATAATGATATTCATTTCTTAAATAGTGTTATAAATTAGGTTTAATTTCTTCAAAATAAATTATGTTTTTTGGATTAAACTAAGTGTTCCATAATATTAGTATAAGAACTAATGTGTAGGTTTATTGATTCTCAATTTATAATTTGTATGTTAAAGGTTTAGTGTTTGTAAATAATTTGAGCTAAGAAAAAATATAACTTATATTCAATATCCTTCTAATGATTAAGTTAAATTCATGTTTAAGAAGATAATTTTTTATAAGGTTTTAATAAATATATTTTTCCTTAAGACTTGATGGTTTTGGTAAGTTAGGTTTTAAAAAAAAATGGGCCAGCTAGGGCCAGCCCTTTATTAATGTCCCAAGGGAGGAATCTCATGCCCAGTGGCTGAGCCTAGCCCTCATCCCAAGCCAAGGTTGGCCCAAGAATGGTCATTGTATCTCCGAAGGGCGCACGGGAGAAGGAGTGCATGGGTGCACCACTGTGGGTGTAGTGTCACGGCGAGGTAGGGGTAAGTCGAAGCCTGCGGTGGAAGGAGGGAGCTCGTGTGTAAGGATCCCTGTTGTGTACTGTGTCATCAGGGATGTTGTGGGAGGCTCAGGGTTATAAATATCCACCACACCCCTCACCGTTTCAATGTGGGATGGCTAAACATTTCTTAGGATCGAATCAGGGCTGTTGGATCACGATGCGCGCGATCTGGGATGTGGATTTCGATCTGGGGTTAGATCCCTAGAATTCGCGATCCTCTTTGCATTTTTTGTGGACCGTTTGATCCAGAATGATCTACTCATGACCGTTCGGGGGTTTTTAAAATTCCAAGACAATCATGAGCTTCCCAATCTTTCCAAAAATAAATCTGAGTCGTTCATCACCTTTATAAACTGCGGATGTATCTCGACCATCAGATCAAGCCCAGATCAATTCCTGACTATCCTTTTTTCTCCCAGTTTCTCCCTAATGTTTTGTCTTCTTCTTCCCCGCGGTGTGCACTACACCAAACCCTACACCCCTTTGCACCATTTGTTTCTTCTCTTCTTCAACCATGACAGCCGGTTAGACCCTCCTTGTCCCCCTTTTCCATAAGTCTTCCACATCCAATTAATAAACCAGTTGGAATCATTTTTTTCAATGGTTTTATTAAAATATTTGTATTGTTTAAACATTTATAAGTAACTAGTTTCACCCTAGGAACCTCTCGGATCTTCTACTCTCAAACCTCTAGCAAGCTTCAGCCAGTCTTCCTAGAGTTCTCCTTCCCCTCAGACCAAAGGTAAGGGTTTAAATTCTTCTTGTCTAGTTTCTTTTAGAGAGTATGTATATACATATACAGTCATAAAAATATATTTATGACTTTTTGGAATAGTTTAATGTTCTTCTATGTTGAACCTGGGTATTTGAGTTTTCGAGTTCAAATGGTATAAAGGATTTAAGGGTTTAAAATTTGTTTTGTATCATTTCTTTGGGAGTATATACACATATATAATCATAAATATAAATATATAGTCCAACGGTTTAGTCAAAAAAGTTTCCTAAAAACCATGTCTAAATCATTTGGTTGAGATCAAGAGGTTGTACAAATATAGGGGGAGTATTTTAATACACGCAAGAAATAATTATGTACTATATATATACACGTGTTTGTTGTATACACAGTTTATGAATGTATGAATGCATGTATAGTCATATAGATTTAATGAATATCCCCAAATACCTGATTCTAAGTCCTTTGGATCGTCGAGTTATGCAAACTTGATGAAATAATTCCTTTCCTCATGAAATATATATATATGAATACCTTTTATAATTATATACGGTCACATATGTTATAACCTAACATGGTATGGTTTTTATTAACGGTTTAATGAAAATGTTTTAAGCATACATTATAAATGAGAAATTATTAAACATAGTTTAATATTGGAAAATCATATTTATAATTAGTATATATATATAAACAGTTATAGTTTCCAACACCCTAATTTTTATGAATGGATTATTAGAATTTAATTAATTAAGTGATGTAATTAATACTTGTAAGACTTTAATTAATATCAGTCTCTTCATAATCCACACTAATAGGTATTCAAGAAAACGTGTATGTCCTAATCCATTAAGTATGTGAAACTTGTTTTAGTTAAAGAATTCATAATGATATGTACCCTATTATGATTCTATGTTTCAAAGGTATTGTATGATTGACCTTGTTGTGTTTTATGACTAAAAACAAGATAAACATTTGTTTTGACGGAAAAATATTTAAAGAATCAAAGGTTGTGTTAAACCATGTGATCATGTTAAGCTAAGTTAAAGTTGTGTCATTTGAGTAGATTGTTGTTAGTTGAATCGTAATGTAATTAAATTTTTTGATCACTGACAATTCATAGTATCTTATTAAATAACATGTGTATTCATTCATGGAATACGGGTTTTTAAATTAAATAGTTATCATTTTAACACCTCATATGGAAAAACCCTTCTCATCCACTATTTGATGTGCTTTTGTAATTGTCTCTAGTGAAATGTATGTGTAATGAACCATGTATTCCTTCGATAAACTCTTTCTACCATATCTTCTATGTTATCTTTCAAATTGTGTATTATATAGTTTCATTTTCCATTTTTATTTTATATTTGTACTCAATGATGCATGCATGTGTCATAACATGATAATAAGATAAGAAATAAAATTACTCAAAGTGGTATGGGACACCTTGAGTAATATGAAATAAAATTTAATTATTCAAGGTGGTATGGGACACTGTGAATACATGACCCGATCTGACATATGAGGAATGTATTAGACTAGTATGTTCCAGGTTGGGGACCGGTAAAAGTAAGCCCTCTGGGTTGGGGATCGGTAAAAGTAATCCCTCTGGGTTGGAGTATGGTTACATATGCTCTTCGGTTTGGGGTCTGTTTACAGTTATCCCCAAGGTCTTAGCATGAGGCCTTGACACAGAAGTCCGACATTATACATTCCCTCATCATTTGTATGATAATTAATTAACCAATTGAATATACGACTAGTATAATAACCTTACTTAAGAGCCAACACTTATGAGTATCAGAAAAGTAAAAGCTTATGGCATGAAATATGTCTAACACTCAGTGAATTAGTATTAAGTATATGAAATTGAATTTATTACCCTTATGTGCAACTCTGATTATCCATTTTATTTGGTGCTTACAGAGTAATATGTCATACATGTTTAGAATGTCTTTAATTAATTACCCAAATGAGAATGCTTATAATTGAATCATGTATCCTTGTAATTCAATTAGCATGTTATTTTAATTTAGAAATTTTATGATATGTTACATGTGATATACCCTTTCTTTAAGAAAAATGTTTTATGGATGGTTTTAAAGGATGTTTTCAGAAGTTATGTTGGTTTATTTTTAAAACCCCTTCATAGGCATTTGTATGCTCACCCTATGTTTTGAAATTAATTTACAAGTATTATTTTGGGCTAAAAGAAGTATGAAAGATGTGGCTGATTTCCTAGAACATGAACCAAATTCAATCCTATGGATGGGAAATGATGTGTAATTTATTTAGTGCTTGTTTTTGTTAAAAAGTCACACACCATGTTCTAAAGGCACTGGCTTCGGGTGTTCTGGGGCCAGGTCCCCACAGCTGGTATTAGAGGATTCAGTTTATACAAATCTAGAAAACCAGAACATAACAAAGAGAAATTTACTTAATAATTACTAAATATTAGATGTTTACCTAATTTTTAGATGGAAAACGAAGGTACTAATATTCTATCTCATCTCAATGAGTCCCTAGAATCAATAATTTCCATCACTATCCATGAAAATTTAATAAACCATTCCAATATCTGTATGTCATGCAAACATCTCTATGACATATCCAACTCCCCCGAGTACTTCAACTCCACCGAAGAGTGGGTTTGGACTACCTCTTTATGATGCAAACCCAATTTCCGTCCTACGTATGTCATGGAAAGTACTGTGAGGGACTCTTTAGATGCTTCACCGCAACAGAAGGTGCCTCGTCCCTCATGGATTTCAAAGAAGTTGCGACAACGAGTGACTCACGCACAACATATATGTGCCAAGTAATGTCCTATGGCCATTTCGGTCAAGTAATGTACTTCGAAGTTCTTCAAAACAAAGCCTCTCATTCTGTGTATAGACATCAAGTTCATAATGATGTCTCTTAGCTATAAACCCCTCATGTCAGAATATGGAGACTCCATAAGTGCTCCCATGATATAGAACCTAACTACTCAGGTTATATATGGTTCAGGGATATTGAATTTTTTGAACTAGTTTTGAGGATTCATGTATTAGGGCATTGGGGAAACCATTAACCCTTCTTTTTTATGTACCAGTGGTTAAATGAGAATAAAATTTGTTATCTCTTATTTACTTTCTTTATACTTATGGATGGGTTTCAATGATTTAACTTTCATAAAACACGTTTTTCAGATTAAAGGAAGGACTCATATATTAACACTTCTTACCGAGATACTATAAACTATCTTGGTCAAAACATGTGAGGAGGAGTACCGACCTTTCGAAAACGTATGTGAAACGTGCAAGAAATTTTATGAAGTGTCAAACCATCAGAACATTCTCCATTCCTATTAATATAATGCCTATATTTACCTTGGTATAGCTAATTCTCAACTTCCTGTGTATAGACGAAGAGGAAAGTACCATGAAGGTCTTTTCCTATGCTTCACCCAATCCTGAAACATCATGGCTTGGATGAGGTTTCATTATGCTACCTTGAAAGTGGACCTATGTGCGGCCTAATTGTAACAGATCCTGAGCATCAGTATGTATGACCATGTTGATGTAACTAACTATTTCATATAGGATACAACCCGATGAGTTCTCCGAGAGATTGACCATTCATGGATTTCTGAACACTCCACCTTTTTATCCTCTCTTTGGAAGACCGACTGTACACAACATGAGTTTAACCCGTACTATCTGAAGTGTGTTTGGGCCAGATAAATAGAAGAACTGAACACCAACTTGGGTATTTATCTATATTTACTTGAGGATCCTCCATTATTGAGGTTTTTGTAAATGTGTTGAGGGAGTCTTTTTCTTATGCGCATGTAGAATGAATTAAGAGGAGGCAATTCTTCGTAGGGGGAAAATATTGTAACACCCCAAAACACAAACCTCGTGTATTGATAAGTGTATGTTTACATTTTATTTGAATTTCATAACAACTAAAAATATAAATTTATCATGAGAAAGTAATAATATTATTTTAATTTATATTAGAATACAACTGATTAAAAACACAAATGGACACAAATCATTTCATAATAAAAAGAACATTGTAGTGTTTACAATGTGTCAAGATCACAAGGATCCATCCTAGAAAAAAATTCTTATTAAAACCCCTATCATAACTACTGAAAATCCCCCTACAAAGGAATAAAGAAATAGTAAATAAAGGAGATTCTTTCGGTCAGTGAAAATGAATAACAACACCACTGTGATCATATAAACCGTGCTAAGCATCAATGGTATGGCAAGCACCATCTTCTCCTTCTTATGCTTCTTCTTATTCTTCTTCTTTTTATTGAGTTTAGAAAACCCTAATACTAGGTTTTATAAGTAATCAACTTGACCATTACCTTGGGTGAGCATTGGAAATTCAACAGCTGTAATAATAGTTTTTTCCCTTGTGGTGATTTAGCTAAAGAACAATTAAGTACAACTTAGTTTTCCAAAATTTACCTTATGAATTGAAAAATTATAAGATAAACCATAAATATGATATAATTATCTGAATTACACTTATGTTTTGAAATATAATAAGGAATTTAGAACACTTTGAAAATATTTTAATTATATTGTAAATATTTTCATTTCATAGGCAATGATATAAATTATGTTTAATTTCTTCAAACAAAATTATGTTTTTTGGATTAAAATATCTTGTCTATAATACTAGTATAATAATTATCATGTAGGTTTATTAATCCTAAATTAATAATTTATATGTTAATGGTTTATTGTTTGTAAATAATTTGAGCTAATAAAAAATATAACTTATATTCATCATCCTTCTAATGTTTAAGTGAAAGTCACGTATAAAAATATAATTTCTATTATAAGGTTTTAATAAATATATTTTTCCATAATAGATGATGGTTTTTGTAAGTTATGTTTTATAAAAAAATGGGCCAGCTAGGGCCATCCCTTTATGGCTGGGCCAAGGGAGGCAGCTCACATGTAGTGGATGAGCCTAGCCCTCAGCCCAAACCAAGGCTTGCCCAAGCTTGGGCATAGGATCCCTAAAGGGCACATGGGAGTAGGAGCACATGGGAATGCCATTGTGGGTATAGGATCACGGCAAGGAAGGGGTAGGCTGAAGCCTACGGGGGAAGGTGAGATCCCATGTGTAAGGCTCCCTGGTCTGTTCTGTGTCATCTGGGATGTTGCGAGAGGCTCAAGCTTATAATCAACCATGAAAACCCCTCCCTGTTTCGATGTGGGATGGCTAAAAATCTTCTGGGATCAAATCCGGTCTATTTGATCGTGATGCTCATGATCTGGGCCATTGATTTCAATCCACGGTTCAATCCCTAGAAGCTATGATCCTCTCCGCATTTTTCTTGGATCGTTCGATCCGGCATGGTCTAATTGTGACTATTCGGGTTTTTTAAAACGCCGTGATGATCGTGAGCCGCCCGATCTTGCCACATATCAATCTGATCCTTCCATCACCTTTATAAACTTCATATGTATACCGATCATCAGATCATGCCTGAATCAAATCCTGACCATCCATTTTTCTCCCAGTTTTGCACCGTTGTGTCTTCTTCTTCTTCCCTGCGGCGTGTGCTGCACCAAACCCTACACCTCTTTGCACCATTGTTTTATTCTCTTCTTCAAACAGGACAGCCAAGTGGACCCTCCTTGTCCACCATTTCCATATGTCATCCCTGGCCAATTAATGAGCCAGTTGGAATCAGTTTTCTTAATGCTTGTATTAAAATTTTTGTATTTTTTATAGTTTTTAAGTAACTGGTTTCACCCTAGGAACCTCCTAGATCTTCTTCTCTCGAACCACTAGCAAGCTTCAGATAGTCTTCCATAAGTTATCCTCCTCCTCTGACCAAAGGTAAGGGTTTAAATTCTTCTTTTCTCATTTCTTTGAGATTATATATATATACATATAAACTCATAAAAATATATTTATGACTTTTTTTTATAGTTTAAAGGTTCTTCTATGATGAACCTAGGTCTTCGGGTTTTCGAGTTCAAATTGTAAAAAGGATGTAAGGGATTTAAATTTGTTTTTTATCATTTCTTTGGGAGTATATACACATATATACTCATATATATATATATTCCCACGGTTTAGTTAAAAACTTTACCTAAAAACCAATCCCAAATCATTTGGTTGAGTTCTAGAGGTTGTACAAACATAGGGGCGTATTTTAATAAACACAAGACATAATTATGTACTATATGTATATACTTGCGATTCTTTTAAACATAGTTGATGAATGTTTGAATGCATGTATATTCATATAGTTTTAGTGAAGATCCTCAAATAACTGATTCTAGGTCCTTCGGATCTTCGAGTTCTGAAGAATTGAAGAAATAACTCTTTTCCTGCGAAATCTAGGGATATCTCGGCTACGTTTGATTCCCTTTCTCCATTTTCGAGGATCCGAAGGTCTCTGATGGTTCCTGGTTTTTTTAGTGAGGCGCCCATTATGACTCTCCTTCCATCGGACCTAAATTATGCAATAGATCTGTGCCGACTCACCCAAATTTCACGCTTCAGATTGAATCGTCCCTCTGTGGTTGTGTTCGATCACTTCGTTTCTGAAGCCTGGAATCTGTAGTAGTGCGCAGTCGTCGACTTGCTTAACCGAAAGCACCTCATGATTCGGTTCTGTTCGGAGGAGGATTTGATTGAGGCTTGGTCAAGGGCTCCTCGTCGATGCAAGGACTCTTCGTTTTACCTGTTCCGTTGGAGCTTCGACTTCCACATGAGGCGTGACCCTTCAATGATCGCGACGTGGGTAAGTCTCCCTGGTTTACCCCTTTCATTTCAAAATCAGTCCATTGTGTGTGTCATTGGGAATATGGTGGGGAATTTCCTGTGCTTGGATCTCCGCACTAAGGTGGTGAGTCACATAGTTTGCCCAAGGATCTGTGTTGAGGTCGACGTTGTGAGGGATCCAGTGACCTTTGTTTGGATAACTGATGGAGAGGAGTTTCGGTGGAAGCAAGAAGTCATATTTGAATCCTGGATGCATTAATTCTCTTCCTGTTTCAGGTTTGGCCACACGGATTTGGTTTTCCGTAAGGGGAAAAACGAGCCGAAGCCACACAGTGATGGTAGGGAAGGCAATTTCTAGGCTGGAACACTCAGGGCTGGTGCATCTAGTGGTGGAAGGTAGTAGTGAGGGTGTTCGCACTAGAGAGGCTCGATTTGGCATTACAGAATCAAAATCTGGAGGGAAGGAACCTTGGTTGGGGCAATTGGTAGTGGAGGGCAGCAATGAGGGTACTTGTGCGAGAGGTGAGCAAAATGGAGGTGTTGTGGCTGATGGAGCTGTGGCTGCAGTGACTACTGCTTCTCTGGATGCAGTGGTGGATGAAGCTGTGCAAGATGAGGTGGAGGTGTAGGAAATGAGGTAGGGGAAACCAGCTGAAATACTGTGAATGGAAGTGATCTGAAAGAGATGTAAATGTATGTTAACCCATCAGTGAAGAGTGTATTTGAGAGGTTGGCGAGTGACCTTGGGTTTGGGAAGCTGTCCGCGATGGACGGTGATGTTCACTTCTCCCTTTTGGGGTCGGATAATAAGAATGCGGTACAAGAATGCTAGGAAATAGGAAATAGGTTTTATTACATAGAAAATGAGACTATTTCTGCTGTGATAGAGGACTCCAGATGTCTGAAATAGTGTAGATCACTCCCAATAATCATGTGAATTATGGCAGGATTGAATTTGTTCTAGAGATGCATGATGGTTGTGGGGTTGAGGCAGGGAAACCTCCTGCAGTAACTGAGAATAAAAGTAACTTTGCAGTGAGAGGGATACTGGATGATGTTGGAAATTTCATGGTGAGGAAGGATTATGGAGTCAAGAATTCCGCCTCTGTGAATAGAATTGGGAACTGAGGAAGCTGCTCGGGTAGTGACAAAGAAAACAACGGAGTGGTCTAACATTATTATAGTGACATTGTTCAATGTGGGCGAAGCAGGGAATCTGAAAGTGATGGAATTAAGTTTATTCCACCAAGGAGGAAAGCAAGGAAGGATTACTCTTACCTTCCAAAGCCGGTAAACAATAGGTATTCATCCTAAAAGGAAAGAGGAGTAGTACCTATATCTAAGAAGGGTCGTGCACATTCCAGCAAAGAGGTATGGTCATTAGAACAGATGAAGCTTTGAGGGCAGTATGCCAACCTCTTGAAGAAATATGAAACGAACTCAGAATGGGAATCAGCTACTACGAATGAAATACCTGACTATGGTGGGGGGGAAGGGTATGAGTATTATGATATGTAAGTGTCTTTCTTTTATTGTGACTGATGTCTGGATGTGGGAAAGCTGTTCGCCTGTGTCCTTTGTTGTGCGCTTATGTACTTTTTCTTTTATTTAATAAATGTTTAGGGTATATCCTCCTCTGGCGGACTTTCCAGGAATATATATATATATTAATAACTTTTATAATTATATATAATCAGATATGTTATAACCTATCATTGTTTGGTTTTTAATAAAGGTGTAATGAAAATGTTTAAGCATCCATTACTAATGAGAAATTATTAAACTTAGTTTAATATTGGAAACTCATATTTATACGTTATATATATATATATGGTTATAGTTTCCAACACCCAAATTTTTATGAATGGATTATTAGAATTTAATTAATTAACTGATGTAATTAATACTTTTAAGACTTTAATTAATATCAGTCACTGCGTAAACCAAACCAAGAGGTATTTATGTAAAGGTTTATGTCCTAATCCATAAAGTATGTCAAAATTGTTTTAGTTAAAGAATTATTAATGATATGGGCTTTGTTATGATTATATGTTTCAATGGAATTGTATGATTGACCCTATTTTGTTTTATGACTAAAAAGAAGATAAAATTTTGTTTTGACCAAAATATATTTAAAGAATCAAAGTTTTTTCTAAACCATGTGATCATGTTAAGCTCACCTAAAGTTGTGTCAACTGCGGATAATGTTTTTAGTTGAGTTATAATGTAATTAAATTGTTTGATCAGTTACGCTTCTTATCATCTTGTTAAATAACATGTGTTTTCATTAATGTAATAATGATTTTAAAATTAAATAGTTATCATTTTAACACCTCATATGAAAACTCCCTTCTCAATCACTATTTTACATGCTTTAATAATTGTCTCTAGTGAAAAGTGTGTGTAATAAACCGTGTATGCATTCGATAAACTCTTACTACCATATCTTAAATGTTATCTGTCATATTAAGGATTAGATGGTTTAATTTTCCATTTTTATTTTATAGTTGTACTCAATTATGCATGCATGTGGCATAACATGATAATAAGATAAGAAATAAAATTACTCAAAGTGGTATGGGACACGTTGAGTAATATGAAATAAAATTTAATTATTCAAGGTGGTATGGGACACCTTGAATACACAGCCCGATCTGACATATGAGGAATGTATTGGAATAGTATGTTCTTGGTTGGGGACTGGTAAAAGTAATCCATCAGGGTTGGGGACCCATAAAAGTAATCCCTCTGGGTTGGAGTATGGTTACATATGCTCTCCGGTTGGGGTCCAGTTACATTTATCTCATAGGTCTTGGCACGAGGCCTTGACATAGTAGTCTGGCAGTATAAATTCCCTCACCATGTGTATGATAATTAATTAACCAATTGAATATTCGACTAGTATAATATCCTTGGTTAAGAGCCAGCACTTATTCGTATCAGAAAAGTAAAAGCTTATGGAATGAAATATGTCTAACACTCAGTGAATTAGTACTCAGTATATGAAATTCAAGTTATTACCTTTATGTGCAACTCTGATTATCGATTTTATTTGGTGCTTACACATTTATATGTCATACATGTTTAGAATGTCTTTTATTTATTACCCAAATGAGAATGCCTCTAATTGGATCATGTATCCTTGTAATTTTGTTAGCATGTTCTTTTTGTTGCGCACTTTTCTGATATGTTACGTGTGATATAACCTTTATTTAATAAATTTTTTTATGGAACGTTTTAATGGATGTTTTCAAAAGATACATTGGTTTATTTTTAAAACCCCTTACTGGGAATTTGTATGCTCACCCTACGTTTTGAAATAAATATATAGTTATCAGTTTGTGATAAAAGAAGAATGACAGAAGTGGCTGATTTCTCAGAACTTCAACCGAATTTGATCCTCTAGAAGGGACATTATGTGTAATTTATTTAGTGCCTATTTTTTTTTAAAATTCACACATCATGTACCAAAGGCATCAGCTATGGGTGTTCTAGGGCTGGGTCCTCAAACACCACTAATTCTAGAAGACCATATACGAGAGGGATAATATTCATGTCTTCCAGAATATCATACCTGATGAGAATATTTCCCCTAAGTATATCCATGTTGAGTCATATGGGAGTTTTTTTCTCACTCTCATATTGTGACAACTGTTCCTCCGTTGAAAGAACCTCAAATATTTCAAGATTTTATTTGGATGTAGACACACATTTCCCTTTTTATTTGGAAGTTTTATACTAATGATGTGGAAACTCTCTATTTAGTGGTTCTAGATTTTGGAGACTTCTCTGGTTCCATGTGATTACGACCTCATTTAGTGCATCCAAATCACCCTCATCTCACGATATATTTTCCTTTTTATTTCCCTCTGTATTGTTATCTTGATCCACAATTTCTATTATATTGATAGTCATTAAACTCATATAGGAATATCATGTAATGGTAGTTGCGCCATTACTTTTTATGCAATAGTAGGGTTATACACTACTTATTATGGGTTGTTATTTGACCCCTTAGCCATATTGGGTCATTTTGATGTAATACCCTGATGGGGTCTGATCACATTGGCCATACACTCCTCCCATCCTTGTCTATGAATAGTTAATCTATGTGAATTTCCATTTTTAGTTGCTGATTGGGCCCAGACCATCATATGTTTGTCTGGTGGTAGGAGGAATGGGTGGGATGTCGACGGTTGATTTTTTCCTCCCAACCCAAAGAAGACTGATTCTATTTTTAGTGATGATGATGATGAAAATTCCCACCTACTTGTAGGGCGGGGTTCACTTAGTGACACAATTGGAATTGATTTTTTCATGTTGTTGAGGATCGTAGGATTCTAGTCAGGGATTTGATGATTCCCATGATGAACATTAAGATATTAATTCCCCCATCCCAGTGGGGTGGCGTTGATCTCGAATCACTATTGATGTCCCCATGCCCCTCTCATGGGATGATGAACCAGGTTATAGGGATTAATATATATGTACACATAGCCAGGTGGGTTGTGGTTTGTTTTCATCCACTGACAGTATGTCCCGAATCCTCTCATGTATTGATGATACACAAGGTGGAGTCAGTGTTAGATATTCCCTCACCATGGTGAGTTGGTTCCACTCTTGGATGGCTATTATGGTAGTTTCTAATGCACCCCATTTTATGGTGTGCAGTAATGCTTGTGTAGGATCTTTTTGTGATGGAAGACCATAATGGGGATCATTCATCATGGGAAGTTTTATTGTTGATTGCAACTTCAATATTCATGATTGAAATTAATTCACATTCCATTGAGGGGCACAATTAAAAAACAATTTGGTTATCCTCTCCCTCTATTTTTTATGTCTGGGAATAATTTAAGTGGGAAAATTATTTTGTAGTGATAAAATTTATCGAACGTTATATAGTTCCATAATTTTTTCAACGGCTATAAATTTCGAGACACCATATGTGAGGGGTAATGTTGATCCCAGGGTGTGTCAATGTGTAATGCTCTATACTATCCCCAACCTCAAATATAGATGCATAATGTGTCTTTGGAGATCAGATAACTAAGGGTTGTGATAAAATGGTATCAAGAGTGTTATAGTTTTGTTTTGTCTTTTTTGGTTTTGGATATCTTACCATGGAGATAGTGGCAAGGTCTAGACTTAAATTACTTATGAGTAGACCACATATTTTGGCATAGATAAGGAATTCACATTTTTTCAAGATAATCTATGATATCATATTCATAAGTGGTGAGGGTCCAGAACATGATGTAGAAGTTGTTTCTAGCTAACTCTCTCTGTATGTCAATGTCTGCCTCCATTTCATCAGACCTACATGCCTCCATTCAGTCAGACCATCAAATAAGATTATGAAGGTCTCATGCTGACTTGAGTAGAGTGATGCTAGAAGCCTATATGGAAATATATTTCATTTACCGCGATGTTTTGATCGCCTCTCTATATGAATTCATAGGAGTTTGAAACTCCTCTATGTAAAGAGGCGTCTAGGAAAGGGGCCGATTTCCTTGTTCCTGGGAGATATAATCATTGGAATATTGACCACAGTGGCTATCATATTAATCATTGATTGTGACAAAAATAAAAGTTTGTCATGAAGCATTTAGTGATACTGTTGTTCTTGGAACCTTCATAGAGAATTAAGAGGTTATCGATGGAGTAATCCTTGTAAGTGGCTATGTGGATTGTTTAGGTTTAGAGAAGAATGGAAGCACCAGTTGGGCATTACCAACTCTTATTTTTGTCATAATCAATTAAGAATCAGGGATGTACATCAATGTATAATTTTTGACTAATAGAATTTAATAAAATATTAATTTTTATGGGAAATCTATAACCAGAATTCAGGATCACCACATAATGTATTTATAATTAATTTATGAAATTAATGAATTGTCATGCGATGATTTCTTTCTTCTCTGTTAAATAAGGAAATTTATTTAAGTAGTATCATCATTTCATTATTGGAATCAAGTATAGATTACCTATAGTGGTGATCCACGTGTATACAATGATCCTATTAGAATCATTATAGTAATATAAGGCTGCTAGAATGGAATACCCTAAATCATAAATCATTCTTCCTTGATCGCCATGAGAATAACTTCCTAGAAGGATTATTATTGATCAACCTAGTATCCAAAGAGATGGTGGGGGAGATATATCTCTACTATTGAGTGAATTATTAGAGATCTTCCCTCTAGAGATTCATATTATTCAATGAAATCATTGTGTTCATCATACATAAGGGAAAATGTTAGGGTTGGAAATAATATAATTTGGCTTAAATAGTGCTAGGGTTAGAAAATAATAATTGCACATGAACCTTGTTTCTGATTATTTCGCTAGGGCACACTCATCCATCTGTCAAGGACCCACTGGATATTTCCCTGCATTCTCAATTTCCAAAGATAGGTGGCATCCGCAATTTTTCATGGACATTTCATCATTGATCGAAACAGGATGATTGGATGTCGATTCTTCTTTCCGTGGATTCCTCCTCAAAACTCGTCACCTAGTCTGGTTCTCCCTTATAGATTAAGACATTCTTCGTGAAACTCTTCCTAGTTCCATATCTTCATGGACATCAGTTAATTAAGCTATATCTATCAGGACATTCCAAGGGGTATGGTCAAGGAAGCAACCTTCAGTCTGGGAAGTAGTCACGTTGGACATCACTAGTGTGTCTTGACGGTAGAACACTAGAGAGTCTGTTTTTCGTTCCTTTATGATAGGGAATTTCAAGGGTGTGAAATCCTGAGGCATCCCACGTCGAATTTGGGGAATTATATGCCATTGGCATGTCTTTGATGTTTTCCTCAGCTTCCCATGTTTAACACAGGGTATGCCGCGAGTTTAACAACAAGCAGAGAAGAATTGTACTAATCAGAACACTGGGGAGAGTGCATTAGAGTGGTGAAACCTCAATATATAGAGAGATAGAACTAATATTGGGGCTAATGTATGGTTAGTTACCTGATTATTTCTATGATTAGTGAAGAAATGAGATGGGATGATCCCACTGGGATGTGGCGGCCCGGGTAGAATCAAGACGGATGATGGAGAGTTAAATGAAGTGTTGGGGGTGAGGTGGAACTACCAAGAAGGTAATTTTGTTATTGGTCTTGATCCTCAAGGAGACTTCCTATGTATCAATGTGGGAAGGAATCAAAGTCCACGTAGTTGTGTGAGGCGATCAGACGCCTAAGGAGGCAACCTGTATGAATGAGACCCAAAGGAAGGGGAACCTCCATTTTGGGGTATGACCTTCTCGAAACACATAAGATCGAGGGAAAGACCATGATGGGACAAGGGTGATGGGAATGAACCTTAGGATGTCTTCCTACGTACCTTTCCTTGGAATGGTTTAAAGACCATGTAGTTCAAAATGGGGCATAGAATCAGGATGTGCTCAGAGGACGATGACCCAATGATATAACGGGGTATTATGGATGGTTAGTAGCCTGAGGTTGGTCTGAAGCTCAAGGGGTGGGCCATATTTGTGGGTCCCAACAACGTAGACATCATGGGTCCCAAAATGGTGGACTCCACTATTTACCAGTATTTGGGGATGGACCTCAGGGAGGCTTCCTACGTACATTTTCTTAGAAATGATCAAACCTACGTAGTTCGTCTTATGATGGCTTATCATTGATTGGGAACTTCAACGACTTACCATCGAATAGGACCACAATGGATTACCAATGGGTGGGGTTACACTGGCTTACCACTGTATGGGGTTACAACAGATTACCGGTGGATGGGGTTAGAGTTTATTGTCATACGGGAAAAAAACGGGCGTACAATTTAATGTCATGCAGGATGGGGGTGGATCGATGTGAAATAGTCGTAACCGATGGGAGTTAGTATTGAACCTCAGGGAGGTTTCTTACATACCATGCCTTGGAAAGGATCAAAGTCCACGTAGTTCGGAAGGTGTGTTGAACCGATGTGAAGGGGTGTCAGAACCGATGGTTGTTGGGATTGAACCTCATGGAGGTTTCCTACATACCCTTCTCTATCAGGGGTCAAAGTCCACGTAGTTCAAAAGGTTTGGTGAATCGACGTGAAGGGGGTTGGAACCATTGGTTATTGGGATTGAACCTCAAGAAGGATTCCTACGTACCATACCTTTCCAAGGATCAATGTTCGCATAGTTTGGGAGGTTTGGTGAATCGAAGTGAAGGGGGTGGGAACCAATGGTTTATTGGGATTGAACCTCAAGGAGGCTTCCTACATACCCTACCTTGGAAAGGATCAAATTTCATGTATTTTGGGATGGTTGTGGGGATTACACTATAGGATTACCAAGGAGGATGTCATGGTTTGTGCGTGCTCTAATCCCACGAGATTCATGCTCGGTGTTAGAAACAACAGGCAGCAAAGATCTGATGATCATGTCAGGAAAGGTGTGTCTGTGGGAAGTAGAATTGGGATTACATGTGGGAAGTGGCCCAAAGAGGATACAAGGGCTTAAGCATGGTTAGCAGCCTAAAATTATGGATAATGAGACTTACTCTATGATGGAGGCATGAGTGGTAACAAATCCCAGAGGGAGAGGGACGGGATAATGAAGGTCCATGTGCCCCTCTCACCTATTTGTCTTTCGAATGGAAGAAGATATAAAGAGTGGGGATGTTGCCTCCCTCAAGAAAGGCTAGGGGCTTACACAAAGGTGGTTTCCCCTTCTCTTCAGATAGACTCCACTCCATAAAAGAGAATCTCAATCCATATGAGTAATATTTCACTCCTGTGGAGACTAGTGGGCATATGGAATTTCCGAGACTGGGCACCATGTGGGTGATGTATGGGGAAAGGCTAAAGATTAATTTCATGTGCTGAGGATGATGGTTCTTGGATGTTTAAGGTCATGCAGCTCGGATGAGGTAGCTTCCCTCCGTAACTCCAAGGACTTACATAACTGATACCCACCCACCATTGAGAAAGGGAAGGCATCAACAATTACGTAGTGTTGGGGTATTATGGAGTGATCCATTGAGGGTTCCACATTAACGTGGCTATGTGGAGAACCAATAGCTTTTAGTGTGCCTATGAGAAGAAGCATAAGGTGAAGAAACACAATGGGAAGAACCACCCATAAGACTTCGAAATCACTTCATGCAAACCAGTAGGGCCACACAGGAAGAGGAGTTGCGGAGTAAAGGTGTTCATAGGTGAAAGTATCATGGAGCTCTAGTGCTCCTTGTAATGGAGGGGCTTCGTGAAGGGGTGTTCTTCTCGATGTAATGTGGTCTGGCCTACGCATAGGGCGTATCTGAATATGGAAGGTGCTTCACGAAGTGGAAAGGTATTCGCAGAGAGGTGCCTTGTAACACTCGAGGCATTTATGAGAAATATTTTGTTATTATTTTATATAAATCAGCAAAGCAATCTTTCACTACACACAACACTATCTTGGCTTTCTTTACACGCAACTTCGGCCTTCCTCGATAGCTTGCGTCGTACGCAATACCGAGTTTCACTAAACAACAATATGCTATTAAAATATTATTAAAACTAGCCGTTATGAATAGTATTAACAGAAATTTGAATTTTATAACATTTTAATCCAACTTATACATTTTCTATAATGATGTATGAAGACAAAATTAGTTTTTTGGATAAAAGAAGTATTTTTCAAAAAATGCAGTTTTACAGCCTTTTGATGGAGCACCCACATTAAATATAGTTTTTGACAAGTTTATAAGTTAAATTTGAAAAAATAAAATTCTTCTTTAGAATCAGGATATAAAAATTTACTTTGGATAAATTTTTGATACTTTTCTAATAACTTTCATATTTTGATGAATAGTAAAAATACGCTAAATTTTAATTAAAAACAACATTCTCATTGAGATAATTTATATGGTTAAATTATAATATTGAATGATTTTAAAGTATATATAGAATATATTTTTACCATTTATTATAATGTATGTCATTAGCATTAATTTCACATTGATTTCATAGGTAAAAACATTTCAATCTTTGGCAATGTTTTAACTTCTAAAACCCGTTTTCTTAACAATGGGATTTATTTTAAATTAATTACTGAAACTTATATGTTTTGAATTTTGAAAAATGGATTCCATATTCAGAATCAGTGGGTCCAAATTATATTAATTGGCTACTTTTTATTTTTGGGAATTATGAATAGTAACTACGGTAAATTTTATTTACCATAGTTAAAGGTAAATCGGGTAATTAAGGGTAAATATAAGATTATAAAATTACCCTAACACCTGCCAAAATCCTATTGGATGACTAGAAGTCGACCCATATCACATAAGGGTCGGATTAGATTCATTTAATAGACTTTTTTCCATGAAAATAATTTAATTATTATTAAAACCAAAGAATGTGACAACATGTCACTTTCTTAAATCTTATAAGTATAATAATTTTAATTTGGTGATAAACTTAATGAAACTTAGAGAATGAATAGTCTCCAGAACGACAGTATAATTATATACACCATAGGAATTTATTTATAATTTTTAGATATTAAATAATTATCATTTATTATGACAAAATAGTGACGTTGAAATTAATTTATTAATTAAAATATCAAATAAATTGTTTTAAAAATATTAAAATAATTACTATATAAAATATTTAATGTGCTCCAATAATTCTCTATATACATATGACATTTCATTAATCTATTAAAGCTTTTAATTTGAACATATACTATGTATATATTTTATTTAAATTCAAATAAATGAATAGTGTCAAAATTGACACTATTTTTATTTTATAAAAATAACATATTATAAAATTGTTTAAAAATCAAAAAAATATTTAAAATTTATAAATTAAATTTAATATGGTCTACAATGTCATAAAGTGTCAAATTATGGAAAATTAACAAAACATATGTAATTATTAATAATAATTTAAAATTTAGAATATTATTACCACAAATAAAATTAAATTGATAAATAAGGAAAAATCAAGTTGATAATGTTTAAAATAAATTCCTAACATGTCTAAATTTTATTGGTTGATGAGATTAAAACCCTATATGATATAATATTCGGATATGAGTCATTTTGGAAGTTTTTAAGTGGGGTTGGGATTTTATATAAACTAATATTTCTTATATTTCCAAAGGTGCCCCTATCCTCCCTTATAAAAGGGCACCTCCTCCCTCTCCTCACACCAATTTGAGCCTTCAAGCTCGGCCAAACCCTTCCCATTTCACTTCCCCACTTCCCTAGAATAATCCTATAGGTTATGGTCTTATTCAAAGACCATCCCTAGTTCCCTAAGAGGAGGTTAAGAAGAGGCGCGTCAAAAAGAGGTAATATCCATTACTAATCCTTTACAAATTCATTCTTCTTCAAATTCTTCTTCTTTAGTTGTTTCATTATGAAGTAATAACATCAGTATCACTCATATAATGATATGTTATTATAAGTATGAAACAACCCTATTTCAACATCTATCCTTCCTACGGAAAATGAAATCACCGCGCGTGCGTACGTACTGAATACCGTCTCCACGTCGTGGTGTAATCTATTTTCCCCCACCACCTTACATGGATGGGTATAATGGTGTAAATATTTACTATATATGATTATTGTAAAGTGATATTGATTCTGAAATAGTATACATACACTCCAATACAATTCCACGATCATGGGAACGATATCATCGCTCGTGCGTACGTACTGAATACCGTCTCCACGATGTGATGTGATTATTTCTACATGATCTTCATTTCATAATGATTATATAAATGAATTTAATGAATAAATATGATATATAGTACATTAATACCATTCTATAAATGATTTATCTATAACCTAAAGAGAAGAATAAAAATTTATTCGACAAAACACGCATAAGAACAAAAAGTTATAAACACCCGAATAACAAGTAGAAATGAAATATTACTACTAAGAAGCTAAGAATATGACCATATATGATATCATAACAATAAATATTATTCTGGAATAAGTCAATAACATTATTTAAAACATTATACAGGAGGTTCGGACACTTACGAGGCAAATCGGACCTAAGGTAAAGGAAATATCACAATCTCATTTTTATCCGAGATTTTTTATACTTTGATATTTATTGGGGTGTATTTTATCATAAACATCCATGTTTCCTCAATATGTAATATTATTTCCATCCACCTACAATTTTTTAAATCCATTTTTACCCTTTGGTGAGTTTATAGTAAAATATATGAAAAGAATATTTTGTCATTTTTCGTACGAGGTACTTTTTGACTTTTCGAACAAAAGTACGAGAATAATGTTTTTTTAACTTATACGGCATGAATGGATTTTAAAAACATTATTTCCAAGAATATTCCTTTACAAATTTTCAAGTTTATTTTTAATCAACTTCTTTTAGTTTAGAATTTTATGACATGTTAAGAAAGGAAATGTGTTTTTGAAGTAGAAAGGATATTTTCTTCAAGAATGGAGTTCAAGTGTTTTATCAAAATTATTTTCCTCCTAAGAAAATATAGGGTTATGTTTCTATACCCATTATTACATTGACTTGATTATGTTGTGATGGAATTATTTTTATAAATTCCTTTATCATATATGAATTGTTTTATGATGTAATGTAGTTTAAGAATCTCATTTTTATTACATGGGTTATGCAATGATGTTTGATTTATGATTTTTTGGCACACATAAAAATGGTATCATTATGAGATGGGTGGGACCTATATCTCCCTCTAATGCATTGGGTAAAGATTTTATATCTCATGAGATAGACATGGCTGGAACGGTAGGTTATACCAGTTCAGTGAAACAGGACTGAAACGAGGATTGAACTCGGTTCAGAAATGGACTTTGTCCACTAAGATAGTCTTGGCAATGAGTCTTGAAAAATAAGAAATGATTATCTATGATTATGTGTGTATGACACAAAGTTTCATGTTTTATGTTATGATTATTGGGATTACATTTCACTACCATGATTTATCCCATGTTATGAAATTATGATCTCTTTTGCAGGGTAAGATTTCCAAAAATGTTATGTTTTTATTTTGAGGTGATTGATATATTTTTTTTACCCTTACTGAGCATTTGAGCTCACCCTTTTGTATGTTTTCTTTCCCCAGGTCAGGAAGAAGCTTATTAAGTAGGATATGCCAAAAAGGGACTCTAGATATGATGAAATAAATGTGAGGCAACGTAGATGCTTTATGAACCAGTTGTTTATGTTTCCCGGTTTTGAAAGACACTATACCTATATAGTCCTTTCCGGGTTTTGTCATATATTTTAATAAGTGTGCTTCAATTCTAATGTAATAAATGTGTATGTAAAGTATGGGTCGTTATATGCCTCACGAAGCAAGGGTGCCCTGTGAAGCATAGCACTGATAAGAAATGTGCATCACGAAGCACAATGACCCTGCCTTAGCATGGGGGATACATGTGTATGGTGGGTATTTCGAAAAGATGAAGTGCTCTATAAAGAACTGAGTCCCTTTGGGGATCCCCTTCCTTCATGGAGGCTCGTGGGATCAATAAAGGGAATCCCTCTTTGAAGAGGGGTTGAATTCAAGAACAGGGAATGGTACTTATCAATGATAAAATACCTTAAAGATATCATGATTCACAGAGAAAAACTTGCTTCATGATTTGAGAGATAAGAAGTCAAAAGGTCAGAGGATATGTCCTTTGGGTTTGAGGGGATCCTGGTATTTATAGGCAAGAAGCACCACGAAGCAGAGCCCGTTCAGTGTGAAGAAGCGTGGAATTTTTCTGTAACAGTGGATCATCCTTCCTTCTTTCTCTACGAAGGCTTTGCAAATGTCAAACTAGTTCGTAGAGCCTCCCCCCACCTTTCTCCGTGGAGGCATCGCAAATATCAAACGCGATCGCAGAGCCTCCTGCCTCCTTGCTCCGAGGTGGCTTCACAAACATCAAATAGGTTCATAGAGCCTCCTGCCTCCTTACTCCACATCGACATTGCAAAGGTCAAACAGTTTCACGGAGCCTCCCACATCCTTGTTTTGCATTAGCTTCATAGAGGGGGATTTTTCCACCGGCCACGGTGTTGTGGGGCTCTGCGGGCACGATTTGCGAGGCCGACCCAAGGGCCTCGTGTTTTTTCTTGTTCTCCCCAAATTGTTTTGCCAATAAATGCCTCCCCAAGGGCTGCAGTTGGATGCACCGCGAAGCACCCGGGGTCCTCTCCAATAAATAGTGGAGGTGGAACTCTCTTTTTTTCTTTCTCATCTCTACGTTCTGGAATTTAGTTCTCTCGATTCGTGAATCTCCGCATACTTCGTGATTGCTCTCCGCGAATGGGGTCTTCTGCTTCACAGCACACATCGAGTCTTTTAATCAATGATGGTGCACTCTATGTCTTGGGTCTGATGGTTGGTTCAGGGCATCACGATTTCGTTTATGGGATCGAGCTCTGTGAAATGGCTTCACAAATGATCTCTGCGAACAATCTTCGTGAACCAAAGAAAAAACGTCCAAATTTCGAAAACTGAATGGCTTACCAAGATGATTCTTTGGGGTCCTTGTGGATGATTCCTAGAGGGAAGATATGGAAGATAACTCGGGTATAGGAGAGTTCATATGGAGCTATTCTGTCCATAATTCGCTGGTGGAGCTACTATCGGAAATCCAAAATAACTATACACTATGAAAGAGTCTTCCTCTTTGTGGATTTGGACTGAGGGATGATGTGTTCATCCATGAAGTGAGTAGGGATGAACTAGCTTACTGGTTTAAGAGCACACCATGCTCGCGCATGTGGTTTCGCGAAGCTGACTGTCGTGCTAGGGAGGACTTCACACCTATCAATGCTGATTGTCTATACAATCATATGAACAATGTTGATAGGAAGGAACTGCATCCAGAGACATCTCGCCCACTGTACTATACTATCTTGATGGTATCCATGAGAACTCGGAAAATGGGTGGTCTGATGAGTGGAATCTGTACCAGGTCAGCAACATCACAGAAAATTGGGCCTGGGCCTACTGGGCAGTTGCCTCGTGTGATGAATTCAGGGCAGAGCTGAGAAGAGTGGGCCTATATGAGGCGGATTGGGCCTCCCAATTCCTTATGTATCAGCCGAAGCAGTTGATGCTGGAGTTTCTAAGAAGATGTTAATCGAGGACCAACACCATCCATTTGCACCATGGAGATGTCGGCATCAGTTAATGGGACCTGTATCAGATATTGGGGTTCCCAATACTGGGGGCAATTTATGATGATTTCCTCACTATTATGGGTTCATGAGAGGATACATAGTATATTCCACCGATGGAGGTGGAGTTGATGAACCTAGTGTCAGGAGAGGACAAGATGTCAGTGAGGGATGTCCTCTTCAAACCGTGGATCAATTAGTTCTTGAACTTCTCAGAAAATAGGCAGTCACCATGGGGCCTCAAATTTTCTCAAAGGGGGATCAACGAGGCAAGGAGCACTCGTACTAGAGGCTCTTAGAGGATAGCCAGTGGAAGATCTGGGGATTTAGTTTTAGTACCGATCTGTAACCAGTGGTCAGGTTGGTTGCATTCATTTTGTCACTCATCTGTGGTTGGATTCTACCGATCTGAGAAATGAACATGGGTGTACGACCAAGTACGTTTATCATGGCGTCCATGCTGGAGACCAGAGGATGGGTCAACCTCGGGATCCCGATTCTCACCAAGTTGTCCAAGATTCTAAGGAATATCAACGAGGGGAAGAAGCCATAGATAATATGTGGCCCATTCAACCTTCTGTATGGGTGGCTAGTGGTGCATATTAGGGGTATCTATGAATTTCTGAACCCCATCTCCCCTCCAGGATCAAACTTCTATCAGTCCATTCTGAATTCCATAGGGGTATTTTTGGCCAATTTGACCATGAAGGTGGTATTGAACCGGGTCTAGAAGATTGTGGATTTCAAATTTCACTTATTCTCACGGCCAACAGGTGTATTAAATGATGATATCCTTGGAACAGAAGAGCATATGTCCTACCTCCTAGCCTTTTGAGGTGGATTCTTGGTAGCATGGGTTGACCACAAACCCCTCTATGAGTCATACACCTGCACCGATTCGCAAGGCAATTTTGGGGTCTGGAGTAGTTCACCCCGCATGTCAACTTGGGGGTGTTCCACGAGGACCACTCGTTTGTAGTAAGGCAAGTGTGGCTCATGTTAACACGGTAAGATGGGAACATGCGGAACGAGATGCCTCCGCCCATGTCCATCTTCAGACTGGTAAAAGAGTACACCAAAACCATGGAGGTGAACTGCCATGCGAAGATGCTGAAGTATCCAACCATTCGGGCCAGCGATGGGGTGCCTCACCAACCACTAATTCAAGCCTGGAAGGCGGGGATGACATCTCATGGTGGCAGTCCTGCAGTGGTGGTGAGGTCGGCACTATTCTAAGTAGAGGTAGTAGTGGATCTAGTAGTGGCAGTGGACACAGCGGTCCCAGAGGAGCAGAGTCATCCATAGGAGAGGCCCCCAGGGAGATTCCACAGGATATCCACCCAGGCTCTGGGGAAGTAGCTGTACCGTATAGACATGTCGGAGAATGCTATCTTTTTGGAGGCTTGGGATATCTAGGATGTCAAGTGGAAATTTCTTAGCCCGCCCGAGAGGTGGAAACACCTGAACCATCTCGAGATGGATTTTTCTGAGGATCGGCCCTATAAGGGCCGGCTTTGCGGTGTCCTAGGTAGAGGGGGATAAATATCTTGATGAGATGGAGGACTTCGTGAACTCCTGGGGTGTTCTTCATCTAATGACAGATCGTGTAATGGTGCTATTGGACAATACAACCCCTCTCTACTTATCTGCTGCTAAACTAAGAGAGTGGTTCGCTTTTTTGGAAGAATCAGATGAGTCCTTCTAGGGGGAGGCCGGTAGAGGGAGACCATTGGAGGACAATGATGTTAGTGATTCGGACCCATAGCTTGAAGAGTTTTCAGAGGACCTCTAGGTAAAACCTTGAGCCCCTTCCCCGGGATCCATTTCCAGGTTACTTTGGACCCCTCAATAATGTTTGCAATGTGCAGGAGGCCCTCATACGTAGAAATGTTCTCTCCCCAGAATAGATGAAGATGTGGGGATTTCGGGATCTACATTGGTGGGTATGGCTATTACCGCATACAGTGGGGGTAGGACACCCAGGGTGGTTCCCCCGGAGTCTTCAGACATTCTAACAATATACGAAGGGCCATGCCTTAGGGTTCTGATAGGAACAACCCAAGAACGCGACCGATAATTAAATATCTGTAAGTCTTCTTTAAAAAATTCATTACTTCTACCCATTGAGCAGGATAACTGACATCCATCCCCTTTTTGGTATGCACGGTTCTTAAAATGTCATGGGCTGCCTTGGTGAGGTTGGTTGGTACTCTTGGCAAAACCTTTTCTTGGGGAATGCCAGTGGTCGTGGAGGTGGATATCTAGACAGACCAAGCTATGGAGCTCCCGATCATAGGTGATACCATTAGCATGGTGAGCCTAAGATTATTCAGGTGTGATTCGAAGATGAAGATCTATCGGACAGTATGGGTCTTTCCATGCCTGATCAGACACCAGATGCTGACACTACTGACGAGTTCTTGGGGTAGTTCCCCTATATGATCCTTTCAAACCTACTGACTGGGAAGAGACGGACTCTGATGAAGAGGATAGAAAAATAGTCTATCTCCGGTCATGGAAGCTGATCAAGAACATCATCGATGACACCTCTCAAGATCAATGGATATACCAGATTTAGAGACTTCATTTGCAACTTCCTGAACTGTGTGTTGGGGGTTGAACACCCAACGTCCCCATATGCTCATCTGAGATCTCATGGCGGAGAAGATTCGGGAGTATGACCATGGCCTTGGTATGGGTTGGCAGCGGAGAAAAGCGTTGAACATCAAAAGGCTCCAGGAGGTTGAAAATGAGATTCAATGGTTGCACGTCCGGGAAAATAAGAATTCTTCTTTCTTCACTACAAAATAAGAGATCATATCGCTGCTAAAGGCCCAACTGGCAGCAGTTGAAGAGAAGTTGAAGCTAGCCTTCGTGAAGATGGCTATCATCCAGAGTGATGAGGAGCAGGCCCAGATTACAGCTGATGAACTGCGTCATATTGCTACCGAAGAAGAGCAGGAACTGAACAGACGACATAGGATCATGGACGCCACGATTCAGATGTTGGTGGAGCTGTAACTCTATTTTGACGAGGCCAACCCGTCCATGGGAGGGGTCGATCCTTGGGTATTGTAATGTATGTAGGTTGTTAACACACTTTCAAACTTTGATTATTTATTCTAGATGTGTGCATGAGTTCTATTATTCGTTTTATGGTCTATTTCATTTTTGTTACATTCATGGAACATCCAGCGATCGGTCCCTAAGCTCACATGGGACGGGCCCGATGCAAGAAACAAGGGATGAACACCTTGTTATTCCATTCGAATATAAGAGTGAAAACTAGGCTTCGGGAATCCGGGGTTTGTACAACCAATTCGGATTTAAAGGAATGAAGGGAGAGGCCTTGCTGGAGAAGGAATATCTTAGAACAATCAATGGGATATCTTCCCAATGTGCTCTAGTGCATGAGCGGGGTAACGCTAAGGGAATCTGGAATTAATCTGAACATAGGGGAGTGGAAAGTGTGAATCGTGACACCAAATATTCGAAACAATGTGGGAGTGGCATGAAAATGAAGGGTAACCATTGACGGCATTCGAAACACAATATCCTTATTGTGTTAGCCTGAAATGGAGATAACAAACTAGGTCTAACTGTTGACCATGTTAGAAACAGAGGGCCTGACTCAAAATGATTCACATTAGTCTTCTAGAACGTTGTCCCAGGATAGTAGGCGAGCCATAGGCCTAACATCCATACTGTTAAGGGGTTCGTTTAGACATGAAATAGGACGAGGGTCCAAATAAAGGGTACACAAACTGTGGAGTGTGGAGTGATGGGTTGTTAAAATGAATTCCATCACTCCTGAGATTATGCCGGCATACTGAATACAGGTTAGTTGGGTGCATCGTTCCGATTAGAGACCATACCTTCTTTGGATTAGGACCTTCCTAGTGAGGTATCTAGTGCCTCCCATGACTAACATGGGGCATCCTGAACTTGATCTGGGTAGAACCACAATTTATGGTCAAGGGTTAAGGACATATGGACTTTTCCAGTTTGACATCAGAAGATTGGATGGAGAGTAAAATGGGAGATTACAAGAAGGGGGAATGTGATGATGTAGCTATAAACCCAGCGTGAACGAGGACATGCAGAGTCCGAACAACACCACACATCCCCAGAGGAAGTTATTTAGGTCAAGGGACCAAAGGTGAATGTTTGGTTGGGCCTGAGGCAAAGTGCCCAGTCATTCCTACATACCCCATTAGAATGGGAATCAAGTTTCATGTAGTTTTAGATTGTTGTTTAACATCATGCGGGATGATGAAAGGCATATGTATCATGGATGTACCAGTACACATCCTACGAAAACTACTAAGCCCATGTGAGTCCTGCTCGATGTGGGAAAAAAGGAGTTGTTATGGGACTTTCCTTGAACAGGAAGGCACACATTAGGGGAAGTGGGATGCTAGGTGAGTGAGGACCCCATAATATAGACCCGCCTACCTAATGCACCTAGACACGTGAAGGTATAAAGACGAGTATGTAGGAATTCCACTTAAACATAAGGAATTGGAAAATATGAATCATGATGCTCGAGATCTGACCCACAATGATGATAGATTAACGATAGGGGATAACTGTTGACCATGTTCAAGAAACAGCATCCATATCTCATTATCCTGGAATGGGGACAGACAAATGAGGGTCGGCCGCTGACAATGTCTGAAACACGGGACCTGTTGTAATTGTCGTCGAGGTCCTCATGAATGTTGGACCAAGACGGTTGGTTAGCCAATGTGTCATGAGACCATACCATAAAGGGGGTCCCTTCAGGTGTGGAATAGGATGAGGTTCCAAATAACGGGCTCACGAAGCTTGGACACAGAATGAGGGAATGTCCCTATGAAAATTCCACACTTCGAGCTCTCTTCCACAATGCATCTGAGTACAAGAATAAGACATATCAGATAGAGGGAGTCAATTCCCCTTCAAAGGGCAAGAGTCATTGGGTTGCGTTCTTCCAACATAATGGTTATAGGATGGGACATTAATGGGGTATTGATTTAATGGATTGTGCATAGGGAGATGAAGTAGCTGAAACCCGATAAGTTGTTCCCTAAGGAGATCGTAGTTTAGGGTCATAGAACTCCGAACAGGTAAGAAAAAGACATGGGAGGTACATGGTGTGGCTATCCCAAAACCTGATGTGAATGAGGACCCAAGATGTACTCTCCACACCCCAGAGGGGGGGGGGGGGTAGGAGTTTAGATTCCTGGTGTAGGACCTAGATATAAGATGGTGGGGCGTTCCTAGGTATCCAATGGGGATGAGAATCAAGTTGTACGTAGTTCTAAAAGAAGTTGTTCAGTTTCACATCTTTCAAAAAGGACACAGAGTGGTCTTAGTTTATGGTCATAGAGTTGGGACCATGAAGAATTGGAATAGGGAGACATGTGGTGATGTAATTACTAAAATCTGATGTGAATGAGGAAATTCAGAGTCTTTATCACCACAATCTGCTCCCCAGGAAACTTCTAGGCCAGGTCACCAAAAGTGAAAGTTAGGCTGGGCCCAAGGCAAAGTGCATGGGAATTCCTACAAACCCCATGATATTAAGAATCATTCCATACATAGTTCTCAATGTGGGATAATAAGAGACCATTTTCTAGGATAATAAGGTCCTGTAGGTCTGGCCCTCACACCAAAAGATGTAGCATTTGATAGATCTTTTGTTCCTTTAGAATGAATGTATGGTTTTTTTATGAAGTGATAAACCGAGGAATGGGGACCCCAGTGTCACCAAATGAATCAATCCAAATGCAAGAATTGACATATGGTATGAGTGATGACCAATACCCAACACAATGTCCCCACGAGTGAGGTCATTACAATGAAGTGTCGTTATTTGTCATGCGGCCAGGACAATAATATCATAGTTTAGGGTCATATGACAGGTCCAACCATGAATTTTAAGGTCGTACAATAAAGATGCAACAATTTAAAGTCATATGGGGCAACGCGGCATAGTTTAGAGTCATATGGATTGGACTTTGGGAGGAATGCACATAACCTGATAAAGCATACCTGACGTGAATGAGGACGAGGTCCACATCACACCACACGCAATTCCGAGGAAAGAACCTTGGGCCGAGGGGCTAGAAAAGGATAGATAATAGGATGATGGACCTATGGACATGACGTCCAGATGTTCCTACGTATCCCATAAGGATGGGATCAAGCCATATGTAGTTCTTGAAGGTGCAATTTTACATCATGTAGGACAACATACAGTTTAATGTCATGGGGACATCATAATGTTTAATGTCATGTCTTACATGAGTTAGTTATGACTATCTCCTAGAAGGGGATTAGGTGGTGAGGCTATTGTAAAAATAATGTGAACGAAGGCATAATCCCACACACGCCACACCACACGGTCCTATAAGAGTCGGGGCCAAAAAGGCATAATAGGAGAGATAAATTAGTGGAACTCGAGATAGACCCAAAGATGAGATATCTGAGCATTCCTACTTATCCCATGAGGATGGTAATCAAGCCATATGTAGTTCTAAAGAGAGGACGTATAAAGAGATATTATTTTAAGGTCTTAGAGCTTAGACCATGGAGAAGCAGAACTCTTCCAAGTAAGCACAGAACTCGATTCAATCCCTAAGCCCACATGAGTTAAACATGGTGTGGGAAACAAGGGCGGAAGATGTATTTGTAAAATATGGAATACACATAAAAGGGAAGTAGGTGTGGAGCCCCAAATGACACCTTTTCATGGCTTTGTCCTCCTAATGTGAAATTGTGAATTAAGGGATAGTTCCAACTGTGTTGAAATTCCACTTGGACATGATGGGGTGGAAAATGATGTGAATCATGTAACTGAAATTTAGATCTTGATGGGGTTGTCATGAAGATGGAGGAAAACTGTTGACCATGTTTGAATCACATCATCCATATCGTGTGACCTGAAATGGGAACAACAAATGAGCATCAACTGCTGACTGTATTCGTAGCATGCTACTTGTATCAATTTGTTGTTCGAAACCCTCGAGGATGTTGGCATGTAATGGTAGGAGAGCCCTTGGGTCAAGCATCCATTCCATTTTGGGGTACCTTCTGATGTGAAAGATAATGAAATCCCAAATTAAGGGGAACACGAATCCTGAAAAAATGGGTGAAAGCAAGTCCAGGTAGAATCTGACAATACAGGTTCTATTCTAGAGTACTCTTGGGAAGATTGGTGAATCACCAAAGAAGGTCAAGGGACCCGACTTAAGAGAAGCCGAATCAAAATGATTTTTTTTAGGGGAAGGGAGTGAAGGGTACTCAAGAGAGATAGGTATGTGGCGTGTTTGTTACAAACCCGACGCGAATGGGGAAATATTTTTATACCACACCATATACCTATCTTCTGGAAGAATGTAGGTCAAGGGGCCAATATGATATAGATGTTTCTAAGAGATGGGACTGGACCAAAAGACTAGATGTTCGGGCGGTTCTACCTATCCCATAAGGATGGGAATCAAGCAACATGTAGTTCTAGTGAGGGATGATGTTCAGTTTATCTTCAGGCTAGAAGGATGGTGGTGCTCTTTGTTTAAGGTCATATGGCTTGAACTGTAGATTACTAGTTTAATGTTATATTCATGGGACATCTGAGTGGAGTGGTTGATTCATCATGCCTATGGAAAAACACAAAGAGAAAACGATGATAGAGGATAACTATTGACGAGGTTTGCAACACAGTATTCATCCTTGTGCGACCGGAGTTTGGGGGAAAATAATTGAGCATCAACCTTTGACCACATTCACAACATGGAACTTGTATCAATTTTCTGGTCAAAATCCTCGAGGGTGTTGGTCCAAAATGGTAATAGAGGACATGAACCAAGATCCATCATTGTTCGGGGGTCCTTTTGGATATAGAAGATGACGGAAACCCAAATGATGGGTCTCACGAAGCATGGAGGGGCATGTGCTCACTAAAAGGATGTTAAGTGATGGAGGGATGACTCATTGACACGTGTGTGGTGTGGAGAAATATCCCTATGTGAATAATGACATGAGTCCATACCACACCGCATAATCCTTAATGAGAACTCTGTCCAAGGGGCCAAAAGGGTCAAGGGAACTAGGGCTGGGCGTCCCAGTCAAATGTAGTCGTATGACCTCTCATGCGGGTATTGATTTATCATAGATCCTAATCCCATGTAACCAATTCTCAGTGTGGGAAACAAGGAGTTGGATTAGGATCATCCTATCATATAAGGGTCTCACAGCTGGAATCACAATCCTGCCTGAGGCAGACCGAAGCATGAAGAGATAGCGGGGCATAATGAACCAATACACTCTAGTTTTGGGACATATAAGGGTGGTGAGAGTTAAAAGGGATATATGTTGACCAGATTCAAAACACAACATCCACATCGTGTGACCTGTGATGGGATCAATAAATTAGCGTCAACCGCTAGCCATATTCTTAATGTGGAATTTGTAGGAATTTGTTGCTTGAAACCCTTGAGGACGTTGTCTTATAATGGTAGGAGAGCCCTTGGTCCAAAGTTCCATGCCAGTCGGGGGACCATTCAGATGTAGAAGAGTGATGGATACCCAAAATAGAGGGTAGATAAGAGAATGAATATGCATGTGCAGGAAGAGACTCAAGGGGAGACCTTGGAGTTTGGGAATGGGCCTACGGACAAAATGTCTGGGTGGTCCAACGTATCCCTTGAGGATGGGAATCAAGCCATATTAGTTCTGAAAGGGCCATGCATTTTAACACAATGTGGTAAGGATGTGACAGAATGGAATAACAAGGATGGGCACGTGGCGCGACCTTCGAAATCATGCCACATGTGGGGCCAAAGAAACATAGGTTTCACCACATGGTAACCTCCAAGGGAACTACACCCAGGAGGAGTAGTCAAACATGAAGAGTATGGGGGCTGGACTCTTTAGCAATACATCTAATAATTCCTACATATCAAATGAGAATGGGAATCAAGACACTCGTAGTTCATGAGATGCAGTTTAACATCTTGTGGGACGAGAGAGTTTAAGGTGATGTTGGACCATAATGCAGTTTAGGGTCATACAGGACCGTACAGTTTAAGGTCATGCAGGACCATAAGACTCAGGCAATGTTTTTCTTGAGAAACATGGAATTGGTGGGGGGAGTTATATGCTCACCATCTATGGTACTTGGGGAGTACGCAACATTGGAGTAAACCTTGTGAATGTTGTACAGTCCTTCCCATTTGGCCTCCAACTTGGGTGGTTTCCTATCAGGTATCATTGGTGTTCTTGGGGCCAACACCATCTCACCTTACAAGAATGAGTAGGGGCGAACTTTCTTGTTGAAAGCTCTAGATATATTGTCCTAATGCCTTTCTAGATTATGTAGGGAACAAAGCCTATTCTCGTTGAGTGCTTCCAACTCTGCTAGACGGATTTAAGCTACTATATCTGGTGCTTGTTAATCATAGATACTTGTGCGCAATGAGGGAAATTGAATCTTGATGGGCAGGATGGCCTATGTTCCATACACTTGGGAATATGGGGTCACTTGGGTGGAATTATGAGTCATTTTCCGATAAGCCCAGAGGTCATTGGGGAGTATGTCCGGCCAACTCTTCTTGTTCTGACAAACCATTTTTTTATATTGTTGTAGAGTTTCTTGTTGAATGACTTGATCATTCCATTTGCATGTGCATGATAACAGGAGGTGTGGTTATAACGGATGTTGTACATAGCGTTTAGTTTCTTTAGCTCAGCTGAATGAACGTTTGTGTCATTATCGGTGATGACAGCGTGAGGGACTCGGAATCTGTATATAATATTAGAGCTCAAAAAGTCAACAATCGAATGGGCCTTGACTACCTTGAGAAGGACTACCTCTTCCCACTTGAAGATGAAATCTATAGCAGTCAGGATGAACCTACACTAGCGAGCTGTTTTCGGTGGGTATGGTCCCACGATATCGATTCCCAAGACCGCAAATGGAAAAGAGTACATGGTAGTGTGGAGAGGCTCTGGAGGCCGATTAAAAAAAATTTGGCATGAATTTGGCACACATGACGCCTTTTGGAGAACTCGATGTAGTTATAAATCATGTAGGGCCGAAAATACCCCAGCCTCTGGATCTGGTTATATAGTTTTGGCCCGGTCTGAGGAGCCCCGCAATGAAAGGAATGAACCTACTGCATAACTGGAGTTATATCAACTCCTTGAATGCAATATAGGAGAACTCCATCGAACCCACTCTTGTAGAGGATCCGCTCGAGAATGAGACTGCTCTAGAGGGTAAACTGTAGCGCGCGACATCAGGTTCACTCACCCTCGGTCCAATCTTCCAAGAGATTACCATTTTGGAAATACTTGACAGGAGAGGTTCTCCAGTCAAAATTCACCGCAATAAATGCATTCGGGGTACTTGGAGGACCAGATGAGGAGGTGCCGATGGTAATGTGTCTCACCTGTGGGCTATCATCATCATTTGGAGTGACATGAGTGATGAATCTCTAGTGTGCCATGTGGAAAATCAAATCATCCTATTCGGGCTCTGTAAGGGATGCTGGTAGGCTGGAAAAGGTGTCATCTCGACCATTCTGGGATCATGGGACATGAGTGACTTCTAGATGAGACAGGAATTGGGCCATTAGTTTAAGAGTGTGTTTTAAAAAGGGTACGAGATCAAGATTTCTGACGACATAGTCACTGTTGATCTGCTTGAGGACTAGTTTAAAGTCCCCTTTCACATGGAAGTGGGGAACATCAATATAGAGGGAAATATCGAGGCTAGTAATTAGAGCCTGATGCTCTACCTCATTGTTGGTGAAGCCTTCTGACAATAGGAATGAATATGGAAGAATTTCTTGTGCTGGGGTAAGGAAGAAAATAGCATGGCCTACTCTATTGAGTATGGGGTCATCAAGCCTTCTACCGATGGGGCTTCGGAAAGCACAATCGAAGTGAATTTTCTAAAACAGGATGGCTTGGTCTACAGATAGGATTGCCTCATCAGGAAAATCAAGGTCCAGAGACTTGTCCATGGGGGTTGGATGGGCAGCAAAGAATTCTTCCAATGCTTTCCCCTTAATATTCTTCTGGGGAACAACCTGATGTCGAACTTCTAGATAATCACTGCCCACCAAGCTAGACGACCAATCAACATGGTGTTGCTCATGATGTACTTCCGCAGATCTACTTCGGACACCATCATTACCTCGTGGTGATGCATGTAATGTCGCACTTTCTATACTGTGAATACCAACGCAAGGCATCTTTTCTCGGTAGAGTAGTATCTAACCTTTATATCCAGGAGCATATGACTAAGATAGTAGAGACTGTTCTCTATCCCATTGTTGTTCTTCTGGGAAGGAAGGGTTCCAAGAGATCATTCCAGGGTTTTCACATAAAGGGCTAGAGGATTTCCGGAGATGGGTGGCATTATGTCTGGAGGCTGGAGAAGATACTTCTTGATTTTTTCAAAAGTAGTCTGGCACTCTTCGTCCCACTCGTAGACAACACCCTTCTTCATGAGCATAGAAAACAGATTATACTTGCCAGCCAGATTCATGATAAATCGGCGTATGTAGGCTACGTGGAATTGGAAACCTCGAATCTCCCAGAGGATTCATGGGGGGGACTTCTGACTAATGGCCTTGATCTTCTCTGGATCGATCTCGGTGCCCCTATATTTGACAAAGAAGCTGAGAAACTATCCAGAGGTGACCCCGAAGGTGGAATTCAATGGATTCATCTTCATGTGGTGGGAATGGAGGAATCCAAACAGTTTCTCAAGTTCTTTGAGATGGTCTTGACACTAGAGATATTTGACCACCAGATCATCCACTTAGCATTCAATCAGTGTTTCGAGAATCGACATAAATATGTGATACATAGTGTCCTGATAGTTGTAACCCACATTCTTTAGACCAAAATGAATAACTTGGTAATAGAAAGTACCTTGTGGTTCCCTGGAGGATGTAGACTCCTCATCCTTGGGGTCCATTCGAATATGGTTTTACCTGGAATACCCATCCATGAAAGAGAGGTCTTCGAACCCAGCTGTATCATCAATCAATAGTTCTGTCCCAGGAAGGGGAAAATCATCCTTTGGGCGGTGATGGTTGAGGTAACTGAAGTCGATATAGACTCTGATATGTCTATTCTTCTTCTTGACTAGTATAATGTTAGCCATCCACTTGGGGTACTGGACCTCCTTAAAGAAATTGGCTCTGATGAGCTTATCAACTTCAACCTCAACCATGGAACCATGAGAAGGGTGCATCTTTCTGGGAGACTGCTTGAACCCGCAATAATTTGCCAGGAGACCGAGGTGGTGGAAGGATTCCTGAGGATCTAGTCATGGAATATCATCTTAACTCCAGGAAAATACATCCTGGTGTTTTTTAAGTAAGTCCCCATACTTTTGCTGCTCCTCAACGGGCATAGAGGCACTGATCAATGTGGTTTTCAGGTCTGTCATTCTACCGAGGTTCACATTCACCAATTCATCGACTGTGGCGAAAACTACCTCTTAAAAGGTGGGGGGAGAACCCTCTAAGTTCTCTTATTCACTTGTAGAGGGGGATCCTTGATGGGAGGAGTTTCCTCTGAGTCAACAGATCTTGATGGTAGACTGGTACTAGCATGAGCGGTGGTGGACACTGCATCAGGGAACTCACGTACTGCCAAAACCATAGTGATGAAAGATGTTGATCTAATCTCATCCGGTCTCCGGCCCAAGGGGCCATGCTTGATGAAATCAAAGCAATAGTGTCACGCCAGCTTAAACTTGTTTATACCTAACCGGCATAACAATCATGTATGATGTATTGCTCTCGCCATGGGGAAGACATCCTGATATCTTATGGGTGTAGGGGGATATGGGATCACCTAAGCCTAATTCATGTCGGAGTACGAGTTGATCTATTGGAATCACATTGACTTGGGAATGTGCTCCCCCATCATTCCAGAAACAACGAAGCATTATTCCATGTTCGGTTTTTTAACCTCGAATCAGTGGATTGGAAAATTTTAGGCATCATCTAGATCTGTCCATGGGTTGGTTGCAGCCCTAGCATGCTCAACCTCATTGGCATGAATATGATTTTCCTTGCTCTTGTAATAATCGACATCCAGAAATCGGGCTTCATAAGAGACAAAGGGAGATGTGTCGCCTTGGAGAACACCCACTCGACCATTGAAGAAGTACTTAAGGAACTGATGTTATGATGAAGGGATCACCACATGCCGGTGGAGCCTCGGCCTGCCCATCAGCGCACTTTAGGCGGTGTCTTGGGAGACAACCATGAACGCAGTGCTGGCTAACAGACCACCTAACTGGGTCTTCAGGAGGATTTTTCCGACTAGTGTCTATTTTTTCCTATCATAAACTTGAATTTTCAGGTCATAGGGACTTAGATCATCCTCAAACAACACCAGGATTCGTAGTGTTTGGGTCGGGATTATGTTGATCCCAGGGCCCATGTCGACAAGACAACAACAAACCACTATGCCATTTCAGTGGTCAGTGATGTACAACGGGCGAATGTGCCCCTGCATGGTAGATCCATTGTCTTCTCCATAGAATGAGATGATGTCCCGACATTCAACATGCCCGACCACCATAGCATGGAAGGATTCTGTGGAAGTGACGTCCATCTCAAATTGGAGGGGGCTTCTTAAAGCCTCATCGAGGGCCTCACGCATGTCTACTAATGGGATAAGGTCCTCAAGGATGGAGAGACATGCTTGGGTGCGTTCAATAGATTTGAGGACATCGTACTTCTGTGCCAAGTGTGGGATTCTACTTACCAGAGTTCGCTCTATAACATGAGGTATGGAGGGCCCTACCGGCTGGACCGATGACTGATTGGTGCTGGGAATACCATGCGGATCACTAGTTGAAGCTTGTGGGGTGACTAAAAATGTGATCCTGATGACTGAGACCATTCCGTAGCAAGGTTCAATTGATCACGACGCGGTAGAGGTGGCTCTGACCGATCATGCAACACAAATGGCAATAGAGGTGGATCTGGTGACACCAGATGAGGAGGCTATGTGTACAGAGCTCTGCACTGGGCTTGCTACATGGTTTTGGTAGCATGCACATACTGGCTGGAAATAATGACCGAAGCACTCTGATGACCCATATAGCCATGACCCCGTCGACATTGGTGACAACGGGGTACGTTTGAGGATCCTCCTGGTGCTCCTTCCCATAAAAAATCATGTAGGGGTTTACCAACTCTATGCTGTTAACTTAGGCATACCCTTGACCTTCAATCAAAGATTCATCCACTACTGGATGAATTCTAGGATGAATCTCCATATTTATGGGCATAAAGTCTCTGAGGGTACGGGATGAAGATGATATTGGTGGGGAACTTTGTTTTCCCATGTGTTGTCAGAATTTTCTCTTCTGAGAAGGGGACTACTGAGACGATGATGTAGATGTAGTAGATGCGGCTTTTGAAGGCTTTGGATGATTCAGGAATTCTCGGATAACACCATGGGCATGGGTGACTATTTTACGATCCATACAGTATTCATACATTTGGGACCCACGGTTAGAAACCTGATGCCACTCTCCTTCGATGTCACTAATTCTATCTGGATTCACGAAGACACATGCCACAAGTGTCGGAGCTGGGCCTAATCAGACTATGTTGTTATCCACCTGGTCTTAAAGCCAGTCTTTAAACTCATAGAATTATTTTAGGGTGTACTCTAGGATTCAATGATATGTGAAGTAATTAGGGATATTAGTGAGGTTCACCTCTTCTAGCCTACTGCATTCAAGCAAAGATACAATCCCTTTCTCCAAGGCACTATATAAATAACTGGGGACTTGAACCTCGTTAAATGTGTATGATCGATTCCTCCTATCAGAAAAGGGGGATCTAAGATCTAGGAAATTATGAGGGGTTGGAGGAGCCTGTCGAGGAGGTGGGAACTGGTTATCCTGCCTGGGTAGTGGTAGCGTGTTTCACGGGGGTTCCTGCCAATTCTGAGGTGCGCGCTGCTGGGTCTAAGGCTGTGCATGTGTCAGTAGGCCCCTGTGTGGCTATAGAGGCAGCACCACAGGTAACAACTCTTGTTGCCTGAGGGCCACTATTTCAGCCATTGTAGCAGGCTCGACCCTGGAATCCCTTCTTGCAGGAATTGAGGGAGGAAACGGGCGTGCTTGGATCACATGTTGCAAGGCTTATTCTAGGCGCTTGGCCTTATCAGAGAATCCTCGGAACCCCCTGGAAAATTATGGGTGATCAAAGAGGGGACCAGTACTGTTTTGACATTCCCCACACACAACCTTAGTAGTTTCTCCAGAGTCAGTGGCATATCAAGGGAATATTTAATCCCTTTCCATTGGGCGACAAAGTTTGAGACACGCTCATCAGGCGTCTAATTTCACTTGAAAAGGACTTCAATAATTTTCTTCTGAGTAGTGGAGCCTGAACATGTAAAGGAACTTTCGGCACATATCATCCCATCCGGCTACTGACCCGATGGGTAGCTGGTTGTTCCAGATAAACGTGGGCCCTTCCAATGTCTCTACGAAACACCAGTGTTTGGCAGCCTCTTGTTGTGATGGATTCCCTAGCATGGGCCCACAACTTGAGATGAAGGGTCCAAATGCTGCAGTGGATCACATATCCCATTAAATGGGGAACATTTGGGGTTTCTGAAACTCAACGGTGCTGGCATATCATCCACCCATGCCAGATATAGCTTTCCATCATGAGGTATTTCCACTTGTTGGGTTTCTAACGCCTCAAGGTGAGCAATGAGTGCCACAATTGGATCATCTGGGGGTTCTTGTCTTGATGGGGATCCCTGATCACCAGTGCATTGGTGGGTTCTTCACCAAAATAATTAGTCCCGGAGTCTCATGGAGCGGCTGACAGAACGACCTGTAGAGCGGCTGGGGAATCCTGATCCGGGTTCCGAGGATTGTCACGCTGCTCAACTAGGTTTGGTGATATGTAATGTTCCCTATTTCCATGACCTTCGGCTTCTGTCATGTCTACAAGGACATAATGATAATGGTCACCTTGAGGAAAGTCACTAGGGGATGTTGTGTCTGCCCCGGCTCCCCTGGTCAAGGATCACTGAATTCTGGTCGACGCTCTGTAGTACATTCGAAAAGGAGGTCATCAAAAATCTTATTGTGCTCTACGAGCTGTTGGCATAGCATGGCTTTATTAGGGATCTTCTTCTACCATCTGAACTGATCCAAACAGGTCAGAGGGTTTGGCCGCTCCAAGGTTCTCTTTTCCATTATTTAGATTCTGACAGAGGTTTAATGACTCAGTAGGTATAGGAAGAACCAGTAAATTCCTTTTCTGGAGAGTGATCATCCCAAACAGATCCAATCAGTGTGAGACCCCCTCGGGGGTAGGTCCTCTCCGAAAATCTCTAGGTCATAATCTCTTCTGATAGGTTGTCCATGTTAACTATGACCCTGCCTAGAGGCATATCTTCCATATCTCCCAAAAAATTGGGATGTCCCTAGATAGAACTGAAATGGATGTTCGCGTACTTCCCCAACAACAGATTTACATGTGGGGAGAAGCCTCCTTGATTATCCTGCGGAGCACTTTAACTATTTGGATGCATCTTTGTTGGAGGGTCCTATGGAAACCTGGTAACTCTAGGCGCTGGGCCACATGGAGTGTAGCCAGATCAACCAAACGGCATTTTTGGACAATGTCCTTGAAGTGTACTTGACTATTGGGATAGGTCATTCGTTGATTTCGAAGACAGAAGTGAGTTGCCCAGAGGGTTGGGAGAAAGAATACACCCTCTTCCAGGGTGAGTTATTCTGATGCCCTAAAAATTAGCACTGTAACTAGCCGACACATCTTTGATAAATTGTCTGCTGTGAGATTATCCCATAGGCTCCTTGGTCCAGATTCTGGGTATGGCCCTTCATTTCCCCACTCGTCGACTGAAGGCAGTTGGAGAACCGGTAGTGGTACTAAAGCAAACTGTTGAGATGGTAGGCTGGCTGGGAGAGAGTATGGTGAGAATGATGACAAGACACCACATATCAGGCTATGCTTCGAAGAGTGTAGTGACTTAGCCACCACACCGCAGAAAGACGGGCTGACGACTGCAGTTTCTAGCGTAGGGAATATGGATATTAGAGCTAGACCACGTTGCCGCTCGTGCTCCAATGGTCCCCAGAATAGCTCGTTGTGATCTTTGGTTGAGGTAGAGAGTTCCTCTGGTGATGATGGTGGATATTTAAGGGTGTGACCTAGTGGAATTTCCAAATTTTCATCCTCCTGGATGTACTTGTGGAAGGATGTGGTAATCCGATGGACCTGACATTCTGGACGTATGAGGCTAATGTGCCTTGTTCCTGCCCCATCCCTTGAATCGGAGGATCGAGGTGAGGGTTTCACTGATAAATCATATTCTACCTCAGAATATGAGAAGAAGACAGTTTTGGTCCTAGTGTGAATCTTACCGATATTCTTTTTGTGGTGGCGATGACCCACCCTCTTATCGCATGATGGTTCTTCGGGATAGGGTATATTTTTTGCATGAGGGCCTTCGGCCAAACTAGTGCTGGGACGGAGAGGGATTCCATCTGTGTGATTTGGGGTGCAAGGATAAATTGGACAAATATCAAAGGGAACATGGGGAGGTCCTCCATGTCCACTAGCTGATGTGAGGAGGGGATCTCCGCTGGAAGTTCTGGAGGGGGTAGGACCTCCGCCGAAGCTTATAGGATCATGGGTAGGGACTCCATGCTTACATACCCTGGTAGTGTTAGTGCAAAGAGGTTCCTCATACTGGTCAAGACGAACTTGGGTAGGACCTCTGTGTTAGGTCCCGTTGAAGCAAAGATGACCTTCACTACTATGGATTCTGAGGTGAGGAGGACCTTCTCCAACTGCTGCAAGGACATCGGGAAGGTCCCCACAATGTAGATTGAACGGATGTATAACATCTACATACCGGTGGTCTGTGGTAGGAGGAATGACTCCATAACCAATTTAATCAGCCTGGGATAGGCTTCTGTACTAAGTGTTGCTTCCAAGTGGAGGACCCTCATTCGAATTGAAGGTGGCATGAGGCGGACCTCCATGCCAAGCATGGAAGCAGGGAGGACCCGCATCCTCAATGGTGGTGGTATGGGGAGGACCTCTGTACTGGGTATCGTTGTCGTGGGTTGGCCCGTAGTGGGCACTTCCTGTGCCGGTAGCCAAGAGAGTCAAGCCAGCCTACCCGTGGGGTGGTTGGGGCCTCGATCCGAGCCTGGAGGATTGGTTCCCTTGCTCAGCATAAACAGGGAATGATGTTATACGTCAGCAATGGAACGAGCCCTGGTTTTTGTTGATGTTGAAACCCCTTGGGTGGCGTCCTCCTTGTCTTGTGCCCGACGCTGGCATCGGGTCAGCCGAACTAGGGATCGTAGTTCAAGCGTGTAGCTCACCTCCTCCTCGGCCGGTTGAGATGGGTAGCGGTGCAAGCCCGGACTAGTGAATGCCCTCCTTGGGAGCCCCTGGTACGAGATGTTGACAGTTCTGGCTTGGACATCCCCCACCTCATCGGCGTAGGGGAGGGAGCCGTCAAAACATTTCAGGGAGATGCTCCCGAAATGGTTGTGCATCGGAGTGGGGAGCAGCGACTCCCTACATTGACCTTTGGGGAGATGGTGGTGATGAGGCGCAAAATCTTCTAAATCTAGGCGGTACATATCCCGAGTTGGGATAATCCACGCCTCCTCGTATTGGCAGACAAGGTCATTTATTACCCTTCGCTGAACGAATTCGGAAGGGGATATGGGGCGTGGGCACCCAAATGTTGTGGGTGTGGAAGCTGTCAAAGATGCGGTGTAGCCACACAGGTTTGTCGTGTTGATGTCGTCCCTGACTCTATGTTAGTGGGTGGGTGGCGATATGTTTCATGTTGCGTATGATTAGGTCCTGATAGGCAAGGATATTAAACTATTAGTGCTAAAACAAAGAAATAGACATCCATTTCCAAACCACCATTCCGTCTTCCATGGCTGGTAAGAAGGATCCACGCTGACATCGTTGCAGAATGGGGTGCCAAACATTCAACTGCCCCAAATTCTGGTGAGTTTCATGTCAGGCCCACTATTTTCATGGAGGGACCTAGAGCTGGAAAACTAGATATGGTGACACGTTAGACCACTGATGTCTTGAACACTACTAATCTTCATATTAAGGAGAATAATTTCATGTTGGGTTTACGATTTCAGTTTCCAACTCTTTCGTCGGGGCGCACACATCCGTCTGTTGAGGATGCGGTAGCTGTTTCCCCACATTCCATCTTTCCAAAGGCAGGCAACATCCGTCCCTTTTTTAGGGACGTTTGCTTCTTGATCGAGAGGGGATGATGGGATGTTTGTTCTTCCTTCTGTAGATTCCTCCTCAGAACTTTTCACCTAGTCCGGGTCTCCCTTATAGATTACGATGTTGTTCGTGAAACTCTTCAAAGTGACATATATTCATGGATGCCAGTTAATTACGCAACTTCTATAAGGGAATTCCACGGGTTCTGGTTAGGGCAGCAACCTTCGGTCAGGGGAGTAGTCATGTTGGACATCATTGGCGGGTCTGGACACTAGAATTCTTACATGTCTGGTTTTCTTACCCTTATGATAGGGACTCTCGAGAGGTTGGAATCCAGAGGCATCCCACATCAAATGCAGGGAATTATAGGACATTGGAATGTCTATGAGGTTTTCCCCATCTTCCTATGTTTAACACAGGGTATGCCGGGAGTTTAACGTCTAGCGGAGACAGATCAGTCTGATCAGAACACTGGAGAGAGTGGATTAGAGGGGTGGAACCTCAGGAAAGATATATAGAGAGAGAGCACAGATAATGGGGCTAATGTGTGGTTAGTTACCTGATTGCTGCTATGAGCAGTGATAAAATGAGATGGCATGATCCCACCGGGATGTGGAGACCCGGGTAGAATCAATATGGATGATGAAGAGTTAAATGAATCAGTGGGGATGAGGTGGAACTGTCGTGAAAGTGATGGTGTTAGTGGGCTTGACCATTGAGGAGACTTCCTACGTATCCCTGTGGTAGGGAATCAAAGTCTATGTAGTTAGGTGAGGCGATGGGATGCCTAATGAGGTGACCCATATGAATGGGACCCAAAAAACATGGAACCTCCATCTAGAGGAAAGACCTTCCCGAAACACATAGCCTCGAGGGAAAGACCAGGATGAGACATGGATGATGGGATTGAACCTCATGAAGGATTCCTATGTACCTTTCCTGGGCAAGGATAATAGTCCGCGTAGTTTAAAATGGGGCATAGAATCGGGGTGCACTCAGAGGACAATGACTCGTTGATATAATTGGGACTTAAATGTGGTTAGCAACCCGAGGTTAGTCTGATTCTCGAGGGGAAGGCCAGAGATGTAGGCCCCAACAAGGTGGACACCATGGGTCCCAATAGGGTGGACTCCACTTTTTACCTGTATTTGGGGTTGGACCTCAGGGAATCTTCCTATGTACCTTTCCTTGGAAAGGATCAAACCTACGTAGTTCGTTTGACAATGACTTACCATCGATTGGGGACTTCAACAACATACCATCGAATGGTGACACAACGACTTACCACTGGGTGGGGTTACAATGGATTACTACTGGATGGTGTTACAATGGCCTAACATTGGATGGGGTTACATTTTAGTGTCATGCTGAACAAAAAAAGGTGTACCGTTTAACATCATGCGGGATGGTGGTGGATCGATGTGAAATAGTCAGGACTAATGGGAGTTTGGCTTGAACCTTAGGGAGGTTTCCAATATACCTTTCCTTGGAGAGGATCAAAGTACACATAGTTCGAAAGGTGTGTTGAACTAATGTGAAGGGGGTTAGAAACCGATGTTTTCTGGGATTCAACCTCAGGGAGGCTTCCTAGGTACCCTACCATGGCAAGGATCAAAGTCCACATAGTTCGTATGGTTTGGTGAACCGACGTGAAAGGGGTCAGAATCAATGGTTGTTGGGATTGAACTTCAGGGAGGCCTCCTACGTACCTTGCATTGGCAAGGATCGTAGTTTTCATAGTTAGGGAGGTTTGGTGAACTGACAAGAAGAGTGTAGGAACCACTATTTGTTGGGATTGAACCTTAGGGAGGCTTCCTATGTAACCTGACTTGGCAATGATCAATGTCTGCATATTTCGGGATGGGTGTTGGGCTTACACTCTAGGGTGCCCAAGGAGGATGTCATGGTCGATGCTTGCTCTAAACCCATGTGAGTCATGATCGGTGTGAGAAACAGTAGGCAGCAAAGATCTGACGATCACATCGTGAAAGGTGTGTCCGTGAGATGTATTATGGGGCTTACACATGGTTAGTTTCCCAAAGGGGTAAGATGGGCTTATGTATGGTTACCGGCCCAAAGACATGGAGACTGGGACTTACTCCAAGATGGAGGCCCGAGTGGAGACAAAGCCCAGAGGGAGAGGGACGGGATAACGAAGTTTCCTTTCCCACTCTCACCTCTTATTCTTTGTCAAGAAGAAGATAGGAGGACCAGGGATGCTACCTCCCATATGAAAGGTTAGGGGCTTACACCAAGGTGGTTGCATGTTCCCTTTGGACATACGCTGCTTCATCAAAGAGGATCTAATTCCATATGAGGAATATTTCACTCCCGTGGAGACCATTGGGCATAGAGAATGTCCGAGATGGGGAAACCCACGGGTGATGCATGGGGAAAGGCTAAAGTTTAATGTCATTTACTGATAACGATGGTTCTTGGTAGTTTAACGTCATGTAGATAGGACGAGGCAGGTTCATTCCGCACCTCCTAGGACTTATATAACTAATACCCACTCGCCCTTGGGGAAGGGAAGGCATCAGCAATGTCGTGGTGTTGGGGTGTTATGGAGTGATCCATTGAGGGGTGCACATTAGTGTGACTATGTGAAAAGGAAATAGATGTTAGCGTGCCTATGAGAATAATTATGAGGCGAAGCAACACAACAGGAAGCAGCACCCAAGGGACATTGAAATCACTTAGTGAAAACCTGGAGAGCCGCAAGAGAAGAGGAGTTTTAGAGTAAATGGGTTTACATGTGAAAGACTCACCAAGCTCTGGTGCTCCATGTAGTGGAGCGGCTTCATGAAGGGGTGTGCTTCGTGAAGAGAAGTTTCCTGGCCTAGGCATAGGGCATATGTGCATATGGAAGTTGCTTTGCGAAGTGGAAAATAATTTGTGGAGCGGTGCGTCATGAAGCAAGGGTACCTTGCAAATCGTAGCATTGTGAAGAAATGTGCTTCTCGAAGCACAATCACCCTACCTTAACATGTGGGTTATATGTTTGTGGAGGGTATTTCGCGAAGCATAAGTTCTCCATGAATACCCGAGTCCCCTTGGGCATCCCCTTCTTTTGAGGAGGCCCATGGGCTCCGTGAAGTGCATCCCTCTTTGAAGAGGGGTTGAATTCAAGCAATGGGAATTGTGCTTCTCGATGCTAAAGTATCTTGAAGAGCTCATGATTTGAAGAGAATAATTTGCTTTTTTATTTTAGAGATAAGAAGGATAATTGTTAGAGGATCTGTTCTTTGTGTTTGAGGGGAGCCTAGTATTTATAAGAAAGAGGCACTGTGAAGCAGAGCTCGCTCGACGTGACGACACGTGGCATTTTCTCATAAGCCCAGAGCCTCCCGCCTCCTTACTTTGTGGCAGATTCACAAATGTCAAACAGATTCACATAGCCTCCCCCATCCTTGCTCCGCGGTGGCTTCCCAAATGTCAAACGAGTTCACTAAGCCCCCCACCACCTTGCTCTGCGGCGGCTTCGCAAATGTCAAACGGGTTTGCGGAGCCACCCACCTCTTGGATTTGTGGTGTCTTCACAAACATCAAATGGGATCACAGATCCTCCCACCTCCTTGTTCTGTGGCGGCTTCATAGATGGTGAGTCTCGGGCCAGTTGTAGTGTTGTGGGGCACAGTGGGATAGATTTTCGAGGCTGCTCTAAGGGCCTTGTGTTTGTTCTTATTCTCCCCATATTTTTTCCAACAAACCTTTATTAAATTTTAAACCCATATAAAACCACATGTATATATTATATTATTGTATTATTGTTTCTTGACATGCACAAAACCAATGAATGAATTAAATATTATTTCTTGAATAAATTATTTATAATTTATTCAAATAATATTTAATATATATTTTCTTATTAGACCATTAAAACCATTCTATCATTCCTCCATAAAATTTATTGGACCATGAATAATTATTATTTATTTAATAATTAAATTTCATTATATTATTCACCAATATAAACATAAATATTATATTCCCTAAATAGAAAATAAATAATTATTAAATATCCTTCTTATAAAATATTCTCTTGAATAACTAGACACTAAATATATTATATTATGAAAACATGAGTAATTATTCAACCATGTTTGAGAATAATATTTATTCAAGATTTTAAATAATAAATAATATTAAATATTAAATTAAGGTTCTTGATACACTTAGTTTGTGACCCTCTAAGCCTTTTTCTCAATTTCATTACGCAGAGCCACCTAAAGTCATGGTTGGTATCTAGTAACTCGCCAAGACAAACATATCAAAAGAATTTACCTTCATAATGACATAAAACCTCATACAGAAACTTACTATGTAATATAATCCATTTATCAGGATATGATTAATAAAGTAGGTTGAATGTTGTAGTCATCAACCGATGTTCTTGATATCTCTTTATTTTATTTTTAGAAATGAACAATCCCATAAAACATCATGTCCGTTGATTTATTTAGGATGTTTAATTCCCATAAAAGACAATGATATATCAGCTTTTGATAAAGAAAAGAATAGAAAAAACATTTCACACATTATTCATTAATACAATATTACTTAGGATACACCCAACGTATCCTACTTCAATATTAACATATGTCATCAAAATCATCATCAATACATAAAAGTAAATGAATACTAATTATTAACAATAATACTCCTCAACTCTAATTATCAATACACATTCTGTCAAATTGAAACATCAAATGTAACATATAAATGTGGATTTCCTACTAGCAGGTCATGTTCATGTAATCTCCTGCACTAGAAATTACCATGGTAGTACACCATGAGAAAGTTAATCAAAGTCTCATGAGTCTCTAACCTCAATAGTCTATATCATTTGTTTCCCATAAAATGATATCAACCTAATATATAATATATATTTATTTAAAATTTGATGGCACTATGGGGTTCTCATCGTAGCAGGGAACTACTATAACCTTTTAGTGTGATAGTTACTCTTTAGGCATTATCACCTACAATGTCATCTAGACTAAAAATAATTATAGTATAAGAAGTTTATTAATATTCAAAATTATAAATATATATTATCATAAAGTATATAGAAGTTGGTTCTAGAGCACCAACTCAAAAAGACTCTCACTTCCAATAGATCCAACTGCTAATAATTTTTATTCCGTTATCTCTCACATGATACTCATGCTTCTTTTAAGACAAGTATTTATTCATGGGGTCCTCCATGTTTTCTTTTAGGGAAACTCATCTATCTATAGATTCACCCCTATAATAAAAATTCCTCTGGATTTGATACTATTGGAGTATGTACTTTGTCTTCTAATATAACCATATCTTGTTTGGTAGATCCACTGCAATAGTATTATCACAACATAATGTGATAGGGTTTTTACTTGTATGAACCAAATCATGATATTAGAAAAAAATAGTATGAAAATGAATTTATTTTCTACATCAGAAGACATAATTTACTCATACTATACTATATAATCATGGGAAAATGGATACCTTGAACTCTTCTAACTCAAAAATACCTTATTGATACTGAATAAATATCCTAACTGTAATATTAGCTCATTCTTATCTCTTTCAAAACTATCATAATTATAGCACGTATTGATTTTTCCATTCTCTCCTTCATACAACATGAATATATTCTTAGAAATTATCATATTAATATGTATTTCCTTAACATTAATCCAGTTCTTTTCACCTATATTAGATTGATATTTACCTACCATGCACAAGGAATAGGAAAAAGTATGCCTAGTACACAATATAGAATACATGATCGATCCTATCATAGAATATTATGGTATCCTACTCATTCCCTCTTTCTCCTATTCTGTATAAGGATGTAATTTCATATAAATATTTATACCATGTGACAGTAGAACCAATAATCTATTATATTTGTTTTATAATAAATCACTTAAGTGTTTGGTCAATGTATATACCTTGAAATAGTCTAAGAATCCTCATGGATATATCATGAATGATATTTATAGAAATAATATAGGCTCATTCAAATATGTTCTATATGGATAAGAACTTTTTTAACCAGTCCTTAATTAACTATAGTATTCTTTCATATTTTCCAATAATTAATATTCCATCAAGATATATTACTAGAATAACAATCACAATCCCAAAAACCTGATTATAAACACATAGATCACATTCATTATTAGATGAAATATATTCTTTTACATCATTATCAAACTGAATATTCCATGACCTAGATTCCTTCTTCAATCAATTAATGGATATTTACAACTTTCAAACCTTTTGGCATTAGTTGGAGTCACAAAAAATTCTATTTGTGTCATATAGTCATCTTTATAAAGGTTCCCATTATGGGAAGCTATTTTGACATCCATCTATAACATTTCATAGTCATGGTAAGACTTTATAGTAATTAGAATTATGATGGATCTAAACATGGCAGTTTGAGAAAAGGTTTTTCATAGTCAATGCCTTATTCTTGTTTAAATCAATTAACCACTATCCTTTTTTAGGTACTTAATTTAATTTCTATGAAGTTCTTTCTCTTGAATACTCATTTTTACCTAATAGTATCTACATGAACCAGAGAATCAAAAAACCCAAAATTGGTTCTGATTCACAGAATCCATCTCAAAATTCATTTACTTTTTCCATCTTGCATCTTATAAGCACTCTACTGCCTATTTGTAGGATAGATTATCATTATTGTCAATAAATAATTAGTTACCATGTTTGATGACTAGAAAAAATATCTTTATAGTCCTCTTACCTCTCTAGTGATATTTTTTAGAACATGTGTTTTAAGAACATATTCTTCCATGAGTACCTATACAATTTATTCATGTACCAACTCTTTTGTATATTGAGTATAAAATTTATCAAAGTCAATATTTCTCCCTATATCCTTCTTGAGTATGTCCTCCCTCTCTTGAAATATTCCTTGTATTATGATGATCACATTATTTTCTATGGGTTTCTATAGATATTAACCCATTGTTTCTTTGGGATACCCTATAATGATACACTTAATGTCGTAGGGTTCTAGTTTTTTCCTATGATGTCCAAACCAATGCCTTTCATCCACATACACAAGTTTATGACAACACATATTTCTTTCAACACATTAACTCATAAGGAATTATTCTTACTACCTTAGTTGGTAATCATTTTAGAATTTTTACTGCTACATATAATGCATATCCACAAATGGATAAAGGATGGTCTTCATGAATCATCATCGAATATACAATTTCAGGTAAGCTATGATTTCTCCTTTCACAAACACCATTACACAATTGTGTATTAGGTGGAGTGAGTTGGGATAAAATCCTAAACTCCCATAGAAATTTAATAAACTATTGGTTAATATATTTAATAACATGATTTAATTATGGTTTCATTATCTTCTTATCAAGTTTATTATCTTTTTAATTATTCAATTCGTTGAATTTATCAAAGGACTTGAAATTATACCTCGACAATTATATATATATATATATATATCAATATTTACATAATTCATCAGTAAAAATTATGAATTAAAAATACAGACCTCTAGATTCTACTAGAAATTGTCCACACACATCTGTGTGTACTAATACTATAATATCTATGCCTCTTTTACCCTATCCACCAAATGGTGGTCCAATATGTTTTCTTTGAAAACATGCATCGAATCATTCAAGTGACCTTATATTAGAGGATTCTAAATAACAATCATGCTATATATTTTTTAAACTCTATTAATTTACATAACCAATATGGTGATTCCACAATTGGGTATTATATGTGTCATGAGAATAATATTCATTATCAATTATAAATATTTTTTTACAATCTAAAAAATAATGAAAGTTATTTAACTATTCCGTACAATAAAAAAATTTGGGTAAAAGAATCATTTTTTATTTTCAAATTTTTAAATAAACCCACTTATATCATGGAATGAAACATAGATTATGTTTTTATCAACACATGAAATAAAATAATAATTCTCCAAAAACCCATTCTGATTGTGAACAGAAGGTGTTAGTGTCCTATAGTCAAGGTAACAATTTGTGATCCAATGGTTTCTCTAAGATCAACCAATCCTATTTAAATCCTTCAGATTCAACTTGGTTCCTATATTTGGATAAATATGTTATCACCATAGGTTATATCTAATATCCAATCTGTAGATATATAAAGGATGTACTAAATAAAGAATAAACCATTACCTTTCCCTTTCTTGTGAGTATAGTTCCTCTTATAGTGTCCTATATTTCGACAAGAAAAAACTTAATTCATTTTATTTTTCATACATTTTAAACTTCTTATTAATGAATGGATGATGCTTTAGAGATTTATGTTTGGAGTGAGTCTTGGTCCCCTTTTCCTTGTTCTTTCTTTTCATATTTATCATGAGTATTGTGGGTTTTTCATGCCCCACATCATTTTCAACATTGAAAATGATATTAAGAAGTTACAGAATATTCTTCTTATTTTATTTCATATTTAAATTCATAATAAAATTAGAGAAGGGTTTAGTTAGTGAGGAAATGATGATATTTTTGCACAACTCATCATGGAATTTAATGCATAAGATCTCCAAGAACTCTATGTATCCAATCTCTATGATTTTATATGAATAGTGAAATAGAGGTCTCATATATATTTTTTTCAAAAGGTAATGCCTTGGTCAAAGACCAATAGAGATCTCGTATATATATTATCTCTCCTTATCTTGATAGTTATCATGAATGTGAGACATCATTATATACGTATCTATACCCTTTTGTTGCTTTAGAATCTCATCAGGTTTGGAAGATTTCATGGAATATTATATTCATGTGGTATCATCTAATGGTTTCTCATAGAGATAATTCTTCCTCACTAGCCTCTTGACTATGTGCCTCATAAATGGTGTTTTATAGCACATATAATTTCCCTTCAAGGCATATAATAACACAAAATTTCCTTTTCCATTATTGGAAATTAGTGTAGCTGAGAAGGTTATCCTTCTCAATTATGGATCACAATGATATGTTTGATGTCATGTGTATTATTGAATATAAAATTAAGATGACCAGAATTTTATTAATTTATTTGAAAATATTATTCAGTAAATATTAAATTTATTTATCGCCCACTATTTTATCAAAACCTATTATCCCTTAACATTTGTTTCAAAATATTATATTTTATGATATTTTAGTGGAAAGGATCTATATAACCCTTATTATAACTGAGACAAATTTCTATTAAACTATTCAAAGGTATTTAGGTATGTGTAAATTTCCAATATCATTGACTCACAGTTCGTTGATCTGTTGTGTGGACCCAATCCTAAAATCCTTAATTTTTATATCCTCAACATTTTGACTAGTATTTTCATGAACTCTAACAGTGGAAATCAACCCTTAATGTGAACTAGGTTAAGTCAACTCAAAAATAAAGATAGAAATTCCCTAATAATTAAATTCACCCTAACAGAGGTTGGCTAATCATTTTAAACAATGGTTCAATTCATACCCAAGTAGTTGGAGGATATAATGACTTAATTGAAATGATCGTTTCCTTTTGATCATTATGGGTAAATTTCCCATTTTATCTTCATTAAAAGGTTTCTAATATTAAACAGATTAAATTAAGTGACTAACCATATCTTAGATAAATTTTATGTATAATCCAATTTATTTTAGTTCTATCTTGAATGCTTATTAAATTCAATAATCTAGGTGGCCGTGAAAAAAAACCATAATGAAATTATCCATTTAAATTGAAATAAAAAAAATAATAAGAGTGGTTTGGTCATGATACATTTCTAATGGTTAGTTTATCTTGAGGACAAGAAACTAAACATTTACTATGGGAAAAAATATTGAGAAAATGACTTGGTTCCTGTTATATCTTTCCACCTATCCACCCATTCACCTTGTATATTTATTTCACCTCATCTCAAAACCTGAACCACATCTAGTCTCATGGGAGATCCATATACTTTGTAAGATTTTACTCACACACAGGTGATGGTAACCAAAGGATTAGTTATGAGGGTTTACATAAAAAGAAATTGTGGGCATGTAAAACCATACATTATAAGAGGAGGGATGATGCGTGGGATATCAATTTAATTTAATAATAAATGAAAAGGAAACTAATCACGTACAATGTTTTATTCCATGCTCATGATCATCCATATACATGAAAAAAATTATGAATTTAAAAAAATATCATTCAATCCAACTCATTCATATTTAATATAAATCATTCTTGAATGAATTAATTATCTTCATTGGTTAATCAATTATTTTAACCTAATTTTCATCTAAAAATTCATTAGATTCTAATACATAAATATTTTAGTCAAATTAAATAAATTTATTGAAACTTTTCTATGTAAAAATATGTACCCTAGAGGAAACATGATGAGTACCCATCTAAAATACTCAACATGTATAAAATTTTTATACTGTTTATACATTCATCATATAAAATACATGTCCTATCACATAATTTCATAAAATGAATGTTTCAACTGAATGAAAAATGGAAAACATACTATTTACATTGAATTTTATGTTTTAATATGATATAGATTAATCTTTGTATAATGACTTTTAGATGATATGTAGTTTTTAATATTTTAAAGAAATTAATTAGACATTCTATATATATATTAATCATCACATTGAATGTGTGAGTAATCTAAATTAGACACACAACACATGTTGATAGGATTTCACAATATAATAAATTAACTTTTAATTCTTTATAAACCACTTATATACATGGCATGTACAATCTAGATACACATCTTGTATAAATATTCCCAATCTATCTGTGGTACACACCTTGGGACTGGGTGTGTGGTCCTGGAATAGAAATTAACAGAGTACATGTCATGTTCATGGGATATACATTGTGTATTATCTATGTCACATGGTCACCAGTCATGTAGGTCATGAAAAGATACACTTCATGTCTTTGACTAATGGACTACACATAGTTCATACAAGATAAACATTGTGTAGTCTGGATAATCATTCACTGGGATAGAATGTTTAACACATGGTACATAAATAGACACCATATATAATAAATTCACACAGTCTAAATTAAATTCATATTAACTCATGAGTTTCCTTGGTTCATTAAACATGGGTACAAGGTGTGTAACAACAGGCTATACAGCATGTAATCTTGTGTTCTGTCTCCAGAATCCTCACACCTATGGATGAGTTCTTCAAATGTTCTTCATTAAAAATTGATCCATTTGTTGATTATATTTTCAAGAACAAAGATAAATAATAGAATATATGAAGATTCATATTAAATAACGATTAAAAAATAATTGAAAAATAAATAGAAATGTGTAAATCATTCAATGATATTTAAATAATTATAAATATTATGTGATGGATTTCATACCACTTGTAGGTTCTTAGTATAGTTGAAGTGTCAATGGGGCATTCCCAACACATATTTTTTTTATAATTTATTATTAATCTGATATGTACATCAATGAATAATGTCATTAACAATATAATTGAATAAAATGTTAATTAATATGAGAATAGTTTAACCAAATCACAAGATCATCACATAATAAATTTATAATCAATTTAAACAATAAAATAATTACTTAATGATGAATCATTTATTCATTGATGAATATAACAACAAATTTACACCACACTTCCATTATGTTATAGGAATCTACTGTGGGGCCCATTTAGCAGTGATCCACATGGGTGCCACGAACCTCCAAATATCACTGTAGGAATCATTTTTTGTTAGCACAGTAGATCCTAACTCTTTCATCATTAATCATAGATATCCATGCAATCACTTCCAAGAATGTGTTTTCTTGATCAATATAGGATAGATATAGGTAGTGTAGGTAGATCACTCTTCCTTCTTGAGAGTGTTCCTGGAGATGATCTCTCTAAGGATTGACATGATATTCTGGAGCCATTGTGCACAACCAACACAATGGTTAGTGTTGGGGTTGGAAATAATCTAATTGGGTTTAAATAGTTCTGGGGGTAAAAAATAATATTTGCACATCTAAATTTATTATTATTTTTAATCCCTGTAGAACCACATGTCTATAATAATATTATTATTAATATTTGTTGACATGCTCAAAACCAGTGAATTTATTTAATATTATTTTTAAAATAAAATTGATTCGAATAATTGTTAGTATATATTATTTCTCACCAGAGAATTAAAATCAGTTTTTCATTCCTATGAAATTTTTATCAGAACTTGAATAATAACTATTTATTTAATATATTAATTTCACTTAATTATTCACCAATAAATAAATAAATACTATATTAACTAAATAAAAAATATAAAAAATTTAAATACCTAGTCACAAAATATTATCTCAAACAATTAGTGACTAAATATATGTGATCAAGAAAATAAGAATAATTATTAACCCATATACCATAAGAAAATTTATTTAGAATTTCAAATAATTAATAATACTTAAAATTTAACTATTGTTCTAGACACACTTAGTATGTGACAATCTATACCTCTTTCTTGGTGGCATTAGTCAGAGTCGCTCAAAGTCCAAGGTTGGAGCCTCGAAACACATCAAGGCACACATAGAGAAAAAAATTAATTTCCATATACCTTACATCCTAGTATATATTATTTTTATGTACTATAATCCATTTATTATGATATCTCTAATCAAGAAGGTCGCATGTTGGTGTCATCAACCTATCTGCTTGATGTCACTTTGCTTGACTTTCTAGAAATTAACTTACCCACAAATCACCATGGATATGTATTTATTTTGGATTTTTCATTCCCATCAATGGGATGAAGATATAAAAATATGTCAAATAAATGAAGGTAAAATTACTTTCTTTCATTATTAATTAATTAAATATTACTCATGAAACACCCAACATATCATTCTTTTCCATGAACATATGTCGTTAATGTTTTCCTCACTACATCAAAGTTTGAAACTAATAATATCCATTAATAACAATATTATTTTCAAAGGATCAATACACATGTTTTATTACAGGAACATCCAATGAAACATTTAAATATGGATTTATTACTGGTGGGTCATGATCTCATAATCTTATGAACTAGAAATTAGCAAGGGTGCATACCATAAAAAAGTTCCTCAAAGTCTAATGATGCTCAATACCGAATAGCATGTATCATTTTTTCGATTAAATTATATTTTCCAGATAATAACATACATTTAAGAAAAATGTTGTGGAACTTTTGGGTTATCATGATAGCGGGGAACTATTGTGTACTTTCAATGTGATAGTTACTCTTAGGATATTATCACATACTATTTCACATAGAAGAACAATCATGTTGTGATAATAAGTTTGTTAATATTCAAAACAATTGATATATTTTATCATTATACATATATAAGTTGTTTATCGGGAAGCAACTCCAATAAATTGGGCTGTAACAACCAAGGCTAAATAATATAAACACATACAGTGAGAAAGGATATTCTGGTGGAAAGGTTTAGGGTAGTATTAAATACTGTTAAGTGTGTAATCCAATATATATAGGATTATAACATTAATGTACTAATGAAATTAGTGCAATAATTCTCATATTAAAATAGTGAAGATGAGAATTTGAGATACTTCAATTGAGGATAAATAATTATAGAAACATATAGTTAAGAAAATTATAAGATTATGTTGTTCATATACCAATTAATAAAATAATTTATTTTTAATTCATTCATTTATATTATCATGAATTTTTTATCCATACACCACTACCAATATTTTCATTTCTTTATTTTATTTAAAATCACAAAAAAAGTTTTAATAGTGGAAGGTAGTGTGATTTTAATCCTTATTTTGATATAACCCCATTGCCAAGAACTATGATTCATTTTAAGAGTTTATAAATATTAATTTTATCGGTTAATTTGATTGATAGGATTTTACCATGAACTTATTAGTATTATTTCTATGGATAAAACCAAGTTTCGTTGTGTTTCTTGTTGATATTTTTATATCCTGTTTTTTTCTAATATATTTTAATCTCACCTGTTAATAATGAATAAACAGTTGGGGTAACATCTATATAATTATTTCTATTTTTTTTGGAATTTATGGTCACTATCCATGGTACTATGAGTATAATGATCAAAGTTTTGATATTAATAAGAAAAGGTAAAAAATGTGTGTTTCTCTATAATATACTACCCATAAAGAGGATGGGGAAACCACACCACAGGTTTTCTAATTCTTTGAAAAAATTTGTTCCTAATGTTAAGATTACATCAAGGATATCAAGAAGGTTCTTTATTAGTAATCACCACTATCTAACTCTCTCAAATAAGTTTACCCAGAGTCCTTACAAAAATTATAAGTTCTTCATGGTGAAATAAGTTATGGGGATATTCCTTTTGAGTATTCATTTATTTTTAAATTCTATGAATGTGAATTTTAATATGATACCGCTATTTTAATATTAAAAATTAAACATCATGGATTTTTCCCTAGAGTATTTTTAATAAATAATCCTTTGAGGATGTGGTAGAAGTTAAAGAGAGGTTAAAGGAGATAGTTTACCTACCCACTATTGATTAAGATAAAGTTGTTACTAAGCCACATGACAGAGTTAATACTATAAATTGATACACAAAAGATGATAAAATTATTAAAACTTACCAAGAATACATAGGGGATTCCATTAATCATAAGTTAGTAAGGAATAAAACCCTAACATTCTTTTACCCCAACCATTTGATATGATTTCCCCTGATCAAGGGATATATGCATAATATCCATTGGAAGGGGACATCAACATCCAATAAAAAGATAAGATCATTATAAGAGAAATTATATAGTGATTTAAATCATATAAAACCCATCATCTATCAAACATTTTATGATCCACTACAACTATCTTTTTGTAGAGAGTGAAAATATATCCCCTAATGGGGGGTTAACTCAAGATTTCTTTTCATTCGTATATTGTTTTAATTCTCTCATTTGGTTGAATAAAATTATTATATTTTTTGTTTTTTATATAAGTTTGTTGAAGTTATTAGACTTTATATTAACTCAGCTACCTCTAGAAAATAAAAAATGTGTATCAAGACTACCCATTGGTTGACTATTTTCCTTATTTTGTTCTAAAACTACCTTTTCTTAATTCAAAATGGGTACTATCATATACGTTTTGGGAAAGGGAATTATTATGTAGTACGTTATATATTCACCCTTAAGTGAAAATAATCCTTTGGTGCTTTAGGAGACATACTCACCTTCGAAACATTGAGTCTCTTTTTTTACATAACTTATGAAATGGCTTTTAAATGAATATATTTTAAGTTATTCAGAATTAATACATGTATATATTGGATTTTTGAACATAAACATGGGTGAATTGTATTGCATGAAAAACTAACACCTCAAGTAAATAATTTAAATATATTTTTTGATAAATCATATGATCGAGAGTAAAATGAGCAGTTGGTAATTGATTGGAAGTTTCTTATTATATCTTTCCCTAAGTTGTGTTTGTTAAAAACCGTAGTCACAAATAAGATTCAAGGTTAATCTGAGAGTTTGTTACTTTACCCTACTTCCATGACATGGTTATCACAATTAACCTCATGGGATTCCTATTTTAAGGGGTTCTTTCATAAAATATTAGACATAATCTATGAATAAGTTCAATTCATAAAATGGTTTAATAAATTGAAAAAATAGTGTTTATTCCAATAAATTTTGAGAGACTGAAAATAATGGGAATACTAAACTCAAATAAAGAAGAGGGATATGGATTATCATATTATTGTATAATTTGAATAGAGGAATTTTAAATTATAATAGTGGATAAGGAACTTATTGGAGAGATATTTGAGAAGTTTTTCACTGTTTAAATATTGATATAATAATCTCTTTTCATTTAACCTTAATTGACCATAAACCCAAATTTAAGATGCTGTGAATTTTTTTTAAAAAATATTTTGTTGAGAATATGTACGTGGGAATAAAAAACCACTACAGTTTAGTCAGATATTATTAAGGTAAATTTATCATTATTTTTAGGTATTTTATAGTAGTATTTTGTCTTTTTAGGTAATTCTAGTGGTTGGATTATAATTTTTACGGTTCTAAGAAATTTGGGGAATAATTATTAAAATCAACCTAAAAATTTTAATTTCATTTATAAATGGATGTTATATGAATTAATATTTATGGCTATGAATTTTATTATATTTTGGTTGTAATAAATGTAAGGGAGTTGGTAATATGTTATTAAATAGAGAAATTAAAAGGTTTTTTAAGAATAAATGAAATTTTAAAATGTTTTGTTTGAATATGTTTACTAACATAAATTGTGAGAGGATAAGAATATTCTATGAGTAAATGATTTACTGATTTATTTCAATGACAACATCATTTTCATTAAATATTATGGCAGTGTTGACACACCAAGATAGCCTACACATTCCCCTGAGAAGGTATAAATTGCCAACATTGTCTTACATCAATACCATAGAAAATATCACACATCTAACATGTCTTGGATCCTCGATGGAGATAGTGAATCCTCTCTACTGTGTTGAACATTGTGATTCTCCATTTGATAGGGATATTAAAATTTCAATTGATGTTATCTAAAAATGGAAAAAATACTAAAAGGTTATTTTATGACACATCATTAAGACAATTTTATCCCAACAATCAATTAACATAGTATAACCAACAATGATTTCCTAGAAATTCAATGAAAAATATGAACTCAAATATATATTTTCTATGATTCCAATATATACTATGTTATCCTCTTAATTTTTCTACACCAATGTACCCTTGAAGCTTCTATAAAACATTCAAAAAGTGTATATATACTAATAATTCATGGACATTTGTGAATATGAAGTCCACATGTCATATATCTCTGCCTGTGGGTACCATAAAATATTCTCTTATATTGAATTCCTAACCAAATTAGACAATTCATTAACAATATTTCCATGGGTAGAATGATTGAATAAAGATACGAGGACTTCTTTGGTCACTAATTCTCACTTTCTGAATCTTGATAAAAAAGGATATCAACTGTCTATATTGAAGCAACCCAATAAAGAACTCAGATCTTCCTAGTAATGATCCTAGCACCAGAACAAAAATATTATGGATATAAAATATTGAATATCTTTAGGGAATAAGGGTTTATACTTAAGAGATTGATTTAGGAGTAGTTATAATGTACTTTATTTTATTCATTTCCATTCTATAATTATGTATTCTTCTATAATTATTCATAATTTATTCCCATAGAGTGATAACATGTTGACATCATTTTTGGGGATATGTCTACTATAGTTCTATTTTTGAATATATTTTTTTGAAATTCATTCTACATTTATTTACTTACTCTAATGTTTTGAGGTGTTGTGTAATGGGGTTTAGTGAAAGACTCCAACCACCACACTTCACGAGGATTATTTTACCCCTATCAACTTTATTATATTATATTTATTTCCCTTTGTTATACCCCGTTTTTTATCTATGAGTTCTTAGTGCTCCACATTCCCTTTCTTATTCCCTTTCGTCCTAGGAATTTTCATGATTCTTTTTAGTAGTGGGGGAAATCTTTTATTCAATTATAATTAGTTAATATTTCATATTGATGTTTCATTTCCCTTTATTACTTAGTTTTTTTACTAGATAAGGTATCACCCACCACTCACCCCCCCCCCCCTCTTTCTACATATCTCTATGCTTTGAACCCCATTCCTAGTCTGTGTGTCAATGCTTCAAGTGACATGATTCAGTGATTGTGGTGGCATCTAGTGATTTTGTTCTTCTATACCCTTAACAGCTAATCCATCATGATCTAACCCATTTTTGTTAGAAACAATATGAATTTAATGGTATCATGGGATACTATTGGAGGGTATTTGTTGGTGGTCTTAGAATTATTATTTTCGCTTTTCTTGTTCTTCTTGTGTTTTTAGTGATCAGTCTCGAGTTGCTAGTTTACTCAGTAGGGATGTTTTTTTAAGTGGCGTTCCTAATTTTGGTGGAAATTATGTGCTCAAATTTATGATACGTGTTTTAGATTTTCATTGTTTTTTGTTTTAGTTGGTATTTTTTTTAATTATTACGGGGTTTTATAGTTGAAGTGTATTGTGTACTGGTGTTTAACGTTTTTCATTGATTATTATACTGGTTTTCCTTCTTAAAGTTCATGTGGAGATTCTAAATTATGGTATGTTTCTATGGTGTTTCAGTTTCCTTATGTATCCCACCTATCTCTATTGGATTTTAATAACATAAAATACCCCATCATGATCATATGCATTGATGATTAAGGGTGGGTTGGTTTTGTACGTAGTTGGCTGGGCAGTGATAGGGATTTCTATTTTTGGATTTATGTTTATTTTTGACTCTTTGTTTCTATTATCCTTGATTCTATAGGTTCATGAAGGTTCATATTTGAAGTTGGTAATTTGGAGTTGGTCCATAATTTTTTTCAAATGGTGTTTGATTGATATGATATGTATTTTTTTTATGATGATGGTGGATTTTTTTCCCATTGGGTTGTTCTTATCTCTGATGCAGATAATGGTGTTGGTATGTTTTCATGTCTTTGTGAACAACTCAAGGTGGTTTATAGTCTGATTTGGAGACATGTAATTCTATGGTGATGTTTTTTGATTCGTTGGTGGTGTTTATATACAAAATTAATTTAATAGTTCAACTTTTTGAGGCATCCACTGAAACAAAAGTGTATTTCTTTGAAGAACATTGACTTTGATAGATTCTATGTGGTATGTGGTGCATTACCTGATACTAATTACCTAATACCACATACCTTGAGAGAGTATGTTTGGATGAAAATGATGTGGGGCCATTATAAACTCTTGAGTGTGTAAACCTATCCCCATTTGAAGATGACTTTAGTTAGTTAGTGAAGGTATTTAATTTATTATCACATTATAATTGTGGATATGGTAGTTTTATAGACCATCATTGATGAGAAATTGGTGTTAAAAAATCATTTATAATATTGGTTAGATGAATTCTGTTTATCCCAAATAAAATCTATAATTCCTTATAATTTCAGTTATCTTTGTTCTCATGATATATTTTTTTTCACACATGACACCCCATGTTTTCATTGAATTAGATCATTTAAAATTACAATACAAAAAACTAGAAACTGAGGAGCATATTGTGATTTTAATCCTCCTTGATACATGTCTCTATGTTCATCCACTTTTGTAAATTTTAAGAGTTTTGAAATATAATTTAATATAGTGAATCCCTGTGAATGAATTTCCCCGTGCATCAAGGTATAATAAAAAAGGTTTATATTTTAACTAATTTTTGAGATTTTTTATTGGGTGTGGGTTTGTGATTATGAAACGTTGTGTGGTTGTTAAAATTTATAATCCAGAATTAGTGTTGTATGGAAATGTCTTTGAAACAATGAAGAGTGATGCGGTTATATAGATTTTTGGTTGTGTAATACTAATAGTGGAACATGGGTTTCTTGTGGAATACTAAGGTAAGTTTCCCAAGTTTATGTTGGTGTAATATATACATTGGTATATGTATGTTAATGTTATAGGAGTTTATTGGGTATATTATGTTCATATTATTATTGAACTATAGATTACAGTTATTTACTACTTTTTTGTTGTAATTAGATATTTTTTGGATTATAAAATATTGATATTGTGTTGGTGATATATGTTAACCTTGTTTAGAAGTATCACGATGTGGTTGTATAAGGGAAATGGTATTCTATTATGTTAATATTATATGGTGGATGTATTATTCCCTAATATATTATATTCTCTAATGATGTGGTGGTATGATGAGATGTAGTATTCTCTAGGGGTTTTTTCATTCCAAACATTTTTATAGTTCTTTTTGTTCTATTTGTACCACTATTTTTTTTGTTGTTTTTGTTTTATAGTCTTTCCTTGTAATAGTGAGTATTTTTTATTTTTTTAAGTAAGATGATCCAAACATTATTACCAAATATTTAACAACATTTCCCATAATTATACTTAAAATATCATAAATAAAATATACTCACAAATATAATATTTTAGTATCTTTAGTTGTTAGCTACAAATCCGACTAATTATATTCAAATAATTATAAATACTTAATTTCCATATATCATATATTATATTCTTCTACATTTCCTAGTGAAAATGAAAACAAATGAAAAGGGTGAGCTAAAACGCTTAGTAGAGTAAAAAATATATCAATGTGTCAAGGATTATATATTGTTAGATCATGAACTTGAGAGAAATATAAACATGGGATAAATAACATGATTTAATAAATAGGATTATAGAATCATAACATTTGATCTCAAGTAATGATAAAAAATCATCGGTCACTGAATATGAAAGTTGAACTAGAAAATAATCCTCATGAAAAAATAACATATATCATGGGATAATAATATGAAATCATAAGAAAACAATCATGACCCATGTATATATAACATAGTAATGTGGCACAAACATAATCATACAATATCATCACATATGATAAGGTTAACCACCAAGAATATCATAACATAATGTATTAAGAATTATTTCCCACATATCATTAAATATATGATTGGGACTCACTACCCATATCCCATGAAATAGATGACCCGACATCACTACCCATGAACCATAATAATATCAAGAGATGTGAAATAGTATTCAATATATTTGAGTGAAATATAATTTCATTCCCACCAACCACATAATGATAAATATTTTATATGTGTGCCATTGGAAATCAATCTCAATTCATTTATTTAACACCCCATGGAAATAAAATGGGTTAATTTTATTTTTATAAGGTATCACATACAAATCAATAATAATTTGTTCATATTATTCCCAAAATTCCATCACCCAAAACAAGCATATAATAATGGAATTTATAGTGGAAACATGGATGATATGAATTAGTCATAAATTTTGGAAATTATAGGGAAAGAAAGTAAAATGGAAAATCATTGATAAAAAAAGAAATAATCATTTTTTTGAAAAAAATGAGATAAGTCACTTTCAAAATCTTTTTTAAAAGGTGAATTTTTTTAAAAAAACTTTATATTAAAAAAAATAACCCAATAATGGAAATTTGAAAATAAATAATGGTAAAGTTGATGAAATATGGAGTCGAATATAAAATTTTTTTGGAATGGGAAATAAATTACTTTTTAAGAATCTTAAACATTTAAAATATCCCACATCCAACAAAGAGATATGAAATTGGATTTTAAATAGAATAAAAGGGGAATATGAAAGTTATAAAATAGAATATATATTTAAATTTCAAAAAAATAAAAATAGACATTTTTTCTAAGAACATGTAAATTAAAAAAAATATCAAATATTTATTTTCATAATTATCCATAATTGTGTAATATTATTATGATGTAAGAAATAAATTAAGAAAATGATTTTGATATAAAAATGTAATTTCATTAGAATGAAAGATAAAATAAAATTCAAATAAAGAAGGGGAAGAATATATCAAACTTAGATGAAAATATTCAAATTTGAAAGATTATGTGTGACATAAACATTTCTATATAGGGTTTAATTTTTATTATTTTTTCTTATCATGGGTTGTTTTGAGTTTTGGTGATTGTTTAGACAGAAATTTGAGGTTTTTTTGGGTTTTTTGGGTGTTTCAATGTTAACCTAAACAGTTATGGGTAACCATGAAGTTCCCCTATGGAGGGCTCTATCATGGGGATAGTAAGGAATTTCATGGTCTCTACATAGAATATTAAACCATGTAAATCTTCCCAGAAACTGTTTGGATTCTTTATGGGGTACTCCCTCACTGTTGGCGTAGGGTTTGGAAACCCTTGTGAATAAACAATATGACCTAACCATAATCACATAATAGTGAATTTTACTAAAATTAAATCTTTGAATGAAGATTTTTCATTCTCCTTTCTACCCTCACATTCTTTGGTATATTCTTGGTATCCTAAGTGTAGTAACATTTTATTTACCCTGGGATTCTTAGATCATTGTTAGTGGGATTCAAGTGGTTTCATGGTAAATCATCCCTTATCTATCATCTATTCATCTTCGTTTTTATTTTCTATAATTCTTATTTCTCATATATAAAAAATTCAGTATAAGAGTTGGGATTGGGTTTACATTGTATCTAACATAGGGGTTTGGTATATTTGGGCTTCTATTGGAGGTCTCATTATTTGTTTGGGTGGTCTCCATTAAAAGCGACACCTTTTTTCTTGGTTTCCATTTTTTCCAAGAAGGTATTTCTATGTAATTGTTTCGTCATGGAATTAAAACTATACATATTATTTTTAAATCTCTTTTTATTGAAGTTATTAAAATGTGTGATATTTTTTTATTTTTCCAAATATTTTCCTTGATGTTAGATATTTTTATAATGGGGTTTTCTTTTGAATTCCATATTTTTATTTTTAAAATGGAGTTGTTTTATGTTACAAATAATTTGAGACATTAATGTGACCTTTTTTGAAATTATTTGATGGTGTTTGTTGTATTTCGATCCAATTTTGGTTTTTAATGATTTAAAACACGTTTTTAAGAAGATATTTTCCTATAATGTGCTGCTGACCTCAAAATTAATTTTAAAATGGGTTTTTTGCTGTTATAGGATTTCGAAGGGGAATACCCACGTTTAAAAGTGTTTCTTTGAATTGAAAATATTATATGTGGTTTTAATGGATTTATAATGAATGTTTGAATCAGTACTTTGTGAAATTTAATGGTATTTGATTTTTTATCCTTGTTTTATGGTAAAGGCATGATTTTTACTTTATAAAGAGTGTTGTTTAAATCTTATTAGACCCTCTTGATTCCCCATCAGTGTTATGTTTCCCCTCATATGGGTTGTTATCACTATGTGATTATTATTACTCCGTTTTTTCTATGAATGTATAATATATAAAATGGGTATTTTATATTTTAGGGTGATATAGGTGAGGTTATGTTATTTATTATGTCTTATGAGTTCATATTGGCTATTGTGTTCACACAAATAACTTATCTATGTGTCATGGGAACATGGGTACTAAGTGTGTGGTCTATTCTTTTGTTTCCCTAGATGGTTCGCATGCTATTAATGTACCTATAGTATTGTTAGACAATAGGTATAGGAGTGGGTGTGTCATTATAATGAGGCATGAGTGGGATTGTTGGATAGCCAATTTATTAGATCAATATATATAAATAGCTGGTCTGGGTGAAATTAAAAATGTAAAATGTGTCTCATGTTAGATTCATCGAGAAAATACCATAACACATTCATCCCATAGTTAGTGGTTTATATAGGGGAATCTTTTTTTCATATATCGTTTTCCATAATTAAATTATAGTGTCACCATCATCTTGTTCATATCCATTGTTATTTCCCAAATTTACCCAAATTTTTGGTCGAATCAGTTTTTTGTAGTTTAGTTTGGGTTGTCAAATCTATAGATACCAATGAATAACCTATGGAACCAAATTTTTTATAAATGGATATTGGATATGAAGTGACCAACTATGGGGTTGAGTTTATATGGGATAAATAAATACTAAAAAATATAATTGAATTAAATTGATTATGAAGCGTTGATCCTAGGCTATTAAAATGGGTGAATTAGATGAAATTCCTTTTTAACAATTTAAATTTCATTGAATCTAGAGTGATTCAGTTAAATAGGTTAAAAAAATATTCAATTATTAGTTTAATACCAATAAATAACTAATTCTAATCACCTATAAACCAATAGGATAATTTTTACGAGCACACCGAGGTAAATTTTTTTATTAAAACTTAAAGTGTGCTGCATTAAAATTCAACAAGTACAAAGAAGTATTAAGATCATCAAACAAAACTCTCAATTAAAATAATTGATTAAAAATTAATATAGATATAAATATAATCTAATCCAGACACTTTCTACTCCATTGCATAAAACCATAAGATTTTTATACCTCCATTTATGTTATTTTATCAATGGAATTTGGAATTATATTTATCAGGGAAGAATTGAAGAAGAAAAATAGTGAAATAATGATCACACCACCATTGTGTGAACAATTTCACAAGTTTTTTTGTGAATAAGTTAACACATTTAGGAAAAGGTATGAATGTTACATGAATAATTATGGAATAATATAATAATAATAACATTTATTAAGAAAATAAATTGAATTAGAATAACATAAATGTTAAAAATTTAATTACAACATCAAATTGGCATAATAAAATTAAAATGGAAACATAAAAAAATTATCTCAAATACACCATCACCAATAACATAAATAGGAATTTTAGAAGTTTTAGGTCAAGAACAAATTAATAAAACTCCTCCCACCTGATTACGGTGGTCCTAGAGTGATGGAAAGTTTATGGGATTTTGACCATTCCACCTTTGACCTAAAATGGTTGCTATCTTGTATGCCTCTGATAAATGTCTCCAACTAAGATTCTAGATGGACGAATTTTGGTGGGTAAATTAAGAATAAATGTTTTCCCAAAATATCCCCTAACATCCTATAAAATTCATCTCAATTCTATTTTTTTCATATATGATCGAAATGGTGGGTTATTATTCTAGGACATAGTTTCTATACCATAATTTAATCATAAACTTGGGAAACATTTGAATCCCATAAAAACTTATAATTATCTCTTATAACTATTGAATTAAATTTTTCTCATGGTTTCCTATATCTCTAGATCAAATTTCTGCTTCATTAGGCTTATATCATGGTCGCTACTATTATTTTCATGGGTTGTTGTCTGGTTCACTTCACATAGAATATCCATTGTTCGGGGCCCTATTTAGTCCCAATGTTAAATAAAACTAAAATATCTCAAGAAAGATATGTTTTACCCCTTATAATGAGATACCTAAAAATGAAATATGAAAATAAAATCAAGACTATTGGGTGTTTTAGGATGTGTTCAAAAATGTACCATTTATAGTACATTTTCATAAGGAATTACAAACATGATAGGAAAATATGTTAAAATTGTAAAATGCACTAGTAAAAGTGTTTATTAACATTAAATCATGTGAATATTTTAATGTAAACAATTAATAGTATCCTATTTTAGTGTATAATTATACCCACCAACATGAGTTCTTATATTCCCAAGAAAAATGTATCTCAGAAATATGAAATTTGAATTCCATTTTCCAAAATCAATTTAATATAAATACTCACAAAAACTCCCCATACAAAAAATATGAAACCTAGAAAAATAATTAAAAACAATATATCCTCTTAAGAATATCCAAATTCCAATATCATTCAGTTATTTAAATTCAAATAAACTTTTCACCCAATTTCAATTAAGCATAATTATTTATTGTGAATCACAATTGACATGGGGGTTCATTTTGTTCAAGGAAAAAAATATAGAAGATCTAGGTGGAATCAAATTTTAATATTAAGATGAGTATTCATTTGTTTCTTATTTCAATCTATCCCCGATTATTGAAATTTTTCTCAATCAATTTAACCCCTATAGTGATACTTTTTTGATGACTCCCAGGAACAATGACCCTAGAGAACCAAGCAAAGCTGGCATACTCAGAAATCATCTCAAGTTAAATTAATAAATAAAAAATAAAAATTACCAAAAAAATAGATAAAATTACCAAATCTGGGCTAGAAAAATATGGATTTATGATCCCCAAGTGTCTAAATCCCTAAATTAGCCCATTCTAATGCCCCACACTCAAAGTTATTTTTTTTAATTATTGTTTTTTTAGTTTTTCATTGATTTTTTAATACATTGTTAAAATGAAATTTTTCACCAATCCTATTCTCTTGAGTATGGTACCCCATGAACTCAACAAAATACCCCATAATCCAAAGGATGTGCATTGTGATTTTTTAAAAAATGGATGAAATTTTAAATGTTAAAATTCCCATTAGACAACCACAATTTCCAAAAATCTATAATCTTTATCCTAAACCAAGATTTTATTCAGAATCAAGGCATGAAAAATTATTTGATATTTAGTTTCAAATATTTTAATGTGTATTGTCATGTTCATGGTTAATGATACTTTGTTCATCTATTTATGCAAAAAAATATGGTTTGATACGAAAAAAAAAATCTTCCTTTTTACCCCAGAACTTATAAAGACATTGTCCCTAGTGTTTAATGAAACGAAAATTCAGAAGGGGGTAGAGGTAGAGAAGAGGAATTCTGAAGAGAATTTTAAATAAAAAACATGGAACAAAGTCACCTGGTGGTTGAAGTTAAAGTTAATGAGAATATTGATCACTCAATTGATATCTGTGTCACTTGGAGGCACCTCGTCAATGATAAAATATTATTATTGAACTCTTGGAATAAATATTATTTTCTTGAAAATACACCAACCTCAGCATCCCATAAATCATACACACCAAAACAATTAGAACACAATGTAAAACCCTTTCGGTTCCCTTAACTAAAAATTAAAAAAATACAAAATGAAAGGATAAAAACATATCTATTTATAATGGTTCTCGAAAAACTAACCCAATTTATAGGTAAAATCCAGGGTGCCCCTAGAAAATGCTTTGATTAATTTCATTAGCTTGACATGGACTCTAAATATTGAAAAAAAATCTGGTTCACAGGTAGGATTAGTTTAATCCTCTTATGTTTTTTGTTTATTGAATAAATTAAATATATGGTTTTAACTTATGACTATTAAATTTGAAAACATGAAAACTAGTGGGATACAATATCTCTACTAACCCATGGGGGTACACATGATTCACTTTGTATGGACCTGACAATCTAGAACATAACCTTCCTGAGTGTTAATGATGTTTAGAACTATACAAGAGAATGAATCATCCTAGTTAAAATTGTTTAACTTATAGTTTTATATATTTGTAGATTTTAACTCTATTTTTATTGATCCTTTAAATTTCCTAAGCCTCTATTCTATGTCCCTAAAGATCATTAAGGTCTAATTTCCTCTTTGTTTTAACCAATTAAATGTAAAAGATTATATTTTTTTGATAGCCCAAAAGGCTCTATATTCAATTTAAATAAGTGAGTGGAATGATTCTCTATAAGCCAACCTATATGGTGACATGCCTTGGATTTTTTTAAATTTCTTATGATATTCCCTAATAGAATCCAAGTGTTTCACATACTAGTCTTTCCTAGAGAGATTGATAGTTTTTTCAAGAATATTCTTAATTTATCTATTTTCCAAGTCATCATGACCATTGGTTTGAGGATGTAATTTAGTGGAATCTTTTTGAAAAATACCATACATAGAAGTTATTGACAAGAATGGATGGTTGTAAAAATGGGTTCCATGATCACTGATGAGATCCCTAGGAATTCTAAAACTAGAAAATATGGTCTCTTTCATGAATTAGATCATAACGTGTTGGTCATTAGACTTTATGGTAATGGGTTCAACCCATTTTGAAATGTAATAAAAATATAATTGGATGTAGAGATGTCCCCTAAAGATTGGTAAGGCTCCCATGAAATCAATTCCACAATAATCAAATATTTTAAAGACCACAATGTGAATAAGGGGCGTTTGATTCCTTTTGGTTAGGGATCCTAATTATCGATATCGAGGAAACATTTGATAACATTTGAATGAATATTTACTGATTTTATGCTATTAGAGACCACTTTTAGTGACCTTTTTATTGGTTTTTATAATGTAAAAGTTGACTCCACATTCTTCCCCAATATAAAATTTAATAATGGAAACTTTCTGAAACTTGGAAACACATCTCTTAATGAATTGATCAGGATAGAACTTGAATAGGTATAGATCATCAAACACATAGTTTTTGATATCTAAACTAAATTTCCACTTATATTATGTTTCTATGAATTTTGGAATAAAACTCCTAACAAAGTGGTTTTCTATGTCAGAATACCAAGGCCAATCTCTCACATAATAGAGGTGGTCATCAGGAAATGAATCAGACACAAAAAGGTGATGTGAATTGTATTTTAATTACACCCTAGAAAGGTGATAATCTACTAAATTTTCATCACACTTATTATCCTTAATGATCAAATCAAACTTTTGAAGAATAAGGACCAACTTAATCCATCTAGACTTGAAATATTATTTTACTAAAAGGTATTTCAGAGAGGAATGGTTAGGGAAGATAATGATGGTGATCCTAAGAGATAGCACATGAACTTATCTAAGGTAAATAGAATAACAAGTAAATCATTATTAGTGGTGGTGTAGTTGATTTCCTAATATTTTAATGATTTACATTCATAAGTAATAACACATGGAGTTTTATCACATTATTTTCCTAAGATAGCTCCTATATAAAATTCACCCACATCACACATGAGTTCAAATGGATGGTTTCAAATGGGAGATTTCATGACAGGTGGAGAGATAAGATATGATATGAGTGTTTAAAATGATTTGTCACATCTTTTTGTCCATAAAAATAAAGAATCATTCACTACCAGAGCATAATGTTATTGAGAAATAGATCGGAAATTCCTAATGAACCTTCTATTGGAACCAGCTTGTCCGAATAAGGACCTCACTTCCGTAACATTTTTTGAAGAGGGAAGGTGATGAATGATATTGAACATAGATTTATCAACTTAAAAACCTCTACTATTGATGAGCTGTCCCAGAAAAAATCATTCATTTACTATGAAATTTAATTTATCCCATTTTAAGACAAGATTATTATCCTGTCATCTAGACAAATCCCTTTCAACATTTATAAGTCATACCTAAAATGTGTCCCTAAATATAGAGAAGTCATCTATTAATACCTATAAACATTCCTACACCATGTCAAAGAAGATTCCCATCATCAATCAATTGAAGGTACCAGGGGAATTAAATAACCCAAAGTGCATTATCTTGAAGGAAAAAGTGTTGAATGGACATGTGAATGTTGTTTTTACTTGATTTTATAAGGTTACTTCAATCTTATTGTAATGTCAGTATCCATCTATAAAATAGTAGAGATAATCACTAGAAACTTTATTTAGGGCTTGATCAATGAAGGGAAAATGGAAATGGTATTTCAAGGTACACCAGTTTAGCTTCTCATAGTCAATGCAGACTCCCTATCCCCTACTCACCCTTGGGGGATAGGATCACCATACACATTGGTAATCATAGTGATTACAGCCTACATTAAAACAACTTGAATTAGGATTACCCACTCACTCTCATCAATGGGTTATATGATAACCTCTTTCAAAAACATTATAATTTTGTTCCATACCACATCCACGAGATTGGGATTCAGTCTCTTATTAGATTGATGATATGGTTTGGAGTTAGATTTTGAAACAATATTATGCGTTCCAATGAGTGTGTTAATCCTTGGAATATCAAACATGTTCGATCCAATTGATTTCTTGTGTTTTCCCACAACATCCAAAATCATCCACTATTGATTGAATTCAAGAGAATAAAAAATAAAAATAGGTATAGTTTGATTTTCCCTTAAGAATTCATACATGAGTGATGACAGAAGGACCTTAAATTCATGATTAGGTTGGAAAACACATTAAAAAGAAGGATGGATATTTACATCAAACTAAGGTTTTTTTCAAAATTTGTTGATATAATTTGTTCTTTTTGAACAATATTTTCATCCACCACATTGTCCAGATAAGTTTCAAGAATAGTTATAGACTCAATTTGGTTATTTTCTCCAATGGTATCATTGATTTGTGATCTATAAAAATCATTAAAGGAGTTTCCTGAAAGAGATTCAATATAAGGATAAAAATTTAAATCATGTGAACAAAGGGAATCAAAGTCTCCATGACATAAATATCCTTCAAAAAGTTCTTGATGTTCCTATGGTTCACTATCAACACTATCTATCCAATTGAGGTCATGTATCTCTTCATCATCCCCAATTTGAGAGTTTTTATTATTAATGTTCTAATTGGTGATCGTGTTTCCAATGGTTATTTTAATATTTTCATTCTTTACACAAATGAATGAGTTGGTTGTTTCTAATAAGGGGAACCAAGGATGATTGGGGTTTTCACCTTATGAATTAATATTGGGAAATTTTCAAGGTCAATAAAGTAGTCAGGGTAAATGAACTATTCTACTTTCACCAAAACATCCTTTAAAAAACCCATAGTGAAACACCCTGACACTTGTTACCCAGAGTCAGTGCAATATTACATAACCATGGAATGATATAAGGAATCATGTCCCTAAAGGCCGTTCAGTTTAGTAGCCTTAGATGTGCTAGATACATACATATGTTTTACATTACATCATGAAATAATGAAAAACAACATCATTGTGTCCCCTTTTAACACACTCTCATCCCTTATCCTATTCCTGCAGGTTAATCGTAAAATACTTCTTCGCATCCTAAGAAAAATAAAACATAACAAAGGGGTGAGCTCAGACTCCCAGTAAGGATAACAATGAAGCTGAAACTTTCATAAATAAGTGTAAACATTTTAAGGAAATGTATAATACTAAAACATAATCCTTTTAAAATTAAACATCCACATAATATGAAAATATAAATCAAATAATTCCACTTACTTAATCACAAGGATATTATACTAGTCGAATAAAGACATGAAATATCAATAGCCAATTTCATAATGATGGAATGCATAATGTCGGACATCATAACCACATAGTCAAGGACTTTTTCCAAGACTACAAAAAAGTTTTTGTCAAGTCCGTTTTCCAATACACTAGTTTGTCTCATGAGACCTACAGATGCATTTAGGAGCTATAGTGGGCTCCACCTACAACTTAATAAGTCCAATGATTTCCTCATATGAAAAGGTTGAAACATAACATAAACATTCGTATCAAAACTAGCATACGAAATGTTAATACTTTAACCATAAACCATGAATGGTATAGAAATAACACATCCATAGTCAAACATATTTTAAACCTTCATTAAAATATGGAAGATTGTATCATAATAAATCAACTTCAAACAAGTTTAAAATACATCAACAGATGTTGACATAGATGAAATCGAAACTATTTGAGATAAATATCTATTTATATTTTGAAATCATTTAAATGTCACATAATTATAAAATATAAAATTTATTTTTAAAATATTCTTATTATCTTGTAAAGGAAGCTTCTAAAGTGTTGTAACGGCAAAAAATAGCCGCACCCGCTGTATAAGTTAAAAAACATTCTTACCTTAATTTTTCGAAAAGGTCATAAAGTTTCTTGATTGGAAAACGACGGAGAGATTCCATTCAAAACATTTTATAAAAAGTAAAACAATGGTATAAATGACTTTAACCCATGTTATATGAAATATTAAAAAAATTAAATACATTTTTAAGAAACATGGATGTGGATGATAAAGAAGTCCCAATGGATACTTAAGTATTAAAAACCTCGGATAATAAAGAGATTATAAAATTAACCCTTACAAAGTAAGTTTCCTTTGTAGAGGGTAATTTAACATCCTTTATAACAATTAAATAATTTTTATTAAATTATACAAGAACCACATACATAAATATGATATCATATATTATATTATAATATTTTTTTGTTAATGATATTTCAGTAGTATCATCATTTCGGGTGTTAACTGATTCATTTTCTTTTATGTGTTTTGTTATGTAAGTCATGTTTTTTATGGATAGGATGTATCTTATTAATATGTAGAATGATATTATGTTCTTAAAAGTTATTTTTAATCATCAAATGAATATTATTATTGAATGGTTGCGATGGGGAATGATATCTCATCACGTCGTGGAGACGATTACCCGTACGTACGCACGGGTAACAATATCATTATTTTGATGGTGAAATCATATATAATTAGATGGTATATAATATATAAAGAATAAATAAAATGTTATATTAATTATTTACATTAGTTATACTCATTATTATACTGATCCAAATAATTAAGTGTTGAATAACAAACTACACCACGAGGCGGAGACAGGAAGTCGTACGTATGCATATATGACGACTTTTTCATTCATAGGATTGATAGAATAATGAAAATGGTTGTACCATATTTATAATAACATCACAGTATGTATAAAGTATTGGATTTATTATTTTCGTATGGAAATAACAAAGAATGAGGAAGTGGAAGAAGAAATGAACTTAGAAAGTGGTGATGAAATTGTTACCTATTCTTTGGGTGCTTCCATTTGATTAGATCAAAAGGCTCCTTAGGTAGGATTTCTGATCAAAGTAATGCCTCCAAGTTTAATTCATGGTATTTTGGAAGATATTTGAGAAGGTTTTGTCCGATCCAAATGGATTTGGAGGTGTGATTTTGAGAGAAGGGGAAGTACCCTTTTATAAGAGAGGTGACATTCACTTTAGGAAAGGCATGAAATATTAGTTTGTTATACAATCATATTCAGTTTATAATAGATCCAAAAGGATTTATTTAGATGATAAGGTGGGTATGGGTCCCATTACTCTCAACCAATAGGTTTTATATAGGTTTAGGTCACCATATTAACCTCATCTTTTATATTTAACTATTGGTTAAATAGTTTAACATTTACCATGTATTCATGTATTATTATAATAAATGGTTAATATAAATTCCATAAAAATCCAATATAATCCCTTGGGGTTCCCTATTAATATATATAACCTTATTTAAGTCCTTTTTTAGAACCATATATTTTTTGGAATATTATATCAACCAATAATATAGTATTTGTTTTAAAAAATCATTTATGTTAATTCAGACACTATTTAGTAATTTATTTTTTTTAAAGTCCTAAATAATTTATTACTTTGAAAAAAATTCATTTAATAAACACTCACATGTCATATTAACTTATAAAATTCGTTTAATTCTTCAAAAGTCTCAATTAACTTTTATTTGGATATTTATAATATAAATTAATTTAATCATTCATTAATAAGTTAATTACTACATCATCATCGTGTCATAAATAAATTAAAATATTTATTGTCTCAAAATTATAAATAAAATAAAATTATGTAGGAAGTATTTTTATCTTTCTAATAAATATTTATAGTAGAATTTATCTTATGTGTAACTCTATACTAAAAATTATTTATTTATTAAACATTGAATTGAATACTTTTAACTCTTCTTTAAATAGAATAATAATAAATATCATAATCTAATCCAAGTGGACCAAAAGGAACATGTTTTATTCCTATGGTTTATTTTGGTCAAAGTTAATTTATCGAATAGAATTCGGACATGTTTTAGGGTAATTATTATATCATTTTATCCTTTAATTACACTATTTACTTTTAACCGTGGTAAATAAAAGTCAAAAGTTACTATTCACAAAAAATATTTTCATCTCATTGAACCACATATAACTTACTAATATCAACCTTGTCTCTTGGATTTTTGAAATTCAATTCACAGAAGTGGTAAAATTACGTTTTATGCAAATTTGCTAACATGCCTCAAAGGTGGGTAAAAGACGGTAAAAAGTTCAATAAAATTTTATTCATCTAATATTACTATAAAAACCTCTAATGAATTACATTAAACTAATATTGGTATCATGTATCTATTTTTACTTAAAATAAATTTAAATAAAATAAATATTTATTTAAATAAAACGTTGGTTTTAAACAATAATGTAGTGTTTTTTACTATTTATGAAAAATTGAATGTACTCAAAAAAATACCAAAAATTCTCCCTAAGATAATTTGGATATTCAGAATCTAAAAACAAAGTCCATTTTGAAAATAAAATATATGAAATTTCAAAAATTGGGTATTATTATTCATAATGGCTAGTTTGATTGGTCATGGTGTGTTAGAACTCGACGATGCATACAACACAAGCTATTGAATTATTCAACGAGAAGTGTGCCATTGAAGCTTGGCGTGTAACATTCGCCCCTTATTCAAATAATTTTTTTATCGAAATTTCTAGAATACTACTGCATAAAAAGATTCGATTAGTTCTTCATCATAAGTTCCTCAGGTTCCCACAATGCCTCTTCCATCTTATGGTTTCTCCACAAAACTTTTACCAGACAATTCGTCTGGGTTTTCAACACTTATTCTCTGGTATCAAGAATCCTGATAGGCTCTTCACAATAATACAGATCGGGTTCAAGTTCTATTTCTTCATATGTGAGTACATGCGTTGGGTCAGGAATGTATTTTCTTAATAGTGATACATGGAACACATCATGAAATTTGGAGATACTTGGAGGAATTTCCAAATGGTATGTTATAAATCCAATTTGTTCTAGAATTTTGAATGGTCCGATGTACATGGGACTTAATTGACCATTATTTCTAAATCGTATAACACCCTTCCATGGAGATACTTTCACGAAAACATGGTCACCTATACGAAATTCTAAATCCTTCCTTTGGTTATCATCATATCTCTTTTACCTACTTTGAGCTGCATTGACGTGGGTTTGGATAGTCTTAGCCTTTTCCATTGTTTCCTCAACAAGTTCTGGGCCAACGAGTTTTCTTTCACCAACATCATCCCAACAAGTTGGTGAGCGACATCTCTTTCCATATAACGCTTCATATGGTTCCATCTGAATACTTGAATAGAAGCTATTCTTATAGGAAAATTCTACTAGAGGTAAATTTTTATCCCACATACCTTGAAAGTCCAGTGAACAAGATCTCAACATGTCTTCTATGGTTTGAATAGTCTTCTCAGATTGATCATCAGTTTGAGGGTGGTAGGTATTCCTCAAACAAAGATCAGTATCTACGGCCTTCTGAAGAATCTTCCATAATGTTGATGTAAAATAGGGATCGGGATCAGCAAAATTCATTACAGGTGCTCCATTAAGTCTTAAAACATCATTAGTATATAGTCGGTCTAAAATTTCAAGTGTTAAATCTTCTCATATGGAAATAAAATGTGCAGACTTGGTAAGAAGATAAAAAATGGATGATATTTTATCATTATTTCTAGAAATCATTGAAAGCCCCATGACAAAGTCCATAATAATATCATCCAATTTACACTCAGGTATGGTAATAGGATTCATGACTCTTCTAGGATGTTGTCTTCGAGCCATCACTTATTGATAAACCATACATCTTGACACATAATCAGAAATCTACCTCTTTATGTTGTCCCACCAAAACATTCCCTTGAAATCTATATACATCGAAGTGCTACCAGGCAGTATAGAGAAATTGGAGCTATTAGCATCATCTAACACTTACCTTTTTATATTGGGCATATCAGGAACACAAAGTCTCTTCCCACATTTCAAAATTCCTTCTTTATATATGAATTCAATCAATCTCCCATCATTTACAACATTAATCTTATTTTGAAACTCCTCATCATTAGTATGAGAACTTTTCATCCTTTCGAGTAAATATGGATTGGAAACCATTTGAAAAATAATCGATGTTTTACCTTCAATGATTATTCCCATTTCCATTTTACTAGATTCATGATGATATGATCCCTTTCAACTCTCATCTTGTTTAGAACTCCAAGATCCTTTCTGATCAAAGCATCTGCCAACTTGTTTTCCTTCCTTGACTGGTAGTGTATAATGCAATCATAATCCTTGCGTAGTTCAAGTCATCACCTTTTCCTCATGTTGCGTTCATTCTTTGAGAAAATATACTTCAAACTCTTGTGATAAGTATAGATCTCACATTTTATCACCATACAGATAGTGTCTCTATATATTCAAGACAAAGATTACAGATTCTAACTCAATATCAAGAGTGTGATATTTTTGTTTAGGAATTTTTAGTTGTCATGATATGTAGGAAATAACTCTATCATTTTGCATAAGGACACAACCAATTCCTTTTTTTTTGAATCATCACTATAAATAACAACCCCATCATTCCCCGATGGTAGAGTCAAAATATGAGCGTTGAATAATCTTCTCTCTAGTTCTTCAAAACATTCTTCACACACTATTATCAAGAAAAAATTAACCGCTTTACGTGTGAGCTTGGTTAATGGGTTAGCTAATCAGAAAAAATTCTGGATGAAGCACTGATAATAACCTGCTAAACCAATATAATTTCCTACCTCTTTTTTACTTGTCAGTGCTAGCCACTCTTTTATTTCTTTTGTCTTTGAAGGATAAACATACATTCCATACTTAGAGACAATACGGACAAGAACAGAAATCTCCTAAATCCATAATTCACACATTCTAAACTACCCATATAATTCTTTTCTTCTAATAGTGTTTAGAATAATGCCTAAGTAATTTTCATGATCATCGAAGCTTTTGGAGTATACCAAGATATCATCAATAAATACCAATACAAATTCATCAAGACATTCCATGAAAACTCTGTTCATTAGATCCCTGAAAATAGAGGGTGCATTTGTCTGTCCAAAAGGCATTACTATAAACATTTAATTTATATACCTAGTTTGAAATGCTGTCTTTGGAATGTCTTCCTTCTTCACGCACAACTGATGTATCCAGATTGAACATCAATCTTTGAAAAATATTTAAATCCATGAACTTGTTTGAATAAATCATCCATGTGAGGTGGGGGATACTTGTTCTTTATTGTTATATCATTGATCACCCAATAGTCAATGAGAAACCTAATAGATCCATCATTATTCTTAACAAAAAAGAACATGGGCACCCCATGGAGAATCACTAGGGGGAATAAATCCTTTAATACTTAACTATTCTAGTTGTTTCTTTAGTTCCACTAATTCCATAGTGTCCATTCTATAAGGGGTCTTCGATATGGTCCTTGAACTAGGAATTAAATCAATGGAAAACTCAATTTCTCATTATGGAGAATGTCTAGGTAAATCCTCTGGAAACACATCAACATATTCTTGCACAATAGGTACATCCTCTATTTGAACATTCATTTCCTCACCCATAGTTATTTCACTCTCTTCCTCCCTAATAATTTAATTTAGTAGAGATAATGGGGGTGGATCAAGTTAAGAATCATATGGTGAAGTTTCTACTCTAAATATAAGGTACTCTTTAACATCATCGAAAATTATAACCCCCTTCTTCTTACAATAAATTTTTGTCATGGTCTTAAATCCAATCCATACCAAGGATTATGTCAAATTCAATCACGGGTACTATGATGAGATTAGTAGATAAATCACATTTATATTCCCTAATGTGAACTTATTCAGAAAACATTGTTGCAATGATAATTACCTTAGGAGTTTTTAATGAAAAATCCCTTGTAAAATAAAACAGGAAATATCTAATTTTCTTAGAAAATTGGGAAGATATGAAACAATGCGATGATCCAGAATCAAATAAAGCATTGGATAAATTTGAGGAAACCATTAAATTATCTTCCACCACATCATTCAGAGCATCAACCTCAGTAGCAGTCATCACATATGCTTGACATTGATCCCTTGGCCTTTTCTGAGGTAAGATTCTATGAAGCTTAGGACATTCATTTGCATAATTCCCCATTTCTTTACAACTGTACCATTCAGCATTGACAGCCTCTTTCGTCCCCTTGCAATCATGATCTTGGTGTCATTTTCAGTAAACTTTAAAAAAACTCCCACTCCCTTCAGAAAAGTACTGAGTTTTTTCTTCCCACATTTACTACAGGATGGATATTCAACTTTTCCTTTCTTCCCCTTATTTCCATTTCCATAGTGTTCATCAGATCTCTTATTCTCTTTCTTTTCTTTAAAGTCATATGTCTTAGAGAATTCATTTTATGTCTTGTTATAACATAAGACTATAACTTCATATGATGAGAAGGATTGTAAGACTAATGCTCGATAGATAAATTTTTTTAACCCATCAAAGAATCAATCAATCATACTCCTTGGGTTACGTATATAATCTGCTTCATTCCTTGATAACCTTGTAAAGTTATCCTCATACTTTGCGACGTTCTCATCCTCCTTGTTCCTCAGACTCAGAAATTGTCTCTCCATATCTGGTCGATGGTCATGAGGAAAGTATTTTTCTAAGAAAATCTCTTTAAACTCCCTCTATTACATACTTGATACTTCTTCATCCTCCATTGTGTTTTGAATTAATGTCCACCATTGATCTGCATCTCCTGTGAAATGATAAATTTTCATGACAAATTTTTCCCTGTCGCTACTCTTCAAAGCATGAAATATATTTTCTAATAAAGTTATCAATTTCTCTTCTACAAATGGATTTTTAGTCCCAATGAATTTTTGTGGTTGTTTCCTCATGAAACGGTATAACATTGATCCTCCACATTGTGGATCAGGGTGCTCTATATGGATAAGTTTATTATTCATAACCTGAGTGAGTTTTCCCAGTATGGTGATATGCTAATCAGCACCAGTTGCATCACCAGCTCCACTATAATTTTCTTGAGTATGAGGGAAATACCTACATGTGTTACATGCATTGATACCACTTACATTCCTTCCACTAGGAACCATTTCTAAACAATGGAATACACTTGATTAGTTTATGAATTTCAATATATAATTCAAAACTTGTGATCCACTTAACATAAATTGAACAGTTTATGGATATAATCCATAATAATAAAAATGGATTATTTGAGGAAGTATATACTCATAAATCCTTAATAATGGTTTGTAACTAAAAGTTGAATTATCCTAATCATATCCCCGGGGACTGTCATAACCGAGAGTGCAGCAAGGCCTGTTGTCGTGTACTAGGATACCCTAGGTCAAGCTCGAAACTCCTTGTCGGATTTTTCACTCCTAGGTACATATGTTCCAGAGCTGCCTCTACCTACTCATATCCAAATAGGGATGTATTTTTTATAAAATACACAAAATATCTACATTTCCAAAATTCTTGGAAGTTCTTCTATAATAATCCTCAAAGACTATCTAAATGTATTGTTCTCTAATCATATTTTTTCTAAATCGAGTTTCCAAGGTTTGTACTAAAATTCCTCTTATACCAACTATAATTCCCCGACCCTAGTTACCCAGATTTGGTGCATTATTACATAACATTGGCATGATATAAGGAATCATGTCCCAAAAGGCAGATCAGTTTAGTAGACTTGGAAGTGCTAGATACATATATAAGTTTTACATTACACCATTAAATAATGAAAAAAAACATCATTGTGTCCCATTTTAACACACTCTTATCCCTTAGACTATTCTTGTAGGTTAATCATAAAATACTTCTTCACGTCATTGGAAAAATAAAACATAAGAAAGGGGTGATCTCAGAATCTTAGTAAGGATAATAATAAAGAAAAAACTATTGTAAATAAGCGTAAAAATTTTAAGGCAATGTATAAGACTAAAACATAATCCTTTTAAACATAAACTTCAGAATAATATGGAAAATATAATTCAAATAATTCCATTTACTTATTCACATGTATATTCTACTAGTTGAATAATCACATGCAATATCAATAGCTAATTTCATAATGATGTAATGCATAATGTCGGACATCATAACAACATAGTCAAGGCCTCATTCCAAGACTACAGATAATATTTTTTCAAGGCCTTGTTCCCAGACACTAGTTTGTCTCATGAGACCCACTGATGCATCGAGGTGCTATAGCAGGCTCCACATATCACATACTAAGTCCAATGCATTATTCATAAGAAAAGGTTGAAACATAACATAAACATTCATATTATAACTAGTATACAAAATGTTAATCATTTAACCATAAAACATGATTGTTATAGAAATAACACATCCACAGTCAAATATATCACAAAACTTCAATAAAATATGTAATATTGTATCATAATAAATCAACTTCAAACAAATTTAAAATCCATCAAAAGGATGTTGACATAGATGAAAGAAAAAATATTTTAGAGAAATAACTCTTTCGATTTTGAAATCATTTTAAAGTAACATAATTATAAAAGAAAACATTTATTTTCAAAATTTTCTTATAAGCTTGTAAAGGAATCTTTGAAGGTGTTATAATGGTGGAAAATAGCTGCACCCACCGTATCAGTTAAAAAACATTCTTACCTTAATTTTTCTAAAAGTTCAAAATGTACAATGTTTGGAAAATGACGAAAAGATTCATTTAAAACAAATTTATAAAAATTCAATCAAGGGTATAAATAAATTTAACTCATATTATAGGATATAGTAAAAAAATTGAAATACATTTTTAAAAAACACATATGTGGATGATAAAGAAATTGTTTCGGATGCTTTCACCGGGGCGCACGCATCTGTCCGCTTGGGCGCGACAAGAGCGGCTTTTGTGTTGCCCCGCATTCCTGCTTTCCAAAGGCGGGCGACATCCGTTCCTTATTCCGGGACATCTTCTCCTTGATCGAAACAGGATGATGGGATGTCGGTTCCTCCTTCCATGGATTCCTCCTCAGAACTCGTCACCTAGTCCAGGTCTCCCTCATAGATTTATGTCGTGGTTCATGAATCTCATTCTCGGTGCCATATCTTCATGGAAGCCAGTTAATTACACCACATCCGTCAAGACATTCCATGGGGTCTTGACATGGTACCAACCTTCGGTCAGATTAGACGGCAACGTTAGGCATGTTGAGGCATCTCTGGAGGCGTGGATATTAGCGAACCTGTATTCTTCCTCATAAGAGGGCATCTCAAGGGTGAAAAACCTGAGGTATTCCACATCAAATGGGAGGAATCACAATCCATAGGCATGTATCTGAGGTTTTCCTCATCTTCCCATGATTAACACAGGGTATGTGGCATGATTAATGTCTTGCGAAGACGGTTATGCCAAAGGCATGCCATCCGAGGTTTTCTTTATGCATATCATGTTTATCATGAGGTTGGTCGTGAGTTTAATGTCTTGCGGAGACAATATGAGAGTGATCAGAATGTCTCTTAGAGACGGATCAGATTGGTACATCCCTAGGAGGGCACACCTGGATGGTTTACCGAGTGGATGGATCAGAACTCCCAGTGAGGACGGATCTGAGGTGGTGCACCCCATAGAGGGGAGATGCCACACCGTAATGGCTGATCTGAACACCACTGAGGGAGGATCAGGGAGTTCACACCCCAGGATGGGGGACACCATGGTTTACCATTTGTTGGGATTAAACCTCCGGGAGGTTTCCTACGTACCATGTGTAGACGATAGAGATCAAAACACATGTAATTCAATGGGGTTATGAATCGGGGTATACACAGAGGACAAGAACCCGGATACACACTGGGGATTACGCATGGATAGCGGCCCAAGTACTGCTAGGAGCAGTGAAGAGGTGGATGGCATGATCCCACCAGGATTTGGCTGCCCGGTTAAGAATCAGGATGGATGAAGGAGAATTGCATGGAGTGGATGGGGAATGAAATGGGGGTCATCATGGAGATGGTGGTGGTGATGGACTATGGATATGGTGGTGGTGATGGGCTTGAGCCTCGTAGAGACTTCCTATGTATCCCATTGGTAGGGAATCAAAGTCTGCGTAGTTTGATGAAAAAGAGGCGTCGTCAAACTGACATGAAGAAGGACCTTGGACCAGGTGGATGGTGGGCTTGAACCTCGTGATGATTCCTTTGTACAATGCCTTGACATGGATTAAAGACCACGTAGTTATGGTGAAAATTGGGGGCTTGACACACCGACACAAAGATGGTCGGGGCCAATGATTGTTGGGCTTGAACCTCAGGGAGGCTTCCTATGCACCATTCCTTGACATGGATCAAAGTCCTCTAAGTTCGAGTGTGAATGTGGGTTTCAGAGAATCGACGTGAGAAAGGGCCTTGGTCCTATGGGGGATGGCCTTGAACCTCGGGGAGGCTTCCTATGTACCATTCCTTGACATGGATCAAAGACCATGTAGTTCAGGCGGTGGTTTTCGTCAGCGAACTGATGTAAAGGTGAACCCATGGGTCCACTAGTGGTGGTATTTAACCTCGTGAGGCTTCCTACATACCATGCCTTAATATGGATCAAAGTCCTTGTAGTTCGGGATGGTAACAACGGCTTACCGCTGGACTGGAATGCAGTTTAACGTCATGCAGGACGAGGGTGAACCCTGACATGAATGAATGACGGGAGGTGGGCTTGATCCTTGTAGAGGCTTTCTACATACCATGCCTTGACATGGATCAAAGACCTCATAGTTCAAATGGATGTATAGTTTAATGTCATTTAGGATAGGGGCATGCAGTTTAACATCATGTTGGACGAGGGTATACAGTTTTACGTCATGCTGGATGAGGGAATACAGTTTAATATCATGATGGACGAGGGGATTCCATGGTCAATTCTTACTCTAATCCCACATGAGTCATTCTTGGTGTGAGAAATAAGAGGCAGCAGAGACCTGACGATCACGTCACGAAGGGTGCGTTCGTGAGAAGCGAAGAGGGGCTTACGCGTTGGGTGGCCCATGGTGCTGGGACTTAATCCAGGATGGAGGCCCAAGGAAAAGGATGATGATGGTTTCGAGCTTGAGCCTTGAAGAGGCTTCATACGTATCCTCCTGGTAGGGAATCAAAGTTAGCGCAGTTCTCCTGATGATGGCTTACCACCAATTGAGGGTTTCAACGACTTACCAATGGATTGGGTCACAACGGTTTACCGTAGAATGGGGTCGCAATGTCTTGCCACTGGATGAGGATTTCATTAGATTACTACTGAATAAGGATGTCAATAGCTTACCGCTGGATAAGGATCAGAAAGGCTTACCGCTGGATAAGGATGTCAACGGCTTACCGATGAATAGGATCACAATGGCTTACCGCTGAATGGAGTGAAAATAGTGGATGGGTCTTACGCAAGGAAGTTGCCTAGATGTCGCCAAGGAGCGAAAATGGTGGATGGGGATTATTCAAGGAAGCTGCCCGGATGTTGCCAGGGAGTGGCAATGGTGGATGAGGCTTAGGCAAGGAAGCTGCCTGGGTGCCGCTACAGAGCATCAATAGTGAATCGGTCATACGCAAGTATGCTGCCCGGGTGCTGCTACAGAGTGGCAATGGTGGATGGGGCATACGCGAGGAAGTTGCCTGGGTGCTGCTACGGAGCGCCAATCATGGATCGGGCTTACGCAAGGATGCTTCCCGGGTGCCGTTACAGAGCGACAATGGTTAACGGGGCATACGCAAGGATGCTGCCCAAGTGCTGCTACAGAGCGACAATGGTGGATGGGGTTTTCACGAGGAAGCTGCCCGGGTGCCGCTACGGAGTGGCAATCTTGGATGGGGATTATTCGAGGATGTTTCCCGGGTGCCGCTACGCAATAACAATTGTGAACGGGGAATATGCAAGGATGCTTCCTGGGTGCTACTACATAGTGGAAATGGTGGATGGGGCTTACACGAGGAAGCTTCTCGGGTGCCGCTACGAAGCGGCAATCATGGATGGGGCTTAAACGAGGAAGCTTCCCGGGTGCCGCTACGGAGCGACAATCATGGATGGGGCTTACGCAAGGATGCTGCCCAGGTGCCACTATAGAGTGGTAATCATGGATGGGTCTTACGCAAGGATGCTTCCTAGGTGCCGCTACAGAGCGGCAATCATGGATGGGGCTTACACAAGGATGCGTCTCGGGTACCTCTATGGAGCGAAAACAGTGGATGGGGCTTACGCGAGGAAGCTGCCTGGGTGCCGCTATGGAGTGACACTAGTGAATGGGGCTTATGCTAAGAAGCTGCCCGGGTGCCGCTAAGGAGAAGAAATAGTGAACAGGGCTTACGCAAGGAAGCTGACCGTGTGCCGCTATGGATCAGCAATTGTGAACGGGGATTAAGCAAGGAAGCTGCCCGTAATGTCTTCCTCATGTCTTTCCATGAGGGCATCCCAACTCACTAGTGATTTGAGGCCATCACCTATGCACTGGTGCACAAGTGGGATAATGACAAGGGCCATTGGAATCATGCTACTGTAATCATGGCATTAGGCATATTATGTTTGGAGCATAAGGCATCTCTTGTTTAATAGAAGAGGAATCCTACGTTTTTCACATAGGGTGTACTACAGTTTATAGTCATGTAGATAGGACTATTGGCATCTCCTTCTTGGAGCATAAGGCATCTCTCGTATAGGGAAAGATGCGTCCTATCATTTTTTAGATTAGGAGTACTACAGTTTATAGTCATGTAGATAGGACTATTGGCATCTCATGCTAGGAGGATACGGCATCTCTCGTATAGGGAAAGAGGCATCCTACCATTTGTTAGATTGGGTGTACTACTGTTTATAGTCATGTAGATAGGACTATTGGCATTTCATGCTAGGAGCATAAGGCATCTCTCGTATAGGGTAAGAGGCATCCTACCATTTGTTAGATATGGAGTACTACAGTTTATAGTCATATAGATAGGACTATTGGCATCTCATGCTAGGAGCATAAGGCATCTCTCATATAGGGAAAGAGGCATCCTACCATTTTTTAGATAGGGAGTACTACAGTTTACAGTCATGTCGATAGGATTATTGGCATCTCATGATAGGAGCATAAGGCATCTCTCGTATAGGGCAAGAGACATCCAACCATTTGTTAGATAGGGAGTACTATAGTTTATAGTCATGTAGAGAGGACTGTTGGCATCTCATGCTAGGAGTATAAGGAATCTCTCTTATAGGGAAAGAGGCATCCAACCATTTGTTAGATAGGGAGTACTTCAGTTTATAGTCATGTAGATAGGTCTATTGGTATCTCATGCTAGGAGCATAAGGCATACCTTGTGTAGGGAAAGAGGCATCCTACCATTTGTTAGATAGGGAGTAATGTAGTTTATAGTCATGTAGACAATACTATTGGCATAAGGCTCTTATAAATGGTTGGTGTCGGGACTGACGCAAGGGTGGCCCTTTCTGGATCAACCTGGTATAAGAGCCAAGTGATGAGGTTTGGAGGAGTTTCCTGAGGAATGGTTTAAGTCAAGGTATTTGGGGAATTGATGATGAGAATCTCAACTCACGATATTTGAAAGGGTCCATGAGGAATATGTAGACTTAAGGTGTTTCATGGTGTGTGAATTAGTATCTCAAATCATGGTATTCAATAGGTTGAAGGTGGGTGCGCATAAGGGAGAAATAGATAATCCCAATGTCCCTGCATGAAAAGTCTGTGGTGCAACTCTCCATTTTTAATGGGGGTCTGTGACGGTAGAGAAGGGATTGTCCCAGAGTTCCAGGATAACAGCCCGACACAGACCTCGAGTGGGGGTGTGGGGGCGCAGCCCTCGCGGTATGGACCGGTGGGCGTGAAGGTAGGAGCCTCGCAAAGGAGAGTTCTTCGCGAAGTAGCATCACGAAGCAAAGGTCTCGTGGAGCAAAGGGATCTCATGGAGCATGGGCCTCTTGCGGAGCATGGGCCTCTTGAAGAGAAAGGGCGGCTCGCAGAGTACTCGAGGAGCATGGACTCACGGAGCATTGGCTCGTGGAGCAACAACGCGATGGAAGCTTCTCGCGGAGCATGGCCTCGCAGAGCCGCAAAGCGGAGCTCCGCAGACCAGGAGATCGGTCGCCCAAGGGGTGAAGTGGCCATCCAAGGTGAGGAGTGTCCATCTGGAGAAGGGGGAGAGATGGGTATTTATAGGTAGGGGCGCCGCGAATCAGAACTCACACGGTGCGAAGGGTACTTCGGTGCTTCGCGTCGGGGCGCAAACATCAACCGGATTCGCGGAGTGGTACCACCTCCTATACTTCACGGCGGGCTAACGAACGTCAAGGTGTTTGCAGAGTGTTGCCGGCTATGGTACTTCGCAGCGGGTTCGCGAATGTCATACGGGTTCGCGGAGCTTCTCGCCTCATTACTTCGCAGGAACGCTCTACGATCACTGCAGGGGCTTCGCGAATGGGCTTTGCGAACTAGTTTTCCTTCCAAACTTCAAATGTCCAAAACTCCTAATCCATAGCTCCGTTCAGGCCCTACAACCTACCAAATCAAATCTTGCGAAATAGACTACGATCTTGGTTCGTGTATGGAATCATTAAAAAAAATTGGTATGCATTTTCCGGGGTCTATAGAAATCACAGTAGATACTTAAGTATTAACAACCTCAGATAATAAAGAAATTGTAAAATAAACCCTTACCTTTAATTTTCCTTGGTCAATGGTAATTTAACCTCTTGTATAATAGTTAAATAATTGTTATTAAATTATACAATAATCACATACATAAATATGATATCATATATGATCTTCTAATATTGCGTGGTTAATGATATTTCAGTGGTATCATCGTTTCAGGTGTTAACTAATTCATTTTCCATTATATGTTTTGTTATGTAAGTTATTTAGTTATGTATAGGATTTATCTTATTAATAATGATATTATGTTCTTAAAAAAAATTAATCATCAAAATAAAATTAGTCTTGAATGGTTATGATGGGGAATGACATCTCATCGTGTCATGGAGAAGGTAAGTTGTACGTACACACGAGCGACAATATTATTATTTTGGTAGTGAAATCATATATAATTGGATGGTATATCATATATAGAAAATCATTAACATGTTATTTTTATTATTTACATCAGTTATACTCATTATTATACCCATCTAAATAATTAAGTGTTGAATAAGAAACTTGACCACGACATGGAGACGGTAAGCCGTACGTACGCACGTATGGTGGCTTTTTCATTCATATGATGGATAGAATAATGAATATGGTTGTACCATATTTATAATAACATCATAATGTGTATTAGTTACTGGAGTTATTATTGTGGTATGGAAACAACAAAGAAAGAGCAATTGGAAGAGGAAAAGAACATAGAAAAGGGTGAAGAAATTAATACCTATTCTTCAGGTGTTTCATTTTGATTTGATCAAAAGGCTCCTCAGGTTGGATTTATGATCAATGTAAGGCCTATAGTTTTGATTTAAGGTAGTTGGAAGGATATTTGGGTAGGGTTTGGCCGAGAAAAATGGCTTTGGAGGTGTGATTTTGATAGAAGGGGAAGTACCCTTTTATAAGAGAGGTGAGGGTAACTTTAGGAAAGGATTGATATATTAGTTTATTTTACCATCATATTCGGTTTACAATAGATCCAAAAAGAATTTATTTCGAGGACAAGGTGAGTATGGGTCTAAATCCTCTCAGCCAATATATTTTATATAGGTTTTTGTCACCATATTAACCTCATCTTTTAGATTTAACTCTTTGTTGAATAGTTTAACATTTACCATGTATTCTAGAATTATTATAATAAATGGTCAATAAACATACTATAAAAAGCCTAGAAAACCCCATTTCGTTCAATACTGATATATATAACCTTATTTAAGTCATTTTTCTTAACCATATATTTTTAGGATTATTATATCAACCAATAATATAGTATTTGTTTTAAAAAGTCATTTATGTTAATTTTGACACTATTTAGTAATTGATTTTTGTTAAAGATTTAACAACTTGATTACTTCGATTAAAATTCATTTAATACAACATAAAAAGTCATATTAACTTATAATTTTTTTTATTTCATAAAATGTCTCAATTTACATTTATTTGGATACTTATAATATCAATTATTTTGATCTTTCTTTATTAAGTTAATTACTTCATCATCATTGTGTCATAAATAAAACAAATTATTTAATGTCTAAAATTTATAAATAACATACCATGATGTATAAAATATTTTTTTAATTCTAATGAATATTTATAGTCGAATTTATCTTATGTGTAACCCTATATTTAAAATGGTTTACTTATTAGACTTTGAATTTAACACTTTGAACTCTTCTTTAAATAGAATAATAATAATTTTCCAAATCTAATCCTAGGGGACCAAAATGATCATATTTTATTCCTAAGGTTGATTTTGGTCGAAATAAACTTATCCAGTAGAATTAGTACATGTTTCAAGGTAATTATAATATAATATTTACCTCTAATTACCCTATTTACTTTTAACCGTGGTAAATAAAAGTCAAAAGTCACTATTAACCAAAAATTATTTTCATCTTATTGAGCCAAGTTTTACTTACTAATATCAACCATTCCTATCTTATTTTTTAAATTCAATTCACAGAATTGGTGAAATTACGTTCTATGAAAATTTGCAAACGTGCTTAGAATGTGGGTAAAAGACGTTAAAAAGTTCAATAAAATTTTACATATCTAATTTTATTATTAAATTAATCCAATGAATTACATTGAACTAATATACGTATTATTTATCTATTTTGACATAAAATAAATTTAAATAAAATAAATAATTATCTAAATAAAAGGTTGGTTTTAAACAATAACGTAGTGTTTTTCACTATTCATCAAAATTGAATGTTTGCAGAAAAATACAAAAAATTCACCCTATACTAATTTGTATATTTGAAATCAAAAAATGAATTCCATTTAGAAAAATAAAATTTATACAATTTCAAAATGTGGGTATTACTATTCATAACGGCTAGTTTGATTGGTCATGGTGTGTTAGAACATGAAGTTGCGTACAACACAAGCTATTGTATTATTCAAAGTGAAGGATACCGTGGAAGCTTGGGGTGTTACACTTCAGAAGTCGAACACTATGATCAGCAGGTTGAAGAGTGATAGCTATGGATTGGGGTTCCTCGAACTCTAATTGAAAACACATGGAAAATAGAATGAGTTTTACAAAGGAACCTAGATCAAAAAGGGATTTGAAAATTTTATTCTCCTATAATTCAACATTGATGTAAGGAAATCATGCATCTTTCAACTTATGAGGAATGGTTCATTAAATGGGGGTACTCAAATTGGAATCCAAATGTACTTGGCTTTTATGTGAGAAAATTCTTTTGAATTTACACAGGTCCTTAAGGTACATAGAATATGATTGTATGGTTTGGATTGAATCGAGAAGTTATATATTAAAATTATCTTCTGAGAATATATACCTCAATGATTCATTCAGATCATGTTTATATGTTCATATCATTCATTGAGCGAAGGGATTAGGTTGATTGATTGTTTAGTGAGGTTGTTGTTCTTTCACATTTTCATGGGATTTTTCAGAACCGAAGGGTGTTCTTCCTCATTTTTATCTGATTTTGAAGATTTTAATAGTTCTAAAATTGTTTCTTTGGGTTTTTAAATGCATTTCATACTTCTTAAGATAGTCACTTATTTTAGTTATTCATGAGAGGTTTGTGTGTAACTAGATTCTTCACTTAAGTTAATAGATGGAACAACCTAATTATTTATGGGTTCCTTATTGGTTTTAATGTTTTTCAATTCATTTTTAAGAGATAATACTTCTAAGAATATTTTCTCCATTATTGTACAAGAATATTTATTTATTGTGAGAGGTAAATATTGGTTAGGGTATTATGCTGTTTAATTTATCCCATGAGGATAATTTGCTTGTTAGATTGGCCATTGAATAAGTTATTGGATGGGTTGATACTGTTAGATTGTGGGATGGTGGTATTGGACCAGTTGTGGTTGGAACTAATTATGAGTTTTAAAATTATGTGTAGGGTAGGGGTTTGGTCCTTATGGATGACTATTTTGTTTCATGGGTTACTGATATCTTTACAATGGAATCATGGATGGTCATTCTACCTTAGATTAAAAGTTTTTTTGTATCGTGTATTTTAAAAGTTCAAATTGTTGACCTTCACTAGAGGCCATATTAAAAGAACATAATTTATAGAAGGGATGGTTAGGAAGTCACCATTCTTGTGGTCATGTTTTTCACAAATTATGCAAACCAGGTAAACATTTTGGATTTCATGGGCAATCCTATGATCTATCTCTTCAACCTTCCTAGTTAGTGTATAATTGTTTTCAATAAGAATTAATTCTTCCCTAATGTATTGAATTAACCCATATATTGGTATCTTCTTATAGTAATATTATGTTCCCAATGTTTAGTTCTATTTATATAGATTTTCTAGGTAAACATTATGAACATTTAGGGATTTGTTTTTGAAGGATCTATTACACATCATTTGATGAATTTTTTGTCCCTCAAGTTTATGTTTGAAAATCATACTTTCTAGCTATACATTCAAACTATAATTTATGAATTTTTTAATGAAATAAATTTCAATGTCTCGATAGGTGTATACATAAAGGAACTTTTAGATACAACCTATATATTACATATTATATTTTTTCAACTAGATTAATGTTTTGTTCTTGATGATAATTTTTTTGAGTTGGGAGGTGGGGAGAAACCGGGGGTTGCACTGAGGTAGCTTATGCTTGTCTTTACTTTAATATGTTTTATTTAAAATTTTGGTTGTTTTTTTTATTTTCCAAGATGACATAAATTATGTCTACATTTTTTTTTGTTTGTTTCTAACTATTAAATTTTGTTTTATTTTTTATTAATGGTGTTTGTATTTATAAATATGTGTTAGATCAGTGTTTTTGGTCATGGAATGTTTTTTATGTTTGTTTATTTTGGTTTCTTATATGGTTGATTATATAAATATTTATATGGTAAGGACAGTCCTAGTGGGTCCTTAGTATGTTATACATTATCTTTTTACTATAATATACAGGTGATACAATTCCCAAAGGTGTTTCATGTGATTCCAAAGAACATGATTCTAGATTGTGGGGATCGAGAACGCACTTCAAACCTTGTGGTGATCTGGTTCATGTTCCTTGTTGTGGGAATCCCAGGTTATCTCATAAAAATTTGTATCAAAGGTTGGTTTCTTTTGGGAGATCCTAAGATTCATAAGTATCCCTCTTGTTATTTGGGGATTTCATTATTGAAAGTATATTAATGTTGGTAGGGCTTGAGAGGTAATAGTGGGGGGAGTCTAAGAGGCTCTTTCTCATCCCAAGCCTGAATCTGCCAGGGGAATTCAGGTTTTGAAATTTGAATTAGATTTTTTGTGGTTAAAATTGATGATTTTTTATTTGAAATGATGTTTTGAAATCCCCTTTGAGTATAATAGTTATTTAAGGGGCCATTCTATGGTTATAGATTGAAAAATAGATCTTTAACAGCACTTTTTTCTTGCATGGCATGGCCAAGTGTGTTATTTCTCTACTATTTGGATTGGACACCTTCATAAATCATATGGTATGGTCGGGACATAGTTTCCCAACTCATGAAGACAAAATATGCATTTCTTTTCATCATCATTGGTTGTGTTGATTTGACTCCACACAATTATAGATTTCTCTTAAATTAACTCTCACATTTTGGAGATGTACTAAGGAGGGTTTTGATACTATTTATATGTGTTACTAATGGATTTTGTTTAAAAGATTTAATGGTTCATTAATGATACTTGTTTTTTATGTTTTGTTTTGGGAAATTAGTGAACTTTTATAAAATAATTAATTTCAATATTTTTTTCATAGGTTGTTGAAATGAAATCTGTTTATTCCAATGAATTGTTTTATAAAGTTGTTAACTCCAATATAGAGATTTGTAAAAGTATTTAAAATTGAAAATTAAGATGTTTTAATTGGTTTCTTGGGTGTATTTCCAAATGTTTTTTATTTCAAAGTGAAAATTTGAAAGTGTTTTGGTTTCAAAAAGAGGGTCTCGGTGCATAGTTTTAATCTTGGAAAATAAGAGTTTTGTGTTATGCCTTGTTTTAGTAATGTGTGATCCACCTTGGTCTATTTATTTTTAAAATTTTTATTTTCTTTTTTTTCAAGAATATTCCTTGGTGGAGTGAATTCTCAAAATTATTTGGTGTATGTTGGTATCTTTGAAAGAGATGTTTCTTTTCAAAGTGTGGAGTTAATGTTTTTTGGTGATTTGTTGTTTTTGGATTTGATCCCAATAAATTGATGGGATTTTCTGGTTTGAGCATTGAGGAATGAATTTATGTTGTTCATATCTTGTGTTATTTTTTGTATGCCTCCCAAAATGGTCAAAAGGATAATTATGGTTCTTGACTATGAGGATGATCCTCTTGGTTAATCCTTCTATCTCTTTGGAGGAGTTTCTTTAGTTCTAAAATCTACCTAGCCTCCATGTGGAGTGGTGGAATTAGAACCTTATTTTCTCTTAGACCCATTCACATACATCATGAATTTTTATATTCAATTTTTTGTGATTATATAGGTTCAATAGAATCAATGAGTTAATTAGAAAGGATTGGGGGAATCTTTAATTCTCTTGTTACACTAGAAGAATTAAGGGTTACAACTATGGTGATATTTCTTTTCTGACCTTGTTGAGTGTGGTGGGAGACTATGGTACATCCTCAACTACATTATGGTATGTCTTGAGATTTTTTCAATATGGTGTTTATGTAATGGTTTTATAATATGTTTTTGAGATTGAATATATCACTCATTATTGTGATCCTTCATCAGGTTGAATGATCATTGAAGGAGTATGTTGATCACTTCTTAGATTTGGTCATCTTCTATTTGAGATAGATAGTTAATGATTCTAATAAATCTCATTTCTCCGTAGGTGATATTAACCCAAATTTTTTATTACATTTTCCTATGTCTATCTGTACATATATTTAGGATGTTGTTGAGTAAGTTATTCAGGTTGAAGCTGACCAGTTTAGGAAACCGGTGATTAGTGATTCCCCAGTTCCATCAGATTAGAATGATTGTATCTCATCCGTTTTGGTGTGTAAATGGGATAATAATGTTTTGGGGGTGAAAATGGATGAGTATTAGTCTTCCCATGAGTCTTGTGATTCTTGAAGAACTTAGAAGGCTATTGTTTGCTTCCATTGTGGGGCTCTAGGGAACTCAATGTCCTACTTTTTTTATGTTCCAAGGCTTTTCCTCTATTGTATAACTTTTGATCATATAGAAAAGTTTTTATGATAATTTTTTCAAATAGTTCTTCTGTATAACCCTTTTTTGAATGGTTTTGTTTGGTAACTTTCATTTTATTTTTGTAATTTGGATAAGCTTTTGTTTTTCTTTTTTTATTTTGGAGTTTAATTGATAGTTACTTGTGGAAAATCTTGTGCATATCTTTGAATGTAATTTTTTGTAATTATTTTTTATTTTTTGGATGGTTGTGAGTGTTTTTTTTTGAATCGTTGTTCAGGTAAATCTCTCTTCATATTCGTGGTTTCTGGTTTTTAGTTATGTGTATTTTGGATGTTCATGTCATTAGAAATGAGGAAAGGCCTTGTATAAATGATTGGATTACTAGGGTGGGTGTTTCACAAGTTTAGATATACATTGACTGTTGTTGTCTTGGTTTATTATGTGTTCACTATGTGAGGGTGATCTAGTTTATAACCCTAGGATATTCACGTGTTTTATATCCCAAGGTTTGATCCCATGTCATTTTATAGGTTTCTTATAGTTGTTCTTCCTTCTTTTGGTTGGGAATTCATTTTTTTGAGACAGTGTTTCTCCCATGGTTCAATAGTTATTTTAATGATAAATCTCTCAATTTTTTCCTTTGTTTTAACCTTTTTGGAGGGATTCAAAATGGTGGGGACACCATGTTTGGTCTCCCTTACTTCTTAGGACTTCTCGTTTGAGGTTCGTATTTCGGTTGACCATGGATGTGTTTAAGAATTGTTTTAGAAGATTGGTTATATGATTTGGAGGATCATGGGACTATGGTATTGAGGTTTGATCGGGTTGAGGGATCAACTTGATTTTAGACCTCTTTCGATCTTTCATCATTAATCTCCTTCCATTTTCGACCACACAAATTCCAAGGGTAGAAAGTGGCATGGTGGGGAGAATTATAACACCCATGTGTAATTGTAGTATTTATTTTAAATTATTTTTTATGATCTTGGTTATTTTTTTAGTTTCAGTGGTTTTTGGGAATGAAATTAGACATTTTAGATGTTTTCTTGGTGATTCATGATTTACCCACATAGTTAAGGGTAATAGTGTGGTGCCTATGCAGAGGGTATTATTAAGGGGACATTTAGTCCTGGAATGGTTTCTATATTGTTTGTTAAACACTATTAATATTCCTAGAAACTATGTGTCTTGTTTTATGTATAAGGGTATTCCAACTAGGTTTGTGTATAGTTTGGGAAACCGTGCATCCTTCCTAGAATCACTTAGTAATTGATTTTTAACTAAACTCAAACCTTAAATTAAGAGGGTTGTTCCCCTTTCATAACCCATACACATCGTACAACCCTTGGGATCCCAAGGATGATTTCCATAATCTTTACCCATTATTTCTTATCCCATTCATGGTGGTTTTCAAGTGATTCCAAGGAAAATATTCCATTATTTCTAGTATATTCCTCTTATTTCCTACTTTAGTATGTTTACTCTCTCCCCCAGAACCCTAGTTCATTATGTGAGATAGGTATTGGGTTTAAGAAGGCGGTAACCTAGTGTTTTGATATCCTTTAGCTTATAAATGTGGAATCCTCTATTTTTTAGGTGGTCATTGTATAAGTTGATGGCTCTTTAAAAATGTTGTGATGGCTCTTTAAAAATGTGTTTGGTGAAAAATGGAATACCTTTGTGCTAGTTTTGGGTTTCAATGGGGAATAACTTTGTTTTAAAGGGTGTCTTTAAAATGAAAATGGTGTATGAGGTTTCAGTATATTTTTAAAGGATGTTTGATATAGTGTTTTATGAAATATAACAGGACTGGAATTTAGAGCCATTTTTTATGGTGAAGGCCTAGTTATAAAATTATAAAATGTATTTTTTAAAATCATGTGAGACCCTTTTGATTAACCCTTGGTGTCTTTCATTGTGGGATTGTTATCACTATGAAATTATTATTTTTTCCCTTTTTAGAGAAGATTATTTTTTTATACCATGGATTTATGTATAAACTGGTACTTTTCTATATGATGGTGATAGAGGTAAGAGATTTTATTACTTATGCATTGTGTGTTAATATTGGATTCCATGTTCACTCAACTCACATTTATGTTTATCGTGGGAACCTGATAACTAAGTGGGTGGTCTATTCATATAATTCACTAGTTGGTTGAAACACTACTAGTATCCATCTAGTCATGCTTGGAACTTGGTCTATGAGATGGTGTGCCATTGCAATGAGGCTTGTGTGGGCTAGTTGGATGGCTTATGGTTTGGAATCAGCATATGCTGAATTTTTAACCATAGGAAATTAATAATTTTATACGCATCTCATGTTTTCTTCTTATGGTATATCCAATGAAACATTCATTGATTGATTGGTGGTTTATATAGGATATTCTTATCTTTTGTTTGTTTGTATCATTTCCCATAGTAAAATTGTAGTGGAACCATTATATTATACATCTTAATTTCATATAATTGAACTTATGGTGCCCTCTTTGGGAATGCTTTCACCATTGTGTTTGAGTTGTTTCCTTTTAAAGGGTTTTAAATGATATTTAGATAACTAATTTTGAATTTAAAGACTTTTGTGTGGGTTTTTAAAGTGGATTAGAAATGGATGTTTTGGTTATAAAATTTCATGGGATGGTGAAATGTTTTAAATGTATTTGTTTTCACTTTAAGGAAATAATATGGAATGTTTTGAAAAGATATTTTATGCTTGCTTTTGGTTGATCATGAGTTTATGTTTATAAATATGACTTTATATTTATATTTTCAAATTAGAATTTATCAATTTCCTTATAAAACTAACTACACAGTCACAGTGGGTGGTGAACTACTTGGCTATTTATTATATACCTATATATTACATGCTCTAATTTTTCAAATGGATTTGGTTTTTGTTCTTGAACATGGGTTTAGGTGAGTTTGGAGGAGGTGACAAACCAAAGTTTTCATGGCGGTGGCTCAGTTTTGGCTCCATTTTGTTGAAATTGTTTTATTATATTTTATTATTATATTGGCTAAGACGGCTTTCCTTGTAGCTACATTTAGTTCTATTTTATTGTTTCAAGTTATTCCATTCTATATCATTTTGTTTATTGATGATAATTCTATTTATGATAATGGATTAAATTAGTGTTTTTTGTTATGACCCATTTGGGATGTTCATTTATTTTGGTTACTTATATGCTTGATTCTTTGAGGATGTCTAATGCAATGATGTTTCCTGTCAGACATTACTAAGTGATTTGTTATCCTTTTACTTTTACATAAGGGTAAAAATATCCCCAAAGGTGTTTTCTATGATTCATATGAACAATTTTCCAACCTATGTTAATCAGGAATTCCTTTCAGACCTTATAGGGATCAATTTTGGGTTCCAAGAGGATGGAAAACTGAGTTGGTTCATTACATTACAACTCATGTAAATGAGATTTAGCTGACATAAACCATTGAATATTTTATAATATATTAATTAAATTCCAAGGAAAAATAACTATGAAATTAAATTTTTAATCAAATTAATCAAATTTAAATTATGATGAATAAATTTAATGTGGAATTGTATACATAGTACAAATTAAAATAGGTTAATAATATAAAACATTTCTCAAAATGGAAATTAAGGTGAAAAAATATAACCTTGGAATCCAACATTCAGAATGTGTTCTGACATATTTTATAACCAATTTAGGTTTATTATCATTTATATAAGAACCATATTTATATTTATTTTAATTAGTGCCATTTTTTATAGTTTCTTATAACCCATTTATTAATCTTTCTTTGTTAAAATTAATCATCTGTAAATTTTTGTCTTTCATCCTCATATTCTTTGATAAGGCATTTTTAGTTCATTCTACATGATCATGTATTAATCACCTCTAGATTCATCAAAGAAATTACATATATTTTTTTTGAAATAGTACAAGTGTATCAAGATTATTTCATGGATGTTACAATGATAGTTGATAAAGAATAATCAGAAAATATCCTTTTCTTATAAATATTTAAAAAATAAAAAAGAATTGATTTTTATAATGAATATTCTAATATATATTACCATTAAATAATTAAAAAGACATCCTATATTCATAATTATTTCCACATATTACAAATATTTTTTTATTAATCATTCATGATGTAAATTTTATGGCATCATTCATATAGGTAGTAACACTGACCCAAACAATAATAAGATATAAATAATAAATTGGTAAGAATATATTGATTTATAATTGTAATATCACTTTTAAAGAAAAATAATTATTTCAATAAAATTTTATTAATGTGTTAAATAAATTCAATAATAGGTTGATGAATAATATAAAAGGAAAATAGACAAATGATGCTATTACTTACTACGTAAGAACTCACCATACTTTCAAAAGCTTCTATGGTTTTGAAATATTTGGTGATACTTATTAAGAGTAGGGGATTTAAAAAATGGAATAGGATTTTTTTTATAGAGTTAATTTGGGTAGATATTGGTGAATAAACTCAATGAATGCTGTATTTTAAAGTGGGTAGAAGATATATCCATTTATATGCGAGTTTGAGTGGAATATTGACAAATAAACATTCCTTAATGAATAATAAAGTATTTTTTATAGTAAAGGGACATAAAAAGTGTACAAAAATAGTAATATGGTTCATACCTTACTTCATCCACAAAATGAATTGATAACTGTTAGATATATTTAACCACTTTACACCATAGCTTAACATTACACTTCATTTTACCTTTTACCATCATAACTCGTTTTTACCTCAATAATTTATCATTTTGGAAAAAAATAAAGATTAACTTATTATGTAATTTAAAAATCATGATTATATATATTATTTAAACTTTATTAAATTAAATTTCTCAAATTTATATATATTAATTTTAAAATAACAATGAAAAACTTATAAAAAACAATTTTAAAACATATATTTATAAACATAAAACTGATTTTTTTTATATTACTTTCCATGTAATGATCATTATATGAATATTAATATAATTATATATATATGTATGATATTTTGCAACAATATTTTTCTTTTATAGTGATCAATTTAATTTATTATGATAAAAATACATGACACATAAAAACAGTTATTGGAAAAATATCTCTTTCTAACATTAAATCAATTAATTATTTTATTTAAGGGATTACAGACCAAGATATTTATATTAAAAGATTTATCATAAATATTATAAATATATTAATTAAAAATTATTCTTTAAATGTTAAAAATTTAATTTAAAAGGGAAATGTATATAAATATATCTAATAATATTAATAATAAAAATACATATTTCAAAATATAGTTTACTTCATTAATAATTATGTGTTGAAATCATACTAAATTATACTTACCATCCCTATCATGAACTCCTCATAATCCTTAAGGGTGAGATAAGAAATAATGGTAGTCTTGGGTGGTTATTTAGCTAGCATAGATCTCATCACGATTTCCAGGAGTTTGAATGTCCCTCGTATGTGAATTTTTTCAAACTGTAATTATTAACATTCTGCATGGTATTTTTCAAGAGAAACCCCTAATAATGATACTTCATTTCTAAGATCAAAAAATATCCTTATATGAAATAAGTTTACTACTTTGCATCATAATTTTTATCTTTCTATAAAAATTCATAATGTGATAAATTCTATTTATACCCACCATATCAATGGATATATTTTAAATTGTTGCATCTCATGATTATTTTAATTTGGTGTCAAATATTATTTCCACTAACCATATAATAATTTATCTCAATAATCACTCCTAAATAATATGATTGTATATTCACAACATCCATATATTACGAATGACCATATAATAGTAACATTTCCTTTTTAATACTTATATATTACTTTACAAAATTATATAAAATATTTCATTATATTTTTTATTTTCTTTTATAATTTTTTTTATTATATTACAAATCGTTTTAATTACTTTTATGTTTATTAAATATTTCTATAGTTATAATCACCAGTATATTTATCATGAGCGATCATGATAATGAGTATTTCAATCCTTTTTTATATTTATTTTCTTGTGGTTTTATTATTTTTGTAATTTTATTAATTATATTTCATTGATTTATCATTTAATGTGTATCAATTTATATCATTTTAATATTATAATTTTATATAATAATGAATTTTTCTTTTTAGTTTTGTGTTGCGTGTAAGACAATATTTCCAACACATGAGATTTAATAAAACTAATTTTGTACTTAAATATAGGGTGTAACATTATCCAACAATTAAAAACCAATCAATTTCAAAATATTATTACTTAGATAAAAATATTTCTCTACCTTTATCTCATTATTTATTCAATTCCCCACATTTCTTCCTTGAACTTGTGATTTCTCTACAGAACATTGATCAAATAAGTTTTGTTGTTTCATAGTACTTAATTGTTACAATTTTAAATCTCTATTAGTTGTTCCTAATAAGAAATATTATGTTCCATTTTTTCATTCTATTATTCCAACACATGAGATGATTCTATAACATACATCTTTAAATGTGATTCATGGAACTCATTATACACTTTTGAGATGTTTGGTGGATGTACTAAATGATATTCTATAATCCCCAAACAGTAAAGAATCTCAGAGGGGTTGATTTTCCTTGGTCCCAATGTTACCTTATTCCTTAATATTATAACTCTCCTCCATTCTGATATTCAAAGGAATAATTTCTCACCAAAATCAAAATTCGTATCTCATTAATGATTATCAGTATAGATCTTATGTAATATATGAATTTCGTTAATGTATCACAAAATCATTTGAACCATATATATCATTTTTTGAGTAATATCTAGTATCAATGAATTTCTCTCTCAAAATCCATCCTAGTACATTGGAGATCATTTACACTCCCCATACAGAGCCTCATATGGAACCATTTTAATACATGAGTGGAAATATTTATTATATGAGAATATGAACTGTAAAAGGTATTAATACCATCCTCCTTTGAAATCCATTGAGGAATGTCTTAAAATATATTTTAAAGTATGGATGGACCTTTAAATTTTACCATCATTTTTATGAGGATAGGAGATGCTAAATTTTATCTTTGTATTCAATTATTATAAGATAATTCTCCAAAACCTTGATGTGAAACATGGATCTCGATAAGATACAATTGAAAGTGGTACTCCATTTACAAATAAACCTCCCTTTATGTGTATATTAGCATTTTGATCAAGTGAAAAATCCCATAAAATGAAAATAATGTGTTCCAAATTTGTGATTCAATCAACCACTAACCAAAAGGAATTATTTACATTAGAATTATTATGAATATCCATGAAAAACAATCCATGGTGATTTTCTCCAATTTCTATATAGGTATTGGTAATGGCTCTATCATCCTCTTAGACTCGTTATATTTGAATGTGACATACTCCCAATCCAAACATTGATATTTATACTATGAAGACTATTTTTTATGTTGACACGCCATAAAGTATCCCTAATATCTCTATAAATATTTATTCTTTTTGGGTGAATAGAAAATGATGATCTGATAGCATCATACAAAATTTCCTTCTTTAATTATATCAAGGATAGCATGTATATATCAGTTAGAAATCTTATAACTCCATCTTATTCAAATTTAAAATATATAATATTTTCAAGTTTCTTATGCATCTCAATATCATTCTAATTTTCCACCTTGATCTTCACATAAATGGATGGATGTGAAATCATTTTGGAAGGATATGATTAAATATTTTCCCTTATAATTTATATGTCTATCCTTAGTATATCCTTGAATATTTTGACTATTTCATTCCTATTAATGGATAATTTATCATGATATTGTTTTTATAAATCATCATCCACCTTGTTTTACTTCCTAATATGATAATTTACTGATTAATCATAATCATTTATCAACTCTAACCATCTCCTATATAAAAATTTGAGAATATTTCATATGGTTATATGTATTAATCTCTTGTGATTAGTATATACATGACACTAATTTCTATAAATATAAATCCAATAAATATTTAATGAAAAAATCAATACTACTAACTCTAAATCATGCATCAGGTGATTTTGATCATAGACTTTAATTATCATTAGGAATAATCTATCACCATGCCATTTTTTATAAATAAAAATCTGATGAATTTTTTTAAAGAATAAATTTATATCACAAACCATTATCCACTATAAATTAGTGTGAGTACCAATTTTGTTACCAAACTATTCATAATATACATGAAAATATCTTCACATTCTTCTATCCATAGAAACTTTACCCCCTTCTATGTTAACTTGGTTAGTGAATTTACAAATTGTGAGAAGTTTTTATAATAATGCAATTGTTTCAATTCAATAAAATAAATTTGAAGATATATATTATAGATTTTAGTCTAGGACATTATTTAATCACATCGTTCATTGAAGGGTCCATAAATTTACATTCACTTGTGATTACATGACATAAGATGGATACATTTTATAGCAAGAATTCACACCAACTAAATTTGTCATATAGTTTCTCCATTATTAAGTCCTTTATCACAATACTCAAATTATCTTAATTTCATTCCTTATTCATAGAATAAATGATAAGATAATATAAAAAAATACCATAAAATATATTATGGTAATATTTAAAGACTCGTTTTTTCAAATACATAATGATATCAAGGGAATTTTTAAGTTTGAATGGAATTTATATGAATTCACAGAATTAATATACTATTTGAAAGGTTATCTTGTGTATATATTCAATATCCACCCTTAGGTTATGATATCCAAATACAGGATCTACCAATGAGAAGTATTGATTCGATCATTGTTGATAAAAATTTAATCAATACAGGTTAGAGGGTAATATGTTTTCCTGATATCTTTAATCTCAGGATAATCAATGAAAATACGCATTGACCTATCTTTATTATAAAACAAATAGGGCTATAACACCCAATGGAGAATCACATGGACATATAAAACCCTTGTTTAAATTATCTTATTGTTTCTTCTTCAATTCCTCTAACTCAGTGGGGTCATTCTATAATGACTCTTTGATATAGACATAGAACCAAATTTGTATTCAATTGAAAACTCAACCACATATTATATACGAAGTATAAGAAACTCTTTAGGAAATAAATGAGAATGTTTTTATATAACTGATATTTATTCAACATAGAGTTTCTTCTAGATTATCTGATAAAAATATCCTTTTTCATTTGGTATCAAGACCCATATTGAGGAATTTGTTTCCAATGGAAGTTCTTAATTATCCTTGTATCAGTATTATATCTTGAGATTATTTTGAATGTGCAATGGTATTTCCCTATTAAAATACATGACATGAGAAATATGTATATAAAGGTAATACATTCCAAATATCATGTAAAATTATACCATGGGAAGAATAAATAGATTTTTTGGAAGTATCTTTTCACAATACTCCATCAAAGAGAAGTCATATACTTGGGATGAAATCATTACACCTTGGAGTGATTTCACCGATGACTCAATATCAATTTTTATATGTTGTAACAATAACTATGGAAAACCATCAAGATATAAAGGTTTGTGATGTATAAAAATAAAATAATATGTTCATAGTAATTGATTAGATATTTTTACCTTTCACCAATTTATTATCATGATCTACTTTAATAGTAGTGATTTTATAATATCTTTCTTGATCCCTTGGTTATATATGTTTCTACTATTTATTAATATTATTAGCCTATGAATTTGTGTAGTTATTTGAAAAATGAGTAGGATATTCACATGAAAACATTGGAATTTGGGTATCTAATTAGGTTTAAATCTATTCTCCTCTATTGTGTTAACTTTACTCTTTATGTATCTTAATAAATAACGTTATTGATGGCCTAAAATTCCATACATGAAACATTTTCACATTCATTTGAGGGGATTTCTTGGGTTATTCCTCCTATATTTTTTACATCTAAGTGGTTGACCTTTATTTTTTAATATTTCTTATTATATGATCATTCATAAAACAATAATTTATATTTTATCCCAAAATTCATGCGAATTATGAGAGTTTCTAGTTTTCATTTCCAATTTAAGTTCACATCAATCAATTTGTACATGGTTACCTTTACCATTTATAGTTCATTATTTTTAGATACGTGGTTTTAGAACACTAAATAAATGATTTATTTTGATTTCAAGATCGATAGTATAACTGAATATGTACCTTAAAAGACTCCTAAATTTTACTTCATAGGAACCAATATATTTTTAATCTTTTTTCATATGATTAGATAATTCATTCTCTATTGTAATAAAAATAGTTTGGGAAGAATATTTATTGAAAAACATTTTTATAAAATTCTACCATTCGATGAAATTTATTTCTTCCTTTTGCCTCATGTTTATAAACAATGCCATAATTTATCCATTTGACCTTCAAAATGAAAAACTTCCAAAACTACCTTTTCATGATCTGATCATTAAAGAATAGAAATAAAGATTATATCATGTTAATTCATTACTCAAGAATTAGTGGTTTAGAAGATCCACTAATTGATGGTGGTTGATTCCACATGAAAGAATCAATATAAAGTTATTCAATATTTGGTTCATTTGGGAGTTCAATATAGTTCAAGCATTTCTTGTAACTAGTGATAGTGTATCATTGATGGCTTCCAACATATCTCTAAACCTATTAGGATATTCATTAGGATAATCATTGTACTGTCCATCACACTCATTTTTTCTAGTTTCCTCCTTGTTACAGGAATTTACTATATAATGAACAAGACTGAGTCAACTAGACAAACCACCTGAGAAAGGAAATCACATGGTGAGGTAACCCTGATAAAGTAAACAAGTCATGAATATAACCAAAACAAGACATACAACTAGAGTACAAAACAAAAGAAAAGGATATAAAAAAAATCCAAACAACCCAATCCAAAGAGGATAAAAAATTAAAGTATAAATTAATAAGACCAAAAAACATCTATGTGACCAAATATATCCTCCAAACAATCCCACTATGAATGAAATAGACGAACAACTGAACCTATCATGATACAAGATCACCTTACCTTTCACTGAGTCTTACAAAACATGGTCTATAGCCACCCAAAGGAAAAATTGGGTTTTAATAAAAGATCACAATAGAATACCACTAGAGATTCTATAAAATGTCTACTAACAATAATGCAGTATTTCTATATTCCCAAAAACGTGTTTTATAAAAACAATATCATAAATCCTGACCCATTTGTAAACTATTTTCCTTTGTTTTTCAAAAAATCATTTCATATTATCAAATACAAGAACATGAAAAGTAAAATTGAAAAAACAAGAATGCAAGTCCATGCAAAAATATTTAAGAAATTAAGAAAAATATCCATGAAATAATCCATCATGTGAGACCATGTGATACAACCTCATATGAAAACATGTCAGCAATAATCTAGGACATAATCCATCATCCGATAAATCAACCATAAATGAAAAATCACTCTATATAGATTCTAAGTATATGGGAATATATAATAAAAATAAAAGAAACCCTAAACCATACCTATATTGGTACCAAACAATATTGAGTCACTGCAAAGTCTAATGATATCCCAAAATTAATCCCTATCGTGCCACACATACTTGGACTGCCTATTTCTCTTTCCAGATGAACCCATGGTTCCTAATATGCCATGTTTTTCAAAATCCATTTTAAAACCATCATCACAATTTAGAAAACATTTTTAAACAAAATATAATTCACTTACATGTTTGAAAACCCATTTCTGCATCAAAATAATAATTTAAGCATTTACTCAAACACTTAATATGAAAATACCTTTTCTTAATGAAAACCCCCCTTTAAAAATAGGAAACATTCCAATAAATCCCATGAAACAACAAATATATTCAATTAAATTAATAACCTAAATGAATTTTATAAGATCCATAAGTAATTACTATAATTAAACCATTGTAAAGAAACACCTACCTCAAGAATGGGGGTAGATCTAACTACCCTCTAAAAAGAGGGTTGGGGAAGAGTAAATCGGGTCCTCACAATCCTAGATCCATATGAAACTACATAAATTCTCCATAAAAATTGTTAGATTCAGAATCATATAATTATTATGTTCCCAAAATAATAGGGGAGAATAGATCTAGTATAGATCTACAAAGAATAGGGTAAATCAGATCAAAACCACAGCATACCTCAATGTGATCTATCAAGAATAAAGTATTTCTGATTAGAATCCAAGGGGAGGTACCTCCAAATCAATAGAGATGGATTAACATGAGGAACTGTGAGATTAGGGGGTGATTAGGATTTAAAAAGACTAGGGGGGAAAGAGTAAAAGCCCATTTTTTAATAGTTTTGAAGGGGGTTGCATATTTTCTTGGGGAAGACCACATGGTTAAACTAACTGTGTTCCTTAACCATGTGCCCCTACTAAATATTTTGTCTGGGTGTGCATGGTTTGAACTAGGGGATTCATGGTTTTAGAAAATGATGCTCAAACCATGTGACACCCCAAGAAAACCACTAGACAGCCCCACAGGGTTCGCTAGGAATGTTTTATGGTTTGACTCACCATTCTCAAAAAATAAAAACCACCAATGGAATCTTATAGAGCCACACTACATGGTTACCGCATGGTTAAACTAACCATGTGCATTAACCACTAACCTATCTTGTTTTCTCAAGAAACCTTTGTGTTTTAAATATCCAATCCCCATAATCTTCTAGGACTTCAAATGAAAAATACCAAGGCTCGACTAAGGCATACCTATGACCTTGAGGGTGTCAAAATTCTACCCACTAAAAGCACTTTATGTCCCCAAAATGTCATCATGATTTTAGACTCGTAAAAAGTGATGTTCATTACTACCTCATCAATGATTCCCACTCACACACCTTATGGTTATCCCATCCACACATCAATAGTACCCAAACCAAGTGAATCATTTTAGAAATTATTACATTATCCTGGTAATTGATAATCTAAAATGGTTTCTTAACAATGGTGATATCGAGTTTAAGATCAATATCCTCCCATTCAATCACTTTGGAAGGATCTGGTTAATACATCCTCAGCTGGGAAACATAAAACACATCATGAATCAAATTCAAGTGATATAGTATGTCCAATTGTTATGACCCCTTTCAAATTCATTCCATAATATCAAAGGAGACAACAAAACTCAGTGTCAGCTTACCTGACTTATTCAACCATTGATTTCCCAAGGAAGGTGAAACTCTTAGAAAAACTTAATCACCAACCAAAAACTATTGCATCTAACTTCAATGGTCCATATATTATTTTTTATGGATAAGTGCTATGACCAACCTCTTCCAGATCAACTATACCTTTTCTATCCTCTCCTAAACAAGACTCAACCAAAACAAGGACCACTCTCCCAAATATTCCAAACCCAAGGGAGATCTACATGGACTCCTATAAAATGCTTCAGTGGAACCATATTTATTGAAGCATGAAAGCTATTTTTATAGGAAAATTTCACCATAGTAAAATTCATTTCTCAATATCCACTAAAATCAATCACGCAAGCCTGAAGCATATGCTCAAGAACCTGGATAACTCTCACTATATATCAATCCATATATGGATAATAATCCATGATCAATTTCAATTGGGAATCCATCACCTTCTAAAAACCATTCTAGTAAATTGATGTGATCCTTGGATCCCTATAAATACAATCATAAAGGGAACATGGTGAGGTCTCATAATCTCATGGACATACAAGTATCCATGTTTTTCTATTTCCAATATCTCTTTGTCAAATTATAAATGAGTTTATTTTATAAGTCAGTCAATAAAAACCCAAATCGTATCCTTAACACTATGAGTCTATTTTTAACCAATGATGAAATCCAAATAAAAATCATTCCATTTCCATACAATAATGGGTAAATATTAGAAAAAACCTACAGCTTTATGGTGTTCCACCATAATTTTCTAAAAACTAAGACACCATGGGACAAAATATTCCATCAACTACCTCATCCCTGGACAGTAATACTGATGCCTAATGTAATGATACATCCTGGTATATCTATGGTGTATGGACTAACAAGACCAATTTCTATATTCCATCAACTCTATCCTCATGGAAATTATAAAGACCAACCTACTACGGAAGCATAAAGATGCATTGGGGGATTGAGACCACTCACCCAAGGTCTCCTCAACAACAAGGATTTCACTAAAGAGTTTTTACTCAATGTTTTTCACCTTCTTAATCTAAACTCACTCATTGAAATAGGAGTCGGTTTTCATAGAATCCAAGAACACATGACAACCAACCTATTTCACTCCCAAGCTCATATTAGAAAATAAACTCATCAGATACCACTCCTCAACCGATTCATATTCCATGTGTCAGTAGTTTTCATCTCAGGACATTGACCACCACATTCCCTTTCCTAGGAGTGTATTCAGGGTTAAAATCAAAATTCTGAAGATAATCCACCCAATTTCTCTCTCATAAGTTCATATCTCTCTGATTAAAAATATATTTCAGAATCTTTAATCAGAATACACTATAAACTTCTCCCCAAAGATATATGTTCTCCATATTTTAAGTTCTTGAATAACGGATTCCCACTCAAGATCATGGGTAGGGTATTTATTCTCATGTTGTTGTAACTAGGGACACACATAGGCTACCATATGTTTCCCCTATATTAAGACACATCCCAAACTCATACTAGAAGCATCTCAAAAAACCACATAACCGGAACCTTATGACAACCCTGCTTTTTATTACAACTTAAACATGCTTTATTACATAAAACTTCACTTGATACAACAAGAAGATCGAGAGGTTTAGTGTCTTTGGGGCTTAGGATCATTACATAAAAACATTAAACATGAAACACAACATCCTTATTGAAAACTTCCTTTACATGACCACTACATTCCTTCGTACTTAGCATTGCATGGGATAACCTGAGGACATGCATAAGAAAAGGGTGAGCTATAAAGCCCAGTAAGGGAGTACATAATGAATAACATGAGGAGTACAATACATGTTAGGCAATAGGCATATCAATAGATCATAAGAGAGACATGAACATAAAGGCATGATAAAGCATGATAATCATAACATGGAAATGTGGAAACAACACTTAACATTGAATTAGCATGAGCCAAGGCTCATTGCACATGGAGCATGAGTAAACCCTCATTGCACTTGAAGCACGAGTAAACCCTCGTTGCACTTGAATTAGCATGAGTCAACACTCATTGCACATGACGTATCATGATACTATACTTTACCCAATGCATTGGAGCGCTATCAGGGCGCACCCTTCTTAAACATTTCATTTCATGCATAAGTGTGCCACATGGATCATAAAACATGGATTCATAAAACATAATCATTTCTTCCACGATAAAGGAATTTGGAATTCATACATGAAACTTTACAATCAATACGTATATGTGCATAAAGGTGAATACCCTTGATGGAGAAATGGGCATGGTATTCACTACACAAAGACATTGGCTTAGAAAATTGGTGCGATTTCGGCAGCGTAACGGCGTGACATAAGAATTCATAAAAAAGGTTGATGAGAGAGAAAGGGGTTCCTCATCATATTTACATGAAATGGACAGTAAGGAGATCATATATATACATGTCCCAACAACAGAAATGGAATTTAGATTCATGATACAAAAGTATTGCTTGAATATAAAAGAAGAGAGAGAAGTTCCTTTCGGAATTTCGGCATAGTAACGGGTGTTCATGGGAGGCATTTAATGAGAGAGAAAGGGTTCTCCCATCATTCAAACAATAAGAGGGCAGTATGGGGGAGGTGCGAAACCATACCCCAACATTCATAAATTAAATTAAAAGGGCAATACAACTTAAAGAAAATTGACAAAAAAAAAGAGAAAGGAAGAAAAAACCCTTACTTGGAAGTGTGCTTCCAAAGGCTAGAGAGAGGCTTGTGAGAGGCTTCTTGGGAGCTTGGGGCACCTTGAGAGGATTCTAGAGAGAGTAGGGCAGAGGTTGGACGAACTTCAAGGGCTTTGAGTGAGGAGGAAGTGGGAGCTTGGGTGGGTTTATATAGGAAAGGTGAGAGAATTCTTTATTATTTAGGTTTGGGACCCCTTATATTAAAATAATCCAAACCACAAACCATCCCATGGTATTTGCCCATGGTTTCTGGAAAAGGAGAGAGGAAAACAATATTTTACAAGGCCAAGGTCCGAACTTATTAATAAATTAGGGTTGCTTATGTGGAGGTGAGTCACACTCCCATGGAAATTAATTTAAAAAGGCAAAGTGTTGAATAAGTCTTGAGGGCTCCATTAATGCTTTGAAAAGTGATTCAAACAAACCCAAAACCTCATTATTTTAATGATAAAACATATATTGGCCGAACCTAAGGATTATGGTATTTTATTACATCACCATTGGGTCATTATGATGTCATAAATCACATTATATATTTAAAAGGTATTTAATTTTTACCCAAAAATTGGACTGTCTCAGAAAATTATGAAAAATTCACCGTTGGATAATTTCGACGTCCTGATTCCAAAAATAATATTTATTTTATCTAAATAATTTTCTAAATATGTGAATTTGCACTTTTAAAATAAAAACCGACATTTATAAAAAATTCACGGGTTTTGACAGAAATGGCTTTCAAACCTTAATAAAAATTTTAATTGCATTCATAAAATTATAAGATCATTTATATTTAATAAAAATTATTAATAATAATATTTTATTGAAATATTATTTAATTCAAAAATCCTTTAATTTAATAAAATATAATTCTTAATTAAATAATAACTAAAAACATCATTTGTACTTTAAAAACTAATTACAATGCATCAAAAATGACTAGAAATTATATTCATTATTATATACAAAAATAATGTACATGAACATGGTGCTACTTATTTGTTACATAACCCCTTAAAATAGCCGCATAAGACCTAAGGGTAAGGTGTGCGATGGTGACAGACTCTTGGGGTTGCTCGGATAACATCGCTCGAGTGGTAATCTCTATCAACTTCCATTTTTCCCGTAGACGATCACGTTCGAGCTTGACTTGATGAAGCTCAGCTTGGGCTTGGTCAAGGGCAAAGCCCAAAGACGCCACCTCCTTTCCGAGCTCCGACAAATGGGCTTCGTAAGGGGCAATTCTACTGGATGAGGCCATCGCTTCCTTTGTCTGAGTAGAAAATTGGTTCGTTAAAGCCTTATATTTAAACTACCCAGATGATCACTGTTCAACGGCTATAAAAGTAACGGTCACAAATCTTAACGTAAAACTTAAAGAAGTTGACATCTTATAAAAACATTTTTCATAAAAAAACATTTAACTGGATCAAGAGGGATTTTCCATTAATGAAACTTTGGGTCGTTACAACATTCCCCCCTTAAGAAATTTCGCCCTCGAAATTTTCCTTTTCCCACACTAAAACAAATGTGGGTAACTTAGCTTCATCATATCCTCCGACTCCCAAGTTGCTTCTTCAAACTTGTGGTTTCTCCACAACACCTTGACGAGGGGCATTGTCTTATTTTGTAGAACTTTTTCTCTACGATCTAAGATCTTCACTGGTTGCTCCTCATAAGAAAGATCGTCTTCTAATTGTACCACCTCAGAAGAGAGTACATGTGAAGGGTCTGGTATGTACTTCCTTAAGAGGGATACATGGAAGACATCATGCACCTTGGCCATAGTAGGTGGAAGTGCTAGTCGATAGGCCACAGCCCCAACACGATCAAGAATCTCGAAGGGGCCGATGTACCTTGGACTTAACTTCCCTTTCTTTCCAAACCTCATGACCTTCTTCCACGGAGATATGCGTAAAAACACCATGTCTCCGACTTTAAACTCAAGGTCTCGTCGACGATTATCTGCATAACTCTTCTGTCGACTTTGGGCTGCCTTGATATGCTGCTGAATGGTTTTCACCTTCTCCACCATTTCTTCGACCATTTCTGGTCCAAGCAGCTTACGTTCACCGACCTCATCCCAACATGCCGGTGTTCTACACTTTTTCCCATACAGGGCTTCATATGGTGCCATTTGGATGCTTGAGTGGAAACTATTATTATAAGAGAACTCAACTAGAGGAAGATGTTGATCCCATCCTCCTTTAAAGTCCATTGAGCACGCTCTCAACATATCCTCAAGTGTTTGGATAGTCCGCTCGGATTGGCCATCAGTTTGAGGATGATAGGCCGTACTGAAGTTCAGTTCAGTATTCAGAGCATGTTGAAGACTCTTCCAAAACATAGAGGTAAATCTTGGATCTCGGTCAGACACAATAGATAGTGGTACCCCATGCAACCGTACCACTTCCCTGATATATATCCGTGCCAGTTGATCCAAAGAGAAGTCCTCTCGAATAGCAATGAAGTGTGCAGTCTTTGTAAGACGATCCACAATAACCCAGATTGCATTGTTGCTTTTGGATGTCCTTGGAAGTCCAGTGACGAAGTCCATGGTGATGTTCTCCCATTTCCATTCTGGTATGGGCAATGGTTGCATCATCCCCTTAGACTTCTGCCTCTCTGCCTTCACTTTCTGACACACCAGGCACTTTGATGTATATTCAGCGATCTCCTTCTTCATATTATCCCACCAAAAGTTTTCTCGGAGATCTCGATACATCTTTGTGCTCCCTGGGTGAATAGAGAAATTTGAACTATGTGCATCATCCAAAAGTTCCTTCTTCAGCTCCGAACTTGATGGGACACATAGTCTTTTCCCAAACCGCACAATTCCTTCTTCATTAACATTAAACTCTGAGGATTTTCCCTTTTTGATAGCTTCCACTTTTTCTTGGATTCTCGCATCATCCTTTTGAGCATCCTTTAACCTTTCCAAAAGAGATGGTTGAGCAATCATTTGTGAAAGGATTGATGATGTTCCCTTCTTTATGATTCCCACGTCCATCTTCATCAAGTCTAAGAAGATTGGATCCTTCTCAATTCTCATCATTGATAGAATTGCTGGATCCTTTCTACTTAGGGCATCCGCCACCTTGTTCGCCTTCCCAGGGTGGTAATGTATTGAACAGTCAAAATCCTTGATGAGCTCTATCCATCTTCTCTGGCGCATATTAAGCTCTTTCTGTGTGAATATATATTTAAGACTCTTGTGGTCAGTATATATCTCACATTTCTCCCCATAGAGATAATGCCGCCAGATTTTCAAGGCGAAGATCACCGCCGCCAACTCCAGATCATGCGTTGGATAGTTTCGCTCATGGATTTTCAACTGCCTTGAGGCATAGGATATCACTTTATCATTCTGCATCAGCACACATCCTAAGCCCTTCTTCGAAGCATCACTGAATACCACAAAAAGCTCCCCACTTGTGGGTAAAGTGAGAACAGGTGCAGTGATAAGCCTCCTTTTCAACTCCTTGAAGCTTTCTTCGCATTCATCACTCCAAGTAAACTTTACTCCCTTTCGAGTTAGCTTGGTAAGAGGGTTGGACAATCGTGAGAAGTTTCTCACAAATCGTCGATAATATCCAGCTAACCCCAAGAAGCTACGGATATCCGTTACCGATGTTGGCCTCGGCCATCCCTCAATTGCATCTGTTTTGGAGGGGTCCACAGATATCCCATTGCTTGTGATGATATGGCCCAAGAATGAGACCTCCTTCAACCAGAACTCACACTTGCTGTACTTGGCATAGAGCTTCTCCTTGCGCAAAGTCTCCAGTACAGTTCTTAAATACTCCTCATGGTCCTCCTTGGTTTTGGAGTATATCAGAATATCATCTATAAAGACTACCACAAATTTATCTAGGTAATCTCTAAAGACTCTATTCATCAAATCCATGAATATTGCTGGAGCATTGGTGAGTCCAAAAGGCATTACTATGAATTCATAGTGCCCGTACCTTGTACGAAAAGCAGTCTTGGGGATATCTTCCTTCTTCACCCTTACCTGATAATATCCCGACCGCAAGTCGACCTTGGAGAAGTATTGAGCTCCACGTAGCTGATCAAACAAGTCATCGATTCTTGGGAGAGGATACTTGTTCTTTATCGTGATTTTGTTAAGTTCACGATAATCGATGCAAAGCCGCATTGACCCATCCTTCTTCTTGACGAAGAGGACTGGTGCACCCCATGGTGATGCACTTGGGCGTATAAACCCTTTATCCAGATTCTCCTGTAGTTGTTTCTTCAGCTCTTCAAGCTCAACAACAGCCATTCTATATGGAGTCTTGGATATTGGTAGCGCCCCAGGTATAAGTTCAATTGAGAACTCAACATATCTTCTTGGAGGAAGACCAGGAAGTTCCTCGGGAAATACTTCAGCGAATTCCCTCACAATAGGCATTTCTTCAAGGGTGGTTTCTTCCTTGGACTCAATCATCTGAGCCATATATGCGTGCTCATAAGGTAGTAATATCCATGCTTGAGATGATGGAGTTAAAGGAGATTCATCTTCCTCCTGACACTTGTAAAGAATCGGGGGTCGATTCTCCATATGGAGTGTGATTTCCCTCTCCCGACAATTTATGTTGGCTCTATATAAGGAAAGCCAATCCATGCCAAGAATTGCATCAAATTCCACCAAAGGGAGTATGACAAGGTTCGCCGGGAAATTCAATCCACAGATTATAACAGGGGAGGACTTATACTCATGGGATGCAATGATTGCCCCATTTGCCGTACTCACCGACATCTTTACTTCCATGATTTGTGGTGGTGCAGGGATTATTCTACTAAACTTTTGAGATATAAAAGAATGCGTAGAACCTGAATCAAAAAGTACGTTCGCTATTCTTGAATGAATAACTAGCGTACCTGTCACCACTTCGTTGTCGGGGTTCACTTCGGCAGAAGTGATGGCAAAAGCTCTTCCTTGCTATCTTGGAGGTTGTTGATTGCCTCCGATAACCCTTGGATTAGGGCACTGATTCGCAAAATGACCCGGTTCTTTGCATTTGAAGCATTGAACAACGCGTTGAGGTTCGAACAGAGCGTTCCTCCCCTCCGTCGCAGCCGCGGGTCCTTCTTGCTGACAGTTAATAGCTAGGTGCCCTTCTCTTCCACACTTGAAGCATTTTCTTGTCCCCCTAAGGCAATTCCCAGGGTGCTTCTTTCCACACTTTTGGCAAGTGGGGTGCTGGAATTTCTTAGCGCCGTTGGATTTATCCATCGGACCACCAACATTGAAGTCCACCTTCCGCTTCTTGTCCCCATGATACCCCTGTGATTCTCCGATCTCCATTTCAACCTTAAGGGCACATCGGACAATTTCCTCATAGCTGTCGAAGTCACGGATCGCTAATGATTTCCGCAAGCTAGGCTTCAGCCCACCAAAGAAGCGGTCAACCTTGCATTCGGGGGTAACGACAAAGTCAGAAGCGTATCGTGCAAGCCTTGTGAAGTTTGCCTCGTACGCTCCCACAGATTCCTCATCTTTCTGCTTGAGGGAAAGGAAGTCCCTTTCCATCTTAAGACGGAGGGTGCGTGGAAAATATTTATCGAAAAACATCTTCCGGAATACCTTCCATTCCAAAGCCTCGATCTCCTCCTCAGGCTTCGTATTTTTGATCAACGTCCACCATTGATCAGCTTCACCCTCCATACGATAAGCCGCCAGGAGAACCTTTTCTTTTTCAGAGCATTGGAGGATGGAGAATATCTTTTCAATGGAGTTGATCCATTGTTCAGCAATCGTGGGATCAGATGATCCACTAAAAGTAGGAGGCCTTTGTCTCATGAAGCTTTCAATAGCGACTTGTTCTTTCTTAGGGGGGGTTGAACGTTCCTCTTGACCAGTGTTTCTATTCAAAACTTGAGTTAGCTGAGAGAGGAGCGTGACAAAGTTCGCGATTCCCGCTCCCATTGGATTGGGCATCTCATTGGTACAATCGTCACACTGATCTTCACAACGGTTGTTAGCCCGAGTTCTCCTATTACCGGCCATTGGCTGGAATAAAAGGAAAGTTAGGGGTAACACATAAAGGGTAATCCAAAAAGTTGATGACTTATAAATAAACTTTAATCTCTTTAACTCATGAGTCTATAGGATTCAACCTAGGCTTTTCATGATCTACCTTCTAACATATATTCTTAGGGGCATTTTTCCCTTAATAAGGGTTCATACTAAGATTGTGAATTTATCAAAACATATCCCCCGGGAGTGTCGTAACCAAGAGTGCAGCAAGGCCCGTTGTCGTGCACAAGTTCCCGTTCGAGTCTAGCTCAAAGCGGTGTTTTCGGGTTTTACCCCTAGGATACATCTGTGCCAGAGCCGCCTCTACCTGCTCGTATCCAGACAGGGATGTATTTGTTTGATAAACCACTTACTTAGTACTTACCAAAACTTAGGGGAGTTTTTATTATTCTTAGTCTTGTATCTAAGGTCTTACTAGGGTTTCCTAATCCCAAAAATAACTAAACCTATCCTCTGATACCAACTATGACAACCCTGCTTTTTATTACAACTTAAACATGCTTTATTACATAAAACTTCACTTGATACAACAAGAAGATCGAGAGGTTTAGTGTCTTTGGGGCTTAGGATCATTACATAAAAACATTAAACATGAAACACAACATCCTTATTGAAAACTTCCTTTACATGACCACTACATTCCTTCGTACTTAGCATTGCATGGGATAACCTGAGGACATGCATAAGAAAAGGGTGAGCTATAAAGCCCAGTAAGGGAGTACATAATGAATAACATGAGGAGTACAATACATGTTAGGCAATAGTCATATCAATAGATCATAAGAGAGACATGAACATAAAGGCATGATAAAGCATGATAATCATAACATGGAAATGTGGCAACAACACTTAACATTGAATTAGCATGAGCCAAGGCTCATTGCACATGGAGCATGAGTAAACCCTCATTGCACTTGAAGCACGAGTAAACCCTCGTTGCACTTGAATTAGCATGAGTCAACACTCATTGCACATGACGTATCATGATACTATACTTTACCCAATGCATTGGAGCGCTATCAGGGCGCACCCTTCTTAAACATTTCATTTCATGCATAAGTGTGCCACATGGATCATAAAACATGGATTCATAAAACATAATCATTTCTTCCACGATAAAGGAATGTGGAATTCATACATGAAACTTTACAATCAATACGTATATGTGCATAAAGGTGAATACCCTTGATGGAGAAATGGGCATGGTATTCACTACACAAAGACATTGGCTTAGAAAATTGGTGCGATTTCGGCAGCGTAACGGCGTGACATAAGAATTCATAAAAAAGGTTGATGAGAGAGAAAGGGGTTCCTCATCATATTTACATGAAATGGACAGTAAGGAGATCATATATATACATGTCCCAACAACAGAAATGGAATTTAGATTCATGATACAAAAGTATTGCTTGAATATAAAAGAAGAGAGAGAAGTTCCTTTCGGAATTTCGGCATAGTAACGGGTGTACATGGGAGGCATTTAATGAGAGAGAAAGGGTTCTCCCATCATTCAAACAATAAGAGGGCAGTATGGGGGAGGTGCGAAACCATACCCCAACATTCATAAATTAAATTAAAAGGGCAATACAACTTAAAGAAAATTGACAAAAAAAAAAGAGAAAGGAAGAAAAAACCCTTACTTGGAAGTGTGCTTCCAAAGGCTAGAGAGAGGCTTGTGAGAGGCTTCTTGGGAGCTTGGGGCACCTTGAGAGGATTCTAGAGAGAGTAGGGCAGAGGTTGGACGAACTTCAAGGGCTTTGAGTGAGGAGGAAGTGGTAGCTTGGGTGGGTTTATATAGGAAAGGTGAGAGAATTCTTTATTATTTAGGTTTGGGACCCCTTATATTAAAATAATCCAAACCACAAACCATCCCATGGTATTTGCCCATGGTTTCTGGAAAAGGAGAAAGGAAAACAATATTTTACAAGGCCAAGGTCCGAACTTATTAAAAAATTAGGGTTGCTTATGTGGAGGTGAGTCACACTCCCATGGAAATTAATTTAAAAAGGCAAAGTGTTGAATAAGTCTTGAGGGCTCCATTAATGCTTTGAAAAGTGATTCAAACAAACCCAAAACCTCATTATTTTAATGATAAAACATATATTGGCCGAACCTAAGGATTATGGTATTTTATTACATCACCATTGGGTCATTATGATGTCATAAATCACATTATATATTTAAAAGGTATTTAATTTTTACCCAAAAATTGGACTGTCTCAGAAAATTATGAAAAATTCACCGTTGGATAATTTCGACGTCCTGATTCCAAAAATAATATTTATTTTATCTAAATAATTTTCTAAATATGTGAATTTGCACTTTTAAAATAAAAACCGACATTTATAAAAAATTCACGGGTTTTGACAGAAATGGCTTTCAAACCTTAATAAAAATTTTAATTGCATTCATAAAATTATAAGATCATTTATATTTAATAAAAATTATTAATAATAATATTTTATTGAAATATTATTTAATTCAAAAATCCTTTAATTTAATAAAATATAATTCTTAATTAAATAATAACTAAAAACATCATTTGTACTTTAAAAACTAATTACAATGCATCAAAAATGACTAGAAATTATATTCATTATTATATACAAAAATAATGTACATGAACATGGTGCTACTTATTTGTTACATAACCCCTTAAAATAGCCGCATAAGACCTAAGGGTAAGGTGTGCGATGGTGACAGACTCTTGGGGTTGCTCGGATAACATCGCTCGAGTGGTAATCTCTATCAACTTCCATTTTTCCCGTAGACGATCACGTTCGAGCTTGACTTGATGAAGCTCAGCTTGGGCTTGGTCAAGGGCAAAGCCCAAAGACGCCACCTCCTTTCCGAGCTCCGACAAATGGGCTTCGTAAGGGGCAATTCTACTGGATGAGGCCATCGCTTCCTTTGTCTGAGTAGAAAATTGGTTCGTTAAAGCCTTATATTTAAACTACCCAGATGATCACTGTTCAACGGCTATAAAAGTAACGGTCACAAATCTTAACGTAAAACTTAAAGAAGTTGACATCTTATAAAAACATTTTTCATAAAAAAACATTTAACTGGATCAAGAGGGATTTTCCATTAATGAAACTTTGGGTCGTTACAAACCTGGTTCTAGATGAATCAAAAATTGTTCTGAATTCAACCTCACCTTCATCTCATCAAGTGATATTTGACATTATCCATTCCATTAAAAATTTACACCCATTTGGGTTAATACTATCATCTAAGAAACAAGATTTCAAAAATCTTGAACAAACTGCCTATAGTAACCAGTTAAACTTAAGAAGATATAGATCTCAAACAAATTTCTAGTCTTCCCCTAGGAAATAACAGCCTGTATTTTCATAGGATCCACTATGACACCTCTGTCATATATCACATTTGTAAGGACCCGACCCCATTTTCCCAGAGCTGGTGCCTTATTTGATTACGTTGGAATACATACAAGGAATACGAATCCCGAATGACTGAGTAGTTTAGTATTATTGGAAAAAAGTCACATACATAATTTTATAATTACAACATGAAAGGAAACAAAACACTATTTTATTCTACTAGAATCATCACGTCTCCAAGATTATGCTTGCACGTCATTCATAAATTACTTCTTCATGTCATGAGAAAATGAAATATAAGAAAGGGGTGAGCTCAAATGCTCAGTAAGAGTAAGAAATACTGCATAAGTTAATATAAACATTAGACATGGTGAATAATTTAAAACACATGCCTTTATTAATGAACTTGAACACATTATGGAAGAAATATGAGATGAATAAATAATTCCATAATAAAACATAATCACAGGTATTGTACTAGTGGAATAGCCACATGAACTTCAAATACTATCATCATAATGATGGAAGTGCATCTTCCGGACAGCATAACCATACCGTCCAAGCCTCGTGCTAGGACCATTAAATAGTCATTTTGTCAAGGCCTCATGCCAAGACCATTTTTTGTCTCATGAGTCCTACCGATGCATCGACGGGTTATAGCAGGCCCCACCCATCACATAATAAGTCCAATGTATTCCTCATATGAGTGGGGATCAACATAAAAAACATATACATTCATATTGAAACTATCATAGGAAATGTAACTAACTTTCACTAAAAATTGAACACAAACACTAACCATTTAGAATAATATGATGAATGGTTTTAGGGTAGATAATACACAATAAATTTAGTCATAAACCATTAAATAAAATATGGTATCTGACTTCATAATTTAGTAAACCAAATAATACCATGGAATCAATAAGATCATTGAAAGAAAATACTCGTATAAAATCATTAATTGATTTTGAGATAAATACTCATTTATTTTGAAGAGAATAGTTCTTTTGGAAAATCATTGTTTAAAACCAGAATTGAAGTAAAATAGTATTTTCATAATGAAATGAGTATTTTTATAAAGGTAATGGTTTCCAAAAACAGATTATAGAGTGCCCTTGTAAATAGATATGAATTGGAGAAATTCCCTTGAATTGGGCTTCTATTTTGCAAACAATTTTGAAAGTTCCTTTTAAAATGTGTTACTATCCATAAAATAGGGAAGGTTTATGGTTTTTAAACATATATATGATACTCACACAGAATATATGATTAGTAAATAACAACACATAAGATTTACATTGAGATAATTAGGCAATAAAAGTAACCCGGATGAAAATGGACGTTCGGGTGAAAAACCCTTACCTTAACTCCAAACGTGTTCTTCTCTCGAACTTAAGCTCCTGGAATATGAAGTTACACTTATTAATAAATTATTTAAAAAACCTATTATACATGAATTTAGTTTATCATAATTCTGTTTAGTTAATTTATACACTTATTGCTAAGTTATTATATTGAATTTCGTTGTTCTGGGATGTTCATTTTCATTATTTTCATAATCGGTTCACTTGTTTTTAAGTAATGGAGTCCATGTGGAATGGTTATAAATATCCAGGATTGGAATCATATATTATTTATTAACATAAATAATTTGTAATGGTAATTTTTATCATTTGGTTATATGGAATGAGGATGAATCATTAGATGAGAACCAATTCGATTATTTGGCGGTATTTGGATTATTATGAACTAGTTTTATCATATAACTTAATTAAATGTACATATTCTGGTTCATGAATATTAATAATGTTATAATACATATATTATAGTCTATTTCAACCATAAATATGGTTTCATGTCTAGTAATGAAGAAGAAATTGAAGAACAAAACATCGTCTTCCTCGAAGGCTATAAATTGGAACCTCATGGACGTTGAATTTGTTTATAAAAATAAAACAGAGGGAGTAAGAATATTTATGATGGGTCTTCCATTAACATGAAATAAATCCAGTATATATATGTTACTGTAGTTATCATGATCATTTTGATAGAGGTGGTGAGGAGAGAAAAAATAAAAGAGATGAACTTGAAAATAAAAGAAAACCTAAGACATCCCTTATGAGAATTCGGCAGCCTAACGGCATCACATTAAAATTTCATAAAATAAAATGATGAGAACAAAATGGTATCTCATAATACTGATATTAAAAGTACATTAAGAAGAATAAATAAAATCAAACTCCATCATATGAGAAAGGAATTTCAAATAGATTACATAAATGAAGTGTCGACTTAAAGAAGAGAATGAAGAATTACCTTACCTTGTAGAATAACTCCGAGATATTGATGGATGGGACCTTGGGGGCTTATGGAACCCTTGGGAGGACTCCTAGAAAGTTAAAACCACCAGATATTATAGGATGAGGGATTTTTAATGAAAAAAACGAATGGATGAGTGGGTATTTATAGGAAAAGAAAGGTAATTTTTTAATAATTTCAAAGGGACGCCTCATTAGTGGTTTTTGCCAAACCATGGGCTTGCCCATGCTATTTTCCCATGGTTTATACCACTTAGGAAACCTCATGTCATAAGTTACTTTACACAAGTCGACCATACGTTTATATTTAATTATTAAATCATTATGATATCATTAAACTACCGAAAACTCAAAACTGTATTTTTACTATTCATGAAAAATTCATGTATTTTAGAAAAATCCCAAAAATTCACCCATACAATTTTTTGATGTGTAGAATTTAAAATTGAAATCCATTTTTCAAAAATATTTTTCTAAATATTATTAATTTAATTTTTAAATAAGGTCATAGTTAATTCGAAAAATAACAATCTTTAAGTGCAATTAGTTTTATGTGACATTGAAAAATTAATTAAGATCTCATTATCTTATTGCCTTAAGAAAATAAAATAATATTATTATTTACTATTCATAAGGGTCATATTACTATTCATATTACTATTTATAAGGGTATGTTACTATTCACTAAAAAATCGAGTTTGTTCTATCAGACTCTAAATGACTTACTAAACACAACTCTAGATGACCATTTTTCGAAATTCAAAAATAGAAGAGGAAAAGTTGTGCTTAATGGTTAGATTATAAAATTGAATTCTATATTTATTTTCAAAAACTTGGGGTGTTACATTCTCCCCACCTTCTAAAAATGTTGTCCTCGAAATTCATATAATATTACCTAAAAAGATTCAGGTATGTATTTAACATAAGCTCCTCAGGCTCCCATGTTGCTTCCTCCATCTTATGGTTCCTCCATAGAATCTTCACCAGACGAGTCATCCGATTTATCAGTAATTGTTCTCTAGTATCAAGAATCTTTATAGGATCTTCATAGTAAGATAGATCAGGATCAAGTTCCTCTTCTTCATAGGTGAGTATATGTGCTGGGTATGGTATGTACTTTTTTAACATTGACATGTGGAACACATTGTGAACCTTGGAGAGACTTGGCGGCATTTCCAAACGGTAATCAACGGCTCCAATTCGGTCCAGAATTTCAAATGGTCCGATATACTTGGGTCTTAATTTTCCCTTCTTACGTAATCCTATAATACCCTTCCATGGAGATACGTTTAAGAAAACGTGATCACCTTCTTGAAATTCCAAATCCTTCCTTCAGTTATCATCATAGATCTTTTGCCTTCTTTGAACTATTTGGATATGGTTCTGGATAATCTTCACCTTCTCCATTGTTTCTTCAACATGTTCTGGGCCCATGATATTTCTTTCACCAACATCATCCCAGGAAGTTGGTGTATGGAATCTCCTCCCATATAATGCTTCATAGGGTGCCATATGAATACTTGAATTTAAGCTGTTGTTGTAGGAAGATTCTACGAGAGGTAAATACTGATCCCACATGCCTTGAAAATAAAGTGAAAAAGAACTCAACATGACTTCCAATATTTAAATGGTCTGTTCTGATTGTCCATCAGTTAGTGGGTGGTAGGTAGTGCTCAAACGAAGATCAGTATCTAGGGCCTTCTGAAGACTTTTCTAGAATCTTGATGTAAAACGTGGATCACGATAAGAAACAATTGATAGGGGTACTCCATGAAGTCTCAAAACTTCATTAATATATAGTCTTGCTAGATGTTCAAGTGTTAGATCTTCTCTTATAGCAAGAAAATATGATCACTTGGTATGACGATCAACAATGACCCATATTGCATCATTCCCTCTAGGATTATTTGGTAGTCCTATGACAATGTCCATCGTGATATAATCTTATTTCCACTCAGATATGGGAAGAGGTTGCAATACTCCTCCAAGCTGTTTCCTTTCAGCTTTCACTTGTTGATAAACCATACATCGTAACACAAAAATCATAAATCTCTTCTTAATGTTGTCCCACAAAAAATGTTCCTTCAAGTCTCTATACATCTTAGTGCTACCAGGGTGTATAAAGAAATTAGAACTATGAGAATCATCCAACAATTCCCTTTTTAGATCAGGTATATCGGGAACACAAACTATCTTCCCAAATTTCAAAACTCCACCTTCATATACGAAGTCAATCAATATCCCATCATTCACATCTATAATCTTCTTTTGAAACTCTTCATCTTCAGCCTGAGAACTTTTTATCCTTTCTAGTAAAGATTATTTGGAAACCATTTGAAGAAGAATTTATGTTTCACCTTCCATGGTTATTCCCATATCCATCTTTACTAGATCCATGAAAATAAGATCACTTTCAACTATCATCTTTCTCAAAACTCCATGATTATTTCTGCTCAAGGCATATGCCACCTTATTTTCCTTCCCCGAGTGGTAGTGTATCGCGCAATAATAATACTTAAGTAGTTCAAGCCATCTCCTTTGCCTCATGTTGAGTTATTTCTATGAGAAAATATACTTAAAACTCTTTTAATCAGTATAAATCTCTCATTTTTCACCATAGATAAAATGTCTCTATATCTTCAAAGCAAAGATTACAGTAGCTAACTCCAGATCATGAGTAGGGTAGTTTTTCTCATGAATTTTTAGCTATCATGATGCGTAAGCAATAACCCTATCATTTTTCATAAGGACAAAACCTAGTCCTTTCATTGAAGCATAACTATAAATAACAAACCCGTCACTCCCCAATGGTAGATTCAATATATGAGCATTGACTAATATTCTCATAAGTTCTTTGAAAAATTTTTCACAATCTTTTTTCCAAACAAATTTAACCCCTTTACGTGTGAGCTTCGTTAGCGGGTTATCTAGTCTCGAAAAATTCTACACGAATCCCCGATAATAACCTGATAAGCCAATAAAACTGCACACCTCAGTAATGTTTATTGGCGTGGGCCAATCTTGAATTTCCATTTTCATTGAAGGATTAACTAGGATTCCATCCTTAGAGACAATATGGCCAAGAAAAGAAATCTCTTGAAGAAAAAATTCACACTTGCTAAACTTCCCATATAATTCATGTCTTCTAAGTGTCTTCAGGATAGTGTGCAAGTGATTTTCATTATCTTCGTAGATTTTGGAGTATACCAAGATATGATCAATAAATACCACTACAAATTCACCTAGGTATTCCTTGAAAACTCTATTCATTAGATTCATGAAGACAGAGGATGAATTAGTCAATCCAAAAGGCATTACTGTAAACTCGTAATGCTTGTACCTGGTTCGAAACGCTGTTTTTGGAATGTCTTCCTTCTTCACACGCAACTAGTGATATCCCAATCAGAGGTAAATCTTGGAAAAGTATTGATCTCCTTGCAGTTGGTCAAATAAATCATTAATGCGTGGTAAGGGATACATTTTCTTTATTTTTATTGCATTTATCTCCCTATAGTCGATACATAACCTCATAGATCCATATTACTTCTTAAAAAAAGGACCGGGGCTCCTCCTGGAGAAACATTAGATTGAATAAATCCCTTATTACTCAATTTTCTAGTTGTTTCTTTAGTTCCAATAATTCCACAATGTCCATTCTATAAGGGATCTTTGATATGGGCTTTGAACCATGAATTAAATCAATGGAAAACTCACTTTATCGTTCTGGAGGATGTCCAGGTAAATATTCTGGAAACACATCAACATATTCTCTCACAATGGGTACATCCTCTATTTGAACATTCCTTTCCTCACCCACAGTTATTTCATTCTCTTCCTCCCAAATAATTGAATTTATTTGAGCTACTGGGGGTGGATCTAGATAAGTATTAGGTGATGATGATTCTTCTCTAAGGAAAACGTGTTCTTTATCATTGTAATAAAAAATCGTAACCTCCATCCTCTTAAAATAATTTTTTGCATCATGATTTGAGAGCAAATCCATTCTGAGAATTATATCAAATTCAATCATGGGTATGATGATGAGATCAGAAGATAAAGAACATTTATATGCCCTAATGGGAGCTGATTCACATAACTTTTCAGAAATGATACTTCCCTTATGAGTTTTGACTGACAACTCCCTTGTTAAATAAAATTGGAAATATCTAATTTTCTTATAAAACTGGGACGATATGAAACAATGCGATGATCCAGAATCAAATAAAGCATTGGATAAACTTGAGGAAATAATTAAAGTACTTTCCACCACATCATTAGGAACTTCAACCTCTACAGTTGTGATTGCATAACAATTTCCATGATCCCTTGGCCTTTTCTGTTGCATATTTCTTTAACGTTTTTGAAAATCATTAGAAAAGTGTCCCATATCCCGAAAACTATAGCATTGAACATTATTGGATTCCTTCTTCCATTTGCAGTCACCAGCAAGATGGCCTTTCTGACCACATTTTTAGCATACACCTTTTCCTTTTAAGCATGCACCAGGGTGTTTCTTTCCACAATTGTAATGTGGTGGAAACTCAACTCTTCCCTTCTTCCCCGTTTACTTATTTCCTTTTCCATGGTTTTCAGAAGCCCTCTTATTTTCTTTCTTTCCCTTAAAGTCATAAGACATAGATATTTCTTTTTCTATGTTGATGGCACATGAAACTATATCCTCATATGATGAAAATCTTTGGGAGACCAGTGCCTACAGGATGAATGGATTTAGGCCATCAAAGAATCGATCAATTTTCCTCCTTATATTTCATATGTAGTCCACAACATGTCTTTCTAATCTTGGAAAGTTTGCTTTATACCTTGCAACATTATAATTTTCCTTCTGCCTCAGATTCAAGAATTGTCTCTCCATGTCTGCTCCCTGCTCACGAGAGAAATATTTTTCTAGGAAGATTTCTTTAAAATCCATCCATTCCATCTCATCTATCTCTTCCTCCTCCTTTGTGTTGTGGATTAATGACCACCACTGATCAACATCTCCTGATAGATGATATACTTCCATGACAACCTTTTCTCTATCATTACATCCCAAAGCGAGAAATATCTTCTCAACAGAACATATCCAAAACTCTGATAGAAATGGGTTTTTAGTCATGTTGAATGATGGAGGTTGTTGTCACTTAATGTGATCTGGCATGGATCCTCCACATGGTTGATCCGGATGCTTCATACGGGTAAGGTAATTATTCATATCCTGAGTAAGTTGTCCCGGTATAGTTATGAGTTGCTCAGCACCAGTCACATCACAAGATCCAACATCATTAGATTGAATCGGAGGAAAATCTTTACAGGGTACACGTGCATTCATTCGATTTTCATTCCATCCACTTGGCGCCATCTCTAGATAATGGTATATACTAGATTAGGATATGAATAATAATGTAAAATCTTAACATAAAAATACACATAAAAATTTAGATCCTATGCTTGGATAATCCCATATTAACAAAAATGGTTTCTTTGAGTAATATTTAACATTTCAATCCTTCATAATGGCTTGTAAGGAAAATTTGAATTATCCTAAGCATATCCCCAAGAGTGTTGTAACCAAGAGTGCAGCAAGGCCCGTTGTCGTACACCAGTTCCAATTCGAGTCTAGCTCAAAGCGGTGTTTTCGGGTTTTACCCCTAGATACATCTATGCCAGATCCGTCTCTACCTGATCGTATCCAGACACGAATGTAATGCTTGAAAGATTCACATAATCTATTCCATACCAAAATACCAGGACTTTATTTTATGTATTTCCTCAATGACTAACTTAGGGACTCTTCCCTAATTCTAAGTTTTCTAAATCTAGTCTCCGAGTATCTACTAAACTTCCTCTCATACCAACTGTAGGTACCCGACCCCAGTTGCCCAGATCTGGTGCTTTATTTGATTAAGTTGGCATACATACAAGGAATACAAATCCTAAAAGGCCGAGTAGTTTTGTATTATTGGAAACAAGTCACATACATAATTTTATCATTACAACATGAAGGGAAACAAAACACTATTTTATTCTAATAGAATCATCACGTCTCCTGGATTATGCTTACACATCATTCATAAATTACTTCTTCATGTCCTGAGAAAATGGAACATAAGAAAGGGGTGATCTCAAACACTCTGTAAGAGTAATAAATACAGTGGAAGGTAATATAAACACTATACATGGTGAATAATTGAAAACACATGCCTTTAATAATGAAATTGAACACATTATGGAAGAAATATGAGCTGAATAAATAATGCCATAATAAAAAAAATCATGAGTATTCTACTAGTCTAATAGCCACATGAACATCAAATAATATCTTCATAATTAGGTAAGTGCATATGCTATACATCATAACCATGTTGTCCAAGCCTCGTGCTAGGAACATTAAATAATCCTTTTGTCAAGGCCTTATGCCAAGACCATAGTTTGTCTCATGAGACAAACCGATGCATCGAGGGGCTATAGAGGGACCCACCCATCACATAATAAGTCCAATGAATTCCTCATATGAGCGGGGATAAACATAAAAAACATATACACTCATATCAAAACTATCATATGAAATGTAACTAACTTTCACCAATAATTGAACATATACACTAACCATGCGAAATAATATGATGAATGGTTTTAGGATAGATCATCCACAATAAATTTATTCATAAACCATTAAATAAAATATGTTATATGACTTCATAAATGAGTAAACCCAATAATACCATGGAATCAATAAGAGCATTGATCTAAAATACTCTTATAAAATCAATAAGCAATTTTGAGATAAATACTCTTTTATTTTAAAAAGAAGAGTTCTTTTGGAAAATCTTTGTATAAAACCATAAGTGATGTAAGATAGTATATTCATAATAAAATGAGTATTTTTAGAAAGGCAATGGTTCCCAAAAACATATTATAGAGTTCCCTTGTAAATAGATATGAATTGGAGAAATTCACATGAATCGGGCTTCTATTTTGGAAACAATTTTGAATGTTCCTTTTAAAACATGTAACTATACATAAAATAAGGAAGTTTTATGGTTTTTAAACATATATATGATACTCACATAGAATATATGATGAGTACAAAACAACACATATTAATTTCATTCAGGTAATTAGGCAATGAAAGTAACCCGAATGAAAATGGAAGTTCGTGTGAAAAATCCTTACCTTAACTCCAAACGAGTTCTTCTATAGAAATTAAGCTCCTGGAATATGAAATTATACATATTAATAACTTATTTATAAAACCTATTATACATGTATTTATTTTATCCTAATTATTTTTAGTTCATTTATACCCTTATTGCTATGTCATTATATTGAATTTCGTTGTTCCGAGGTGTTCATTTTCATTATTTTCATAATCGGTTCACTTGTTTTTAAGTAATGGAGTTCATGTGGAATGGTTATAAGTCCCTAGTATTGTAATTATATATTATTTATGAACATAAATAATTGGTAATTGTAATTTCTTTCATTTGGTTATATGGAATGAGGTTGAATCATTAGATGAGAACCACTTCGATTATTTGGAGGTATTTGGATTATTATGAACTATTTTTGTCATATAACATAATTATATGTACATATTCTGGTTATTGAATATTAATTATGTTTTAATACATATATTATAGTCTTGTTCAACCATAAATATGGTTTCATAACCAGTAATGATGATTAAATTGAAGAACGAGACTTCATTGTCCACGAAGGCTATAAATTGGAACCTCGTGGACGTTGATTTCGTTTATAAAAATAAAAGGGAGGGAGTAAGAATATTTATGATGAGTCTTCCATTAACATGACATAAATCTAGTATATATATGTTACTAGAGTTATCATGATTTTTTGGACAGAGGAGGTGTGGACAGAAAAAATAAAAGAGATGAACTTGAAAATAAAAGAAAAGCTAAGACATCCCTTATGACAATTCGGTAGCCTAACAACGTCAAATTAAAATTTCATAAAATCAAATGATGAGAACAAAAGGGTATCTCATCATATTGAAATAAAAATTAAAGTTATAAGAATAAATAAAATCAAACCCCAATGTTTGAGAATGGAATTTCAAACAGCTAACATAAAAGAAATGTTGACTTAAAGAAGAGAATGAAGAATTCCCTTACCTTGTAGAATAACTCCTAGATCTTGAAGGATAGGACCTTGGGAGATTAGGGACACCTTGTGAGGACTCCTAGAGAGGTAAAACGACCATATATTCTAGTATGAGGTATTTGGAATGAAGAAAAACGAATGGATGAGTGAGTATTTATAGAAAAAGAAAGGTAATTTTTTAATAATTTCAAAGGGACACCTCATTAGTGGTTTTTTCCAAACCATGGGCTTGCCCATGGTATTTGCCCATGGTTTAAGCCACTTGGGACACCTCATGTCATAAGTTACTATACACAAGTTTACCATACTTTTATATTTAGTTATTACATCATTATGATGTCATTAAACTACTGAAAACTCAAAACTGTATTTGTACTATTCCTGAAAAATTCATGTATTTTAGAAATATCCCAAAAATTCACCCCTACAATTTTTCGATGTGTAGAATTCAAAAGTGAAATCCATTTTTCAGAAATAAGTTTCTAAATATTATTAATTTAGTTTTCAAATAAGGTCATAGTTAATTCTAAAAATAACAATCTTCAAGTGCAATTAGTTTTATGTGGCATTGAATAATTAATTAAGATCTCATTATCTTATTGCCTTAATAAAATAAAATAATATTATTATTTTCTATTCATAAGGGTCATATTACTATTCATATTACTATTCATAAGGGTATGTTACTATTCACTAAAAAATCAATTTTGTTCTACCAAACTCCAAATGACTTACTGAACACAACTCTAGATGACCATTTTTCGAAAATCAAAACATAGAAGAGGAAATGTTGTGTTTAATGGTTAGATTATAAAATTTCATTATATATTTATTTTCAAAACCTTGTGGTGTTACAACATTCCCCATAATTTTCTCTTCTTGGATCCAAAAACCTCATTTTGAAATACTACCAAATGGATGATGTTCCTTAAAGGTTTGAAGAATGATATCCAAATGGTCCATATGCTCCTCCCCTATATTAGAGTACACAAAAATATCATCCAAAAACCCAATAAAAAATATTCCAATAACTGATGAAATATTTGGTTTATCAAATCCATAAATACCATAAGATAATTAGTGAGTCTGAATGCATAACCAAAAACATGAAATTCTCATACTGGGTCTGAAATACAATCTTAGGTATATCCTTTTTCTGGACTCTTAACTAGTGGATCCCTAACTGTATGTCAATCCCAAAAAACAAAAATGCCGCTTTAAGATGGTCAAAATGATCATCAATCATAGGAAAAGGATATTAGTTCTTAACAGTCACCCGATTCAACTTTTGATAATCTATAAAAATTCTATGGTGCCGATATTTCTTCTTAGAAATTATGATATGTGATTCCCATAGTGACACAATGGTAGGGATAATTAATTTAGCCTCTATATCCTTAAGGTGGACTTTAAGTTCCACCCACTAAGGAGGTTCCCTTTGAAAATATGGCATAGAAATGGGCATAGTACTGGCAGAAGGTCAAAAATAAATTCAACATATCTCAATAGTGTTAACCTTGAAAATTAATCCAAAAATACCTCAGGGTATGCACACACCATTAAAACAATCATTATTCCTAAACAAGGGTCAACGATATCAAGAATCATCTCTGAAAACTGGAATGAGATTACCCCAGCATACGGAATAAAATTCACCGCCCTTTAAGATCTAGAGTCCCACTCACCATACAAGAACACATGAGTGACCCCATTAAAAGATAAAAGTTTAACTTGAATATGATAACAAAACATATGTGCCTTAAAACTGGTCATCCAATCCATGCAAACTATCTGGCTGAATCTGTCAATATCAAGATATAAAAAATAACACACCACCTCATAGTCGGTTATCATCATCCGACACACATGACACATAAAACATTGTTTGGAACACTTTCCCAAAGGCATGGAAAAATACAATAAGAATTGAATAAGTTATTAATGTAATCCAAACACATAAACTATCATTGAAGATATAATGGAATTTGTATCACCAATATAAACAAATATATCACCATAAAAGATGAAATAGACATTGCACCTCTAATAGTATATAGCACTACATTATATTCCTCTAGCGCATACTCAGTCTCATAAATCTATCCAGTCATAGGAACATGATTACACCCTAGCATTACAATTAGACCCACTATCCTTGGAATTATTTTTCTATACCTTTAAACCCTTGATGTTAGTGGATCCTAACTTACTACCCTAGGATATCTGTTCAAAAATGCTTTTATTGACAAGAATATTCATAATGACGAAAAGTCATAAGAACATCCACACAGTTAGTCATAGTATGACCACACCTCCCACACTAATAGTAGAAAAACTTTTTCCCTAAATAATAACCTTTAGGTCCTAAATAAAATTGGACACCCTTCCTATTTCTTTACTATCCAGAAGACACACCCTTCCCGACAACTACACCAATTGAATCTCCACATGTAAACCCTCGACCCCAAAAGCCTAGATCTGGTGCATTATTTTAATAAATTTTAATGATTATAAGGAATAAAATCCAAAATTACCAATCATTTTATCAGTCTTGGAAGACAATATTACATTCATTATCCCCATAATACATTTGAAAAATAAAATAAAACATGATACAATAAAAAATAAATTGCATATTTGAAACATTATTCAAGGTTTTTTTCTTCATAACCTGGGGAAAGGAAACATAAGAAAGTTGTGAGATCAAATACTCAATAAGGGTAATTAATACAGTTAATGATATCATAAACCATGCCTTTAAATAAACTTGAATACATTATGGAAGGAATAAGAGATGAATAAATAATTCCATAATAGAGCATAATCATGGGTATTCTACTAGTTGAATAACCACATGAAATTCCAATTACTAGTTTCATAATAGGGGAATACATTATTCCATACATGATAAACATACCATTATGGCCTCGTTCTAATACCATAAATAACCATTTTTTAAAGGCCTCGTGCCAAGACCTCGGTTTTTCTCATGAGACCTAACGATACATCAAGGGGCTATAGAGGGCCCCACTCATCACTTACTAATACCAGTACATTCCTCATAACAAATTAGAGAACCTAACAAACAGATATTTGCATATTAAAACTGACATATGAAATTTATATAACTACCCCTAATAATTTAACATAAACACTATCAATTTGATGTAATATGGTGAATGGTAACAAATATAGCACATCCATAGTCAACCTAATTAGAAACCCTTAAAATACATAATTTAGATGATATCATAGGAGATATAACTCAATAAAGTACAGGTTTCAACAAATTATGTTGACATTGATGAAGATTCTTTTAAAGGATTCCATTGAAAAGTTCTTCAGGAAACAATCCTCAAACATTCCAAAGCGTCCCATGTCACATTAAATCATTCAAATAATAATCCCTTATAATATTATGATAATAAAAATAATATTGATATGATATACCAATGGTAAGTACATAAATAATATTCATGGAATATGTTTTGAATAAGGAAAATAACTCAAAAAAGTTAATGTGAGACGAGAAAAATTCTTTTTCTTTGGAAATAATTGTTCTTTTTGAAAATCATATATATGTTTCATGAAATTAGATTGTAAACATGTATATCCAAGAAAATAAAAGGTAAATACATTGAAATTATATGTGACGCATACATTTTGTCCCATTGAATTGAAATCATGTATATATAGTTTTAAAGAAACATTAGATAAAAAACATTTTAGTGCGGTTTAAGGAAAATATTATATCCATTTTAAAGTGGAAAGAAATACTTTTTTTCATAAAACCGGAAATGAACCAAGATAATTTTTTCTTGATAAAATTTTTTTATTTTTAAAAAACATCATGATTTATTAAAATAGATTATATAGTGAACTTGGAAATGGGTAAGAATTCGAAATGTTTCTTTGAATTAGTCTTGTATTTTTTTTGACTAATTTTTTAATAATCATTTTAGAAAATGTAACTCCAAATAAATTAAAGAAGGATGTGGGTACACATATATAGACCATTCAAAAAGAATTTATGATGAGTACATAAGAATAAATAGTAATTTAATTGGGATTAAGAGAGACAATGATTTACCCAAAAGAAAATGGAGGTTCATATAGAAAACCCTTACCACGTTGAAAATAATTAAATCATATGACCAAAAATAAATAATCATAAAATGATACACTGAATATCATGAAAATAAATATATTCATTATATGATAAATCAATGGTAAGTTTAAATACACCATACACAAGAATTAGGGGTGAGTAAGGCATATATTATAGGAATGAAATTGGGTTTAAAAAACCCATACCTTATGTCTGATGGTGTTCTACAATTGATATTTGTGTCCTGGAAAACAAAATTAAATTAATTAATTAATTTTTCCAGAACCTATTCTTTATTTAGTTGATTTCTTATACCATTATTAATTTCATTCATGTCCTTCTTGATGGATTTAAAAGGTTCAATTTTATTGTTTGTGAGTGTTTTCTTCCTTGGTATTCATAACCGGTTTACTTATATGCATGTAAGGATAAACATGTAATATGAGAATGGTTCTCTAGAATAGAGGTTTTATTTTATTTTTTAACATAAAAAATATTACACGGTTATAAAATTCATTTGGTTATTGGGAGTGAATATGAATTGTTACATAAAACATTAATGATAATTTGTTTGTGTTAATTGGTGGTTTTTGATCACAACGAATTCATTTTGATTTATAAATTAATATCATGTGTAAAAAAGATTCTATAACCTTAAATAAGTTATATTACATATATTATAGTATATTTCATCCATAAATTTATTTTATTACCAGAATTGATGACGGTAATATAAATTGAAAACGTATTGTCCTTGAATGTGATAAATTTACACATCTATGATTGTGTTTTCCTTTTTAGTATAATAGGAGTGGGGAAATATAGATGATGATCAAATATTCCATCAGAATAATATCATTCCAGAACATGTGAGGTATTAGAGTTATCATATCATTTGGATTAGGGAAGGTGAGGAGAGAGAAACAGTATAATTGAGCTTGTAAAAGAAATTGAAAGAGAAAGGATGATAGGTTTACCTCTTGAGTACTCCTCCTTAAGAACCTCCTTAAGACCTTTGGTTTTGGAATTTTTCTGAGTCCAGGATGTCCTGGATTTGGGGAAGGGGATTGGGAGTAATATTTTTCATAACATAGTAAAGGATCAAAGCTTTTGAGGTGTGATAGGAAGAGGTGGTGAGGGGTAGTTTATATAGAGGAGGAGAGGTGGGTTTTTGCATTATTTTAATCATTATTTTATTATTTTATCTCAAGACTATGAATACTCTTAATTATTGTAATTAATAATAGTAATAAGTGCATGTTAGTTCAATCCAATGGCCATTTTTATCTTCCACGACTCAATCATGATGCATAAATTCATTTATTTAGCATATTTTGTAAATTATCGAATTTTACTATTCACCAAAAATTCAAGTATTTCAGAAAAATCCAAAAAATTCACCCTAACCACTTTCCAATTTTTAGAATCCCAAAATTAACTCCATTTTATGATATTAATTTTCTAATTATGTGAAATTTAATTTTTAATTAATATCACCATTTAATAGAAAAAAATATAGTTTTTAATATTATAACTGTTTTTATAATACCCTGAATAATTAATCAATGTCTCATTAAATTATCCCAAAATCATAGGAAAAAAATAGTGATTTATTAATACATTTTATAAAAAAATAATTATCATTGAGTTTAATTTATTAATTATAAAATGGTAATTAAATATTTATTTCTCCCAAAAATACCAACACTTAATTGTTAGTGTTTAAAATATTCACTTCCATTTATAAGGTTCCAAACTTTTATTTATAATTACATGGGTGATTTAACTATTTAGAAGGGTATATACTATTCATATTGGTCATGATACTATTTATATGGTACATTACTATTCACAAGGGTCAAGATACTAATCATAAGGGTATATTACTATTCCTAAGGGTCAAGTTACTATTTATAAGGGTATGTCACTACTTATAGTGTTAAGTGACTCTTCAACCTAAATTATTTTGATTCTATCAAACTCTAATATATATTACTGAACACAACCATGTATATCCGTTTTTTGAAATTCAAAACCCATAAGTATAAAAATTAAGTTTAGCACCTAGGTTATAACTATAACAAAGTGTTGTTTCACCGAAACATAGTGTTGTGTGAACATAAACTATCTAATGTATTGAAATTATTTATGAATAAACATACCATGAAATCATGGGATGTCATAATAATTTTCATGACCCATCCTATTGGGGCCCGCGCTGCGACTCCCCAAGGCTGCCTCCAATAGGCCAGGGGCTGGTGACTAGGATCGAGTATGCATACCACTACATGGGAGGATTTGACTAAGTACCTGTACACACGCAAACATCTCCAAGCCCACAAATGCTGAAATGTAAAAACCACTAAACAACTAAATGCATCTGTTTCGGTGCGGATGTGCGTCGGGTTACGCTGTTCCGCCAGGACGCGTTCGCGCGTGCACCCGTCAACCCGAGGGGATGGGCGCGCGGCTTGTGGTCCCGCAGTCCCGCTTTCCAAGGGCGGGTGGCATTCGTCCCTTATTCAGGGGCGTCTTCTCCTTGATCGAAACCGGGATGATGGGATGTCGGCTCCTCCTTCCTTGGACGTCTCCTCGGAACTCGTCGCCTAATCCGGGTCTCCCTCATAGACTTAAGAATGTTCGTGAATCTCGTTCCCGGCGCCATATCTTCATGGACACCGGTTAATTACGCTGCTTCCGCCCGGACGTTCCAAGGAGTCTGGGCGGGGTAGCAACCTGCGGTGAGGAGCCCGGGTGGCTCTGGGTGCTGGGGGCGTGTCGTAACACTGCGGCTCTGCACGTCTGTCTTCCGTCCCTAATAGGGCTTCTCGAAGGCATAATGGCCTGAGGCATCCCGCACTGGGTGCGGGGAACTGTGTCACCTGAGGTTTTCCTCAGCTTCCCATGTTTAACACGGGGTATGCCGCGAGTTTAACGTCCAGCGGGGACGGCATCGGACCGATCAACACGAAAAGTGGATCAGATGACAGAACCCCTTGCAGGGAACCTCTGACGTTGGGGCCAGCACATGGGCGGCTTCCCAAGTAACGTGGAGTGGAGTGAAGTGGCATGACCCCACCGGGATGTGGCGGCCCGGGTAAGGATCAGGATGGATGATGGAGTGAAGAGCTTGGACCCCGGAGGGGCTTCCTACGTACCGCGCGTTAGCACGGATCAAAGTCAACGTAGTTCGGGTATACAGTTTAACGTCATGCTGGACGTCGGCAAGCCGACTCACGAAGAGGTCGAGGCCGCCGGGCGGAGGATTGAACCAAACCACCTCGCACAGAGGGGGATGGAACGGCCGGGTGGATCACAGTTTCACGTCATGCTAGACGACAAAAGGAGAAATGGAAAAAGGGGGGCTGTGAGGAGGCACCGTGGAGATACACACGGGCAGTCTCCCACAGGGGCGGATTCATAGGTGAATCGACGCAAGTGTGAACCCTGGAGGGGTCCACTGATGGACGAACCGACGTAAATATGACCGGGACGACCAGGTGGCGGGCTTGAACCTCAGGGAGGCTTCCTACGTACCCTGTATAGAAGACAGGGATCAAAGTCCACGTAGTTCATTCTGTCAGGACTTACGCACTTGAGACAGCCCGGGTGGCAAAACTCAGTTGGAAGGGACTTGGACCGAAAGCAGAAGACACCTCGATCCCAGTCATACCCTCTACTGGCTTCGGCCGTGGGGAGGCGCAATGGAGATGCACATGTGCAGCCTCCCCCGAGAAACTAGGGGTTTGTAATACCCTGCCCCCGTAGGGAAAAGCCGCTCCCATTAAATCGTCCCAAAAGGGGGACAATCCCGACATCCCTGCAGAGACGAGCGGGTGGGGGCCACATCCAAACCGGGGGAGACCCTGCGTGCGAGGCACGGGATCGAATGATGCGGACGGTTTAGCGTCTTGCCAGACGAAGTACAGTTTAACTTCGTGTGTTGAGGACGAAGCACTTGGCAGTTTAACGTCTTGCAGCGCGGACGATGGGGGCTAGGCAGTTTAGCGTCATGCAGCTTGGACGTATGTGCAGTTTAACGTCATGCTGGACGTATGTGCAGTTTAACGTCATGTGGGACATACGTGCAGTTTAACGTCACGCGGGACGAATATGCAGTTTAACGTCACGCTGGACGAATGCTGTACAGTTTAACGTCTTTGTAGCTTGGACGATGAAGGCTAGGCAGTTTAGCGTCGTGCAGCTTGGACGTATGCTGAACAGTTTAACGTCTTGTAGCTCGGACGAGGTACAGTTTAACGTCGTGCAGGACGTATATTTAGTTTAACGTCATGATGGACGAATATGCAGTTTAACGTCATGCTGGACGTACGTGCGTGTCACTTCGCGCAAGCCTGGAGGGCCGCACGGGAAGACAACGCACGGTGCGGGCACCCAGGACGAGGATCATCGGGCGCCACGCAGGCGGGTACCCTCGGGGGGTCAAGGGAGGCGACCCTGGCGGATTGCGCGCAAAAGAGGAGCTTTGCGCGCAAAACCGCGGGTCGGCGCGCAAAATGGCGGGCTGGCGCGCAATTGGGCCAGCGCTTCACGCGCGGATGGTTGGGATTGCGCGCACCGGGATTCGGATAGCGCGCGGGGGCAACGGCTCATTCTCTAACGAATGGCCACTTTGAAAATGGGGGGTGCGCGCAATCGGGCTGGATTGCGCGCACCCGGGGGAAATTGCGCGCAAGAGGCTTCTTTTGCGCGCAAAGGCCTTCGGGTTGAAATTTATTCAAAGGAAAGGAGCCAAGGGGATTGCGCGCGAAGTCGGACCCCAAGGCTCTATTGCGCGAAAGAAAGGAGGTTACCTGAAGATCGGCATTGCGCGCGGAAGGGGTTGGATTGCGCGAACGAGCGACGCTTCGGATTCTGGCAACCTTCAAAACGTCGGGGGTCGCCTTATATTTATAGGCAACCCCGGGCGCGGAATCCGGTCTCGGGCGCGCAATTCGGTTCGCGGGCGCGGAATCAGGACCCAGCGCGCAAAGGGCGCCGCGCAGGACGCGGGCGCGCAAAATAGCGCGCCGGCCCCAGCGCATTGCGCGCATCCCGGGAGGATTTCGCGCCGCGACTCAACTTTGCGCGCGGGCCTCTGAAATTTCGTGCAAGTCCTCCGGGCCCTCCGGAACGTGCCTCTGACTCCAAATATCACTTCGCTTTCTGCATCCGGAGCTTCGTTTGGGAACAACGGACTTTTCCGGCGTCTTCAAAAGCCCCCCCTCGGAATCTGATCGGCGAGAGGTCGCAACGATCGGGTTCCGAGGGAGACGCCGGAATGCCGAAATCCTGGGCTGCGCGGGACTTAGGCGCGCAAAAAGGGGCGTCGGGCGCGAAATTCGCCGCTGCGGTCGCGCAAAGCGCTTTCCGCGCAGCGCGGACCCGGCCTCGCCTATAAATAAGGGCCCTGGGTCCCGCGTTCCGTACTCCGGCCTTCCGCGCGATAAGCTCCAAAGCTCTCGTGCGCGAAATTGCCTCTTCCGGTCGCGAAATTCGCCCGATCGGCGCGCAAAACCATCCGGATTTCGCCTGTTTTTGCGCGAAAACCCGGAACTTTGCGCGACAGTCTTCCCAATTGCGCGCCGTCCACTTGGATTGCGCGCCAGCCTTCAAACTTCTCTACCAGCCTCGTCCGATCCCGCACGCTTCATCCCTTAACCCGCACGACTCCCGAAACTTCTGAGATGGCCGCGCACAGAGGAAATGAGGGGGATGCCGCCATTCGCAGGGCTGAGATGGCGACGAACGAGGAGGTTTACGGAGCCAAGGAGATTGTTTCCAACAATCAATCCTTGTTCGACTTACTAACGCCGGCCCAGAAGACATATCCCCTGTCAGACAACCTGCCGCTCTGGAACTTCGGCATCCTAGATGAGGTTCCGGTGCCAGGGTTCGAGATTGATGCGCCGCGGACCTGGGTGACCCGGGAGGACGAGCTTCTCCGCTATAACATCACCAACAATGGGCATCCTGCCAGGGAGACCAGACACTTGGATGTCTATGTCCTGAACCCGATGACGCGAACCATTGATGGGGGTGAGCCTACTGCGGAGAATTCTCCACCCCTCTACTCGATCATATATCGCCAGAGCGTCACGGACGACACCAAGGGCTGGCTGAAGGACTGGGACTTGCGGTCTGGGGGCAACTTCAACAGCGAGTGGGCCTGGGCGTTCTGGGTACGCCACACTTGCGATCACTTCGCAGAGGAGCTGCGGTACATCAGCATGTTCGAGGCGGTGTGGACGTCGCAGTTCCACTTCTACCAGCAGTCCGAGCTCGGGCCGGAGCTGTTCACCCGATGGTCTCCGGATACCAACACCTTCCATCTTCACCATGGGGAGGTCGGCATCGGTCTCTGGGACATCCACTGCATCGGAGGTATCCCGCTGGAGGGCTACCAATACGATGAGTTCCTGCCACCGAAGAACACCTGGGAGGACAGGTCACTGACTCCCATCCTGACCTGGCATCTGCTTGACCTGGCTACGCAGCGGCTCGGGATCAAAGACTTCCAGAAGGACATAGCCTACAAGGAGTGGTTCGGCCAGTTCTTGGAGCATGACCCGGCGGTCAAGATGCCAGGCAGGGGGAAGCGGTGCCCGACCGCAGCTCAGAGGAGCCGGAACGGGTCGTACTGGCGGGTCCTGGAGACGGGTGACTACCGCTCATGGGGGTACTGCGTCATCGAGGCCCGGGACCCAAATGTCCGGTACGCGGCGTTCCTGGCCGCCTTTCTGAGTGGGTGGCTCCTGCCAGTGCGGGACGCGAGAATGGGCGTTCGCCCGGCGACACTGGCGATGGCAGGCGCTATGGCTGCCAACAAGAGATACAACCTCGGGGTCCCAGTGCTGGCGAGGCTGTATGCCATCCTGGGACGCATCTCACGAGGGGGGTCGCCACGAAGGATCTGTGGGCCCTTTCAGTTCTTCCACGGCTGGGTGGCTGCTCACCTCGGTGGGTACACGTTTCCGAACGCCATCATTCCTCCGGGCAACGGCCTGCGACCCTCCCTGCTGAACATCGCGGGGGTTTCTCCGATGACCCTAAGTGAGGAGGGCGTGCGGATCCGGATTGGCAATCATGCCAATTTCAACTTCAGTCCGTTCCCCACTCTCGTCGGCCAGATGATCGACAATGGGCAGGGTCCGCTGGAGCAGCATGAATACTTCCTGAACATGCGGGGCGGGGTGCTCGTGGCTCGGATCGACGGGAAGGTGATCTGCGAGCCTTACATGCCGACCTGGTTCGCCAGGCAGTTCGGGTGCCTTCAACGGATGCCGAAGAGGGTATTCACTGCTGTCCGGGAGGAGACGAACCCTGGCGTCCTTCGCCAGATGTGGCTGATGTTTGCCGCTTTCGGCTCTGGCGACGTCATCACTCTCCCTCCTACCGGAGTTGACGCAGGCTTGGCAACCGAGTACGCCGAACACTGGGCCATCGCGTACCCCGAGGGGATTTTGCGGAAGCTAGTTCGGCGGCTCGAGGTTACCCGTGCGGAGACCGGGCGTCAAGGAAGGAGGCAAGGCGCCGCCACACGGGGGAGAACGGAGGCGCGCCAAGCAGCGGAGCCGGCGCAGGTAGGGACTTCGGCGGCGGGCACATCGCGGGCTGCCGCCACGACCTCAGCGCCCAGAGAGGGGGCACGTGCGGTGGTCGACGAGCGGCCCGGGAAGCAGGTGAGACGTCTGCTCGAACCTTCCCATGATGCGGTCTTCCCGGCGCTGTGGTCGGCCTGGATGACCCTGCGACAGTCACTGGGGACCGACGCCATCTGGCGAAAGATACTCAGAGAAGGAATCTATCTGCCAGAGGTCGGGCGCCTCCAGATTGCCGACAGAGTGGACTTCAACCGGCAGTATGCGTATCTGACGGCCATGGACGAGTACGCGCGCCAACGTGGTCAGCGCACGGAGCCATCCCTTCTGGTGAAGGTGATGCTCGGCCTCGAGCCCGCTCCGGAACAGATGCCGCCGGATGAAGATGACAGTAACGACTCCGAGGAGGAGGAGGAGACGGGGGAGGATGAAGGCTCCGAGGGAAGGTCCCATCGGGGGAGCCCACGGGAGAGCGGCGAGGTGGCCGGCTCTGACAACGTTGATGTCACTGAGCTCCTCGAGGTCCGCTTCTATCCCTACTCAACCTGCTTCATCCATTCTCTTATGCAGCTTCTAACCCGTTTCTCCATCCTTCTCAGGAGCACACGGATGTCGGTCAGGCATCCTCAACAGGAGTAGGAGAGGCGCCAGCAGGACAGGGCGGGGGCCAGGCACCCATTATCGAACTGACAAGCGCTAAGGGGTCCCCTGCTGCAACTGTTCCTGCGGCGACCGGGATAGCGGAAGATGACGCTCCGAACTCCCGTAAGTCTCCCTACTTTACTGCTGGTGCTTGCCGTTGACGATCCGTGACTAACCATGGCACGCCCTGCGCAGTGATCTCAACACTGGAGGCTCATCGGGTTGCCGAACCCGGGCCATCTACGAGTGGACCAGTGGTGGACATGCCGCCTACTCCGGAACAGGCTTCCCAAACCGAGCCGGCCCCACCAACTGCTGATCAAGGGGCTGCGGACGTCGGCGGTGCTGCCACCGGAGAGAGGTTGGGGGCTGACGAGGGTGTCAGCGCCGCTGGGGAGAGAGAAGAAGGTCGCCCGGATGTTGGGGAACCTATCCCTCGTGAGGACCTCCCAGGGGCGGACCCTGCAGCAGACCTGCTGGCTGCCTTCCCTGCCTACCGGCCTGCCGATCCCGAGGAGATGGACGACTCGGACACGGAGGCAGTCGAGGAGAGCCGGATAACGCGCCGTAGGGGGTGGAAGTGCATCCAGCGCTTCCTCAAGCGAGACCCGTCGGAGTGGCTGGGGCGCATGGGATCACTTCAAACCTGGCTGCGCTTTCTGTGCGCCGGGGGAGCTGATGCTCAACGCCTCCATCTAACGGTCCGTGATTTCATGGCCGAAAAGATGCGCGAGAGCTGCCGGCGTGCCGACGTCACACAAAGTCGGGACATGTCGGAGAGCACGCGGGCGCTCCTCGCGGCGGAGCAGGAAGTCTGGCGCCTCGAAGGGCAGGCGGCAGAGAAGGAGGCCTTCGTCGCAACGTGTACCGAGCTTGTGGAGCAACTAGCAGCCCAGCTGGTTGACGCTCAGGTACAGCTGACGGAGGCGGGCCAACAGATGGTCACAATTCAGGTCGAGCGGGAGCGTGCACAAGCCAGAATCGACGAACTGCGCGCTGCGACCGCCGACGAAGAGAGGGCACGCAGAGAGCGAGAAGCAGCTCTGGAGGCCACCAGCCAAAGGGTAGCGGCATTAGAAAGACTCATTCAGCACGCTAATCCCTAAGGGCTTTGTTTTGCCATTCCCAAAACTTTTGCTTCCGCTACTTTGATCCATCTGTATGAATCAATATATTTATCTGCATCTTTTGGTTTAGCATGCTCAACCACAATTCGTTGTCTTGCGGGGGTGTTAACCAAGCATCAGGCATCCATAATTGGGCCCGGGTTTTTGGAGAAAAGAGGGAGGTCATTCCTAGGAAAGGAGACCTCAAGCCTAATCAATGTATCATCCCCCCAACTTGTTCCAACACACGAGCGGGACAACGCTAGGGGCGTTGAGATTTTATCCGAACATAGAGAAATGAGAAAGGGTGAATCGCGTGTCCCGAATCCAGACATCCACAACGGTCGGCCTTCCAGGAAATGCCCAAGACGGTAGGCGGACAGTGGATCGACCATAACAACTGCAATAGACGGACCGAAAAAGGTCATCATTCACATTGCAGGAGGCGGATCACATGTCATCATGAATACCGCTTTGGGGTTCCTTCAGACACAAGGGTGGAAAATCCAGATCAACAGGGCATGCAAAGCGTGGGGCGAAGTGACGGTTTGTTCGGACAGAATCCAACGCTCTCAAAATTGCGCCACCGTGGAGAAAGCGTATTAGGCGGATGCACTAATCTGGCCGTGAATCACCTCAATCCTCAGACAGCACCTCTTTGACGAGGAAACCGTCGCTTCCCATCATTGCGATGGGGCATCCCGAGCTGAATCGGGGAGAATATCACAACTGCACCACTCTACCAGAAGCCAGGCCAGACGGCCGGCGACGAGGAGGGGCGGGACTTAACGATCCCTGAGGCTGGACCCAAGTCGGAATGCCCGGGCGTTCCTACGTACTCCATCAGGCTGGAGATCAAGCCACACGTAGTTCTGAGAGTGCAGTTTAACGTCATGCAGGATGTAGGACCCCATTTGGGGAGATCTTAGTTTAGGGTCGTAGAGCTCGGACCGTAGGGGTAGATCTTAGTTTAAGGTCTTAGAGCTCGGACCATAAGGGTTAGATCTTAGTTTAAGGTCTTAGAGCTCGGACCATAAGGGTGGATCTTAGTTTAAGGTCTTAGAGCTCGGACCATAAGGAGAGATCTTAGTTTAAGGTCTTAGAGCTCGGACCATGGGGGGAGATCTTAGTTTAAGGTCTTAGAGCTCGGACCATAGGGGAAGATCTTAGTTTAAGGTCTTAGAGCTCGGACCATAGGGGAAGATCTTAGTTTAAGGTCTTAGAGCTCGGACCATAGGGGAAGATCTTAGTTTAAGGTCTTAGAGCTCGGACCATAGGGGAAGATCTTAGTTTAAGGTCTTAGAGCTCGGACCATAGGGGCTCAAAGTATGCCACATCGTGGTCCTATCCCCTGGATATGCGAAGATGCACTGAGGGATAGTGTCAAGAGCATCGAGGTTTCGCCTGGTCAGAATGGGAGGTGGAAAATGTGAATCATGCGGCCATTCACTCAAGGACTGGGGGCACCGGCGTAACGATATGGGAGTACTGCCGACCGTGGCGGAAAAGCAGCATCAATATCGCACTAACCGATGGTGGAATGAGGCAGAAAACGAGCATCGACCGCTCAATCGCAGGATTCATATCGATTTGCTGCCCGAGGCCATTGGGGGTACCGGCCCGAGTCGGTGGGAGAGCACTGAGGCATTGTGTCCGAACCGTTCACGGGGGCTCCACCCAGGGCGTAGACGATGGGTCCGAATGAAAGGGAGCACGAAGCCTGAAAAGTGGAAGGAACCTGACCAAGCTGAACCTGACACTCCTGGCAATAAACCAGAGTACTCTTGACACCGGTGGACCACGGCAAGGGGTCGGGGAACACGCCTTGAGGGTGACCTGAAGGCGGCGGATTCCCCAGAGAAGGGGGAATCTCTAAGAGGTGGGGGGCTGGACCCGAAGTTTCAAACATCCGGGCGTTCCTACGTATCCCATAAGGATGGGAATCAAGCCGCACGTAGTTCTTGAAGCGCGGCGCAACACAATCGGGAACCAGCGCGGGGAAGAGTGCGGGTCTGACCCTCGCACACAGAAGGAGCGGCATTTGATATTTCTTGTTTGTCCTTAAAGATGAATGGTTTTTCTTTGTGCGGCGACATGCCTGTGATTGAGAAATCTCTGGCGTCGCCACAATAATCAAGCCATGGAAGGCATTGATGAATGGCGTGGTCATTAACCAGCGCCCAACATGAGTGTCCCCCGAGGAGGACATCACGATGCAGTGCCGTTTCTCGTCGGGCGGCCAAGACGATCACAGTTTACGGTCGTGTGGTAGGACCGGACAACACAGTTTAAGGTCGTGTGGTTCGGACCATGGAGGAACCCGCTTATCGCGGTACGGCGGACACGGCGGAGGTGGGAACATACCCAGCCCTATGGTCACGCACGATTCCAGAAGAAGAGTCTTGGGATAGGGGTCTGCGTATGTCCATCACCCGAGGGGCAGAGATGCTAGCCTCCAGATATGCTGGGCCCAGAACGCAATTGTTCGGGCGACTCCCTCCTCCTTATGGGGACGAGGGTCCAGCTACGCATGGCCCTTAGGGAGGATATCCGCATATATCCTTGGTGCTCAGATCATGGGAGCCTCGAACGACATCATTACCTTGGTTGGTCTGCCTAACGTGTAGAGGTGTACTGGAGGTCAGTATGAAGAGAGTGTCGAGATTCCACTACAACGCACAAAGGCGGAGTTTGATGAGGACTGCGCAACCAATGTTCAGAGCCTGAAAGAGCCGACATGGCGATCAAGGATGTTGCTGACGCATTCGCAACACAACATCCGATCGCGTCAGCCTAAGACGGGGCAAGCAAACGAGCATCAACCGCTCAATCGCAGGATTCATATCGATTTGCGGCCCAAGACCCGCCGGTAAATCGACCCGGAGCGGTGGGAGAGCACTGAGGCATCGTACCCAAACCGCTAACGAGGATCCCTTTGAGTGAAGTCTCGAACAAGAGGAAGCGCGGGGCCTGACAAGCAACACAGGACTTGTCGGGATTGAATCTGACACTACGAGTCATAGACCGAAGCACCCAAAGCATGTTAACAGATCTCCGGAAAGGGTCGGAGGACTCACCCTGAGAGCAACCGAAGGGGGGCAGATCCCCGTGATCAACCAAGAGACGGGGCTGGACCTGAGACACAAGCGTCCAGGCGGTCCTACGTATCCCATAAGGATGGGAATCAAGCCGCACGTAGTTCTTGAAGTGCAGTTTAACGTCATGCAGGACGAAAAGAGAGAAAAAGGGAAGGGGGGAGCAGAAGGCATCCCCAAACGTGGGGGGGCGTACAGCGTGACGAGCAAACCGACGTGAATGAGGGCATAGCCCCGCGCTCACACCATACGCCGCACACCCGGGGGCAACTGGGCCAAGGTCCCGAGATGGGATGGAAATTCCCAAAAGATGGGGCTGGGCCTGAAACATGAAGGTTCAGGCGGTCCTACGTATCCCATAAGGATGGGAATCAAGCCACACGTAGTTCTTGAGGGGCAGTTTTACGTCATGCAGGACGAATGCTGAACAGTTTAACGTCTTGTAGCTCGGACGTAGTGCAGTTTAGCGTCATGCAGGACGAAGCACTTGGCAGTTTAACGTCTTGCAGCGCGGACGAATGCTGAACAGTTTAACGTCTTGTAGCCTGGACGAATTCAGTTTAACGTCGTGCAGGACGTATGTGCAGTTTAACGTCTTGCTGGACAAATGTGCAGTTTAACGTCATGCTGGACGTTGGTACACTCAGACAAAGTACTGCTTGAGGAACCTAGCGTTGGTGGGAGGAGTGACACGCTCACCATCCATAGTCGCTAGGGAGTACGCGCCATTGGGATAGACCTTGTGGACAACAAAAGGTCCCTCCCACTTGGGCTCCAACTTGGGCGGCTTCCTGCCGGGGATCATTGGCGCTCTTAGGGCTAGCACTAGATCACCCTGCAGGAAGGAGCGGAGGCGAACCTTCTTATTGAAAGCTCGAGCCATTCTGCTTTGATGCCTCTCCAAGTTGTGCAAAGCGCGAAGTCTATTCTCATCTAGTGCTTCCAACTCGACTAGACGGGCTTCAGCGACTCTGTCCGGCGCTTGCTGGTCTTAGACCGCAGTGCGCAAGGACGGCAACTAGATCTCGATGGGCAGGACGGCCTCAGCTCCATACACTAGGGAATAAGGGGTCATCTGGGTGGAATTGCGAGTCGTCGTCCGATAAGCCCAGAGGGCGTTGGGGAGCTTGTCCGGCCAACTCTTCTTGTTCTGACCAACCATCTTTTGCAGAATGTTAGAGAGGTTTTTGTTAAACGCATCGATCTGTCCATTCGCCTGCGCATGATAGCGAGATGTATGGTTTGAGCGAATGTTATACTTGGCGTACAACTTCTTCAACTCGGCTGCTCGGAAATTGGTTCTGTTATCCGTGAGGATAGCGTGAGGCACTCCAAATCGATAGATGATGTTGGAGGTCACGAAGTCAGCGATCAAACATGATTTGACCTCTCTGAGCGGAATCGCTTCTGCCCATTTGGAGAAGAAGTCCGTGGCGGTCAGAATGAACCGGCACTGGCGAGCTGTCGCCGGCGGGTAAGGTCCCACAACGTCCAGTCCCCAGACTGCAAAGGGCCAGGAATACCTTGTGGTATGGAGAGGCTCCGGCGGCCGATGCACAAAGTTCGCATGAACCTGGCACGCATGGAACCTCCTGGCATACTCGATGCAATCATGGATCATAGAGGGCCAGAAGTATCCCAACCTCCGAATCTGGTGGGACAGCTTCGGCCCAGTCTGGTGGGCGCCACACGAACCAGCATGAACCTCTTGCATGACTCGTGGGATCTCAACTCCCTGAAGGCAACGGAGGAGAATACCATCAAATCTGCGTTTGTAGAGGATCTGCTCCAGACCGGGACTGCTCTGGAGGACGAACTGCGATGCGCGGCGTCGAACTCGCTCGCGCTCGGCCCGATCCGATGGAAGAATGCCATGTTGGAGGTACTCAACCAAAGGCGTCCTCCAATCAGGGGCTGATCCGACCGTCATATCTGGGGTACTCGGGGCTCCGGGCATGGGGGCAACCGTGGTGAGGTTACTTACCAACGGGCCGCGATCTTCTTCCGGGACAACAGGAGCGATGAGCCTGCGGCGCGTCACGCGGACGATCAGGTTGTCCTGTTCAGGCTCCGCAAGTGACGCAGCGAGGCTGGCCAAAGCATCTGCTCGACCGTTCTGCGACCGGGGAACATGGACAATTTCCGGCCGAGAAGGGAACCGGGCCATCAGAAGGAGGGTGCACTCCAACAATGGCACAAGTTCCGGCTTCCTGACAACGTAGTCGCCATTGATCTGCTTAACGACCAGCTCGGAGTCCCCTTTCACGCACAGACGGGGCACGTCGATCTCGAGAGCCAACTCGAGGCCGGTGATGAGGGCATGGTATTCCGCCTCATTGTTGGTACAGCCCTCTGACAACAGGAAAGAGTATGGCAGCACGGCTCGCTCCGGGGTAATGAAGACGATGCCCAAACCCACTCTGTTGAGCTTAGGATTATCGAGTCTTCTACCGGTGGGGCTCTGGGATGCACCATCAAAATGCATCTGCCAGCATGGATTGGCTCGATCAACCGAGAGAATGGCCTCATCAGGAAAGCCTAGATCCAGCGGCTGATCCGCGGAGGTCGGGTGAGCGGCCAGAAAGTCTGCCAATGCTTGCCCTTTGATGGCCTTCTGAGACACATACCTGATGTCGAACTACTGGAGAATCACAGCCCACCGCGCTAGGCGGCCAGTCAACATAGGCCGGTTCAGGATATATTTCAACGGGTCTACCCGAGAAACCAACTGTACCTCATGGTGCTGCAAGTAGTGCCGTAATTTCTGTACGGCAAATACGAGCGCCAGGCAGCTCTTCTCGATGGGGGAATACCTAACTTCCGCATCGAGGAGCATGCGACTGAGGTAATAGAGGCTATTCTCTGTTCCCTCGTTGTTCTTCTGGGCGAGAAGGGCACCCAGGGACCGTTCCAGGGCGGTCACATAAAGGACCAGCGGCTTTCCGGATACGGGCGGCATCAGGACCGGAGGTTGAAGCAGGTACTGCTTGATTTCCTCGAAAGCGGTCTGACACTCTTTATCCCATACATAGGTGGAACCTTTCTTCATAAGCCGAGAAAAGGGCTTACACTTGCCGGCCAGATTCGCGATGAATCGGCGTATATAGGCTAAGTGGCCTTGGAACCCTTGCAGTTCCCGGACGGTACCCGGGGGAGGCATCTGGCTAATCGCCCTGATTTTCTCTGGGTCGATCTCAATACCCCGGTATCTTACCACAAATCCAAGGAACTTTCCGGAGGTGACCCCAAAGGCACACTTCAACGGGTTCATCTTCAGGCAGCGAGACCGGAGGAAGCTGAACACTTTCTCAAGATCTTTGAGATGGTCCCGACGCTGGCGCGATTTGACAACCAAGTCGTCGACGTAGCATTCCACTAGCGTGCCGAGGATTGGCTTGAATATGCGGTGCATCGCCCGTTGATAGGTGGCACCTGCATTCTTCAGGCCGAAGGGCATGACCCGGTAGCAAAAGGTACCTTGGGGGGCCCTGAAGGCAGTGAACTCCTCATCCTCAGGGGCCATCCGAATTTGGTTGTATCCGGAGTATCCATCCATGAAGGAGAGGGCTTGGAACCCTGCCGTGGCATCAATCAACAGCTCTGTCACTGGAAGGGGAAAATCATCCTTCGGACAGTGGCGGTTGAGATCGCGGAAGTCGATGCAGACTCTAATCTGCCCGTTCTTCTTCCTGACCGGCACAATGTTGGCCAGCCATTTGGGGTACTGAACTTCCCTCACGAAGTTGGCTTTGATAAGCTTGTCAACTTCGGCCTCAACCATGGCATTGTGGGATGGGTGCATCTTCCTGGGAGGCTGCTTGAACCCGCGATGGTTCGCCGGGAGACCAAGGCGGTGGACGGCTACCTGAGGATCTAGACCCGGCATCTCGTCATAGCCCCAAGCGAACACATCACGGTGCTGCCTGAGAATGTCCACGTACTGCTGCCGCTCCTCAGAGGGCATGGCGGCACTAACCAACGTGGGTCTTGGATCGGCCTCGGTTCCAAGGTTCACCTGTATTAACTCATCGACTGTGGCGGGGACGCCCTCCTCAAAGGCTGGGGGTGCATCTTCCACGTCCTCTCCACTCGGGGAGGGATCGTCCACGGGAGAGACTGCGTTGGCAACTGCATTGGGGCTACCAGATCCTGCTGGGCCACTGGTGCTGGCGCGGGCGGTCGCGGCCATCTCATCAGGAGACTCGCGGACCGTCAAGACCATGGCGACGTCCAACCGGTGAATCGGGAGGACGTAAGCGTCATCCAGACTTGCCCAGGGATCGCTTGCAACAGCGACAGGCTCAACCTCACCTGCCAGGATCTGCTTATCCTTGCTCTTGTAATAGTCCGCGTCCAGATAGCGGGCTTCACATGAGGCAAAAGGAGAGGCATCTCCTTGAAGCACGCCTACTCGACCATTAAGGGAGTATTTGAGGCATTGGTGGTATGACGAGGGAACCGCCGCGTGAAGGTGAAGCCATGGCCTGCCCATCAATGCGTTATACGCAGTGTCCTGAGAGACTACCATGAATTCGGTGTTGGCAACCAAATCACCGAACTGGGTCTTCAAACGTATCTTGCCGACCGGGGTTTGCTCGGTGCGGTCGTACCCCTGGATCCTGAGGTCGGAGGGAATCAAGTCATCCTCAGACAACCCCAATCTCCGGAGCGTCCGAGTTGGAATCAGGTTAATTCCGGACCCCGTGTCGACAAGACAGCGCCGGACTTCAAGGCCATTGAACTGGCCAGTGACATACAGCGGACGAATGTGTCCCTGTATAGGAGGGTCCTCATCCTTACCAGAGAACGAGATAACTGCCTGACATTCGGCGTCCTCGATCGTTTCGGCGTGAAAGGCCTCTACAGCCGCAACTTCTGTCTCAAACTGGAGGGGGCTTTTCAGGGCTTCAGCGAGTGCCTCGCGCATCTCAGATGACATGCGCAGAGCCTCAAGGATGGAGAGCCTTGCTGGGATGTCGGCCAAGTGCTTCAGGACATCATACTTTTTGGCCAAGCGCGAGCCCCTGGTTGCAGGAGGTTGCTCTGCGGTTGGTGGCATGACGGGCCTTGCCGGTTGGATCGGCGGCCGACTGGTACTTGGCGCATCTCGCTGTTCACTGGTCGCAGTCCGGGAAATGGTCACCGTACTGGGGTCAGGAGGCCGGGATGGACTCGTGGCAGGGCAGAGCTGGTCGCGACGCGGCTGAGGCGGTTCTGCCTAGTCCCACACCACAAACAGTGGCGGAGGCGAATCCGTCATCCCCGAATGGGGGGGCTGCGCGCGCTGAGCTCGATCTTGAGCCTGCTGCCTAGTCTCAGTGGCATGCACGGCCTGGCTGGAGGTACCAACGGCTGTGCCCCGACGACTCCTGTTGCTGCGGTTCTTCCGACGGTGGCGACGACCGGGGACACTAGGGAGGTCCACCTGGTGTTCTTCAACGTCGGGAACCGAAAAGGGATTTACCAGCTCGACGGTGTTAACCGAAGCGTACCCAATACCGTCATCGGACGAATCATCCATCACCGGGCGGATCCGAGGAGGGACCCCCATCTCCGGGGGCATGAAATCGCCGAGAGTACGGGATAGTGGCGGAACTGGCAGGGCGCGCTCTTCCTTCTTGTGCTGCCGCCGTTTGCTCCTCTTGGAGGAGGCAGACTGGGACGACGATGCCGAAGCAGCACCCGCAGGTTCTGGGGGCTCAGGCTGATTCAAGCGCGCACGGATGATTCCATGGGCGCGAATGGTCGTCTTGCGGGCCATCCAGTTATTGTACTTCTGGGGTCCGCGGTTGGAGACCAGCTGCCATTCGTCCTCGTTGCCACTATCGTCATCTGATCCCACGAATACGCCCGCCACTTGTGCCGGAGCTGGGCCCAACCTGATTACATTGTTGTTAATCTGGTCTTGGAGCCAGTCCTTAAACACATAGCACCGCTGGATGGTGTGCCCCAAGGCTCGATGGTAGGGGCAGTAGCGGGGGTTATTCGTAAGATGTGCCTCCTCTGGCTTCCAACACTCAGGCAGTCGCACAATCCTCTGCTCCAGGGCGCTCCGGAAGTAACCGGGGACCTGATCCTCATGAAATGAGTAAGTCAGGTGTCGCGGGCCCCTGGGAGCGTGGTCTTGACGAGGGGCTGGAGGGGCCGGCCGAGGAGGTGGACCCTGATTATCTCGCCTGGGTTGCGACAGTACATTACGCGGAGGGGCCGGCCGGTTCTGGGGCTGCCGCTGCTGGGCCGGGAACTGAGCCCGTGGAGGCGGATTCCTGTGAGGCTGTGGAGCTGGCCTCACCGGCAGCAGCTCCAACGGCCTGGGGGCCTCTATCTAGGCAACAGCAGCGGGCTCAGCCCTACTGACTCTCCTTGCAGGAATCATAGGGGGCAGCGGGTGTGCCTGGCTGGCCTGTTGCAGGGCTTCCTCAAGACGTTGAGCTTTGTCTGAGAAGTCCCTGAACCCTCCGGGGTAATTCTGAGTGATCAGGGAAGGGACCAGCTCGGTCTTGACGTTCCCGACGCACATTGTCAGCAACTGCTCCTGAGTCAATGGCATGTCAAGGGAATACGTGAGACCCTTCCATCGGGCGACGAAGTCCGCGACTCGCTCATCAGGCCTCTGCTTGCACTTGAAGAGGTCTGCGATACTCGTCTTCCGGGTCGTGGAACTGAACTGGTAGAGGAACTGTCTACGGAGGTCCTCCCAGCTGGTTACCGACCCGACGGGGAGCTGGCTGTACCAGACAAATGCTGGCCCTTCCAGTGTCTGAACAAAGCAGCGAAGCTTAGCGGCCTCCTGCTGCGCCGGAGTCCCCAACATAGGCCCGCACCTCGAGTTGAAGTGGGCTAAATGCTGTGGCGGATCTCCAGTTCCGTTGAAGGGAGAGAAAGTGGGATTCCCGAATCCCGGAGGCGCCGGCATGTCATCCACCCATGCTGGGTAGGGCTTGCCGTCCGGTGGGATCACCACCTGCCGAGTCTCCAAGGCTTCCAAGCGGGCAATGAGTGCCGCCATCGGATCTTCCGGACATGGGTTCCAGTCCTGGCGAGGATCTCTAACCACGAGCGCATTGCATGGCCCTTCAATCGGGTCGTCGACCGGGTCGTCGAACTCGGCAGCTCGTGGGATGGCGGGCGGAGCGGCCCTTGGGGCAGCGGGAGGAATCCGAGCGGGATCTCTCAGGTAGTCACGCCGCTCGGGAGGGTGTGGCGAAACATACCGCGCCCTCTTGCCATAGGCAATGGCCTCTCTCCTGTCGGCGAACACGGCATAATCACGGTTACCTGGGAGAGTCTCATCGAGGAGCGGTTGTTCCAGTCCCTGCTGTCCTGGCCTGGGATCACCGTAGTCAGGCCGCCGTTCTGCAGCGCGCTCGGCGAGGAGCTGGTCAACCAGCTTCTTCTGTTCGGCGAGCTGCTGACGTAGCGTAGCCTTCTCGGGATCCTCCTCTGCCCTCTACATGGAGGCAGATGGGTCGGCGGGCCTTATAGCCTCGCTGTGCTCTTTTCCTTTGCTGACGTTTCGGCTCAACGTCAGTGCTTCAGTGGGTGCGGGGAGCCCCAGGAGGTTCCTCTGATGACGAGTAAGTCTCACTGATGGGTCTGACGACGGCTTGTCTTCGGGGGGGGAAGCCCCCGTCGAGAAGTTCCAAGTCGTTCCCCTCTCCCGACAGGTCATCCATATTGACCGTTCCTGTCCCTGGGGATATACCCTCAGGGCCACCCAGCGAATCGGGCTGTCGGCGGATCACACTAAAGCGTAGGGCAGCGTACTGCCGCCATCCACGGATATACACGTGGGGAGTGGCTTCCTCGATAACTTTGCGGAGTGCTTGAAAACACTCGACGCATCATTGTTGGAGGGCCTCGTGGTGCCCAAATGACCCGGGGTGCCGAACCGCGGGGAGCATGGCCAGGTCAATTTGACGGCACTGCTCACCAATATCCTCCAGGTGCGCTTGACTCCCGGGGTATGGCATTTTTAGGCGGTGAAGACAGGAGCGAGTCTCCCGGAGAGTTCGGCGGAAGCATTCGAACTCATCCGGGGTGAGCGATTCGGGTGCATCAAAGCCCGGTCCTGCGACTGGCCAAAACTTCTCAGGAAAGTGGCCCTCTGCAAGGACGGTCCAGAAGCTCCACGACTCAAACTCGGGACCCAGATCTCCTTGGTCCGCTTCAATGGCTGGGAACGGACGGGAAACTGGTAGTGGTGCCGAGGCAGGCCGCCGGGCTGACGGGCTGGCCGGCGGTGAATACGGCGAGCAGGCCGATTGGCCTCCATATCCCGGGCCGCCCTCTGAGGGTGGCGGTGCCCTGGCTACCACATCACGATAGGACGGGCCGGCGAGCGAACATCCTGCCGTAGCATCGGTGCTCGCCGAGGGCGCACTCGATCGTGGTTCGACCGTCGGTCCCCAGAAAAAGTCTCCGGCTTCTCCGATCGAGACGGAAGGCACTTCTGGAGGGGCCGGTACCAACCGCAAGTTTGATCCTTGGGGGTCTACCAGGCCCTCGTTACTCCGGATATACCTTCGGAGAGAAGCGGGGATCACATCGATCTCGCTCTCGGGGAGCACGAGGCTGACGTGCCACATTCCTATCCCTGCCCTTGACTGGCGGGATTGGGGAAGGGGCTCTGTCGCCGAATCGTACTCCGCCTCTGAGTCAGAGAAGCAAACCGGTCGGATCTCTGTCCGGAATTCCGTAACATTCTTCCCTCGGCGTCGACGCCTTGCCTTCCTGCCCCTGGGTGGTTCTTCGGGGCAGGGCTGATCTCTGTCCTGGCGTCCTCCGGCCGCACTGGTGCTGGGGCCAAGAGGACTGGGAACCAAGGTGCGAGGGGCACCGGGACAGATATCAAAGGGGACGCGGGGAGAGATGATTCCGGGCAGGCCTCCGGGCCGGGATCGGAAGGTGGGATGACCCATGCCTCCTGGATCGGCCACACAGAGTAGATCCTGCCGGTGAATAGCGCTACCGCGAGATGGTCCGCGGTGGCTACTGCCAGTGCTAGCAACCGGGAGAGTCGACCCAACCTGCCTTTGGGGCGGTCGGGGCCTCGATCCAGGTCGGGCATAGGAGTTCCCCTGCTCAGGATGCACAAAGGCCTGGCGACTGGAGCCAGCAGTGGCTTGGGCCAATGCGGCCGCTGTTGCTAGAGCCCCAAGGTGGGCATCCTCTTCCGCTCGTGCCCGACGTTGGCGTCGAGACAGACGAGTCGGGATGAGCGGCGCGGGCAGGTGGAGAGCCCGCTCTTCGACTGGAGAGGCCTGGCGGCGGTGTCGCCGTGGCCTGGCGGGAGTCCTTACCGTAGATCCCTGGAGCGAACCCCGGAGAGGGTGATCCCGGGCATCTTCCACCTCATCCGCATAGGGAAGGGAACTGTCAGAGCGCTCCGGGGATAAACTCCCGAAGCGATTGGACGTTGAGGTAGGCAGCGGTGCCTCCCTGCGCGGCCCTCGAGGGCGGCGGTGGTGGCGAGGCGCAGCCTCCTCAAGGTCTAGGCGAGCCATTTCCCTAGTGGGGATGACTCCCTCTTCCTCGTATCTCCGCACCAGGGTGTTGATCACCCTTCTCTGGATGACCTCCGAGGGGGAGAGAGGGCGTGGTCGTCCCGCAATTGCGGCTGCTGGGACGACTGTGGAACGGGCAGGACCGCGCGGAGTAGCCGCGTCGGTGTTTCCCCTATCCCTGCGCCAGTGGGCGGGTGGCGATCGGGCACTGGATCGGGCGACCTGATTTCTGAAAGCAGGGAGAAGAACCCATTAACACTGACAGGAAAAAGGAATCGTCAACCAACCATTAGCGCCACGACGCCTTCCGTGGGGGGAACCCAGGCCCTCGACGTTGCGAGACGGAGTGCCCGATTTCACTTCCCCAGCCCCTGGCGGGTAAGACTGAATGCTTGGCCGGGCAACATGCCGGTCTTCCAACACCTCTGAAAGCCATCGGTCTTCGTATCGAGGAGAAGAGATTCACGTCGGGTTCACCATTTTTCTGTTTCGGTGCGGATGTGCGTCGGGTTACGCTGTTCCGCCAGGACGCGTTCGCGCGTGCACCCGTCAACCCGAGGGGATGGGCGCGCGGCTTGTGGTCCCGCAGTCCCGCTTTCCAAGGGCGGGCGGCATTCGTCCCTTATTCAGGGGCATCTGCTCCTTGATCGAAACCGGGATGATGGGATGTCGGCTCCTCCTTCCTTGGACGTCTCCTCGGAACTCGTCGCCTAATCCGGGTCTCCCTCATAGACTTAAGAATGTTCGTGAATCTCGTTCCCGGCGCCATATCTTCATGGACACCGGTTAATTACGCTGCTTCCGCCCGGACGTTCCAAGGAGTCTGGGCGGGGCAGCAACCTGCGGTGAGGAGGCCGGGTGGCTCTGGGTGCTGGGGGCGTGTCGTAACACTGCGGCTCTGCACGTCTGTCTTCCTTCCCTAATAGGGCTTCTCGAAGGCATAATGGCCTGAGGCATCCCGCACTGGGTGCGGGGAACTGTGTCACCTGAGGTTTTCCTCAGCTTCCCATGTTTAACACGGGGTATGCCGCGAGTTTAACGTCCAGCGGGGACGGAATCGGACCGATCAACACGAAAAGTGGATCAGATGACAGAACCCCTTGCGGGGAACCTCCGACGCTGGGGCCAGCACATGGGCGGCTTCCCAAGTAATGTGGAGTGGAGTGAAGTGGCATGACCCCACCGGGATGTGGCGGCCCGGGTGAGGATCAGGATGGATGATGGAGTGAAGAGCTTGGACCCCGGAGGGGCTTCCTACGTACCGCGCGTTAGCACGGATCAAAGTCAACGTAGTTCGGGTATACAGTTTAACGTCATGCTGGACGTCGGCAAGCCGACTCACGAAGAGGTCGAGGCCGCCGGGCGGAGGATTGAACCGAACCACCTCGCACAGAGGGGGATGGAACGGCCGGGTGGATCACAGTTTCACGTCATGCTGGACGACAAAAGGAGAAATGGAAAAAGGGGGGCTGTGAGGAGGCACCGTGGAGATACACACGGGCAGTCTCCCACAGGGGCGGATTCATAGGTGAATCGACGCAAGCGTGAACCCTGGAGGGGTCCACTGATGGACGAACCGACGTAAATACGACCGGGACGACCAGGTGGCGGGCTTGAACCTCAGGGAGGCTTCCTACGTACCCTGTATAGAAGACAGGGATCAAAGTCCACGTAGTTCATTCTGTCAGGACTTACGCACTTGAGACAGCCCGGGTGGCAAAACTCAGTTGGAAGGGACTTGGACCGAAAGCAGAAGACACCTCGATCCCAGTCATACCCTCTACTGGCTTCGGCCGTGGGGAGGCGCAATGGAGATGCACATGTGCAGCCTCCCACGAGAAACTAGGGGTTTGTAATACCCTGCCCCCGTAGGGAAAAGCCGCTCCCATTAAATCGTCCCAAAAGGGGGACAATCCCGACATCCCTGCAGAGACGAGCGGGTGGGGGCCACATCCAAACCGGGGGAGACCCTGCGTGCGAGGCACGAGATCGAATGATGCGGACGGTTTAGCGTCTTGCCAGACGAAGTACAGTTTAACGTCGTGTGTTGAGGACGAAGCACTTGGCAGTTTAACGTCTTGCAGCGCGGACGATGGGGGCTAGGCAGTTTAGCGTCGTGCAGCTTGGACGTATGTGCAGTTTAACGTCATGCTGGACGTATGTGCAGTTTAACGTCATGCGGGACATACGTGCAGTTTAACGTCACGCGGGACGAATATGCAGTTTAACGTCATGCTGGACGAATGCTGTACAGTTTAACGTCTTTGTAGCTTGGACGATGAAGGCTAGGCAGTTTAGCGTCGTGCAGCTTGGACGTATGCTGAACAGTTTAACGTCTTGTAGCTCGGACGAGGTACAGTTTAACGTCGTGCCGGACGTATATGCAGTTTAACGTCATGCTGGACGAATATGCAGTTTAACGTCATGTTGGACGTACGTGCGTGTCACTTCGCGCAAGCCTGGAGGGCCGCACGGGAAGACAACGCACGGTGCGGGCACCCAGGATGAGGATCATCGGGCGCCACGCAGGCGGGTACCCTCGGGGGGTCAAGGGAGGTGACCCTGGCGGATTGCGCGCAAAAGAGGAGCTTTGCGCGCAAAACCGCGGGTCGGCGCGCAAAATGGCGGGCTGGCGCGCAATTGGGCCAGCGCTTCGCGCGCGGATGGTTGGGATTGCGCGCACCGGGCTTCGGATAGCGCGCGGGGGCAACGGCTCATTCTCTAACGAATGGCCACTTTGAAAATGGGGGGTGCGCGCAATCGGGCTGGATTGCGCGCACCCGGGGGAAATTGCGCGCAAGAGGCTTCTTTTGCGCGCAAAGGCCTTCGGGTTGAAATTTATTCAAAGGAAAGGAGCCAAGGGGATTGCGCGCGAAGGCGGACCCCAAGGCTCTATTGCGCGAAATAAAGGAGGTTACCTGAAGATCGGCATTGCGCGCGGAAGGGGTTGGATTGCGCGAACGAGCGACGCTTCGGATTCTGGCAACCTTCAAAATGTCGGGGGTCGCCTTATATTTATAGGCAACCCCGGGCGCGGAATCCGGTCTCGGGCGCGCAATTCGGTTCGCGGGCGCGGAATCAGGACCCAGGGCGCAAAGGGCGCCGCGCAGGCCGCGGGCGCGCAAAATAGCGCGCCGGCCCAGCGCATTGCGCGCATCCCGGGAGGATTGCGCGCCGCGACTCAACTTTGCGCGCGGGCCTCTGAAATTTCGCGCAAGTCCTCCGAGCCCTCCAGAGCGTGCCTCTGACTCCAAATATCACTTCTCTTTCCGCATCCGGAGCTTCGTTTGGGAACAACGGACTTTTCCGGCGTCTAAAGCATCCCTATAACTAAACCAAACCAATAGTGTATGACGGAAAGTGATGTACTGAATGTAAATTGGGCCAGAATAGAATACCACCAAAAAAAGATTCTGAAATCTACAAATTCCAACCTGTAAGCACAAAGAGGTACTGGGAATACTGCTCATAGCCATTGGAACACCTCGGCCTATAGAGAACTCAGAATGCTCGGTCATGTCATGGTCCGCCCTGGACTGTGTCAAAAGGCTACATGTCATCACAAGACACAACATGTGTGGGAAAAGCATGTTCATGGGAGAGAATAACAATATTCAATAGAGGACCCCTAAAAACACAAAGAAATTTACAAAGTAAAGGTACAGTCATCTCTACACTACTAGAAATTTTAGCTTTACCAACGGTTGTCCAACCCTTTGGGTCTTAAGCTGTAGGGATAGACATATCCAACAGTTCTATGAGAACTATTGGGATATGTCTAAAAAATCAGTATATACCAATGGTTTTAGTAAACCATTGGTATAATATTTTGCCAATGTTTTTAAAACGTGCATAATAGCATGAAGAATCTATATACCAACGGTTGTGTAAACTGTTGGTATAGACTTTTACCAATGGTTTTCCACAAACTGTTGATAAATCTCAATTAAAATTATATATGCCAATGGTTTTCAAATAACCATTGGTATAAGTTCTGGTTTTACACATATGACAACAGTTGTGAACTATAGGAATCTATTTTTTATACCTTCACCAGCAAGTCGGCTTGGTGGCCTCCCCCTGTGCACCTGCATCAATTCCACCAGCAAGCCTGCAATATTCATACACAACAGAATATGTGCATAATATACAAAAATTAATACAATACACCATCAACAAGTATACCTTCATAATAGATACATAATTCTGTATGAATTCATACAGAATTCCGTATGAATTCAATTCATCCAACACATAATTCAAACAAAAATCTAAATACCTCCAATTCTGTATTTAATTACCCTCTACAAACATACCGAATTAACACATAATTCATAAGGTAATTACAACAAGTATAACCGTACAACATTAACATATATTTTATATGTTAATTAAATACATAAATAATTCAATTCAGAATTCAGGGAGATGGGGCTGTTCAAGGGTTTGGGGTGGTTGTCCAATGGGGTGGGGGTGTCCGGGGGGAGGGGTTTGGGGGGCTATCCCGGGGGTGGGGATGTCAAGGGTGGTGGGGGGGGGGGGGGGTTGTCCATGGGGGTGTCAAGGGGGGTGGGGTGGTGTTTAGGGGCAGGGTGTCCATGGGGGTGTCCAGGGCGATGAAGTGGTGTCCAGGGGGTTGGGGGCATTCCAGGGGGTGGGAGTGTCCAGGGGGTGGGGTGGTGTCCAGGGGTGGGGGCGGTCCAGTGGTTGGGGGGCTTTCCAACGGGGTGGGGTGGTGTCCATGGGGTTGGGGGTTGTCCAGGGGGTGGGGGCAGTCCAGGGGGCGGTCCAGGGGTTGGGGGCGGTCCACGGGGGTGGCAGGGCTGTTTAGGGGGTCGGGGTTATCCAGGGGGTGGGAGGGGATGTCCATAGGGGTGGGGGCTATCCAGGGGGTTTGGGGTGTCCACGGGGGTAGGCTGGGCTTTCCAAGGGGTACGGGGTGTCTAATGGGGTGGGCGGGTTGTCCACGGGGGGGTAGGGGAATCCAGGGGGTGGGCGGGCTGTCCATGGGGGTGGGGAGGCTGTCCATAGGGGAGGGGCTGTCCACGAGGGTGGTCGGGGCTATCCAAGGTGGTGGGAGGGGATTTCTAGGGAGTCTGGGGTGTTCAGGGGGGTGGGCGAGGCTGTCCAAGGGGTGTACGAGTTGTCCAGGGGGTGGGTGGGGGTGTCACGGGGGGTGGGGTATGGGTTGTCTAGGGGGTGGTGGTCTGTCCACAGGGGTAGGGGTTATCCAGGGGGTGGGCAAGCTATCCATGGGGGTGGCGGGGCTGTCCGGGGGGGGGTACGGGGCGTCCATGGGGGATGCGGGGGGCGTCCATGGTGGTTTGGTGGGGGGAGGGATGTCCATGGGGGTTTCTAGGGGTTGGGGGTTGTTCGGGGTGGGGGGGGCTATCCATCAGGGTGGGGGGGGGGGGGGGCTATCCATCGGGGTGTCCAGGGGTGGGGGTTGTCCCTAGGGGTGTCTAGGGGGTGGGGTGGTGTTTGAGGGGGGGGGGTTCCAGGGGTGGGGTGGTGTGTGGGGTGGGGTGGTTTCCAGGGGGTAGTGTTGTGTCCAGGGGGTTGGGGGGATTTCTCGGGGGTGGGGGTGTCTAGAGGGTGGGGGTGTATTGGGGATGGGTGTGTATAGGGGGTGGTCATGGTGTCCATGGGGGTGGTCGAGTTGTCCAGTGGTACGGGTGTCGAGGGGGTGGGAAGGTTGTCCATGGGGGTGGGCGGGGCTATCCATGGGGGTACGGGGTGTCCAGGTGGGTGGGTGGCCTGTCAATGGGGGTGGGTGGGCTATCCACGGCGGTGCCTAGACTGTCCAGAGGGGTATGGGTGTCCAGGGGGTGGGTGAGATTTACAAGGGGTTGGCGGGCAATCCACAGGGGGTAGGGGTGTCCAGGGGGTGGGCGGGCTGTCCACGGGGGTGGGCGGGGCTGTCCAAGGGGTTACGGGGTGTCTAGGGGTGGCTGTTCATAGGGGGATGGGCTATCCAAGGGGGGTGGACGGGATGTCCACGAGGGTGGACAGGGCTATTCAGGGGGTACGGGGTGTCCAGGGGTGAGGGGTTGTCCACAGGGGGAGGGGTGTCCAGGGGGTGGACGGCCTGTCCAAGGGGGTGGTCGGGCTGTCCAGTGGGTAGGGTGTGTCCAGGGGGTGGGATGGATATCCACGGTGATGGGCGGGACTGTCCGAGGGGGTATGAGGTGTCCAAGGGGTGGGGGTGTCTTGGGGGGTTGGGGCTGTCCGCAGGGGGATGACCTCATGCTCTGGTCGGTGGAGAGGGATAGGGACAACCTGGGGGTGCACCGGCTTCAGAAGGATATTCAGGCCTTGGAAGAGGGACTCCAGGAAAGGTGGGATGAGGATGACTTCATTACTGTATGTGACAAGTGAGTGCTGCTGGCGAAGATACTTGTGGAGCTTGAGAAGGAATACAGACAACGTTCAAGGGTTAGATGGCTGTGGGAGGGAGACCGGAACAACTCCTACATTCATGCATGCTTGATGGAGAGGAGGAGCTCAAAAAGCAATATCAGTCTGGGAAATGGTACCGTTACCTCATATGTAGAGGTGGCGTGTCAAATGGTGCATGAGAATTTCAAATGCATTTTAGTTGGGACGCTATCGACTAGGAGTGTAGGTGGTTTGTGGGGCGGCGACGAGGAGGTATTTCTGGAATGTATGCCTTGTCTTTTGGAGAGCCCAGACAACCGTAGGTTAACATCCTTCCCAACGGAAGAGGATATTAAGGAGGTTATTCTTGAGCTCCCTCGTGATAGCGCACTAGGTCCGAACAGTTTCCCGGGGGCTTTCTTTACGGAGGCATGGGGGATTGTTGGTCCACAAGTGGTGGAAGCGGTCTAGGACTACTTCGTTGGGGGTCCCTTTAATAGAATGACATGTGCCTATATAATTGTGCTTATCCCCAAAAGGAATGATCCCACAGACATTGGACACTATCGACCTATTTGTCTGTGTAATGTCTCATACAAAATACTGTCATCACTTATTGCATCCCGGATGAGAAAAGTTATTCCAGGTCTGGTTTCGAAGGAACAACAAGGTTTCATCAGAGGTCAAAGCATCCAAGGGGAGGTCGAAATTTCAAGCAAGCTTGTTAATGATATCAATAGGTCAATCGGATCCAATGTGATTTTTCAAGTCGACGTGGACAAGGCCTACGACAAAATGTAATGAAGCTTCATTGTTCGGGCGCTGCGCATGTATGGATTTTAGGAGTGGTTTGTGACCTCTATTTCAGATGATTCTCATATCCTTGGATAACTCTCTCATTGATGGGAAGGTGATTTGTATTATTTAAGACAGTTTGTGGGGTGCGGCAGGAGGATCCCTTATCCCCAAGCCTCTTCATCTTGTCACATGAGCTCTTCTCTTGCAACCTCTGTAAGGGAGGAGAGACTGGTACTCTGGGGCAGTACCATAGCAATGGCGGAATGGAGAGTTTGTCCCATCTGATGTCTGCAGATGACCTCCTAATTTTCACCAATGGAAGGCGAAGGTATTTGACTAATCTTATGGGTATTCTTAATACTTATTTTCGGTTGAGTGGATAGCAGGTCAATGTTTCAAAAAGCCATGACTTCATCTCAAATTGATGTACTCGGGGGCGTTGCAGGGGAATTCAAGAAATTATGGGTTGTGGGCAAAAACCAATGTCGATTCATTATCTGGGTGTCCTACTCTCTCCCGGACGCATTCGGGTGTCACAATTTGAGGATATTCCCAACCGGAAGGTGGGGAGGATCAACAACTAGAAGAAAAAGTTCTTCTAGTTCGGTGAGAGGGTTACTTTGGTTAATAGTATCTTGACTTCCATCCCAATGCACGTTTTTTCACTGCTCAATCCACCCAAAGGGGTTATCAGGCGCATTGAAAACATCATAACTGCTTTTGTTTGGGACGCCAATCAAGAGGGCCACTACCACTAGGCCTCCTGGCAGCGCATGGCCAAACCCATTTCAGAGGGAGGAGTGGGCCTACGGAACATTGAAGATGCCATTCATGGTTTGTAGGGACGTCTCGCTTGGGATATCATTGTTGGAAAGTCACTGTGGGCTGAGTTTTTTATGAAGCGATATGGGATGCAAGGGGGAAGCTTTAACGTGTAGGGTCTCCAGGGTTTGAAGTTGGCAAAGTGTATGGCTTCACATATTGAGGCACTCTCCGGTTCTATCAGGTTGATCATTGGTAGAGGGGATGTACGCTAATAGAAGGACAACTGGGCTGGGATGGAGTTAGAATATCCCTGCTGTCCTCTCTCGGAGATCTCCTTCAAGGAATCCAGTGGGCTTCTTGGCTTCGCACAGTCGGTTGTCACGTCTGACAAGCTCATGCACATTGAGGAGGTCGTGATGAACGAGGATGTCGACAGATGCTGCTTCACAAGATCCTCATCTGGGAACATCAATATGAAGGACTACAGGAGTCTTGTGCAAGAGGATACATTTCAGGACGAGTGGGCGGACATGGTGTGGTGCAAGGGCATCCCCATGAAGATGAACTTCCTCAGGTGGTGCATTAAGATAAGAGCCCTACCAATGGACGATAATGTGCAGCGGGGGGGAATTTACATGGTGTCGCGGTGTTGCTACTGTGAGCTTCCACAGACGGAAACAATCACACATATCTTCTTCTAGAGCAGTTGGGCGGTGTTCCTCTGCTCGCTTTTTTCTCCCCGCCTGAACTTCAATAACTGCCTGGGCACGCTTCAGGGGTTCCTCGGCATATGCTTCCATGGAACAGATGGGAGGACAATGGAATGCAGGGGGAAGAAAATCATTCTCACCTCTCTATGCTGGATGTTATGGGAGGCCCGTAACCATGTTAGGCATGGCGGTAGGAGGTCGCATTTTCTCTTCCAAATGAGGGTCAAGACAATTATCCTCGAACTCGCGTCGCTTCTCAAGGAGGTCAAGATTATTGATATGAAATGCAGCCTACCCATTCTCCCTCCCTCTTAGTCAAGGAAGGAGGGATGCTGGATCAAATGGACTCCACCTGCGGGTGGCCTGAAACATAACATTGATGGATCCCTCATGGAAGGTATGATGAGGGGCAGTGGAGTTCTCTGTGACTCCCGAGCCTCAGTTCTTCTAGGGTTCAGTGCATTTTACTATCCGGGATCTTCGTTAGGTGCAGCGGTTCAGGCCCTTTGTTCCGGTATCAACCTTTGCAGGGACTATGGATTTGTGGTGACAACTTACAAGTCGGACTCTGAGGTTATTGTTAGGTCTATTCAGGGACGGCAAGAGGTTCCTTGGTGTTCTGCTTACTTGGTTAGATGGTGTTTCGAGGGGACTCTCTCCGGAAATCAGGTGCATCATATCTGTAGAGAGGCCAATTTTGTGGCCGACTCTCTTGCCAAGATGGGGTGTGAAAACTCCCCAATGATCATCTACGACAGCTTAGGCTCGCTTCCTCTTGATTGTAGGAGGGTGATCCAAGGGGATTCCCTTGGATTACATCAATTCCCCCTGAAGAAATAATGTTGCGTTTGTGATTATTTTAATAAAAAGGGAATTTTTAGCACAGGGGGAGTGTAACACCCCGAGATTTTATGAAACATATTGTTAATTTCATTAATGTCTTGTGTTGTACGCTACACAAAAAAGAGCTCGAATAACACGCATCCTTTAATTGCCTTTCATTACACGCAATCGTGACCTTCCTCATTAGCGTGTGTAGTACGCAATACCGAGTCTCACTAAACAATGATATGCTATTAAAATATTATTTAAACTAGCAGATATGAATAGTAATAACCACTTTTTGAAATTTTTTAAATGTTATTTTTCAAAATGGAATTCATTTTTGGATTCGGAATATCAAAATTAGCTTAGGGTGAAATTTTGGTACTTTTCGGATAACTTTCATTTTCTCATTAATAGTGAAAATTAATAAATTTTAATTAAAAACAACCTTTTTAATCGAAATAATTAATAGTGATAAATTATTAATTTGAGTGGTTTTAAATTATATTTAGAATATATTTTTACAATTTAATACAATTTTGTTCATTGGATGTAATTTCACATTTAAACCAGACATATACAAGTATCAACCTTTTGATAGTTATTATCTCTTAAGAATACACTATTTGTTTTGACGACGGGAATTAATTTTTAAATTAATTAATGCAACTGATATGTTTTGAATTTGGTAAAATAGACATCTTTTTTGATTTCATAATATCAAATATATCCTAGGCCTAATTTTTGGTATTTTTCTGGAAACATTCATTTTTGGATGAATAGTGAAACCACTAAGTGGTAGTTAAAAAAACTGAATTTTTCATAAAACTTAATTTTACCACTTCTGTGAGTGTAATTTCGAAACTCTGATAGACATGGTTAATATGAAGACTAAAATTTGGTTCAATGAGATGAAAATAATTTTTGGTGAATAGTAACTTTTTACCTTTTTTTACCTCGGTTAAAAGTAAATAGGGTAATTAAGGGTAAAGGTGTTATTATTATTATCCTAACACATGTCCTAATTCTATTGGATAAGTTTACTTCGACCAAAAACAACCTTAGGAATAAAATATGACCATTTAGTCCCACTTGGATTAGATTAGGACATTTATTATCAATTTATTTAATGAAGGGTTAAAATAGTTGAAATCAAAGTTTAATAACTAAAGCATTTTTAATATAGTCTTGTAGATAAGATAAATTCGACTATAAATAGTCATTAGAAATATAAATAGATTTTCTACATAATTTTATTTTATTTATAATTTTTAGACATTAAATAATTTAATTTATTTATGACACAATGATGATGCAGTAATTATCTTATTAATGAAATATTGACATAATTGATGTTATAAATACCCAAATAAATGTAATTTGAGACTTTTTATGAATTAAAATAATTTTATATGTTAATATGACATGTTAGTATTGATTTAATAAATTTTATTCGAACTAATCATTCTGTTATGATTTTCAAAAAAATCCATTACCAAATAGTGTCAAAATTGACATAAAATTGTTTTTAAAATAAATATTATTTTATTAATTGTTATTTTATTCCTAAAAATATACAGTTCGCCCAAATGACTTATATAAGGTTATATATATTAATAATAAACAACATGGGGTTCGTTTGCCTTTATATAGTAAGTTTATTAACCTTATAGTGTTAGAAAACAAGAAGACACGGTAAAAGTTAAATTATCTAACTTAAAGTTAAATCTAAATGATAAGGTTAAAATTGATACCTAAACTTTTCAAAATTCTATTGGATGAGATTATTTCGACCCATACCTACCTTATCTTCGAAATAAATCAATTTGGAGCTATTTAAAACCGAATTTAGATTTATAATAAAATAATATTTTTAGTTATTCCAAAGGTGCCCCTCTCCTCCCTTATAAAAGGGCACCTCCTCCCTCTCTTACTTACACCATTTTGAGCCTTCAATATTGGCCAAACCCTGAAAAATTCTCTTATACACTTCCCTAGAAACATCCTAGATGTCCTGGTCTTCTTCAACATCCAATTTTAGTTCCCTAAGAGGAGGACTCAAAGAGGCGCTTCAAAGAAGAGGTAGTGTCCGTTACCGATTCTTTCAACTTTATTTCTTCTTCCACTTCTTCTTCTTATGTTGTTTCATTATGAAGTAATAACATCAGTATCAATCATAAACTGATATGTTATTATAATTATGAAACAACCCTATTTCACCATCTATCCATCCTACGGAAAACGAAATCACCGCGCGTGCGTACGTACGGAATACCGTCTCCAGGTCGTGGTGTAATCTATTTTCCACCACCACCTTACTTGGATGGGTATAATGGTGTAAATAATAACTATATATGATTATTGTAAAGTGATATTGATTCTGAAATAGTATACATACACTCCAATACAATTCCACGATCATGAGAACGATATCATCGCTCGTGCATACGTACGGACTACCGTCTCCACGACGCGATGAGATTCATTCTCCACGTTAACCATTCATGAATGATTATAAAGTATATATAATAAGTAATAATGAAATATATGACATAATAATGATACTGGATTTATGTGTATATATATTTATGTCATCTACTTAATTCCTTTCTACTCAATAAGGAAACGAAAACATCGTTCATGCGTTTGTACGGCCTACCGTCTCCATGAATGGTGTATTTCTTTCCATTTTCTGATCTATTATATAAATGTATATTATGAATATATACTATATATAAATCATGTTTTATATTCTGGAATTTAGTAATCATGATCTATGTAATCATATTAATAATTACAAGTCAAAACATGGACGACAAATGAAACGATTTTACCCAAAACGCTCATTAACATGGAATTTACAAAAGAACGGGTAATATAAAGTCATAAGTGAACCATATATAATATCATAACAATGAGTATGATTCTGGAATAAGTCAATGACATTATGTAAATCATTATACAGGAGCTTCAGACACTTACGAAGCAAATCAGACCTAAGGTAAGGGAAATATCACTATCTCATTTTTATCCGAGATTGTTTATACTATGGTATTTACTGGGGTGTATTTTATCATCCACATCCATGTTTCCTAAATATGTAATATTATTTCCATCCACCAAAAAAATTTTAAATATATTTTTACCCTTTGGTGAGTTTATAGTAAAATATATGAAAGGAATCTTTTGTCGTTTTTCGTACGAGGTACTTTTTGACTTTTCCGACAAAAGTATGAGAAGAATGTTTTTTTTTTAACTTATAAGGCATAAATGGATTTTTAAAAAATTATTTCCAAGAATCTTCCCTTACAAGTTTTCATGTTTATTTTTAATCAACTTCTTTTAGGTTAAAATTGTATGACATGTTAAGAAAGGAAAATGATTTTGAAGTAGAAAGGATATTTTCCTCAAGAATGGAGTTCAAGTGTTTTATCAAAATTATTTTCCATCTAAGATAATATAGGGTTATGTTTCTATCCCTATTATTACATTGATTTGATTATTTTGTGATGGAATTATTTTTATGAATTCCTCTATCTTATATGAATTTTTTTATGATGTCATGTTGTTTAAGAATCTCATGTTTATTACATGGGTTATGCAATGATGTGTGATTTATGATTTTGTGGCACACATACGAATGGTATCATTATGAGATGGGTGGACCTATATCTCCCTCCAATTCATTGGGTAAAGATTTTATATCTCATGAGATAGACATGGTTGGGACGGCAGGTTAAACCGGTTCAGTGAAACAGGACTGAAACGAGGAATGAACTCGGTTTAGAAATGGACTTTGTCCACTAAGATAGTCTTGGAAATGAGTCTTGAATAATAAGAAATGATTCTATATGATTATGTGTGTATGCCACAAAGTTTCATGTTTTATGTTATGATTATTGGGATTACATTTCAATATTATTATTTATCCCATGTTATGATATTATGATCTCTTTTCCAGGATTAAGATTTCCAAAATGTTATGTTCTTATGAATATGATGTGATTGATATTTCTTTTGTTTACCCTTACTGAGCATTTGAGATCACCCTTTTATGTTTTCTTTTCCCCAGGATATAAATAAAGGTTTTAGGTAAAAAAAAGAAGATCTTTATGGGAGATGTTGAAGATCATTCACCACGATTAGAAGATTATATTCTGAGTTTCCAAAGACACTAAACTATTATGGTCCTTGTGTGTGTATTTTTGTTATGTACTATGTATTATGCAAAAGTAATGTAATGTCAATGTATGTTAAGCTTCAGGTCTCTACAGTTGGTATCAGAGGTTGGTTTAGTCAACCTTTGGAAACTTGGATGAGAAAATGTTAGTGATATCCCAAGAGATATTTCCAAGGTATGTCTAGGATGTACCTAGGGATAAGTATACGTATAGGATATAGTCCTAGAACTATGGTAACAATCTTAGAATTTAACCTAAGATGCTAGATATTGAGGGTGCTCCCCCTTTACTATGTTGTTTTCCCTAGCATGATGTTTTCCTCTCACACTATTCTTTTTGGGTTTTAGAAAATGGCTGGAAACAGGAAGATTCATGATAATGGAGGATATGATGGACAATGGAATGATATTCTTCATGAGAAACCAAATGAAACGGGATTTGGAAGTCCAAAAATTGTTATTATGCCTAATCAGTAATCTCATAATATGATCAATAATCTCAACTTTGGTAAGTTTCCTGACTCAGATAATAAGAGAAATATGGAGTTTCGTGATGATCATAGAGGAAAAAAATTTCAATTTCCCTCATGTAAATCATGTGGGAAGAGGCATCGGGGAGATTGTTTCAAAGTAACTGGAAGATGCTTTGGGTGTGGAAAAGAAGGACACAAATCCAGTAAGTGCAAAGGAAAAGGTTCAGTTAACACCATGTATGAGGATAATGGTATTGCTACGACATCAACAATGGTTAAATGTTTTAAATGTGGAAGGTACGAGCATTATGCAAACCAATGCCCTAAGGGAAAGTCTCATGAAGAGAATCAGTATGGCCGTATGGGTAATATTTATGTTGATGATGATGAAGAGACTGCAAATGATATGTGAGATGAAAGAATTGTTTAAGCTCAGTCAATGGTTTAAGAAGGTTGTGGAATGATTACATGTTTATCAAGTGTAATGTTGTATAAGTTATATCACGGTACTATGGAATAAAGAGACATCTAAGGATTGTTACACTATTGTCTTTCCTTGAGTTTTGAAAGTGTATGATGAATGGAACTACTAACCATGAAAGGTTATTCAGATATTTTTGGAAAGTAGATGATATGCACATAATGAAGGGATAAGGATAAAATTAAATGTTTGATAGTATTCATGAGCTCATGACTGATATAAGGAGAAGGTTATATCATAGTTTGAGTATATAGAATTTTTGTATTTTGGTATGTGGAAAGAGTTAAATTTTGACAGCATTCATGTTTTTACTAAGGTTTAATGGGTATTAATTTTTCAAGAGAATACATGATTAAGGTATTCACATGATTGGAATTTGACCAACATGATATATGGGGGATAAATGATGGTATTCACATGCTTGGTTGATGACATTTCAAGTAATCGTTTTCTTTATACTATGAGCTTGGACCGAAGTATTTTAGATAAGCCTAAAGATTGAAATGGATTGTGTTGGAAATAAGTTAGTATTGTTTAAGGATAGATGTTTTTTCGATATTATTTATGGGATGTTATAGTTATAGAAAAAGGACAACCTGCAGGATGGGCGATAGCCCATCGCGTCGGACAAAGCTGTGGGAATCGAACCCACAACTGAAGTGCGACTGGCCTTTATCGCCTACCACTGGACTACAAGAAGTCCCTTTTTAGTAGAAACTAGTTTTATTATATTAAACAGTATGATATAAGAAGTATAAGTCCTTTTTAGGAACCATATATGATTAATCTCACTATAGATGGACTTATGTATTTTTGATAACTTTTCTAACCTTTTGTTTGAGACAGATGGAATGACCCATCATTCTATCACAAGATCTTCTAACACATCACGAATGACAAATTCATCTTCATTTCTTTAAGAGATGAATTGGAAATTGTCCAAAGAACGACCAACAGTGAGACTATACCAAAATCACGAAAGTATTTCTTCTAATTCCAATTTCATCAACTTTAGGGAAATGATCTTGAAAACCAAAAATGTTGTCCTAGTGATCTTATATCCGATGAATCAGATGGTACCTTAGATCATCAAAAATCTATGGCTTTGTGATTGTTGGCTTTTTCATATCCATGTTCTCTACCACTCTCCATCAGAACTTGATGGTTAGATTTTTCATCCATATCCATATTTTCACCTATGTTCTCCGACGTGGAAACCCAGTGATGAGTTAATTTGGGTAACCGTTACATTTCAGACTTTAGTTTTTAAATCCAAGTATTGGTATTCCTTTTTACGATGTGGGATTCTATTAGAGAAACTTTCGAGTAGTAAACCATTTATAACCCCGACGAATTTCGAGGGAAAAATTCATTTTAAGGGGGGTCGAATGTAATACCACGAGATTTTATGAAAAATATTCTTAATTTCATTAATGTATTGTGTTGTACACTACACCAAAAGGAGCTTGCACAACATGCATCCTTGAATTGCCTTTCATTACACGCAATCGCGACTTTCCACGATAGCGTGTGTAGTACGCAATACCGAGTCTCACTAAACAACGATATGCTATTAAAATATTATTAAAACTAGCCGTTATGTATAGTAATAACCACTTTTTGAAATTTTTTAAATTATATTTTCCAAAATGTAATTCATTTTTGGATTCAGAATATCGAAATTAGCTTAGGGTGAAATTTTGGTACTTTTCAGATAACTTTCATTTTCTGATGAATAGTGAAAATTACTAAATTTTAATTAAACACAACCTTTTTAATCGAAATAATTAATAGTGATAAATTATTAATTTGAGTGGTTTTAAAGTATATTTAGAATACATTTTTACAATTTAATACAATGTTGTTCATTGGATGTAATTTCACATTTAAACTAGACATAAACAAGTGTCAATCTTTTGATAGTTATTATCTCTTAAGAACACAGTATTTGTTTTGATGACGGAAATTAATTTTTAAATTAATTAATGCAACTGATATGTTTTGATTTTGGTAAAATAGACATCATTTTTGAGTTCATAATATCAAATATATCTTAGGCCTAATTTTTGGTATTTTTCTGGAAACTTTCATTTTTTGATGAATAGTGAAACCACAAAGTGGTAGTTAAAAAACTGAATTTTTCATAAAACATAATTTTACCGCTTCTATGAGTGGAATTTCAAAAATCTGAGAGACACGGTTAATATCAAGGACTAAAATGTGGTTCAATGAGATGAAAATAATTTTTGGTGAATAGTAACTTTTTACATTTTTTTACCTCGGTTAAAAGTAAATAGGGTAATTAAGGGTAAAGGTGTTATTATTATTATCCTAACACATGTCCTAATTCTATTGGATAAGTTTAATTCCACCAAAAAAACCTTAGGAATAAAATATGACCAATTAGGGCCACTTGGATTAGATTAGGACATTTATTATCAAATTATTTTAATGAAGGGTTAAAATAGTTAAAATCAAAGTTTAATAACTAAATCATTTTTAATATGGGGTTATAGATAAGATAAATTCTACTATAAATATTCATTAGAAATATAAAAATATTTCCTACATAATGGTATTTTATTTATAATTTTTAGACATTAAATCATTTAATTTATTTATGACACAATGATGATGCAGTAATTATCTTATTAATGAAATGTTGACATAATTGATGTCATAAATACCCAAATAAAAGTAATTTCTGACTTTTTATGAATTAAAATAATTATTTATGTTAATATAACAAGTTAGTATTGATTTAATTTTTTTTTTTTGAACTAATGATTCTGTTATGATTTTCACAAAAATCAATTACCAAATAGTGTCAAAATTGACATAAAATTGTTTTTAAAAAAAATATTATATTATAAATTGTTATTTTACTTCCAAAAATCTATGTATCGGCCAAATGACTTATATAAGGTTATATATAATAATAATAAACAACTTGGGGTTCGTTTTTCTTGATATAGTAAGTTTATTAACCTTATAGTGTAAGAAAAGAAGAAGACACGGTAAAAGTTAAATTATCTAACTTAAAGTTAAATCTAAATGATATGGTTAAAATTGATACCTGAACGTGTCTGAATTTTATTGGATGAGAGGATTTAGACCCATACCTACCTTAGCTTCTAAATAAATCAATTTCGAGCTATTTAAAACCGAATTTGGCTTTATAATAAAATAATATTTTTAGTTATTCTAAAGTGCCCCTCTCCTCCCTTATAAAAGGGAACCTCCTCCCTCTCTTCCTCACACCATTTTGAGCATTCAAGCTCGTCCAACCCCTGCCAAATTCTCTTCTCCACTTCCCTAGAAACATCCTAAAGGTCCTGGTATTCTTCAAAGACCAATTTTAGTTCCCTAAGAGGAGGACTCAAATAGGCGCTTCAATGAAGAGGTAATGTCCGTTACCGATTCTTTTAACTTTATTTCTTCTTCCACTTATTCTTCTTAGGTTGTTTCATTATGAAGTAATAACATAAGTATCACTCATATACTGATATGTTATTATAATTATGAAACAACCCTATTTGACCATCTATCCATCCTACGGGAAACTAAATCACCGCGCGTGCGTACGTACGGAATACTGTCTCCACGCCGTGGTGTAATCTATTTTCCACCACCACCATACTTGGATGGGTATAATGGTGTAAATAATAACTATATATTATTATTTTAAAGTGATATTGATTCTGAAATAGTATACATACACTCCAATACAATTCCACGATCATGAGAACGATATCATCGCTCGTGCGTACGTACGGATTACCGTCTCCACGACGCGATGAGATTCATTCTCCACGTTAACCATTCATGAATTATTATAAAGTATATATAATAAGTAATCATTAAATATATGAAATAATAATGATACTGGACTTATGTGTATATATATGTATGTCATCTAATTAATTCCTTTCAACTCAATAAGGAAACGAAAACAACGTTCATGCGTACGTACGGCCTACCGTCTCCATGAACGGTGTATTTCTTTCCATTTACTGATCTATTATATATATGTATATTCTGAATATATATTATATATAAATCATGTTTTATATTCTGGAATTAATTAATCATGATCTAAGTAATCATATGAATAATTACAAGTCAAAACACGGATGACAAATGAAACGATTTTACCAAAAACACTCTTTAACATGGAATTTACAAAAGAACGGGTAATATAAAGTCATAAGTGAACCATATATAATATAATAACAATGAGTATGATTCTGGAATAATTCAATGACATTATTTAAATCATTATACAGGAGTTTCGGACACTTACGAAGCAAATCGGACTTAAGGTAAGGGAAATATCAAAATCTCATTTTTATCCGAGATTGTTTATACTTTGGTATTTACTAGGTTGTATTTTATCATCCACATCCATGTTTCCTCAATATTTAATATTATTTCCATCCACAAAAAATTGTTTAAATCCATTTTTACCCTTTGGATAGTTTATAATAAAATATATGAAAGGTGTCTTTTGTCATTTTTCGTACGAGGTACTTTTTGACTTTTCCGACAAAATTACGAGAAGAATGTTTTTTTAACTTATATGGCATGAATGGATTTTTAAAACATTATTTCCAAGAATATTCCTTTACAAGTTTTCAAGTTTATTTTTAATCAACTTCTTTTAGGTTAAAATTGTATGACATGTTAAGAAAGGAAAATGTTTTTGAAGTAGAAAGGATATTTTCCTCAAGAATGGAGTTTAAGTGTTTTATAAAAATTATTTTCCATCTAAGATAATATAGGGTTCTGTTTCTATCCCTATTATTACATTGATTTGATTATGTTGTGATTGAATTATTTTTATGAATTCCTCTATCTTATATGAATTGTTTTATGATGTCATGTTGTTTAAGAATCCCATTTTTATTACATAGGTTATGCAATGATGTGTGATTTATGATTTTGTGGTACACATATGAATGGTATCATTATGAGATGGGTGGGACCTATATCTCCCCCCAATGCATTGGTTAAAGATTTTATATCTCATGAGATAGACATGGCTGGAACGGCAGGTTAAACCGGTTCAGTGAAACAGGGCTGAAACGAGGAATGAACTCGGTTCAGAAATGGACTTTGTCCACTAAGATAGTCTTGGAAATGAGTCTTGACTAATAAGAAATGATTCTCTATGATTATGTGTGTATGCCAAAAAGTTTCATGTTTTACGTTATGATTATTGGGATTACATTTCACTACTATGATTTATCCCATGTTATGATATATTATGATCTCTTTTGCAGGATTAAGATTTCCAAAATGTTATGTTATTATGAATATGATGTGATTGATATTTCTTTTTTTACCCTTACTGAGCATTTGAGCTCACCCTTTTATGTTTTCTTTTCCCCATGATATAGAGAAAGGTTTAGGTAAAAAAAGAAGATCTTTATGGGAGATGTTGAAGATCTTTCACCACGATTAGAAGATTATATTCCGAGTTTCCAAAGACACTAAACTATTACGGTCCTTGTGTGTGTATTTTTGTTATGTACTAAGTATTCTGAAAAAGTAATTTAATGTCAAGGTACGTTAAGCTTCGGGTCTCTATAGGGAGGGGTTGTCCAGGGGTGGGCGGGCTATCCATGGGGGTTGGGGGATGTCCAGGGGGTAGAGTACCACTATATCCTTCCATGTCATTCCATCATAATGGTACCACATTTTACATTAATAGAAATAGGTATTTCAAAGAAAATTCATAATTTATATATCTTTTTCATGTAATACAATGTGTGATGAGTATTATTTTTCCTTATAACACTAGTGGTTTTTCGAGAATAAATTGTTGACCATGATCTCTCGATTCATCATTTTTTGGTTCCAGTACAAGAGAAAGAACATGAATGTGTTCGTGTTCATTTCACAAATCATAGATAGCACACACAACTATCTCAACCAAACGTCATTCCACATAGGGACTCTCTTATTGTTTTGAACCAATAACTTAGTCATATGGTCTATTAAAATTTCATCTAAGAGGCACGACTCTACTCAATATTAATAAGTCACACTAAATGAATAAGTAAATATACATAGATCAATAACTCAAATAGAATATATATGATTATGAATTTCATGAAAACATAATTAACTAAACATTCCCCAATGATACTTTTTCTAAATTCCCAAGCTGAAATACAGCTTGTGAAAATGATGGATGGCCAAATAAATCACTCATAACTATCTCCCATGTTCTTGAAATCCAACATCATGTCTACCAGGACAACACAAAATGGATAACGACATCAAGGAGAGACCCATATACTCATCTATAATAATAATGTACCATGAACCAGTTCGGATTTCAAGGTACACAACTACACGAGTTAGCTCTAACATAGCCTGATGGGAATTCCTGAACCAAAAATATTGGTGACAAGAACCATAAATAATACATGAATAATGATGAATTTTTGCCTAAAAAATAGAGAAAGATAAATGATACAAATCTATATGTCAAAACACTTCACATAGAAGGTACATGAAATGGATGGGTAAAACAATACCAATAACAACACATCATCAAGTGACACACCATCCAACAAGATTAAAGCTTAGACATATCCCATGTAACAGTTTGATCACATATCCAGTGGAATCCTCCATCACATTAGTTCTTATGGACAAGGAACATCCAACACCTATATGTGTTGCATTTCCATTAACATATTTTCATGGGACGATAATTACATATTTTCATGGGATGGTATTTACATATTTTCAAAGAATATTTGTTCAAGGTTAAAAAATTATTTCATTATATTAACTTCTAATAAGACCACCAATTTTCTAAATTCGACTCAAAAATTACCATTTCATTAAAATATTGGGATTTCACAACATCTATGAATTTTAAAAATAAATCATTTATATTATATAAATAATCATTTATAATCTCATTTCATTTTAATCATTAAATGTAAGGATTCATTTATGGGGGAAAATATTATGCAACCACTAATGTTTTATAAATGTTTAAATCAACACCCACAACTAGAAAATCCATTAATAGAGGGTGGGGGCTGTCCAGGGGGTAGGCGGGCTATCCACGGGGGTGGCGGGGCTATCCAGGGGGTACGGGTTGTCCATGGGGTGGGGTGTCGAGGGGGTGGGGGATGTCTAGGGGAAGGGTGAATAAGTCAAAGAAAATCACCAAGTCAAGTTTTATTATTTATAGATAAATAAATAAAGATAATATGACCTACCTTATCACACATATATTCTGGCACAACAAATCAATAACCATCAAAGGTCAGTAATATCAGTCAAAAATGTAATGGATCAATTTGTCCCTCGTCAGCATCACTATCATCACCATCATCATCTCCTTCACCATCATCCTCATCATCATCCCTGTAATCATCTCCTCCCTCCCCCTCTCCCTCATCATTAGTCTATTAAAATCATGGAACATTGACTCTACCATATTCAAAAGTGGTAAAGCAGTTGTCAAAATTATGGAAAAAATTAATTTCTTTAGATTAGGCAGATGGTGCAGGTTTCAATACATATTTTGTAAAATAATACAAACCATCATGTTAATTACCTAGTAAATTGTTAAATTGATGTCTTAGAGTCATAAAAATTTTATACAAATCATAGTTGAATCGTCGAAATGTTCACCAAGTTAGAAATGTTGGCATCATGGGTTTCAATACAATTTAATTCCAAATTAGAAAATGCAATTAAAATAAAAATTCCAACCAATAAACATTGAAAATTCACATAACGTTCAAGTTGGATAAAAAATATTTGTAATTAATATTAAATCAATTTTAATAGTACCAACCTTAACATCCCATGTCGAGGTAAACCAAAAGCATTGAGAACATGAATGGTTGATTTTATATATTTCCCACCACAAATGTTGGTTCACAGTTAACTCTAACAATTGAGCTATTAGAGTCATCAAAAGTAATAAATGGGTCATTTCCAATAGAAGTAGGGATGGTTTCAATTCCATCATCACCATAATCAAAAAAATGTCTTTGAATTACTTCAATAATGACACCAATTTCAGGTTGAAGATGGTCTTTGACATAAAAAATTTATTTTTCCATTGATGCAAATACATATGGTTCATTGGTAGAAATAGTACGAGTCTTATAAATTACTAGAAATACACAATCATAAATAAATGTGCCATGCCTCATCATCAAATAAAACCACTTAAATTTCATCAGTGTGACCCGTCCGTGAGAATAATAATCCAATATTATTATTTTTTCAACAACTCCTTAATGACTTACATTTTCAAATCACGGGCTACTATCTGAGCACTAGTATAAAAGTATATTGTGGCAGTAACCATAACACTAGAATGTTGTGTTCTTATGTTATTTTCTCATTCAGTGATAATAAATCTGTACCCATTGATAACAATTGATTTATTTTCACGAACCACGATATTAGGACCAAAAGCCAAAGCCCTTATTTCCTCAGAGACAGAGTCAACAGGAAAACTCAATACCTGAAATATAAATCAATATTAAACTTAATTAATTATTGTTTTAATTATTTTAAATAGTAATATCATTAACTTTAATTTTAACCAAGCATAAAACTCTTTTCTATGCAAAGTCTGTCTCTTTCTCAAAGATAAAGAACGATGCTTTCTATTTATCAACTCTTTATGTTCCTGATAGATAAAAATAGGAATAGTTTAACAGATATATATATATATATATAAGATATAAATGTACAATTTACTTACAACATGTAGTCATCGAACAAATAATAGTTGAAAAAAACTCTATGATGTGTCAAATCCCACTCTTCAAGGCTTAATGTTGTCAATGTGTATGATCCAGGAATTCATCCTATTTGAGGAAGTGATGGAAAACTAGGTTCAATTTGATCATACTGTTCTTTTTCATTTCTCATTTGATTGTTCATTCTTGTAGTATGATCAGAAAAATACATAGAGTAGAAATATATACATTCTTGAGCAAAGTAACTGTTCATGATAGAACCTTCGGGAGGATTCCTGTTACGGACATAAGACAGTAATGTGTACATATTTCATTCAGTTGGATACATCCAACAGAAAGAAATAGGTCCTCCGAGAGGTATTTTAGTTGGAATATGGACAGTCAGATACAGCATTCATGTGAAAAATGTTGGATGAAATATTTTCTCTAACTCGCACAAAATTAATGGGGCATCTTCCAACATTTTTTGCAAGAAAAACATGGACAACTTCTTATCACAATGATCTCTAAAGAAATGGAAAAACTGAATAGTATCCAACCTTACATTATTGGAAATAAAATGATGAATTGTTATTGGAGTTAACTCATAAAAAAGGATGTGATAATCATAAGTCTTCAATGATTTTACCTTCAACTCCCATCAATTGACCCATTTGGATATGTTGCATGTATAGCCATCAGGAACATTAATAATATCTAGTACATCATGAAATTTATTTATTTTAGGTTTCATCACATAATAAGCACATGGAAGTTTCTATTTATTTTCACTAATATTCACATGATGAAATTCTGGTCCGATGCACCAATCCATCAAGTCACTTCAAGATCTTAAATCATCTTTTGTATTTCCCTTAACATTTATTTGAATCGAAAGAAAAAATTCACATATATTTTTTTCAATGTGCATTACGTCTAAGAAATGACATAAAAAATTGGTTGATCAATAAGGAAAATCAAAGAAAATACTTCTCCTCCTCAAATTGTAACAGGTTTCAGTGGAAACATTCTTTCTCTTTCTATATTTCATTTGACCCTTCCGGAATGAAAAACTGAAATCTTTCAATTCATTAAGAACATCAGTTCCAGACATACGCAGAGGTGGATCATTAGTCTCAATGGTATTGTCAAATATTCGATGATTATTTCTATATGGATGGTCCATTGGTGATAATCCTTGATGTCCCATAAAACTCAATCAACAACGATGTTTCATTCTTCCAGATCTTGTATTCTTTATACAAACAGGACATGATAGTTTTCCCTCCGTGCTCCATCCATACTTCATTTCATAAGTAGTAAAATCATTGATCGTCCACATAAGCACATCACACATCTGAAATATGTCTTTCAAACAAGCATTGTATGTGCACACACCCACATCCCAAGGAAGGTTCGACTCTATTATTAAAGGTTTCATGTATAATTCAATATCATTTCTGGGATCATAAGGGCTAGTTATGAGTATACTCATGAATATGAAAGGTGTTTTTCATACATAACCATGGGGGAAGATTATAAATGTGTATAAAAATCGTCCATGTGTTGTGTGACTTAAGCATCTGCCCAAAAAGATTAAAACCATCACATGAAAGACCCAACCTCACATTACACATGTCAGTTGCAAAATTAGGATATTGAGTATCAAATCTCTACCATGAAAATCCATATGTAGGGTGAACCAACTCATAATTACTCTTCTTTCTCTCGGTATCATGCCATCCCATTTTTATTGATATTTCATCAAACATAAAATGATTCTAGAGTTTGGGGATCAATGAAAATTGTCACATTACTTTCTGTGGCACATGGGATGGTGTTCCATTAGCTTTTGGCATCGAGCGAGATGTGCCACATTTTATACAATCATTCTGTTCAGCATTTTTCTCCCATAATAAACTGCAATCTTTCAGGAAAGCATGAATTTTGTGTCTTGAAAATCCAAGTTCCTCAACTGACTTCCATTCCATATAGTGGTTTGAGGGAATATCTACATCATATGTAAGTAAGTCCTTCAAGAAGGTTAGAATGAAATCGATGAAAGTATTAGAAATCCCATACATTGTTTTCCCATGAAACAATCAGATTAAAAATTACAGCTTCTTCAATTTACCGCATTGTTTATATACTGGAGTCTTAGATGCATCATTCAATTTTTCCACCCTAGAAACATCATCATTTTCATTAGACGCATCATGTGTGCTCATATCGAAATCTTCTTGGGTCGGAATCCTTTTTTTATGATGATGAATAAACGGAAACCAGTCATATATCAAATTCTATAAAACAGTGGCAGTGTATGTGACCACTATCTGAACCATTATGAAATGAAAAATATAAAAGGTTCTCCATTTTTTTTGAAAATCTCTTTAGATCTGATTTGTTTCATACAACCAACTTCTATCCATTCTGAAAAAAATATATAAGTCATTTCTTCAAAATAAATTCAATAATATTGAAGTTTCATTGAGAATATATTTAACTAAACGAGAATTGTTCACTTTATATGAAACCATAATTGACACACTACTCTATATGAGAATCATAATATAAAAGACAACAAAATACTATATTTATAATAAAAAAATATCATGGAATAACTATACATGATTGTACAAGATCATGTACACCTATCGAGGAGAATTATTCAAGAGTTGACTGAATTTTAGATCAAATAAATTTTATATTTAAGTATATTATTTGAGTGATCACATACATTACCCAAGGGGGTGGGGGTATCCAGGGGGTGTGTGGTGTCCAGGGGGTGGGGGCTATCTAGGGGGGTCGTGGTGTCCAGGTGGGCGGGCTTTCGACAGGGGTGGGGGGTTATCCAGGGGATAGGTGTTGTCTGGGGGGTTGGTGGGCTGTCCACGGGGGTGGCGAGGCTGTCCGGGGGGGGGGGGGGGGTAGGGGTGTCCAAGGGGTGGGGGATTTTCATGGTGGGGGGGGGGATGACTAGGGGTACGGGGTGTCCAGGTTATGAAGGTGTTGGGAAGGGCTTTCTAGGGGGTATGGGGTGTCCAAGGGTGTGGGAGGATTGTCCATGGGGGTGGCGGGGCAATCCAAGGGGGGTACGAGGTGTCTAGGGGGTGGGAGGGCTATCCACAAGTGGTGGTTAGGCTGTCCATAGGGGTGGAAGGGATGGCCAGTGGGGTCGGGGTTGTCAACGGGGGGGGGGGAGTCAGGGGGGTGGGGGTGTCTGGGGGATGGTGAGGCTGTCCAAGGGGTATAGTGTGTCAAGGGGGTGGGTGGGCTATCCATGGGGGCGATAGGGTTGTCCAGGGGGGGTATGGGGGGTCCAGGGGGACGGGCGGTCTGTCCATGGGGGTGGTGGGACAGTTGAGGGGGGTACATGGTGTCTAGCAGGGTGGTGGGGCTGTCCACAGAGGTGAATGGGCTATCCAGGGGGAAGGGTGTGTCTACAGGGGTGGGTGGCTTGTCCATGGGGGTGGAATGGATATCTAGAAGGGTAGGGGTGTCCACGAGGGTGGGCGGGTAGTCCACAAGGGTGGGGCATGGGGGTGGGGGCTATCTATGTGGGTACGGTGTGTCCAGGGGGTGGGAGGGCTGTCCATGGGTGGTGGCGGGGCTGTATATGGGTGAACATGGTGTCCAGGTGGTGGGAAAGCTATCCACGGGGGTGGAGGGGATATCCAGGGGTACGGGGTGTCTAGGGGGTGGGTGGGCTGGCCACATGGGGGGGTGTATAGGGGGTGCAGTGTGTCCTGGGGGGATGAGGGGGTTGTCCACAGGGGTTGTGGGGTTGTCCAGGGGGTACGGGGTATCCAGGGGGTCTGCGCGCTGTCCACGGTGGTGGGTAGGCTGGCCAGGCGGTACAGGGTGTCCATGGGGTGGGCGGGCTGTCCACAGGGGTGGAGGGGCTGTCCAGGGGGTATCGTGTGTCTAGGGGGGGTGCGCGGGCTATCCACGTGGGTGGAGGGGGGATTTCCATGGGTAAATGGTTTCCAGGGGTGGATGTGCTATACACAAGGGTGGAGGGACTGTTCAGGGGGGTATGGTGTGTCCATATGGGTGGGAAGGCTTTCCATGGGGGTGGAATGGATGTCAAGGGGGTGGGGGTGTCTAGGGGTTGTGGTTATCCACTGTGGGGGAGGGGGTGTCTAGTGGGTAGGTGTGTCCATGGGGTGGGTAGGCTATCCATAGGGGTGCAAGAGTTGTCTAGAGGGTTGGGGTTTCTAGGGGTGGGCGGGTCATCCACGGGGTTGGGGTGTTGTCAAGGGGGTGGGGTGTCCAAGGTGGTGGGTGCGTTGTTCTCGGGGGCCATAAGGTTTTCCTGGGGGTAGGGGTGGGTGGGCGGTCCAGGGGGTGGTGGGGCTGTCCATGGTGGTAGGGGTGTCCAAGGGGGTGGGCGGGCTGTCCACGGGGGGTGGGGATGACCAGGAGGTAGATGTGTCCAGGGGGTGGGCGGGTTGTCCTTGGGGGTCACAAGGATGTCCTGGGGGGTAGGGGTATCCAGGGGGTGGGTGGGCTGTCCACAGGAGTTTCGGGGTTGTCCAGGAGGTTGGGGGTGTCCCAAGGGGTGGGCGGGGTGTCCAGGGGGTGGGTGAGCTGTCTATAGATAATTTAACTATGCATTATTTTAGGTGAGTTTGAATAGATATATAATAAATTCAATAAATCGTTCAATATGTAATAAAAAACATTATTTTTTACTAGGATGGTTATTTACTAAGTGTCAACAGTCTATTAAAATCTGAATACATCGATTCTGTGGTTTTATTTCACTCAACATCCAAGAGAGAGATAACATCCTGAATTATGCCTCTAGAAAATTCAGCAAGGTATATATGGGCATCAAGAGTGACAACCCACTCACATTTTAGATAGCCCATGATAGTTAGAGTTACATTTTGAGCTTGTGACTATGGTTTTTAGTTTTTTATTATGGAAATTTGTGTATGAGGTTAATGTGTGATAAGTGAATTAACAATGTGTGGTTAATATATGGGCATCATGACTGATGTAGGATTTGTATGAGCATTGATTTAGATGTGGTATTTTAATAGCATCATGTCTGGTGTGATTGTGAAATGAGAATATGATTGGATGTGGGAAACGATGGTGTGTGATGATTCTAATATGGGTGTTATGAGATGATGGTTTTTGTGGATCCACCAGGATATTGATACCTTCGTTTGGGAAGTGATGGCGTAGGTAATTTCTATGGGGGGAGTTCCCATAGAAGGGATTGATTAATTATATTGAGTAGTTGGCGTATTCTAGGCATGTGGGAATGGTACATCTACATTCAATGGCATATCAAATTTTGGGAAAATGAAGATCGGGCAGTTGAAATGGAGGAGAGTTTTGGTCTGTGTATAGCCAAAATAGCATAAGGATGATCTATTATATGTTTTGGATATGGAAAGGAACATGTATTTTTCATGGATTTAAATGATTTGAGGTTTGGGAGTGTACATCCCCAAATCCCACTGCACACCCACCTACAGCCTCCCACATCCAACAGCATACCGCCCTGGAGTCCCCCTCCCCCATCTCCCCTACAGCCCCCCCCCCGCATTACACACCCCCTCACCCCTTGCATCACCCACCCTACACAACCACCCCCTACAGCCCCCTCCCCCACTGTACTGCCCCCCCCCCCCCCCCCACTCCCACACCCCCTACAAGCCCCGTCCCACTGCACGACCCCCGTACACCCCCTCCCACTACACAGCCCAACCCTCCCACTGCACTACCCCCCTCCCACTGCACACCCCCTCCCATTCCCTTGAAAAATAAATTAGGAAATGTAGACGCATAGTAGGTCTCCCTGCCATTTAAGAACTCACTACCATATCAGATCAATATAATAGGACATCACTAAAATATCACTATAAGACATGAACCATGCTTCTAATCAAAAGAGTCTCAATAGAACACCTAGAAGGAACTCTATCAAGTGGAATGATATGCAAAGGAACTCTATGCAATGGCATAACATTCCATATATACAAATTTCGAAACTAGATGAATCATAATTTGAATAGATATTATACTAGAGGAATCATGTGTTATGTTAGGGGAAATATGATACACCTTTTTATCATCTATTTGAGGTGGAAGAACAAACACTTACTTGAATATAGGATTGATCGCATGTTGGGAAGAAGGGTTCACAAAGAATAGGGGAGTTTTCATTTAGGGATAATCCAAACAAAAAACAAAAAAAAACCTCTTCTTCAAATAAATACAAATGAAAAATGGAATAAATGGAGGTAGAACATAAAACTGAGTTATAAGATACAGATTTGATGTGGAAGAACAAAAAAATCAGTTGTTGGGAAGAAGGGTTTGCACGCTACTGGAACAATGGAGCTATCCTTTAAGGCG